>OY754337.1:125002267-126473241 GCA_963573305.1 Pyrrhosoma nymphula | reverse complement strand
ATTGAAAACAGTCGTTCATCCCGACGCTAAAGGTACAGGGTGCAGGTGTAATACTCAAGCAAAGAATAGTTCTTCTCAGTCTCCTTACCAAGTTGCAATTTTTTTCTTAAAATTTCCCCAAAAAATTTTAAAGAAAATTCAATTTTACATTCGGATGGTGCAATTAATTTGCTGCTAAGAAATATTAAATGAAATATTTAATAGATTAAGCAAAGCAAAATAATAATTTATAGATGTTTTATAATCATTTAAAAATCATTAATACTGTTGATGTCTAAAGAATATTTTCGTTCTTTATATGATCTCTTAGAAGGATATACTTGTGTGTTATGCATATAATAATTACGATTTCATATCCAGCCAGTTGATTGATGTTCTAGATTGGTGCGAGTCCCTATATTACCTCCTATATATAATAATGTCCAGAGTATTATGTAAATTATGGCATTATTATGGCATTTGTTTCCTTGATCACCTCTGTGCCCCAGCGTCTTATTTGCCCCCCCCCCCCAATTAAATTCCTTCTTTTATGATCTTCGTGATCTCTTCCACACTCCACTTTAGCCTTTAAAAAAATACTTTTCGTTTTATTTTCTAATGCACGTAATCATTGCATGAATATTGAACGTTTTGGAATATTCCCATGATTTAAATAAGGACACAACTTGGTGTTTTCCTCAGTTTTCAATATTTTTATCGAGACGACTGTTTTCAGCTGTGACGCCTACATCCGGTGCAATAAAATGGTCGTCTCCAGCAAAATTTAATTGTAGAATTCACAAAGTTGTGGTCAAGGTACTTAAAAGGAAGGTAGTCTCAGCTGGGATATGCGCTTTGTCGTGACGTCACAAAGTTCCCTGAGAGAGTTCCCGCCGTTCTCGCCGCGTTGAGCATTAGCTGGATCGTCTGTGCTATTAACAATATCGTTTCTTCTCTGATACTGTGATTGACTGCTACAAGTATTAAACATTCAGAGATGGAATTAAACATCCAGGAAAATAAATTGGGTACCTTAATATGTATTCAACCTTTGTTATCGATAAACTGGGGCAAGAGAACATTTCCGACAGAAATTAGCCATGTACCCGATAATAGCGTAAGCTTAGCGATACATTATCCGAGTTCATGGCGATTTCCTATATAGATTGTAAGTGATGTGGACCTTAGGTAATAAAACTTAACTGACCCAAAAAAATAATACAATTAATAGAAGGCAATGCATTAATCACACCTTCACATACCTGTACTGCAGTGGAAGGTGGATATGGGTTCCTTGTTTTCTGCAACAGTAACATGATTGACAAAATCTAGCACAGTGGTAAGGAACTATGAGCTATTCAGTTTATAGTGATAATAGATAACAACAAACGATCAATTTTCGAGAAATTGAAAATATTCCTTTATTTGTTTTAGATTATAGTAAATTTCCGGAAATAAGAAGTCCCAAACATGAGACATAATTCATACCGAAGTAACAATGCCATATGATGCACTTAAACATAAAACAAAGCAATGAATAAATGATAAAATAACATATAATAAATTACTCCTAGTAATTAATTAGAGATTGAGTGACAACTTTATACTATAATATAGAAGCCAAGCTACCAATTCATAATAAAAATTATACAATACAAATATATACAGACATTAGAATCAGAACAAGAACATAATATATCAATTTGTGATCTTTTTCATTTTCTTTTCTTTCCTCCTCCCCAGTCTTTGAAATAATCTTTCCGCATTCATGAATTTTAACCGTATGTACACCCTTTGCATTATCAATGCTTTCAAAACATCATCTGGAATGTCAATTTCAAATGTAACTTTTTTAAATAATTTCTCAGTGACACTCTTTCGATATATCTTCCTCTTCTTGCAAATCTCTTGGAAGACCTTTTCAAATGCTATCACTTTCTGTGCCCACCATTCACTCGGTTCCATGAGACCACCATAGGAGAGGTGGCAAATCCATGATGGCAGGCTATAATTGTGGTGAGAAGCTTTCTTATAGGTATGCTCTCCTAAATCAGGGTATTTATCATGGAACTTTTTTGCCGCCCATCCAGCAAGATACAAAAGACCATCCCTGCTAGTCTCTTCCTGTAAAATACTCCCTTTTGCCTTGTCAGTCTGGTCATCCAGATCAGAGGATAAATTAGATGAATTATCAGAAGAATAATGGTAATTTTTTTCATTTAATCTGGTGACCTTGACCCCACTCAATCTCATTACCTTTTCAATGATGAATTCTTCTGGGGATACATGTACATTGCTCTTTGTAGAAATGACACCTTGATTTTTCCCCAGAATCAACATCCTGAGTCTCATAAGAGCATTGAGAGGGATGATCATTAAGGCGCCCTCTGTGCCTCAACTGGGAAAATAAGTTTTCCAGGGTGTCCTGATTTATTCTGTGAGTCAGAATGTACTCCACGCCGAAGGTTTCTTGAAGATCAGCAAACATTTCCTTTAATGAAGAAATTGACATCAATATGCCTTTTTGAAATGGTAGCATTTGCCTTCTACCCACACACCTCATGGTAGATACCACCATCTTGAAATCATCAAGGGCAGCTTCTTGGGATTCCAGTTCCAAACCATAACCACTTTGTATGCCATGATTAGAAAAAGGAATCCGGCTGTTGAATATGTCAAACCAAGTATTGACCTTCTCTATGAAGTCAGCAACAAGGAGTCTCTTATCTTTTTCACTCACCTCATAATGCCTTAGGGCAGTTGCTGTCGTATGAGAAAGAAGCTCAGCTGCAAGTCTGACATTTTGCCTCTTATGTTTTTCACAATTCACATGCTCAGGAGATAGGCGAAACAAAGATGAAATTTCACCCCCAGCATGTCTCATCAACTCCCGTACTGGGCTGCAGTTCACAGTCTGGCCATTTCCTAAGGTAAAGCCAGAGTCGATGAAGTGGTTTCTCATCAGCTTAAGGAGATGAGGTGCATCAGCAAAGCAATACATCCTCTGACGTTGAAAAGTGAACCAACTTTGGTCATAAGTAACCCCCAACTCCTTCCACAGGGCCACATTTGTGGTTGCATTGTCGCACACAATCGCTTTGACGCAATAACCAGCCGAAGAAATGGCATTTAATATCTCTTCTAGAAGAACTTTGTTCATTTTTACATCAAATCCAACATAAATTGGCTGTTTCCACTTTGAAAACAATCCCCTTAGCATCACTACTAGCATCTGTTTGTGAGGACCAACAACTTCATCAGCTGTAAGAAAGAAATTTAATATGTATAAGTAATCTCGATAATATCAAATTCAAGAAATAAAAAAGTAATATGTGCAATAAAACATAACAAAGAATACCTCTTTTATCATATTCGTACACTTCTTCTACTTTCATTTCATCAAATTGGATAACAGACACTTTTTCATTGGGCTTCATGGTCATGGTAGCTACTTCCATCATTTGAAGAACATTTTTCAAAATGCCTTTCCTCATTTCAATTTTACACGCCCATCGTTGAAGTGTTGATAATCCTTTAACATGGAGTAAAATTCAGTTAAGAATGCTTGCTTGAATGGTCCAAGAAAAAAGTTCATGAAGTTTATGTATACATATAAAGTATAAACGTTACTTAGCAGAACACAGTAGCAGTAACACTGTAAACATCATATTTTTCATTATTTTTTGTAGTAACCACCATGGATATGGTGACATAAAAATAACTATTTTAAAAACAAACAGACCGCAGTTGGATTCCAGATTAAGTGATAAAAAAATTATGAATAGTCCTTGAAAGATTTTAGCACATAAATGCGAAGATAAACGGTTGTTATTGTGAAATTAAATTGTGCACTAACCTGGTAGGGGGAGATTCAGTTGATTTCTCAAATAAAGGTAGCATCTTTTGCTCAGGTATCTGATGGCAAAGGCATTTCCAATATCTTCAGCAGCCCAGGATTTTACTTGCTTCTTCCCTTTGAGCATAAGGGAAATTTGCCCTTCTGTAAAGAAATTAGATAAAACTTCCTTCACCCGAATTTCCACCATGGACTCTTTGGTGCTAACCTCATTCTGAAGGGCTTGTTCTAGTTCCTGGCAGTGGATTTTTAAACTCTGTGAGCAAATAAGATAGAAGCATAACGCAGAGTGATAATTAATACTATCTATAAAGACCAACAGGCATAAACAGATAAATTATCAAAATAAATTACGTTATAATCTTCAGTCAACTTAGCATGATCTCTTAAAAGATCGGAGAACTTCTCCTCCAGAGTATCTTCTTTTCCCTAAAACAAAGGAGGATAATTAAAGTGAGTAAGCGATGTATGTAGTCTCAATCATGTAAATGGTCTACCAGTTGTTGTACATACCTCATTTTCCATTGTATCCGACTCTTTTGCTCTCTCTTCATCAAACAACTCCCGCACTGTCAATTTGTTTTCTCTTCTCTTTTGCCGTTTAGCACGAGGAGTCGGACTTCTGGTAACATTTTTGCTGGGCAATAAATTTATCGTAGGAAAACTACCAGGTTTCAGCATTTTCTTATGGCGGGCAAAATTCATATCCACCAGCATACTCCTCTGTAAATCTTCTTTTTGGAAGTGATCGGAGCAAATAAACCCATTAATCGGGTTCCACTGATCCTTCCTCTTGCAGGCATCGACCCATATCTGCTTTAGATGCGGATCTTTCGGGAAACTAAAGTAAGATATTTTTTTCTCGCCAATAACACTTACATCCTTGTAAAAACTGTTGTTACACACAGCCACAGAACACCTTTTTCCAGGCATTTCGAAGAACGCTACCAAACTCACCACGATTACACCTCGTCGTCAACGCTATTTCGCTTGTAAACAAGCACGGCCAGGCGAGCGATGGAACTTTGTGACGTCATCCACCCACTCCACAACTTTGAACTGAGACCACCTTCTCTTTACTCACCTTGGTTGTGGTCATTCAGCAATTCCTAATCCATATTCTACGAATGCTTTCCATTACATTGTAACGCCGTGCCTTGTCAAGCTCCATTTTTATTTGTTTTATGATTTGGCTTTATGTATTTAATTTCGTTCGTTGTTTTGTTTTTGATAGTATTAATTAGTATGTTAATGTATGTATCGATGGGTTGATGTTTTAGGTTGTTTATTGTTTTTGTTTGAAGAACGTTGCTATTTATGGTTGATAAAGGAGGGGATTGTTAAGAAGTTTAAAAAGAGAAAAAGACGTGTAATAATGAGGGGCAATTAAGGTGACCATCCGTCCTCCTTTAGGGAGGACAGTCCTTCTTCTATTGTAAGTTCTGTCCTCCCTCGAAATGTGTCCTTCTACATGTTCTCCTTTTCGACATTTGAAGACTAATCTGTAAATCTCTGTATTTGATCGATGCCAAGCCGGTCCGTTACACGTGATGTGACGTATATGTACTTACAATTAGACATGATGATTCGTTCTAGGCTCGGTAGGTACAGTGCGGCGAGACGCAATCAACATGTTGAAATGAACAGGTTGAATGGGAAAATCAACATGTTGAAATTGATAAAAGATATGGGTGGAAATATTCAGCCATTTCAAACATAATCATATTTCATGTGAACATTTATTTGTTCAATTTACGTTGTGCTGCCCTGGAACTAATGCAGCAGTTGAAAGAGTTTTCTATTTCAATTGCTGATGATTTTTGGGCCAGTGAAAAATCGAAATTGAATGTTGATACTCTAGCTGTAGCTCTTGCCGTAAAATTCGATATGAAAGATAATTTTTGTTCAGATATGTCCAATATATTGTTAGAAGATAATACATTGATTAAAAATATTCATACAATGGAAAAGTACTCATTTAAATAATAATTAATATGTATGTAAGCATAATCACACTATATAAACGGTCACAACAATTAGTATTATTGTTGCAAATGAATGAAATGTTTCTTTTGTTTACGATATTTGTATTTTTTTATTTGCGTCCTCCTTTGCATTGTAAAAAACAATTTCTGTCCTCCTTTTCAGTGTAAAAAAAATTAATTTTTGTCCTCCTTTTCATTGTAAAAAAGTTGGTCACCTTAGCAATGCTCAACTGAGTTTTTAATAAGGTTTCTATTATTAAGAGGGATCCCGAAGTCACACATCCCTATTTATTACGCCGCCGGATCTTCTGCTACTCTCTCCGCAACCATTACTCCCATCAATTCTCCCTCCATTCTTACATTTACCGTTTTGGAATAAAATTACCACAACATTGGCACAATATTTTCCTTATCTCAAGATTGGGTAGCAATTTATGTGAGGCAGGGTATTAAATACAGAATAGTGGTGTCCCAAGCACGAAAGACTCCCAATGGCCTCTCCAACAAACACCCAACCTGCCACCGCCACATAATGTTGTACACGAGCTTTTAATTTTGAAAGACTTATAACGCTTTAAAGTTTATGATTTGGTCCTGATTGCGGCTGGTAATTTAAATTCTGCATGCATTTACTCAGTTGAACGCAATTTCAAACAAATAAAACATACAAAATTCCACGTTTTTAATAAAAGGTCTTGCATGTTTTTGTGATTCCCGCAGCATTATTGCGACAACCATATCGTGTTTGCATTGTAAACTGCGGAGGCGTGGGGACTTGCACATCATTCGCGGGAAGGCGTAAAAAGCTTTAAAAAAAAGAGGTGAAAACGTAGGCTACAGATAGAGAGAGAGTCCAAATCTATAAATACTATTCCGCAATTCGACACACGCATTGCGGCCTTCGTGAAACAAAGTCAAGGTTTGACCGTGGTCGACCGAGGAGAGGAAAGGTAAGTTTGTAAGAGGATTCAATAGTTACTGCTTAGCATAGTCTTTTCATGTTTAAGATATGCAGAAGTTTAAATAACATAATTCTTTCAGAATAATATGAAAAACTTTGAAACCACAGACAACACAACTGGAAAGGAATATGAATTTATGATTGAATATTAACAGACTTGTATTTATTATTACCAAGGTGACATGCTTACAATCCAATAAGAGAGCAATTATATGTCCTTTAATTAATAAGTCATGTATATTTCCTATGATTACACATAAGTAATACTAGGTAACCCGTGCGAAAATTTCGCACTTTCACGCTATCAGGGAATAAGTATGTTAAGGAAACGGTGTAATTGGGTATTAAATAGAGAAGAAGGTGTATCATAAAGTACTTTCTATATGCTTGTTTTCTTGCAAAAATATACAAAACATATGAATACAATACAGGCAAGAGAGTTTATGTAAACTTTTAAGTGAAATTAATGGGTAAATAGTGAAATTTGAGATTGAAATTGTATTTTTTGTCAGAAGCCGGTGATTCAACGTTTAAAATGATACCTCATTTATCACTGTAGGTGCAGTATTAACGGAGCATATACGGAATGACAGAAAAAGACCTTTCTGTAATAATATATATATGATACTCGAGAGAATAGCTCTCTTGATTTTTAAAGCAAATCTCAATTGATGCAATACCTAACCACGACAATTCTTAACTTGCTTAGGAGAAGGCTTCTTCCACGTCACATCCAAGAGGTAAAGCGCAATATGCTCTCGTAGATTAGATGTAATATTTCATAAGTAAACAGCAATATATAGCTCAAATAATTGAAAAATAAACTTGGAATCCCACTCAGCATTCTACAGTAGTATTCTTTGCTTGAAAACACCGAGCGCCCGTTTTCTAGCCATTATTATTTGAAAGACCGCACAACTGACATTGGATGACATCACTATTATTCGATTTTTTTTTAATTGATCGGTGGGGTTGAAACTTTCAAATGATGTTCCTATTTACCGGTGAGTCAGAAAAACATCGAAAACCCCCGGGCGGTTTTTCTTTAAACCCAGAAAGAGTTTGGTTTTTAATGGGATTTAAAAAAATTGAGAAGCGAAATGAAAATTTTCCGTGTAGGTAGATCATTTTTCTTTTGATCTCACAAATACATTATAATTAAGTTAGAGTTGTTTTTTTTAAACCAAAACGAATATATTAGTCATGGCTTCAATGTAATCAATCTCTTTTCAATAAATTGATCACTTAACTGTAATTTTTGCAAGCGTTTTACGATTTCAGAGCGTTTTCCAACGTCTTCATGTTGCGCCGATAGCATTTGTTTTAAGCGCGAGCGTTCTCCCACTCATTTTTTTTTTATAAATTACATCGGTGCAGAGACCTAAAACAAAAGTTTAATTTAAAAATACAGCAAAATTAAAACAAAAGTTCAAAGTGTTAATTTTCTTCACCTTTTGCGGACATGGAATTGTTTCATTGCTACCCAGGCTTCAAAATATGCAATGCGGGTGATGATGTTCATACTGAATGGTATTTACGTTTCCAGACGCGGTTTTCACTTCAACACATAATGCCTCTTCTGTAATTCAATGATGTTCAATATATGTACTATGATGTGTTATGTACTATTTATTATATTTTTAAAAGAATTTCCGACAATAAGCTCCCATTTACTAAGCTGAGTTATCGAGACTGAATCAATTATGCAAAGGTACTAATATAGGTACTAAAAGAATTAATAAACTATTTGCGAAGGTATTTTCATAAACGTTAATCAGCTGCAACGCTTCCGCATCAAATTACCATGGAAATTCCGAAATTTAATTCAAGATTCGGGAAAATAAGAATTCAAATCATAAAATAAACGCTTAAGACTATTGACTCGAAGAAACCATGTATAAATTACATTCAAGGAGATAGATTTGAGATTTATTTGTGGAGAAATCCTTACGTAAATTGTGTTTGAAAATTTTTCAAATAATTAGACTAGTTTTGATAAACTGACATGCTAGCTTTGGTGATACGAATGACCAATTCAAAAACTAATTATTGTTTGCAGGAAAAACGTCTGCATTACATTACTGTAGGTAAGGATAATGTGGAATTCTAAACATGAGTCCGCATCCAGCGTATCGTAAGATTTAAATTTAACCAACACAATAAAATATTCCAGGAATATTAATTGATATACTCCATGAAGATTGATTCGAACACAATTGAGCAGCTCTGGCCATTTATTAGACAACTGTGAACTTTATGCAGCTGTAATATGTTACATTATTGGCCGTTGGAAAATCTGTAAACCAACCAATAATTGCCACCCATAGGACATAACATTACTAATAATAGGTCATAATTTTTGTTTCTGATTATTTAATCTTCAATGAGATTTACATAGAATAGCCGGTCATTCAAATTCCTAAAATTTGTCACATTATAAACACATAAATGAATTGAAGGTCTTCCCAATAAGTCGTGGAAGTGGCACGGAACACAGAATGTCACAAGCCAGTTACGAAAGCCAGTGAAAACCACATTCTTAATCAAAAGAAGACAAGACCTTTTATCAGTCACTGAGTCATAAGGGTCACAGTGAAATAAATATTTTATTTTATCTTAAGGTAGTTTGAGAGCGAAAAATCACTTCACCTAGAATTTGATGAATTTGGCCTCATTTTAAAGATACAACTCTTATCTTTCCAATGTTTTAAAAATATCAACCCCTTGCCGAACTACATGTCGAGCAATTTGCCTCAAAATATACCTAAGCTGTTTTACATGGGATAGATTACGGCTATGCGCTCCAGAGGGATAATATTGAAGGAAATGGGAATTTGTAACACCTAGATTTCGTCAAAAAACTAACGGTGTATAGATTGCATGTTTTCTCAACTATTTATAAAAAATAATCTTATACTCACCACAGTAACTTTTACAGAATTGCAAAAAACCTGCTGTTTTTAAGGGTTTTCAGCCGTTCGGAGGGAAAAAATGAGTCAAGTTTGAGACTTATGTAGCTTTATTTATTTAATTGCCGAGATTTTTGGGCATATATAACTATATCTTTTCGCCATTAATATTACAATAATTATTTCGTACTTCTTACAGACGCTGAAATCAAAGAATAAAATTTGAATATGGTCTCCACTATGACTAGGGAACTATCTTGCTCAAAACACCTTAAGAGGAGGCAAGGTTAGACGTGAGGAGATCGTATTTGTGAGACAATAAATATTGAGACATGAGAGAGGAAAATGTGATCCGTTTGGTCAAGTTCACTTATTTAAGTTCATTACGAATGTGGAGATGAATTTCTTTTCTTCACATATATGATATGCTCTCTTCTCTTCGTGTTGCTATTAGTCCCAGACCTTATGCGTGGACGGCCAAGACAATTATTTGCAGAAAGTAGTAACAATTCCAAACGGAGAGGAGCGAAAAAAACAGTAGAAGTGGTAGACCCTCTATTGAAGAGGAAGAACCTACTTAAGTCTTTCCAATAAGTCGTGGAAGATGCACGGAACACATAATGTCACTTCGATGGCACCTGCATTTGCAAAGTGTTTATAAAAAAGACGTAAAAAAAGAACGAAAAAGTATGTATAGGAAAGACGTTTAAGAAGTTTTAAAAAAATACGTATCCCTTTTTATGTATCCCCATTCATCCACTCGGGTGAAATTTCCAAGACCGTTTTCTTTGCTAGCAACGCCTTGCCTGCGCCCCAAAGGGATTTTTATGAAGCCACAACCTGGGCATGGATTTGTCGTGGGGAACAGGTAAGTTGTCGCTGCGGCTATAAATATGAAACTTGTCGCCGTTCACTAGGGGAGATGAGAGTTATTTTCGCATGTTACGAAAGAGGGAGACCAACCGGATGTGAACGAAAGGACACGACGTGGGTTAACGCCATTAATCTCTCTCTCCCTCTCTCATGTCACCCCGGACCACCCGCGCATGCGCCCTACTATCATTTGCTTCAATGTATTCTTGAGTCGAGTTCAAAATCATTGCCAATCCTGAGCAGTTGAAATGTTCCCTTTAGCGTACATTTTTAACCCTCCACCGGTACCAGGAAAAAAAAGCCTCCGGGGTCATTCAGGGCCTCCTTCGCCGCTGAATCAGCTTTCTCTTTTCCGTCTATTCCCATATTCCCATGAAATACTTACTCTAATTCCCTTTTCATTAAGAGAAATAAGGGTAGAATTGGTATCCTAGGCGATAGAGTTGAGTGGGGAAAAGTCGGAAATTGCTTTCAATACATTCATTGAGTCCGTACAGATTATAAAGGACTTATTACAGCCATCAATGCCGTAGATAGCCATATTTACAGCGAACAATTCCGCTGTATAAACATTACACAGCGGAAAACGTACACTTAAAGGGCGAGTTCTCCGTCGACTAAAAATGTCTGAATATCTAGGTCTAAAAACAACGTTGTGACATTGATGCTTTGTCATTGGCAAACGTTTTGCCACTCAGGAGCACATCAGAACGTTTCTGCGGACATACAGAGGGGGCTATCCGGCGTCAGCATAGATGCTCTAAACCCTGGTCCTGAAACACAGTGTGCCGGATCTCGTGACACCTGGACAAAAACCCTAAAAACTTTTTTTCTGACAATAGTTTGAAATGGCTTAAGATGAAGATAAATGTCCATGGCATACTTTTTACAACGAATTTTTTTCACAAATTTTTAATTAATTCGATAATTACAGCAGTTATTAAGATGAGAGGATAGAATACAATGGCGAATGGAGTGTTGGGACGTGTGTGTTTAGATAGACGCGTGTGGCGGAATCACTACACGAAAATCCATAAATATGTTAATTGTAAATACATGTATGAATGTTGCAGGAACTGTGCATTAAGTTACCACACAGAAATGTTAAATATATTTTGCGCTATACAAAGATTATTAAGGAGAGTACAGTTTTCAATGATTACACTATTTCTTTTACATCTACATCTACATACTACCCCGCAAGCCGCCTCAACAGGCGTGTGGCGGGGGTGTTAGGACACCAGCCGTTTACATATAAAAAGGAAACGCTCTAATGAAATTACGCCTAGCATTTATTAAAGTCCCTTATTGTTGTTCGGGGGAAAAACGAATTCCCATACCTATCCGTTCGGCAAAATATCTCTCTTAATTTATCGTTTCTGTCGGACCTGGAAATATAGTGGGGTTCTAATATGATGTTCTCCGTGTCGCTCTTAATTATATCTATTCTCAATTGCTCAAGTAATCTAAGCCTAGCGCGCAGCCTCCGAGTTTCTAGCGGCTCCCAGCCTAATTCGTTTAACATCTGTGTAACGCTGTCTGTACGCCCGTAGCAGTTTTTGACGAATCGCGCAGCTTTCCTAAGTATTTTATTAAGTTCCCGGATTAAGTCTTTCTGCACCGGATCCCATATGCTCGCTGCATATTCAAGGTGTGGCCGGACGAGTGCGAAATAGCACCTCTCTTTTACTTTTTCATCCGAAAATCTTCCCACAATACGCTTGACGAATCCTAGCGCTACAAAAAAACCTGCTTGAAGCAGGGGTACTGTCCACTTAATTGAGTTGTGATGTTATTTATGAGGCCACCAAAATTCATCTGCGGATACTTGCGGACCCACGAGATATTGTTTATTTTCTTAAGGAGAGCCCCAGCTGGCCCATGGCCCCATATAGCGCGCCCGCCACGCCGCCTCGTCGCGCCTTCGGGTTATATCGCCTCAAGAAGGTTTTAATTAATTATCTAGGCGCGTCTGTTCAGTGTTAGATGGAAATGATTACAAAATCTAATTCCATGAAAGATTTGCTTCTCCGTTGCTTCGCAACCAGTTGCTTCTCAGCATTTGTGTGGAAAAGTTGAGTGAGATCTTGAAGTATTGTGCTGTCAAACCTTATTCCCAAAGTGCATCAATGTTTACCATCAAACTTTTAGATCTTTTTAAGTTGTTAATGTTGAACCCTAAGATAAATTGGTCCATAAGATATTTGGCTATAGTGCTCATTTGTTGAAATTGCATTAAATTTACCTAATGAGGAAAACTAAGCCATCAGTAAGATCATTATTGCATCTGTACGAAGACATTGTATTGTCATTTGAGGAGGAAGTGGGAAAAGTGCCATCGAAAAGAAGTGTTTTTTAAGAAGTATGAGGCATGTTTGGACTGCATCATATCCTTCCAACTGACAGATGCTACTACATGCAGCACGTAGGGTAACAACTTTAACACTTTGTAATTTATATACATATATCAAATATTAGCTCCACTACCGCATTTCAATGGTTACTCAGTCACGCGTGTTCATAAACGTATTTTGAAATGTTCTAGAGATACCTCGTCAAACATACTGCTTTAACAAAATAACAACGCTATAAAGAACAATTATGATGGAGTTCTATGAGGCAGACGGTACTCATTTGTTTGACGCATATATCTGTTGTTTTAAACACGTTTTTCACTGCTGGAGCCGTTTCTTCGAGGTTTCCATTTTCTACAAAAGTAATTCGCGACCCATGGTGTAGATTTCCAACGAAATCCAGTGAAAACCACTTTCGAAATCAAAAGAAGACAAGACCTTTTATAAGTCACTGAGTCATAAGGGTCACAGTGAAATAAATATTTTATTTTATCTTAAGAGAAGGCAAGATTAGACGTGAGGAGATCGTATTTGTGAGACAATAAATATTGAGACAGGAAAAAATGTGATCCGTTTGGTCAACGTAAGTTCACTTATTTAAGTTCATTACGAATGTGGAGATGAATATCTTTTCTTCACATATATGATATGCTCTCTTCTCTTCGTGTTGCTATTAGTCCCAGACCTTATGCGCGGACGGCCAAGACAATTAATTGCAGAAAGTAGTAACAGTTCCAAACGGAGAAGAGCGAAAAAAACAGTAGAACTGGCAGAACCTCTATTGAAGAGGAAGAACCTACTTAAGCCACTACAATGAAGTTGAGGTAACGCGGCAATGAAGCCGCTGCAAAACTATTGACAGAAGTAACAAAAACTTCACCAGGTCGCGCAGGTAAAATCATATCCGATTGGAAGAGCTAAAACGAGTTATCCCAGGAAATATACAGCAGCTGAAGAGGCTTTATTCTTAATTATTAATAGTAACTCGTCGAAAAGACAATACCTCCCTATTCGAAAAGGTGCAAAGAAGCTCGTGCATAACCTTTACAACTCATTCCATTTAATTTATGTAGCCAAGAAAGACGCTTACCCAGAAGGTATTGTAGTATCAATAACTGAAAAAAATAATGCGAAGTAAGTCTGCAGTCACTTCTCCGCCACACATGTAAACGACTTGTAATCGTTTCACAGCTCCGATCTTCCTACGATGAAGATCAAAATTACTACTTGATATTTAAGTGGGGATTTGATGGGAGCTCTGGGTACTCCATGTATTAACCGAAGTGGTCGGAAACAGAAGCAAGTCTCTTTGCCTCTTCACTTGTTCCCTTGCGTCTGGTGCATGTCCCCAAAAAATACTTCATCTGAAAAAATCCTCGACCATCATCTCCCCGTTTCTCCAGGCCTGTGAGGTATTCCAATGTATTTTGGAGACAGATGAAATTTCAAAAGCCAAGGAACAATTTATCAGTCAGCAACTCAAACATCTGGAGCTTTTTATTTTGGGAAATATACGTATATATCTTTTCAGATGCGCCTCACCATTTATCCGAGGAATCTGAAAATGAGTCTCAAGATGATGAGAGATTCATCCGCCGACGACTGATTCTGAACGTTAGCCGGTAAAAATTTACATGGGAAACATTTAATTCTCCCAATACAAACGTAATGTTTACGCATGCATGTTAAAACGGTGGTATTTTATGGTTTATCTTTTTTATTTCCTCTGAAAGCTTTTCAATCAAGCAAAACTAAATGAAAAAGTTTACAAATTGAATGTTGCCAAACCTTTTTCTAACTCCTTGTAATACTCGTTGTTTGCACTTACTGATCGATAATTTCTTCACCTTATGAATATTCTACATAGTTAATAATAGGTACGGTGACAGTAACGAAACATCACAAGAACCTAGATCCAAAACTCAACGGAGAAAGTACTACTTAAGAAACTTTAATTTCGTTTTTAATGACTTTCAAGATATTCCACTTCTTGTCCACCATTTTGTCTTCAAGAAAATTGAATATATGACTTCAGATTCATAATTAGAGACCAAAAAACCCTAATTTCCATGTTTCACCAAAATTGAACTATCGTTTCTATTTTTTGGCCAACTTTTTCCTATTCCGGACCACTGTGCGATGGCCAGTCGTAATTCGGCATTGTGAACCGTTGTCAAAGGCGTTGTCAGGTACGACTCTCGTCCGGAGAAGTAGACGAAAGTGCCGTGGTCCAGGCGAGATCTGACGAAGGCAAGGTACAATAAAAGCATGGTAATGTGATCTGCACCCCAGTTCGAGTTCGTTAAAATTTTAAAATATTTAAGGCCTGGCGGCATCTGTCATTTAAAAGCCGTACATCTTCCCGCCAATGAAGTCGATAATCAAATATCATAGCGAGGAAAGGAATTGACTCCGCATATCGAAGGATTCTTCATCCCAAGCGTAGAGATGGTGGAAAACCCGGTGAAAGTGAACGCATTTCGTCTTCTCGGCAGAGAAACGAAAGCCATTGCTGCGAGACCATTCATCCTATGGATTTTGCG
Organism: Pyrrhosoma nymphula; assembly: GCA_963573305.1. Lineage (NCBI taxonomy): Eukaryota > Metazoa > Arthropoda > Insecta > Odonata > Coenagrionidae > Pyrrhosoma > Pyrrhosoma nymphula. The sequence continues at coordinate 126,457,781 of OY754337.1, read as the reverse complement.
TCAGTTGTATTTGTATTTGGGAGTACTGACGAGTTTGGACGACCGGCATAAAATAAACAGTATGAAGTAGGTTCCGCGCCGCTCCAGCCACCAAACGAGCCGGCGATTGACCTTTCTTTCCATTGCCTTGCACAGGCAGCTGGTAAGAGAGATGGGTCTTATAATTTATTATTGCTAGCATCACTCCTTTCCTTTCCTGTTTTTGGAAGAGGGACTATTGCAGACCGGGATTGTGGGGCAGTACCCTCGACCCGGAGTTGGTTGAGGGTGTGGAGGACTCTCTCGACAGTGCGACCCCATTGGAAGGTTCCGGATAGGAACGCATTGTGGACCCCATCCATTCCCGAGTAGGAATTCCGGGAGTCTGCGGAAGTCAGCTCCCAAACATACACACACAGAGAAGCATCAATTCATTGTTGCCAGCACTGCCTCCTCTGCCCTGAGACCGAAACGGCACCGGTCTTCATGGGCCCTCTGACCACCTGGTAGTAAGCCCGAAAGAACTTTGAGAAGCTATTACGCCAAGAAAGCACTATAGATCACATACTTACCCGTACTTTCTCCCAGGGCCATCTATATGAAAGGAAAGCTACGCGATTCGTCAAAAACTGCTACGGGCGTACAGACAGCGTTACACAGATGTTAAACGAATTAGGCTGGGAGCCGCTAGAGACTCGGAGGCTGCGCGCTAGGCCTAGATTGCTTGAACAATTGAGAATAGATATCTTTCAGAGCGACACGGAGAACATGATATTAGAACCCCACTATATTTCCAGGTCCGACAGAAACGATAAATTAAGAGAGATATTTTTCCGAACGGATAGGTATGGGAATTCGTTTTCCCCCGAACAACAATAAGGGACTTCAATAAATGCTAGGCGTAATTTCATTAGAGCGTTTCCTTTTTATATGTAAACGGCTGGTGTCCTAACACCCCCCGCCACACGCCTATTGAGGCAGCTTGTGGGGTAGTATGTTGATGTAGATGTGTATCTTAGGTGATATTTAGCCGCATCAACAAATCCCTTCCACCTGGATCGATCTTCTGCCTCTCTTTCTGTTGCTCCAATCTTTTTCATATCCGTTCTCACTTGGTCCCACCATCTTAGTCGTGGTCTTCCTCGGGGTCTTCTTCCTTCAGAAATCCCATTTAGTACCTCCTTCAGCAGACATCCCTCCTCTTTCCTTAGAATATGTCCAGCCCATCTGATTCTTCTTGCCTTTATTTCTCTTTTTATATCTCTATGTTTATATATAGATTCCTGATTTCTCTGTTGTGTCTTTTTTCTCCATTGTCCTTCTCCGTACGTGGGTCAATAGATTTTTCGCAATATCTTATTCTCGAACACTATTAGTTTTTTCTCATCCTTCTTCGACAGCCTCCACGTTTCGGATCCGTAGAGTAGTACTGGGGATATTATCGTTTTATAAAGTCTAATTTTGGTTTTGTGCGACATGGCTTTAGAAGATAGAATTCGGTTGCATGCATGCAGACATCTGTTGGCGAGGTTTAACCTGGTTTGTATTTCTGGCTCTACCGTGTTGTCATTTGTTAAAATTACTCCTAAATATTTAAAAATGGTCTACTTTTTCAAATGCAAGACGATCTATTTGCATAGGACCTGTATTTCTATTTTGGCCTCTTGAAAAATGCATGTATTTAGTTTTTGTATCATTTATTTTCAGTCCTATTTTTTCAGCTTCCTTCCTAAATACATTTGTCAACATTGTTAAATCTTCAAAACTATAGATCGCATAAAAACGCAAAAATAAAACTTCCAGCATAGTAAGAAGACTAGAACAACATTTCTAGAAAAACGGAGAGGAAATAGGTGATTGACGTCACTCGCCATGGTAACCATTTACGGCTTGAGCCCATTGAAGTGAGAACGACGAAAGTGCCGTAATAAGAGAATAAATGAGTTGTCTATAATAATAATGGATATATCTAGAGATTTAACCCGCAGCGGTTGGGTTCCTTCCTGAACACTTAAGGTTGGTTCATGGGGGGAGGGGAAAGTTTTACTCATTGGTCCCTGTACCCTTTTACGGGAAACCCTTCGCTTCCCACCATGATGAAGGGTGATGTCGAGAGATCCCGAGAGTCAAGGATCGCCATTTTAAAGGGTCATTACTCTGAAAAAGGCTTCAACGCAAGTTTCCTCGCAGTGCGGGACATGTGGGACCACTAGAAGACGTAAAGTTCAATAAAGCTTACGACGCACGTGTCGGTCACAAAGGAAATCCAGAGAATCCATGTTTCCTAACCGCTCGGCCTTGAAGGAAGAAGACGCCCAAGGTGTGTCGGATTTAATTCTTAAACCCAAATAAAATCGTTAATCTATGCTAGATCAATCAAGAAGAGATGCACCAAACCATATGAGTTCTTAAATATTGTTTCAACTAAACCAATGTGGCTCAGTTTCACCAGAAAAATTCAATACTTGGAATTATTACAATATTTTTATTCGGTCAAAGTTATTTCCTATATAATACACATTTCACCCTTGTGTTTCCATCAGAGTTGTTTAAAATGTGTTTGTTCCACAACTCTAGGCCTGAGGCTTCCCCGGCGTCTGCTGCTTTCATTGAGGTCTATTCGGGATCTCCACCTGAGGTCAGCCCTGAAGATGATAGACGACTAGACCGTCGAAGCCTCGAGACCTATTTGACCCGGTAGGGATCCCGAATAGACATCAGTAACACATGACTCTAGGTGTTTGGTAAATTACTAATCGTTAATATGCAACGAAAAAAGAATCCAACTGCTAAATGAACAATACTTTTTGCTTTGTTTTTGTAAAATGTATCAAAAAATTGGGAGACTGATTTACTTAAAACATAATTTGCGAGGGTTAAAAAGAAATAATTCGAATCTGACCCAACGGAAAAAAATATTCCCCGAAGCTTTGCAGTAAACGGGCAGGAATCAAGTACTTAATGAATAAAAATTAAATGTCAAAACTTCGAGTACCTAGTTAAACTGAAAAATTTCCACACTCCACTCTTGCTGTCATAAGCCTTTAAAAGGCTTATGACAGCTCACTTGTATCAAACTTTCTCTGCAAACCTAAATGAAAAACGATTTGGTTCATTGTCCAATGCATAATAATAAGTGTATATATATTATGTAGGTATATGTGTAACTATTTATTTACCGAAGATGTGTATAATTTATATTTTGTCTATGTTTATATGTGTATACTCTCGTATGTGTGTATTTTTTGTGCAAACCAAATGAAAAATGATTTGGCTTCTTGTCCAAAGCATAATAATAAGAAAGTGTGCAAATATATAAGTGTATATGTATGTATGTATATACATATATCGCACATTTTTATATATATATATAGCTTCAGAAGAGATGAATAATTTATATTTTGTATTTTTTTCCCTTGTGTATAATCTTGTAAGAATATCTATGCATGTTTTCATTGTCATGTAATTGGAATTTTGTCTATGCTTACATATGTATTCTCTTGTATGAATATCTACGGATGTTTCTATTGGCATGTAATGTGCATGTATGGAATTCAAATGATTGGTATATTGTCTATTTGCTGCACCAAAACCAAAACGGTTATATTGTAATCCTGTTCCATAGGACACTAGTCCTCGAACAATAAAATTCTATTCCATTTTTAAAAAAATGGTACTTAAGGTGTGAAAGATCTATTCGGTATTTTCCTGCCAATATGTTTTAGCAATACTCAGATTTTGAATAAAAATATAAAACGTCGGGCACACCATTGACCCCAGACCAATACAATTTTGGGTAAATACCCACACAACAAACAAAACAATTCTCAAGTAAAAAACACAATAGTTATACAATCTGCAAACCCGAGCATCCCTCGGCATTAATTACAGTGCTTAATGAAATTTCTACGTAGGTAGAACTGAACAGCAGGAATTAAAAATGGTGAAGCCAAAATAGACTGCAATGGCAATTGCCCTGGTGGGGTAGGGGAAAAATTTACAAGTAATGAGAATATACAATATCAGCATTGCAGGAAATTGATGGAGGCAAATAATTCATAAAAATATAAAACACAGGCATACCAAAACGTCGAAACAAACAAAAATGTCTGGGATTAATCGTTTTGGCTTTAGTAATCACACATATTGCACCCACTCAGTCCGATAATTTATCATCCAGTCATGACCACACACCTGACAACATTTACCACACGGACAACTCTCTACATTTCCTTGAAACATATTTACAATTGTTTCGACAGAGCAATAGGAACTCACAAAGAAAGGCTCATACTAAGAAAATTTGGACAGACATTAAAAGGTAATACCTAAATACACCCAATTACTCTAGGCTGAAACCGAAACGAAAAGGTATCTTTAAGAAAGTCCAATACCAGGCCTGTTTTATGCATGAAATAAACCCCCAGAATAACAGCAGCCGGAATAGAATCCACGATGAGGAACTCGTGGTTCCACGAAAAGTTCTCAATTTTTATGCTTAAGCTCGCAGCTCTCGTTATTAAAACCCGACTAGAGTCAAAACCACTACATTCAAGATTAACCTCTCGGACCTTATTGCTGGGAATTCCCCGACTAAGAAAGAAAGGTGATGAAATGCACGAGTGGAAAGCCCCAGAGTCTAAAAGGGCACGAGCCGGTTTTCCTTCCATTAATACTCTCGCAGTCGGAGTGGTATTCCAGGGACTACGTTTTGGGCGGTATTCCAAGGCAAGAATTTTCCCACGACGACGACCTACCCTCATCGCCTCGCGGGCAGCCAGTTTCCCAGGTCACCCCTCGATGGCCCTGAACAACGAGCGGCAAAGTGTCCTATCCGCCCACAGCGCCAACATTTGGCTGAGGTTGGCGCACTAATCCGGCGATTCATCAGGGGTTGCCGAGATGGCTCCTCGGTGCCCCATTTCCTTGAGGTCACGTCCCGACTCACGTAATGGAAATCCGTGTCCACCATACCTCCTCTTGGTACTTCGTATAGCTCAGCGAGCTCGCGCCTACTCTCATGGGCTCTCCTCCATGCCACTAATTCTGCCAAGCTCCCAGGGTTTCCCGCCAAATGAAATAAGTAGTCAGGATGAAGATTAGCACAAACCACGTCCCTTAGTTCCTCTTCTCCTAATCCAGCGCAGAGTCTCCCGTTCATTCTTCTCGTTAGAGAGACGTATTCTCCTATATCCTCCCCGAGCCCTTGCTTCCTATTAAAAAGATCCCGTTTCAGACGGACGTCATAACTAGGTGCGCCGTATGTTTCTCTAAACGCCTGCTCAAAATTATTAAAGCACGTGAAATCGTATCCCCAAAACCATTCTCTCGCTTTGCCCTGTAGAATTTCAGGCAAGATTTTGAGACTCATGCCTTCGTTCAGCCCTACATGGCGTCTAAAGCGGTTCAATAATTCGAGGAATCCCATTGGGCTTTCGCACCTATCTCCTCGAAACCTTAGTTCCCATATACAAGCCGCAGCTACCACCAGTTCTGTTTCCCTGAGCGTGCTTCCCACTATACCCACCGGTGAAGATCCTACCTCAGGGGGATCTCTTTCCTCCCTTTGCAATGCATTGACATATTCCCTTATTCGAGCTCGAATTTCATCGAGGGTCCCTTCGCCGCTTATTCCGAATCTAGCACAGGTGTCTACCGCGTTTTTTTTGGATAAATCAGTTATCCATGAAGTACCTCGCGGTAAATCCGATGGATACATACTCACCACCAGGGCACCCACAACCACGCTCTGCTACCAGTTGAACTATGCTCCCGTGGGTGAGGCCAAAGGTGAAGAAGAGAATATCGGATGACAGCCGGTTTAATTTATTGAACCACGGCCTGGGGACGGACGTGAACTCGAACGGTCGCGAAACAGGGTAGGAAGTGGATGGTAGGGGTATCTGGTCGGTGGCTTCTCGCAGTTGGGCGGCGGATGGTGTCGAGGACACGGCAGCGTTGAGCTTCAGCGGGTCCCGGGACGTCCACTCCCGTCAACCAAAAACAGCAAAACCGCCCCAGGGCCGAGGCATGCCCCCTCTTATATACTCAGAGGAGGCAGGGCAGGCCCTTTTGACACTAGCCCCTCCCGGTGACTAGGCCGACTCACGGGCTGGGAGGGACAAAGAGCACGGTACCTCCACCCCCGTAGCCCCCGCGGCTAAGCATATTGAGATAAGGAACCGCGGGCACGGTTCACATGAAAGTTTGTTTGCTTGGTTGACATGCTCCTGCAAAGAACATACGTATTACGGAGTTTAATGAAGAAATTGTCAGTGCATTTATTGACTGAATGCAAGATGAAGGTAATAGGAGAGGAAATAATCTTACATTTAAACATGTAGATGGGAGATTTTTATTGAAGTTATCTTAGTTAGTATCTTACAGTTTATTTTTAATGATACCTACACTTGGAAATAATATCTGAATTGTACTACATAATTTTTTTAAATATGATACAATTCGTCTTAATATTACAAAGGGAATGTAATTTGAGATAATTTGAGATAGATATACTTAAATACGGTTGTGATTTTTTATTTCATGAAAAAATTAATTTCCGAGCTTAGATACTGTAATGTCATTTCATTTAGGGAACTATTTAATTGTCTTATGTTTTTTTACAATCTTGGACTCATTATTTCTTTGCAGTATACATTTGTCAAATTGTGAATAATGCCGTGTGGTGCAAGGTTTGTCCAGCTCCATTAGTATACGCCTTGGAGAACTGGATAATGGCAAAGCCAAATGCCGTATGTTTGGCTGGTGATTATGATATTCTACGTCTTATTGCTCGCCGTTTATAAATATTTTTTAATATTTACGTTTATAAATAGGAGTATAGTGAAATTTATTCAAAAGGCAAAGAATGGCTTTCATGGTTTAAGAAATATTTATGCATTAATGCTGTTAAACATTTGTGTGGCTTTTGCTTTTTCATTTAAGTGTTTAGCTGGTGATTATAAAATTCATGTAATTGCCTATTAGGGATACCTATTTTACATCTAATGCGTGTTTAAACAAGGGACCTGTGAATTTAATTTTAGGAAGAATGGCTTCCGAGTCATAAGTGCTATTTCTCTTTTTATTGCTTCCAAAAATTAGCGTTACTTTATTTTCCTCCGACTCCCGAGAATTGATTCAAGATGTGAAAATTGTTTTCCTTTACGCAGCCTTTATTGGCGATCGTTAGTTAATCGGTTTCCATGTGGCCAAGACAATTGGGTAACAGACGAGTTTTATCGAATGGCCAATTATTGTCCGATTATCACCAAATTTAGGATTTAGCACTTATTTCGCATTCTAAACAATACTAGGTGAGGAAAAGATAGATGGTTGGGTTTGAAATATTTTCTAACGATAAAATACTCCTCCATGACGATTGTTCGAAGCTTTTACCTTTTCTTTGTCGTACATTTCATCTGTTAACATATGGATTTACCAATTTAGTTACGTCGTTGGATTTACGGCGCCGCAGCGGCGCTGCGTTATATTTTGCCATTATCTTTCAAACTTGGACTTTCTTAGCATTTTTTCTGATTGATAATGCTAGTGACTTCTATCTTCTTTATTTTTCACCATGTTTTGCTAGATTTATCCCATTATTACAGAAGTTATTGCTAAAAATCTTTAACACTGCTTTCTTTACCATTTGTTGTCGTAATACTCTCTTTTTATTGTCCCTTAGTTAGTTATTTTCAATTGAAGGTTTTAATTTAATGTGTAATAATTGTTTTAAATCTTTTTTCTGATATTCAATGCTAGATAAACTCCGCTTTATCATGTGCACATAGTTTTATTTTTTATGCAGCCAAATACTAAAAATGAGATTCGAATAAAAGTCGGATAGGTCCATGTAAAATAATTTTGCTTCACTACGTCCACTTACATGTTATATCTTTGTAGTGTTCGCAGAAGCCTGAGTTCTTAAACGTTGGTAATTGAAAAAGGGTAGGGGGAGTGAGAAGAGACGAGTGATTCCGTCGTGATTTTTAAGTGCTATATCCTGACGATCAAAATGGAAATGGAAAAAAACATGTAATACGATGGCGTCTATTTTCTTCGGTCCGGCGCTGCGTGAGGGACCGATGGAATAGGAGCTAGTGTTCTGGGGTGACCAAAATACCCTCATGCTGGGTGGACACCCCTCACCTTTTAATTCCGTGACATTGCACAGACCCAAACATTGAGACCATCCGTACTTTCCCACTAAGCTTCCTTATTCGTCATCCTCCGCCTACTTTCTTCCCCCACAAAAACTGATTGAACTTCTCCCCACCTCCAACGACCCACCCGAGCTAGACCTTCTCGGAAGGGCGCTTTGCGATAAGGCGCGGATTCCCTGTCCCACACCCAGCGATGGAAGGATGAAGAAAGAGCAGGCTATTATTGTGTCTAATTGCCTCCTTGCACTCTCATACTTTCTTCATGATACGGATTTTCTACGCTTATCTGGTCTAACGATCCCGGTATTCCCTGATCCTTAGCAGTCGACTCACAACCATGTATCTCCACCCATTCACCTCAAAACAACCTCCATGGAATTACCCACCTTTCTCCTCATCACTCTCCCCTTCACGTTAGTAAACATTGAACGGCTAAAATCTCTGTGCATTTCGAGTACACAAAGAAACGAGAAATATATTAACAAATTTTCATTATTTGGTAATTCGTCTATGTATTTGTTCATCATAAAAAGATTTTTACCATGTAAATACTGAGCGAATATCTCCTGCAAGATTAAAATACAAGCGGAAATTATGAAATATATCAGTACCATGCACAAGTATTTGGGAAGATTAAATCATGCAATTTATTTCCAAATATAACTAGTATAACGATATCTTTCTATGAATTTATTTACATTTATTACAAAGAAATTTTGAATGGTCTTTGCATTAATTTTTTTCTCAGGAGCTGAAAATTTGTAATATCTGTCTTTTCACCACACATAAGTGACAAGAAACTGTGAAAGACACTGTGAAGACACTGTGAAGAAAAAGACACTGAGCGTTTTAGTTTTTTTAGAATTGGTTACATTTTGAGGTTTAACTGAATCTTCTTGAAAATCTGTCATGCAGCGCTTCAAAATCTTTGTCTTGGCATTCTGTAGCCGTCTCAATGTATGCGGACGAACTAATAATAATAATAATAATAATGGTTTTTATTCCAGATTAGATAAATACAATTATTATTTATACAATGATTTGTCTGGAATATAGGTGCCCCATTGGACAGTATCTCCGTTTTGGGGTCACCGACTCGACCATCACAGATGAAATACAAAGACAAAAACATAGAATAAGTGTGTTGCAACTACAATCACATAGATGCTATCATTGGTGCTGGATAATTTAGTAATTAACCCATGGTTTGAAATGTGAAGTTAAAGTAAAGCATTAAGATACATTTTTTAGAGGCTTGTGTTTGAGCTAACAGAGAATTTGGAGCTTTTTATAACATAAACACCTTTGTTCGTAATCTGCAGTAGTTATTTTTTTACACTTCTATGTTAGTTAACACTACTAACAGAATACAATTTAATATAAAAGGAACAGTGAAAACATGTATCAATCATTATAGCTTTTTGAGTTTAATAATTAAACATTCTTCAAAAATAAGTACTTTACGACCCTGACAACAATTAAACTGTTATTTACATAGTCATTATAAAAAGTTACAACAAAAAATTTATAAAACATTTGTTTTTGTTGTTATTGACATACACTCATTCCTCTGCTAGTTATTCCAAATACGTTCTTCTTCTTTCTAGCTTCTTTTTATTCCAGTTCGGGTATAAGGTTGTAAATAAAATGAAGCCAGCAATGCCACTTACATTTCAAATATTCATAAAAAAGGCAAATGGCCATCGATTGGTTTTTCCTTGGCATGTATATGAATGCGCCATTTGGTCCACCAAATCTATACATCCTTTCGTTCGTTATAATGCAACACGATTTCTGGTTTGCTGTGGGTTTAATCGCTAATGCTACTATCATGATGCATTGATGACAGCAGTATTACAGATTTTCCTCTTTTAGGGACATACGAAACCAATGTGGGCTTTATGTGAACCCAAACCCAAATATGGAAGAAAGCTCCGGTCGAGATCGATCTGGTGAAAGATTAGATTGAGTGTAGGGCTTCATCTATATCTACAAAATACCCTGCAAGCCACCTCAGGGGTGTGTGCAAGGGGGTGAGTATTCACCAACATGCATTACACTATACCCTAAAGTTAGTGTAACTACGACTAATTATGCATTAGCATAAATCGCTAATGCTTGTCACGAAGTGAAGCCTAACAATCATGCACTACACTACAGATATGCTCACAATGGAGAGGGCTTGTTTTTACTAAGTGTTCCCACGAGTGTTAGACCACTGTTTTTAAAATTCAGTGCTTCAAGGTCGTGAAGAAATTATCGCAGGTCACGATCCGATTGGAGCCAAAATATGGGACACAGAGCATTATTTCGCAATTCTTTTACTTTGTATTTATCAGAATCCACATCAGAACTTTGCACTAGTTTCACAGATCGATTTATTTCTGCGCCATTAACCGCCACAAAACTCGCATAAATCTGCGATCCGATTGTCATCGCGCGCTGGAGAAATCGCGGTCCTAGTTATCTTGACCCCTGTGCTTGAATTATTACGCTAGTAAATTTGGCCTAAACTAAATTTATTGGAGACTAAGGAAAGGCTTCACCAAGGAATTTAACGTACGCTATCTTCTGCCTCTTCCATCACTGTTGTTTTTTTCCTTTGCCATTTAATTCCACCCAAATTTTATGTTGCTATATTTTCCCTTTCGTTGCTTGCATATTAAGCCAATCGCATTGCCTTATTGGAAAGGCTTGTTAGCGACATTCCCTGAGGACAGAGCAACGCTTGACGTTTTAATTGGAAGTGACAGGTGCTTGCTGCCATTCCACTGAAGTCTGTCGGGAACTTAATTCCCGAATCTCAAGGAAGTTCTTTCTTGGAAGGAGATGATTTGATTTATTTTCCTTTAGAACCAGAATTTAATGCATTTTTCCTTGAGCCCCTTCGATTGCAAAAACACCAATAGGGAGACCCTAACAATTTTTAGGCCCATAACTCAACCACAGTTGTATCTTCGTATCTTTCCTGAACAACAACGGCTAGCTAGACAGGAAATGCACGTCAAATAAATTTGAGTTAGCGTATAGTATATATTCTCCTCGTATGACATTGCGACATAAGTGTAGTGTGAACGTTTTATCTAAATCTAATCTGAAAGGACTAAAACTCCTGCCGAACTTGTTGACCTAAGTATGTACTTCTAAGTGGCAAAAAAGCGTTCATTGCCTTGCGCTACATTCCTTACAGTTGTAATAGAAATTCGTCCGACCTCCGATACAATGGAAACGGAGAGAAGACAAACTGACCGACACAATCCACTCGCGACTGTAAGTGAGTGCATTCATTCTCGTGGACACACTTTCCCTCTGAACTCTGCGAGGTCCACGTTCGTATCCGTGGAATGTAGATACTTATATGCATCCGTAAATCACATTAAGATCTATAATTATTTTATTTATTATTATTCAAGTCAAGAAGAGCTGCGTATCTCTAAGTGATCTCGAACAACAACAAACATTCCCAAGTAAACATATAAATGTTCACATTTCAAATGTTAGGTCGTCCATTGGGAGATTGGAGAGACGTGCACTGATACTGAGACGGCTGAGATACTAAAGATGTTTTACTGAACTTGTATCACATTCTCATTCAGAGAAGTGTTTTACAAAAAAAGATATAAAAAAATATCAAGTATGACAAAAGGTGCGTTCAGTAGCGAAAAGGATTACGATTATGTGATTTCAAAAAAAAGTATCGAATAGATTTAACATCTAATTTTTAGAACTTCTCCGAGAAATTTATTGCTGATTTAGACTTTTAAATTCGCGCTCGCTGCCATTTCATCACAATTTCAGCAGATGATATTTAGAGCATTGAAATTCCACTTGCAACCAACACAGAGGAATGTCTATGATCGTCTGAGAGCGACCCGTGATGGACTGTGTTCCGAGTAATATATCGTCCATGAGTACTAGTCGGTGCTTACGACGCGTCGGAGTGCAACTAGGAAGCGGGTTTAAAGGCTTAATGCAACACACACAACAACCTCTCACACAACTTCCATTTGCGAAGGCGGCATTTGTGTTTGCTCATGGGTGACGTCATTCGCCTCAGCGCGGCGGCGTCCTGCATTATCATCTCAATGGGAGACTGGAGACTGTAATGGGAGCCTACTAGACAAAGCGGCCTAGATACGGGTCGGACCTGCGGCCCATGGGAGTGACGTCATCGTTCGCCCTACGGCCTACTGGCCTCAGACACGACAGGCGAAACAGTACCTACTCCTATTTCAAAGAGGAAATTACTCTCTTAAAACCTACAACTGGAAAGTGCGACGATAAAGTTAGGGAAATCAGCTACTTCTCCCTCGTTAGACCCCACTTAGAATATGCCGCCATTATTTGGGATCCTTATGAGATAGGCTTGGAAACTGAGTTAGAACGCGTGCAGCGAAGATCGGAAAGATACGCTAATGGTCATTACGATAATCTCGTTAGTGTTACTGACCTTTTGCAGCAACTGGGATGGGAAAAGCTTTCAGACCGCGTCGATTTATATTTAGACTCAATCTATTATGTAAGTACCAAACCGGTCTATTCTCTGACAACGTTGATAATATTTTACGAAATCCGACATACTACGGTAGATCAGATAATGAGAATAAAATTAGGGAACTAGACTGCAGAACGGATAGATTTAAAATGACATTGTTCTCACGAACTATAAGGGACTGCTGCCAATGAGACTTTTATCTAGGTTTGTCGTTAGGTAGTGTAGCTCTTAGTATTAGTAGTACTCCCTAATACTTGAATCCTTATCTGTTACCCAGTACATACTAACAGCACGCCTAGCATGTTTTCTACATGGGTCTTGAGTCTCTGTCCATTTGTGTAGTTGCAAAATACATAGATATATTAATGGTCCCTCTCCATTGTGATGACATCTGTAGAGTATTAGCGCATGCTTGTGAGGCTTCGCCTCGTTACAAGCATTAGCGATTTATGCTAATGCATAATTAGTCGTAGTTACACTAACTTTAGGGTATGAAGTAATGCATGTTGGTGAATACTCATCCCCTGCCACACACCCCTGAGGTGGCTTGCAGGGTATTTTGTAGATGTAGATGTACTTAAAATATCAAAAACGGAGCGCTATGAGTTGCTCAAGGAAACGGCGCAGCTCCACACTCCATAGGGCACCATTGAATATCTATTTAATGCTTGAATTTCAAACAGCAACACTTTCTTGATCTTGAGGTTGCATTATTACTTTTAATGCAGATTTTGGACACCTAAACATCTACATACAGCTTTCAATTCAAGCAGGATTTAATTTCGCCCATTTTTTATTTTATCTATTTTTGGTGCGTAAAAAGTCAATTTATTTATAAACGTCGTCGGATTGTGACCACGTCTATTCCATTCCTTTCCCTTATTCGAAGATTAAAAGGGTCAAAATAGAGGGGGGTAAGGAAGCTCAAAGAATGCTTGAGTAACGAAATATGTTCGTGCGAATAGTTGAAAATGTGGGTTTCCTGTTGGATTGAGAGAAAGTATTCGGAGTGAATAAGTATTCGGTTTGTGTTTGCGTTTGCCGCTCTCTCTCTCTCCTCAGATATTGCGTCAATTCAGATTCCGAGCAACTACCTTCATCACTTTCACAGGTGATTGATTGAACTACGTGGAATCGGAACCTTCCCAAGGTCCTCCTCCTCTCACGTCAAATTCAACGAAGGAGCATGCACTGCACGCTGCACGGCGATGGATGTCAAGTGGTACGGATGCGGATATCGCTTTTCATTTGTCTTTTAGTCCTCGACCAATTGGATCAAAAGCTTTCCGCCAGTGATTGGTAAACAGATCAGTCAAGGCACAAGTGGCGTCCACATCAAACTGTGCGTTGCCTCCTCGCTCTTAGATTTCAATCGGAGGCTGGAAGCGGCTTCATCATCTTACAATTGAGCCTCCGCGCATCCAGTTGCGAAACATCGAGTCGGCGACGAGCTTAATTCTCTTTCGTTCGTCAAGGGTCAAAGTACAAATGTACCTATCACTTTATACATTTGGTCGGACCTGAAATTATATAGTCATATTCTCCGAAAGTATGTTCATAAATTATTTCCTCGTTCACTATACTCGCGTACAGCGCGTCGCACTGAAATCCATTAGCAAGCTGCATAGAGCAGAGAGTAGATTCAAAAATGATTTTTTATCGATCGCATTCACTAAGGGTCGTATTTACAGTCGTTACATAGCAGTCCCCTTATCCATCCCCTACCCAGCAGGCCCCTTGAATTGTGCGTCCTATAGTCAAAATTAAGGGAGCTGCTAGGTAGGGGATGGTTGGGGGTTAGACCTGGTAACTAAGGACTACAAACGGCGGGAAATGGAATTCGCAGCTCAAATGTTTCAGTGGTGACGCTCGTGATCAACATGGATACGGATAAGTAAAGAGCCAGACGCAGCATGAAAACTGTTAAGATGGCCGCTCGACGTGCAAATAGCTTCAACGGTGTGGAGAAGAAGATTTCGTGTGACCTGATGTAGAAGCATAAAGATATACAGTGGAAAGTAAGAAAACGGACGCAGTTTCCTGCCACAAGAAGAAGAAAGTGTGTAAAAATATGCTGCGAGTGTATATGAACATCCTTGGAATGAGTCTGGCGTCACATCAGATATTTATCGATTAAGAGCAAATCTTACCGTTGTTTTATTAACACCAAATCTTCGAAATTATTAATTTAAGGCTATGCATGTTCATTAGAGACAGTTAAGTTATATCTGTTGTGTTATTTGTTCGATAAGGGGGCCCCTGGTGGAGCATGCATCTCCTGCCAGAATAAGGAGAGGCTTAGGGGGCTGCTGGGGGTGGAAATTTGACTATGAATACCGTTCTTGACGAAGGGGCCTGCTAGGGGCTGTGGGACTGCTGGGTAACTACTATAAATTCGGCCATAAATCTTCACAGCATTGTTTTTCTTGTGTTTTTGATTGTGACCGATTACTTCGCTGCTTTTCTCGATGAGTTCGCTCCCTGCTTTGAGAACTCTCCTCATATATCACCGCTCTCCTCAACCACACGCACCTGCGATCACTTTATCGCTATTCAATTGCACTCGTGAGAGCGTTATAACCTATACGTTAATATTTTTTAATTATTTTCATATACATTGAATCACTATTGTTCATTGATGGTGTGCGTTCATAGGACGCTAACTGTGGCCATCGCCCTTCAAGAGCGGTACCTATGAGTTTTGGATAACGATAGGTAACTACGACGTGATAGATCGCGATGCCACATCTGGAGGGCAATCTTCCATGCTATGCAAGTGTTTTATGATTGGTAATGCACGGATCAGAGGTTGTATATAAAGGACAGTTCATTGACTGCATATCCCCTCACCCGCTTAAGAAACCATTTTTTCTAGGTCTATTCCTTCGTCGTTTTCAGAATGTTAGGAACATATCGTCATCCAATTTATTGTGCCCGCCTTTTTATCCTCTTTCCCTCATTTATTTATTTTGCCCCGAAAACCTTTAAACTACTTCCAATGGCAGTTAACATGGAAAACAAAGTTAACTATTATTTACATTAAACCAGCTAAAAAATGGCTATTTGAGCATGATGATGTTGAAATGTAACTTCCAATTGTCCATTAAAATTGTTTATTTGAAAGAAAATAATAAAAATGTATGTAAATTGTGTAGCACCACTTAAAACTGAAATATATTGTAATGTTTCTTTGCACGAAATTCTTTGTTAACCCGCACACAGGTTTATAATCTTTGGGGGTAACCTATAGCTCCCCAATGTTTGGTTGAATCGTATGTACTTTGTATCTAAGAAGGAAGCAATAAATTCCCATACAGCACACACGGAGCATATTTAGTTGCAATCACGAGTAGAACACGTGATTTATCTGGTCGAAAAACCGCTTTTCAACGACTAAGAACGGTTGAAAAATGGTCAATATTCCGTTTACTGTCCGCTATTTCTGGTGTAAACACGTGTATCGACCACAACCTAGTGCCTAATATGCAAATTCCCATGCAAATGTATGTTTACCAACGGAAAATAAACTGTTATTAGTATTATGACCGCTAAACAGTATTGCCAGCAAAATTCGCGGCTGATTTAGATTCATATTTGACCGAGAAAAAAAATTGCCTCTGGAGTGCCGCGAACCCTAGAACCTGACTCTTCCGATCTCTCTAACGCCTTAACCCACTCGACCACCAAGGTACTTGATTGATGCTAGGAATGCAAAGAAGTTATTTCCTCCGCATTCACGGCCAGACCAATGTAAATTATTTCGTATTTGTGCTTGGCCTGGAGAGAACTACATATTTACAAATATTTGGTACCAAGAAATTAATGCAGATATTCACGTGTGCTTGAAAATGGCTGTCAGAATCAAACGAAAGCAGATAATACTATCGTGGAACATGATTTTATTTCTGGTGGGTTACAATTGTACCAAAATGCAACGTATGATCAAAAAAGGAAGTATTTATCGCATGGAAAAGTCATCGTTTTTTGTAAAAAAAAATATATACACCCATTGTGTACAAATATAAATTTTTCACGATTATCAGGATTACCGAATAGACTAAGTTCTTTGGTAGATGCATACTGAATTAACATATGTTACATTACATACCTATATAACATATGTTATAACAGAGATATCTCTTCGTAGCGGAATAATAGCAAATAGCTCATCTTTAATATGCAGTTATTCCCATGGAAATGTGAAAAAAGGCAAAGCGGCATGTTGTACATTAATTAAATTCTATAAAATACAGAAGTCCACTCAGATAATTTGGACCAAAATATACACTGAAAGAACACGTGTAAAAAAGGGCTAATTTTGGAATTATCCATTACCCCATATATCGACCGAGAGTACTCGAATATATTTCTCCCCGTGCTGTATGGGTTATGTATTATTAAAACTATTATCAAATCAGTTCTCTCTTTTTATATATATAAGCACTAGGTTCATTTATTTATTTATCATAGAACATGCCACCTCACACTAGTGTGCCACTAGCCTCTGCCAATTGCTATGGTATTCTCTCCTAATTGGCTTTTTATGATAAGCTATCGCTGTGACATTTGCTTCTCGCATGTGTCTATCCGACTCCA
The DNA here is from genome assembly GCA_963573305.1 of Pyrrhosoma nymphula. Taxonomy (NCBI): domain Eukaryota; kingdom Metazoa; phylum Arthropoda; class Insecta; order Odonata; family Coenagrionidae; genus Pyrrhosoma; species Pyrrhosoma nymphula. The sequence goes on along the minus strand of OY754337.1, from coordinate 126,440,546 downwards.
GTCCACAATAACAATTATACAAAACTTGGTATTCAGGATTTTGGTTCTGCGATTAAATTATTTAATATTATGCGACAGTTTCACCGTGCTATGCTGCCGGCTTCGTCGGGCTTCTAAGAACAACAATGGTCTTTTTTCAAAAAGTAAATAAACAATTCCAGCAGTTGATGATTTTGAGAAGTAAAAATAAAACTTAATTTAAAATAAGTCTCTTCCAGGTATAATGGAGTTTATAACTATCCTCTCTATTGATGTTATTTGGTATTTTTTCTATTTTAATCGCCTCCCTTTTGAGCCGCGGAAAGTAACTGCTTTCTTTGTGTAGTATACTCTTGCCGTCTCGATGTCAATGGCGTGACCTTCCTCTAACGTAGTGTGTGCTCAGCCACGGCAGAGTGATACCAGTCTTTCTTCCGGATTGCACGTTCATGTTCCTTTAATCGGCATCCAATTGCTCTCTTGGTTTGCCCCACATATGATCTACCGCAACTGCAGAGAAGTTCGTACACACCATACATTGATCGGCATACGAAGATCGGCAAGATATGTTAAAGGCCGTTATGATAATCTCGTTAGTGTTGCTGACCTTTTGCAGCAACTGGGATGGGAAAATCTTTCAGACCGTCGATTAAAATTTAGACTCAATCTATTATGTAAGTTCCATACCAGTCTATTCTCTGACGACGTTGATAATATTTTACGAAATCCGACATACTACGGTAGATCAGATCATGAGAGTAAAATTAGGGAACTAGACTGCAGAACGGATAGATTTAAGATGTCATTTTTCCCACGAACGATAAGGGACCATAATAGCTGCCATGAGACTTTTATCTAGGTTAGTCGTTAGGTAGTGTAGCTCTTAGTAGTGGTAGTACTCCTAATACTTGAATCCTTATCTGTTACCTAGTACATACTAACAGCACGCCTAGCATGTTTTCTACATGGGTCTTGAGTCCCTGTCCATCTGTGTAGTTGTAGAATGCATGTATATTGAGGTCACTCTCCATTTTGATGACATCTGTAGTGTAGTGTTGCATGCTTGTGAGGCTTCGCCTCATGACAAGCATTAGCGCTTTATGCTGATGCATAATTAGTCGTAGTTACACTAACTTTAGGATATAGTGTAATTTATGTTGGTGATTACTCACCCCCTGCCACACACCCCTGAGGTGGCTTGCAGGGTATTTTGTAGATGTAGATGTAGATGTACATTGTGAGTGGTAATGGATCTTTAGTCCCTGATCGTAGATGATCTCGTACTCTGGAGGTACTGTTGTATATTGTGTAAGTGTTATAGACCGATCAACGACCGATCGCATAGGTAGAATAATGAAAAAAGACCAAATGACATCAATAGAGAGGATAGATATAAACTCCCTTATGCCTGGAAGAGACTTCTTCGAAATTAAGTTTTTTACTTCTCAAAATCATCAACTGCTGGAATTGTTTATTTACTTTTTGAAAAAAGACCATTGTTGTTCTTAAAAGCCCGATGAAGCCGGAAGCATAGCACGGCGAAACTGTTGCGCATAATATTAAATAATTTAATCGCAGAACCAAAAGCCTGAATACCATAGACATGAGCTGCGAAAATCTACAAAAAATACAAAACTTGCACATCATAATTTTCTTCACTTTATCAAACACAAAAATCCTTCTTTCTCATACTCTTAAGACTCTTTGAAACACGATTACCACTTTCGGCATTGCCAACGTCAGAAATATTTATACAAAAAAAATTAAGCAGGCCTACCACCTCCTGCGCTCTTTTCCAAAGGACGAGTATCTCGAAAAGTTGGGGACGAGTTAGAAATCTCCCCAATTCAATTATGCTTACGCTGCTTTCTTCTGAAATACGCTTTGTGAGAGACACATGAAGAATTTCTCCCCTCACAACAATGTAGTCCACTCCGTGATTTTGTATAGTTACGCCGGGCGAGTTCGAAAATGAAAACTGCAAACTCCAGCCTCATTTATTGGAATTTTTAAAAGAAATTTCTGAACGACACGCTCCACACAATATGTCTGCTGCCCTCAGATTGCGTGCGAGGACATCCAGGCTTACCTCTCCTCATCGGCAGATAATAATAATGACGGCGACTTCCCTTTTTAGGGCAAAAATAGGGCTATATATCCCTCTCTTACATTTTACCCTTCACTCACCCACGCACATTAACGCCCTGAGTCGTAGGAGACCCACCCTGGTGGGACTCGAACACGCGACCTTCTACCCCGCCCCACCTCCACCTGCAATAGTATATACGCGGTCCTCTCTCTTAACGTCTCCCAAACATAGGGACTCGTAATCCATAAATTATTTTGTATGATTAGCTCGTAGGCTTCCGCGAATGTAGTGTTTAATCTTTCGGGATTTATTCCGCGATGTTTTAAATTGCAATAAACAATATTTCGCTGGTCCTCCTGCCAGCTTCATCAGGTTAACTGAACTGATTCTTTACTCTCCCTCGTCTTTATATACAGGGTGTATTAGGAGGAAAGCGCAATACTACTGGAGGAGGTTGGGGACGTGATTTTAAACATTTTTTGTCCTGTGAACATGGGGTCGCAACTCCTTAGTTACCGAGCTATGGCAACGCAAACATTTTGTCACAAGCATTCTGCAGTTACCATGAAAACCCCCAAAAGCAGTGGCATCCAGCAATACTTACAAAGAAAAACTGGTCTAAATTGTACTTAAAGTTTGTATCTTTCCTTTTCTGCCAAAATTTACGCATATTGCTTACATTTTCTAAAATGGTAACTGAAATTGTCAACATTTTTCTTCTTCACAAAATTATTTTTTAGAATAACTTGTTTATTTTGAGATATACAAAAATGTTAATAGTCATAAAAATTGGAAAATTTAATTTAATTTCCATAACTGGTAAAATTATTTTCATATCTTAATTTTTAGCGAAGATATAGCATCATAAACGGTACCGTTACATGAGCACATTTTTCGTCTCAATCTTCCATACATGGAACTGATATTGATTTACCGATAATGACAATTACCTTCACCAATCTAAGCTTGAGTACTTATTTTTAAACGTTGTGAAAAGAATAGCCAACCAATGAAACCCAAATTTAGGTGTTTTTGTGAACCAAATGAAGTAAACTATCAAGTGGCAACAAAGATCTCAAGTGGAGATTATCTCCATGGATTAATTGTCGATCACTGGCGCTGAGATTCATTGTTTAAGAAGCTATTTCAACTAATAAGTTCTTCTAATGGTACTAAACCCATTGCATCATTACATTTAATGGATATGTTGTCAATGTAATGAGAGAGAAAATGGGGGCAAGTTTGAACAGGTTCATGGTATTTCGGTACGTTTCGGCGAGACCTTCACAATGACTCATGATTTTACTAGTACTGAATATGAAGATACCCTTCACTTCTTTGCGTTTGAAAAGCTGCCGCTAAGTACCTACTATCGTTTTATATGTACAGTCGCCGCATAAAGTCTGACGACATCGACAACAGCGCCGAAGAAGCGAAACTACGATTTTGTGTGGCTCCACTGATTCAAAAGCGAGGGATGGGGAGGGGAGAATGAGTGGAGGGGTGTGGGAGGGAGGTGAGAAAATGGCCAGAGTAGTCGTGAATCGGGACCTCGTCTTGGGGGCAAGTGAACTAAGAGGACTCATGTCGTCCCATCGAACTGAGGGACTTGCTTATTTTCCGTAAGGAGTGAAAACAGGACTGAGTGAACGTTTTGAAAGGGGCTTATCATGGTCGTAGAAGTAAGTCTCTGTGCATCCATTCAACGCATTTCTGCGAGTCAGAAATTTGAAGATCGTATTATGTCGGAATTGTTTCAAAACGACGATATGGAAAAAAACAGCGTACCACAGAGAAAATTGATACGAATCAGAAAATATTATTAATTAAATGCTTCGAATTCTGTTTACAATTCAAAATTATGAAAAATTTTATATAAAGTAATTATATAAGTAGCCACTCGCTCCTAAATACAAGATTTTTTTCGAAGGATTCGTATTTTTTAGAAGAAAAAACATTTTTACGATAGTGAACACTTTATTCAATATTTGGTGGTTTCTCTAAAATCACTGCAGACATAATAGCTGTCATCCTTGGTGGTGTCCTCACCAGAGGACCAGGGCTGTTGATATTGCACCCCAAATACTCATAGATATACACTCGGATTTTGTAGATTTTAGTATGTATAGCGGAGCAAACCTGCAAAGCATTTAGTTTTTTCTTGGCACTAAATTACGAAATGAACTAATCCTAATAGGATTGCCATGAAGAAGTCTGATTTAATTACACATATGAAATCTCTCCACAAAGAAATCTCAACTGCCTATTTTGAGCTAATTTAAAACATGGAATTCAAACCCTTGATTTTGTTGTGCCTTTAAATTCTAACCCTTAGTTCAGAAGTTGAAGGCTCCGTACCATTAGCGGGAAGTACGAACAAAATTTAATAATCAAAGCACTATTAGCATGGCACCATCAATGAATGAACGCAAATTTGCAAACGTTATGATATATATTTGTCAATAGCATTCTTCAAAAAAATTACTTTTATTAACCTGGATCGAGGCGGACCCCACAATGTCATTCTCCCTTCATTGATGCTGGTGATACCTTCTCATCACAAAAAATAGCGAGATCCCAAAAGGTCTGACTAATTTCGAAATAATTCCTTGCAAATTGCAACCGTATTTCCTTATCTTATTCGCATATGGCAAGCTTACGAGCTGCGAGATGATGAAATATTACACGCCCAACCATATTATTTACAAGAGTCGTGTATCTACACTGTATTTCCATAGATCTTCCTGCTGATGCTATCCCACCACTTGTTAGAGAATTATTGCTCATGTGATTAACCATCGCCTCATCTCCTTCTCTAGTTCTGCACCGAGGTCTCCCGGTCCGTGTCCTACTGTTCAGTCCATCCGCAGCACACTCTCGAGCGCGTTTTACCCATCGCCATACCACGCTCCTATGGACTCCCAAATCCCTAGCCACCTCCGCAACTGGACGTCCAGCTTCCATTAGTTAAACCATTAATTCTCTGTCTGCGAGAGAAGTTTCCCTGTTCGCAGTGGTTCGCAGGCCGGTGCATACCAGCACTCTTGTGTTCCTTCAACTGGCTAACGCTCTTCATATTCCTGACCATCAGCAATGCGTCGAATGGATGCACTGAGACTTCTGCGGCCATTTCCAAATCTCGTTCACTCCTGTTTACACTCGTTACGGGAAAAAATCAAGTCCCTCAGTTCGATGGGACGACATAAGTCCCTCCCCCTCCCCTCTCTATCTCCTCTCCCCACCCCTCACTTTTGAATCAGTGGAGCCACACAAAATCGCAGTTCCGCTTATTCGGCGGTCTCCAGATGTCTCCAGACTTTATGCGGCGACTGTACTACTATCGTTTTATATGTACTATCACTTTCAAAAGTCGGTCCACGCGGTGAGCGCGGCCAACTTCGCATGTCGCTGAATTCGAACTTCGGGTATTGCCTATGCATTCAGCGACTACCAAGGGCCAACTTGACTCATTTCCACTCAACTATGGAGACCCTCGTATGACCTTCTCCCGCTATCGCTGACCAGCCAACTCCCCCGACTCCAAGTGGTAGGCAACGGTAGGCGGAGAATGCAAAAGGGAAAGGCGTTAGGTGCTTTTCACTCTTACGAGTAGCGGGTTTAATTGTATTATTGATAAATCGAGGAAATGGATCGGCGAACCGACTGCCACAAAGCAATTTTTTTAGGATAATTCTCGACTTTGCGTTTTACCCTGGACAGCTAACACCCCGGACCTTTCTCCAATTGAGAATGCGTAGGGTAACATTGTGAATGAGTGGCATTACGACAGAGAAAGAACTGAGTAAAACTTTATAAGTCTACATACGGGATGTTTGGAATTCTTTAAGTCAACGTCCCCGTGCAATAGAACATTTGGTTGGGTCTATGCAGTCACGATTACGATCTGCAACTGAAAATTATGGCGAATTTACGAAATATTTAAGTTGTTCTCTGATGAATGAACATTTTGTTTTAGATTTCTGTTACCACAGGTAATATACTACAAATGACTATCCCAAATTATCTAGTCCACTTTTCTTCCTAACCTTATCAAATATTGGCTCATTCACATTAATTTTCGCTGCAAAATGAACGCCAACTTTAAGTTTAAACCAAAACTTCTATTTCGTTCGAATCTATTCTAAATAACGAGAACATTTTTCATGTTGCTTGTTTGAAAATCTTATATTTTATATATGAGCAGTTTTTCATCGTAGACATTTTTCAATGGAGTGCATATCTTCTCTGAGACCAAGAAATCAATTAAGTTATATCTCCACTGAAGGAAAACTCATTCAAAAATGACCGCATTCATTTCTGATAAATTACAATCCACTTTTTGTAGCTTCATTCGCCATAGTAATTAATTTTATCCTATTTAGGTTTTTATCCTTTTTTAGATAATATCGTAAATTATTATTTTCAGCAATGATTTGTTGGATGAAATAGGTATGACTTCGCTTTGCGTATTTAGAAATCAGCTTCGAGCGGCGTTACACCGAAGGCATGTTTCAATGTTAATTTTGCTCTGTAGTCTGTAATTCGTCATACATTGTTTTTGTTGGTCTGTTAAATGCACTGCGACTGTGTTTAGGAAGTTAATAAAAAACAAAAAGATTCATCCACTGCAAGTATATCCATTAATCAGCTCTCCGTTCCTGAACGAACCTATAATTTACAGAAGCTATGTTCACTATGGTGGCAATATATTTTGGAGATGTCGTAAAACTCCACTGACCTCTCTGATTATGGAATCTATCAGTCACGTAATGGGGGATGCTAGCTAAAGAAATTTTTGTGAAATCCAAGGTATCAAACGCACGACGTCATTTTAATTAGGTAGCTATTTTAATGCTCCTTTGGACGAGATTATTTCACTGCACAGCGCAAAACCTACACTTTCACGCGCACTGACGAAAAATGAGCTGCTGAAGAGATATCAGGGACTCGAAACTGTTTGAATCTGTCAATCCTTAAGCATAAATAGATTGGTTTGATAAATCAATATATCCAATTGCAATATATGCAATTGCATTGCATTTAATAAATTCAGTTTGAATACATTCTCGTAAAAGCAATGCCATACTGTGAAAAACATTGTGTGCCTCATTGTGAGAGTACTTAAAAGCTCAATGCCAAATTCAGTGCACTTGACTTCATTAACAAAAAAGTTGTGATATTTTTGTGGGACAGGCATAGAGTTAACGTTTCCAGGCTTGGATTGTTTCCTTTCATTATGCCCAGATTATGTTAAAAAATTAATTAAGTAGTGACCGATCACTAGTCATTACCTTGAGGGAAATTCGGAGTGAATATTGAATAAATCTCAACTCCCGATTGCAAGAGAATGATCGGACTACCATCAGTTACTCATCCCAAGTGAATACTCTGCGTTAATTTTTCCCTTATTGGTGTTTATGAAATTCTCAACGGTCTGTGTATCCAAGCAATATATTTTGCTACAGTTCAAAAATGGAAAATCGTTGCATCAGTAATTAATGTGTGCGCTGGAGGCTTTCCAAAACCTCCAAATTTTCGTTCCGATACTCTAATTAATAATATAAGTTTGAAAGCTATATCAATTGTTTTGTTCTTAAACTTTACTCAAAGGTGTGGTTTTAATTTACTGTGCAATATCGTTGAAAATTTACTTTGCAATTATTGAGATAGAATTGCACATTTATCATCACCACATGTGTTTAGCTATTATAGATCTTTGCCGTAATATCCCCTTTCCCGTCGTTGAGTCATATCCCATCTATAGCACCTTAGGCAAAACCACGTTTTATTTGTGCTAAGTCTCTCGTATATCTCCTTTCGACTTTTCTTTTATTTTTCTCTCCATCCTACTTGAAAACAGCGAAATTCCTATTCAAACACAATTCTTTAAATCCTCTGTAACACCTATCTCCATACATTAATTTATCCTTTACTGAATGACGTAGTTATACTTCCCGGAAAGGTAACCCGTTTCCCCAGCTCAGAATTTCCTCATTTTCCTTCATTTTGGACTAATACTACTTTATAAACTTCATTACCTGCGCTTTATATGATTAATTCTCATTCCACATATCACGCACCTTTTCACCTGCGAAATAGACATCGAGTCCCGTAGCTGACTGGCTAAATAAATCTTGGCCATCTGCAAATCTACCAAAATTAACAGCTAACCTGCTGCTTTCCTTCCCAATTTTATCCCTTTCCATACATTTATTACCTAATTGTCAGTGAACAATCGAAAATCAATGGTAATAAGAAATGGCCCGGCCTGAATCCTCTTCCAACATATACTCATTCCAATTCGTCATTCATTACCCGTATACCGCTTCATTCTCGTGAGGTTTTATAATTATGTGCCTAAACTTCCAGTGTACTCCCTATTTCTGCAGTAATGTTTATTATTTCCGTCCAGTGTACTCTGTCAAAAGTCTTCCAGCAGTCTAAGAAGCAAATAGAGACATAGTGGCTATTATCTATTAATAAATGTTAGAATACTCATCACCAGAAATGCGTTTCGCGTGCCGCTCTCTTTCCTTAACCCATACTGGTCTTCACCGAGGAAGTCTTTCCGATTTCATTTTAACAGCTATCTCAGCTTTTTTATTACGTGCGAAATAAAAATTCTTATCTCTTAACATTATCTTTATTTTCTCATTGTCGGGAAAGGTTTCCGAGCTGATTTTGCAACAGTGGATTTTGGCAACGTATTTACTATAACTTTATAAATTACTAGTTTTCCTGCATGCAAACGAGGCTACAAACTGTCCCCTTTGCGTAGGACAAATGATTCTTGCCATGACGACCCATGTCATAAGGAGAGTACGGGAAATTATCGCCTTCTTTCTCCCACAAGAAATACCGGCCGAAGTCCTCCCACAAGAAAGTCCCAGCCGAAAACACTTCACGGGTTCTTTGGCTGGTGAATTCTTATGGGAGTAGGGGTTGGGATTTTTTTGGCTATTCGTTGTCGGAGGGAGAAGGTCACGCGAGGTCTCTTAGCGAGTAAAAAACAAACTCAAGTTGTGCCTGTCGTAGCAGTAAAATTGGCCCCCAGAAGTCATGGAACGCGTATGCTATACGTGAAGATCGATTTCAACAGAACACGGAGATGGTTGCGCTCACCGTGTGGACCGACTTTTGAAAGTGATAGTACCTGTTGTCAGTGGCGGATACAGAAAAAACTCAAGGGGGGGGGGCGCAAGTTATCACGACGATTGTAGCTTTCAAACTGACTGCCTGGCAGCAGCAGCAGCAATGTCAATGGCAGGGCCCTCGGCCCAAAGAATAAACGGTACAACTTGAGTCCAGCGACTCTGCTTCCCTTATATACGTAGCTCGGTTATTTCGAGAACATTCGGTGCCAGAATGTTCGCTTCCAGACTTTTAAGGAGTGTGAACAAATACAAACAGTAGAATATTCGCAACTTTTCTCGAACAAATGCCAGACAGAATAACGTATCGAGATCACTAGAATGGCCGCGACTTTTCTCGTAGGTTAGCTATCTATGCACCAGACAGAAACGTATAATATACGATGACGCGCGCGCGTGCTACATAAGAAAGTATAACTACTCGATAACTCGACTCAGAGTCGACTGACGAAAGACACGAACAAACAGCGTGCGGGCTGACTGGCGGGGGCGGCAATGCGAGCGGCAATGCGGGCGGCCCCGCAAGGGGGGGGGGGGCGCCCCCCATATGTATCCGCCACTGCCTCAACTGTGAATTCCTTATTTTTCATTTCATTCATTAAGATGCATTTTCGCCTCAAGGAACGCCTTTTGGGAATTCATCGAAAATGTCCATCTTTGGCCGTTTCAGTGGAACGGCCAGTGTCCAAAATATTTTTTAAACAAATATGTTCGCGGGAAAGTATTCAAATTGGTGAGGTACCTCTCTTTCTCTCGCACAGCATTCTTGTCACCATAACGGTGTACTTCTTACAATAACAGGCACGTTTGTTAGGAAATTGTGACAAAATATTTGGCTGCATATTCCCCAAACTGGGTTCTTTTCAATAATGTCGTTGTAGAACTTTCCTTAGTCTCCTTACCCCTGTGACTTCACCATATAATCAGGAATATCTCTTAATTCCAGACGAAGGCTGAATTTATCATAAGTGGCTCCCTTTCTCACCTTCTATTGCCTCTCACCTTTAGTGAGCTTCATTTATAATCGCTCGTTTGGTTTTATCTTAAGCCTATGACGAAATTCATCAGGGTCCGAACTATGGGAACTCCGAGAGAGAATAATATACGCATAAGACTCAGGATACAAGGTCAAATCGTTCTATACCGAATCGCGAATCGTGTTAAAAACACAACACATGTGTGATAAAATACTGTAATTCCTGTGCAAACCCAATACAATACGATGTAAATGATACGAGATGATACCACCTAATACAGAGTAATATGAACCATTGCATTGAGATTTGGAATTTATTTATATCTAATTAATTATACGCTTTTTGACGTATTTATTCATATGTGAAAAGTATTCTCAGCATGATTTATGGTCTCCACGAATATGCTACAAAACCTACATTCATAATATGTTAATTCTGCAAAATACTAAACCTAGATTTCATAGTGATAAATCATTGATATACCTATAAAGCTAAAAATCGCCATCTCTTTTCATGCTCCTCAAATATTATCCTTTTACTCTTATTTTTAATATTTTAAAATGCGCTCAGGGTATTTCTAGGTTTTATTTATTTTTTATGGAATAGTTGTAATTCCCCAGTAATTTTTTCAGGTGAATTCACCTCACCCCAGCTTCTTTAACTTCCTCTTGATGATGTCAACAAACAAAATAAGTTAACAGAACATTATCTGAATATGTTGGTATTTGATGAAACCGTAAAATCGGCGAAACGCCTCATACATCTACTACCTGTATATAAGCTACGCGCACGTACGTATAATGTTGCCAGGCGTAGTGATTCAGATGTACGCCAATAGATAAAATGCGAGCTCCCATACTCATTCTTCACTAACTGACATGGCTCTGGCGTATGTATTTCTCAAAATACTTGTAAGGGAAACATTTAATAAACAACTCCGCCTCTGTCACCAAAAATGTTGCATACAAACAAACCTCTTACATTTAGATATTTATATTTCTTACCTTAGTTAAACATATTTTTTCATTAAAAATAAAAACCACAGATTAATTTCTATTTAATTTTTTACTTTATTCATTACCTTGTGGCTATTTCGCTAACATTTAAGGCTGTTTCAGCAGGCTTTTTGACTCGTATAAGAATAATTTGTAGAAAAATCCAATTATTTTTATTTCAAGTATAAATTCGTGATTTTAGCTAAATTTATTCAGCTAGTATTTCTATGTTCAGTGGATCCGATGTCGAATCACTTATAAGCTTCAAAATTAACTTTTAATCACCGCGTTCCTGTGGGATTCAATATCGCGGGTTATCCAGCATGTTACTATGCATGGGTCTTAACTGACATCTTCAACGCAAGAAGGACATATGGATTAGTATATGTCATGGTTTAAATTGAGACGGTAACCAGTCGCACCACACTATTCACAATGGTGTCTTGTGTGATGGCAAGCGTCGCGTAATGCCCGGTGGGTGATATTTATCTGACCATTTCTTATTTCTCAAAAATGTAGCCAAATAAATATCTCCTTGACTGATTAAATTGCGACTCCTAGTGCTTACTCAGCAGTTTCTATATAAACGAACACCGTCGCTTAGAAATCCCCAAATGCCTTAAATGTACTGTCTCACAAGAAAAAATTAATTTAAAAAACCAATGATCCTGTCACTTATAAGTTTAAAAAATGCTAAAATTATCCTACATTGCCATGAAAACTAATCCTTGTTTGATTTTTTTGCTTCATTTTAGACGAACCCTTTAAAGTGACGGTCACCGTCACTAATTTCTTCGACATTCTCAACCTTATCTTCACGCCAGTGTTAGTTGTCCTTTTGAATTTGCAAAGTTGTGCGAAACTTTGCAAATGTTTGCACGTAGTACCGGATGGTAGTCCCTATGCATGAATTGAAACTCGGCATCCAGTCGTTGGCAATCCTCTGATGGAATATTCAACGCAACGATGTCAACGGAAGGACGAAGAGTTAGACTTCGCAGGCCTTGCCAGGCTTTCAGGACTAAGCCTGGCAAGGCCCGCTAAGATGAGGATTGAATGCCCTCCAAACGGTGGTCTACATATCGTCCGTCCGTCCGCTGTCCAACTAATCACTGGGAAACACCTTATTTCTGAAGAAGTTTCGAGTCCACGTTGTTCAGTTCGGGAAGTTGAAATGGCGGAAAACGACAAAACCATAGTTGAAAAGTAATAAACTTTGTAGTTTTCAACTGTATAAAAGTTCCACAAAGTAATTCCTGTTGACGATTAACTTTTATTAGAGAGAACCATGTGTCTGTTTCCACCAATCTGAATCTTTACTTGTGCACGATGAGTTGAATTACAAAACTTATTGAGAATTACATAAGACCTATTAGTAAAATCTTCTCGGGTTTGCCACCGAGTAAGGCTTTTAAAGGCCAACGTTTCGACGAGTGACTTCCTCATCGTCATCAGGGCTGAGACTGATATTATTCGCCGGGAAACCCTAAGATATTTTACATAAGACCTGTTTTCCAGGTGGATAACAAATGTTAGGTGTTCTCGGGTTCTGTTATGCTACACATAAACATGGGCACTTGGGTCCCAGGCATCATTGACCTGGTGATGACAGAGGAGAATTATGTCGAAGCGTTGGCACCAGTCAATTACCTTACCCAGAGTGAATCCCGAGAGCACCTAAAATGTATTAAGAAGTTCAATTATTAATTCCCAAAATATCTCTACAGATCCTTAGAAAGTTTTTTTTATCCAAAAATAAAACTTTTACTCTTGTAATAATGCCAGATATTTCGCAAATCTAAGTCAACCAAAATGTTTCGTTAATCTTCAAAAGCAGCGCAGTACTTAAAAAATTCGCATATGCAGCTCATAATTATTATATTTTTGAAGAAATATGGCTGTGGAAAAACTACAAGGATGAAGGTACAATGATTTCACAAAAATAACAAAACGGAAAATTGGAGGAAAATTTTGGAGAATGATTTTTTTCAAGAGCGTAAATTGACCAATGATGGTTCCCTCTCCATTCCATTGCAGGACCTCTGTTTCAACCGATAGATCTTCAAGCTCGCTAACTCAGTTGCTTAAGAAATCGAGGCTATTGATATAAATGGCCCTCTCTTTTTATGATGTATTAACTGCTGAAAATTGCATAAGAATGGGTATGAATATACTAAATAATAATGTCATCGTATGACGTAATTTTACTTGCTGAAAATTACATAAGAATGGGTATGAATATACTAAATAATAATGTCATCCTATGACGTAATTTTACTTGCTGAAAATTACATAAGAATGGTTATGAATATACTAAATAATAATGCCATCGTATGACGTAATTTTACTTGCTGAAAATTACATAAGATTGGGTATGAATATACTTAATAATAATTTCATCGTATGACGTAATTTTCTTCAACTATGAGTTTCTCTGAAAATATTTTGCTTTCATTATTATGGTCGATATCACAGCTGTCAGATGCAGCGGGGGTTCCTGGGAGTCTTTGGGGGTGGGGGATTTGTCAGTTTAGTATGAGAGTTTAGTATGGTGTTTGCGTGCATGCTTATGTGAATCTAATGCCATACATCATATATTCACTCATGTATGTTGATTTTATAATGCAAATTGGAGATTTATTTAACATAAATAATTATGGATTTTTTAACTCCTCTCCAACCATTCCATCCACAATCTGGTCACGCCTGTACCAGGGACACTACTCACAGATAGCCTTCCTCACCTGCATCTAACCTTAATTGGAAATGTAACGGGAAATTGAATTATTAAGGCTTGCGATACTTTTAAATGTCCTCGGAAAATGTGGAAAAATTATAAACCTAACACACCGATTTCAAGAGCATTGATTCAAAATTGGCTTAAGTACTTATATGAAGATGAAATCAGAGAGATGGAACACCACTTTAGGGAAAAGTTAGAATCCGTTTCTCGTTGCAGTAAAAGGTTAGAAAATTGATATTCTTTGAAAATCATGGCGTGCTGCTAGAATCCAAAAAGGGCTGTATCTCCTTATTTTGCTAGGGAAACCATGAAAATTTTTCCTAAAAAAGGAGCACTGTGCACGAATTGAAAAAAAAACTAAAAACACTTTCTCATGAAGAAGCAATCAAAATTAGATATTTAAAAGTAAATTCAGTTGTAGGAAAAATATCCCATGAAGGTTTAAAAAGTGTGTGGGCGAGATAAAACAATTATCAAATGATAAAGATGTCATTTGCAACCTTGCCATAAATACATACCAACTGGAATGAGAGATATCCAAACGAAAAGGTAGTTCTCACAAAATGTAACTTTTCATCTCCGGAATTTATAAACACAAGTCGGCGCCTCAGGTGGCCACAAGCATTATTCAGGACAACTTGGAATTGAAGTTTCATGGAGGCAAGCTGAATAGGATTTTGCGGAAAAAATTACTAGCTTTATTTCAATCCTAAAGTTACTTAAAGTACTGCGTATTGGATTGCTTTTGTGCTCCGAGATATGAATCAAGGTTTTCATTGGAATGATAGTCAAGCCACCACATGTGCATACGTGCATGTAGAAGGAACGTACGTCAAGTGGGACAGTGCCGTTGAATCACTAATTTCTCGTGTCATCGTCCTATTTATCTCTCCCTCCTAGCATACTCCCATTGCAAATAAATCTTGCGTGATTTCAAGGCCAAATTCCAAATCTGAAAAAATAGCATAACTATAATAAATCGAACATAAATTTAAGAGTAGCACGATTCGATATATATTCCAGGAACTAGGGAAATGGATACATATTTTGCAAAATAAAATTGAGCATGACCAACATTGTAGAAAAAAGAAACACGTCCCGCAACTTTGGTTGAAATTGGAGATGTCACGGGCAATTCCGGTATTTTTTAAAATCATTTTGACTTGAAATTATTCTAAAGGGAAATAAGATACCGCCGAGAAATAATTTCACACCTAGTGTCCGACCGAACCGACGTACTTGTCTGAAATATGACTAATAATGATATAACAAACTAATTTCAGGAATGCATATGTATCGAACACACGACTTAAAGTTTGTGCAATGCTTTATAATTTCTTGTTTAAGTCACAGTAAACTGGCGAGCAGTAGTAAAAATGGGAAGCATGATAGTATAAATTAGCTGTTTTCAAATGGTATGAGGACAAAATTCTCTTTGACATTTCAACCAACCAATCATTATATTGACTATGGTTGACATTTCGAGAACATGCGTGATCCAAAAGAGGTTACTTGTTAAAGTCAAGCAGATGCTCAGAACTGAAGTTTTGTAAGAAATAACGTGGGGTCGATAGTTTTAAGGAGAATATTAAAATCAAGGTTTTTGATATAAAAATAAATGATTACATCTTCGTGGTATTTAGTAAGCCGGATGTTTTCTTATGACAGTGAGGTACCTAGAAAACGAAAATAGTTCGTAAATTATTTTCACGGGAGCCTCTAAGGTGATAACTAAGAATTAAGTAACTACACATGAGTTGGAGTTTATTTTTCTTTGTATAATGGTATTAACACTAGAAGGACCAGACCCGTCATTTTGACGGGTAACCTCGACTTACTTAATCATATTGCCTACAATTTTTTTTCTGTCGTCTTAATTTTTTCTGACTTTTATTTATTTTGTATGGTACGTATTCTGTTAAAATATAATTTAATTTTTTCACATAGAAATGGAGTTATACCACCTGTCTACCTTGAAAGGCCAACACCCGTCAAAATGACGGGTTAGGCGTTTTTATTTTATTTGTAACGGTAACGCGTGTTTTATCCAGGAAATCACTGCACTATATTACGTCTGGCCTTTTTGATGTTTTAGTTAAAGAAAGTTAGTTTAGTTTTTGATGTTTTAGTTAGGGAAAGAAAAGGCAGAGAAGGGTTGTATCGTGCGCGGGTGGCCTTACAGCGCATATATGAGTGTGGCATGAGTAGCTTTCGCAAGGCTTACGGGAGCAGTGCTTCTTCCTCGAAATTATTTGTAAAAAATTACGCATTTGTATTGATAAATAAAGAAAAAGGTTATATTTAATGAAGTTATCAATTAATTTTAACAAAAACGAAGAAATATTTAAAATAATTACTACCCGTCAAAATGACGGGTAACGGTCCTTCTAGGTAGCCATACAACCCCGGTCCTTCTAGTGTTAAACGTTATGAATCAGGTATCTGAACCAATTTAGTCATTAACGCGTTTTAGGAGCTTTATAGGATAATTCAAGGGATAAAAATAATACATAGAGAGAACATATGTATATATATACACACACAACTACGTGAAGGATCACTCGAGTGATATTAAATATTAGATATCCCAAGAGATATATCAGTGGCCGATAAAAATATAGACACACACGAATAACACTTACTAGTAAAAACTTCCTTCCTACATTTCGATGGACAGTCAATCCATCTTTCTCAAGGTAATGAGTGCGAATGAGTTCCTCATATGTTGGATCATATACAGATCTTCCTCAGCAGCCAACTGTACTTCCACAAATATCGTCTACCGTCCCTCATGTAATTTCTGCCCTGCATTCTACGTTGGCGAGTGTACTACCCCGCTCTCCGTACGAATGAATGGGCACCGCCACTCCACCAAATGTCCACCCTTTATTTCCTAAACATATCGTTTACCATCGCAAAACCTTCAATAAATGTTTCTTGGTCTCTCTTTATATAGAAGCCCTCCCCGAAACAGAAACAAATATCGAATTGAGGACTCGCGAGATGGAATTCATTCGGATTTTAATACCATTTGAATCGCCCGGGCTAAATTTGGCCCACTGACCAATAGCCACCCCTCATTCCCGAGTCCCACCAGTCCCCTTCCCTTCTCCTTTCTCAGGTCTCCCCCTCCCTCCGAGGTAACAGATCACTAGTTAGATGTTTACTATTTTTATGTTGCTAACCTTGGTTCAGTTTTTGTTTACCTTTATTGTTGACCCAATTTCAATCACCGTTGTCTTTTACTAATTCTGACACTAATTTTATTCCAACGATCCTGATATTTGAACTATTCTACCGAGATATTTATGAGCCAAAACTATTGCTAGGGTATAAATGAGTTTTATCTAGATTCAAATTTGAGATATCATAGCCGTTTACCGACTTTGAAATGAAGCCGCTGGAAATGGATGGATCTGCCTCAGCTGTTTTTACCGACGATGAAAATTTTGAAGATGAGTCTACGTTTGAAACTTCTTTGGAAATCCTCTACAGAACGGACAGCGATGCCGAGAAAAATTCCATGCAAGATAAAATAATTGATACTATAAAGAAATCTCTAGATGAAAATGATGTAAGAGTGGATATTGTGCAGACCTTCGCTGAAATATCTGACGAAGATGATGACAGTGAAAAGGATCAAGACAGTGAAGAAGTTGAAGGTAAAACCCTTTAAAAAGCTGTTAACTGTTTTCGACAAAAGTTTCATAAAGAATTTGACATATATATTTTAAGCAATTTTATTTATGTATCACTAAACTTTGAATTCACTCCTTAGATTTGGAGAAAAAGATCCAAAATTCCATCCACATTCTTTCGGAAGAACTAAACAAGGCTTTCGATGTAAGATTTTATTTCTGCTTTGAATTATTGTTTTGATTAAAAATGGATATCTTATTTTTGAGAATAATGTATTTCTCTTTTAAGTTCCAAAAATATTTCGTGTAAATATATTTTTATTTTGTTGAAATATATTTCATAAACTGATGTTTTCGAACGCATTAATATATGTTGTAATTTATCGTTTTCCTTAGTTTTTAATTAATTATTGTCATACATCCGTAACATAAAAAATCTTTCACACTGAAAGATAAGGTAACATTGCAGAAATTTATTCTAGGTAATTAAAGAAGAAAAGGAGCAAATTGAAAATGAATTGCAACGTTATAAAGAACTCAGAGAAATGTTTGACCAAATATCTAAGGAGTATGAAGCAAATAGTAAGTTTATTTTCCAAATGCATTAAAAATCGTCACAAAAACTGTCAATCAATGATTAATATTTGGCACTATTCCATACAGTTTTTTTTAGTTAACTGAACGATTTTGATGTTTAAAACATCATCATCAGAATTCAAATACTTCCAATAGTAGATATTTTAATTATGGTAATGTTTTAACAACGAAACCACTCAGCGAATCAAATATTTTTGTGGAAATGCTAATTCTTTCACAATGCCGTAATTCCACAATGTTACTTCACCCATCACGTTAATACGCTTCTCATACCTGAATCGTTTTTTTCGCACTTTATTATTTTTAAATTGTCAACAGTGTACGATTTGTCTTTCTTTTCAGCATCAACCAACCAACCAATGGTAAGACCAACATCATTGCCATCTCACCTAGATATTTCAAAGCAAAGCAAACAGGTATGCCAATTTACATTTTTCAGCAAATGAAAATTGCCTCATAATAAGTCATCATTCATTTTATGATGGTTACTATGTGTAGGTGTAATAAACAGGGCGCGCTTGATCATTGTCTAAGCATATGCTGTCACCAATTCAAGAAAGCAATGAGTTAATACTATTCGCCAAGTAATTTTCAACACATTGATTTTTGACACACACGAAAGGAGCACACATAAGAGAGTTTGTAAGTAGAAGAAAATAAAGAGAAGAATCTGGGTAACAATTACTGTAGTTGGCCAGCCGGCATCACGTCAGTTAACCTTTGGTTAACCTACGCACGAGATTCCCTTTGGCTTATGAAATGCTCCACAAAAATCAAGAAAGGGGATTTGCGTTTGAATGAATGTAAAATACATATCGGAATTAGGAACTGGATTGATCGAAAACTTTCTTCGAAAGGCAGTTCAGAGCAACCCTTTTATATTCATACAGTGTTCGCAAATCTATTGGGCAAAAAAATCTATAGCTAATAGTAGTAATTTTTACCATGCATCGCAATTCTGTGTTGTAATTGATTCTGCGCGTACCTCTTCTGAATCCGTTTTTTTTCACATTTTATACCCTGAAATTCATTCACCTTGCTTTAATTTTCCTCAGGGAGTTCAGGACCAAAATGAGGCCGTTCTGCGCATGACGTCAAGCGGATTGCAGCGATAGCAGCAGACGACTCGCTAACTGTATAGAGCTAAGAAAACCGTGACTTATATCTTTATTTTCGGTAACAGGGACAGTAAAGAATATCACTACCGTAATTTTTTTCGTTAGGAGAACAATTAAACACTACTTTAATCTCACATTAGTAATATTCGGACGAAAATCCATGGACTCAATGTTAAAGCACCGTTCGTGAACTACTTGATGAGTAAATGCTACCGAATAAACATTAATATATGTCTTTGAGGCAGTAAATATAAATCTGACTAATTGTGAATGTGGATTCTCGGTATTTAATAATGCGTAGAAGTAGGGAGCAGTAGCAACCTACTTACCGAATAGAATTATTTTTATCTCAACGAAAGTTAGCGAAATACCGGGAATGTTGCAGTTCAATCGCCAAACTTCTCCAGTTCAAAAATGTACCTCTGCATGGTAGTGTACGTTATTTCCTTGATATTTGAAAATCACATAAGCAATTGATTCAAACGTTTAAAACTTAATCCCGATCTCAAATAAGCTTTAAGAAGTCAAAGCGTCGAACGTCTAGAAAATTTTTATTCTACAGTACCGTCATAATTAAGAATTTTTGACAACGTAGAGCCAGTTTATCTTATTTTTACGTAGTTATCAGCAGGGATTAGCAATTATAAACTTTCAGTTCCTGTTTTAAGGAAATTGTTTCACCAGAAATTACTACTCTTTAACTCAGTTTATATGGAATCTTCAAACCACGAATTTCTGCTCGGATTAGGCGGGGACTGTTTAGTCCCAATAGTCATTTTATTATTACACATTAAGTTACGCTAAGGTATTAGGTTATCTAAGTCACATATTAACACCCGCAACAAACAAAAGCCAAATCTACACTAAGGTAGCTGCTGTAAATTTTACAATTGTACCGTACAATTGGATATTCGTCATTTTTACAATTGAACATTATGCAATTCTGAAAAATAAAAATTTAAAAGGGGATTTTTCCTAGCGAGATTTAACATCACAAAAAATACTCTAATAATTGGTAGTGAACCTTGATTATTTAATGGGAAAATTGCTCTCTTTGTCATCATCATTGATACATAGCTGCATTCTCAACAAATTTCTTCCTTGTGGGTTGAACCCGAGGCACATGAAACGTTGTGATGTTGATCAAGATCAAGCTGGCTCCAAGCATATACTGCTAACAGCTTCTAAAGGGGGAATTGGAGGAGGCATAGTGACAACCAAATTTTATACTAGCTATTGATGCAGGATACCAATGTTCACTAGCCATTAGGGCAGGTCAACGGCAAAAGATAACAATCAGGATACTAAATTAATCGAATATTCTATGAAGAACGCCATCTCTCAATTTAATGAAAAAAAAAACGTTTTTTTCACTTTCTTTTCGAATCGAATGAAAAAAACGTTTTTCTTTCAAACGTTTTAAACGTCTGAAACGTTTCGTTTTTTTCGAGGTGCCCATCACTAGCTATAAAACATCATGGAGGGACATCGTGCGTGCAGACATTCGGATATCCCAGGGATGTCATATTTTGGTCGGCACGGCGGGGCATACAGAATATCTAAGTGAGATCACAGTGTCCCGGCAAGATATCCGAGAGATGTCCGCATGTTGTGTGGGCAGCTCATTTCAAAAATACAAATTTTGAACTATTTAAGACTCTGGTCTGACCAGTTGTCACCTATGGTTCAGATATATGGGCCATGGAAGAGTCAGAAAACTGTGCCCTAAGTGTTATTGAGCGATGGAAATTAAGGAAGAGATAACTGGCTCAGTTTTAAAGAGTGCCAAGTACATGTTCTTTTCATTTCTTAGCCCACAATTTATTGGATTGGCTAGAGTTAAATAATTTTAGTGCAGGGGAGAACTAAGTCCAAAGTTCAAATTGGTACATATTTGACTCTGCATGGCTTCAGTTCTCGAGAGCAACGACTGTGGGTGTAGCTGATTTAATGGAGAAATATTGGAAACTTGTAACACATTTTCCTCTAAACTCACTTTTATGAACTTGTCCCTCCTAAAAACTGATGCGGGCCCTCCATATTTAAATGAAAATGATAACCTGAGAATAAGATATAACGATGAGTTTTGTCTTTTAATCGGGGGCTGGGGCAAAGACTGGCTGAAGTGCCACTTAAAGAGAGAATATTGTATTCAGAAAAAATAACCAAAAAGTAAAAGCCCAGTATCATTGGAAAATTATATCTCTTATTAGATACACATCTTTATATGCAATTAAAGTTGGTTGGTTATTAGAGAAGGCGACATCCGATGAAAGTCATTTGTTCCATTGACTACTGGGGGGTTATTTTGTAATCTCACCTTTTTAGTGACTCTTAAGTGGAAAGGCGGGAGATCCGTTTCCCTCTCTTAATGATCGGCTCACGAACGGTTCGTGAATTGTCGAAGCTTCGATTACCTTATATCAAATAAAAGATGCCGAGACTAGCGAATACCCAGATTGCTCAACATCTTACGGAAGATGTCTTACACTGTACATACCACGAAAATCTAAATACAGTCAAAACTACAAGCGACATGTAAGCGATCACTCAATATTTAAAAACAATTAAGTGCATCTAATTAGTGTTCGATTCACAAGCACGGGAAATATCTACCAAGAACGTAGATTTTAAGGCAATATTTTTTAAAATTACGGTATAAATAACTGAATTCCATTCTCCATACACTGGCGGATAGGCACACGAAAACAAAGGTATCAGCAACATTGTTTGGGAAATATTGATACGAAATATATACACAGATAATTCAAGCAAATAATAACGTAAGCATTTCAAACAAAGCATACCTTCAAGCGCCCAATATATTGGAGTTGAAAATACTGAAGTTCTTCACGTTTAGCAAATTACAACAATACGATTTAAAATAGTTTGTATCTTTCGCGCCCTTGTTTATTTTCCAACTCAAGCTTCGAGTGGAAACGATGGTGGCTCCATGTCACGTACTTTATGACAGGTGAGATGGAACTAATGGCAGGCGGAGATAATGAAACGGATCAAGAGTCGAAAGATACGGATCAGAGCGGATGAATCGTCTAAAAGACCAGTACATGACCGGCAGTTCACCGATTGAGATCCGAAGATGGTCACGCCGCCTGGGTGAGGGAGTTGAACTACGAAAAAGTGAGATTTTATGACGTATTCTCACTAAAGTGAGATTACAAAATAACCCCCCTGGCGAAGAGGTTGGCAAGAGAGGGATTACTGTAGTGTTGCATGCTTGTGAGGCTTCGCCTCGTGACAAGCATTAGCGATTTATGCTAATGCATAATTAGTCGTAGTTACACTAACTTTAGGGTATAGTGTAATGCATGTTGGTGATTACTCACCCCCTGCCACACACCCCTGAGGTGGCTTGCAGGGTATTTTGTAGATGTAGATGTACTGAACTTTAGGTGTGGTGAAGGGAAACCTGGAATTGGCATTATCCAGCTCTTAACAGAAGGAACCAAGGTGTCCCCAGTTTCACACCTCCTGAGGGCAGAGCACTGCAATTTAAGTGCTCTCCACATCGCACATAAAAAGGGATCCGGGGTTCACCAAAACATATCCATCACTGCTTAGGTTCTAAGTTGGACTCTTGCAATGGGAGCCCAGTTCTCTAGCCACGGTGCTGTCCCAATAAGTATGGATGCGTGGAATTCCATATGTGTAAATGAAATTACACAAGTTACAGCAACAAAATTAATATTTTATTCATAAACTGTCTTCATTTACTGAATTAATGGATAAAATGTTCCATTTCAGTGTTTACAGGATGCAGAGAGGTTTTGCGACCAGTAAATGGAAAGGGTTAGGCACTGCATTTCTGTTTCATCTATAATTTCTCATGCTGCCAATTTTGGATCACAGTGTCCTTCTCGGTGTGCTGGAGAGTCTCCACTGGAGAAACAACAAAATATTGAGGGGGACAGCATTGAAAGACACGAGGATTCAAAGCAGCGCCTGAACACCTTCTCATGGAGACAGCAGTTATTGAACCCTAAGGGTTTGGACAAGAGATTCATGAGGGCGTTGGAAAAGGGTGACGGTTGTGATAAAGATTTCTCTTGCTGCAAGCGACCAACAACTAGCAGCACCATGAATCACCAAATTACTTGCATAGGCGATCGGTTCAACACAAACCTAGGTGGTGCAACAGCTCATTAGATGAATGTAATATACATGGCTTTTGGTTAACGAGCAAAGTAAATTGTAATTCTTGAGAAGAAGTTCAACCTAAATGATGCTTGAGGTTATACCACCTAAAATTGACCTCAACTATATAATTTTTCTATGGTGTGCCAGTAGGGATTGTTTCCAATGCCTTAGGGAATTTTAAATTCCATGTCATTCCATATTTTACTGTCTGAAGTCCTGTCGAGTTGTGTATTGTCCTTGTGTAAATGATGTTTAATATTTGTTTGTGAATTTGTGTTACAAAAATGTATTAAATGCATGTGTACAATGGATACAATATCTTTGACATCAATAGCACACTTTGGATTATCATTGTGGTGATCATGGTTGTGCAATTTGCCATAAAGTATGGTATGAATAAATATTTATGGGGCATTCTCTGATCTTGGAGACCCCCCCCCCTAAAACCAAAATTCCTCAAATCCAAATTAAACTTATACAGGCTTAAATAGAAGCTCATGACAACTAATAATCGGATTCATATGGTTGATTTTGAAACTCAAA
This sequence comes from Pyrrhosoma nymphula, assembly GCA_963573305.1. NCBI lineage: Eukaryota > Metazoa > Arthropoda > Insecta > Odonata > Coenagrionidae > Pyrrhosoma > Pyrrhosoma nymphula. The sequence continues at coordinate 126,416,558 of OY754337.1, read as the reverse complement.
GATGGCCGACCTATATGGCTGCCATTAGCCATTTGTCTATTTAAAATTTAGCGAAAGTTGACTAAAAAAAACAGCGCATAGTAACTGAAACAAGAGCCGCTGTAGCAACAAACATGTACAAACATAACTGGGTCCGATAAGGCTGATACAAGATCGCGGAAACAATATGGCAGCTGAAAATACATTAAATGACGTCATATTGGGTTCGATTTAACTTTTTAATTAAAAAAATCAACGGATTTAGTTGAAATTCGGTCTATCAGGGTTTCTCGGGTGGCTGATTAAGAATCCGGTGTCAGGTTTTCATAACTTATTCAAAGTACAACTTATTCAAAAAGTCCATTACGTTAGGTGACAAATCGAAGGAACTTGAAGCAAAAGAAAGTTACGCTGCACAACGCTCAAAAACCAAGAAATCAATGCGTACTGCATTGCGAAATTTCAAGAAAAAAGTACTTGGTGAATTACTCGAAGAAAATCCGAAATCTTTTTGGTCATATGCGAGAGAGCTTCAGGGAAAATCTTCAACCGTAGATTCGTTATTTGATAAAGATGGCAAACTTGTCACCGATAATATTGACAAAGCTAACACGTTGAATTCCCACTTCGAAAGTGTATACACTACAGACGATACTCCATGTTATTTCGACATTTCATTCACTGAGGAACCGATGAAAGAAATCACTATTCAATGTGATGGGATAACTAAACAGCTACAGTCGATAAAAAATAGTAAATCTCCGGGTCCGGAGGGAATACCCGCGCGTGTCCTCAAGGAATTAGCGCCACAGATCGCACCGTTCTTACGCATAATATTCAAGAAGTCATTGTCTGAAGGAAAGATACCAATAGACTGGAAAATTGCAAACGTTACACCGATATTCAAAAAGGGAAACAGACATGACCCAGGGAACTATCGACCAATTTCATTAACGTCTATTATAGGCAAGATACTCGAACATATCGTCGTTAGCAATATCATGACGTTCCTGGACAGTCGTAACTTCCTTCATGGCTGTCAGCACGGCTTTCGGAAAGGTAGATCATGTGAAACACAGCTCGCGCTCTTTCTTCATGACGTTCTCAAATCTGGTGAATCGAAAACACAAGTGGACGCATTATTCCTAGATTTTAAGAAAGCTTTCGACACGGTACCTCGCAACAAACTTTTATACAAATTACAGTCATGCGGCCTCAACGAAACAGTAGTAAACTGGATACGCGACTTTCTGAGTGATCGTAAGCAAAAAGTAGTTCTTGACGGAATTAGCTCTGATGCAGTTAAAGTGACATCAGGTGTCCCACAAGGAAGCGTAATCGGCCCCCTTTTGTTCATTATATACATAAATGATCTATGCTCTCGAATTAGCAGTAAAATACGTTTATTTGCTGACGACGCTGTCATCTATCGCGAAATTAATGATCACTCTGACTTTGAAATTCTATCATCGGATTTAAACAACGTTCATGTGTGGAGCCAAGAGTGGGGACTCGAACTTAATCTGAGCAAATGTGCGGCGGTACATTTCTTGCGGAGGTCGTCCAACTATCCCCGTGTATATGCTGTGGATGGCGTTAAGATAAAGGCGACAGATGAAGTTAAGTATCTGGGAGTTACGATAACCTCAAACCTATCGTGGGGAACACATATAAGAAATATTTGTGGCAGAGCTCTGAAGAAGCTAGGATTCGTCAAGCGTATTGTGGGAAGATTCTCAGATGAAAAAGTAAAAGAGAGGTGCTATTTCGCACTCGTCCGGCCACACCTTGAATATGCAGCAAGCATATGGGATCCGGTGCAGAAAGAATTAATTCGGGAACTTAATAAAATACAAAGGAAAGCTGCGCGATTCGTCAAAAACTGCTACGGGCGTACAGACAGCGTTACGCAGATGTTAAACGAATTAGGCTGGGAGCCGCTAGAGACTCGGAGGCTGCGCGCTAGGCTTAGATTACTTGAGCAATTGAGAATAGATATCTTTCAGAGCGACACGGAGAACATCATATTAGAACCCCACTATATTTCCAGGTCCGACAGAAACGATAAATTAAGAGAGATATTTTGCCGAACGGATAGGTATGGGAATTCGTTTTTCCCCCGAACAATAAGGGACTTTAATAAATGCAAGGCGTAATTTCATAGAGTGTTTCCTTTTTATATGTAAACGGCTGGTGTCCTAACACCCCCCGCCACACGCCTATTGAGGCGGCTTGCGGGGTAGTATGTAGATGTAGATGTAGATGAACTCAAGATGAAGGTTCAAAATTGGCGGGCTATATATTTAAAATCGAGGGATTTCAACCAATAGGTAACCTACCTATGAGACCTATTCCCATAAATTTTAGACCCGTAAACCCTAGAAAACTAAACTCAAGACCTATAAGCGCTATAAACCATCTCCGGATTCATACATTTCAACGGTATAAACCTAAAACCTTAACCAAATTAACGATGAGTTTTTTCTTTGGCTGAAGTGCTACTTAAAGAGAGAATAATGTATTCAGAAAAATAGCCAAAATGTAAAAGCCCAGTACCATTGGCAAATTATATCTGTTACTAGATACACATCTTTATATGCAATTAAAGTTGGTTGGTTATTAGAGAAGGCAATATCCTCTAGCTAGTCGGTCGCCGCTAGCTAGCCGGTCTTGCCCTCCTAGAATCCTAGGTGTTCAGGATGGGGGAGGAGGGAAGGTATAAGTATCCCAGCTGGTGTCTTTCTGGAAGGTCTTTCTGAGTTTCTCAGGAACACTACTCACTTTTTCAAGGTTCGAATGCTTTGAATATAAGGCATGGTTCCCGAACGTATCCAAAGAAAACTAACTTCGATTATGCGTGCACTTACCTCGACTGAAAATCCTCGCGTGTCTTCATTATAGACTCCTTGGGGATCGGTGCCCACAACACAGCTTAAAAAGCGGTGAATGCTGAGCGTTAAAATCCATACCACTTCAATAACCTTACCGCGTCGCGGCAAATCCAGCTCCCGGCGCGCGGAGCCGAACCTCGACGCGCGATCGAAAAATCAAATTTATTTCCGGCGTCGAAAACTTTTTTCAAAGTTAACTGCACATAAACCTTAAGAAGTCTTCAAATAATGCTCTGATGTAAGTCACTTGGCGTGACTTGGCCAAAAACCCATTTGAATCTCCTACAAAATGTAAAATTTGGTCTAAAAACAGCGTCCGCCATTTTGTAAGGATACAGCAAGATTGTATCGATGCTCTTCTTCATAACTACGGAATTGTAAAGAAAAAATACCATGCTAACAGATAATATCGTTTATTATTCCATAAAAATCCTCCTTAACCTTTTCCATCAACTTAAGTCGGAAGATTTCTCGAGAAAATTAAAGACGGGCATTTATCTGGAAATTTGCTCATGTTTGAGCCTCTGTATCTCAGAAACGGGTGATATCTATGCCCAATGAAATGCTATTTCGGATACATGAATTGTTTTTGAGTTCTCATGCGAAGTTTCAAGTTCATATCTCAAAAAAAGCCTATTTGGAATTTAGGCCAGCTTTTTCTGATTTCCGACCACTGTGCGGCGGAGCAGAGGAGCGAGTCCAGTTCAACGGATCTCCAAGATGGTGTAACGAAAAGAAGTGGCCGGCAGATAAGAAAAACAGCTTGTATTTGTAAGAGAGAGAATATGCACTAAAATTTTTCTTTCTTTTCAGAGAAGAAATGGTGTTGTATTGTCATATGCCGGCTGAGGCTTCGAGGAAGTTCCAGAGGTCGCCTGAGGGTGTTTCATCACCATGTGCCAGTTCGAGAAGGTTCCCGGATACCCTCGAGAGAGTTCCCTAAGATCCCCAAAATCGACGGAGTGTTATAAAAGGGCGATCGTTGGCACGGCGCGGGAGTAGTCAACACGCTCGCAACACGGCACCTACTTAGGAATTCCAACTCTTGTATTCTCGGAGCAAGAAATTAGTATACTCATCGGAAATTGGTGTTTTATTCTGAGAAAGAAAACACTACAGTTACAACGTATCACGACTTGTATAGTTAGCGTAAGCAGCCGGAGAAGTGTGTGATAGAAAAGATTAGGACACCGTCCGATAAACTGAATATATTGTAAGAAAAATGAGCGAGGAAATATGTGGATGATACTTGAAGAACGTTTTTCTTGATTTAAGTAAATCGTTCTAATCTGGCTGTAGCCGTGATTGGCGTGAGGGGCGTCAGAACACCATATTTAGTGGCGGTTATAAAATACAATAATGAATAAATGCAAAAGGTAATACAAATGCCACTTGATCGGCTAAATACGGCATACCACACATAAAAATAACATTAATATATAAACAGAAAATGTCGCTTTTACAACGAAAAACAGCGTAACATACATCAAAAGAAGACAGAAAATAAAAGACAAATATTTTTTTTAATTAAAAATGTTATCACACAGCGGCTATTACTGCTTATTACAATTTTTGTAAGGATACGCAAGGGTCTAATACTATCACTAAACATTTTTGTTTGAAGTATATTTTTTTGTTTTAGTAAACATTCTTTTTTAGGCAAGTGTGGAGTCTAATGCTTTCAATTGTAACTCATGCAATACTAGGTACGTTGCCCAAACTCAACGCAAAGTTGTTATTAGAATTGAAGAATATAAAAAGTGCTCCATAACTATTGATGTTCAATTCATGTTTGCTAAGCATTTATGGAGTGTGACCAGGAAAGCAACTTTGGACCGGAAATTTTAAATGAACTGGGTAAAGGTAAAAATATTTGATTTTTTTTGGAGAAGTATGAGATTTGAAATGCTGAAAAGAAGAATTTTTGTCTTGTTAACGATCTTACTTTTGACTTGCATTCACCATTGATGTCAATAACCTTTAAGTTTCTCACCTGATCAGTTTACGTGATACTAATCAATCTCCTTCCTTGTCATTTTGTATGTTTCTTCTCTTCCCCCCCTCCAGTCATCCACCTTGAAACACAAACAGATTTTAAAGTATCAGGCGAAAGTTTGTGGAAAATTGTCACAGATTGCATTGTAACAGAAAACACTTTGTAAATATTTCCACACCAATTTCTATTCAACCGACCTAGGTTTCGGCAAACATTGCCATTATCAAGTCCATTTCCATTATCATTACCTTGATAATGACAATGTTTGCCGAAACCTCGGTCGGTTGAATAAAAATTGGTGTGGAAATATTTACAAATTGTTTTCTGTCACAATGCAATTTGAAACACAAACCTCACCAAAGCATAGAATGACTTCCCTCCCAACCACCAGCCATCCGCCAACCAACTTGCCAACCAATCCCTATGTCATCAGAAAGGAAAGCGATTTTCCTTCAGAGCGACAGCGGTGGCTCTCCGTTAGTTGGGAAACTTGATTCCCCCATAGTGCCTTGATAATGACGATATATGTCGAAACCATGGTTGGTAAAAATAAATAAGAGGCGGAATGTATAAAACGAGAGATAAAACTCTTTCTCTTATTGTTAATATTATAAGTAAATGACGAGTTTCTAACAGTGATTATGAATATGAAAGTTGCATTTTGAATAAAACTTATAAATTAGGTCTCCCCGTGGACGGGGTACCCCGACGTCGGGGATGCGCTTGGCCGGGTGGGCGGTTTGGCGTTTTCCGGGGTTGTCAGGGTTCCCCTTCTCCCGGGAGGAACGGGCCCCCGGAGGAGGTAAGGCTGAGGCCACGGAGGGTTTACCGGCCTTCTGACCACTGGGTCCCCTTTGGTCCCTTCCTGGAAACGATCCAGGAAGAGCCAGAGGGGGCTCCAGGGGTAATGAGGCCGGTAACACACCCCGATGGTCTCCGCGTCCCGGTGTCCCGTGAGGAGGAGGAGGAGGGAAGCCCCCGTGGTGCAGCAGGTGACGCGGGGGCGGCATAAGGGAAAGAGACTGGAGCTCTTTCCCGGAGCAGGTTGGTGGGGGCCATTTTTCTATTGTTTTAAATGCTGTCTATCTCCTTGTTTCAGTGCCGATGTTCCGCAAAACATTCAGTATTATATGCACAAGGAATGAAACTAAAAATCTTATTCATCATTAATTTTATCATTGAAATTAGATTCCATACTATATTGATATTTTCATATTGCAATACTCTATTTACTACTCCCTACTACTTTTGATTATAATTTTTTGCTTTTATATTTTAATGCCACTCATACAATATATCCTATAGCACGATTTCCAATGAATTAGTTACCTTCATAATTTCAGGACCATACCACCTGGTCCACCCTCCTCCAGGCACCTCAGGATGCCAAGAAAAGCCAGACCATCAGGCACCTCTCCCCGTGACGCAGGCCTCACCGAGATGAGCAGGTTTGTGGGCATTTTCAGTGGTGTTCTTCATAAAATACTGTTATTAATCTCATATGATTAACGCTAAACACAGTATACTTAGTATGGCTAAAGCTTTTGAAATATTAAAATTTAATCAAACATAAACAGACGGGAATACATTTACCTTGCTTGGATAGATACTTAAGTGAATATAACTATTTGTTATAATTGACTTAAAATAATAAGCTTAATTTTTGGCATCAGACCATCGCAGGTATGTCCAGGCCTTTAAATAAGCACAAAAAATTTTGTTATATGCATTTTCAGTTGTGTAAAAATACAACCAGTATGGGACTTGATGAAAAAATTAAAAAGGGGTCAAATAGTATGAAATTTAGCAATATTTTACCAGTTATGATAGCTTTCTCTAAATACTCGAGCATCTCGGCCGAATGCTTATAGTGCATAGTCATCGAATCCGTTCAAAACACTTATGTAGGTAATCTTTACAAAATATTGATTGTAACGTTTAAATTATAAAAGTCTGATGCTTATATTGCAGTTCGACAGAACAACAAGAGTAATCAAACAATATATCATTTTTAATTGAATATGTACTGTAGTACAACCTAAATATTTTGGTTGTGATTTGCCTTGTCAATTTTGCATAGGACTTTGATTACCAAATAGGTAATAATTTAATCTTAATATGTTGTAGTTTTCGCGATAGAGAAATGCTTTATATTCAACTCTGTTGAGGAGTATTGAGGTTAGAACTTCTTTCTATGGCATTTCGCGATTTCGTCGAAAACGGTCCATCTCCAGCTGCATCTTTGGCTATCACCCATCTCTGGTTATATCCTGGTATAAATGAATTCCGGGGAAAATTCTACTGTGTTATATATGACACCTATCCCAGTGCGCGGTACCAAGCACCTCTTTCGGCGGCCGTTAAGATTCAAATTTCCGTTCCGTCAACAACTAGCTAATACCTTACTCAGCATTGATTATTTTGTATCACACTTGTGAAATATACCATAAAAATGGTTTCAGGGTTATTGGGATTTTACATTGTTCTGTACTCGTCGTCAATTTATTCAGTTACGAAGAAGCTAGGATTCGTCCAGCGTATTGTGGGAAGATTTTCGGATGAAAAAGTAAAAGAGAGGTGCTATTTCGCACTCGTCCGGCCACACCTTGAATATGCAGCGAGCATATGGGATCCGGTGCAGAAAGACTTAGTCCGGGAACTTAATAAAATACAAAGGAAAGCTGCGCGATTCGTCAAAAACAGCTACGGGCGTACTGACAGCGTTACACAGATGTTAAACGAATTAGGCTGGGAACCGCTAGAGACTCGGAGGCTGCGCGCTAGGCTTAGATTGCTTGAACAATTGAGAATAGATATCTTTCAGAGCGACACGGAGAACATCATATTAGAACCCCACTATATTTCCAGGTCCGACAGAAACGATAAATTAAGAGAGATATTTTGCCGAACGGATAGGTATGGGAATTCGTTTTTCCCCCGAACAATAAGGGACTTCAATAAATTCTAGGCGTAATTTCATTAGAGCGTTTCCTTTTTATCTTTAAGCGGCTGGTGTCCTAACACCCCCCGCCACACGCCTATTGAGGCGGCTTGCGGGGTAATATGTAGATGTAGATGAAGTAAACGGAATCCAAGTCATTAGATTCGGTCATATGACCTAAACGTTCGTATTCCTCCATAAAATGAATATAATTATTTTTTAAATCCTCATTGCGAGAAAACTTGCGTTCCATGTTCAGCCATCGAGATATGGCAATGGATCGAGACTCGCCCAGTGAGGGAGGAAATTGTTTAAGAGGAAGCGTTACACTATACCTCCCAGTCGCGTCTCTCGAATAAGTCTCCGTAAATAGACGTTCGCAATAGACATCGTCGGGATTTTTATGGATTCGAGGGACTGACTCTTCGACTTGCCAAAACCGACGCAATTCTGCCTCCAAAGGATCATTAATAACTGTACACGAAGACACTACCTCCGTCGTTAAAGAATGCAATTCCGGAATATGTCCTAATAATATCCAGCCAAACACAGAATTCAAAGCAATCAGCTTATGAGAAGAGAGTATTTTTCGCCCTCCCAGCAGAATCCGGCGAATTTAAACCCATACACACCAAAAAGTCAACTTCGGCGGGTTTATCAAAATCCGGATCGGCTAACTGAAGATGACGAACTCTCTTCCTAAAGGAAGGTGGAATAGGAGCATGAGGAAGATGCCTTGTAATTTGGGGCAAAACTACAGCATTTGATTTAAGAAGCAAACGAGAAGAGTTACGCGGCGTCATAGTACATTTGACCATACCACTAGGCCGGGTCAGGGGAGTGTGAGATAGACCCATTAAAACCCTGCCATACTGCATTACCGGCAGTTTTAAACGTTGCACCGCAGCCGTCGAAATTGCCGACACCATCGACCCACAATCAATCATCAACCGCACAGTTTGAGGCCTACCTTTCGCGTTCAAAACAGATGCCACTGCCGTGCCTAACAAAACCGTGCCCGTTGAGTTATAATCGGTGCATGAAGTCACCGTGGAAGGATTAGCGGGAGCGATGGGATCGCTACTAGCTGACGACGCAACGGAATCCTCCTTTGAATTTGGCAATTGAGATGAAGAGGAGGATTGATTAAGTTCGTCCTTTACTAAGGGTGAAGAATGCAAAGTTACATGATGATATCCCTTGCATTTCAAGCATTTAAGACCTTTTCGCGGGCACCTTGGGGCCCAATGTCCGGTTCTTAAACATCTAAAGCATAATCCTTTTGACCGAACAAATTCCGAACATTGTCTAACGCTCAAATCTTTATGTTGCGCACATTTATGAAGGAAATGCTTCAAACCACAGAGTGGACATTGTTCTGCTTTAGACATATTTGACTCCGAAATCTCGTTACTACTCGCAGAAACTGTCAAACTAACTTTCGCGCGAGAAGGAGATTTCGGCTTGGAGGATGACGTGAACACTCGCTTCGATACAACACCCTGGGAGGTTTGTAAAACCTTCATTTGTTTCTTAACAAATGTTAAATGCTGAGTGAATGTGGGAAACTCTTCGCCAGCTAATGTCTCTTCGAAACGAGTCAATATATCTGAACTGATAGCACGCGCCGCTAGACGAAATAAAACAAAATCACCAAGATCGGGAATGTTTAACGCCTTCAATGCAGCATAAATTTCTGAAAACGTGCAAGTAAAATGTTGCAGATTAGAAATGGGGTCGGAAGAAAGTGGCGTAAATTCAAGTAATTTATCCAAATAGTTAAACCCCAAAACACGAGGATTATTATAATAATCACACAGCTCCTTCCAAGCTAGGGTATAATAGACCCCTGCGAAGGGTACAGACTTTATTAGAGCCAATGCACTACCGGATAGAGCGGATTTTAAATATCCGAACTTTTCAATGGGTTATACGTCGTCCCGGTTATGAATTACTGAAATAAAAAGGTCACGAAACGTTTCCCACTCGACCATAGACCCTGAAAATCGAGGAATTTCTAGAACCGGAAGGCGAGATCGTTGCATTGACACCGAGGAAATTCCAGGGCTAAGTGACGCAGGGCTAAGTGACGCTAAGTGACGCACTTAAATCTTTAACAAAATCAACCACAGAGAGCACAAAATAATAATATTCCTCTACCTTTACGGAGAGTTCTGTATCAACGGAACTTACATCCGATTTATTGCAATCGTGACAAAAGTCACAAATTGCACTCTGTGCCGATTGAAAGTTACGGTATACTTCTTTTAATTCTCCTGCCCTAAATCGAAATATTCTCAACTTGGAAGAACCAGTGATACCACTTCCTAAAGCCTCTAATTCGGTTGCGAGAGAATGTGCAGCCATTACCGTGTTCAAGACGCGATCCCGTTTTGACCTAAGTAATTTTAAATTATTGTCAAACGCGTCCCTCGTCATGACTGCAGACCGCTTCCCTTCTTCCGTCTCAGGCATATTAACAGTAAATCACGTCGGGGTCACCAAAATTGTACGCGCCCGTGGCCGTGATGTCCCCAGACAAGTAATGAATCCCACAAGGATACAATAAAAAGAATGGAGGCTGGCCTTTAACGGGACACAAAATAATAAACTGAAGAAATACTGTGGTAATAGGTGAAACGGAAAATTAATAATAAAGAAGGGAAGGAAATGCCGGACGTAAGCTTCGCGTACCTTGTATCGCCGACGTCTCTGGAGGTCTTCAGTTCTCATGTACACTCGCACAATCACACACACACGTCATGCCTGCAGGCCACTTATACTCTTGTCCTGTCTGAACACTGTCACACTGGTTGTGTCTTTCTCCTAGTCAGAAGTCTGTCTCTCTCCGGCCAGCGCCCTCAGTGGGCAAAATCATAATTACAAGGCAAACAAAAAGGTACCCGAAACTCGCCATGGCCAGAGGGAGGGAAATTTAAAGAAACAAAAAAGGTGGCCAGTCCTCGTGCGAACAATCTACGAGGTATCGTGTATCTCATGCATGACATATCTCTAATCCACCCATTATTTCCGCCGATCGGCGATACCACTTGAGAGTCTTTCGAATATGAATGTGTCTTAAAAGTGTCTTTTACAATATAACAATGCAAAAATAAATATAATATAGATTATCTGATAATTTTTATCCGATTTGTTAAAATTTCGTAAGAATAAATAAAACTTCGGACTAGGGGCGGTGCCCAACTGCCGGATGTAAGAATTCGTATGAATCAAAATATAAGTAATTACAATAAAGGGTTACATAAATGCATTTTATCAAGCATAATAATTCAGTGGTTTTGCTTTTATTTGTTCATTTGTGTAACTGTATGCACATGCCTGCTGCCCAATACTGATTTTACTGATTTTCACATCGTTAGAACGATCGTTAGAACTCCTCTTAAATAATATTATTTCAATTAAAAGGTTCGTTTTTAACGTCACTGATTGTGAGTATAATTCCATTAGAGCAGAGTATTGTTCACAGGTAGATTCCAGCGACCTTTATAACTTCAAATATTGAAGTATTTTATCTAGGTTGATCGGTACTAACGCGTATAAGGAAAACAACATCCTTCAATCTTGCTTCCAAATCAGCAACAATATGGTCAATAATGGTAAAGTATATTGACCCATTCCAGTAAGTTGAAGCGTCGTCAGTATGATGAGCTATAATTTGGACAGTGAATTTGTTTCCCTACCATACGAGACAGACGTACTTCAACATTCATTTTGTCCATAGTCATTTTTGCAGCCTCGAAAATCAGGGGAAACATTTCATCACCATAGGTTTTTTTTCCCTTTAAGACAGCGGTTCTCAATCTATAGGTCGCGACACCTTTGGGAGTAAAACTTTTGCTGCGTGCGAAATGAAACTGATTGTTCTATACTCCTCGCATTCTGACGCATATTTCTTCTTCGGGATAGGTATTAATACTGTTTTCACGAAATCCTAGGGCCATACCCCTCCTCGTAGATCCTGCGAATAAGTCCGAAAAAGGCTTCTCTCACCTTCCTACCTATAGATTCTTCAGTAGTTCCGAATTATCGCAGCGAAATACTCAACTGACAATGAGAAGTATTTGAAATATCTGTAGTCAAATAGAATCGAGTATAGTAGGTACCTACTTAGTAATTCTTATCCTTCTTGTCAATTCTTCAACAATTCCATCGCCACTGCATTTTATTAATTCACTTGTAATTGTCCCGCTAATATATGTATAGCATTAGCCTCGGAAGAAGTCAGATGGTCTTTAAGCTTGATATCTCCACTGTCGACTCTGAATCTCAATAACGCTCTGAAGTTCCTGTCATTTCGTATTGAATCCTCACCGACATTAACCCCTTCGTTGGGGACGAATTTTTCCTTATCTTTCAGCTGGTGGGGAGTAAATCCTCCGATTTTCATGAAATAAAAAGCTATATACATGTTTTCTAATGCCTCCTAGAACTTAACGCCAAAGTTTTTTTCATGAATTTGTCAAAAAAATTTTTATCATTTTTATGAGTCACTTTTCATTTGCTAGAAAAAGGTAAAGTTATAGATGTTGCCGGCAAACACCTGTACGGGCATAATTGAAATACTTTGCTGCTATTTAAATATTATAAATTGTAGGTATATTTATTAAAAAAAGGGTGTTGGAATATATTTTAAAATCGTGCAACTAAAAAATTACAATATTTATACTATTTTTATAACACTGAAAAATTGACATGTTCTTGCATTCAATATATTTTATGCGTACTATAACTTACAATAGTAAACGGGCATCACTCAAATATTTGTTAGTCTTGAATGCTTTTCTGTAGAAAACTTCATGAAGGGCCTTGAAATATGTTTTACGATTTTACAATGCTCCATTTACAATGTTTACAAATATAGCAAAAATTAATTTTTCTAGCATCAAATCGATCATTTTTCCATATAGATAATACAATTTGTGTTGATTCTCCTAGGTTATTATTGGAATTTGTGAACAAACAATTTATGGGCAGTTTTTATACCAAAATTTCCAATTTATATAAGCGTTCAATTGTTTAGTTTCAAGAGACACAAAAACGTCATACAAATTTGATGCCTCAAAAAAGAAACAGATGGGCATAATTCAAAGAATGAATTCGCTTTGAAATGTTTTTGTAGAACAGTTCCGCAAAGGGCACTGATATTTCATAGTGGTTTCATTTACAATTTTACAATATCTTTACAACTACATGTAACTAACAACATACATTTTTATAGCATCATATCAATTATTTTCCCAATCAGGCAAAACGGGTTATTTATATTTTCATAGGAGATTATTTAAATTCGTGGACAAACAATTTATCCTTAATTTTTTAAACAAAAATAGCCAGTTCAGTAGCTTATCGTCGTGTGATACACTTGAAAACATGGCGCCGCACATAGAGGGCATGACACACTTTATAAGAGAAAATTTTTTCCTTCCTCTGTCCATTAGCAAGGCACTCAACACATCGTTTTACTCCTTGTATTCTCTTCCCTGTAGGTGAATTATGGTCAGTGAAACGTCGCCCTATGAGTCTTCCTGGGGTTTGAACTGTTGCCATTCTTTCTCTTTTTCCTCCTTATCAGCATTGGATTTCCCGTATTGTAGAAACAGATCCTCAATAAGATTCATGTGGAAATCAAGTTGTGAGAGACCACCGCCTTGTTTTTTGTATATAATAAAAGAAATGAACACCGTTACGTCTAATATGTGCCCAAACATCTTTTGATAATACTTTTTCAATCTTTTTCTCGCGGTACTGTAAGTCAGATTGGCATTGGCAGTGTAAGGCATTGATTGGACAAACCCACTCCCATCGCATCGTAGTAATCAACGCATGCCAGGGGTTTTATTTTGGTTCCTTCTCCTCTGCTTGGAACACTCATCATCGTGTGATAATGTATGCGTCTCAATACACACATCCCTTTTCTCCAGCCATTTCATAGTCATTATTTTTCCACGATAGGCCGCAACAACCTCCCCTTATTTCAAATTTCTTTGCATGACATTTTGTGGAAGATTTTTCCTATTCTTTCTCACAGTTCCAATTGCATCGGTCTCAAATGTGACTAATAAGTCAAATATTTCGGGGTTACTAAAGCAATTGTTTATTGCAATAGTATATCCTTGCATCAGCAGATCCTTGGCAAGAGAAAGGACCAATCTCGAAGGCGTAGTGAAACCTGACACGTTAACGCCTTCGACTGTTTCAACTAGCTCAATGTCCCTCACTGTGTAAATCAGCATGGTCCACTCGTACCCAGTTTTTGAGCCTCGTAATTTAAACGATTCCATACCAAACCTTGAACGTTTTTTTGTACGAAAACCTTCCATCCGAGGCGGCCTTTCCATAGCAAAATGCTTTCATCAACAGATAGCAGCCTATAAGTAATTTTACTCTTCCTAAATCATTTTACAAGATGATCCATGGCAGGTTTTATCATATATGGCTTTGCGGAAACTTGACCTTCTGAGAGATAATCCTCGTTGCAGGCAAAGTGCAAAAAATTGAGCAGCAAAAAAATTGCTTCTCGGTGATCATTTCATAAAATATAGGAGTTGCCAGTAATTTATTTCTTGAAAAATAATGCCTTAATTTTGGTTTCTGTAATATTCCCTGCTGTCCTTGGGCAAATTCACCCCCCCCCCCCTGGGAAGCAAAGAGGATATGGGACGAGGGATCAAGACAGTGGGAGCCCAGATAATGACGAAGGGAAGTGCCGGGGGTAGGGTGGTGAGGTCATAGCTTTCTCCCTCAAATCTTAGTGCTCAGTACATTGAACTTGAATTTCGTTGGTAATGCTTTGGGTTCTTGCAAATGAAAGTTTACGGTTGTGAATGTCTTTCATCTGACAATATTCAAAATTCAGGAATTTTAAATTCAATTGTTCGGTAGTTTATTCTACGTGATTTACCATCACCGAATATCCAAACATAACGTTATGATAAACACACTGTAGTAAAAATCTTGTAAATTACGTATTACGATTGCTTACTTGCTTGTAAGCTGAGATAAATCACGTCGCGATTTAGTCCGAGCGTGCCGAAAAATAACCAGACGATTCAATATTTTATGTGGGAATACGAGGTGTGTAAAAATTCAATGAACAAGCTGAAAACTACGATGTGGTAAAAATAAAATTCTTCAGATGAATAACTTATCAGTGATTGGTGTAAATCATATCGCCAATACATTAGATTTGAAATAATATGCCATTGATCATGAAAATTAGATGAGTGAACAAAGATTTTTTGGAATTTCGCAATAAGTATCAGGACAAAACTTAGGTACTTATATATAAATATATACTAATTATAATGAGATTACATTAAATGTAATATAAATAATAGGCAGGTAATAAATTAAAATGATATTATTAGTTGGATGTGAATGTCAAACGCGAATTCCGCGAACAAGTGTTCCCAACAGGCGAAATTTTCAATCGGAAAATGAGACCTAGAAATCCTATGCGCTACAATTAATTTCCGATAGATAAATATCCATTATGTAAATGAAATGTGAGAAAATGTGTGGCTAGAATCACAAAACACACAGTAGAAACAGAAAGAATCGCAACGGACGACTTTAGTCGGCATCCCCGCCAATAAGCACATAGTTAAGCAGCGCGCGACTATAGTCGCTTACCCCACCTAGGGAGCGACTTCCATTTGCGACTATAGTCGCTTACCCCACTTAAGGGGTTAACTATATTTCCGTCATCTCTGTCTGTATCTCCGCCATCTCGATTTTTTTCAACTCTAAAGATCGTGTTGACATCCAGGACAAAAGTGGTGTGTACCTGCTCAAATGCATGAGTGATTGTGACGGGGTATATATGGGGCAGACCTGAAGAAAATTCAAAACAAGAATCAACGAACATAAACGATGTTTAAAATATAATGATAGTAAATCCTTTCTTTGCCAAACACCTGATAGAAACGGGCCATAACAGTGATTTGAACCTAGAAGTGTCACATGTACATGACAAAAGTTGAAAACTAGATACTCTTGAAAAATTAGAAATTATGAGACATAAAATGCTGCCAAATGTTCAGATGCCAAATGAAGTAACGGAATTAAAATGTTCCCAGCTGTTTACAAAGTGTTTAACTTTGTTTAAATCTAACCTAAAAGCCCACAAAACCCGGATTCCACATTCACCACCACCAGTCAACTATCCCAACCCCCCTCCCTCCCCCTCTGCAAACGGCCCAATCCAATCCCAATACCCCATTACCCGACTCCCACCCGCGTAAATCTTAGCACTCACCCCACCTCCTCTCCCGGTGTATATAAAGAACCCGAACTGCCCCACTGGCAGTGCCCCAGATGTATGCATACCTTGACAATGACGCTAAGACGTTGAAATCGATTGGGGAAAAAATATACATCATATTGTGGAATAGTACAAAGTTTTTCATTTAACATCTTCACTGCTTTGTAGTACTTGCCTTTTTCTTTCATCTGATATACTTCTCTTTGTCAGGGTTTTTTAAAAAGGACACATTTGACACTGTTTAGTCTGCAAAAAAGCTTTTTTTTCCAACCTGGGTTTCAAGTATCATTCCCCGCGCAGCAGCAAACCTCCGTTAACTCCGATCTTGAAAGTGGTCACGTGATAATAGAAACTCAGTTTGGAAAAAGTGGTTATGGCTGTACGAAGTGTTTTAATATTTAGCCTCTTACTCATTGGAGTCAGGTGGAGACCAACCGTTGGAGGTTTACCGCTGTCCCGTCTTCCCCGTCGTTGCCTGCAGTATGTGCTTTTACATTGCACTAAAACTGTTTCACGTGTTGCCTGGCAACACTTCGAAATGTTTGCGTGTTACACAAGGCCACCCCCTCCACTCTCCCTTTGCCTGCCCTTCCCCCCTTCCACTCATTCTACGGCCTCACAAGTTTGCGCCGGTAGTTTTCGCGGTAGTGGCAGCGGCATTGACTATCGCCCAAAAATCGTAATACATATAGTGTGTATTGTGTTAGATGCATGCTCGTCTATCGCTGTCCTCTGCGCACGTAAGTGTTATATTAAGGATTATTTGTCTGCTGTTTTAATGGTACGATGCTCTCAAATGTTAGAGTTTTAAACTAACGATGGATTGCATCGAGCTTGGAAATCAATGCAACAGTTGGATTAAAGAAATACACGGCGATAGTCTTGTATGTTAGCTTTCACAAAATTTATAATAACTGATCCTGATGGGGGGCGCGCGCCCCCCGCGCTTGGGGTGCGGCTTATTTTTCGAAAATCGGAAAAGCTAAAAGTTCCACCCATCAAAACATTCATTTTGATGAAGAAACTCATGCGTGAAATTTTTGTTGAGTTCCGATATCGTTAACACGTGCCGCTTGGGGTCTGAAATACCCCACTCAAAAAATGGAAATGGCGCATCATAATAACTGCTTTTAGAGTAAATCTATGATTTCATTATTTTTTACCTATCTTTAGCCGTTTAGGAGATGCAGGAGGGCGAAGCGAGCTCGAAATGCTAATTAGGGGGCGCCGCTATGTGCCGCGCCGCCGGCGCGGACGAGTTCACCCCCCCCCCCCTGTAAGCGGCCGACGACGACACTTTTGCAGGAGCATTTTTGCGACGCATTTGGAGGAGATATATCCCAAACAAACATAAATGAAAGTACTATTAGGAGACAACGGGATAAGCACAGGGCTAGTTCAGCGGAGAATGTGAGAGAGTCATTTTCCCTGGACCCTATACTGACTTTGAATTGGAATGGTAAAATGCTACCATTTCTTGGTAGTAATGACACCAAAGAGAGATTGGCAATAGTTGTTACAGGTGTCAGAACCAAGAAAATGCTTGCAGCCCCAGAGCTTCCGAATGGAAGCGGAAAAGCCATTGCAAAGGCAGTTTTTAATATAGTGATACAATGGAACATTTCCAATAATGTTAAAGCAATTACATTTGATACAACCAGCGCTAACACGGGTTAGTTTATTTTCCTTTTCCTGATTTTTTCAGTTATAATGATGCAACTGATAAGTAATACCAATGTTGTATTCTTTTCAAGGGTTTAAGAATGGCGCCGCAGTGCAGGTTGAGCACTTGTTAAAAAAATAATTTCTATGGTTGCCTTGCCGACACCATATCTTTGAAATCGTTTTGGAGGGAGTTTATCACCAAATAAGGGGACGTTCAGCTGGGCTAGAAACTTTGCTATTTAAAAAATTTCAGCGTCAGTGGTCATCTATTGATACAAGTACTTATGAGGCCATTGATAGTCACCCAGATGCCGGAGAAAGTTTTAAAACGGATACGAAACTCTCATTAATTAACTTCGCAAAGGAGCAAATCAATGTACGCGACTACTATTTTTTGTTCATTGGAATTAGTTATTAAAATATTAAATAGCTAATATCCCAATTTACCTTGATCAGATCGGCCAGCGTAGAGATGATTCCTTGGAGCTTTTAGAGCTCTCAATTATATTTATTGGGGGTGAACCTGCCAAAGGCATTGAGTGAGGTGGATGTACAAAGCAATTTACGCACTTAAAATTTGGGTTTTTCGTGAGCAAGTGCTAATTACCGATGCTGATTCCAAGGGGCTATTTGATGTTTGCATATTTATTGTAAAAGTTTATATCCATGCCTGGTTTGTTTACCCGTTAGCCACATCAGCACCTAGAAATGACTTACTTTTTTTAAGAAGCTCGTTGAATATGAGAGCACTAATATTACTGTCGCCAAAGTTGCTCAGAATAAATTCATGGGACACCTTTGGTACCTGAGTGAGGAGCTGGTGGGTTTCTTAGTATTCGATTCCGGTCTTAGCGATGAAGAAAGAGCGAGGCTAGTGGAAGGTATCAAATCTCGTGGAGCACAAAAAGAATGGTCCAGGACGTGACACATTCATTTAGATGATGTACCAGAAATGAGTATCGCCAATTTAGCCACGAAAACAACGGTTAATTATTTTCAAATTTTGGAAAATAACTGCGATTTCTTTGATCTACCAGTCAGCAGTTGGGCGAGGAATTCAAGTTACCTCCATGATGAGAGAGTAGTCAAGTCATTGCAAGTAGTTAATAACCATGCCGAGAGAGGAGTTAAATTGTTGAAAGATTTTTGCAGAACTTTGACCAAAGACTTGGAATTGTTATTTGTTGTTCAAGAACATAGAAGAAGGGTGCCAGATGTAAGGAAGACAACTTTAATAGAAACTTATAGATAAGTATTGGTATCTGAAACTCCTTGTATTTTTCCTTTTTATTAGTGCACTGTGCTACAGGTTGCCTGTTTGATTTTGTAAGATATACAGATTTCTTTTAAATGAAGATGGCAGATTTGGAATTTTTATGACCGAGTTAATAATAAATTGAAATAATTACTAAAACACCATGTTCTTCGTAATAACCAGTGAATGAGTGCTCCAGAACTATGTAATTACCACGATAATGGATCCAGTGCGGTGTCGTCGTGGTCCGCTTACAGGGGGCGTCTACGGACAGGTGAACTCGCCGGCGGCGCGGCGCATAGCGGCGCCCCCTAATTAGCATTTCGAACTCGCTTCACCCTCCTGCATCTCCTAAACGGCTAAAGATAGGTAAAAAATAATGAAATTTTAGTTCGAAGGGGTCGTAAAATCATAGATTTACTCTAAAATCAGTTATTATGATGCGACATTTCCATTTTTTGAGTGGGGTATTTCAGACCCCATGCGGCACGTGTTAACGATATCGTAACTCAACAAAAATTTCACGTATGAGTTTTTTCATCAAAATGAATGTTTTGATGGGTGGAACTTTTAGCTTTTCCGATTTTCGAAAAATAAGCCCCGCGCCGCCTGGCAGGATCCGCCCCTGGTGTAAATACGCGAAAAGTACAGACTTAATTCTTATGGACGGTGGATTTGTTGTTTTCCAAGCAGAAGTAAATCATCGTGAACTCTCTTATGCCATTGGTCTAAACTTAAAATCACTGTCGTAATGCGCACTTTTCTCCGAAGAAGAAAACTTAACGTCGGCCTAGCAAAAGGGGGACGTAACATGTCTCTCATCTGGGGCACCCGGAAGGCGCTGTTGCCCCGTACAGACTTAAGACGCGTTCTCTCCGGGCGTTTCGTGCTTCTCGGAAACCCGTTACAGACTCTAACGACGGGAGAAAAGGCTCGTTATAGCGCCCCGCGAATCTGTTTTCTACCGTTTTTAGGAGAAAACCAAGTTACAGACTTGGGCTCCAGAGAACCAATCGAGTAATAGGCTATTCACCAGCTGAACTCAAGCTGGAGATTGGAGGATCAGCAGAGGAAGGGCATGTGGACCCCACTGTATCACATAATGTCACATCAGTCAAGAAACATAAGAATGAGGCACGAGCATAGACCCTCAAGCAGACTGAGGAGCTGAACATGACACTGAGGAAGAAAAATGTTTTCCAAGATGAGGAGCAGGTGCTGTGACGGAACCACACATTTAGCAATAATGGTAAGGGGAGACATAGGCGCCCATTCAATATTTTCCAAGGGGGAAGTCATAGACTTTAGTCCGAGGAGCCCTCTCCCAGAAAGTCCGTTAAATTTAAGGTCTCAGAAATACATTTTTGGAACATCTTAGATGAATGACAATTTTCTAAATTCGTTGCTAAATATTAATTTAATCCTGCAAAAACCATAGATAAATTAAATTTTCCCTTCCCTTTTTTATTCCCCCCCCCCTTCCCCCATATATGGGCGCCCATGGGGGGATAACATATATGCATAGGTTTGGCACCAATAATGGATAGGGCCTTATGAATTCATAAGGCCCAAACCACGATTGGGTAGGTAATGGCATCTACGTTCTGAAGCCGTCAACCCCAGTTCATACAACAGAGCTCAAACCAGTGAGACAATCACATCGCAAGTCCCAAAAGTGAGATAGAAGGAGATGAAGTTGACATAAAGTCATTGGAAGCTGAAAGACCACAGAACAACCTCCGACCTAGAAAAGACTGAATAATTGCCACATGTGAACGCATGTTTTGAAAGGGGGGGGGGAAGTCAAGGTTGATAACTTGCGGCATACATTTTTGTGGCAATTATAATATTGCACATATATGTTTATCTTTTTGTTACTTGGTACCACAAAGTTTTGTTTGTGAGATTGCATTCTAGTTTTTTTGACTGGTGGTTGGTGTACACTTTGTTGGTAGAAGTCATAAGGATTTATGATTGATTATAAGGTAATACTTTCGAAGAACACAGTCAGCGGATTACTCTATTTCACCTGCTCCATTTCAAAATATGTAATTATCTTTTAGGTTATGGCCAGCCGTGGATCGCATGAAAGCCGTAAAAGAATGTTCGCGCTTAGAGGATTGTGACATGTATAGAGATAGGAAGATTATGCATTTTGAAACCCATTATTATGCGACCAAATAATGATTATTTATGCAGCCATTATGCGGCAAAATTCTGATATCTATGCTGACATTATGCAGCTTAAAAATAGCAATTATGCCTTTTCATGAAAATTATGCAACATTTTGGAGATTTCCTCCATCACGCATACAATCCCGTCAGGCCCTTTGTCATTCTCCATATTTTATGGAAACCCATCCGGTGTACTGCATTCTCATCAGGTACCCTCAATTATTTAATCAATTCGGAGTTTCATAAGGCAAAATGGGAATTATACCTGTTAGAAATAAATATCTCATGAGGCACACTCAATTTTAGGCCAACCTATTACTGCAGAAATCAGGAACTGGATGGTGAAAAATAAACCGTGAAGCTAAGGATTGACAATTTTTTTTTATAAAATGTACCAAAAAAATAATTATATTACAATGAACAGGGATAATTAAAACTCACAGTAAATGATGATTATAACCCCTGAGATTTTCGCATGTTTTCAAATGTGATGTTGATGCTCCCTCCACTTGTTATTCCCCATCGACGCTCACAGCCGTACTGACTCCCTTGAAAAGGCCGGTTACAAAAGCCCCCCACCCTCCCAATGACCGACATCGGACTTATTGTTAGCCACCGAGATACATTGTATTGTATGCAGAGATTGTATTTCGGTGGCTACGTTCGATGCCGGTCGTTGGGAGCCACCGAAATACAATGTCAACGAAAACAATACGCATCAAACAGGCGCTGGAAGGCTGGCGCGGGAATTGGAGGTGAAGGGCATGCGTCCGGTATCGAGAGAGGCCATAAAACTGCTTTTTAGTACAAAAATTAAGCCGGCTGTGCGATAATTACGCATATTATGGGCGCATAATGCAAATTATGCGGTATGCTGCATTAGAGGTGAGATTATGCGATATTATGCGCAGTAAATTTGTACTAGGGATGAAGTAAGGTCACTCAAAGAGTCCAACTATTTGCATTCTGATTAAATTAAAAAATTATGCGATTATGCGGTCCGCATAATCTTCCTATCTCTAGACATGTAGTAGTTTTGGTTGTTTCTTCATAAACTTCAATGAGTTGAATTAATTCTTCATGAACCAGACTTCATGTAGTTTTTATGCTTCATGGTCTATTTCAAATGCCCGCGGCAAAAGCAACAGCTGATAGAACAAGTGAAGTAAGTAATTCGTGGACACGGACTGGCATCCCTGGCACCACACTTGTGCATGATCAAAGATCATAACATGAACTATGAATGTACGTTAAGTACTAATCATCGATAGAAAATATTCTCTGATGTTCATGGACTGGGCTATCAGCGAGATGGCAACATGATTGCGTTCTGGACCACGGAGAAAAGAATTCGTATCTAGAGACTAACTACTAAGTTTGTGGTAAGTAGAGGGAGTAGGGGTGTGTAGTATTAAAATGACAATCGAATCTCACCGCGCAATTTTCGGCAAATATTTCAGTAAGGCAAAATTATGATTACTGCAAATCCATGGCCAAACGAGGAAACAAACCAAACCTCATGCTCGTCGCATCATACATATATTCCCGCTCCATGCACTCGAGAAAGATATTACCATTGTTTGTGAAATATTTGTGTTGAGAATTAGGCAAGCCATTCTTGACTCGACCCGTAATTTCCGTATTTTAATATCAGAATTAGTGTGTACTTTTAATATCTGGCCTAGTGCAAACTTAAGTGTGTCTGGTCGTAGTTATGAAAAAATTGGATTGGAGTGGTGGCGGAAGTGTTAATAGTTTAAATGCAAACGTAAATGGGCGATATACTCTATACTTAAATGCAGTAAACAACATCATACCGTGGAAATTTAAAGAGAAAACGCATAAACAAATAGTGAAATAATTCTTAATCTTAAAAGACCTTTGGTAATGTGTTCTCTCTCTTTACCCCTCCCTGCCCTGCCTGCTGTTAACGTATTTACTTTAATGTAGAGTGCGCCCAATTCCCCCTCTTTTGGTAGATTTTCCATTTCATCAAATTGTCTTTGTTGAACCAGTTTTCCTTTCTGCCATGTTAATCCTCACTGGTGATTATGTTTCAATTCCTTTTGCCTCCTCCTCCTTCCTCTTTCAGCATTGACATTCTTTAACTTCCCCTCTTTTCTCCTAATCGTTTCACTGCCTCTTAATCTCTCTTGTTTCCAATGATGTTTTTTCTGCCACTTGTGTTGTTTCTGGTTTTTCACCCTCCCATCTTTCCTCAACCGTTTCTCTGTCATTTGCCCCAGCTATTCTCCTGCTAACCAACTCCTCTGGTGTCCTCTCCTTTTCATCCATTTCTGTGTTTCTATCTTCCATGTCTTCATCCTCCCCCATGTCAATAATCCTATTATATCTAACGTTGCATTTTAGAACAACTAAATTACAAGTGCAGTGTGAATTACCCAAAAAATTAATTGGGCGGATTATAATTACTTCAGGATGAAGTATTCATTGGCAAGTAAATATTACCTTCCAGAAAGGTAATCAATTTCAAATTTTGTGGATACCG
Source organism: Pyrrhosoma nymphula (assembly GCA_963573305.1). Taxonomy (NCBI): domain Eukaryota; kingdom Metazoa; phylum Arthropoda; class Insecta; order Odonata; family Coenagrionidae; genus Pyrrhosoma; species Pyrrhosoma nymphula. The sequence goes on along the minus strand of OY754337.1, from coordinate 126,392,863 downwards.
GGACTAGCCACGGTATTTACCTCATATGGAGTCACCTGCAGGTGCACATAAGTGTGATATTCCACAGGGGAAGAAATCATTCGCATTGGCCGTGATCCAAACCCGGATCCCTCAATTTGGCACCGACAGTGCCAGTGCTGTGAGAGCTTTGGCCAGTGAAGCTACCCAGGTGCCCCCCTCCTGTGGATTGGAGGGCTTTCGAGGTGGTGCAAGATGTTCAAGACTGGCAGGAATACAAAGTAACCAAGCAGTCCAATGCATGTGCTTGGTGTCCACAAGGCTAATGAAGCCAAACTTTGAACACATTAAGTTGGTGTTCACTCTTTTTGACTAAATTTGAGTAGTATGCCAAGTAGACTCTGGCCATGGTCTACTGCCTTTACACGGAGTCATTCACAAGCACACATTAATACCAAATTCCACAGAGGTAAAATCAGTAAGTTTTGAACGTCTTGTTCTTAGAAAGCCCTCAAGCAATCCACAGGGGAGGAGGACTTTCTAAAGCACTTGGTGCAATATCAAGGAACCCAGGTTCAAGTCCCGGTCAAGGTGATTGATGTCCTCTGTCGAATTTCTTACAAACAAGGAGACATTGTGTGACTTATGTTCGGGATCTAAACGTGGCAATTATTTCCTGAAACTTAAGAGGGAATGTGGGTTTCACGGCAAAGTTTCACGGCTTTCTTCCACATAGGCCCGGGTTTGAGAGGAAAATGCTATTGAAGAATCTTCCTCCGTATAAATCCTTTAAAGTTCACGCCTCTCTTAACGGAGTTCATAGCCCAATGGGCCGAGGCGCTGAGCCGGTTATCCTCATTTGGTGGCTGGGGTTCGATCCCAGGTTGCGGCAATTTTTTTCTTTAGAATATTTTACGGAATTACTGTAAATTGCCCACTCCCATACATTTACGGCAGTAGCAACAAAGTTTTTAAATTTTCAGCATATTTGCTGGATTTTCAATCAATGCCCTTGGGAGACTTTCGAAGCTAATTTCGGGATTCTTGTTTGGCGGAAAAGAGGCTACACATGCTGACAGACCTAATATGTTTAGATTTTGAAAATACAAGGATACTTCCATGAATAGGATGGGCTTCGATTGGTCGTGGGTCTTTCTCAAAGCCGTAAACAATGAACGGATTAATACTTTTTAATTAATAACGATGTACTCACTTAAAATTTCCCAGGAGCCGCGCTCAAGTAATGACATTTGTCATCCGAAAGTATGCAATTCCACGCCATGAATGAAAAGTTAAATTTCTTCAATTGCAATATACATGAGGTGGGAAAAGAAATAGTGTTATCATTACGTGATATTTTTTGTGCTGGAATATCTTCCTCTCCCCCACAATACAAGCTTCGCTTTGCAATAGAATAAGTTGCTCCGCAAAAAGGTCAAAGCAAAATTTTTTACATAACCTCGGAAACAGTTACCATCTCTTTTTTACCTATATCATGTTCACTATTGAACAAGAAATAGAGTTATGGGAAGGAGGCAAGATGTTGTAGCAATATGGAGTGACAACAAACAAGAACTGGAGCAAGCACTGGCAAGTTGGGACAGACTACTGACAGAAGCTGGTTTAAGAATGAACGTCAAGAAAACAGATAATGATAATATGCAGGAGTGAAGAGGAAGACATTAGGGATACAGGGACAAAGGCTCAGGATGGTAGAGGAAATGAAATACCTTGGAAGTGTTTTCTTAAAATAAAAGCAACAATGAACTAGAAATATGTGACAGAATAACGCAATACACCAAGGCAACTGCTGCATTATACCCACTTCTCAATGATACATTCATACCTTTAGCAGCCAAGAAAGCTATTTTTGAAAGTATTCTGACTCTAATTCTAATGTATGAAGCTGAAACTTGGATGACAGGCACTAAGGACGGAAGCAGAGTACAAGCAGCCAAAAGGAGGGGACTCATACTTAATCTGAGCAAATGCACGGCGGTACATTTCTTGCGGAGGTCGTCCAACTATTCCCATGTATATGCTGTGGATGGTATTAACATAAAGGCGACAGATGAAGTGAAGTATCTAGGAGTTACGATAACTTCGGACCTATCGTGGGGAACACATATAAGAAATATTTGTGGCAGAGCTCTGAAGAAGCTAGGATTCGTCAAGCGTATTGTGGGAAGATTTTCGGATGAAAAAGTAAAAGAGAGGTGCTATTTCGCACTCGACCGGCCACACCTTGAATATGCAGCGAGCATATGGGATCCGGTGCAGAAAGACTTAGTCCGGGAACTTAATAAAATACAAAGGAAAGCTGCGCGATTCGTCAAAAACTGCTACGGGCGTACAGACAGCATTACACAGATGTTAAACGAATTATGCTGGGAGCCGCTAGAGACTCGGAGGCTGCGCGCTAGGCTTAGATTGCTTGAACAATTGAGAATAGATATCTTTCAGAGTGACACGGAGAACATCATATTAGAACCCCACTATATTTCCAGGTCCGACAGAAACGATAAATTAAGAGAGATATTTTGCCGAACGGATAGGTATGGGAATTCGTTTTTCCCCGAACAATAAGTGACTTCAATAAATGCTAGGCGTATTTTCATTAGAGCGTTTCCTTTTTATATGTAAACAGCTGGTGTCCTAACACCCCCCACCACATGCCTATTGAGGCGGCTTGCGGGGTAGTATGTAGATGTAGATGAAGGAGAGTCCTAATAATGATCAGGGGAAATAATAGAGGAGATAAAATCAGAAAATAAGAGAAACGGGAGGAGTTTGTCCAGCTTTACAAAAGATTGACGCGGGCCGCTCAGCTGAGATGGCTTGGACATCTTGAGAGAATGGATGGAGAGAGAATTGTCAGAAGAAGAAGATGGGAAGAATGGACAGCGCATGGTAACAGACCAAGGGGATGACCAAGGCAGAGATGGAGTGAAGCTATGTTGAAGAGACCTTGGAGAGATATGCCGAGATTGGACGTTCTCCGAAGGGATCTGATACTGCTGGATCAGAAAGAATGGAGGGAGGGGCTGGCCCGACTGTCAGAGAAGAATCTCTAAATGAATCTGTTACTTCCCATTGTAACTTCCCATTCTTAGTGTACATAAATGACATTGAAAAAGCAATACTCTCTCCAGAAATAGATTGCCACATGGTGCTCTATGCAGATGATATCTCACTAATAGGTGCCCACCCGAACTCACTTCAGTTGTAAATTGACATGCATACTATGGTGAACACAATATCTCAATGGCTAGTTGCCAACAATTTGCAACTAAACCTAAGAAAAACAGTTTTCACGACATTTAGTAATAAGGATCACCGGACAAGCATCTCAGTCGAAGTAGAAGATAGTTTGATTTCTGAGGTGGAATACATAAACTTCTTAGGTCTAGTAATTGACAATAAGTTAAATTGGAAGCCACATGTAAACAAATGTTTTAATAAGCTATGCTCAGCCATATTTCTTTTAAAAAATTTGGCGAATTACTGCCCATCAGAAATCCTAATCCCTATATACTATGGTATATTTGAATCTGTGGCTAGGTACGGCATTGTCTGTTGGGGAAACTCGGCGCAGGAAAATACAAAAAAGGTACTTACCCTTCAAAAAAAGGCTCTAAAGGTTATTTTAAAATTAAAAGCGAGAGAGTCTTGCAGGAAATATTTTAAATTGCATAAAATTATGATGATCCCTAGCATGTACATGTATAATGTGATTCTCTATGCATGCTACAAAATCATTTCTCTGCCCAGAAATACAGATGCCCATCAATATAACACCAGAGGCAAATTAAATATTTTCAGTGACCATTGCAGGATATCAATGCTTCAAAAAACCCAAGAATTTTCTGGGAATTGATATTATTTAACAAACTTCCTTCAGAAGTAAAAGCAATGCATAGACTAGAAAAAAAGTTCAAGAATACTTTTTAGATTTTTTTGTAAAAAATGCCTTTTACAGCATTCAGGAGTACATAGAGAGATAAAAAGTCATAATGATGTAAACAAATATTTTTCTCTCATCTTTTTGTGATACAACTTTGTTTGAAATTTTTCTTTCGTAGAATTTTTCTTTGTTTATGTGAAATTCTTTGTAATTTTTTCATTTTGTAATTTTTATTTGTATTGTTTTATTTGTAAAACTTGACGAAACCCACACAAGTGTAATCTTGTCCTTTTATGGTGAATAAATCAATCAATTAATGGTATTTTAACATGATACCATCACAAATGTGTGTGTTGCTTCCACCGGCACTTGAATGCAACAGCCCCCTTCCATCACGTCAAGGTTGTCGTCCAAGGGAAGGGTTCCATTCATTAACTTTGAAATAAGATGTCAATCATCTTAAATGTAATCAAAGTTTGCCTGCCTCAGTGGTGGTGGGGTGAGGCCCTTGCCTACTAACCTGAGGTCTGTGGTTCTGATCCCTCCTAGTTATCCTTTCAACGTCCTGGGTGTGTTAGTCTGAATAATTAATAATAATAATAATATTTTATTTCACCGATTAGCAAGAGTACAATTGCATGGCTACGTCATAGATAATAAACAATCTATATAAGAAAAAATACCATGATGAAGTGTCATCAAAATTACATCAGCAGAGAAACGGCTAATAACAATAATAATAAATACATAAAAGGATTGAATGTGAAAATACCATAGTATGGACAATGCTAAAATAGGAAATGACACAAGTAGCATCATGGACGTTATCAGATTCACAAAGTATCTTCCATATATTCAGCAATGCTGTAATAACACTTTTTAGATAGAAGATGTTTCAGCTTACTCTTAAATACATAAATTGAGGTGCTATCTTTTATTTGTTCAGGTATTTTGTTGAATATCGCCGAGGCAGAGTATATCGGACCCTTTAAACAGAGGGAGCTGGAGTACTGTTTGGAATGTATGTTATTACTTGAACGTGTGTGGTGATGGTGGAAGGTGGGATTTGAAGGAAATTTATCAAGGTTTGCTTTAACAAAGCTGGCACATGTCAGGATATAGAGAGAAGGGAGTGTAAGAATCTTTGATGCAGCAAAAAGGGGTTTGCCAGGGTTGCAGATAGGAACTTGATGCATATAGTCTTAATTGCTTTTTTCTGGGCGGGCCACCTGTTAAAACTGGCCACCATTGAAAAAAGCTGTGGTGGTAATAATGTTATGGAAGTCAGCTGTATGTTGGGTTTTAGAAGCTTTGCAAAAGCAGTGCTACTTCATCACCCAACAGTTTATGAACTGTTCATTAAAATACCAACTATGTACTTGCATAGGTACTGTTTTTATTTCTGCATTTCTTCATTTTCAGGAAGTTGGCAAACATGAATGGGGGACTTTGCCAAATGTTTAGAGCCCTTTCTATGAAAAGAATTCCAATTGCTTGTTGCCATTTCCAAATCTGCAGCATGAGAACAGATTCTAGGGTATCGTTGAGGCGGAAGAGACGTAGCCAACCAGCCAACCCAGGTATAGTTTGCCTAATAAATTTTGGATGTGAACATATTTTGCTCTCAAATTCTTATATTCACCATTGTGTTACTACTTCAATCACCAATCAGCAGTGTATGTCAATGGCCTCGGATGTAAGTGAGGCCTAATCAATGGGGGGAATAGTTTCTGCAAAAGGCAAAGTATTTTGTGACATCTTGCATTTAGCGTGCAAAGCCAAAAAATAACTCAACAAATTTTCTTTTTGGATCTTTTTTTTCACCGCTGTTGAGATACACAAGGTCTGTTAATTGTTTTTCAAGCCACACAGAAGTTGCCATTAATCATTTTGATTTTGTACTGCATGATGATTATATGTAATGCATACATAAAGCTACATCTAGCTTAACACCATAAGTGCCGGCCACTAATTTAAATAGTTTTCTCAAAAATGTGCTAAATTGTTGTTGTGCCATTGTTGCTAAATTTAAACATTTTTTCACTAACTTGAGCAAAATAAGATAATTACCAAGTTTTTTTTTTTCAAAAGTATAAACTTTGCTCTTAAATTTGGCATAATTGGAAAAAATAGATTTTTTAAACATTTAAATATGTCATGTTACAATGAATACCTCTTGTATTTTTACAAAATAAAAAAGTTGAAGCAACTGTACAACAAATATCATATGCATTTATTAAAGCTCTTAATATCATTGATATGGAATATTTGGTATAGATATGTCATCCACAGGCATTATTAAAGAATAATACTGTAACGAGTCTCCTACGGAGATTCTAAAAGCTCCGGATATATTAATATTGAGATATATGTAATTGAACATGCGGTTGTTAGGGAGAGTTGTTGACCAGTGTTGAGGTAAATAAAAAGCAGATTTAAGGTTTTCGTGCACCCTCCCTGGAACAACGGGCATGAGATATCAAAGCAGTTAACAGGTACACAACCCGCACTTGCTACGTAATATGCCATCCGAACACCGATATAGACCTCTCCCTCTCCATTCATTCTATAGCCGGCTTATCCGTCGAGATTTCAATCTTTAAAAACCCCACCCAAGCTCCTCAATATGTCACCGCTGCCAAGACCTCGGGCACACAAAGGGCTACTGTCATAGGTCCCCCCTCACTGTGTCCATTGTGGAGGAAACCACTTTTCAAATGAATGCCAATCAAACCACGATGCTCCCCCCAAATGCTTCTATGTGGTGGCAGTCATCCGGCTTATTACTGCGGCTGCCCCGTCCATAAGAAAAAGAAAAGTGAAATCCTTACCAGAATCCACGGCCCACCATCAGCTACTTCCTTCAACCCCGCTCCTGCTCCTCCTCTCAAACCCAGTCTTATACCGCAGTCTTCCTCGGACTTCCCCGACCTCTCACCCATTCTAATTCCCAACCAAATCCTTCCGTTAATCCAAACCGCGTGCTCACCAGTGAATTGCATTCATGGTTCCTCAGTGTCATGGGGCAAGGGCCTAGCCATGTTGAAACACTGGTTCCCATCAGAACACCGAAGTTAAGCAACGTTGGGCCCGGACAGTGGTTGGATGGGTGACCCTCCTCCATACCAGGCATGGATGAAGAGGTGATACTCCCTCCATACCTATACCGGGAGGCCGGAGGGAGACCCAGAGCGGGCCGGTTGGAGGGAGGACACCCTCCATACCTGGTACTGGGGTGGGGCAGGGGGAGGCCAATCCTCCATACCTCTACCGAGGTGCTCTTGTCCCCTGTCTGCAAGTGGCAGACAGGCATGGGGTTGGCACAATGGACCAAGAAATGTCTAAGTGCCCGGGCTCCTGACGAAGGCCCCCACGAATAACAATCTACAATCCTCAGTGTCATGGCCAAAATCATTTCCCTTACCACCTTAGCTGCGAAAAAGACGTTCCTCCTGGAACAGTTAATCCTAATCCACTCCTTACCTTAACCAGCTTCCCCCCTCATTTCGAACGTGCCCGTGGACTATTTTACTATCATTAATCCATTCAAATTAGGGCGGCACTTATTACCTTTTGCTATCTATGCATACAAAAATACACTGTCTATCAACTCTCTCCTATGAGTCCTTCCTATACATATCTATCAATTAACCTCTTTTTCAAATTACATTGCCAATGTGGTGCACATGCAAATAACAAAAAAAAGAGAGAAAAATACAAAACATAAAACTCCAACTGCAAATCATGTGCAAAAGATGAGTTTTTAAAAATATATCAAAAACCCAACAAAAAAATATAAAAAGAAAAAATTAACAAAAAAATAAAAACCAATAAATCCACTACGGCAAAAAAAATAAAAACTTGTTTATTAAATTATGTTTTAAGTCAATCGCCACCAAAAGAAAAGAACCTTTTAGTTTTAGTTTTATTAATCTTGAGTTCTAAATTGAATAAGTTTCTTTTTTCACAAACCATCACTACACAGCTCATACACTCGCGTGATTTTTTAAAATACATCTGCCCACACACCGGTTGTGGAGAGCTTTGCTCTTCGGTATGGTCCCCACGCTTCAGCGCGGTGATAACTACTTGTCCTAAGGTTTTTGTGCAGTTGCCAAGTTGTGTTTCATTTCACGAATCCCAGATTCGTTACAATTGGTTTCAGAAGTAGGATTTAATGATTGTAAAATAAGTAAGTAATCGTGTGAAATGCACCGCCAGTGCTAAGTGGTCCTTGCAGCAATTATCAGAGATTGATTTTTATGTAAAGCTTTTGCTCTGTGTCCGGCTTCGTTATTTTACCAGTTTTCAAGACTACCCTTGCATCTAACTAGAGGCAAGGGTAGCTTTGATCACCCTTTCGGGTCTATTGTATTTGTCAGTTCCCAAAATTTTGTTTTCACCTAGGAGGTTTAACTTTTGTAAATTACTTTCTCGCAGTTTGTTGTAGTAATTTTCTGCCTGCTGGTGGATGTTCTTTTCTAGTTTAGTGATGCCTGTTTTGGAATAAAGCATGTCGTTGCTTATAAGGTATGAAATATGGAGCATAGATCTTATGATTTTCCTTTCTGTTACTTGTAACTTTTCCAATGATCCCGTACTAAGCATTCCTGCCCAGGCCGGTGTGGCATATAAGAATTTTGGCGGGCCGCCAGTTGGACAACCCTGGTCTATATTATACTCGACGAGTATGCTATCTTTATAAATTTAATCTTAAAGTATCCTGCGTGCTACCTCCTGCAATGCCTCGTATGTCCTGAGTGATTCTTTGGCTCCCGACATGATGCGTTGCCTGAAAATGAAAGCCCTAAATCATTTCGGTCCTACGCTAGAGAAGTTCAGGGTCACGAGTCATCTTCTTTTTACTTGCAAAAGTTCTTACTTACAAAGTTTTCCTATTCTTTTGCATGTAAATTTTACAACGACAGTTCGCTGTTGGGAATTTTCACGAAAGAGTTATTTATATGGCAGTTCTGTACTGTATTGCATAAAAGGCTGTCTGAACTCTGAATTTGTGAATACTCATTTGCTTAAATGATTTGGCTGCGAATTCGCCAAGTCTTGACTTTGACTTAAGTCACTGTTTTCATAAAAATGGCTTACTTCATAATCATCTGCAGCGTTAATTGCAGGACCGTAAATCCCTAAGGGGGCCACTTTAAGACACTGAGTGAAGTAGCTGTCGAGAAAAGTAGTTACCTGGGGTGGAACTTTTAATTTGTATGAACGGACGAGTTATGCTGGACACCGCGGTGTGCCGTATCTGTCCCCGAACAGCTATGGCTCCCGCATGTGAGCCGTTATTTGCACTCAACGTGTTTTAATGGCTTCAAATAAGAGCCACCACGTACCTACCTCTCTCTCTCTCTCTCGTTCATCGCACTTGCTCTGATGGTTAGGATGTTACGGTGTACTGATTGTGCCGTGAAAATTATAATTCTATTGAATTGTTTTTGTATTTTCAGGCATTGAAAACAGATTAGCAATACTGAAAATGGAGTCTCCAGAATTTGAGAAGTTGGAACAGGAGAAAATCAACCTTGATGATTTAGAGTCAGACTTCATGCAAGCAGATAAGATGCACAGCGAGTATGAGAGGTGTGTGCACATGGTCATTATATTCTGTGTGAGCGATGGACTAAATTTAATCTTAAAATGCTATCCATCTTAATGCATATGTTTGCAACTGTTTGTCACTTGTAATTGCATTTATTTTAATGGTTCGACTAGAATTAAAATAATCCTATCTTAGTTTTTACATACATAGTCTCTCTTAATATTTAATATTCTCATGGCTAAATGGGTATGATTTGATTGTTTTGTTGGAGTGAGATATAACTTGAGTTAATTTCATTAATGATGAAGTATTGCTTGTGAAGAGCCCAGAGTTTATACATACTGGGTGTTAAGTAACGATGAACATCTCTGATGATAGATATACCTAGCAAGATGAATTTTCCCTCGATATATTTTCAAGGGTGTAATTGTTTTTCTGCCCATTTGAAGTGTAACAGTAGAGGGAACACAAATAAACACAGAGTGTGTATTTCCAACGATATTCATTCCGGAACTAATAGTTACGTTGCATCGACATCGTCAGCGGGTACAAATTCTTATTGCTGAGGTCTGTCGAATGTAGTATGTGCACCCATGTGTGTGAAGCATCAAAATCCCCTCCAAAGTCAATCCTGCATACGCCTTTGAGTTGTTTAAGAGGTAAACTTTCACATTTCAAAGAAACAAAAGCAAACTTTATATTTTATGGATATAAAGGTCCTGAAGGACTATTTTGTCCATTTGTATTATTTCCAGGAGACTAATGCTTCCTCCAATGGGGATTTGCGAAACGCGGCATGGTCACTGAACGTAACCCCCACGTTTGGGGAAGTTTCACTCTGCTGCGTGAAGCTACGCCAATTATTGACCAGATCTACCTGATAGATCAATCTATCAGGACTAACTGAATATGCTTGACGTGCCTGGAGTTTTTGTTTTTCTACCTATTTCAATAGGTTGCGTCATATTCCTGTCCAACCATGTATCTGTGGATTCTTGTAACTCGAAATCATTTTAGTCGAGGACTTACTGTATGTTTAAGATGGGATCTTCATTTTCTGGGCATCTTCGTTTAAAATGTCCTCATTTTCTGAGGAAGAGGGTTGGCTGCCTTATTCCATCCAATTTTGCCGCACTGAAATTTCAGCATGCAAACTTGATAGTCTGAGCTTTTATATTTATTTATTTATCAAAAACTCCAAAAACAGCAACTAAGGCCTTTACATTGGGTTCAAAAAAAAGAATAAATTAAAAAACAACAATAATAGTAAAAACAAAACAGAAATATTCAAAATATAAACAAGGTACGAATCAGGTGAAGATGACATGAATGTTACGCATTACGTTTCAGTTGGGAGAAAAAGACGTTGCGTGAGGAGAAAAGGTCAAGGGTGGGGCAACTATTAGTTAGGGCATTGAAAGATGAAGGTAGGCGGTAGAACAGTGATCGTTGGGAAATGGAGAGATGGAATTTGGGTGTGTGTGTAACAGACTCATATTGCGAGTGATGCGGGCTGGGATGCGGAAAGTGAAAAATAGGAAAGAAGAAGATCAGAGCGGAAGGACCCATTCACGTGATGGAGTGCAGGAATTTAAGGTCCGAAGTCAGCCGGCGAAGGGAGAGGTGTGAAAGGCCCAGTGATGATATGATTTCTTCACATGAGCTATGTCTAAGGGTGGGCACGCGATGACGGACTATGGCTAAAAAAAAGTTAAGTAATTTAAGAGTGGTGGGGGACGCAGTTGACCAGATGGGAGGGCAATATTCTTGGAGTACACATCCAAGAAACACAGATTTCAGGGCAAATGGGTCCGTTATATGTGAATATATATATGATTTATGATTGTGCTTGCTTTGTTTCAGAGAGAAAAAAGCTGCTGCAGATTCATTGGCTTACGTAATCACTAAAAGTAAACACTTCAAGGCACCAAAACTTCCTAATTTATTGATGTGGACTGAGAAAGAGCAGATACGGAGTTTGCACCAGCTGGATTCTGTTGAATGGAGTCCAGAAAAGTTGTCTCAGCAGTTCCCTACAACCCCAGATATTGTCAAGGTATGTTGCGTGAGCTTCTATCTATACTATTCTATGAATCCGAAAAAGAAGTGTTTGTTTATTTGAAATTTTCTTTGTGTAGTACATCAATGCTCTCCATCTTCATTCGTCTTCATCTCATCTCCAATTCATCTATCGTGAAATTAGTGATCACTCTGACTTTGAAACTCTATCATCGGGTTTAAACAACGTTCATGTGTGGAGCCAAGAGTGGGGACTCGAACTTAATCTGAGCAAATGCACGGCAGTACATTTCTTGCGGAGGTTGTCCAACTATCCCCATGTATATGCTGTGGATGGTGTTAACATAAAGGCAACAGATGAAGTGAAGTATCTAGGAGGTACGATAAAATTCGGACTTATTGTGGGGAACACATATAAGAAATATTTGTGGCAGAACTCTGAAGAAGCTAGGATTCGTCCAGCGTATTGTGGGAAGATTTTCAGATGAAAAAGTAAAAGAGAGGTGCTATTTTGCACTCGTCCGGCCACACCTTGAATATGCAGCGAGTATATGGGATCCATTGCAGAAAGACTTAATCCGGGAACTTAATAAAATACAAAGGAAAGCTGCACGATTCGTCAAAAACTGCTACGGGCGTACAGACAGCGTTGTTACACAGATGTTAAACAAATTAGGCTGGGAGCTGCTAGAGACTCGGAGGCTGCGCGCTAGGCTTAGATTGCTTGAACAATTGAGAACAGATATCTTTCAGAGCAACACGGAGAACATCATATTAGAACCCCATTATATTTCCAGGTCCGACAGAAGCGATAAATTAAGAAAGATATTTTGCCGAACGGATAGGTATGGGAATTCGTTTTCCCCCCAAACAATAAGGGACTTCTATAAATGCTAGGCGTAATTTCACTAGAGCGTTTCCTTTTTATATGTAAACGGCTGGTGGCCTAACACACGCCTATTGAGGCGGCTTGCGGGGTAGTATGTAGATGTAGATCTTATAGCTGCGTTAGAGTACACATGTATATTTCAGAGTTCCATTGTCATGAAAAAAATATTTTAGTGGATTATTGGAGTGCAGCTAAGATGTATTTTTGCATACGTTGCTACATAATATCATCAGATAAGGATTTTCAATATTTGAGGACCATTGGCAATTTGATGGAGAAACTGTGATATGTCTAGCAGAGATGGATAAGGAGTACAAGGGTATGTATGTATACAAGGGTATACATATCATACACGCAAAGGTATACATCAGCGCAAGTCGGTCATTATTACCATTATTGATCATTATTTCTGATCTTGGTCACTAAAAGTCATTATTATGCTAAAAAGTCTCTAAAAGTCATTATTATACCGTATTTACTTGCATACAGGACGAGGTTTTTTGTCACTTTTATCCGCTTAAAAAATTGGGGTCGTGCGCAAGCGAAGGATTCTTTGCTGTTTTTTTTTGGGTTAGTGTGAAGGTCGAAATCAAAGTCTCCTTGTTGGATGGTGCGATAATAACATTGCATGGCGGGTGACTTGTCGCTATCTTTGTCTCTGTGTTCTTGACTTTGTTCTTCTAGTCTGGAAAACGTGTGTGATGTAATCACATTATATTTATCACTCAACGAAGTAAATATTTTATTTTACTATTTTGTTACCGTATGTTTCTAGTTAGGAAGTACGTGCAAGTTATTTTTTTTGGAAAGTAAGAGTTTTTTATATTTTGCATTACTTTCATGTGTATAAAGTTTTATTTGACACATTTTTTAATACGTCGTTCAATTACTTTCCCTCTTCAAAGGCACGATATGTACCAGGAAACATCAGAGCCCTGCATTCTCTGCCAACTACCCAACTGGCAGCCGACTGGACCCTATAAATCCCTAGCAATGCGCGAATTTTATTTGGGCAAAAATGAGTTATTTTTCCATTAAAACCAACCGCTTGCAGCCCTGGTACATATACATATGTGTGTCTATTATTCTTCAGGTTGATGCAAAGAGGTCTCGGGGGTCAGGTCGCACGTGGCTGGGGGTCTTCAGCGCTGATGAATTATGATGATAAATAATTCATCAGCCCTGAATACACTGGGAAAGTCTCCCCTCGAAACGTTGGTCGCCGTGGAAGATCTTCCCTTGGGCACCATAGAAGACCTGACCCTTGTTGTGAAGCAGCGCGAGAGTCGTTTACATCAGCCATTCACCAGGAGAACATGCAATCCTTCTTATTCTTCAGGTTTCTATGAAATCTGTTAACTTTCAATTAATCTGGATCCATGGCATTTTGTGTATTTCAAAGGAATCCTTTTCCAGTTAATAGCTGCGTCAGCTTTAGAAGTGTGCAGTAGGTACTTCCCTCTGGGGAAGGGGAATGGGAGGAGGGGAGGGGAACTAGGAGGGAACAATGTTGCGCTTGGCTGTCTTCGGAAGGGAGAAGTTTCAAGCAGGGAATAGTGAGTGATATTAACTTGCCCACTGAACGGATATCTACCTTAATAGACTCCTATCTGCAACCTATTGTCTCGTCACTTCCATCTTTCATCCGTGACAGCTATCACTTTTTAGATCGCCTTTGTGCTCTCCAGATCCCACCACAAAGTAATATTTTAATGGTCACCATTGACGTCTCCTCCTCAATTCCGCACTGTGAAGGCCTCAGTGCATTGCAACATTTCCTCTCCCTCCGCCCCACGCCCCATGTCCCCTCTATGGATTTCTTCACCAACCCTCCCTGACTTGTCCTTGAAACAAATGCCTTCTCCTTCAGGGGTTAAATCTTTTTGCAAATCCAGGGTACAGCTATGGGCACAAGAATGACTCCTTCACACGCCAATTTGTTCATGGGCCAGTTGGAGGAAAGATGTCTCTCCTCACAACCACTCAAAACAATATTCTGGGTCCGATTCATAGGTGATATCTCCCTAATTTGGACTCACGGACCTGAATCCCTCTCCTCCTCCTCCATTTCAGACCTTAATTCCCCATCCTCTCTTTCTTTCACTTCTACCTCCTCCTGCACCCACATAACTTTTCTAGATACTGAAATTTCCCTGTATAACAAAATATTTTTGACGTCCTTGCGCATTAAACCGACCAATAATCAACAATATCTCCATTTTGACAGCTGCCATCCCTATCATACTAAAAGTGCCATTCCATTTTCCCTGTCTATTCGCGTGCACCGCATCTGTAACTCCCAAAACTCCCTTGACCATCACCTTGCCAATATTAATACCGCCCTCCTTAAACGTGGCCATCCCTCCTCTCTCCTTGATTGATGCATCTTACCTTCCATCACGCTCTACGCTCCACCCCCTAAAACTGCCACTGAATCGCCCTTGAGCCTATGCACTGCCATCATTCCGGGATTTCATAAGGTGAACCTTTGTCCTTAAGTCGCTTTTCCCCATTCTCTGCGACAGTCCCCTTACCTCTGACTTAACACATTCAATGCAGAGCACGTCAATAGACGTACTCCTGGCTACTCCGACTGGCGGAGCACGTCAATTGACGTGGTCGTTCCCTTCCGAAGCGCTTTCACTTTTTTCGAGCCAATTTTGACGACTTTCATGAAAATCGGGCCCGCATTGAATGTATTAATCCCCAAATGTCCCACCATCACTTTCAAATGTCCAGCAAATATAAAATGTATTCTACGTCCCTCCAAACCCACTCCCACTTTGATTCCTCCCAAAGATCCCAGTTCCTTTCCCTGCCGTAGACCCCCTTGTGCAAAACCTGCCCTTTAATTTGTAGTATTTCTGCAGAGTCCTAATAACCCGATCCCATCTCCTCCCATGGCACCTGCACATCCTTCAATGTAGTTTACCTTTTGAAGTGCAATAAGTGTCCCGCCTTCTGCATTGGTGAAACATCCACCCCTACGAATAGCCACCAAGCTTCCCCTCCCCATTTCCCTGTCCCCAGACATGCCTCCAAACACAGACTCCACACAGATCTCCCGATTTTCAGCCAAGAATGCTGCCGCAGATACACTAGCCAGGTTACTCTAAGAGTTACACTTGAAAGTAACTGCAGAATTCGATATGGGGTTTAAAACACACCCATTGCCTCTGACGATTTTTGAATGAATTGAAGCTAAGAGAGGACATACACCTCTGATTATGATGTGAAGCCATTGTAACCGCAGTCAGGTCAGAAAAATAAAAAGTGTGGAAAATTGAAGTGTATTTTATCCTCACTGATAAGTAGATAAAGAGACTTAACCAGCATTTGCATTCCCCACATGCTATTCACAACAATTCAAAATCATGTGGAATACTCCATCAATGCACCCCTTTTTAGATTTGATCCATTCCTCTTTTTTCGTTATGATGACCCAAAATGTTCTTACCATTTGCCTGTCCGGATGGTACGTATGCATATATAGGTACTCCTCGATTCCTTAGCTATCATGTATTTTGTAAATGTGCTCTGCAAATAAGTGGCTATTCTTTCTCTTACAGAAACTTATAAAGTCTCATTGGAAGCCAAGAACTGATGCCGCCATTACCCGCCATGACAGATCTGTGCGGAGAAATTGGTCTGCTCTTATCAAGGGCAAGTTTAATTTGGATCCAGAATTGAAGCGTCATTTTCTCAATTTCTCCACTCGACTACATAGTCTCCCTCAAGGTAAGAGCTTGTCCACATTCTCATGAATGTATGTTATTGGTCCTTAGTTCTCACTGTGGTTCACTTTGATGAAGGGAAATATGTATGTACGTATATTGAGGAGTGGATCTTCATTTTGTACATAGCGATACCTAGTGTTTATTAATCATTCCTCTTATTATATTAAAATGTGTATTGTTGTTTCTCTTTGTTTTTTCATGTAATGTATCCTTATGTGATCTCTTATAGTCTACAAAACTGTGATCAGCTGAAAACTATGATTCTGTGCAAACATCACAGTCACGCAAGTGTGCAGGTTGTAGCTTCGGTGCATAGATATTAACCCTTGAGTAGGCGCACGTAGTTTGGTGACTTGGAGTGCGTGTGTGGGCTCTGTCAATTCCTCTTTCAAGAGAAATTTTTTTTCCCTCGTCATATTTTTGTACTGCTTTTAGTCTTTTCCCATACTCTTTCAAGTTTCAAGTGATATGAAATGATAGGTGTATCTATTTTTTTGCTTGAATTATATTTCTACTAAATTTTCTTAATTTTCCTCTAATTGTTACTTTCATATGTTGTGGATGTTTTCACAGTCTATGTTTTCTTATTTGCGAGTGCTGATAGTGGCTTAAATTAATGTCTGCATGATAGGCTCGCACAGTTGCTACATGGAAATTCGTGGGAAATGAGAAATTTGTTTTGCCATGAAGTGAAAATCTGATTGTTTCCAATGAGTAAGACCAAAGTATTATTTTCACATTTTGTGGGCGTAGACTTGGGGTTTTGAGTTCTATGCCTGAGTGAGACATTGGAGCTCTTTTACGTGGTGTTTAGGAATTACATAATTATATCCCTTAAATAAATTTCCAGGTCTTATTATTTACATCCATGCTGAGGAAGATGGAATATGTTATGGTGAGGTTAAATAATTGGCGCAGTGGTTTCCAGGATATTTGGAATCTCTATTCCAAAAAACACTAACATATACAGAACACCATGCAACAAATTCTTTAGCTAACTTTGCAATGCTAACAGTGACTTAACTCACTATCACACGGTACCACCGTTGCTATCCACCAGAAATGCCAAGAGCATAAATGCTCTTGGTATTTCTGGTGTGCCCCTTGAATGGGTCATGTCCTAGCTAAATGAGAGGTTGCAAGTTGTTAGCTACCCTGGTAACTTGACTATTAAATCAACCCCTAAGAAACTTACCTGTGGGGTACCGCAAGGGTCCCTCCTAGGACCACTCCTATTCCTATTATTTATTAATGGCCTTCCAAGCCATTTATCCCATTGTAAAACAATTCTTTACACAGATGATATTTTGACCATAATCACCGCCAATAGCCCCCAAAATTTGCTTCACCTTGGAAACGTGACTGTCAAAGAAATGAAACAATGGTGCAGCAATAATAATTTCGTGCTTAACACATTCGCGACCTCAGGACCCACTGGTGGGTCCCGGCTGTTCATTCTCATGGGTATCGGGACCCACAGGTGGGTCCTGGCTTTTTACGCTCACGGGTGGGTCCCTTTACGCTGTCTTGGCTATGCATTGACGACTGTGAAGAAGGACATATTTCTCACTGGCACTCCTCAGATTGGTCTTTAGCACATTTTTTTCTGGAAAAAGTCCCGTAAATTTCCTTTCTTTTGTTGGCATGTAATAAGGCATGTAGATTGTTAAAATAAATTGTTCATTATATAAAATGGCTAAATATTATATAAATAAAGTTATTATTGTATAAATAAAATATTATATAAATCAAAATTAAAATAATAATTCCAAAAAAATGAATGCACACACAAATTTAATTACAGATGGAAATTACGAGCCTCGTTGTCAATGCTCTGCTACCCTGAAAATTGTACATTTCAATAAAATTTTACTTTTTATAAATTCAGTAAAGTTTTTCAATATAGAATTATTATTAAATGTATTTCTGTTTTAGATTAAAACAATTCAGACAAAGTAGGCTGTCCATCACAGCCCTATAATATAACATATATATAACAGCACAATAAGTTGTTGCCTATTTTGCTTTCGCCTTCGATTCTTTTACACTACCAGTGATGAAGTTTCTCTTATCACGCTATGCATATCTTATTCTGCTATCACTAGTCAGCTCTTCACATGTTCCCAGCTTATAAACTACTTTTACTTTTTTTGTCACTCACACCTCCACTACTTTCAATGTCATCACTTTTTAGCCCATAAATTATTTTTTCCCTAAAATATATCATATCCATTTTCTTCCCACCAGCGCATCTATTGTGAATGACCCATGCATTTACCACTTAGGTTCCAAGAAGCAGTTCCCCTTATTTGAGCATCTCAAACATGTGTAATAGGCACTCATCGAATTGGAGAGGTCAACACCCTTTTTTGCAAAGTTATAATCAATCACAGATTACGGTTTCTTGTTTTATCCACCAGTTCTTGTCTTGGATGTACACGGAACCAAATAAGCAGTGTGGGTGAGATCCTAGGAATTCATATTTCACTGTATTTGGTGTACATATACCTTCCCACCCATGCGTGTGACTGCGTGCCACATCATTTGTGCAACCGTAGTGAGTGGAAAAATCACTCGTCTTCTGTCTTCCAACTTTATAACTTGCACACTTTGTTTTATTTTGCACACACCTCTCCTCTCTTCAACTTCTTTATAATTACCTCTTTTGGATTACGTTGTCTATTTTTTCGCAATGTTCCACAAGGATAGATATTTTGCCAACAACTCCTCACAAAGAGAAACACTGGAGTAAAAATTGTCGACATATAACGTCCTACCCTCATTCACAAGTCCTGTAGTCAGCTCTAGAACTTCCTCTTCCTGGTTTCCTCCTTCTGGGATTGTCACCTTTACCAGAATATATCTTTATCCTGTAAGTGTATGCTTCAGGTGTACATAGCATAGAGCTTTTGACTTCATATTTGTGAGCCTTTCCTGGGATGTACAGACGGAAGTGTAACCTGCCCCACCAAGGTACCATTGACTCATCTATTACAATTCTTTCCCCAAAAGTAGCAGTTGATTGAAAACACTAGCATATAACATCAAGCTATGGTTTTATCTAGGCCAACCTGTTTTCTGTTGTAGAAACTATGCTGTTTAAATGTTGGCAGTTAAGAATCTTTCCAAGAGGTCGAGTTGCATTGTCATTCTGATGCAGTGGAGAATTCTGACCAAGTTGCATTGTTGGTAAATGGATTATTCCCAATGCCATGAGAACTGAGACGAATCTTTTCATTTCTCTCACCGACATTTCCCTACAATTCTTCATCAGGGATCTTCTTTTTGGCTCGGCAGATCCAAGTTGTTGGGCTGCATATCATTACCATTAGTTCTAGCACTTCTTCAATTAGGAAACAACTGATTTCATTGTCTGCAAACAACTGATTTCTTTTTCGTTACACCCAAGAATGTATAGGAAGCAAAGAGCTAAAATTGGCCAATGAGATGCATTCGTCTAACATTTATTTTAGGATGCCACTTTGTGGTGTAGATCGCTGTACAGAGAAAATGGAACCCCACCTATGAAACAAAAAGCTAATAAAACAGTTGAGTAATAAAATAAGTAGCTAGGAGGAATAAACACTGATTTCCCAGGGGCATTAGCAAAATTTATGTACAGAATTTCTCAGAATAGCAGCTGCAAGAGATGTGGATTGGGAAAGAGTTATCCAAAGTGCATAGGCGTAGCCACGGGTGTGGCACCTGTGGCACGTGCCACACCTATTGTCCTGAAACCCAAAATTTTTACTCTCAAAATTTCCCTCCCGCAATAAAATGATGTCTCCGTTTTTCCCAATAGCCCTTTTAAATAACCCAGAATTGAATTAGGTTTATGAAGGCGTGAGTCTCTCGACGTGTCTAGCGTGAAGACAAAGATTATCGGGGAAACTTTTTTTTTTCACAGCTTACATTGTTCATTAAAAGTCCCTTAAATAATTTGGATTGACAGGTTTACAAAGGCGAGACTTTCATGACATGTCTATTGTCTAGACAACGATTATCGGGGAAACAGTTTTTTGAAGTTTTGAAAATATAGAACTGCAGTGGGCGAATACAAAATTTGTCAATTAACTCTAAAAATAAAACCCCTCTTTTTCTCATTTTTTCAAAGTTAAACCCTAATCATGATTGGTCAAAATTGTACAAAAGCCTCCACCTAATTTCTGAAAATACGGAAACCGATTTTCTTCCTGTCTTTAATCAAATTAGACTGAATTTTGACCTCGCTGCGAACATTTCGTGAAAGTTTGCGTCCATTACCATACTGATGATGCCACACCTATTGCCTCAGTGCCACACCTATTGCTGGTGGCTGGCTACGCCTATGCCAAAGTGTGTTTTTTGGCTGGGAACCTGAAAGACCACTTTCTCCACTATCCTTCCTCACCTCTTCCCAATAAACACCCACTATAATTTCAACAGTTTTAGGGTAAACAGGGTCAACTTAGGTTCTGGTTTGAACGTGAAAGTCAACCGCATAGGATTTTTCGCTTTCCTATGAAGATTATTGGAAGTTCAATGTTCCTCCAAGTTTGAGTTTTTCCAATCAATCGTCTTCACGGGTTATCCACCTGTAGCATTGTTCTCAAATAGATGGGGATTCCCTCCCTACCCACCCTTTGCAGGAGTGTCACAACCTCAGCCGACTGCACGCGCGGCCGAACTGCATATCCTTACTCCTCTCACTGGGAGTTTCCCCTGGCGGCCAGGTCCCCCCCTCCCACAATATGCGTCTTGGGATCTCCAGACCCTCACACTAAAGAGTATCCATTGCTACCTGGCTTCCGTCCCGACGCTTTCGTAGCCAGAATCCTCAGCGCAGAAGGGGTAATGTCCGAAGGTCTCCATTGTTCCTAGGTGGTTGCCAACGCCGAGACCCAGGTCATCTTCAACTTTGTCTGGAGACCCGACCAGTGGGAAATTCAGCTCTTGTTTTCCCCTAAATATTAGGCTGCCATCGTCCCGGCACTCTACACTGAGAGTATCCACAGATTTGTAACTAAGGACCTACATGAACGGCATAATTAGCTCTAGTGTAAATACCCTGTATTGAGTGCATGGAAGACTGACTAGGGCCCGTTGCAGATTATTCTGGTGTACTTACGTCCTAGGATTTGAAAATGTGAGAGACGTTTTGGAAATTATCCATGGACGTGAATGAACGATAGCTGCTGGCAAAATAATGCCGAAACTCCAAAAATAGCATACTTACGGAAGAGTATAAAGGGCACAAGTTGGGGAAAAATAACATAGGCAACGGTATTGCTGTCACGGCATCGTGGATGCCATGCATTGCCGGCATGCTCAACAAACACTTGGCTTGTAAAGCAGAAGGTGAAAACACTCAAAATCCTGCGAGCCTTCACACACAGAACAAGTGTGAGGATATTTTTAATTTGAAGCTCAAGAACGATATGTCTTTTGCTAATCTGATTCCGAAGTTCGGCATTTGAATTTGTACTGGGCAAGGTTGCATACCCCACAGGAGATAAGAATGATCAAAGAACTCGTCAAAAGTTTATTTTTTTATATTTTGGGTAATTTATAGAAAGATGATTCGAGAGCATCCAAAAAGATTTGTCTTCTACATCTTCCCGTCACTGGCCTTGAAAAACATATAAAAGAAAAATTAGCCCCACAAAAGTAATTATCAAACTTGATCTATGAGGTTGCATATCTACTAGGAGCATTGTTTAAAAAATTGTCATTCAATCATTTACAAATGCTTCCCAATCCCCAAAAGTATAAAAATAAATATGCTTTAGCTAAGGGAAAGTTCGATAATAAAAAAAAATGAAAAAATTAATTTTCATTTTTCATGAAATTTTACGTTCCTGGGAATTGTATATGAAAAGGCTCTCCGTCACAAATGTGTAAACGAATAAAAAACGGTCTTTCTTCAATTCCTTCATAAGAGTCCTAATAAAGTGGTTCCTTTTCCCAAAAATAATAAAAATCAACATTTTGATAGTATAAATACCATGGGTGTCCAACTCAATGTTATTTTTCATTGCAAAAGCATGTGACGTCAATAATATTTCATGCCTCACATTTAGGTGGCAGCTAAGGCACGCCCCAGTCGCGGCGCGCAATTCGATTTTTGGATACAAATTTCCTTAAGTACTATGAATGGTAAATGTGGTGAATACCACAATACAAAGCAAGTTATCACTGTAAAATTTTAATTTTTACTTAAACATCAAAATCAGACTACATAGGAACACTGAAAACTATTGTTGAAGCGAGTAATGACAAATACTGAGTAAAGAACTTTTGATGAAAGTGGTTTAGGAAATTGTGAAAATATTTATTCTGGGAGTATCGTGAAAATATTTTAAATGGCATCAACATCGATGGAAACACAATTTCTAATGACGTAAAAGAAAAAACTATTTAAAAATATAAAAAAATATCTTCCACGGCAGGGAATCGAACCTCAGACTCTGCGATCTTGAATCCTGCACGTTACCACTTGTCCACCGTTCTCTTGTAGTAGGAACGCTTTCACAGGGGTATTTGTAGTTTTTCATTATGTCTGTCTTAGGTTAGGAGACGATTGGTCGGTAGTACTATAGTATATAATATAGTAATATATTCCTGCGATGGTTATAATTAACCATCGGTCGAACTGAAATGCACATCTGTGAGCAGTAAAGGGTAGTATTGCAAGTCAGCCAATTGCATTCCAAGCCCGCGGGCAACATATGATTTGGCGAGGTTGGAGGTGGCGAGGCAGATGGGCCATGGCGGGCATAGATGGTTTGAAATAATAATTTTAAAACAAAATTTTAATACCTTAATGTTCACGAAATGAATTAAAATAATTCAATCAAGACTCTATAAACATTATTGTTTGAAAGTATTACTTAATAAAGTTTCGGGTCGCGCCCCACCTATAGGTGGCGCTGTTAAGCAAGTAGAAATAATTTTGAATTCCAGTTGGACGCCCATGGTAAATACTACCAAGTTTTTAGGGCTTATCATCTGCAATACCTTCCATTGGTCACATAAGATTCAAGCCATGTAGTAAGTAAAATATCTGTGGGCATTTATACGCTTAGAAAGCTAGCACCTGTCGTCTCCTTTGATACATTAAAAGAGTTGTATTTGTAAAAGTTAAACTCAGTCCTCAAAACCTCTCTGCCTAAAAGGCCCCTATAATTCTGCTTCCACAATTTACAATAAAATTGCAGATGAAATTAAATCCACCTGCTCACCTTCCATATTTAAAAAGAGAGTAAAAAATATTCTAATCGAGAGGTGTTATAACAGTGTCACTGAATATTTAGAAGATTCACTGACCGTTCTAATCTGATACTGATATTGTGTCATAAATATGTGTTTATTTATTTTTTCTTCGGAATTACTTTTCATGTCTATGTACTATGTATTGTCTATGACGTAGCCTATGCATGTATTTGCCAACAGTGAATATAATTAAATAAAATCTGATGTCGATCCTCAATGAAATAAGACTATTCATGAATTGTAGAATCAACTATGTAGCAAAATTAGCAAAAGACAACTACATAGCAGGGAGCGAAGGAGGCTAGATAATGACTAGCAATACCATGTTCCACGGACGTGACTTGATCCGAGCTTTGAGAATTTTTATAGGCCATTATTAATGTTTACAAGAGATTACAGACTCTGAAATACAATTGTAAGTTCAGGTGATGAAAATTCCTTATACCTCACAATGTCAAATATGTACGTGCAATGTCATCAACATGGCTGCCGCTGTCCCACTGTTTCTGGGCTTTTTGAAATGAATTTAAAATTAACATTTAATTTTCTTGTAAACTACGATTTCCTAATCCAAATTATTTGTGTATAATGCATGCATTTATGGTGTGCCGCAAATTGCAATTAACGAATTCTGTTTTCTTTGATGAAAGATACTACCCTCTTGGCTGCTTAATTGTTATAGCAAAAATCGTATGAAATGAATGCGTGTAAAGTGAGGGATACCTATGCATACTTGATTCTAGTTTGGCACATCTGCCCAAATATTTTGTCAGAATGAAGAAATGTATCCATGCTCCTCTTGTATGTTAGTCTTGACACTAATAAGTTTATTCATTTTCAGCGCCTGCATCCTCAAGTGAAGAAGTAGTTCTACTCAATAAGCCCCAAGGATCGACTGAATTTTCTGATATTGTGAAGAAATTGTGGAAGGAGGAAGATGCCAGAGTAAAGAAACCTTTGGAAGTGAATATTGCCGCGCTTAGCCCCGGTACCATAAACAGGAAATCCGGTGATCCAAGGAGTGATTCATTTGTTTTGCCTGGTAGAGGGAGGGAGGGATTCCAGAGGGAATTGCTGCCGCTCAAAGAATACAAGGAGAAAGTGTTGAGTCTGATTGGTGAAGAAGGCGAGTATGATGAATTGACGAGAAAGTACTTTGATCACTTGAAGAAAGGGATTGTGGAAAAGAAGGATGAAGAGTTGCCTGCAGTTGCTGAAGGTCTTCAAGTGGAAGAAAGCGTGCCTTTGAGTGTCAATAAGTTGCAGAAATACAAGACCCCGCAAGGAGGGGGTAATTTAACTCCTCAGCAACTGGTAAGGATTAATGCAATCGTATTTGAGTATTTTACAGACTCACATGTAGAGCCTATTCACAATTAACAGGGTGGCTACTGATATCCAATTTTTAAATTCCCTGACTTTTCCATGACTATTCCCTGATGGATTTACCAATTTCCCTGACCGATCGAACTGAGGTCACCTATTTTTGGAATATTTTATTTCTACTGAATTAAATTTTCGTCAAAACTCAGAAAATGTTAAAAGCTGAAATCAATACATTAAAAGCTACATGTACATCCTAATGAAAAAAAAAATATTAAATCTTCATAAGTCAAACTCTCATCAAAATTATAGTCGCGTCTTGGTAGTTCTGGGAAGCTGAGAATTAGTGAAAAGGCATCGAAAGGAAAGTCAATGGCCAATATACTGTCGGACTCCGGCAAATGTATCACTAGGATGCGTGAAAAATCAAACCAAAGCCAAGTTGTTGGACTGGATCAAATACGGATAGAGCGAGTGACTTTCAGAAGCGAATAACAATTTGATTAATGTGGTTATATCCCCTTGATTGCAAGAGTATTGCAAATCAATTGGGATGTAAAACTATTTGGATAAACAAACAAAACGTAAGCGCGCCACTGCGAGCGAAGACAGGAGGCAATTGGCAACGGCAGCATCATATTCAGGAATATCATGTTTGAGGTGGTTTTTGACCTGACTAAATTGCTTCGAGAGGGAGCTAAGGGAGCTATTCAACAATTACGTCGAGCGTGAAAGGAGGGGAGTGGAGGAGAGCTCTTCTTACTGTTTCACGAAGGGGGATATGGGAATCGAAGATGATCTTGCTTAAGATTTTGTTTACACGTACTTGTATCACTATTTTAATAATCATTGTCTCGTATTTTTACAACTGTAAGCATGTATTTACTACGAGCTAGTATGCTCCAGCCGCTCCAGCTACCTCTCAAGCTAAGTCTCGGAAGTTAAAAAAAAAATGCGAAGTAAAAGTTTTTGAACAGCATAGCCTCGGATTCCTTGTGATTAGCGTAATACATTGTGATCATGAATTTTAACATTACATAGGCAAATACTGTAATAAGGATATGCAAAAGAGATACATTGTACGTCTGATTCACTACTAAATAACTAAGATTCACAACTGAATGAGCCACGAATTGATGGGGCTTATTCCATGAATGTCAGCGACGGACATTAGTTTTAGTTGGTGAAATGTTTTGGTGAAATAAAGGGTTGGGAAGACTGGCCGATAAACGTAATGGTAGAAAAATAATAAGAATTTCCTACCCTAGTTTCTCCCTGACTGTTACGAAATTTCCCTGACATTTCCCTGACTTTTCCAGAAATTCAAAATTCCCTGACAATTCCAGGTTTTCCCGGTTTTCCCT
The DNA here is from genome assembly GCA_963573305.1 of Pyrrhosoma nymphula. Taxonomy (NCBI): domain Eukaryota; kingdom Metazoa; phylum Arthropoda; class Insecta; order Odonata; family Coenagrionidae; genus Pyrrhosoma; species Pyrrhosoma nymphula. The sequence continues at coordinate 126,366,861 of OY754337.1, read as the reverse complement.
GACGATCGCCACCCTGAATTAACCATTTCAGCAGACTCTCTAGGGAATTAGGGATTACAAAGCATGATGACACAGTGATAGCCAAATTTATTGAGAATTCATAACTAGGAGAAGAAATAGCTGATCATTTCACAAAAACTCTTTTCTCCAAGTTTCAAAATAACATCCAGAGTTAAGTTGGTGAGTGAAGTAACTTTTTAGGAATTTCAAAATATTATTAAAGAAGTAACATTTCTCTGCTAATTTGTCTCTAAAAAATTGTGTCTTTCCTCTGCTAATTGTAATTTTGATGACACTTCATCATGGTATTTTTTTATATAGATTGTTTATTATCTATGACGTAGCCATGAAATTGTACTCTTGCTAATCGGTGAAATAAAATATTATTATTATTAACACTTGAAAAAAGAAGAATCCCTAAGGCCGTAAGCTTAATAGGGCAGTGGTGGAATTGAGGAAGGCAGGTAAAAAATATATTGCAAAAATAGGGAAGACGATCATACTTGGATGATAAAAATAGGAAAGTGTAATCACTCAAATTTCAGAAAGGAGGTAAAACACACAATCACACACACACCAGCAAACCACCCGAATGTGAAAAAGGTTGAACTGTAAAACACTCAGTCACTCGTGGGTGTCGAGAAACATTGACCCTCGTGAGTCTCACACACACGCGCACTCAGGGTTTACGAGGATCTCTCCTACGCCAGGGACTAACAATAAGTACAAGAGCCCTTAGGGATTCTTATTTTTCCATTATTTAAACAGGCATAGGTATGTTCTTTGCATATTTCAAAGTAGTGCTTTGTAATATTTCACCCAACGTTTTTATACAAGTGTAATTAGTCTGGTGATGTGTTAAACATTGAAACCTGTCAGTACATTAAAACAATGTGTAGAATATTTCCAAGTGTTGCTTCTCTGATAGCTTCCAGAAAAATAATGGCCTGTTTCATTTGCTGAGAGCCATTCTTTAGGATATAGCAAAATGCTTATTTTATGCCTAATTGTGGTTCCCGTTTACTCCCACTGGCTCATTACGAAGGATTCATTCTGCTGCTTACCTATGGCATGAGATACATATTAGTTTCCATGTCATTTGATATTGGTTTTCCGGAAGTGGGAGTTAAGGGCCCCGTGAACTACCACTGTCTTTTTTAGAAGAATTTATTTCACTGCAGACATTGTTAGATCTTTCCCATCTCAGGAAAGACTATTTCAACTGGAATTGGGCTTTTGAGAGATGTATTTTGTGGCAGTCAAGGGCCCATCCTGAATGCATTGAAATGTATGTGTATCAATGAGTTCATTACAAGAATACCTAAATCCTTACGTATAAAAGTGTATCAGGCTAAACTTTGTGGAAATATGTACTTGACATCCATATCAAATGAAAAAACAATTGTATAATGAGCTTGTAAGACCTTGATAATGGCATTAGGTGCTGAAACCATGGTCAGTTAACTTGTTAAAATATATTGAGTGTGGAAAAATTACACTTGTTTTTTCATTTGATATGAAAACCAAAATCCTTCCCCGGTAAAAATATTTGGCCTGAAACTCCTTTGAAACTGGTGTGGAATTTAGGTGGATCTAGAGGTCTGCAACTGGGTAGAAATTAAAAACTCCTCCAGACCAGACTGGTCTGGAACATAAATGGGGCAATTGGTCTGGATGGAAAGGGTCAAACTGGTCTGGAAATGGCCTGTAATGGTGGCTGTAATGCTGTTCTGGAACAGGCCTGTAAGATTCTCAAACTGGTCAATACAGAAACTAGCTGATCTGGAAATGGGCTGGATTGCCATGTTCCAAAATTGGAAATCATGAAACAAGACTGTAAAACAGTGATTAACAGTTTCCCGCATGTTAAATCCCATCACTTGTTATCAGATGGAGTATTTAAGGGGTGAGGTGTACAGTGATGAACGCTGATAGTTGTGTGTTTTAAAATGTGACTGTGATTACGTACTCTCATCTCTTTCATATCAAAAATCCATGTGTAAATATGTACATACTTTTTATTTTTATCATATATGATTGAAGTTCCTAGGATATACCTACCTATGCCACATTTGTACCATGTGTAGTTGCTTTGAATAAGGCATTGTGTGAGCGATGTACATAGGTATATGTAGGTCCCATCATATAATCTATCATGCTCTCTATCACCAATGCAATTGTGATTACTAATAGTTAAAGTTGCAAATATTCTAAACTTGCACTTTTATTTCCATTGATAACTGTCTTGTGGATTTGAATAATTAAGCCCAAGATAAGTAGGCTTGCATGTTGGCATCCTTTTACTGTTATGCAGGGTGAAAAATGTTTTTCTCTCTTGCTGTCTCTAAGAAACCTCTTTTTAAGTACTTCCTACACTATTCCTTTTTAAATACTTTGTAGTCATGTTGATGCGTGTTTTTGTTTCATCTTAAAATGGCTTTAAATCACCTTTTCATATGTGCCGCACCATGTTTCCACGGCACATTCCACCCATTCTGGTGTGTAGCTTTGCACCCATGCGTGTATGACTTCTTATCATTTGTGGAACCACAATGAATGGAAATTCAGCTTTTCATAGAACTCGCTCAACACTTCCACCGTGAAGACCAGGTCTTGTCATCATAGGCGTATCTAGAAACGTCTGAAGGGTGGGGGTCACCACCACCCCCTTCTGAAGGGGGGGCGGGTATGTAGTACCCCCCATGAAAAACGGGAGGGTCCGTGAATTTCGAAAAATGTACATTTTTTATGACGTTTTGAAGGTTTTCTATTATGTAATGGAAGGTGATCTATAAGCATGTGTTAAACACATAATTTTTATGTTTTTTTTAACAATGGGGAGTGGCAAGGGTCTGACACTCTCATTACTCCAATGGTTATACATTTCACCCAGAGCACTCTAGCGGTCAGGCGCTAACTATCAACGCAACAGATATACTCTTTCATTGAATATCTGGCAGATTTAATTGGAAAATAACCTATTAATTTCTCAGGGAAAACCTAAAAAGGTAATTGTATAATCAATTCTGCATCCTGAACAATTGTGGAAGCAGATTGCAGCGCAATAATGCTGTCCAGGCCTTCTCTTGACGTTTTCTTAGTGTACTTTCTCGACCATCTTATTTGTTTACTTATGGTTGCAATGGCGATGTCTCATGTGGTCCCAGGTGTATTTTAAATGTACGCTGATAAAAGTATTGCAACAAAAGGAACAATTACAGTATTTTTCACAAAAAATAAAAGATTTATGGCAAAAACATACAATCTTTATCTTTTTCATGGATACTTATTTTTCCATTTGCACCTGAAATAATTGGCGCTAGTAGTAATCCATACGAGATATCGCAATTCCGTTGACCCTTGGGGAGTGGGGTTACAATGGGGGTTGACGCCTATGCTTGTTATGGTCAATGAGCTTGAAGTTTCCAAGACAAATGGGTGTCTAAGGTGATGAGAGCACTTACGACCCTGCCAGAGGAATATTACTGCCCTCCTCTGCCTCTCTATAATTAGTGGAATCTTGACTGCATCCTTCAGCATGCTTATGGCTATTCCTTCATATCTTTCCACACTGCCGTTGAATGTTGAATAGCATGGACTGAAGGTAGCCTGTCTGAAAATCATATTTTGAAGTTAACTGTTGCATTTCTAGTGAATTTAAAAGTATATTGTCCATTATTAGTATTAGGGGAAAACCATGAATGACTGTTACAGTTATTCGGGCATCAATGAAAGTTGTTGAAGACTTGTTCTTTTGATGGCGTACATATCAAGTCACTTGAATTTGTATGTAAATATCTTGCTGCAGCATTAAATTATGACCTTAATGTGGAGCAAGTATGTTCTCATCTTCATCCGCATCCATTCTTCAAGTAATCTTTCCATCTCTTCACCTTCATTTTCTAAGAGTTCCATAACCTTCTCTCCAGACGACATTCCCTTTGACCCTTGCAGTGCAGACTTTTTCCCAAGGATGTGTTTCTGGGGAAAGAATAACACAAAAAGTGGTATTGTTTAGCGCAGGGGCAGATGACTCTCGCCCTCTGGAAAGCGTACATCGCACGTCTTCTGCTCATAAAGGGTTAGTTGAGCATAAGCTTAATAAATCACAATGCTTTAACATTTATTTAAGATCACCAACTGAAGAATGTACTTTTCCAATATTTATAAATGATAATGATAAATATTATTTGTTTGGCATCAATGAATTAAATGTAATATAGTACATACATGTATCAAATGTTTCTGCAGAACGTTTAATATTTGTCTTGAACTGATAAAATACATTTTTTTAACGCACGCTTACCGAATTTGACAAAAAAATTGTAAAGTGACCAAATAATGGTGCCCATCCTAAATTTTAAGAATTATTTTTTTACTCAAAAAATAAACATTTTGCGTGCATTTTTGAACTCATATTTATTTCAATTAGTAGAAAAAATTAAAGTTTTAACAAGTTATATAATAATATAATAATCGTTCATAGAACAATAAAAACAGAACATTTCATGTATAATGTGTTATGAACAACAATTGTTGCTACGTTAACAACAATTTTTTTATAAGTTTTCAAATTTCTCACCATGCAAATCCATTTTTTTATACACCTGCAGATTTAGAGGTATATACATATCATCAAAAAAAAAGAGCGATAGTAATTTTTGAATTTGAATATAAAGTATCACTCTCGTGCTAACAAAAAATTATTATTTTGACTAGATACCAAATTTAAATAAAGCTCTATTTATTTTTTTATATTGGTAACACTTGACTAAACTAAATTTTGATTTATATCAATAAAACGAATATTTTATACCATAAATATTTGAATTAATTTATAATACATAATTATTTTTTATAAGCTTAAATATTTTAATTTTTAATTTTTAAAACAATTGAGTACGTTTGTTTGGTTTGTTCAAAATTGTAATTCCATCGTGAAGTCAGATTGATGCACCCGTTCAGAAAGTAGTTGGTTGAGAAGCCACAACTTCAGCCAAAAAAGTTTTTGAAATTTTTGAAGAAAAGTTATTTTTATATATCGAAATGAAAATTAAAAACTGATCAAGTTCGCACTGAAAATATCAAAAATTAGCTCTTTATAAGCCTTTATGGGTGTCAAATATAATATTGATAGGAATCATAATGCAATAACAAATTTCTTGAATCTTGAAGTACTATTTTGTTCCTTAATAAAATTTTTTGCATCAACTCTGGGAATAGTTATATCCAAGTAACACAAATGTTTAAAGTTCTACAGAAACACTCGTATGTATGTATAATAGGACTTTAATAGGACACACTGCTATAAGGAATGCATAGAATTCATGCTCTTGGGATCTGGTCGTTACTGAGGCAGGCCTTCACCTAAACGTACATCCAGTTTGATAAGGAAGGGGTGGGAACATGGAGAAATGAGGGGAGGTCAGCTATTGACGGTTGGTTCAAAGGAGTACGGGTCAGGGAGAAGACTAAGGGCTGAATTTATAGTCGTTACCCAGCAGTCCCACAGCCCCTAGCAGGCCCCTTCAACAAAAACTGTATTTTTAGTCAAATTTCCACCCCCAGCAGCCCCCTTAGCCTCTCCTAATTCTGACAGGAGATGCATGCTCCACCAGGGGCCCCCTTATCGAATAAAAATAACACAACAGATATAACTAAACTGACTCTAATGAACGTGCATAGCCTTAAATTAATAATTTCGAAGATTTGGTGTTAATAAAACAACGGTGAGATTTGCTCTTAATCGATAAATATCTGATGTGACGCCAGACTCATTCCAAGGATGTTCATATACACTCGCAGCATATTTTTCCCACAATTTCTTCTTCTTGTGGCAGTACACTGCGTCCGTTTTCTTACTTTCAACTGTATATCTTTATGCTTCTACACCGTCACACAAAATCTTCTTCTTCACACCATTGATGCTATTTGCACGTCGAGCTAACAGTTTTCATGCTGCGTCTGGCTCTTTATTTATCCGTATCCATGTTCATCACGAGCATCACCACTGAAATATTTGAGCTGCGAATTCCATTTCCCGCCATTTGTAGTCCTTAGTTACCAGATCTAATCCCACAACCATACCCTACCTAACAGCTCCCTTAATTTTGACTATAGGACGCACAATTCAAGGGGCCTGCTGGGTAGGAGATGGATAAGGGGACTGCTGGGTAATGATTATAAATACGGCCCTTACCCTACAAACCAGAAAAAGATTTAATATAGATTAAATATGGATTTTTGCATTCATTGTATCTGTTAAAAATCTAGATTCAATCCAGATTGAACTTGTTGCTATGTCCGCTACATGACGTATTAAATCTAGATTTTATATAGATTTTTTCGAAATTTAATCTGGGATTGTTCACGGATTTAATCTAGATTTTAAAATCTTTTCAAAATAAAAAAAAAGGTTTTTTCAATTTAACAATTTGAATGTGCTATTGCACCATGGCATGTTGCAGTACGTATGATATATATAGTAACTCATAGCTACCGATCGACGTGGAATATGTATCGCATATAGACCTAACCTACAACTCGTCGCACCTATTTTTGCACCAGTTCTTAAAAATTCAGCATAGAGAAAGGCGTATATATGTAGTCACTTACGTGGATAAATGTGACTTCAAGAACTATAATCATTAAATGATAATTCCGTGATAGTTTGAAGGAAATACCATAAAATCTTGATACAAGTTATTTCCCATTAATTAATGCCAGATAACTGTTATCCTATGTTGCCACATAGTATGAATATAAATGCAATTTTACTGCGAATAAACAAGATTTTCCAATTCCCGCACGTTAGCTTCAGCGCCGTAGCTAGGGGCTGGCCATGTATTTCCAAATCCTTAAAAAATCTAGATTTAATCCTTTTCTGGTTTGTGTTTCGTAAATCTCCTGCAGTCTTCCCAATCGTATTTTTTCACCGAAATTCTGTTGATGGAATATAATAACCTGATTATAGACACGATAAACAACATATCACTCACTTAAGATATCCATCCGAGTGGTTTAAACACGCCAAAATGTCGAACCATTTGTTATTGTGCCACGTGACTCCTTAGTTACGTGCTCGGAATAATTACGAGCGATTCAAACACAACCCCCCAGGGGCGCAACCCTCAGGGAGCGCACGTTGCAGACCCACAGCTAATATTACCTCGATTTATTTGGTATCAACCAGTAACTGTCGTTTCTTTTATTTCTCATAGGAATTTATATTATTTACGATTTATTTTACATCATGTCCATTGGATATCATACTGTGGCCTCCGTATGGATGTCCCTATAGGGACCTTCATAGTATGTCATTTGAATGACATCCAATAGACAGTCAAAGGATGTCCATAAGAGATTTCTGGATGTAAAATGGACGTCCATTGGACGTCATGCAGTGGCTGGGAAGTCATATCCCCATACGAACATTTCAATAGGTTCACATTCTCTATAGGAGTCTCCATTGAAGACCCATAGAAATATGTAGTTCCCCCATTGGGTACAAAATTCCTATGCGGAATTTCACGTCCCTATACGGAATTTTAAGTCTTGACATTCCCTACAGGAATTTTTAATGGAGTTGTTGTCTCTAGGTATTGGGATTTTCAATGGAGATTTTTAATGAATACCACCATCATATATTTACATGCGATAAATAAAGAAAGAGGGGATCAGAAAAACTAGATTTAAAATATTTTCATTGGGATTTGAAAATCTAGATTTACAATGTATTAAAGAAGGATTTGGAAATCTATATTTAAAAATATAGATTTACCATGTATTAAAGAAGGATTTAGAAATACAGATTCAATGTATTTCCAAATCCTTAAAAAATCTAGATTTAATCCTTTTCTGGTTTGTAGGGAAGTTACGTGGGGCAGCGGAGGGGGTGGGAGTAAGATGCAAGGGAGGGGTGGATTTGTAACAAAGCAATCACATTTATCGACGGTAGACAAACAGGATAGGAACATTTGAAATCCATTGAGACATCTGAAATAGTAGACTCATGTGAAAAAACGGGTCGGAGTCAGTTGATGGTTGGATAGAGAGGAGAGTACGCAGGTCAGGGAGGAGACATAGGAGGGAGAGGGGGAAGAGGTCATGGTGGTGGTGAAGTGCAAGGGAGAAGAGTGGGTGGGTAAACAAAGAAGTCAGAAATATTAACAGTAAACAAAAAAGGGGTGCATTTGAAAACGTTACAATCAAGGTGTTTGAAGTATTTAATATATTTATATATTTAATATATTTTAATATTTAAATATTTATTGCTCCATCAAGTTTTGTACACAATATATAACAATAAACACATACTGAAGCTTTATGTGATCCCGAAGGCATTTGCCTGTTGGTGGAGTCACCTTCAAAATATCATATAGTAATGCTAGCACAATTTTTCACTACATATAACAAAATGTCTCCAGTTGGAAAGAGAAACTCTAGAAAACAGAAAAATAATATACATAAAAAAAGGAATAGGAATAAATACACTAAAGTACAAAACAGGATATTGATAGCAAACAATCTCTAAAATAGATCCCTAATCATATTTCCGCTAGTAAGTGGTGCACTTGAGAGGAAGGAGTGGGGTCGACGGGAGAGAAGGGGTGAGAAGCAAGAGTCCATGATTGGCTTGAATTCCATGTTGTACGTGTGTGGATGCAATGTACAAGATAAAGGGGCAACATCTCATGCAGAGCATTAAGTTGTGTAATTGTAACTCCGATGTGTATAATTTTCTTTTGGAAACTCACGCATACTCTTTTGCTTTAGTGTGATTTTTCTTTCCTTCTCAAAATACCCACGTTCCTTCCCCTTTACATGATCGTCAATTGCCTTATTTAATTACGACCGCCATTATTCACTGAGAAAACATCAAATCAGCGAAGTTAAATCTTTAAACATTCATTCTTAATTACCTAATTATAGACAATTCCGTGCACACAAAACAAGCGTTTGTGTCCTTGAAATAGCAATACATGTGTACTTCATGATTCTTACGACTGATTACATTTAAAATATAATTCTTATTGGGTCTCCATGATTTCTGGAGAAAGTGTAGCCCGACCAGTCTCCCTTGACCTGATCTCCATTTGTGGAAAATACGCAGTTGTTCAGTTGCGTAAAGTCCAACATTCAAAATTGAGTGTGCTCACAATGAAGTGGATCGCTCCGCAATATCTATTCTGTATATTGTAATTGTAATCTTGGCATAGTAACTGACCAGAAACTTATTTATTCAGAACACATTCAGGCTATTAAAAGAAAATCTATGTCCCTGTTGGGCCTACTTTACTGGTTCACTGAAATTAAAGATCCAAGAGCATTACAATCTTACCTCGCATCTATTGTCCTTCCCATAATCTCCTATTGCTCCCCTATATGGTCGATGTCTGCCCCAACAAATCTTAAATCTCTGGAACACATTACTCACTTTTCCACTAATATTGTTAAAAACAGAGTCGCTCATCTCCACAACTTATCCTCCGAAGCTGTCTTGCGTTCACTTTCTGTTTCCAATCTTAATAATAACTTCCTTAAAACTGATTTAAAACTCATACACAGCACTCTGAACTCGACCATTGACTGCCCTGACCTTATTTCCTCCATTAATTTCAGAATTCCTACCCGACTAACAAGGACTCACTCATTGCTCCATATCCCTACTCCCAGGTTATCACTCACCAAGCGCTCCCTTATTGTTCGACTTTCTTTTCTCCTGAACTCCCTTCCTGACAACATTGACCCTTTCTCCTTATCTTCCAACGCCTTCGCTAACCAAGCCATATCTCATTCCCAAATAAAATAATCTTTTCTGGCTTGCCATGTTGTTACATTATTTGTCTATATCTTCTTCTTGTTAATGTTTTTGCGTATGTTGTTACTTGTATCACTATAAAATGGCATCATGCTGTATGTGGTCTATTTTTAAATAAATAAAATAAATAATCTGCTAATGTTGTCTGTTTTGTTCTAGGATGTGTACATGAAAGCAGAACATTACAAAATGAAGATAAAAATACCAAAAGAAAAATTCGATCCATCTGCCATTTATAAGGTGAAGGACTGCTTCTACGATGCAGATGGGAAATTTTTGTACAGGGTTCCTGGTATGAGTTGAGTAAATAAAGGTTTCCTGCTGACTCCTCTTAATTTCACTTCAATACCTTTACATCACTATAGTGTAGTTGGAATGCATTGTGTCCCAACTTGCCAATCCATTTGCAGGTATGAGTAGAGGCTATTCCTGTTTGTGGGTTTCACTTCGGCCCTGGCTGTCAAAATTTGCTGGGAGATTAAATATTGGCAAATTATTTCATGAAGTGATAGGATGTATCCAGCGTGATACCCTCAAATGCTTTGCATTGGATTAAGATCATGACTGTGCAAAAATTATCCGAAAATTACTCCATGCCATGAGAGGAAAAGTCGAGGAGAGAGGAATTGTGCTGACATCGTGGAAGGTGCCCGGAGAGCTCAACGATCGGTGGCAATTTCAAGCAGCTATTCCAGTTTTCAAGTTTGTCACCCTGTACATTAACGTTACGTAAGCCTTCCGAGAATTTAATCCTTCCGTTTTGTCCATAAGATTCAACAGATTGTGGTGTGCAAATTATTATTCCATCTAAAGCTAATGCTTTCTCATGGTATGTCTCCTCAAGAGGTGTTTCTTACTTTCCTACTTTGTTCACTCTTTTCTCTTCTTGTGTTCCTTCTCCAATGCATTATCTACTGCCTCACTCAATTTCCATTTTCCTCATTAATACTGATGATTTATCATCACCTAATAATAATTCACATAGGTAGTCATCCTTTTCATAGTGAGTCTGGACGGCAAACAAGAAACATGTCATAGAATGGATTTGCTGTGTTTGTCAGCATAATAATAACAATAATAATAATAATAACCGTTCTGACCTCGGATTAATAATAAGGGTACTGAAGCCGGACCACCAGCCTCCACGTGGCGTACCTGGTAACGGCTCTTGCCGGCTAATGGTGGACGTCTGCGTGTGGGGCTAACCACCCCACACGTTGTAAAACTGGTTCCAAAAAGGAATTCTGAGAAAGCCACCCACAACCGGCCCCTCTCGGATGGGGGCCCTAGTGGAGTTGGGAGTGGCAACACGAATAACACCGTTACGGGAGCCCGGATGCAGAGGACGGAAACCCTAAGGGGTGACCTCCTCGCATGCCATGCTGCCAGCGAACCCGAACGCAGGGCGTATATGGCAAGGATGCACTCTTTGTGGTGTGAGATGCATCCAGAGCACGACCACCTATCGCAGCAGAATCTGCGCGATTATGCCAACCACCTGCGAAAAAAGGAAACTCTCCACCAGCCGCCAGTTCAGAGAAACACACCACCGGCCAGACCACCCTCCCCGACACAGGCATCCTCTCCACCACCTGAGGCTAGAACGGCACTCATGCCGCAGTCTCTGCCAAATCGGGAGGAAGCTGGTCAGGCCGTTGCTGAACTACGGACGTGGTTACTAAGCACAATATCCTACGATGAAGGACAAAAAAGGCAGAGAGATATCCACCGAAAAATCTCTCTGCGGGGTAACCACCTTTCCCGGACAAATGGCCTCATCGACGAAATCCTGACAGAGACGTCGGACCTATGGACGGTAAATTGCGTGGTCTACGCTGCTGCCAAAATCATGGCTCACTCGCAAAGGAACACCTCTTGGGAGGAAAAAGCAGAAAAAAGGCTGGAACAGTTGGAGGCCTCTCTATTCTGCTGTCGAGTGTCTTCCAGCCGAGATTATCCTTCTCCATTGCTCTCCCGTTTTCTATATCCGAGTTCACAGGTGTATTACAGCCCTTGTACGCATTCCCTCTCCACCTACGTACCATGAATATCTTAATTGCATTTCATCAGTATCTTTCCTGCTTTTTCTCTTACCTTTCATATCTCATGCACTCTTTTACCAACTACAGTAACATTATCACTTTATCATATAATGTACCCACTTTTCTTTCTTTCTGTAACTTCTCCATTGTCTTGCATTATCCTTTCTAAACCAGTATTTCTCCACCGGGTCGGTTACTTACTGCTGGAGTTTTTTCATTTCGATCCTTAACTTCCTCCTGCATATACTCGTCAACATTCTCCCACCTCCTTCTCTCCTCTATTTCCTAATCATTTCTTCAGAGACCCAATGCTTCTCAATTCTTCTTGATTCCATTACTCACATTCATGTCTCTGCAGCACTTACTATTTCAGTTTTATACTAGGTACTCCTCCAATTGGTATCTCCATGTTTTTCGGGCAAAGGTGCGTCAGTGTATCTTTACGATGACGTTTTGTAGCCAATGCAGGCCACATCTTCAGATCAAGTCCGAATGCCAAACGGTGAAAGTTGGCCTGTATATATACCGTCCTCAAGGGGGCCTTCCGTTAGCGCAGCCAATCAGCGTTGAGCACCCTTCTTTTGGCGCGTTCCTTCTCAGGAGTCTCTTCCAGGTGTTGTGGAGTCTATGCCTGTCATCCCGATTGAAATTAGCCTCTACCTTCTCTATTTCAATAGCCTCCCTGATGAGTCGAGGAAAATAAAACTTTTCCTTTGCTAAGACTCGTGCGTCATTGATGTTAACGCACGAGCTTAGCCACGCATAAACGTACCATGAGGGAACTATATTAAAATATACTTAGTAATTTTCCACGTTTTTAATTTTTGCTGACCTGAATGGTTTCCATATTGTATGGGCATCATTATCAGTGGTCATAGCAATGGTATAAAGCATTGAAATTGGTTATGCCAACTACATTAAAACTGTATGGATAATTAATAGGTATTTTTTTATCTTTGGTCTTATCATAATAATGTTTATTACGGGTGTTTACCCATTTTACAAAATGTTTAAATACATAATATAACAGTATAAAATATTTCTACTAATTAGTAAAGTCATTGCACAATAGTGATGTTTCTCACATAAAATGAACAATAATTAAGCAAAACAATGATCATTAAAGATTAAAGAGAAATATGACAAACAGAGCAAGACAATGGTTGTCACAGTCATAAAAAGTGACCAACATGATTAAGTAAAACATTAATTAAGTTTACAACAATATGTAACAAAGTAACATATACAAAATAATACAAGAGTAAAACAGAACAATAAGCAATAAAAGAGAATAAGAAAAATACAGAAATTAGAAATACATCATAATATCTAAATAATAGGGATATTATCTGCATAATGAAATGATAGCAATTTTTCTAAGCACTTTTTCCTATTTATAGAAGCTGAGTCATGATGAATGTCAACCGATGGTTCCACTAAGTTGTATGTGCGGTGAAGTCTGGAAAGGGGTGCATTGTATGTGAAGTTTCTATAGCAAAATTTCAAATGGAAAAGTTTGGTTTTTCTCGTGAATTTGTGGGTAGTATCAAAAGATAAAAGCTGTGTAAGGGAAGGACAATTGATTTTGTTATTACATAGTCTATGGAGAAATAAGAGATCAGCGAGCTGGCGGCGGACTCTAAGTGGGTATAAACCTAATATTTCCAGTGTTTGCTTGTATGGAACATACAAGGTGGGAAAACCAGCATAAAAATTGACTACTCTAAGAAGCTTCTTTTGTACTCTGTCGAGATGATTTATTTGGCTCTCAATATGGGGAGACCAGATGATGGAATTGAATTCAAGGGTAGGTTGTACTATAAGGAAATGTAAAGGGTTCTTAACATGTTGATGTCCTTTGTCTTTTTTGTTAGTCGTACTATGAAACCAAGCATGCGAAGAGACTTTGATATGATCTCACTTATATGATGGTGGAAAGTAAGTGACTGATCAAGAAAGACTCCTAAGTCTTTGAGAACCTGTGTTCTTGTGAGTGTAGTACCATTTAAGGAGTAATTGAATAAGATTGGTTGTTTTTTATGGTGAAAGGAGATTATGTTACATTTCTGCGTGTTTATTGACATTAAGTTATTGTTACACCAGTCAGATATTTTCATTAGGGAAGCATTCAATGTCTGACAGTCATTAATGTTTTGTACTATATTAAAAATCTTTACATCATCGGCATACATAAGATGTGGTAAAGGAGAGATCACATGACTTAGATCATTGATAAATATCAAAAACAACAGAGGCCCGAGGTGGGACCCTTGTGGAACTCCTGAACTTGCCTTAAAATCAGGGGAAGTAATGCCCTTACATTTGACAAATAGTTTACGGTCAATCAAGTAACTATACAACCATTTAAGCATATAGCCATCGATCCCAAGAAGCTCAAGCTTGTGCAGCAAGATGTCATGGTTAACCTGATCAAAAGCTTTTGCAAAGTCAATGTATATAGCATCAATTTGGTAACCATTCTCTAGACCATTGACTATGTAATTTGTGAACAGTAATAGATTGGTTCCAGTGGATAGACCAGGTCGAAAACCATGTTGTTCAGGAACCAGTAAGTTTTTTAGTAATGGTGCAAGCTTATTTGTCACTAAACATTCCATTAATTTAGTTATCACACATTGTAAAACTATTGGACGGTAATTGGTGATATCACTTTTGACTTTGGATTTGTAAATTGGAATAACATAACTCGTTTTCAGGACATCTGGGAAAAGGCCACAACTAAAGGATAGGTTAAATAGGATGAATAGAGGATAGGAGAGAGCAGAGTGGCAGCGTTTCAATATGACAGGGGAATATTGTCTGGACCACATCCTTTGCTGATGTCAAGGGATTTTAGATGATTATCTATATCCTCAACAGATACCCTTAGGTTATTAAAGGTAACCTGGAAGGGGAAACTACAGGAAGGAAGCACCTTAGGGTGATGGACCGTATAAACTCCTGAGAAGTACTCAGCGAAAAGTTCAGCAATACTGTGAGGGTTATCAGCAGTTTTATCATTAAGAAACATGAAATTGGGAAGAGAATTTGACTTACGTAAGGAATTGACATGTGCCCAAAAAGGTTTAACATTGTGAGGTAAGCTTGAGGCCAGATTGTTCATGAAAGAACTATAACATTCCTTTGCTAACTTCTTGCAACTGGCCCGATGCTCAGAGAAACAATTATAGTCACTAATATTTCTTGTTATTTTGTACTTTAGGTGACAAGAATTCTTAAGTTTAATATGTGAAATTAACTCTTTGGAGTACCATTTAGGGAAGGTAGAGCTTACTTTGGTGAATTGTGGAGTAAATGGATGAATTTCATGGATAATAATACGTAAATATGTACTTTGGATTTTGGAAGAGAAAACTCCAGAACTTAGTAAATATTCGCTGGTGTTTCATTTAGCAAAAACTGGGCTTTCTTCTCAGCAAACAGCAATTTTACTGTATTTGTTGTTTTATAACCCTTTGAGTGCTGGGGAGCACGATCGTGCTCCCGTCCCGTCTCTCGCCAAAGGTGCCAGGAGTGCTATCGCGCTCCATCTGCAATGTCACTATTTCGTATATTAATAAATGAAAAGGAAAACTTTGTTATATTCCACCAATTTATAATTGGTGGAATATAACAAAGTTTTCCTTTTCATTTATAAAATGAACTTCCACAAGGTTGAGCCTGAGACGATGGAGATAATCGTATATTAATATTTTTTCGAATATTAATATACGATAAAATCATTAAATATAATATGTCAATTGTTAAACCAAATATAATAAACGTTTACTGAATTTTTTGCAAATGTAATTTTATTTATGTATGAAGAATATTTTTTTTCGTAAACTACTGCAAAATCACCAAAAATTCCACGGCAATTTTAGCATAATACCTAGAAAATTGGTTGGCACTCAAAGGGTTTATTAGATTAGCAAAAATTGAAATTGATCAGTTTCCATATGGTCACTTGTGCTCGATGCCCAGCACTGGAACTAAACGGACATTAGGATGGAAGCAGGGGCTGGCTGGCCATGACTCATCACTGCTGCGGCATCGTCTCGGCTTGAAGATTTTGGGTCCCACTGAACTACTTTTTCCCCATGGCAAATAAAAGGGCCCTCTTCAATGTATGTCACATGCTAGGAATAAATCAAAAGAGAATCGTTGGAGGGAGAAACAAACGGATGGTTTCCCATCCTCATATTTCACATCATAGGTAGTGGTTCGAACATTTTCTTTACAATTCCCGAATGCATTTTAGCTAGCAAGGTCACGTTGGAGCAGTGGTGGATTAACCCTTTCGCTACGAACGACGTGATAGAGCGGCGTAAATTTTTCGACGCAAACGAACGAACGACGTGATAGAACGCCGTGCCACTATGCTAGCCCTAAGCAAGCCTAAAAGGTGTGTTACAAAGGACTTCTCCTCGGGACGCCATCGGTACCCTTTCTCGGTTTGCGGGAGGGGATTACCAAGACCCTTCCTCGCAGTGCGCGCCCCACTCACAGCAGGGGTCCGCGGTCAGTTGCTTGCTGGTGCAGTGGAATAACAAACTTAAAGGTTTTTGTGTTATTGGCAAATTGAGCATTATAAGTTCATTGCTTATGTTTAGCTATACAACAAAAAATTTAAAACGGAGTTCTACTGTTATTTTTAACGTAGTTTGTGTGTAAAGGAATCTTTACCATTGATACGATTTTTGTTGCTAGAGAGCTTAATATTAGCGATAGAATTTAGTTTAAAGCTGTAAAGTCATTGTAAAACAAGAATAATTCATTTCCGTTTAAATAAATATCGAGGCTGTAGCAACAATGTTTTTAGCAAAATCATCGCATAAAAAATAGTTGAACGCGACCGCATGCCGTAATGGGCGCCCCAAGTGGGAAAGGGCGGAGATTATCTCAGCCCTGTGGCCGAGTAAAAGGTTTAGGGGCCAGAGGGTCATAATACCCCTCTGGCTCCCGACCCAAGTTAGGGAAATAGGTACCGGTGAAGATCCTAGCGTAGTGAAAGCTAAAAAATTTTCCCCGTCGCGAAAGGGTTAAAAGGGCTGCCCACAATGGGCCGACCCAACCCTCTGCTGTGTTACTATTAAAAAAATGGTGATAATGTTGGTGGTTCACAATTAAGAATCAGAAAGGAAGGAAAGCAAAGTTGATCATCTCAGTAAATCTCCAGTTCACGTAACAAAGTTCAGTATTGACGGTATTGACATTCCATTTCCAATTCAACTAATTCCTTACCTTATGTCCTAATATACCTTTGCTGTCGCGAATGCCTTCGATATATTTCTTATTGGCTATTTAGTTTGAATCTTCTTCCCTCCTCCAAACGACCCAGAGGTTTTACACCTTACGTAAGTCGAAGGTTACTCAGACCCTACTGTCATCAAGAATTTTCATTCATGAAAAACGCAGGAGAAACAGGAAATGCTTTGACAGCGAGTCACATTGTTAGAAACTTTTCTTTACGCAGTATAAACCAAATCTCTAAAAGGGGTGTCCACTGAATTCAAGCTTTTAAAGTCCACGACTTTTCCAGATTAATAAAGTTCAATTTTTCCAAGGACAACTTGGTCTTTTCACATTAATTCATGCAAAAGTTGTTATTTAAAATGAGATGCCCTAAGCACCCAGTGTTTAAATATTTCTCTTTTGGAATATATGGGTATCATGTAATTTCCAGATGAACAACAAATCTATCATTTCAAAATACAGGTTAGGACTATACAATTTTCAATTCCCAGTATCATAGCATTCATCATGTCATCTTCAAATTCAATAAAATACCTGAATATGTACAAACTATGATCAAAATTCCTCTCCACAATTTTCTTATGGTAGCTTCGAGAACACAGAATTAGGGAGCATAATTATCAGATAAATAAAAAACTTCATACTATTCAAACTCACGGCAAGAAAATTCATTCAATTTCCAAAAATGAAGGGGTTGGGGAACCAATTGCGACTATTTTCCATAAACATATAAAAGTAATATGTACTTTCATTTTTCACTGAAAAATCTTCACCACCAAGGAGTAACTTATACATATATAGTCATCGGCTGTCCTCTATTGGACACTTGAGTTCTGTTAGTAATGGTCATTAAGATATTTTCATGAACTACAAAGTATTGCATAGTAATCAAGTTTATGTGCGTGGAAAGTGTGGTAGTTCATGAATATTTTAGTCATAAGAATGGGCGACATGAGGGCATTACACATATGGGATGAGTTGATCGAGTTTAGGTCAGAAACAATCCACCACACCAATTCTTTAGCTTTGGTAAAGAATAGCTGTGGTTGATTGTTTCTGACCTGAACTCGATCAACTCATCCCATTCATAATGGAGGTCAATATTCTGAATACAGACAATATGTATACATATATATTTAAAAGTATGTAAAATTGCAATTGACGAGTACACTTATAGCAAAGGATCATCTAGAGCACCTCATATGTTCCCGCTGAGTTAATCCATCCAAGAGCCAATCTATAGAGTGTTTTCCGCAATATGGAAGATTTCATCACTCTTATAAGACCTCTCTTCAAAGCACTAAATATACTTACTCTGCCCTGTTTGTATATTTTGCAATGCTGCACCTTCGCAAAAAACATACCCTCTCTGTTTCCACTAAGTTCAGACCATTCGCATCAGCACTCCACTCGCTCCAAGAACCACATTCATCTACACAGTTATAATCTGACTGCTGCCCAACATGGACCGCAGAGCACTCAGCATCCCTTGTATACAATATATTGCCCCTCTATCTATTAAGTTAATTAAATCTCTCCACACATTCAAATGTCAATTAAAGAAAATGTTGCTCAACAAAGGTTACTACAGAGAAAAGGAATACTTTTCTGACTGACTGTAATATGCTATGATTAGAGTATCTTGAAATATTAAAGTTTGTATTATATGTATCTGCATTGTGTGAACTGTGTAATATGTATTTTGTTATGAAAATTTGCGGTTTCAGGGTGTATTACGTGAAATTTATCCATGTTAGGAATGATAAAAATTATGCGAATTTCACAAAAGATTTTTATGTATTTATTTTAAGAGTATTTTTTTATGTTTTCATGACCATGTTCTATGTCAAAATTGACCAACGGAACAATAAATATTATTATTATTTCACTCAGTACCTATCTGCCTGCAACAATCCTCTTTTCAGAATTTTCTCTCATTTTCCTACCCTGACGTCAAATATTTTACTGTGAATTCAAAACTTTTCGAGGTGTTTTCACATAATTCCCTGACTTTTCCCAATCAACGAAATTCCTTGATTTTTGTCGCTGTTCTCCAGATTAGCTGACACCCCGCAAGAGCGATTCATGTGCATCCCAACTAGTGATAAGTTTTCCTACGTAGTTAATGTAATGGGAAAAACAAGGAAGTTCTCACATGGAACCAGGACATGCTGACAGACACTTTGCAATTGCGAAAGCACATGGGCTTCAACCATGTGAAGTTCTGAAGGGAACTCAACATGGTTGTACACTTTCAACATCATCATTGTCAGCTATATTTAACCCTTTAACTGCGCAAATAATCTGAAAGATAGCTCTCCCCAAACGCAAACTTTTTTTCTAAATTTTTGCGTAATTTTAAAATTTGTCACTTTTTATTTAGAGGAAAATTAGTTTTAAAATTTAGAATGAGTAATTATCTTCCGATTTTACTGTTCAATACAAATTGTTGAACTTTTTTTTACTAAAACCATAAACCATACCTCAAATCGCCTATAGACGATGGGAGCAGTTTTAGGGTTAATGAGTGGGGAAAATTTTTAAAAATGATAAAGTAGGATTTTTTATCTTCAAATCCTGAAACTGGTAGATAGGCACTGTGGGTCCTACTGGCAATTGAAATTCCAGTAAAATCAATACCAGTAGTTTATGTCGAGAATGTTATATACTCACAACTGGATAATTATTAAAATCCCAGAAAGCTCCATGCAAACAAATATGTATACCTATGGTACCTAGAGGTGCTCGAGAGGGAAGGAAGGAATGAGGTAAATCCCCATCCACAGAAATCCTCTAGAAAACAAACTTCAACAAGCCGGGTCAGTAAAAACAATTATGCTGAACAATAGAAAGTTTATTTCTCGCCTCTTAACAAGAGCAAACTACAGCAGCTGCATTTTACAGAGGCACATTCCAAAATGTAAATCATTTGATAGAATTTTATGTTCATGGCCTCTCTGTGAAATTTTAAAAGTTATACCCTGCTAAAAATGTCTACTGGTTTCAGTAGGATTTTCTACTGAGTCCTACTGAACTCTACTGTACTCTATTGGACTCTACTGGATCCCAACTGTTTTCTACTGTTATGGGTACAGTAGCCTACTGAATTGTACTGGTTTCTATAATCCAACTGAACTCTACTGTTTTCTACTGTTCAGATAGGTAGGGACACATAGGTACAGACATATATGTATAGGTAGTTAATAAATGGCAATACAAAATTTAATCAATAGAAGGACATTGTACTTTGGTGCATAAACAATCAAATAGGTATACATGATTAAAAATTCAAAGAGACAAACAAATTTACATATTAAAATAAAAATATTGAAATGGAACTGAGCTTACATACTCATAATTATCAACCTGAATGTGAACTGAGAAACATTTAATAGTGGAAAATTGTGCACAAAACTTCCCTCTTCTACCAACTACAATTTTCAGGTTATACCTAGGCCACAGACATTTAATGTGCGAAGCGGCTTGAGAACAAGATAAAGTTCCACATGTGCATCCCCCACAGCAACTATATGAACAATTTTACCGAATTATCCCTCAACAAGTTCAACATAGGAGTCATTCTTCTGGCCCAAGTCTCTCCCTGGCGAAAATGTTCCGCTTCATCGACCGGTCATGAAGGGTACACGAAGCGGTGATTCGCTTAAGGAAGCGAATCAACGTTCGGTGTAGGTACAGTTCTTTGACTGTTGAAGTACCGTGCACCATGTACCCTGCGATATTATTCCACTTACTGCCTTCGTTCGCCTATATTACGCCATAATACAAGTTGATTATAGCACATTTGAAACGAGTATATACAATGTGAAACGAGGTAGTTTGTTACTAGCTGAAACCATGCAATACGAGATGAAACAACCTATTCCTCTCTAGGTAAGACAAGGAGATTCAAGAAGAATCAAGCTGCCCCGAAACGACAGTTACTGGTTGATACCATATATATCGAGGTAATATTACCTCGATTTATGGCCCACAGGCTGTGGGTTTGCAAAGTGTGCCCCCTGAGGGTTGTGCCTCTGGCAGCGGCCTGCCTGGCCAGCCCCTAGCTACGACGCTGAAGCTAACGTGCGGGAATTGGAAAAATCTTGTTTATTCGCAGTAATATTGCATTTATATTCATACTATGTGGCAACATAGAATAACAGTTATCTGGCATTAATTAATGGCAAATAAATTTTATCAAGATTTTATGGTATTTCCTCAAACCATCACGGAATTTTTATTTAATGATAATAGTTCTCGAAGTCACATTTATCCACGGAAGTTACTAGATATATACGTCTTTCTCAACGCCTCTTCATCAGTAATGGGTGCGAGCACAGGTGCGTCGAGTCGAATTGTTAGGCAGGGATTGTAGCGTTAGATAAGAAATACACTGTGACGAAGTAAATCATGCCATTGCGCAGTAGTATTAAAGTGAGTAGTGGCTTATTATATTTTTAGTAGTAAAAACAGTAGAAAACAGTAGCAGTACAGTAGAGCTACTGTAAACAGTAGAAAACAGTAGGATTACAGTAGACTTACTGAAAACAGTAGAGTGTTCCAAAAAGCCTATAGGCTACTGTAAACAGTAGGAGAAATTTCCAGCAGGGTAATACACACTCCAGATAATATTTTCATGATATTACAATATGTAGGCAATTTTCCACTGCACCAATATCATGCAGGGATAAAAAATAACTATTTCACAGTTAAAAACTCCTGTTACTTTGTGACCGGCTTTTAATCTTACAGAAACTTTTTCAAAATAATTCAGGTTGCATCAAACAATAACATCAAAATGGTCATTCCCAGGATGTGTCCATCAGTAACACACCACAGGTACATTACAAATAATTCACTATGGTATATTCACTACAAATGCTCGTAAAAATAAATCTTTGTAAGGCAATGCATTGAGAAAATTTAAAGGCGATTTAGACAAACATTAGGTTCACTTATTTTGAACAATAAGTTCTTTAAGCTTATCAGAATTTGCCCCGGAAAATGATGTAATCTGAAAAGGGAAAAAAAATATATATATATATACATTTTTGGTTTACTCATTTCAGCACAGCCAGTCAAATAAAAATTAGTGATTTTGTACCTTCTCGCCTTTCTTCAGGAAAACGAATGTGGGTATTGTCATTACTCCATATTCTGAAGCAATATCATCACACTCATCCACATCAACTTCAAGGAATACAACATTTGGATAGTCTGTTGCAAAAGTCTGTAAAAAAGAATAACAACAAACTAAATAACATTTACATCACTTGGTTGAATGGGCGAGGCTGACTTATTCGCACTGGGAGACAGGGCTCAAGCCAATTACGAAAAGAGACCAACTGTGGACTAATAATATGGGCTTAGTGAAGGCCAATGCCGACGCAGAGTATTTAAATTAGATCCACTTTCATACCAAAAGATATACCCTCAAAGACACGAGGAGCATCGGCAGACTGTCGTGGCCATTAAGGGAGAACTGCAGTCAATCACTTACAAAAATTGAAACTGGAGAAATGCCGAAGCTAGGATGTGACTACCAACACATCGAACATGGCCCAAAGAATTAGGCTTAAGTCAGTCCCGACTTGAAAATTAAAGAGGATGATTCAAGAGACTTCTATTTTCTAAAGTCCGCGTTTCAATAATTCATTTTCATTATAATAAATTCCTCCAAAATGCACTGAATGCTCGGGCCTACCTTTACCAGCAGAGACCCACTGCATCACAAGTACAGCAAAGTGACAAGTACATTAACTTCAACAATGAAGCAACACACAATCACGGACATCACATCTTTGGGAACGGATTTCTCGGAGTAAGCGTCACAGATAACCTCGGGGCAAGAAACGGCCAAAATAATACGAACCAAAGGGCAACCTTCAATTTCACGAACGAAAAGTTAGAAATTGTGTGATTTCTTCGATAAAATTGGATATAAATCTAACTTTTCTGTGTATTTTGTCGGATCATAGTAAAGCACAGTGGACTTTCGAGACCCAGCAAGGGATCTAACCCCCGACTATCGAGTTACTCGGAACTCCAATATCCCCAACGCTCATGCGTTAAAACGTTATCTCTATTGCGGCTATGCTCAAGAAAGTAATCATTCACTGATTATATTTCTATTAACTACAAACACGGTTAGAGCGCACTATTGTCCGCACTGACCTTAAATACTGGTCCAATCACTTTGCATGGCCCGCACCATGTCGCCGAGAAGTCTATTACCACCAAACTGTCTCCTGCTTCCTTTAACTTGGCGTCGAGGTCGTCCTAAAGGCAAAGAACAGGAGAAAGGTAAAACCAACGACATTCAATGCTAAACAGAAATTAAAATCGATAACAACACTAACGTTCTCAGGAAAGTTAAGCAAACAAATGTCATTTTACGTACCTTGCTCTGTATGTGAACAGCCATGGTTAGTTTGGAGTGTAGCGAAATCAATAAGTACTACCCGCAAAGCCACTCAAGGTCGAGCCACTTGCCTATCGAATGTGGAAAATTACCAAAAGGAGACTATCACAAAACGCTCCCAAGCGCACACGCCCAGCTCGTCACCACTCGTAACCGTAACTTCCCCCACCCAACTAAACAAAGTGTGCAACAGCAACAGCTAGTGGCCGGGTTTCCCGATTTCCCTCGCGCCACTTGCGCAACTCATGCGCGTAGGAGTCATTGAGGTGGCTGGATATGGCGTAAGCTTCCCAAGGTGAAGCCAGTCCGCTACTCCAGCTTGCGCATTTTACCATATTGTTCTACTCAGCTACCCAAGTTTTGCGGATTACGTGATCGTGACATAATCTCCAGTTTCGCCGTTCAATCTTGGAGAAAACATGCAATGTGGAAGAATCACTGTTTTAGTATCATGGAATGAATCATTGCCATGAATAGACAGGTTAATTTTTTTCTTTTCCTGTTCCCCCTTTTCCCACCGAAGGAGAGATACGTCCCACACAGTATACCCAGGAAAAAAGCACCCAAAGATATCTATGGTAGATATACAATAGATATTGTAAAATAGATATCTAATGTATGTCTACCATAGATATCTTATGACGCTGGTTTAGTTGTAATTTTGAGTGTGTTCCCTAAATCCTTGAGAAACTTGTCCGCTAAATAATCTAAATAATATAAGGATTTATAAGAATATGAATGCGCATCTTTTGAACACTTACTTTTCTGGACACCTTAATCCTCTGCTCTTCTTCGTCAGATTTGCAGCCCATATTAAATTTTAGAGAATTGATAAGTTGTCTGCCACAATCGCCAACAAAAACATTTAGCTATAGTAGCCGCCGCAGACAAGGATTTAGCGGACCAGTTTCTCAAGGATTTAGGAAACACACTCAAAACTACAACTAAACCAGCGTCATAAGATATATATGGTAGACCTACATTAGATATCTATTGTATATCTTCCATATATATCTTTCGGTAGATATCTATTTCATATGCTGCCAAATGGACAATAATATATATAATAGATTCTATGGTAGATATACATTAGATATCTACACATCTATTTCACAATGTCTAATGTACATCTAATAGAGATATATTTTCTGCGTGGGTACCTTTCTGGTGATCAAGCTTATTTTCATTTGTTCATTTCTCATACTGACTTTTGCAAAAGAATATTTTTTAGCATTAAACCTGGTGATTACGTTAAAATTTTTAGTGTATGCTATAATATTAAATGGTCTAAATTTCTGATTCCCTCTGATAGTTTTGCAGTCTTTCATTACAATACGTTTAGCCGTTAATTGTGAATAAATCGATAGTGAACGTGTTAAGTTTTTTCAATTTTTGTGAAATGAAAAATTATGGTTGTTTTCGCGTAAGAAGCACGTAAAAATAGCGGCGCAGGTACTAAAATAGAGGTTCGAATCGCCGCCAGTGTCCGCCGCCGTGAAGGCACGATAGGTTAATCTTGGAGGCGCTAGCATCGTTGACCGTACTTTCAATACAGAGCCACAGGCTCGATTTCTCTCGATCCTCTCGATCAAGATCTCGATTATTATGTTATCACGATTATCGCGTTCGACTTTCGATTGAACAGCAAAATTTCAATGATTTCAAGAAGATGTTGATGAGCCGCGAAACCACGTGAGTATTGTTTTCCATTAGTATGGTTACCGGTTTGTCGTTTTAAAAGTTCACATAGCTGTTTTTCGACGTATATAAGTGAAGGCATTTACACTAGCTGCATATTGATGTATGTTGTTTGCTGTCAATGTCACTCAACAGGGTTTCTATCGAGATGAATTCTTCTGAATTTTTGGGTATCCACCGCGTAGGTTGCTTTTTAGGACAACAGTAACAGACAACAGAAACTGTTGTCCTAAAAAGTAACCTACGCGGTGGAAACCCGAACATGCAGAAGAATTCACCTGAACGCCGCGGAAACCTACGATGGAATTTCTATCGAAATGATGTTTACATTGTGACCGGATTATTCTAACTGAAAATAGTCCAGGGAAAGGTAGTAGAGTACGTAACACTCCTCAGTGAAAGCATTATTAAGAATAGTGATTGTTCACTTTTGGCTTGGTAATTGCAAACTCTAAACGAATGTTTATGACATAAGTTTTTACGATCTTCCTGTAGCGCGTTGACATTAAACGTCAGTCAACGAATAACATTAGAAAGGAACTTATCCCGTGTATCACGGTATCATTAGAATTAGTTCGTTAGTTTGTAGTAAGGTAGTTTTCTACCGATCTGTAATTAGTGAATGTATTTCGACATTTTTTATGCTTTAAGGTATTCTCTTTGTAGTACTATTTGCCAGTAAATGTGTGTCTAGGTATTCTGCATAGCTAAAAGACTGGTCAAAGTTAGTAGTTTGACTCTTAAAGAATTGCTTACTGCCTTTGTCTATGTCGATGTACTGGGGCCTTCCTTTTGTTCTTTGATGGTCTGTTTTTTATTTCAATGCATTGGTTTTTTCATTAATCAGACAATTTTCCTTTCATGAATTCCTTTTCTTTGAGAGAAAATAACGATATGAATTTTACCTTTTCACACAAGACCGTATGCAAATGCCTGGTGAGGTTATAGTTGGTTCCACATTTTCGTAGGTGAGAGTTTTCTCTGAGAACAAAAACTACTAAAACAGTCATCGAGAGAAGAAATGAAGGAATTTAAGGAATCGACGTCGTGGGGCCAAAGAAGGAAGATGTTGTCGATATATCAGAGCCAGAGAAGAAGTTTGAGGGGGTGTGAGTACAAGAAAGACTCCTCTGCAAGTCTGAGAAATAGGTTGGCATATGAGGGGTTGAATTGGCTTTGGTTTTTTTTACGAAAAAGCGATCATTTTAGCAATTATTTGATAGCAGTTTCTTTGATAAATGCAAATTTACAAAAGAATTGAGTAATAAATAAGGTAATTATTTATCCTCTGGAGGTATACGTGTCCACGGAGGCCTCGGGAATGAAAAGACTGCAGTTTCACCTAAACTTTAAATGGCTGTTAAAAAATGAGTTGGGATTGTGAAGAAAAAATTTGCATTGTTTCATGTTTACATGAAAGGATAAAACATACCAAGTTTCATCAAAGTCTGAGGTGGTGGGTGTCATGGCCTGGATGAACTGCGATGGAATTAATTTGAGTGAAATTAAATCAATGCAGGCCTCTCTTTTGTTTAACTCTTTCGCACCATGCTAACACCCTGCCCTTCAGTGGAGAACAACGCACTCAGTCACGGCTCGTGTTTGAAAATAATGCCCTGTCACATGTGTGATGCCACTTTGAGGATAAAATACCATATTTTGTATTCGCATATGCTTCGCCCATGCGAAATCAAAATACGCTAATATGTCCTGTTTCTTTGCTTTGCTACTATGTCCTGTTTCTTCTATGCTACGCTAGAAGAAGCAGGACATAGTAGCAAAGACATTAGGAGGAGAATAGTGCTAGCGAAGGGAGCATTCAATAATAGAAGGGAGCTGAGGACGAGGACCCTAAGAAAGGATGTAAAAAAGAGGCTGGTGAAGAGCTTGATATGGAGTGTGGCGTTGTATGGGGCAGAAACGTGGACCTTGAGAAAGGAAGATGAAAATAGGCTCAAGGCTTTCGAGATGTGGGTGTGGAGGAGGATGGAGAAGGTGCGTTGGACGGAAAGGAAGACAAATGAGGAAGTGCTTCACATGGTGGGCGAGGAGAGGAAACTTATTGATGAGATTAGGGGAAGACAGGGTAGGTGGCTGGAAGGGGTAATGAGGGGCGATGGTTTGCTGAAGGCCGTGATAGAGGGTAGGATGTTGGGGAAGGAAGAGAATCGGTTTTATGGACGGGATGAAGAAAGGTAGGATTTATGCTGAGATGAAGAGAGAAGAACTAGAGTTAGATAGGGCCCTGAACGTGTTAAAATCTTGAATATATTCTTAATATTTCAATGAATATGACCTTTAACCGGTAGATTACATTATGTATAAACCTATTTTAGCTTAGGAAAGGATGTTACAAGGTTGGATTATATCCTGAGCTCAAGGGTAGGACTTATGCTGAGATGAAGAAAGAAATACTAGAGGTAGAAAGGGCTCAGCACGTGTAAGAGTCCGTTGGATATTCTGTGACTTTCATCACAACCTACCTCTAACCGGTAGACTACTGTAATGAATGAATATACGTTATTTGCCTGAATGAACTTGGCTGTGGCTAATATTTTACCAAATTTACTAATGATGACTCGCAGAGAATTGACTCACTCCATGCGTGAGGAAGTCATGTGCGCAGAGAGGGAGTCGTGTGCGGAGAAAGAGTTGTGTGCACAGAGGGAGTTGTGGGAGTTGCGACTCGTCTAATAAGACTCTCATGGCTCACAGCTCAATGAGCCGAGTCACTCTTTTGAACTGACTTGCTCACTCATTGCCCGTTGCTACTCCTGTGGCTCCAGCCATTGTGCGATGGTCGCTAAAGTGTAGATGTATACATAGTTGCATTTTTTATGAATCATTAGGTTTTTATAATCCAAAGGTTTGGGGAAAAAACATAATTTTGACAAAAAGGGAGGAATCAGGCGAGATGTTGTGGAATATGAACATAATAAGAACTAAGACAATACAATTTTACGCAGATAAAATTTTTTTTAACCCGGGTAGATCAAAAATTTTATCTGTGGAAAATTGCATCGTCTTAGTTCTTGTTACATAATTTTGAGCATTTATAGGGCAAGGGAGAGTTAGGGGCGCAGAAAACTGAATTTTGCCATTATAGAATTCATAACTTAAATATCTGTTAAATGGATTTATAGAATGTCGACTGGTCATGGTACAAAAAATTCCTTTTTGTAGATAACTAAAGCCCACCACACACCGAAAGACACACCCTGCAATGACACACCCTGCAACACTATGTAATGCCACAGACTGAAAGACATACCACGCTACGACACGTGTCCTAAGAGGCAAAATTTCATATTGGTCTAAATTATACTACAAGAACGCTTTTGGATTGACCGAAATTTGCCGAAAACACAGTATACAATGTTTTCCCATGAATATGTCAGGTTTTCTAGAAAATTCAGAAAAACTGAAAAATTAGTTTTTTTTGAAGGAGTTAAAAATTATATATTATTTGTTGTTTTTCGTTTGATTTTTATCCAGGTGAAACTAAATTTGAAGAAAATATACCCAAGCCTCTTTATGAAGAATAATTTATTATAAATCATATTAGGTAATATCCACAAAAATGTGTTAGCCGAGCATTTAAAGAGAAACGCGTCCGGAAATGTTGAGCTCGGGAGATGGAATTTTCAGTGTGTTGACAAGTCCCATCCTATGGGAAAAATATGGGTACTGTCAGTGAGGGAAATGATCTTTAACATACGTATAAAATAGTTTTTGGTCAAGTTTTAGCCTCTTAAATCAAACAGTTTTAGAGGAAAAGACTTGTGATTGTGAAGCTGCTGTCCGTGTGGTGACTGCCAGCCGTGTGCCTTGCGTTGCCCACACATGCGCTGTCAGCATTCTCATCTCCAGGAGCCTCTTCTATTGGCTCTCTTGGCATAAAACAATATCGTTTTACTGACCCCTTCTTCACGATCATGAATATAGCAGAAACCTCGATTGAGATCATGATTCTTGGTTTGGGCATTCATAGCATTTCTTTTTGGGGAGGTTCACTACTATCGAGCTTGTGAACACAGGCCACGTTATTTTATTTTAGTTTTCTTTGATTTATGATCCTAAAGTTAATCCCACGGTCAAAAGATACAGAGGAAACCTTGCGTTCACTCTTGTGACTACTCTCCTCTGTCTATATTATGACCCAAATTGATCTGAATTTATCTGAAATATTCGGTATAATGTGAGTTGTGTTTGGTGCGTTGGGAGACCAGGATGAATATTCACCTTTTAACCCCTCAACCGCCGGAATTTTCCATTAGTTTCATAATTGCTTTCACTCTTCCTTGGGGTAGTCCTTAGGGTGTTCCATCGACTTGAACGCAGTCCACTGATGATTTTTTCAGAATGCAATGATCCCTAAATTTCTTGGAAATGAGCGACTATAAACCTGAATAAAGATTCCCTCTCGGCAGTCTCCAAATACTTGAAGTTTACTTACTGCCAAACAATTGTCTTCTTGAGTTCAGCTTGCATCCTCGCGTAAAATTTCAAAGCATAGTGGTGCAAGAAAATTGAATATATTCTACACCTCCAATTTCTCAGCAGATTACAAAATATTTCTTTCTTGGCACCAACCTTTTCCTTTGACCCCACCAAATGCTATAGTAACCGAAGGCCCAAGAGCAATCCTTTCCTCGCAACCATTCCCAAACCCCCATTTATTTCTTATACATTCTACAGTGTCTCTTCTATAGTAGGTACGTTGAGTGGTTGGCCAAGCCTCCTGCGTGTTGTTATGATAGGACATGCACATTGTTATTTTCGTACTGTAAACTTTAAGAGTGCATTCTTCCTGGACGGACACTGCGAGCATAGAAATAAAATGCCAGGTATGCAAGTAGATAAATGGGTCAATCCATATATAGTGGTCCAGAGGTGGTTGCTTGATGATTTTTTATATTTTTATCATACAAACTACCATTTATTGAGAATACAAATATGTATTTATTTTATTTTTTTAAATTTTATTTTCCTGATAGTGGCCATTTTTATGTTAACGAAACACCGATTTTAAGCGATTTCAGTATTCTGCAGAAAAGCAAATATCTCTAATTCTGTGTATCCTAGAACAATAAAACAAAAACCAATCGACTCAGTAAATAATGAACTAAAATAAAGGTAGGGTGATGTATCGACCTAAAATTAAGTCTAAGGGTCCAAATATTGCTTCAAAGTTTTCATCACTTAACTTAAAAAAATCAATTTTTACAATTTTTTTTATATAAGAAGGCAAGAGATTTTATGTTTGAATTTGTTTTATTTGAAAGGTATAGAGCCATGCTTTAAGTATGCAAAGTTGTGGGCTTAAGTGGTTTTTTAATTAACGTTTTTTAAAGTTCTTGATTTTTCCAAATTTTCAAAGTTTTATGTCCATTATCTTTGTTGGGCATGAAAATAAAAATTTGAAATTTGGCCAATTTATAGTCCTTTATATGAGGAATAACCAGTAAAAATTTTGTTTTGTAGACTCAACTATTTATAAAGATATTAAACATTGAAAAGTACCAAAATATCGACGAAATCAAGATCAACGCGGCACCATTTAGTACCCTCTTAAGTAAAGTTTTATGTCCTTAAAATCATCATCATAATCATTAATCAGTTTTCACCTCATTTTACGACTTATTAATTATAAAGTAACAATTTGGCATTGCAAACTTTAGCTAAAATGTAAATGTAGGCCTTAGAATGCAAAGAATATTTGGGAATTTTAATTATACTGTGTTTGTCCTCCCTATGTTAAACACTGAGCTTGTTATGTGTGAGCTTCCTCAAGATATTACTTAAAGGCACCCAAGCTTCTTGTTGTTTACTTAATTTGAATGACGTTCTTGGTCCAGATGGTTCAAAAAAATGAACCAAATAGTAATTAGGCTAACAGTTTTGATTTTTCCATGCCACCACTGTTTGTCATAAGTGCAGGCAATGATGTCCTCCTCGTGTAAACATAGTATGGAGGCATTCTTTTATGTCATCATCTCCATAAATTTAAAAGATTTTGATGTTTTATGACATTTTAACTTATTTTCGGACATTGGCACAATTCCGTTGAAGGATTGGGTCCCGTGAATTTGAAGCAATATTTGAGCCTATCTTTAAGTTCTGTTTCATGTTTTGTTATCTCGTAAATGTCAATGTATAGGTACTGAATATCTTTCAGGTTTTCAGAACAGTAATCAAACATGTCTTTGGCATTCATAATTTGATTGTTTGTTATTGACTGTTAACTTCTTTTAGTGACCTTTCTCTTTGTGGTCCCCCCAGCACCATCGCAGGCATTCTTGCCATGGGCACAAGAAAAGAAATTCCACTCTGCTACTAATCCTAAGTATCTTTCATGGGGGCAAAGATTGAGAAAGTTTTTTTTTGTTTCTACATTGACTGCTTGACCCATCAGTGAAATAGATTACCTTTTTAACAGCAGGAGCAATATTTTTTATATCTTCTATGAGATACTTTTGAAATGAATGGACCACTGCGGTATTGTGCTGCTGATGGTCACTTATGATACAAAGACTTCGGTTTTTAGCCAGCCCTGTGTCCTCGTCAATGTAGTAATACACAAAGGGGTGGATGATTGCCTGCTTATTAACCCAGTGGTAACTCTGGATCTCATCTTGCACTATAAACGTTACATTTTCAGAAAAATAAGCAACAGCAGCACATTCCTCTTTTGTCAGCGTAATCGTCACATATTTAAATGAAGGAGACTGCTCTTTGGAGACATAATGATGAGCTTTTAATTCATTTAATTTTTCCACTAATGATTCTAGAAACTCATCTCTTGGCTTTGTCACTGTTATCATTTCTTCACGGTCAACAGTCACCCTCTGTTTGTACACAATATTATCTGGCATTTCATAAATTTCATCCAATTCCAAAAGTATATTAAGGAGTCCCATAGCATCTCCACATTCCTCACATTCACTCAGCATTGACTCATACCTTTGTAAATCTCACACCAGTGCATCAAGTAAGTCTTTCTAGTCAACATTTAGTTTAGACCCGTCCATCATAAGTTTTACATTCTGGTGATATGAACAAACACAAAACTATGGGTTCCAGAACCCCCTGTTACAATACACCATTTGGGTGAAAGTTCACAAAATTTCGAATGACCAATTTTAATAAATGGGTACATACAACAGTTTCTTTGAATTCTCAAATATTCTTTGCATTCTAAGGCCTACATTTACATTTTAGCTAAAGTTTGCAATGCCAAATTGTTACTTTATAATTAATAAGTCGTAAAATGAGGTGAAAACTGATTAATGATTATGATGATGATTTTAAGGACATAAAACTTTACTTAAGAGGGTACTAAATGGTGCCGCGTTGATCTTGATTTCGTCGATATTTTGGTACTTTTCAATGTTTTATATCTTTATAAATAGTTGAGTCTACAAAACAAAATTTTTACTGGTTATTCCTCATATAAAGGACTATAAATTGGCCAAATTTCAAATTTTTATTTTCATGCCCAATAAAGATAATGGACATAAAACTTTGAAAATTTGGAAGAACTTTAAAAAACGTTAATTAAAAAACCACTTAAGCCCACAACTTTGCATACTTAAAGCATGGCTCTATACCTTTCAAATAAAACAAATTCAAACATAAAATCTCTTGCCTTCTTATATAAAAAAAATTGTAAAAATTGATTTTTTTAAGTTAAGTGATGAAAACTTTGAAGCAATATTTGGACCCTTAGACTTAATTTTAGGTCGATACATCACCCTACCTTTATTTTAGTTCATTATTTACTGAGTCGATTGGTTTTTGTTTTATTGTTCTAGGATACACAGAATTAGAGATATTTGCTTTTCTGCAGAATACTGAAATCGCTTAAAATCGGTGTTTCGTTAACATAAAAATGGCCACTATCAGGAAAATAAAATTTAAAAAAATTAGATAAATACATATATTTGTATTCTCAATAAATGGTAGTTTGTATGGTAAAAATATAAAACATATTAAAAATCATCAAGCAACCAATTTAACTTTTTCTGGACCACTTATAATGGAT
Organism: Pyrrhosoma nymphula; assembly: GCA_963573305.1. Taxonomy (NCBI): domain Eukaryota; kingdom Metazoa; phylum Arthropoda; class Insecta; order Odonata; family Coenagrionidae; genus Pyrrhosoma; species Pyrrhosoma nymphula. Next base: position 126,333,580 of record OY754337.1, on the reverse strand, counting down.
TGACCCAAATACCATTTTCATCTAGGGAACGCAAACTCTACGACCTCTTAAAGTGACAATTTATAAACATCCATTTAAAATTTTTATAACTTGTCACCATTTTCATATTAAACCTGGGAAGTGAGTAATAAAGTATTGAAGAAAGTATAAATTACCTATTGTAAAAGTTTCCAAACATATATTTTGCAAACATGAATCAGTGCAGTCTTTCGTTTATCTTCATATTTCCCGCCTCTTTTAATGGAGCTCATATACCGTCAATTACACACTAAGTCTGCGGAAGCAATCGCGTTTGAAAATTCATGGTGTCTTTCTTGAAATCTTTGTATCTTGCTTAGTTTCATGCTCCCTTGAAGAAACTTATCCCAAATGCCACAAAGAATGTTGATTAATTCAGTCAAAAGGTGTACGCTGTATCATCTTTTTTATGCCACCCCATGAATGCCAAAAGGAAAGCATTCGGAGATTTCCATCACCTTATTCAATACTTCTCTTCCTTGAACTACGACCTTGACGTGGTGGAAGGCCTTGTGCGTTCCAATGACCCCTAGAGGTGGACTGGCAGGAGCAAGTACATTGCTCCTGGTAGGGCCACCCATGCCAGATAGGTCGAAGGGTAGGAGCCAGACGAAAGGTAGTTCCGTGATGGTGTCACGTTAAAAATACCGTTGAGTCGCGTGGGATACCTCTCAACTATCTCCTCCCAGAACATGAAAGTCATTCAAAGAGAATTGATTCCTGGCAACTACGGGACGCCGCCCACTAGGGCGGGTGTCGTGCCCGGCAGCGGGGGAGGCAAGGCCTCCGCGGTCGTCATCACACGAAATCCTTGCACAGAATCAGAATCATCATCAGAAGATACAAGGGAAAGGAGGGAGAAGAAGAATAAAAAGAGGAAGAGGAGGAGGAAAACATTGGTAAAAATAGGAACTTGGAACGTAAGGACCATGATGAGGGCCGGGAAGCTTGAAAATATTAAGCAGGAAATGGAAAAAGGAAAAATAGATGCTTTGGGATTGTGCGAGGTTAGATGGAAGGATAGCGGGGACTATTGGAGTGATAACTACAGGGTGATCTATAGTGGGGGAGATGAGAGTCAACGGGGGGTAGGCATGGTACTGAACACAAAGTTGGGACTGAGGGTGGTAAACATTGAACAGGTGAACGACAGGATACTAGTGGTAGAAATAAAAGCACGGCCGACGAATTTCGTACTGGTCCAGGTATACATGCCTACGAGCAACCATAGGGAGGAAGAGGTGGAAGAGGTGTACGAGCAAGTAGAAGAAATAATTAGAGAAGTGCCGGGGAAGAAAAACCTGATAGTGATGGGTGACTGGAATGCAGTGGTGGGAGAAGGGAGGGACGGATTAGAAGTGGGAGGGTTTGGGCTAGGAAGAAGAAATGATCGCGGGGAAAAGGCAGTTGAATTTTGTAGAAGAAATAAATTAGTAGTGACAAACACTTGGTTTAAACATCACCCCAGGCGTAGGTACACATGGAAAATGCCGGGTGACACTGGGAGATACCAAATTGATTATATAATGGTGAGGCAGAGATTTAGGAACAGTGTAAAAAACTCTCGTAGCTATCCAGGGGCGGATGCGGACTCGGATCATAACTTGGTGATGATGAAATGTGAAGTTAGATTCAAAAGGCTTTGTAAATGTAGGAAGATAAAGAGGTGGAACCTTGAAGCATTGAAAGGGTTGAAAAAGAGGGAATACCAAGAGCTAGTAGAAAAGAACATAGGTGAAGAGAAGCGGAGGGGAACCATAGAGAAGAGATGGGAGGTTATAAAATCAGGCATCGCAAGAGCGGCAGAGAAAACAATAGGAACGGTGGAAAAGAAGAGGGTTAAGAAGCAGTGGGTTACAGAAGAAATGATAAAGAAAATGGAGGAGAGAAGGATATGGAAAAACGTGAACACCGACGTAGGGAAGAGGAAGTACAAGGAATTGAATAATAAACTCAGGCGAGTGACCAATCGGGCAAAAGAAAACTGGTGGAAGGGACAATGTGAGCAAATGGAAAAGATGCAGGAGGAGGGGGAAGTGGGCGCTTTGTACGCCAAGGTGAAAATGTTATCGGGTGGTAAGAGAGGTCAAGCGATACCAAAGGTTAAGGACAAAACAGGAAAGATATTAATCGAACAGGAAGATATCCAAGAAAGGTGGAGAGAATACGTAGAGGAGCTATATGACAGCGAGAATAGACCCCTTAGCCTAGATCTAGAGGACGAAGGAACAATAGATAAAGATAACCTCGGACCAGAGTTACTTGAGAGTGAAATAGAGAGGGCACTAAGAGAGATGAAGGGTAGAAAAGCCGTGGGAACCGATAACCTACCTTCGGAGCTACTGAAGAATCTAGGTAGTAGGGGGAGAAAATCGTTTTTCGAACTTATTCGCAGGATCTACGAGGAAGGAGTATGGCCAGAGGATTTCGTGAAAACAGTATTAATACCTATCCCGAAGAAGAAGAAAGCGTCAGAATGCGAGGAGTATAGAACAATCAGTTTAATTTCGCACGCAGCAAAAGTGTTGCTTAGAATACTAAATAGAAGGTTGGAGAGCAGAGCAAAGTGCTATTTAGGCGATGACCAATTTGGGTTTAGGAAGGGGAGGGGAACCAGAGATGCGATTGCGGTAATGAGGACACTTACAGATAGAAACATAGAGCATAATCAGGATGTTTTCGCTTGTTTTGTAGATTTCGAAAAGGCGTTTGACAGAGTAAACTGGGAGAAACTAATGCAGATACTGGGGAAAATAGGAATAGATTGGCGTGATAGGAGACTCATCCGAAACTTATATATGGGGCAGAGGGCTCAGGTAAGGGTAGCGGACGGTGAATCAGGGTGGGCAGTTATAGGTCGCGGGGTGCGGCAAGGGTGCCCGTTGTCGCCTTTACTTTTTAACATCTATGCTGAGGAAATGGTAAGAGAGGCATGGGATGAGCTAGACGTGGGAATGAAAGTAGGAGGCCAGTGGATAAAGTCGGTTAGATTCGCAGACGACCAGGCGTTGGTGAGTCGGTCATCGAAAGGACTTCAAACTTTAGTAGATGCACTGGAAAAGCAGTGTGAGAAATACGGAATGAAGATAAATAATAGGAAAACAAAAGTAATGAGATTTGGTAGGACAAAGAAAGCGAAGCTGGTGATAAGAGTAGGAAGTCACAAACTGGAGCAAGTAGAACAATTTAATTACTTGGGTAGTACGCTAGAAGAAAGAGGACATAGTAGCAAAGACATTAGGAGGAGAATAGCGCTAGCGAAGGAAGCGTTCAATAATAGAAGGGAGCTGATGACGGGGACCTTAAGTAAGGATGTAAAAAAGAGGCTAGTAAAGAGCTTGATATGGAGTGTGGCGTTGTATGGGGCGGAAACGTGGACCTTGAGAAAGGAAGACGAAAATAGGCTGAAGGCTTTTGAGATGTGGGTGTGGAGGAGGATGGAGAAGGTGCGTTGGACGGAAAGGAAGACAAATGAGGAAGTGCTTGACATGGTGGGCGAGGAGAGGAAACTTATAGATGAGATTAGGGGAAGGCAGGGTAGGTGGCTGGAAGGGGTAATGAGGGACGATGGTTTGCTGAAGATCGTGATAGAGGGAAGGATGTTGGGTAAGCGGGGAAGGGGAAGGAAGAGAATCGGTTTTATGGACGGGATGAAGAACGGTAGGACTTATGCTGAGATGAAGAAAGAAATACAAGAGGTAGAAAGGGCACAGCACGTGTAACAGTTCGTTGGATATTCTCTGACTTTCATCACAACCTACCTCTAACCGGTAGATTACTGTAATGAATGAATTCAATACTTGAAAATCAAGAAAAATTCAAATTTCAAATTTTAGTAATAACCCTTGACCTATTGTGCTGTTTTCACTGTAGCGTTGGTGAAAATCACTTACTGTTGAAAATGGTACAATTATTAAAGGTCCAACATTCATCATCAATTAGTACATTTTAAAGATAACTGCATGCGTTACCTGTCTCCTCAAGGTTTTGGGCTGCATTCTCCTTTGAACTTTGTTTATTATCCCTATATTGGGCGCAACCTGTGTCGCACAGGCATGGATACTTCTTTACTTCCCCAATTAGGCGTTCCATTCTCACTGCAAAGCACGTCAACTCCAAAATCCAGCTCCCACTGTGTGAGACAATGCTTCACACTTCCCACTTCTTTCACTCTCATGAGCATACTGCGCATGCTCCACCGAAGACACACCCAGGAAAATCGCTTGAGGGGCGATCGTGTTCCCACGTGATTTTGCATCCCGCTACGTCCATCGCATGGTTTAGCATTCGGTCTGTGGTGCACAATGTAATTTCTAGAACTCTTTATGGACTTGTGAAGGAAACCGATCCGGTGACATGCTTGAAGAGGTGTCTGTTGTATTGTCATATGCCGGCTGAGGCTTCGAGAAAGTTCCCGAGGTCGCCTGACGGTGTTTCATCACCATGTGCCAGTCGAGGGTTCGAGAAGGTTCCCGGATTCCCTCGAGAGAGTTCCCCAAGGTCGACGGAGTAATAATATAAAAGGGCGATCTTCGACACGGCGCAGGGAGTAGTCAACATGCTCGCAACACGGCACCTCGGAATTCTACCACTTGTATTCTCGGAGAAATAAATTAGTATACTCATCGGAAGTTGGTGTTTTAATCTAAGAGAGAAAACACTACAGTATCTGACAGCGTGGTGTGTCTTACGGTGTGTGGTGGGCTTAACACCTGGCATCCAGTATCTGCTTCAGCAGTACCACCCTATTAAAAGATTTTATGGGTGAAATTTACCAGATGTGTGCTGTAGCCATGTTGGCATTCTGTTGTAATGTCCACGGAAATTGATTAGGATGAACTCATGGGAATGGTGTGAGAAAGGTCCTCTGGGGAAATGGAAGTCGCCCTGTGTCAGATTCAATGACCTATTATATGGCTTGAAAAATCACTGTTGGACTGATAATTAGGAGTTTCCTTAGAATAGGAGATATTTCCATTTCCTTCTACTTTCTATGAACTAGCACCTTGATTTTTCTGAATTTATTTTATAGTTCTACCCTAATCTAAACTATCACATTTCTCTCAGACCAAATCTGGTCATGTTCTTTTTTCCAAGTGAGGAATGTGGTGTTGGAAGATTTAATCTAGAACAGCATGTATCTTGGGAAGTAGTTGTACTGGCATTTGGTGTGTGGGCTAAAAGTCAGCAGTCATGAAAAGGGATATTAGGATGTCATTGAACTGTCAGAATTTGATCTCCTTTATTCGCAGGCAATGCATGACCTCTTGAAGTGTACTGAGGGCTACTCTGCCCTTGACTGTGTCTCATTTGGGCTCTTCTCGGCCAATGAAATCAAGAAACTCAGCGTGTTGAGAGTGAACACCCCACTTTCTTTCAACTCCCTGGGTCATCCTGTGTCCGGTGGCTTATATGACAAATCTCTGGGTGAGTGTCTTCCCCCTTTCAACTCTTTTCCTTGAGGTTATTGGTTCCCAATTCTGAAATTATAATTCCCCATGGACACTCCATTTCCAAGAAAACGCTCCTGGATCATTCCACGCCAGTTCAACCACACCATGACACCCACAGACTCTGATTTTGACGAAACTTGGTACATATCATCCCTTCACTAATTTTAGAGACAGCTCCAAATTTTATATTTTTAGCTGGAGTAGTTTTTCAGTTACAGCCTCTCAAACTCAAAGCAAGTTCTCAATTTCTTCCATTCAGGAGGCTCGCCTCTCAAGGTGTACTATTTTACTCAAATAATCTTATCTCACTCATTTGTGGGTCATTTCTCCAGATGTTTTCCAGCTATGACCACAAGGCTATGAGGATTTCAAGAAAAAAATAGCACGAGCCCTTAAATTGTCTTTTGCAGTCTTAAAAAATTCTCATGTTAAGTCTTAGCATCATTTTTTGGCAAAAAACATGGTTAACTACCAGTGCCATTATCACTTAAAGGGTATTTTTTGATGTTCACATTTTTTTATCATAATCATCATACGGGTATGTACTATCATTTCCAAGAATAAAAATTATGGCTTTTTCATTCCTTTGTTAAAAATTAATGCTACATTAGTTTCATTTTCACAAAATGGCTTCCGGAGCACAGTTTTTTGTGATGCTCCCCATTAGTATAAAACCCGTTTTACACGGAGCACGTAATTGCACAATCTGATGTACGTACGAACATGCATTCCAAATTGCATCGTGTAAAGCCGTGAATTGCAAGAACGCATGCGCGAATGCATGAACGCGAGGTGGCAAAATAGCCCCTGCTCTAATTCGAAAATGATTGCTCGCCCGATTAAGAAAAGAAATGCAGTTTGAAGTTGTGCGATTTCGTGCCCGAGTAAAACGGCCTTAAGACACCCTAATGAAACTATTGTGATGAAACAAAGTTTCTGTCCTTATAAATTCATAAAATATTGCTTTCATGAGTGTTTGAATACATTAGATCACAGCTGTAAATACTTTTTGAAGGGTATCACATCAGCACATTAGCGCATGCAGGTAAAAGGAAACTGCTCTCAATATATCTTCCAAGATTGCAATGCTCCTTTTTTATTGCTATTTGTGATTTATTATTGAATTAAACTTGTTATAATGATTCATTATCTATTTATAGCAAATAAGTATGAGCCGTGATGAAGGAATAGATATCTCTGTGACTAATAAGATTAAGGTTTGGCATTTCTGTGTGGAAGAAAACGTAAAATAAAGGACCTGGTACTTTCTAAGTTAATGATGTGAATTTTTCTCCGGATTTCCAGCATTGGTTGCAACGTATATTCTGATTTGGATTCGGGGTTGGTTGGAATATCTGGGAAATTCATGGAAATTGGTAATGGGTCGGGGAAAGTCATGGGAAATGGGAAATTTGATTTTTCAAGCCAAAATCTGATTGTTTTCAACAATTGAAGAGTGCCAATTTTGGCACTTTCTTTTGGTGTGTGAATTTACTCTCTCGGAGGCATTTTGGCTCTTATGTGGCATGAGCAGTAAATAAATAAGTACATGTCCTTAAGTACCGCAAGAACAAGAGAGGTTAATGGAGCATTTTAAATGCGTACAAGGTTATCTAACGTGCCTCCGTTTGGTGACCAGGCATGAATAACACTCTGGGGCAGGCAGGCAGCCAATAATCCATCACCTACTTGCACGATGAGTCCACCACCTCACTGTATTTGAATTTCCCTCATTTTGGATGAGATCTGTAACAAAACTGTCACTGAAACTTGGTGATGAAACCTTTGCTACATCTCATAGGGTCGTAAAATCTCAATGGGCGCAAAATTAAAATGGGCAAAACCCAGATGCATACTACTCACTGCCGCAAGCTGGGAAACGCCCCATCTTAAATAGCTGGTGGTGGATGTAAACCATCCCTAAAACTGTTTGATGACGCGCAAAATCACAGAAATGAGGCTGAAACCTTGCTTCATCCAATCTGAAAATGCTGTGTGGTTCATGTGACCTTCGGCAGTAGAAGAGAATGGGTGGGAAGTCCGGTGCATTGCCGCCTGTCGGCAAGATGAAGGCTCCATTTCCAATGCTGACAGCCATCAGAAAGACACCAAAAATTGGCTGCCATGCCCAATGCTTTAGGGAGGAGTTAGCGTTAAGGTTTGACCGCGTGAGCATTGACAGTTGGCTATCCAAATACTAAATCATTTTGTCGTACAAGATTGAGTAAATACGTGTTCTGTTACTTGGTGTGCTGTCCAATTAATTGGATCTCCTTCACAACTTCAGTCCGTGACTGATGGACGAGGCAAATGTACTTTGTGGCTGGGTTTTGTTGCAGACCTTAGAATAAGATGCCATCCGAAAGGAAGCCGATATTTCCCGTTCAGGGAAATAGTGGCAGTCCTACTCCATACCTGGGGAACTTTATTCCCCATTTAGTACATGCCTAAATGTGTTGTGCTTCTAATGCTCGTGCCGTCTGTAAAATACGCACTTACCAAAGAGTGGATATTTTCATGTGAAAAAAAATGTAACTTTTGGCCTGGATTGAAACATGGAATTCCATAAACTCCACCCTTCATCAACTCTAGAATTTAATTAGCACCGGTTCATGCTTCGTACGACTTATAATTTACCTGCCAGAGAAATGGAAATTCATTGCACCTCTCCATGTGATCATGTGTGTTTTTGTCTTTATCAAGTCTGAGCCCAATGGTGATTCGTAGGTTCAAACTTACCTCATGTAATTAAGACTATTAGTTGTATTCACTAAATTTTAGTGTTGCGAGTAACAGGGTGTTGAGTGGGCTTTAAAAGCCTGTGGAGAAATACATTGAAATCCTCTTCCACTCTATAAGGGCCATCGTCTGAGAATGAGAAATGCCTGACTTGTGGGAATTCACGAATTGGGTGCCTGGGGCATATTGGCCACATAGAATTGCCGGTGCCGGTAGTTCACCCATTATTCCACAAGACCGTGCTGACCTTGCTGAAGCTGTCATGCCATGCTTGCAACCGCTTCATTATCCCTGGTGAGTAGTCTTCCGTGTAGTCATTTGACCCAATCCATTTGCTGGAAATCAGAGGAATTTTGAGGTGTTCAACCATGGGAGGGTTAACAGAATATATTGAACTGTATCAATATTCAAGTTGAAATGCTGCTGATCGGTAAACATGTTCAATGCCGACCTGGGGGGCTATTTGGGAATGTCGATGTTCATATGAACGACGGGATTTTTTACATTCATTCGTTGAGCTGTTCAATGAATGCCATTCTGACGTTCATTGAACGGCTTAATCAGGGTGTCTAACAGTCCTTGAAAACCTTAAAAACCTTGAATTATCGTTGAATTTTTTTGTATCGTTAAACTCCTTGATAAAAGGCCATTTTTCTGAATGTTTTCTAAAGACATGAAATGTAAAAAAAAGTGTAAAAAATACACTTTTTATTTTTATTGCACACATCGCAATTGCGATCTTTTCATGCCTCTGGTATAAATAAATAATAGTTTCAATGTGCTTAAGTATTTGAAATAAAATTGAAAGAGGTTTTAATTAAAGAGAAGTTTTGTATGCTTTGAATAATGTTTCCCTTATTTCCAGAAAACTTCAAGCTTCTTCTGATTAGTCAGCTGAAACTTCTTGACTTGGGCTTAATTGTCGAGGCCTACAATATGGAAACTGCTGTTCTCGGTGCCTTGATGACTATGTTGGGACAAGGAGAAGTGGACTTCTTGAAAGCCAATACAGTGCTGATAAATCAACAGTTGGAGGCATATGTGGAGTGTGCTATCCGAGGTATGGCTCGTGTGACCCATAGCTGTAGTTCCCTGGTGTGCTCCCAAATGTTCTGGGTGTGTGTTGATTTTTTTCCATGGGTTCCATGCTATAGCCAAGTATGGAAATTCTCTCTATCCCTAAAACTGTTTCACTGGTTTTCCATCTGGGGCCTGTTTCTCAAACGTACAAGTCTACAACTTACAAGTTCACAAGTTACAAGTCCATTTCACACAAGTTACAAGTGTTTACTCACAAGTGTTTTCATGGTTACGACACATTCTGTTTCTCAAACAGACTTGTAAATTACAAGTCCTTGTAACTTGTAAGAAAATTTCTAAAAGTCCTCCGAGGTGAGTAAATCGCAGTAAATCGGAAAGAATAACTGGGAAAACAAATGAAAAGCATCTTGTGATCTCTTTTTCTCAAATGTTACGAAGGCGATAGCGACGGTCAAGGTATCAGTAGATAGGATTTTTTACAGACTTTTGACATAACATGCTCAGTTTACGCTAAAACACATTGTTTGCTATTAATTTAAAGTTAAAAGAAAAGTCTTTTAGACTAAAGCGAAATGAGAAAAGAACACCCCCACGGAGACTTTGTGAATTAACAATGAAGAAGAAAGATTTATTTCCAACAGGAGACATGAATGTTGCTTTTAATCGCGCAATTCATAAATGATCTCATTTGATAAAGAATAAATTATATTGGGGAGGTGGGAATGGTTGAAAATGCGAAAGTTACACACTAGTTTGCTAGTATTATTTATTACTATTTATCAAAATATACCTACCTACTTTTCATGTCACGTCATTGTTTATACAATGAGAGGTAAAAATGCAGAGCATAAGTTCCCGTACTAAAATAATAAATCACTATGAAGTATTAAGTCGCGAAAGTTCAATAGGAAACTCCATACGTATTTAAAGTCGCCATTTTTATCTGATGCAGGAGATGCAAATGCTACGGTAATGTGCTGTGGTTTTTCCTAATATGCCGTAGTCATGTGTCCGATATCCTTGGTGCAACATTGGGGCTCAAGGACTAGTGAAATTAAAAATAAATTGTGCATAAGTCCTAGTACGAAGTTACATAAATCGGTGGTTAAATATCTCATGGAAGGGAAAAAAATCTACGAGCTGTGACAGGACATGCGCGCGCGTGCCGCCGTACTGCGACGCCCATCTCACTAGTAAGTCCGCCGTTTTTATGTACCTAAATCATGATTTTTTTTATTTTGTCATTCATTGAAGATTTTTGTTGGACCATATTGAAATATTAACTGCTTTAAATTCCATAGACAGTTATGATTTCTTTCAAAGTTTGACTTTTTTCAAGTTTTGATGTCATATCTACGCCTTATCGTTCATTTTTTACACGGATGATGCTTGGGTATTTTGCATTTAACGTGTTTGCATTCCCTCTCGTCATCGTTTACAGCAAAATATAATTTGTAAAAGTTAACCACGTTTTAAAAGGCGACTTACAGCGACTATGACTTGTGCATTAGGAAAACAGTGGGGGGATTTGGATTTATAAATCAGAGCTTGGTGCGACTGTCCGCACTTACCAACTAAACACGAATTGTTGCAAGGTCGGATTTGTTTTGTTTTAATGAATATCAATTACTCCACTCAATCCAATGTAAGCATTGTAGGGCTAAGGCTACAAGTGAATACTTGCCTATGAAAAATGCCGCGTAAATTATAAGAGAATATCGCAAGCGGCTTTGATAATGGCCGAAAATTCGAAGTTAGGCCCGCAAAACCCCGCAATAGTATAAAAAAAGCCCCAAAATTTTTTCTTCAACTTCGACACATAAAAAGAGGGGTGCGACTCTTACACGCGTTAACGGCATCGTCAATGCATTAACATCTGAGATTGCCATTGTGCCCTCAGTGCATTGCCGACTGCCAAATTATTACTCGTGGTAACTAACTCGCCCCACCTAACATCCATCGTCGTTTATCGATATCTAGTATATTCTGGTCACGAACTTAGATATTTACCGGTATTTCAATGGGATTCCAACAGTGCGTTTCATTTCGGAAGTATAAATGGGAATATGTGTTCTTTCAAGCAAAATTGCTGCATAAAACTGCCAAATGATGTTGACTTAAATTATTGCACTCTAAGAATAATATCGACTAGATACTCAGAAAAATTATGGAGCACTTTAAAATACGTAATCCTTAGGCATTAATTTTGGCGCTCCTTTAATTTCAGACCGTAACTAAAGTAAGCGATGAAGCGTAGAGCAGAAACGACGAGAAAAACAATAATTTCAATTAGAAATAAGCAGATGGAAAATAACGCGGTGATAGCCACGGTATTTGATGGTAAATAATAAAAATTGTTTATCATCACTCTAGGAAAGTTTTTAATGGTGAATAAAGCAAGATTGAGATATTTACTCGACTTGCATCGTGAAGCACGCGGAACACTTGGATGCCCCTTTGGAGATGCAACCCGCACACCACCTCCATACATCGAAAACCCCCTACATCGAAGTCATGATTTTTCTGGTCCCAACAAATTCGTTGTATGGGGGTTTTACAGTATAGGCCTTTCAACATACAGCTCCCTAATAAAAGTACAAGCAAGGTTGGTTCCACAATATTTATTGCTTGCAATGGCTAGATTTGGCCTTCCTGTGGCATCTTTGCCAGCCTATCGAAAGTGAAATGTGCATTCTATCAATGTAAATTATGCAAAACAAGGTAACGACTGAATTGGTTGCAATTTTTTTTTCAATGTGGTTTAAAATTTTGATTTTCTCTCGTCAATCATGTGTTAAATGCCACCATGTGACATGAAAGAGAATCCGGATTGCCTATTCCCATTGATAATGATTGTCACCACTAGAAAGATAGCACTATTAAATGAAAAGGAAAACTTTGTTATATTCCACCAATTTATTTTCAGGTACTACTAGTTTTGACGCAGCGGTGTCATCTTCAGGTACAAAGAGTAAAATCAAAAATATGATCTTTATATACCATCCAGGGTAGGCGTTGGGGTGGGGGAGGAAGAAGGTAGGTGGGGGGGGGGTGGAAAACCTCAAGGATACAATGTGGTGAATGTGTAGCAGGTGGATACAATGTAGTAGTGGGTGGTGGGGGTCGGAAAGGGGGGACGACCATTGGCAGGTTTGAGTTTTGAAGGGTTGTTGGTGACTAAGGTAGCGGTGGGGTGTCCATGGGAGTGGGGGAAGGGGAAGGATTACGGGCTTCTGTTTTTTCCGTGAGGGTCTGGGAGGCTTCTAGGAGGGGGGAAAGGTTTTCAAATAGTATGTCGTTAAGTAGAGGACGTTTCTTCATCTGTCTCTTTATCTCCAACTCTTCCTTTTTGTCCATTCTCTTCCCTTTTTCCTCCCAGTGTAAAATCTTCGGGGTGGAATCACTGGTGTGGTTCTCCTCCCACAGGTGTTTTGCAAAGTGGGACTGGGAGAGGTTACATGTCTGGAAACACCTCTTGTGCTCTCATCCGGAAAAAAACATGTCTGTCCAACAGAGGCCGCAGAACACTCATTGCATTCCACTATTTATCTGAATGAAGAGAGAGTTCAAAACTTATCCAATAGCCTAACTTGATGTTCAGTTTGGTAACTATTATCCCTTTTAGCCAATGCCTACCCACCAATCACCCTTCTCACGTTGACCTCTCCCAATAACCAGCCAATCATATTTCTGCTGAAAATGGTCCTCAATCCCTCTTTACCACTTTGGCAACTCTTGATCCAACAATGGAGCCAAATGGGTGGAGTATGTATTTATGAGTTTATTGTTTTCAGAGAGTGATTTGGACAAGGAGGGCCTGTACTTGGAGAACAGGAATGTTGAGCAGCTCAGGAATATCTTCCTTGCGTCTGTTGTGCGGCAAGTGCCGACGTCGAAGAAGTGTCCGCTGTGCAAAGTGCAGATGAATCCAATCAAGAGGCTGGGTGGGAAGATCGTGACGTCGATACTTGGGAGAGTGGAGGTGGCAGCTAAGCATTCGTCAGAGTGAGTACCAATCCTTCCCTATAATCCTATCCTAAGTTATGCTGGTGGTTCCTTGAAATTCTTTATTAGTTTCACCTATTCCTGGTGGGCTTTACAGACAGAGGACGGCATCATGATGAATACATATATGTATGAAGAAAATAACTCTCATGTTTAATTTGGCAGATACAGTAGATTCTCATTATGACGAACCACGCCCTTACGAAATTTCGTTTTTGCGAAGCAATATCGTTGGTCCGAATCAAAGAGGTATCCAAACGTATGGCAAAAGAAATGATATTACGGAATTTCCGAACAAAATTATGAACCTTAGTCCTGGTCTCAATGGAAACAAAAAAATCTTCATTACAAATTTAGACGTATAAACAATGGCATTCATGAGGACATCATAATGTTGCATTATAAATTGTGAAGCTTTGTCACACGTACTTTGCCCAAGAACTTGAGAACTACCATGTAAGCAGTGGATAGTTTGGTATTAGCTTAACTTACAATTATCTGGGTTTAGGGCACAGGACTTCCGTTGGTTTGTGAACTTCGGAGGGACACTGGAAGCATGAGGAGGAGTAAAAGCGGAGAAACAAAAGATAATGGCTTGTTTATTTTCTTTAAAATTTCTTTTTTCTTTTCTTTTTGGAAACATACATGGCCACAGAAATACGATATGCGGCCACAGAAGCAATTTAAGCTCGCTTGCCTCAGTCGCCCCAACGCTCACAATGGTTCAGGGGACTCACCATAATGCAAAACTGTTGTAGGAAAACTTTGTGTGTAGGAAAATGTTACAATTTTGTATACAGTAAAATGGCCGCTACGACGGCCCACAGTGGTCGGAAACTGAAAAAAGCCGGACATAATCCAAAATTGCTTTTTTTTTAGATTAAGACTTGAAACATGGCATTTATTGCATACAAATGATTGCTGAAGAACAAGTCATTTTTCTTAAGTCCTACCCATTACTTGTACACGAAGGCTCAAACATGACCGACATTCCAAAAAAATGGCAGTTTTGATTTTTCTACGAAAATCTTAAACGTTAAGCAGATAGTAGACTTGAGGAAGGATTTGAATGAAATAATATAATATAATATATAGAGATCGACCGATACTAGAAATTTCCGATACCGATTCCGATACCATGAATATCGGCTGATACAGATACTACTTAATTCTAGGTATAATACGAACTCAACATTCCACCACAAGCATTTTAAGGTGGCTCAGTCAACTAAGAAACCAGATTACCGAAACAACCATTATTACACAGGCAAAACACTAAAATCACTGATAATTTTTTATTAATAATAATATTTTCATTGTTCAGCAGGTCAAGTGACGTAGAACTCATCAACAAAACTATACTCAAAGCACAAATACAAGATAAAAGACTGTCCCTCCCTGTCATTGCAAATATTGAGATTTTGTAAAATTATTCCCACGCTACCATGATGTCAACATTGCGTAGCTAACGCAAACGAAATTACTTTAATACGCGATTTTACATTGAGATAAACTCACTGGTGGCGTTCGGTACCAGTGCACTCTAGCGGTAGAAGTCGGCACCTCGTTTAATTGGTGGTAAAAATCTGAAATTTGAAAAATATGAAAACCACTGAATTGACTGCCGATACCGATACCATGATTATTGGCCGATACTTCATATCGGTATCGGAATCGGTCCATCCCTAATAATATATAATAATACCATCTGTGATATTGGTACTTTTCCTGTCCTATGCATAAGTTTAAGAGATTATGGTTGATATTTGGGTGCTATTATGTCACTAAATGGCGGACGTTTTTTCAGTCAAAATTTCCAGTAAAGTAGTTATTTTAATTGGTTGCACGAATATGTGCACCAAGATATTTGTACAGAGTACTAATTGAAGACTTCTCAAGATTACTGTGAAAAAATCTTTGAAAAATATCAGCATCTTTGGGGTAGCGGGTGGGGGTGAGATAGTAGTGTCCTTTGCCTTGCCAGAGCATTCGGGGGTATTCGAATGGACCCTCCTCGGTGTGTTTTTTTCATTAGGATGTACTTTGTAGCTTTTAATGTATTAATTTAACCTGTTAAAATTTTCTGACTTTTGATGAAAATTTATTTCAGCAGAATTAAAATGTTCCAATAATAGGTGACCTTTTTGGCGTACGGTCAGGGAAATAGGTGAATCCATCTGGGAGAAGTCAGGGAATTTAAAAATTAGATATCAGTAGCCACCCTGGTAATGCATACTACATAGTAATATCTGCCCATTTGTTTCATGCTGTAGTAATTTCCTTTAGATTAGATTGCTGTTGGGGGGGCCTTCGTCAGGAGCCCGGGCACTTAGACCTTTCTTGGTCCATTGTGCCAACCCCTTGCCTGTCTGCCACTTGCAGACAGGGGACAAGAGCACCACGGTAGAGGTATGGAGGATTGGCCTCCCCCTGCCTCACCCCAGTACCAGGTATAGAGGATGTCCTCCCTCCAACCGGCCCAGGTCTCCCTCCGGCCTGCCGGTATAGGTATGGAGGGAGTATCATCTCTCCATCCATGCCTGGTCGAGGTATGGAGGAGGGTCACCCATCCAACCACCGTCCGGGCCCAACGTCGCTTAACTTCGGTGTTCTGATGGGAACCGGTGTTTCAACGTGGCTAGGCCCTTGCCCTAGTAATTTCCTTTACTCCATTGTGTAATTCACTTTGTCTTTTCTTACCTTTAAATATGTTTTCCTTATTTACTCGTTTTTATTAATGACTAATGAATTGTTTTGTTTTTTAAAGCCTTGTTGGTCCATGATTGACTCAGACGTGTGTGTCTTGTCTGTTTTTGCAGAGGCCAGAAGGCTCCAAGGACTAAAGTGAAGAAAGTTGGAGAGTCGGTCATGATGCCAAACAAGATGAGGTGAGATTTGCATTTTCTTTTTCCCCAGCAACAGTGGAGAAATATCCACTGTCTGTATGGTTGTATAGATATTCAGACACTTATGACAACAATATTCTTATTATTGAAGTCCAAAGGAAGAACTAGGAACTTAAAATTAACAAAGACACTGATAATTTCCCTGAAATGTTGCTTTTCATGATGGGTTGGTTGAGTCCATTGGTTCTCGGTTCCTCCTGCTGTAGATCTTGGAACGTGAAGTAGAATGAAAGCTTTTCCAGAAATGATATTTCTATTAAAAAGATTTCTGTCCTTGCATTATCTTTAGCAGTTTGACCAAGATTCCCTTAAGCACACCATTATAATCTTTAAAACAAGGCAGCATGCGTTTGTATATCATTTATTATTAGTTGAAAAAATGTTTACATGCCTTGTTTTCAGAGATGAAAACCAAAGTTTAATTTACCTTGTGTATCTTAGTACGAGACAATTCTGAATATAAGATGACCCCCACATTTTTAACTCTTTATGGAAGGAAAACATACTATGCACACAATAATAAACCTTCATTACATCAAACTGCTGTGAAAATCATTCCCACTGGAATATGTAAGCCATTTTCAGTTGAATGTCAAGGAAATTTAAAAAAATACTGCAAATTATTTCCTCATTAGAATATTTTAATCATTAAAAGATTTGGCGTTTTCCCAGCAAACAAGGCTGGTGTAATTTTCCCAAGTTTCCCCCGGGTCAGGACGGCGGCCGTTGCCAAGTTTTTGATGGCTGCATCTGCCATTGTCTTCTGGGGTGATTTTTTCAAATCATTATTCTAACTCACTGCCAGAGGTCTCTAGTGCATTGTCTGATTATTAGAGGCAAAGATTTATGGTGAATGAAAACTGAAAATTTCGTCAAATAAATTGTCATTTTCGGCATATAATTTTGTCTTAAAAATACAATTTCGACACAAAAAAATGATTTCGTAATAAAAAATTGGTTTAAACATATTTGGCAAATTTTTAGATCATGCAAAAGTTTGATAAGAATGGTATAAAAGAAATTTACTTGGAAAAGAGAAAAAAATTATAAGATGGGTATGAATTAAACACACTCTTGCTATTTATTGTAAAAACACAAAAATATACTGAAGTGGAAGGTAAGTACTGATAAGCAATATTTAAATTTAAATATTCAAACATTCATTGTCAAATAGACCTGCATAATGTAATCACTTTTAGTTGTTAGCTTCATAAACATTGAGATAATAAGTCTAACCTACATTAAAATATACATGTATATACTTGTAGGTGGCTTCTTATAATTAGAAAATTTTGGAATGTACTATCTCAAAATATCCATTGTCAAGAATTTTAAAACGTTACTTTTTATAGTCCATTTCAAATGACTTGGCAGCTGAGAATTCGGCCGTTCTCGTCAGCTCTCGTTTACTCTCGCTCGGCAGGGGAAATTGTGGAATGGGCAAGGTAGGGGTGGGACGAATGCCAGGTAAGGGAGGGACGAATGCCAGCAAGGCGTTGCCACAGAAATCGCACAGCCGTACTTTAAATATCGCTGATGTAAACGCAGGACACGTGGCAACACGGCAAGGAGAGGTCTTCGCATGACAGAAGGCAGAGCAAGACTGAGGTCCCGGGCGAATGAATTTCCCCACCCACGCTCCTATTGGCTACCCCAATACCACATGACTGGGCTCAAGCTCCTCCCCACGGCTGGCCCTGCGTTCTCAGCCGCCAAGTAATAGCAGAGGCCAACTGTTACTGACACCGAGAGCCAAAAGTCAAACTTAAGACTTTTAAGACTGGAGACGAGAATGGCAATATCTTAAAGTTGGGTGGGACACTGGCGTATAAGAGTTTTTTTGCCTTGTGAGACTGCCCATTGCAGTGTCTATTGCACATGTCTTTCTGAGCCCAGTCAATTCTAACATTACAGTGCTTGCACATGATAATGCTTTTTTTAATATCAAATACAGTAAAACCCCCGTACAACGAATTTGTTGGAACCGGAAAAATCATGACTTCGATGTAGGGGGTTTTCGATGTAGGGGGTTTTCAATGTATGGATGTGGTGTGCGGGTTGCGTCTCCAAAGGGGCATCCAAGTGTTCCGCGTGCTTTACGATGCAAGTCGAGTAAATATCTCAATATTGATTTATTCACCATTAAAACCAATTCACCATTCACCAAGAGTGTTGATAAACAATTTTTATTGTTTACCATCAAATACCGTGGCTATCACCGCGTTATTTTCAACCTGCGTACAGTGTGTCCTCGTTTAACGTTGTTAACTCGTTCCTGATAAAGTAGACGTTAAGCGAAACAACGTTAAACGAAGCAGTATTTTCCATAAGAAACAATGTAAAAATTTAAAATCGGTTACAAACTCACCAATTCTTCATTTCATAACAATAACGATTTCTTGTGTGAGAATAGTAGAAAAGTAAGGGGTATTAGATGAATGGTAAAGGAAAGTGAAAGGAATGCGCAT
Source organism: Pyrrhosoma nymphula (assembly GCA_963573305.1). Lineage (NCBI taxonomy): Eukaryota > Metazoa > Arthropoda > Insecta > Odonata > Coenagrionidae > Pyrrhosoma > Pyrrhosoma nymphula. Next base: position 126,314,950 of record OY754337.1, on the reverse strand, counting down.
TTATTAAATGTAAGAAAAAAAGGCGTGAGATTCTTAGTTTTGGTGAAAATAAAGTTTGAAAATGACCAAATTCGCGTATTTTTTGTGATATTTTGACGCCATATTGCGGGATTTTTGGAAGTCCCGGTAGAGGGATACGGACTAATTTCACGTCTGAAATATGGCCTTACCCAACCCCCCCCAACAACGTTGCGTGTCTGTGGAATGAAACAGGGGTGCTAAGGTGGGACAGTACGCGGCTTCGAGAAGGCCATTTCTGAACGGAAAAATAGGTTATTTGGCGGATAGTTACGATTTATTTTCACTAATACCCTTTTAAACCAACCCACCCCAATGGTGATTGGTTTGCGTAAAATTACGGCGAGAGGCGAGTTGGTGATGAAAGTTCCGTATGGAGGCAGTGGAATGAAGTACCTCCAAAGATTATAGGGTAGCTCCGAGAGGTTACCCGTCCCTCCTGAGTGTAATAAAGCCGTCGAAGAGCGGGAATACTTTTAAGTTGAAGGCGGGAAAAGTCATGGGCGGTGGGTATAGAAAATGAAGACACTGCTTGACCGCTGCGCCATCTGGGGGAACTAGGAGTAAAAGGTCAGTATTTTCAATATGGCGTCCAGAAGTAGATTTACATCACAGGTTTAAGTGAATAGTTTACGAAAGAAAAAGGATTTATGAAGCAAACGAAAGGTAAATGCGCTTATGTAGCGTAGCAATATAAGTGAAATAGGTGGTATAAGGTGATCGGGAAGCAGGTGAAATTAATTTTCTCCCAGACTGGACGCTATGATACAAATACCACGGCGTATTTTAATTACGCGGACAGTCGAACAGATGATTTCACTAGTCAGAGATCTTCATATCTTAGATGAAACAAACTGAAAAGGCATTTTTAAAAGAATAAGCACCAGGTTTCCCTCCTATATTTCTGATATTTAGTGCTGTTAGCACCGGCTTCACTCAGAGTAAAAGAAATTTTTGTTTTTCACTGCGGGAGCGTGCGCATGCGAATGCAGTGAAGGGCAAAGATTTCGCTCGCTGCGATCGCGAAGACGTAGGATATCAATTAAAATAGTGAGTGAACTAGGGAAACTCGGTGCTGTGTACAAATTTTTTGTTATTTCGTAACAAAGTTTTAGGAAAAGTATCACCCTCGACGATGTACTGTATCATGGAGGGTTTAGAATACACACTAATTCAACACGAAAAAGACGTTTTCGATACACCTCAAACAGCAGTAAATCTACCTTATGGCGGCATGGGATTTTAAGGTATTTTTTCCCGTAGATATCTGCCCCTGGATCTACCATTCGGACATGGTATTATTAATACCATGCGATTGAAGATGGCACACTAACGTTGGTTTGAGTTTTAAATCACCCGATGCATTGCCCCCCAATAACAGCGTAGTAAATAATAAGCAAACATATAGTTATGAAACAAAATAACGTAATAATTATTCGCTCAGGTGAACTTTTCACACACGCTATGAGGAGTTAACGTCTAACTTTTCCGCCGAATGGAAATTATGCATCAGATGCGCCAAATTCCTATTCGTTATTCATTTTTTTTTTGGTTGCGCAAAATTTGAACAACGTTATCACGAAGCACTGACGACGTTGAACGATTTAGGGTTTTAATTGTTGGACAACGTTATCGCGAAACAACGTTAAACGGGACAACGTTAAACGAGGACACACTGTATTTCTAATTGAAATTATTGTTTTTTTCGTCGATTCTGCTCTACGCCTCCTCGCTTACTTCAGTTACGGTCTGAAAGTAAAGGAGCGCCGAAATTAATGCCTAAGGATTACGTATTTTAAAGTGCTCCATAATTTTTCTGAGTATCTAGTCGATATTATTCTTAGAGTGCAATAATTTAAGTCAACATCATTTGGCAGTTTTATGCAGCAATTTTGCTTGAAAGAGCACATATTGCCATTTAGACTTCCGAAATAAAACGCACTGTTGGAATCCCATTGAAATACCGGTAAATATCTAAGTTCGTGACCAGAATATACTAGATATCGATAAACGACGATGGAATATAGGTGGGGCGAGTTAGTTACCACGAGTATAAACGTGGCATCGGCAATGCATTGAGTTCACAATGGCAATCTCAGATGATAATGCATTGACGATGCCGTTAACGCGTGTAAGAGGTGCACCCCTCTTTTTATGCGTCGAAGTTAAAGAAAAAATTTTGGGGCTTTTTTTCTCCTATTGCGAGGTGTTGCGGGCCTAACTTCGAATTTTCGGCCATTATCAAAGCCGCTTGCAATATTCTCTTATTATTTACACGGCATTTTTCATAGGCATGTATGGACCTCAGAGGCAAGTATTCACTTGTAGCCTTAGCCCTACAATGCTTGCATTGTTTACTGTCCTTTGGAATGAGTGGAGTAATTGATATTCATTAAAACAAAACAAATCTGACCTCACTACAATTCGTGTTTAGTTGGTAAGTGCGGACAGTCGCACCGAGCTCTGATTTATAAATCCGAATCCCCCCACCGTTTTCCTAATGCACAAGTCATAGTCGTTGTAAGTCGCCTTTTAAAACGTGGTTAACTTTTACAAATTATATTTTGCTGAAAACTATGACGAGTGGGAATGCAAACATGTTAAATGCAAAATACCCAAGCGTCAGGCGCGTAAAAAATGAACGATAAGGCGTAGATACGATATCAAAACTTGAAAAAAGTCAAACTTCGAAAGAAATCATAACTGTCTATGGAATTTAAAGCAGTTAATATTTCAATATGGTCCAACAAAAATCTTCAATGAATGACAAAATAAAAAAATTCATGATTTACGTACATAAAAACGGCTGACTTACTAGTGAGACGGGCGTCGCAGTACGGCGGCACGCGCTCATGTCCTGTCACAGCTCGTAGATTTTCCCTGAAAAGACCTTCTGTCCCTATTGCTATGGAATAGTGCAACCTTATCCTTCCTCCATCTTCTAATGCACGATTCCGGCACATCATGCCTTAGTCCGGCAGCGCAGTTTCCTACATCCTCAGCGTCTTTGATGACTTAAAGCACTTCAAGCCAACTACCGTGAAAGACAACCACTTTTTGCCCTTGTTCATTTTGGAACAACACTGACCTATGTTGACGCATGCACAAATGTTAATATTCACAGAAGTCTCTCAGTTGAGCTTAAGGCAGGTGCATACAGTGGAGTCACTCAAAGTTGTCCGGTGACAGAAAATGATAAAGTTAGGGGGGTGGAAAATTCCAGTGCTTGCTCTTGTCACGAGGCCAATCGCTGTTCCCCAATTGCACCCCACACCCTTGCCTTGTCAAACAAAAAGTTTTTAAAGTTATTAGGCAACTACGTCTCCCGTAAACAAGCGAGCGAATGATACCCTCCCCTTGATGACTCACGCTAAGCACCAAGGTCACTCAGCTCTCCCTCCAGGGACTTGCCTCGGCCACGATACGCGTGGCGCGGCTGTAGGCGGCATACGTGCCGCTCGCCGCCAATCCCAGGTATTAAATTTTTCTTGTGCCGTTCTTCTCATTCTGTGGCAAAATGTCAGCCGAGAACGTTCTGTCTTCTGACAGTATGTACTGCCATTTCAGATTCTGAACTTATCTTAGATCGAAACACTGCTCGTTTCGTGGCCACTACCGCCCTGCCGCGATACTGCTCTGCAGCCCACCGCTCATATCGTGACCGAGGCTCGAAGGCTGGCAGATAAAAAATTCGTGAAAGAGGTGCACCCTCATTTTCGGCTGCGATTTCTGGGAAAAAAGGTATCCTCACGCAATCGAGCATATACTAGGGCGATCTCGAGCAAACGCACCACTTGCCGGTTAACAGACCACATCCATCAAGGTTAAGACGGCAATAGCAATATTTGGATAGAGGGGTAACTCCAGATTTCCCTTTGGGATGGGGACAGAGTAGATAAAAATTGGCTCTCATTGGTTGAACACCACCCAATGATGTTTTGAATACTTCGCCCTCCTAACGAGGGGAGTGTCCGATGAACGGGTCGCAGATCTCGATGAAAATTCATATGCATATAGAACTCAGAATGCTTTTCAAAAATCACTCCACATATGGGCAAATAAATCCAATAGTTAACAAAAAAAGGCGTTTAAACATATATAGATGTTATAAAATCCCTATTTATCAGCCTCCGGCATCAAGGGTGATGTCAATTGATTAGCGTACGGGGCTGCGGTGCGGAGGAACCATGTTCGATCCCCGTCGGCGACAAATTTTTCATTATTACTTTCTTTGTTTTTTCCTTCGTGGAATTCTATGTTTCAATCTAATTTTTACTTTTCTATTCTAAGTTTTTTTTAACGAGTGGAAATATTTTTTTTGCGAATACCATAGGGCTTATTTTTTTCTTTTCCGCGAAATTTCTTTGTTTCCCCATTCTTTCACCACGCAAACTTGATTTGTTCCTTCATTTGCAAGACCTCCTGTTGATATCATAATTATACAACAATGAAAATTTTCTGAAAGTGGTCACTATCGCCATTTAAAACACGAGCCTTATTACAATGTATTTATTTGTACGTCTTTAGATCGTGAAATGGTGATTCGATTACAGAAATTAGTAGATAATCCGATCACATGTTCCCCTCCTTTTTTCAATGCACAACAAAACAAGAAAACGGGGATCTTTGATCGTGGGTCTTATAAATATTGATGTAACAATTATTTAGACTATTGTATAATTATAATATCAACAGGAGATCTTGCAAATCAAGGAACAAATGAAGTTTGCGTGGTGAAAGGATGGGGAAACAAAGAAATTACGTTGACTTCGCGGGAAAGAAAAAAAATAAGCCCAATGGTATTCGCGAAAAAAAATATTTCCACTCGTTAAAAAAAAACTTTGAATAGAAAAGTAAAAATTAAATTTTAACATAGAATTCCACGAAGGAAAAACAAAGAAAATAAGCATGAAAAAAATTATCGCCGACGGGAATGAACATGGTCCTTACAGGCAGGTGGACAGAGGGTCTAATGATAACCGTCCACCTGCCTCTCCCAAAATAAAATCCGATACCGAAAGGTAATTTGAAACCATTTTAGAGGAAAACATGGAGCTCCTCCCATTCACCAGGTCCCGGGAATGTAACCCAATACGGGAAAGTAATCTGATACGATTTAAAAAGGGAAAATTGAGCTCCATCCTCACCACCTGCACCTTCGCAAATGAGGTGGGGTGGATGAGTGAGAATGGAAAATAGCCCCCCTGATCTGATCTTTTCAGAGTATCTTTCTGTATTGGGTTACGGCTGGCTGGCTGGCACTGACTGGTATTCCCCCCTCCCCTCTTGGTGCATTACTCATCCACCCAACTATCACCTGGCTCAGCTAACGCCGAGCGGAAGCTTTGGCTTCCCTTACACGTTTTTTATTGTGGGAACCATCAGAGTTGCCGGTTCCCACCATAATATACGTGTAAACGAGCCTTCATGGAGCCAGAGCGTCAAGTTTCCTTCATGCCTTCCTGCGGTTCTACTTCCTGCTCATTACGTAAATGTCTATGGAAAAATCACCTGTAAATGAAGAATGCTGTTTTTTCTCAATAATTCGTTCTAGAGGGGCACTTTTCATGTTTTGGGCCCAAGCGCAGACTTCGATGTACGGAGTTTTCGTAGTTAGAGAGGTTCGTTACGGGAGGTTTTTTTGCGTGCATTGTTCACTGAAAGGGTCCGGGACCGGGCCAATGACTTCGAAATACGGAGTTTTCCTTAAAATTTTGCTGTATGGGTGTTCGTTGTATGGGGGTTTTACTGTACATATATGATAACTAGGGATGGACGGATCCAGGATTTTTTTCGGATCCAGATCTGGACCGGATCGTTGATTTCAGATGTCAGATCCTTCGGATATTTTCGGATCCTAGTGTATCTTTAATAGTAAGCTAGAAAACAATGTCATTAAAGTAGTTTGCATTTGTAAACACATCTTTCAGAACTCTTTTAAGAGCCGTGGATGAGGCTGATGAAATAGATGGTGGCGAAGACATTGGGCTAAGGGGATCTAAAATAGAAGAATCCAAAGAGTCAAAGTTATCAGGATCATCAGTCAGGGTGCATGCTCTCCAACGTGGAAGTAGGCTTCGGAAAAATTGTGAACCGGAGTGGAATTCAACATTTTCTGACGTACCATGGAGTTTTCATCGTGGATGTACGCAGTGGCATATGCAGGATTTCCTTCTGGGGAAGGGGATTTCATTAATATTTATGTGCATCACCATAAAATTATATTTAGATTATTATTTACTAAAACAATAATTAAATTAAAATTCTCTTTTCGTGAAGACAATTCCACAATATTTTTCAGCCCAATAAGCAAAATTCTAAACACTAGTTGAGGTAAACGAATAAAAACAATTTCAGGTAAACATGTTTTTGGGGGGGTTTAAACCCTAAAACCACCACTGGATGTACGGACGAAGGTTTTGTCCACAGATGTGTAAGGGGGTAGGATACCTCGCTAAGAAATGTGTTTGCAGACCGTCAGCATTTACACTGTTACGATGGATTGCTGGAAGATAAAAACTGTGGACTTTGCAATTCAATGTACCTAGTAAAGATAGGGCTATGTGGGAATTGAAGAGATTAATGTGTATATTAAGCCTAAATCAACAATTTTCGCCATCGCATTTCTTGGCCATGAGTTGGACTAAATGAGCCAAAAATTGTCTATAACCTGAAATTATCCTTTCTCAATGAATTCTGCCCTTGCTCATAATAGTTTTCAATACAATTGAAGCAATCGTGTAAAGCGTGAACTGTGTGGCACTTCTTCATTGGCACTTTGTTGCGATGGTAGCGCCAAGTCAGACCTGCACCTCCAATTCGGCCGATTTCTTCGTCTTCAACACGTAGCTCACTCCTGCCGACACCGGATACATTTTTCGGTTTCTCTTTGTGAGGACTGTTGTAAGTCATTGAGTGATGAGCAGAGGCTGACTGTTTCTTCCCCCTCTCGGCTCGTATTACGGCTTTGGTGATTCATCCAGCTATCTTTCTCAATCACACAGCCGGAAACAATAAATCTGTCAGATTTCGCTTTGATCCTGCAGTAAGGTCTGAAAAAGAGACACCTTTAAAACAGTTTGTCCCAGAAAACCCCTCAAGAAAAAAAGTTTTTCGTTCCTTATTCCAGGGAACGACGAAATTAATCTGAGGGCCATTTCCATTTCAAATCATGCAGGAGGTGTGGGGAGACCATCAAGGATTTTTCTCAAAAATATTAGACAATAGACCAATAAAAGAAATTTAAAAAATCTGCCTTCTTTATTTTTATATATTGATTTTTCATGAACTTACAGCCATTTAAAAAATCACCCAAAATGGTCGTTTTAACAAGCAAGGGGAAAACTGTGAATTTTCAAATGTCTCTGATTTGGCCAATAATAAACTTAGGATGTTGAAGATTTTTTTGTTTTGCAGTGCTCTCTTTATATTTGTACTACATGCTTTGAAAAAAGTTGGAAGTTAAATGGGATATGGAGTATAAATTTCACAATTGTTTAAAAATCAGAAAATTGTTCCAACTTTAACAATTTTTTTACAGCTATGAAATGTGATAAAAGAGTAAAAATCAGTTTTACAGGTATCATTTAGGCACATTAGTGACAGTATATTTTTTAATAGCTACGATAATGTTGCATTTCCATGAAATATGCCTTCAAAGTATGAACAACTGCCATTTTTGCATAAACAATAGAGGCTATATTTCAAAAAACCCATCTTTAAAAAATTATGAAAATTGGCTAAAATATACCAATAATGATGAGCACTAAGCCCATGCAAAAAGAGTGGGCAATATTTTTGTTGATAATTAATTATGAATTTTATAAGTTAGTGCATTACACCCATCAGCCAAGTTGTCACATTTTGCCTGGTTCCCATGATATTTCCAATTTTAAAAAGCAATGAGAAGTCTGAAATTCTAAATTTGTCCTAACAGAGTTAAGAATTTATGACTTTATTTTAGTTATTACTTATTAGTAGGGACCCTGAAATTTTGCGAATGGATTTTTTCGCGAATTTTATTAAAAGAGCATTAAAGTTTTTATTTGGATGTTTAAGGCCCTAATAAGTTAAAATTTGCCACTTTAACGAAAACATAATTCACCGAAATTTTGCGAAAAACTTTTTATTCGCGAAATTTAATGGTATTTAGCTGTTAGTGCGATATTTTGCGCGAAATTTTACTTTTTTTAACTTATCGTACGATATTTTGCGAAAATAAAACATGAAATTCTTTTAGTTTTATTTTGATTTGTATGTAAAACGCGTAATGAAAGACGCCGTCCCATTTGGTGAAAAAATGTTTGAAAACTCATGGTGTGAAATGAATGCATAATTATTATTAATGTGACCACGCCGCTATCATCAGTCTGATGATGCACGTGATCATGAGATCTGCTTATATCTCCCTAGATCGCATTCATGGTGGCGGGGTCGGGCGCATCGTTTTCGTCGCGCCGCTGAAATATGACCTGCGTAGTATTTATCCAGATAGATTCTTCAGAAAAGTTGCCATTCAAGCAATTGCGCTTGTGAAAGTTGATTTCGGAAAGTCTGCGCATAGCATTAATTGGACTAATAAGTACGCTAGACAAGAGTATCTTAAATGTGTTAGCGAATGGGCGAAGAGACAAATAAAGTTGTCAATTGGGCGTAATAATCTTATTCAAAGAGCGCTCTACCTAAGCTGTGACTGACGTGTCATAATTACTCCTCGGGTAGACAAAATGAGTTATTTGAGGATAAAATATCGAATTCACTGACTGATGTTGAGTATATTATGTTGCCGACTTTATGAAATGACTCCGGCGCGACGGCAAGCACGCCGCAGCGAACTGATTCGGCGTCAGTGGCGGAGGGTCGGTGGCTGGAGAGTCGCCAGCATGGCGGGGCGGTAAAAAGTACGAGATAGGGACACAATAATATTTCCGTATGATGCAGCGCATTATTTGTCCCGAAAGAAATTAAAAAAAAATTAAGTCAGGCAAGCCGGCATTAATTGTCTATTGTAATAAGTTGCGGCGTCGCCGGCGCCGCAGGGAGGTACCTACAAAAGACAAGTCTTCTCAGGCAGATATTTCCGATTCTCATGTATCTCTGGATGAACTAGTGTCACCACACGTTTATACATAGTTCGATCGGAGCTACTGTTGATCAGAAAAAGTATCTCTGTAGACCATAATGCCGAAAATTGTCAGCATATTTGATCGCCAAAAGGAGTTTGAAAGCGATGGTTTATATATATTTGACGCAAGAAGCAAAATCATGATGTGCGAATTTTGTAACATCCGAATCGACTGAAGGAGAAAAGATTCCATTGTAAAGCTAATAAGGGACAGCAGCAAACACATCAATTATGTCCAAAGATCGAAAAATGTTGAAGGACGACGACGGACATTGAATAAGCGACAATTGTCCATATCAGACGCAATCAGCAATGCAAAAAAAACTAAGCAAGAACAATAGGAATTGATTTGTGACCCAGTTAGTACACTAACTTTTATGTTTATGCGTTTCATGTCTATTAATTTTCCGAGGGATATCCTCCAGCACCCCTGATTCGTTGAGAGGCATTGCATATTGTATACTTTAGCAACTGAACTTTGCAAGCAGCAAGACTTTATTGTGTTGAAAATTTCGGAATAACTGCAGGAGCAGGAGACATTCCAGGTGCTGATACCTGCAGCGCGTAATATGCTCCACAAGTTGCCAAGAAAAGAAAGGAGCAGATAAAGGTATCAGAGTAAAGGCCAGCAAGTTGCAATTATGTGTGATAAGACCACTGGTAGGAAGGGTCTGTGTGTATTCATTGTCTTGCTAAGGATATTGTCCTGCTCTGTGGAGCAGAAGTTCTTTGAAGGGGCAGTTAAAATGCTACAACAGACAAATGCAATTGAATACTCCATAGCTATAATGGTCGTAATACAAGAATTTGAAATTTCTTACGACAAGGCCATAGCTTTAGTAACAGATTCAGCTAAATACATGACTTTGTGTGCCCAAATGAGTAACGTTCTCTGCCCTGCAATGACACACGTTTAGTGTTGGGCCCATTAGCTGAATCTTGTAGCCAATTTGTTTTCTACAGAGCTTCATGACTTGAATTTATGAATGTCCAATGGAAAAATGTTCTTTCTCAACACTAGAAAGAGGAAACATATATTTTTTTCGTAAAAGAGTGCTATCCAGAAGATGAATCAAAGACAACTGCTTTTCCATCACCAGTCATGACAAGATGGAATTCTTGGTTCAAGTCAGCAATTTATATTGGGGAACATATTCAGGATATGGCAGACTTAAGCAAGACTGTGGATGAGGGAGTTGCAGTGAAATACTTAGCTAAATTAGAAGAGCAAAACATTGAAATAATCAAAGCCAGTGGCACTTGGGCAACAGATAATTGACTCCATCGTCACGTTAGAAGGATCATCATTTCCTTTCATACATAAGTTACAAAAGTAGAATTGATGGCCTACTTCACAATTTTAAGATAGTTAGTAAAGGTTTATTAGGCAGTCAGACAACTTCTGCAATTAATAACTTTAAGTCAGTGGTAAGGAGGGGAGAGTTAATAAATCTAGGGAGTTTGTGTGAGGTTAAGCTAACTAGGCTTTCAACACCAGATACTGCCCGGAACTTGACTTAAAGTGTGGGAAAATTATTTGATGTGAAAAACATTATCCAAAATACTAAAGCATCCCTTGTGGAGACAGCAACATCCATTAATCTTATGAATAAACTTGACTGCACAGTGCTACTTACTGGCTATTTGTGCATGCAATCTACTGTTAAAGAAAAATTGCAAAAAGGAGAGAAAGTTGATGAGCTCCATACATTTCTGAGCATCAAGGGAGACAACAGTGAGTTTGTGGAACCTTGTGTAAAGGTGTTGTGGGTTCCATGATCAAATGTGGATTGTGAGCGGCCTATTTCTTCATATGGAAATATACCTACTAAGTGATTTGAGAACCAATGCTTCCCCAGAAACTTTGGAAATACAACTTAACATAATCTTTGGCTCTTCATGTGACTGAGCTATGCCATGATATGTGATTCCTGTATATGTTTATTTCTTATATAATTTATTTATACATTTATAAATGGTTATATCTTTCAAGATGAGTCAACCATGATGTCCATTGTATGTTTCAGTTGATAAATAAACAACTTTTTCTTTTTACCCGTTTCATGAAATTCAAGATTTTTAACCTGCTGTCACTATGATAATCGATTTTTTTACAGCTTTCCCTTGACCTTTTTTACCACTTTTCAGGGTCCCTACACATTATCCTTTGAATACGCAAAGAAGCAGTACCAAGGAAATTTGTGATAGGCAACCCACACAACACAGCCCTCACAGGCTGGGTGGCCATTGAGTCACCTTTGTAATGACTTGTATTTTGCGTGTAGCTGTGTATTTTGTTGACTATCAATGAATATTTGATAGCATAAGTTAGATATATCAATTTATGTCTCTAATACAATTCTTTGTTTGTATAAATTGAGAAAAACTTAAATATTTTTTTCACCGCCGGAGCATGAAATTTGCAATTTTTGCACCGCTGGGGCTATGATTTTTACACAGCTTTCCCTAGAGTTTATTTACCACTTTTCAGGGTCCCTACTTATTAGTTATTATGGTTTATTTAGTTGCCGTTCATTATATCTCAGATTGAAGCTCTGAGACAATTCATTTTAAAATGAATTGCCTCAGTTAAAAAATTAACTTGATAACTTAGTTTGATCACTTGTTATACACATAATAATGACATTAGAAAATAACTACTCACGATTAAAAATTAATTTTGTGCATATATTTATTCAGTTGCCTTCACTTCGTTCTTGTCAAATTTGTGCAAACGTCCTAACTGGCCACAGGGAGAAGGTGGTGTTATCTTTAAAAGAATATTTCTAAGTGGTATAATGCACTCATCCTTCTGAAGTGGCCATTTATATCCGTTGGCTGGACCATGAGGACTCATAAAAGACACAGTGATATATCCAAGTTCATCTGATACCACTGTTATACAACCTATCCACCAGTGATTGTCATATATGTATGCACAAAATAAAGTCGCCGATGGTAAAATCACTTATTTTGGCACTAATCTCTGTCTGTCACTAACAGTGAGTTTCTGAATCACGTGGGTCACTGTTCTGGCTATCATTGTATCTCTTTCATCCACATACCAGTAACAAGTTGATTGTATTCCCACTACAGCTTTGACACAATTCCATTCTTTTTTCTTCTCCTGGCGAAACTTCTCTACAGTGCCACGATTTAAAAGGACAACACTTGTATCTTTGAGCGAGTATGATACAGATCTGACAAACCCCCTTGCTTCTCCAATGGCATCAATACTGCCATTCTGCAGGTTGAACATAGTAGCATAATGCTTGCAAAGGCCTCCTACACCATCACATGCACTTTTCCCATGACCAGTGGCAGAGAAAACCCTTTTTCTTGTAATATTTTCAGGAATCTTTGATCTTAATTCATACATTTGATACCTATTCTTGAAATGGGAAGCTGCTCCATCTGAGACACATGTAACCAAATTAAAATCATCTGCGTAACTTTGAATTATTTCTTTCTTTACCACATTCAATGCACTAAGTGCATGCGCACTATCATGAATTAAGTCATCACAAACCACTGCATATGACTTTGTTTTCCCAGAATAGTAGGCTACACATGTAAATAAAGAAACCTGAGAATCATTCCAGTGGTAGCTTTGAACTTCATTTGGAAGTACAACCGACCAGTTTTCAGCCAAGTCAAAATGAAAGACTAATGTCGAGGTGGTACTACCATGGATAGCAGAATTCTTTATTTGTGCTATTCCATATCTCTGTATTTTCTGAATGTAACTATGGGAGACTCCTTTTATTCTCCAAACTCTTGCATCGGATACAAACTTTGTCACACTAGCTATCCTTCTTATCAAATCACCAGCTTCCCAGAGAGCATAAGTTATTTCTTCTCCTGTGTCTTCTAAATGTAATGCTTCAGTTGTAATTCCTTCTCCCCTTGGACATTCTCCACACTCCTGCAACCAGCATTCTTCTTTGTGCTTTTCACATAAACACAACATAAATAAGCTCATTTCTTCAGTTTTCTGGCCTGTCAAGTTTTTCAAAGTTCCACATATCAGCTTCAAGTTGCTGCAGTAAACACAAGCACATACCACTTTCACTGGCTTACATTTTACCCACTTTGGATGCAAGGAGTAAAATGTGGAGGATCCTATTTTCAATTATAGATAATCAATCTTCATCTGAAGATATGCTTCCCTTATTGACCATGTCATAAACCTTTTAATTTTCTTAAAATTTTCTACATTTAAATTCACCGTAATAACATATTTTTTATTTGGACTTTGCCTAGAGCTGTCCTTATCATCATCCAGAAAGTTTGACAGAGCAGTTTCAATGTCATCAGCTGGTATTGAATGCCCCTCATATGGATTTGGGTTTGCCCATACGCCTTTTTCTTGCCTAATTTTTCTTGCTTTATCAATTAAGTACAATGAACTTTATGGTAAAAGTTGATGAATTGCACTTTTTGAGTAACCATCAGGCACCAACGTGAGAAGCTGAATTTTCTCTGAGGATCTAGCTTTTGCCATGGCGGAGTTCAAATTTTCTAGCCACTGCTGGCAATTCAAATAGTCTTCACACTTTTCTCGACTTCCTTTCCTTGACGATGACCAATTTGACTTCCACGTCTTCGAAATGGAACCTGGTCGAAAGTCGGGGACTGCCTGTATTTATTGAAATGGAGTTATTTATTTAATTGGAGGATTTATAAATTGAGTATTAGTGTATGACCTTAAGTCGCAAACTATCAGAATTGGTTCTCTTCTAACTTGAACATCTTATGAAAATAGGTATTTCATAACACTTAATAAGTTACAGGTGATACTCTGATCAACAAAAATTCGCAAAACGTTTTTGTACTAATTTCACTGACTTAGTTCACAACAGCATTTATACGAATACAGAATTCTTTTGGCCTCATGTCTCCAACGCAAGGATAAATAAAAATATTCCATCTACAATAGAATGTACATGCATTTCGGTGTTTTAAGTTATGATTACATGTCTAATATTGCATTTCGAGGTTTACATCTGACATTAATGATGCTACCTAATGCTATTTTCTCAGAGTCTTCTGAAACTGTCTATGTTAGACCAGTCGTGTACCCTGCTTACCATCTCCTACTATCCTCCTGACCATCAATAAGGCTTATACCTGGGCGGTGAAAAGGAATTAAATTGCCACAATAAGAGTGAAAATGACCAATTTGCATACAACAAATGACATTGTAATGACGGTCAAAATTTCTAAAATGGGTAAAAACAATGTGTATTCAATTATAACGGGACCAGGTGAGGCAAATCAACCCATTATCATCTGGAGCCAAATTGCAGCAATTTCAATTGTCACAAACTGTGAGCTTCACACATAAATAACACTCTTGTCAGGAACATCGCTGGATGAGAGGATTTTCGATGAGGATGAAAGTCATGACTGTTAGAAATAGAAATGCTACTTCTTTTCATGGTCATTAGATAAAATTACGTATGAGCTCATACATTTACAGTAAATCATTTGAAAATGCTGATGTATGTACTAAACAGGAAAACTAATGACAGTATCAGAAGTAGAACCTTTTACATGAAACCCCATTAGTAATTGCAAAAAAATATAACGTAGTCCTGCAAGTTAACGTCTAAGGTATGGCAGGGGTCTAGCCACGTCGAAGCACCGGTTCCCATCAGATCACCAAAGTTTAGCAATGTTGGGTTCAGACGGGGGTTGGAGGGGTGACCATCCTCCATACCTCTACCGTGGTTCTCTTTTCCCCTGTCTGTAAGTGGCGGGCAGGTTGAATATGGGATGAATTTTAGAGAAATATATCTGTAGCATATGCAATGAGCAATGGTTGAAATCTGAGCAGTTACAATGCTTCAATAATTCCTCAGGGTACGCAATAACTGATTTCTATGCAAGGGAAAACGTAAAAAATGGATGGTTATTAGGGACAGGGTCGATGGAGGGGCAATGTACATTTACTAAGTGCAGTAAACTTTTGTTGACTCTGGATTGTAGAAATCTTAATCAGCCAAATGATTTTCATGTTTACAAGACTGAATGGGCAAGTTAAGAGTAGGGACTTCATTAGCATGCAACCTCCGAATAGGATGATAACCCAAAAATTCCACTTGTAAATATCTTTTAAAGCAGTCTTGAGTGAAGTGTTCCGTGCAAACGTGGCAAGAATCAGGGTTCCATTTACCTTCCCTGTTACACTTCACTAGCCGATCCTTCCTTATTTTCAGGTCCTTTGTAGAACTACTCAAGATAATCACATTTATATAATTTAGAGCTACTTCATAAGTGAAATTCATACTCCTTGGGAGCCATGCCTCTTTATAGATATGTAATCACAAAAAATATAAACACTAACCTGTAGAAGGATATTTGAAATTCACCCATTTTTGCTTTTTTAGAGCTATTTGAGCAAGTAGCCACACACATCGCATTACATACAGTGTGTTGCACACAATCTATACCCAAACCTAAGGAATTAAAATTCAAGCACAACACCCGTTGAAAAACACTAAAATCTCAATGCTGTATTCGTAGCAAGTATTGCTGGTATCTGCCGTGACGCTACGGGGATTGATCGCGAGAGCCTGAGGCCACCTTTAGTCTCTAACACCTTGGAGTTTTTCCTCATGGACCCACTCCTCTTGAGGAGTTTTTTCTGAGCTGTTGTGAGTGCCCGTACTCTATCAACCGAATGCTGGTTAACACATTCAATGCGGAGAACGTCAATAGACATGCTCCTGGCTACACCGACTGACGGAGCACGTCAATTGATGTGGTCGTTCCCTTCCGAAGCACTTAAAATTTTTTTGAGCCAATTTTGATGACTTACATGAAAATCGGGCCCACATTGAATGTGTTAATGGTAAGCAGAACCCACTTATACAGTGTGTGAGGGTATCTGAGGCAGCAAGCTATATGCCAAACTTAAAAGAAAAGTTCACCCAGATGTGATGTATTCTATCACATGAACTCGATATATTCTATCACACACTGAATTCTCGATGCTTGTCATCTTGCCTGTTTGGTCTTGGCCTCCCAAATGTTTCTGACTTTTTAACGCTTTGTCCTCCCAAGATGCATTCTTTTCAGAGGTAGCCATTGTTAACCCTTTCACTGCGGTCAACCTGGGGAGACTTCCCAGCACCTGTGCGACAAAAATATGAGTGGTGGGTAGGAATGAACTTGCCAACAGAACATAGGAGCTAAATTCACAGCAGTCCACTGGGCGAACGTAGCTCCTACTTTGACAGCAGTGAAAAGGTATCAGCACAGACCATGCAATTGAATTTCCAGGGGTCCAACGTCTCCGTTAGGATTTCTCTCAAGTTAGGACTCAACTGGGATAGGTGGTTATCCCATAAAGATCTTGCAGTGGATATCTCTCTCTGCCTAGTTTGTCCCTCATTATAGGTAATTTCCCTTAGTAATCAACATCGTAGTTCAGAGCCCGCCGGACTAGCATCCTCCCTATTTGTCAGAGTTACTGTCATTGTAGTGACTGTGAAGTCAGCCGGTGGAGGGGCTGCCTGTGTCTGGGAGGGTGGTCTGGCCAGTGGTGTGTTCCTCTGAACTGGCAGTTGGTGGAGAGTTTCCTTTTTTGCTGGTGGTTTTCATAATTGTGCAGATTCTGCTGTGATAGGTGGTCGTGTTCTGGATGCATCTCACACCACAAAGAGTGCATACTCGCCATATATCTCCCGCACTCAGGCTCACTGGCAGCATAGCATGCAAGAAGGTTGCCCCTTAAGGCTTCCGTCCACAGCATAAGTTCTCCCGTCTCAAATGGTATATTATTGTTTTTACCACACCAAACTCTACTATGGCCCCCATCTGTCCGTCTGAGGGGGTTGTGAGTGGCTCTTCTGGTTTGCCCGTTAGGAACCAGTGTTACTGCGTGTGGGGTGGTTAGCCTCACATGCAGATGTCCACTGTTAGCCAGCAAAAGCTATTACTGGGTACGCCATGTTGGTCCTGCTTTTGTATTCTTATTATTATTACTATTCATAGAACTTTAAAGTTGAGATTCACTATTTTATGATGGCGATTGGCAGGAGAGAGGATGACGAGTCATTGATTATTACACTCCTTTTGATCTTAGATTGGTAACATTGCAATCCTTTCATGTTTTTGAGCAGTTCTGATTTATGTCAGTCTCTCTTGTCATATTGACAATAGTGTGGTATAGTATACTTAATGACAAAACCGCAAAAAAAACCTACAATATGACAGACTCCTATAAAATATATTCAACTTGGAGCATTTATAATGATATAAAATTGTGCCTTAAATTCTGGAGAAATTTTTCATTTGTATTAACTGAATTTTTTCATGAGCCATGTTTTGGCATCCCCTCATGGCCGTAATCTTGAAGAATATAATTACCAAGTGGAACTGAGATTCAAAGCGAAAAACGGGTGTGTTGAGCAGAAAAATGACACCTGAACTTGGTATGAATGTACTAGCTGTTAATGATGATATGTATGAGGTGATGACTCTTGGGATGATGTTCTTCTACGATTCCAGGGATCACCTGAGACGAGTTTGGGAGAAGGACAAGGAGTTCCTGTTGGCAATGTTCCCAGTGTTAAGGAACAGCGATATGCCCTTCGCCACCGACTTATTCTTTCTTGACACAATCACTGTGATTCCACCATCTGCAAGACCGGTAATATATATATGTCTTATCATTTAATGAATTGCATGCCTTAGAATTTGGTTTTTAATTTGGTGTTATTTGTGCATTATTTGGTTCCTGTGATAATTTGGGTATTTTGACAATGGTGGCCACTATTCCACGAGGTACCCTGACAGAAGATCACGACGACATCAGATCACGCGACAACAGATCACGAAGACAATAGATCACAACGACAACAGATCACGACGACAATAGATCACGATATACAAAAAACGCTGTATTTAAATAAGTGAAAGATAGAATAAACCTAATAACACGGTTTTCACTTCATCAGATATATTTCACTGTTAGTATTCCTAATAGCATGATACAAGTCACACATACACACTTTATTATCATTTAGGGTTATTTGGTTGGGCAACTCGCTGTAGTTTTACACACAACAATCACCATGGGGTGGGTTGGGTAATAAGTTGGTTCAAAAGGGTATTCGTGAAAAAAGAAACGTAACTATCCGCCAAATAACCTCCTCCCCAGATAACTTGAAGGTTACCCGTGCCTCCAGTCTCAAGGAGTTCGTGCGTTTTCCCGCTTGGTGGCGCTGTCATCAGGTATGCCAGTAATGTTATCTCTCTCTACATTCAGAACGACTCCGCAGCGCCCCCCTCCCAATTACACATCTGCGGCAAAATATCCACAAAATATTGAAGGAAAATATATTACAAAGTAATTTTCCCATTTTAATCGTGATTTAGTGTCGCGTGATCTGTTGTCGTTGTGATCTATTGTCTTCAACCCAGCAACTCAGTGAATGCACTTGGTAGTGGTAAACTAATCCCAAGAAGGAACATACAAACCTACAGTCACAAATCACAGTTTGTGATTCGCGAATCATGATTCTGGAAGACGAATCATGCCCATCCCTGCAAACCCACTATAAATACCTTGTACATTGAACATTTAAATATGTATGGATCTTTGATAACAAGTTTTGATGACCTTACAGATATTATTTTAAGGGAACAATTTACAATGTTTGTTGTTGCTGAAACCTGGTTATCTGTTGACTTTACATCAATTAAAATTAATATTAATGGGTGCAATCTTTATTGAAAAGACAGACAAAGCCGAGGTGGTGGATGTGCTTTTATACATCTAAATGTGCACAGTGAAATACATGGCAAAACTTAGAGACAATACTTATGTCTAGAGCAACGTCTATGACATCCACACAAACCATAAGTTTTGTGGCTAGAGCAGTGCTGTACACTCGTGTCGAGACCAAGTGTCATCAAGGCGTGTTGCATGTGTCTATACATAATATGTAGGCTTCAGCTCGATTGGGTGTCCGCTTGGCCTTTGGCAGTCAGCGAATATGGATGAGCATGCACTATCTGCTGTAGTAGCCGCTTGTGTAGTGATTAAATGAAAATATGGAAAACGTAATTAAGAGAAATGTGGGCAAGTGAAAAGAAGAGAGTTTTAACTCATTCCTTCGGGAACCACGACTCGGTGATGAAATATATATTACATTTCGTTCTGTTATTACATTAACCTTCATCCACTGGATTTATATCCAAGTGTATCAGCATGGCTGCCGGATTTAAATCGACACATGCCCGGAGCCGGGTTGTTTTGGCCACTCATGGCATGCAGCGAAAACATTTAAAGGGACTATTCAGGCACGCAAGGCTTTAAAAGGTTAAAGCTATGAAAGGATTCCTTGCTTTTTTTCATTTCCTTGAAATACTCCTTCATTAAAATTTCTTTAAACTTCATTAAAATAAAATGTACATTACAATTTGTAAAATACTAAAACATAATTCTCACCAAATTGCTTAGCATTTTTTTACTTTTTGAGGATTGCTGCATCAATTACAGAACTCCCATAAATTTTCTTGATTATAATTCACCCAAGCCTCGTCTATTCTTCCTTGTTTTTCTCAATTCGTTAATGAATTGAGTTATCAAGTTATGAAGCTTGGGGCTAACTTCTCCTGCATATATATCCGTATATTTAACTCCCCAAGTGATCTGGTCAATGGCAGATGTGTGCATGATTTCACATGGTTTTATTTTACTTGATATCTCTTGTTTGTTTGAGTCAAATCTTGTGATTAATTTTTCACCCTCTTCCACTTACATTTGTCGATTTTATTGAAGATTTTACACGTGTGTGTATTGTTGATTACAATGCAATATTCTCTGTCCATTCAACCCCCCCTCTCCCTTTTTAAGTGCTTGCCTCCTCAGAGACACTCTTCTTACAGAGAGAGAGAGAGAGCGGTGCTTGTGATAAATGCAAAGGGTAATTGAATAAAATGTATTGCATTAGGAAAAAAAAACATTACAAAGTTATTTTTTTAAATGTCCATAGATGGTTTTTTTTAAATTTTATATGAATGAAATTAATTAATATTGGTACTGTAAATGGCTGCTCTGCATTCTTCCCCACCTCCCACCGGCTTCCGTTCGTCGCTTGCTGATCAATCGATATTGGATCCCACTTCTGACACCAGTTGTAAAGCAATATACGATTGGCAGGTTCGTCGAAGATGCATCAAGGGAACGGGGTGATGAATTGGAGGGAGAATTAAAGTCGTACGCTCTATGACATGGTTTATTCGACACACCAAACCCAACTGCCGCCTCTTCCACGCATCTCTCGTCCGTCCACCCGTCGTCCGCCTCGCTTCTGCTGACGCCGAAACAAGCACATTCCAACTCACCCCCAGACCCTCACTTAGCGAGCAACCATAAGCATGGGAACGCAATTCAGCATCAGCGAGCGACGAACGGAAACCAGCGGGAGGTGGGGAAGAAATCGGAGCAGCCATTTACAATACTATTATTTTACATTGTCTGAAATATAATTTCAATTATTTCAGTGTTATAAAGTTGAAAAATATTTTATTTTTTGAGCTGATATTTCGGCCCGCTGCTCTTTTTGCTCGGGACGCAAAAGCTGATGTATCGGCCCATCGCACTAAGAAGATGGGCTGAGCATGGCTTAGTATGACGTCTCTTCAGTTTGCCGATGGTAATGAATGGGAAATCTCCTTTCCCACTCAAAGGAATGTCCATGTCTCACAATAAAATACTAAATGATTTCCTCTTGACTACAGGTTCAGTATCGTGACAACCAGATCATAGAGCCACCACAGTCAGCCACGTACAAGAGCATAATCCAGGATTCAATGATTCTGCTGCATCTGGCAAAAGCTGTGCAGGATGGAAGTGTGGAAAACTTGACCGTGGAAGCCAAGGTAAAGTCTCTTCCTCCCGATGGTTGGAGATTCTGTAAATATAAGATGTAGCACTTTTTGACGCATTTCTTCCTTAAATGACTTTATTGAGTGATTTGTTGTCTCGGGCGTGACTTCATGGAATCAACTTAACATAATGGAAAGTAAAGAAAACTTTGTAATTCCACATAAATATTTAATGTACGACCTAGGTTTATACGTGGCACGTCATCATCTGGTACAATTGTATAGAAGGCAGAGAATAAATAGTCACACACGAAATGATTTCAAAAACAAAATTAAAAAAAAAAACAACGGTCTGAGGTGTGGGTGGTTAAGGGGTGGAATTCCCAGGGGCCAAGGAGTTTGGCCAAGGAGGTGGGGAATGGGTTTTAAGAGCATAGAGTCAAGGAGAAAGGAGAGGATTAGGAATTTCCGTACTTACATTGTCTTCAAAAGGGAGGTGAAGACAATGTAAGTATGGAATGAAGTACCGTATAAACGCGTGTAAGAGGAGCACCCCTCTTTTTATGCGTCGAAGTTGAAGAAAAAATTTTGAGTTTTTTTTCTTCTATTGCGAGGTTTTGCGGGACTAACTGCAAACTTTCGGCCATTTTCAAACCCTTCTGTTTGCGATATTCTCTTATAATTCACGCGGCATTTTTCATAGGCATGTATAGACCCCGGAGGTAAGTATTCACTTGGATCTTAGGTTTCCGCGGCGTTTCTCCATATTGGTAACGGCTTTCGGGCGTTCCTCTACAAGACAACGCGGAGGAACGCCCGCGTGCCCGAACGCCGCGTCACCCTTTATGCCACTATTTACCGAGTCCAAATGACTCATGCACAGAGAAAAGACAACTGGTTTTTCCCCGCAGGTAAGACTTGTAGTAGACTCCCTCGCGTGCCTTACGGATAGCCCTCTGACTGGGCAACAGCGCACGCCTCTCCCTTTCTCTTCCGTGCATGCTCCTGGCAGTTGAACGCGCTCTTTTTCCAAAATAAATGTTAATCGATATTGATTAACCAACGAATTCCTTTAATATTTTATAAGTGGAGTCATGATGATGAACTCGAGAGCTTGAAGAAGTTCTAAACGGCGGTTTTCAGGGATGTGCGGAACAGAAAATAACGGATCCGTGCATTTGCATCTATAACTAAAATACTAATGCATTAAATAATATGAAACTTCGTACAGCTGTTAGGAAAGATCTTTGCTACAATATTTGTAAAGGAAATTTCGATATCTTGACCGTGTTGTTATTACGAAGCCGTAAATGCGATGCATCCGTCCGGTACCCGGGAAAATGCGCTAAAATTCTGTTTTTAAGCACACACGAAATCGATATAAGCGGTAAAATGTTTTGTACACTATCAATAAATTCAGAAATAAACAAGCTTTAATTTGAGGTACTTCATTTTAAAACGATTGAGCCATCTCTGAGATATTAGCCTTCAAACTCGGGTGACGGAATTTTGCAACGGACAGATTCGTGTAAGAGGCGCACCCTCATTTTCGGCTACGATTTATGGAAAAAAGGTGCGCCGCTTACAGGAGTTTATACGGTAATTGAAGACAATGTAAGTACGGAAATTCCTAATCCTCTCCTTTCTCCTTGACTCTATGCTCTTAAAACCCATTCCCCACCTCCTTGGCCAAACTCCTTGGCCCCTGGGAATTCCACCCCTTAACCACCCACACCTCAGACCGTTGTTTTTTTTTTAATTTTGTTTTTGAAATCATTTCGTGTGTGACTATTTATTCTCTGCCTTCTATACAATTGTACCAGATGATGACGTGCCACGTATAAACCTAGGTCGTACATTAAATATTTATGTGGAATTACAAAGTTTTCTTTACTTTTCATTTATTGAGTGAGGCTGGAGAGAGACATCTAATTGGTGGGGGGACTGGGGGAAGCTAGTAGTAGTGTCAGTAAAAGAGGAAGAGGTGATATGCATGGTCTGACACCACCCATGAGACACATTCCATTGGCTCACAAGTCTATGCTCAGATTGCCAGTGTCTCTCTTAACCCCTTCCCTGACACATTTTTTTGAGGAAATGGTTCCAAAACGGATCATATTTTTTTATTGCATTTTTTAATTATTTATATGTTATAATGATGAGAAAGCAAGTTTATTTTGAGCATTTAGCTTTTATTTATTAATAATTTCAATTTAAACCCTTATTGTTATCAATTGTCTAAAGTGAGAGAGATTCACTTCTACCTAAGCTAGAACAAGTATTTAAGCCAAAATATCTATATTTTTATTGAAAATTCTACAGCCCTAACATGTATCCAAATCGATTAGTACAAATTTTAATTATTTTCAGATTTTTTTGTGTGGTAAGTCCTAAAACATGTTGAGAGACAGCGTTACAACCACAGAGTTACATCGCAATCTGGGCAAAAATATCTGCTTTCCCTTCAAATAATTTTCCCGTGCACATCTCGATTTCTAGTACATAAAAAGCGCTTGCGTGTTGGGCTTGCCTTCTTATTAGTGGCTAGGATCAGCTCAGGAAAGTGCATTTCTAAGGGGCGGAGAGGGTGAGGTGTTGCGGGTGGCCTGCCCACTTCAGGAGCCAAAAATTGGGGATGTACTCCTCAATAATTTTTTTCTATGAGGTCAAGTCTATTATTCAAATATGACTTCCTTCCACCTGTTCAACATTTGGTAGATTTTTCAAATCTTATTCAGTTTTGCATTAGTACGTATTTCTGCGACATATTCCTCATTTTTGTAAAGTGTAAATTTTTCCAGATTTTTTTGCAAATCAGCAAATGACATCATATCCCAAAAAACGGCGTACACAGAATCCACTGTGTGGTCCAAAAATGCTCTTTGTCAGGCTTTTATACAATGCTCTGTAGCATTATTAGCGCCAAGAAAACTCGTATTTCGGGAGCACTCCACACCATTGTTCTCTGGAACCAGAGCGTTTTTCACGAAGACACTGATTAGCAAACCAATTTGTCTCATCAGTAATTAGTTACATAAATTCATTGCCGAAGAACAGTATAAAAAATGGAGTACACCACCATCTTCTTGAACTTCAAAATTGAGTGATGAAGCACTTTCAAAATTGAACCTTGCGGGTGCAGGAGGGGGAGCTTTGCTACTTTTTATTTCTCTCCATTGGTCGTCTTCAATAGGCTCACCTTCGCACTCGGCATCTAATATGGTGTGCTCGGAGAAGCTCGATTCAGATCCCGAAGTTTCTAAATTTTCTTTTTCCACCTCAACACCCTTTCACTCTCACTTTCTGTTGCAGAATGAATAAAGCAAAACAGTAAAAAAACACGGAGGCAACCAAAAATTGCTATCGACATCTAATCGCATAAAAACGGATTTCTGTGAAACGCTGATGGAGAAGGGACACTTGACATGAATGCTCAGGAGGAGAGTGAAGTACTAACGTAGATAGATTGTTAGATAGATTGTTGTTGGGGGGGCCTTCGTCAGGAGCCCGGGCACTTAGACTTTTCTTGGTCCATTGTGCCAACCCCATGCCTGTCTGCCACTTGCAGACAGGGGACAAGAGCACCTCGGTAGAGGTATGGAGGATTGGCCTCCCCCTGCCTCACCCCAGTACTAGGTATAGAGGATGTCCTCCCTCCAACCGGCCCGGTTTGGCCTGGCCTGGCCTCTCAGGCCTGCCGGTATAGGTATGGAGGGAGTATCATCTCTCCATCCATGCCTGGTTGAGGTATGGAGGAGGGTCACCCATCCAACCACTGTCCGGGCCCAACGTTGCTTAACTTCGGTGTTCTGATGGGAACCGGTGTTTCAACGTGGCTAGGCCCTTGCCAAGTACTAACGTATTAACGTATGTCTCCGTTGAAAATTTAGGATAAATTGAAATGATTTTGTTGACATCCTTTGATAAGGGTAAAAGAATTTCAGGGGTACATTAGGAATATCCACGGAGATATTGACATAAGCTTGTATACAGAACCTTCCCGAAGAGGATAAGACAAATCGGTGAGATTTAGAGAGAAAGGAGGGGTACCGAGAAAGATGGAAATCAGGGGGAATAATAACAAAGGCGGAGTCTTCCTGCTCAAAAGTCTTGCTAAATGTACGTCTGAGGGAAAATATGCCTTTTCCTTATGTGCGTATTCTTCGCTTTCAAAGATTATTGCAAAACAAGCACATGAGGTCGTAAAGCAATGAGGATGAAGGCATTCTTTTCCACAGAAGATCTTTCCCATTCATAAGGGTCCGCTGTCCCACTTGAGTGAAGAAATTATGGCTCTATTATGACAGGCACCAAGCAGGGTCGGAAAGCGACCGCATGCCCTACCATTTTCCTGGGGCTTCCCAGACAGACAATGCACTCTTGGCGGCGCCCCTTATCTATTGTCCCTTTTTTCTCGGGTGACCTTGGAAGAAAGAGGGCTGCAGCGTAGTACATGAGCGCGAGAGGAAACCTGAACGCAATGTAATGAACGGGAGAACAAGCCACTGCTACTTTTCTGAACATTTTTTGAACTACCAGTAATGCTGTCGAGAGATTTCTTCCGATTTTTCCCGAAAAATGACATTTACGGGGGTTGGATATAAGATGACTATCATCGTCTAAATCTCAACCTCTAAAAGCCGTTTGTTGCATAAGTGGAAGCCACTAGAGACTGAAAGGTTACTTACGAGTCTGAGAAATCATGAGTTTCACGTAAACACGGCAGATTTTATTTTACTACAACACCGCATTCGAAGGACAGGAAAGGAAGGCAAATTATTTGAGAATAGGTATGCCTAAGTTCAACAATTCTTTCTACTCCTACAAAATGTATTACTAGAGCATGAATATATCTAGACTAATGATGCGAAAACACACTTCACTAGTAATAGCTTTTTCCGAATATTCCTTTATCCTGTATTCACTTTTTATCTGGCTGGTTGCATAACACCCCCTGCCACACGTCCGTGGTGCAGTTTACGGGTAGGTAGGTACGTAATGTATTGTTTAGAAGCGATTGTAAGGGATTATTTTTATTTTTCCTAATACATAGTATCACCGTTACGAGTGTATATCGCGCGACTGTTATTTTTGCATCTGGCCAGTTGCCATGAATGTCGGAATCAATTATATTTAGCGTTTTGAACCCAAAAATAAAAAACAAATTCAATATTTTTGTAAATGTAATAACATTTGAATGCGGTATACATGCATTGATATTACGCCTAAATGTATGAATTCGATGCCAGATAAATTTATCTAAAACAAGAGCAGATAATGCGCTAAATCTCACGTGTAATCGCCCCAATACCAAGGTATAAATTACGAAGATTATGACGCAATTCCATACGCTAATGCAACGAAATAAGTCTCAATCAATAACTGGCTAAAAATGAGCCAGTGTGTCCGCAAACACAATCTGCTGCCTATAGATAGAATTTCTACGAAGGGGACAAGATTATTCGTCTTCGGAAGCTAGGAAGTCGAAAGAGCGGCCTTGGACGAGTTAACTCGTTCCTGACGCGATTTGACACACCTGGTTAGGACGAGTTAACTCGTCCTTGTCAGGGAAGGGGTGAAAGAGATAGTTGTTGTTGAGTATATTGGGACAAGTTGTCAGCAGGTCCATGTCCAAATAATAATACACGTATGATTAGTAGAACAAGTATTGTATGAGGAGGTCCGTTGTGGTTGGCGTTCAGGCAGGTAAGACCGTTTGCGACCGTCCACTCTCCAGCTCCTCTCGTCGCGATGTTGAGTTTGCGCATGCTCGAATGTGTACGGTTCCGATTCGAACGTCGTCGCTTCCTGAGGCACTTGACTCTGCTTCCAGTCCTTAGGCCCTAACAACTCCCAGTCGACAAGGAAGCTCCACATACCCCACGATCACTCATCATGCCCTGTAGTGGTCTAGGCACTATTGGGTGGCGACAGCTAGGGGCAAGGTGGGTCCTGCCGTACTCCATTAGACGACTCCACAATTCCGGGGTAGTGAAGGCTGACCAATCCGATGCCCCCAGCGAACAAGCATTCCTACCCTGACCGCTTACAAACACATCCTGATGCGACAGCGGTGATGTTTGCTTTTAGTTGTAAAGAGGGTCAGAGCTCATGACACATCCAGAAATAACAATTAGAAAGGCAATGAAATAAAATGGAATAAAAAGAAATTATGTGGCTTGTCGTGGAACCTCCAGCGAAACCTCCTTTTGCTCCACCTGTGCGTGGAACCTCCTTTTGCTCCACCTGTGCGAAAAAATAAGCGTGAAGAGATCAAAAGCATCATCATAAAAAATGTATAATAACAAATGGCAAAAATATACTTAATATACTTAATATACTTACTGCTTTGTTTATTATTGGTGGCAAGATTTTCCTGTGAAACTCTATAACCACTTCCCTGACAAGCCCGCATATATTCGGGCAAGTCCACGATGTCCGTATATTTTTCTTTACACCCGCATATAGTCGGCCGATGCTAGTAGTTTGCGTTCCTGCCACCTCCCGTGCTGTTGAAGGTCCAGAGCCAGCGATGCGGCAAGCGGCGCTCTTTTCAAATAGTGATTTCTAATGTTAAAACAATGGTCATTTTTTGGTAATATTTCTAGCAATTGGAGGGTTATAATTTTTTGCGCACTGAAAAGTTATCTCCATGCGGAACTTCATTCACCTACATTGTCATACGTAACTATATTACGTAAATTAAAGTTTCTTGATTTTTGTCATAAAATGAATTTTGCTATAACATTTTCAGGGCGAAAGTCGTCATCATGCGGGTTCCCTAACTCCCATGAATGTTTGTGCGTTGTTTCTTGATGTAATATGGACGAAAATTAATGTTAATATCAACGTTGTCGGCAAATTATATACTATGGTAATATAAACTAAATGTATTCCTCAAAAGATGTCTAATTAAGGTTTACGGGAAGGAAAGTTATACCGTAATGCAAGTGGCCTAATTCTCTTAAGTTAAGGGGCAACATTCAGAAATTATTGAATAAATCATTAATTATTTGGAAAAAAAATGAAGGAAAACATTTTCGTAGTTGCCTCCCTTTTATGCTTCTGAATCTGAAATAAAAATATATGACTTTTTTGACCAATTTTGTAAAAAAAACCTGTCAGGGAAGTGGTTAAGGGTTTCTTCCATGATATGATATATGGCAATAGCGCAACAAGCATTTTGATGATCACCAGGGTGATCTCCCAGTGTGCCGTAGCTTGCTCATTGAAGGGCTCGTTGTCAGAACATGTGTCTAAGGGCGTGAAACCATAGCAGCATAAATAAATGATAAACATAACATGAAATATGTAAGTGTAAGAAAAGAAAGTTGGTGAAAGCTGCTCTCATCATCATAATCATTATTACTTGCGAATTCCATCCCTAGAAATGCGGGCACTTCAATTTCTTTCTTAGATCCACCTGAATCGGACTCTGGGCTTACACAGTCATCTTCATCTGCTGAAGAGAGTTCGCCACCGTCCGTTCATAATCAACCATAAATATTAATCATAAATATTCTCCATAATCAACATTTCTAAGCTCCCTGACTATATCATGAGGTCTAAGATGAAGTCTTGGTGCCATTTCAAAGTCACGAGGAGAATAACAGATTGTCCGGCTGAAGAGAACATTGGGTAGGGGTGGAAAAAAGGGGAAATACTGTAGAGGGGAAGAAGTGCAATGTGCGTGAAAGCTGCGCAGTAGTCAGAATGATGAAAAACAACAATATTACGTTGTCAAAAAACCTCAGAGTGCCTTCTTTCCTTTGTAATACTGAGGGATCAAATTGATCCCTGTGGCTGTTTAAGATATATTTGATATTTACTTACAAAGTAAAGAGCTCTGACAGTTCTGCTTTTTTGTTCAAAAAGTAACTACAAAATGATGAAGTCATTGAAGAAAATTACTATCACTCCCAATTTTCAAATGCCTTGCACCTCAAATCGAACAAGGATCAAATTGATTCCCGTGAAGGTTCTCTAGTGTTAATTGTCTTACAGTTAGCCTAAAATGCGACACCACATCTCTGATAACACTCGTATGTTGTGACCTCTCTCCAACATAAGAGCATAATTCAATCCTTAGGGTTGTCCCTAGTACCAAAACTCCCATTTGTTGCATAGGACTTGATGGTTGACTGATGTGAATGCATTAGCATAGTCAAAAAACATGTTTATTTACCACCACCATTGGCAAAATGCATTTTCATGGCCACATCAATACAGATACAGACGGAGAAATGAGAACAAAATGGGCAAAGTTTTCAAGTTTATCAGCGTATGACGATGATGATGAATTTATTTTATTTCCTAGGAGCTTGGAGCTCATAAAGGAACAAAACTGAACCAAATTTAACTTATTTTTAGTAAATTTAATGGGAAGTGACACAAAATAATAGATCATGGTACAAGACAATCCCACAAATATTTTTTAAGTTTCTTTAAAAACATTTTCAGAGAAGAAACACTTTTTATATTATGAGGTAGATCATTGTATGTTTTTATTGCTTGATACCAAATGGACCTGTTGCCATATACAGTGGCGTACGGAACGGGAGGGGGGGGGGTTTAAACCTCCCCCCCCCCAAAAACTTGTTTACCTTAATTCGTTTTCGTTCGTTTACCTGGGGCCTAATTCTCGTTCTTGTCGCGGGACAAGATATCACGCGTTCCCCGTAACGCAAATTGCGTTCGTCTCCCATTCTTGTTTTTTGCGTTCGCGTTCGTGATAAGGCTCGGGCAACTTCGGCTCTGTAACCATGGAAGTGACGTCAGCACCGCTAACGTCATCGATTTCAGCCAATACGAGAGGAGTGGACTTTCGAGTGGCAGCTGTTTGCAGACGAAAAGGCGAGAATGAGCCTTGAATAGGCAAATAAACATTTTCAAGCGCTTAAATGTTATAAGTTCGCTGGTAATAATTTTATTATTAATACAATTGTAACTTAATCGTATTCGATTATTTACTTTCGGCGATTCGGTTCACTTATTCGTTTAGACAATACGGTAGCATAAAATATAGTGCTCACGGGGTACCCTTAGGAAAAAATACTATAGAACTAATCATACTTAATAACTATAGCATATAGTTATTTGGAACAACAGTGTTTATACATAATCACTGAAGTCTTATAGATATGAAATATAATGACTATTGGCTGCATGTAGTCCTATTGATTATCTAAAAAATTGACCAAAAAAATTTTTCATTGAAGCACCGATGATAAGAACACCATTAATAAAACAGAAACGAATAACTTAGAAAGAAAAAAAAATACCCCAAGAGAGATTAGATCTTATAACCTTCGCATTTTAAGCCACCCACCTTAACCACTAGGCTAATACGGTACATTGAATAAATTGAATTTCACAGGGTATACAAGCCGCGTCATTAATAGCTGGAGACTGCTGAGGTTTGAGGTTTAATACTTCTATGTTTTTATATCGTTGCCTCTTCTATGGTATTGCCGACGTTTTCCTACAGTTTACCTTATCATGGGCTTCATATTCTCATGATCTTGATTACTAGGCATGCTAGAAGAAAATAAAATCAGTTCAAAAAGGACCTAAATTTGAAAGGAGAGTATCTAGACGATGGGCACTGTCCAACACAAATAGATCCAATTACTTAGGTACCAAACAACAAGTACGTCTAATGCAAATTTTGGAGAGGAAAACACAGCAATATGAATAGCGAATTGACGACAATGGCATAATATGATATTGTCATATCAAAGAATTTCATTTCAGTTCCACTTCAGTTTCAAATTCTTACGAGATGAAATAAGGAAGATATTTGGAGAGCATATTTATTTCAGAATTGACCTTTATTTAAAATATAAAAGCGCCAACAAAACAGCAGCCACTAAATTTCACTCTTGAATTTCTTTATTAGTGATTGAAAAATGATTTGTACTGGACAATTTCCAAGACATCCATTTACGGATCCTGTAAATTTCATTGGAAATAACTTAAAAGCACCATGTAAGGTTTCACTTAACAGGTGTTAAAAGAGAACGATCGCTTGGTATTTCAATATAACATTATCATCAAATGTACAAACATTCACCAAGACATATCCACTATACATGGATCTTGTATTTCATCGAAACTTAAAAGGTCCATGTAAGGTTTCACTTAACAGCTGTTTCCAAAGAACTATCACTCGGTATTTCACAAAACAGCCGAATAATAGCAATTAAATATACACTTTACAGCATATTTAAAGCCGGTATATGCACTTCGTTTACCAACAAATTTATCCACACAGCCTCAGATGTAAAACAACATAACAATAGGTCCACTTCATCAAAGCAGTTGCAATATACTATTTCATGAAATGTCATGCATATCCAATTGGTGGCGTATTATGACACTTCACGAATACGAGTACCTAATCTTGTCGTTGAAATTACTTCGATGCACACTGAAAAAATAATTCCACGTTGACAATTAAAATAAACAACGACCAAAAACCTTGCTCACACAGGTGGAATCTCATGAATAAACGAACTTAAGTTAATGAAAGCCTATAGCTCCATGCAACTAGGTTTCACCAAATGCGCTCAACAGCTGTTTACAAAGAACGATCACTC
The DNA here is from genome assembly GCA_963573305.1 of Pyrrhosoma nymphula. Classification (NCBI taxonomy): domain Eukaryota; kingdom Metazoa; phylum Arthropoda; class Insecta; order Odonata; family Coenagrionidae; genus Pyrrhosoma; species Pyrrhosoma nymphula. Next base: position 126,283,366 of record OY754337.1, on the reverse strand, counting down.
GGTATTTCACATTACAGCCGAATAATAGCAAAGACACACTAGGTACAACATATTGAAGAGTATATATAGGTACTTCGTGTACCTTCATATTTATCCACAAATAGCCTCGGATGTAAAACAACACAGGTTCACTTCATCAAAGCAGTTGCAGTACTATTTCATGAAATGGCATGCATATCCAATTGGTGGCGTATGTGACACTTCACGAATATGATTAATCTTGTCGTTTAAATTACTTCGATGCACACTGAAAACATAATTCCACGTTGATAATTAAAATAAACAACGACCAAAAACAACTTGCTCACAGAGACGTAATCTCATGAATAACCGAAATTAAGTTAATGAAAGCCTAGCATGATGATTACTTACGTCAATATATTGCATTATTCCTCCCTTATAGTGTTCATTGGTATCTCAAGATTAAATATATCCTCAGAAAGCTACTAAAGTTTCACTGATAATACCACTTGCATCACAAACAAACACGCATTTCTCGCTGGAACTTGAGGAAGCTAAGTGATACACTGTTGCCATATTGATGTATAATAACAAATAGTAACTAAATAAGTTATTCTAAGCTTCTTATTTTCTCCATAATAAAATTTCATCGACTTATCACGGCCTCGAAAGCCGTGATAACTTCTTCATCGCAACGTGCGTTAACTCTCGTGATAAGTAGTAAGAGAATACCAAGCACCACTGTGATTGGACAAGCCCTAACGCTGAAATGGATTTTCGAGATATGTCTTTAGCCATTGAAATGCGACACCTCTAATTAAATATAAGAATCAAATTGTAGATTTACTTGCACCAAATCCAATTTTAACCAATTTATTTAGAAGAACATTTATTTATGAGGGAAAAGTTATCAATGTATAAATAGAAAATATGAAGTTAGAAAATATTTTTCATAAGTTTGTGTTTCTTAAAAAAGTTACTTTTCTCAGCAGAATGTTGAATCGTATGTTGTACCTGTTTGAGCAAATTTATGAGTGTGTATGGAGAATTTTTTATGTTCATTACTTGTAAGTTACTTTTTCTTACTTGTATTAGTGCTGGGAGCCCATTGTGGTGGAGTGGGTGGGTGGGGTGGGGGAGAAGGGTAGAAGGTGGTTGCTTTTGACTTTTTATGGAGACATGAATGGGAGGCTGTCACTGTAACAATGCCCCTGCCTCCCTCTCACATGCATTGTCTCTCCCTCTGTCTCCTGCTGCTTCTGCCCCCTGCTGCTGTGAAGGATGCGCTCTCACACATCCGAGGAAGTGATGAGGTTGAGAAGCTGCACACTGCGTGGCTGGAGCTCCAGTCAAATGTGGACCACTTGCTGGACAAAGACCTCAACAAGACGACCAGTGGTACCCTCGCCTTTGGTGTCAAGCAGGTGAGAGAGAGAGTAGTGTGCGTGAAAGCAATGCACATATTTGCAATTTGTTTTAAAAAATGGCCCCTTTGATTGCAACAGAGTTAAGTAATAATAAATAATAATAATACTTTGGGCTGCGTGTGGGGCTAACCACCCCACACGCAGTTTTACTGGTTCCAAGAAAAGAATCCAGGAGAGCCACCCACAACCCCTCTCGGATGGGGTCCCTAGTAGAGTTGGGTGTGGCAACGAAAACTCACCACCTCGGAAGGGAGCTCGTATGCAGTGGACGGAAACCCTAAGGGGCGACCTTCTAGCATGCCATGCTGCGAGCGAGCCCGATCGCAGGGGGTACATGGCAAGGATGCACTCTTTGTGGTGTGAGATTAGGGGATATTGGGGAGAGACGTGTACAACTCATTTTTGGAATATTTTACTTAAATTATAACATTATAAGATTAAAGCTTTAGAATATTCTTCTTGAAGATTTCTCATACTTTGACAAAAGAAAGCCAGATTGCATGTTGCTGCCGTAGTTATTTTTACAATTTAAAAATTTTAATAGATTAATGTTTTATTAGGTATGGTTTAAACATGGTTATTCCCTTCCTATTGCTATTGGCTGTCTTATTTAACCATACTGTAACGGTCCACGGCCCGCCCGAATTACTTTGGGCCGAAAGACACGTGTACAAATAAATAAAAAAAAAAATGTCCTCGCGAATCCCTCCCGCACGAGATCCGCGGGGCTAACCTGCGTCACCTGTTACAACACGAAAAGTGTTTTAAAAGTCTTTAAATGAGGATAAGCGGGTGGGGGGTCCCCGACCGTGCGTAATTCGACATGTTCCCTGGCTTTACTGCTGGGGCAAGGTGGAAATGGGTTGCTGGTATTTGGGTTTGTGGGAAATTCGGCTTGCTGGGTAAGATTAAAAAAATAGAACCTTTTTCAAAAAACAAAACAAGCGTATATTCAAGAAAAATAATATTCCCTCCTAATAGTTAAGGAAATGATGAGGTGATAAATGAGGGATGAGACATTAGAAATGAACCCTTCATGAAATGAATAAAAAGAATGATGAACAAACACAGGTGATTAGCCACACAAACAAAAAAAAAGGCTTTTTCTCGCTCACAGGCGATTTATTTTATTCGTCAGTTTCCAATTGAACTGGGGGTGAGGGAGGCAATTGCTAGTCCTTCCCTTTTCTCTTGCACTTAAGGTCTGTTTTATTACTGGGCGTCGATCACTCGCCATTAAGAAATACAGTCGCAATATGGGAGCCCTTTCTCAACTGGATGGCTAGGAGGCTGAAATGGGGGGGGGTTTGTCGGGTCAGCAACCTTACGTGACCGTTGACTCTGGATTCTCGGCACGGGACGTCAAGTGTGGAAGGCACCTGGCAGTCCTACTGGATACTATGGTTCTGCAGCAGACTCCGGACTCAGCACGCTTATATTGGTCTCCGTGTCCGTCGAGAATATCCTGGGGGCAAGTATGGTCCACACAGTGGATGTGGTACTTTTGCGTACCTATCAGCCTCCCGCACTTTCCAAATATTCCGGCTCTGGCAGTGCTTCTGCACAGCGATGTCGTTCAATGTGTTCTTTTTTTTTTCTTTGTTCCGCAATCGCCTTTTATACCACTTTTGTGGAGGGGAAGGGGACGTGGCGGATAGGGGAAACTGAGGAAGGGGAACACAGTGGGGAATTCACAAATAACGATTTTCACTTTAAAAATCAACCATACCCAGTGACTCACTCATACTTCTCACTCCCCTGCGTTTTACCCCATTCACTCAACCTTGACACTCACACATTCACGCGGTTTCTCACTCTCACCTCCTCCCAGCAAGCCAAATAAAGGAAGGCGAAGGAATAAGGGAGGGGGGGAAGAGTGGTTCAGGTGAAGGACAAAAGGTGTAACGGCTTTTGACCGTTACAATACATTTGCTGTTTAATACTTAACACTAAAAAATACAGGAAAATTATGGTAATTTTCGAAAATTACCATATTTACCGTGGTAATTTAACTCTGATGAAAATTATGGTAATTTTCCCATCTCTGCCTGCAAGTCATAATTAATGGTGGAAAAATAAATGAATCTGGAACTGCATCTTGTATGAGACAACAGTGAATATTCATGCCTGTGGTCAAAATTTTGTTGCATGTAGCATGTTTGTTGTTTAACCTTTTTGCAGGGGCGTACGTGTACTGGGTGCATGGCGGTCGGTTTTTGGCATTTTTATCCATTTTACTGTAATGAAACCAACTTGAAACTCTTTGCTATTCCTCATTTGTAGAAATAGCCTTGGTAGTAGTCTTGTGCAATTAGTCGATTAATCAAAGTCATCGACAATGATTTTAGTCATCGTCGATGACTAAAATCATTGTCGATGACTGTAATCGATGAAGATGAATCTCATCGACCATGGATGTCGATGAGAATCATCGATGCCGATAGGTCGATGCGAATCATCGATCCTGATGAGTCGATGCGAATCATCGATGTCGATGAGAATCATCGATCCTGATGAGTCGATGAGTTGATGCGAATCATTGATGTCGATGAGAACCATCGATGAGGATGATCAATATCCTTATATCACTAATTTTTGTTCTTTTTTTCCATTCATTTGAACGCCATAGATCTAAAATGTATGTATAAAGTATAAGCACCCAAGCAGCTATTGCGCCTTGAGGACGATGGCAGGGCCACAGTGGTATGTTTGAAATTAATGTTTTTCCTCAAGTTTGTGGTAGACGATACAGAAGTATGCCATCACGTTCAATCACAGTTAATACGCTGTAGCAGTGGTAGCATTGTATTCGTTGGTTGCACTGGTGCAGTTGGTAGCAGTGGTAGCAGCCTGAGCTAAATCGGCTGAATTCACCGAATTCACAGTCACAGTGATTTCGATTATTTAGTCACAGGCTGTGATTGCTAATTTTCAGTATCGGTGATTCAGCGATATATCGCTCATCACTACTGCACAGTTCATCGAGAGTCATCGATCATCGTAATTCATCGACCATCGGCATTCATCGATCATCGACATTCATCGATATTCATCGATAGTCATCGATCATCGTGTACACTCTATACGATGATCGATGACAGCCATCGTCATCGAAATATTTCGATGAAATTTTTTCATCGACAATCGATGACCAAAATCGGTCATCGCACAAGCCTACTTAGTAGTGTACAGAAATTATTTTCTTTGAAGTAGTTTTTGGGGAAAAAGAAAGCGAAGCACGTCGTGAAGTCTGTATGTTGTGGGCTGCGAGTCCCATTGAATCAATGAACAATCAAGGTATGTTAGTATGTTTTTTGTCATTCTATAAGATATTGAAACATTTATTGTTGACAATAGTTGGCGAAAAATATTGCAAGCTACCGATTATCTATTCATATTTTTATATGACAGTAATTTTCGCCTGAAGCAAAATATTGCGTGTGTTGTGGAGACCTGCTGTGATAATGAAAACAATATCTTCGTAAGTACATTTACCTGTATTCCTTACAATTATACCAGAGAGTGAATCACTTTTTATTGCATAAAAATGATGTAATTATGCATCAATACAATTTACATTAGTGAAACTAATTTTGAAATGAATAGTGTTCCAAATTGAAGCCGAGGATCTATCAACTGGAGGCTTCTGTTGGACTCCAACGAAGAGGAAAAGGAATATGATGCCACTGACAATCATGGTTCTGATTGCGATGACATAAAATGTGTACAGCAATTTGGAAAAAGGTGCCTCTGAAGATGAAGAAGAAGTGCATTTCTGGGTGGCCAATCATACCAATATTCTAGAACTACGTAATCCAGACGGAAGTGGAATCATGGAACCTAGAATTGCTGTGAGGTAGAGATTCCTGTTGTAATGTCTCCAATTTGGAAGATTCTGCAATCAGGAAGGCTAGAAGAAATATAGACAAACTCATGGAAATAGGGTCAATTTTAGATTGATATTTTAGTGGCTGCTTAAAAATTACGAGACAAGCGATTACACTGCAATGGAAGATGTGTTGCATCCATTCAGACGTCGATGCAGCTTTGTGCAGTACATTCCCAGCAATCAAGCAAGGTATGGCCTGAGTGCGTGGTGCAATGTGATTCTGGCAATAAAGAACTCAAATGCGAGCAGCAATTTGATGGAAAATATAAAGTATGAAATTCACCGTCAGTTATAGTCAAAAGTCTCGTGCATCCATTACACAATGAAAACAGAACCCTTCCCACTTACAATTGGAGGGCCTTAGAGTCAAAGTAATACAAGTGACATCAACACGAAAAACGATATGAGTGCATATTTTCTTAGTTGGTACCTTCGGGTACCGTCAGGTAGCTACAGCAAAAGGAATACAAGTGTACTAACGTATGGTGCAGTGATCTAGCTGCCGAACAATTAAGCTACTTTGCTTTTTGTCAATTTTTACTGGGGTAAAGTGATACTGGTGACACAGGACGATGTTTGTCACTTGTAATACTTTGACTCTCCAATTGGTATACTATAATCAGGGTGTCTAACGGTCCTTGAAAACATAAGTGCGATATTCCACAGGAGAAAAATCATTCGCCTTGACCGGGATTCGAACCCAGATCCTTCAATTTCGCACCGAGTGCTTTAACCAGTTAAGCTACCGAGGCGTCCTTCTCCCCTGTGGATTATTTGGTGGCTTTATAGGAGCATGGTGGTCAGGACTGCGAGACATGATGTTATTAACAGTCCAAAGCATGCGCTATGCGCCACAGTCCACGACAGCTACCGTGGCTAGTTCCGGTTTCCTCAAAATTGGTCTTTGAAAACCTTAAAAACCTTGAATTATCCTTGAATTTTTTTTGTATCCTTAAACTCCTTGAAAAAAGGCCATTTTTCTTTATTTTCCTTGAAAAGCTATAAGCATCCTTGAAAGTATATATTCCGATCACGCACATGCATGCATGCATTAAATATTTTGGCGCATTTTATTTTATGCATCAATAAAATATTCAGACGCATAATCTAGAGAATGACGTACAATTTTACAAACATTTATACAATGTCAAAATCTCAAACTTATTAGCTTAGCAGTGGTCCTGTAGTTGAACTTGGCCTTTCGTCCGCAGTCAGACCTCCATAACCATATCAAGTACGTGTTAAGTTGACGGGTGATGAGATCGAACCGTGAATCCCTACCCTGGTATCTGTAAGGTTTGCTGAGTAACTCCCCACACATCCGTGCATAGCGAAGTGTTAGGTATTGAACATCATTTATGCATCAAGTATACATAAATAAGCATAGCATAAATGAGCATCAGTTGAAGGTATGAATTAAGTCATCAGAAGAATCGCCAATTTATGTATAAGTCTATGTACATTTAAAAAGTATTTTAAGTGACAAGCTGTTTGATATAAATAGTTACGAGATTAATACTAAAACTGTAAACGATGCTGTTTTAATACTACACAAATTATTCTTAAGCCCTGGTTACACGATACATTAACGCGTACAAGCTCATGTACATTTGCGTGAATGATTTCATGTACGTTTGTGTGAATGAATGGATGAATCAGTGGTTATATGGTGCATGAATCCACGCATTTATTTGCACAACTTTCAGGGTACGTATTTGCGAGTGTTGTTGTTATACTCTTTACAAAGTGCATCACTCAAACCATTCAAGCGTTCATATAGTCAATTAAAGACTACCTACTATAAATCAGACTATACTTATATACAGGCAGTCCTCGACTTTCGTACACAATGCGTTCCTGAAAACGTGTACGAAAGTCGAACAATAGAGTCCCATACTAATTAGGGGTTACGTTCCCAGAGAGTTAAATATACATAGTAAAACCTCAAATTAATTGTAAGGGAATTTTATTTTTAATACAAAAGTTTAAAAATACATTAATTATATTGAAAACAATGCATAATTACTTTAAAAACTACGTAGTCTTGATAAACGGTTCTAAAAGAATTCCGTTGTGTACTGAGTAAACATACGCATTTCTAAGTTTTCCCAATCAGAAATTAACATTTCACTGATAATTTCCAATATAACTATAAAGACATAAAACAAGAAGCATCACGTCATTTAATTTATGGACCCTTAAACTCGATGTAATTTAGATTATTACAATTAAAGAAGCAACAAAAATTTCGCAATTTCCTAAACCGGACAAAAGAAAAACGAAAATAAAATGACTTTTCGTAGGTACAGGCCATAAAAAAACTTCGTGAATTTCGCATGCACTTCCCAGCATTTCATACATGGTCTATAATTTTATCTTTCCCCTTTACTATTGAACACACAGTTGAACAGCTTCAGTTCAATGATAGTCCGATCGCAGCAAAAGATCCTCCCAGTTCAGCACGTCTAATAATTCCCAACTCTCTTTTCAGGCACATCATATTTTCGTTTTCCACTCATTCTAATCATACGATATTAATTGAATTCAGTAAATAAACATGTTATACCTTGCTCTAAGTCAGCACTGCCCACGGTCGCGTATACTAGCGATCGAGAACGCCAGATGTAACAATTGTATGCCGTGATGCGCAATGCACCATCGCGGGTAATTCAAATATTTGCGGGAAATTCAAAAATACTGTTCGACAAATGTCCGAAAGTTTGAATTTAGTGTCCTAAAGTCAAATATAAGGTATCAATTAGGAGCGTACGAAAGTGCGAATTGTACGAAAGTCGAGTGTATGAAAGTCGAGGACCGCCTGTATGCTTAATAGTTCAAATTCAGCTTCCGATTTTCAGCGGTAATTTTCTCAAAGTCCATATTTGTTTTCCTGAGTGTTAGTTCCTCAGATGAAAGATACTTGAATGGACTTGTTTGTGTTTGCCTTGCTTGTGTTCGGCTAATGCCTGATTCTTAATTGCTGTTTATTTAATTATAGGACCCTGCAAAAATGCAACAGAGCCAGCTAGTGAACCGTAGTACTGTTAAAAACGACTGGTTAGATCAAAATGTTCATCCTGAATTTTCTAATTGGATTAGAAAAACTGCTGCTTCTAATAACGTAGCTTATTGTAAATTATGCCATGCTGTAATAGATGCAGCAAAAATGGGTGTGTCAGCAGTCAAGTGCAAATGCAAATGGTCATGAAAGAACATAAGTGCAATTAGTAAATGCTCAGCAGAAAATAAATTTTGAAAAATGTTGTTGAGGACAAATGATTACAAACTGCCAATGCTACTTCTCAAAATTCTATTATTTAAAATGCTGCTTCATCCATGGCTCCATGTACCAGCTCTACACTAAGTTCTGCCCCAACTTCAGTATGCAATTCCATAATAAAAGATGATGTTGCTAAAGCTGAAATAATATGGGCGTTAAATCAAGTTAATAAACAAACGTCTGCACGTTGTGCTAACGATTCAAGTGCTAAAGATTCAATTATTTCCATTAATGCGCAATTGCTAAACAGTTTCGTTTGAAGAAAGACAAATTAGGATATGAAATGACGTACGGTTTGGGACCTTTCTTTCCACAAGATTTAGCGAACAGTGTATGAGCTCGTGATCTTTTTGCCTTTTCTTTGGATGAGAGTTTGAACGAAATTGCACAAAAGGCCAAATGGATATTATTGTACAATTTTGGAAAGACGAACAAGTACAAACAAGATACAGTAAAACTTTGATTTTGCGCACTTTGCTTTTACGTTGTCTCTTGTTTTTATGTAGCAATATGCAGGTCTGGCCGGAAATTTCAATGGCAAATACTTGATTTAACACAGTTTTTTGATTTTATGCAGTTTAACTTCTGTCTCAAAGAGCAAAATAATCTTGATTTTACGTAGCATTTTCAGCACACAAGCCATGCAAAACTTTGGAAAAAGAGGGCCGGCTAATAAACAAGTATATCCAACCACTGAATTGCCCTGCCACCTAAATGCCAAATATTGTAAAGTAAAAATGGTGAAATAAGTTATTTTCCCTACTGAGACGAAAGCGGGCATTGACCGTAATAAGATACATAATGGCACCACAAGTACCATCTGCAGTCATAAAGTTTTAATTTCCAGTGTAATCAAAATATTAAATGCTGAAGCATACTAAAAAAATTGCGACACTGCATAAAAAACACTGATTTATGAAGCTATAATGTGAAAGAGAGATGTTACTTCGCTCTAGTTAGATAATATTTCAAGTACCTACGCCAAGAGCATTTGATAGGTACCCAGCACGGAAATATGTAATACGCAAAGTAAACAAAATACGATGGAAAAGCTGTACATTTTGTCAAAAACTGAAACGAGCAAACAAAGTAACAGAGCTAATAGAAGGACTGCGTTGGGAACGGTTTGAGACTAAGCGGCTACACACACACTAGGCTCAATTCAGATCACACGCTACTTACAGAGTGACACGACGGGGTCATTTAAGCCCTGCACTTTATCTCCATAGGTAGGGACACTGGATATTGGTAAATAAAATTAACGAATTTCAGTGTTTAAAATCACTGAAAGTGGTGAAATAAAATGGTAAGTAAAGGCAAATTAATGAGATATTGGTAATTAAAATTAGCAGATTTCAGTGCTTAATAACAGAATACTACATCGGTAAATTGTGACTACATCAGTAATTAATAAAAATATTGTCTGAAGTAGCATATGAAGTTCTGTTATTTCCAAAGACTATGGTAATTTTATTCCAATTTCCAATTCCAATCAAATATAAATGAAATTCCATTTCATTATAGCAATATTTTGATTTTATTAAATTAAATTCACTTAGAAAGATACAATGATAACATCATTTCCAGGTTTTCAGTTGTTAGGTTTGTGCGAAGGTCAGTAAGAATATTTCCATAAGAAGAAAATGACCTTTCACTGTCCACATTTGAGGAAGGAATCCAGAGTGCTTTAACACTCTGCTCCACAAAACTTACAAGGGGAATACACGGCCGTCAGGTGGCCAATCGAGCTCAAATTAGCTAATTCGGTAGTTAATGATTATTAATTCAATATGCCAAAGTGAGACGACGCACCTTCTGTAAATTTTCGAGAAAAAAGCAATTAAAAAATCATGTTGCGATATAAAAACCCTGAAAAATGGTGTTAACAATATGGCGGCGTTAGCCCAGTGGTTAAGGCGATCAACTGCTGGTGCATTGGTGTCGAGTTCGATACCTAGTGACGGACCATTTCTTTACTTTATTTTTCAAGGTTTTTATTGTTAATATTTTTAAAGTTTGTTTTATTATCATCGTTCCCTCAATTAAAAATATTTTTAATGCAATTGTTTTAAATATTAATTATTGTTTAACAGGGTAGAGAATGGAGCAAGGGGTAAAATAACCTTTCCAAGTGCGGTTATATATTTATTTTTTCTCTCTAAAAGTATATTAGGATATTGCGAATATAAATTTGAGCGAGGAATCCAGAGTGCTTTTAACACTCGGCTCCACAAAACTTAGATGCCCTTCTTTCATGCTCAAAAGAGCCTTCAAAATATTAACCTCATACCCTCCTTTCTGAAACATAGATATTGCTAGCTCGTAGGTTTCCACAGATGTAGTGTTGACTGTTTCTTTTTTTGGGATTCATTCCACGATGCTTAAAATTTCAAAAAACAATATTTTGCTGGTGCTCCTGCCAGCTTCATCAGGTTAACTGAACAGATTCCTTAGTCTCGCTCGTGTATATATATATATATATATATATATATATATATATATATATATATATATATTAGTGAGGACTCCCATTGTTCCCGGAATTTTTAAATTTGAAAAATTCATTTGAGCTTTCTACTGAATTTGTAACCGTCTTCTCGGTTGACGTTCTCTGGTCTCTTCGCAATATCTATAGCCTCCCTGATTAATCTTGGGTAATATCGTACCTCCCTTGATATTAATTTTGTCTCCTCAAAGTTGAAATTATGAGTGGGGCCGCTGAGATGGTGTTCGGCTATTGCAGAAATGCGGTAATTATTATTTTTAATTGCCCGTTGATGCTCTTGGAGGCGTATTTTTAGAGCTCTGCATGTCTGGCATACATATGGATGTCCACTGCTGCACAAAACTTCATATACTCCTCCGTAGAGGTTCCGTGGAAGCGGGTCTTTGGTTTTCAGAAGTTCGTCCCGTCTTCGTCACGCATGTGAATCTGCTAACTACGTTGTACTTCGATAGAATTCTGGAGATTTTCTCCGTAGTTCCAGACACATAAGGGAGAGTGGCATATGCCTTTGGCTTCTCTCTGTTTTCTGTCGGGTCAGTGGGATTTTCATTTCAGACCACGAGAGAATTTCTTTCTTCTTTCCGTGCAGTTTTCAAGATGTAGTCACGGCGGAAACCATTTTTCTCAAATGCCCTTAATAAGTGCTGTTTTTCGCCGGCGATGGAATCGGCGTCAGAGATCGTAAAAGCTCGATGATACAGCGTTCTCATGACTGAGGCTTTCTGTTGAGGGTGGTGGTGCGATGTGGCATGTAGGTAACGGTCTGTGTGGGTACATTTTCCGGTACACAGAATGACCTAATGTCCATCTTCTTTCTTCTTCCCACTGAACCCATTTGATATACCTTGGATGAGTAAAGCAGTGACCTCTGACTGCTTGACGTGGATACGGCCGAGGCCCCCAAATAAATTGGACTTTGAATTATCCTGGTTCGAATTAAACGTACATTCTGAAAATTAACGAAACTAAATTAACGATAGATTACTTTCATGCATATTAACCTTTATCTTACAAGGTTTTTCGCCGATTGACTACCTAGACTACTGAGGCTATTTTAGTTTTCAGCCACTAAAACGTAGTGTGTACGAAAAAAAATAATTACAAGAAAAGTATGTGTGGTATCAAAATAAAATAAAAAGTATTTCCTAGAGTTTAAACAGAAATTCTATATGACATTATTTTGTAGGCATAATTAAAATAACAATATTTTAAATCAATGTTTAATTATTGTTTATGTAAAAAAATAAATTATTTTCGAAGGTGAAGGTTATTTTTGCCAAATAACGAGCAAATCTTCCACAAAAATGGGGTAACACAAAGCCATTAGTTCATTTTTTAAGTTTGTTTAGTAATGGAATGTATAAAGCCATGAAGAAAGAAAAATATCCAAAGTATGACAACTGCCTTTCTCCGAGAGTCACAATTTTTCTCTTCCAAATACTCTGTAAGACATTTTTCACCATAATACAATAAAACCTCGTTAATTTGAAATTCAAGGGACCAAAAAAGTTGGACTTTGAATTATCCGGGTTCGAACTATACGTACATTCCGAAAATTAACGAAAAAGTTCCCGTATTTTCGGAGACAATCACCGTACTGCTATATTTTTTTATAAAAAGGCAAAGGATATGCACTAAAATGAGTTGTTGATGGGCAAAATTCTTCAAGTTTATCAGATTCAAGTTAAAGTTGCGGAAGTATGCACGATCAGATAGATCACGTGGAAATAAAATCAAAATGAATGATTTCGGGCATGTGCTCAGTAATGTCACACGAGGAATATTTTCCAGGTTACCAAAATTTTTGCCGTAGACCTTATAATTTACCGGCCTGCTCTCAACCCCTTTCCCCCAAGACTTTTCTACGATGAAGAACTGCTGCATCATCATCCTTGCCCCCCCACCCCCCCAGAAGTCCCTCATCAGTTACGACCGCGAACGAAAAGTATCACATTTCACTCATTGCTTCCCCACGCCCTTCTCTTCTCACTGTCAGGTGGCTTCCAAAAGGGGAGGGGCTTGGAAGAGGAGAGAGAAGGGTAGGGGCAGAGTATCACGTCAAGGTCGGCGACGACCCCAGAATCCCTTAGCCCACCGAAAGAAGCTCTAGGGAACCCAAGAAAAAAATCGCTGATGCAATGTTGGACGCCACTCAGAAGTAGTCCCTATGTAAATTTCAGGCTTGACTTTGTGGAAGTTATTGATTTCCATTTTAAATAAAAAAAATTTGTACTTTTGCACACACAGTGTGTGGAAAAGTACAGTTTTTTATTCAAAATGGATGGTCCGCATATCTTCAGCCTTCCTTACCTCGTGATTCACATTCGAGTTTGGGGAGATGGGACAAGAGTAGATGGGAAAAGCATAGACAAATCTGAGAACCATGACTCGTCAGCGATTCGGGGCAAACAAAAGAATCTGGGGAAGCACACAAAGCGAGATGGGAGGAGTGGCTAACCAAACGATGAAAGTGCTAACGAAGGGAAAATGGGTAAATGATATCACACCATCCGGAAAATACTACTCCACTATGCCTGGCGATCCTACAGTTATCACTCGAGGAGGGGAGGCTCGGAAGGAAGAGTGGGGAAAGCATTGCAAATACAGGCATGGTAGTCATGGCGCGAAAGCCCCGAAGAAAACCCAAGTACGGAGTGGCTGAGATGTGTATCGAGGTATATTGGATTGGGGGTAAACACCTACTGGCACATGGCACACCATAAGCATAATTAAAAGTTCATAATAACTTGGCAACACTTAAAAGTAACTTATTCTCAAGAAAGCGATGCCAAAATCACAATGACTTTGAAATAAGCACTACTATTGGCACAAAAAAGGTAGAACGCTGAACTTGATTTGAGACGTGTACGTCCAGGAATTTCACCATTACCAACTGTGCAAAATGGTAGTGTATATTGCCGCGGGGCGATAATGTTACTTTTGGAAAAGCTTAATGTATCCGTTTTAAAATCCAAATTTTTTTAACTGCAACTGAAGCATGAATTACCTGTAGCCGACAAACCTCATAATGTTTATTCATACGTAAAACATGCCAACCTTACTTTCTAGGTGGTAGGATTAAAAACTGCGGGATTGGGATCAAGTTTTAGCCATCAGGGTTTGTTAAGTCAAATGTAATATAACGTAGACAGCAGAGGTTGTATGACGAATGCTTGTGAGACTCGCTCATATGATGTTAAAACCATACTCAAATCAATGAGACTGCCTAGTTTCAAATTTCATTGCTTTGTAAAAAAAAAAGTCCCGTTAGAACACTTTGACCAAGTAAAGAATATTTTTGACATGGGGTCTGCTGTCATTGAAAAAGATTATGCAGAGAACTTCTCTTTGACACATGAAGACAAAATACAAAGCGCTCGTTGGAGTCATACCAAAGTCACTGCTTGCATTTGGTATGAGGAGGGTGAAAAATTATATGTCGTTGTAAGTGATGATATGTCACATTCCAGGGAATCCAGTTGTGATTTCCTAAAATCAATTGTCAGTAACTTTAAGCCATTTGAATATCCAGAACTTACAAACCAGTTAATATTTTCAGATAATTGTTCAGCTCTGTTCAAAAGCAACGGAGTTTCAAATACCTGTTTTCTTGCTAATGATTTGAATTTATTAGATTTTGAGCGGAGCTCCTTTGGTAAGAAAAATGGAAATGGTGCTGTTGATGCAATTGGAGATCAAATGACACATCTGGATGAAAATCATATCAAGATCAGTCATCATTAACACTGTAAAACATTTTTTTGAGGTGTGTGAAAAATGCTGCGACTGTACCGAAACAAGATGGAATACTTTATATTTCATAAATAAAAAATAACAAAGGTAATTAAATGATATAATAAACAATTTATAGTGTGTTACATAAAGGATGAAAATTTTTTAACACCTGTTACAAAAAAAGCGTAGCATCCGTAACCAAACTAAATAATTTTTTTTCAGAATAATGTCTTACAATATAAATTCTAAACATTGACTTAAAATAATATTTATATTACGTATAGCAGGAATAGTTTTTACTTTTTTGATAGGCATCTTTTAGGAACAGTTTTTCTTGAATGCTCTGTACCCACAAGAACATGTTCAGAATATTGTAACTTCCGTTACACGTCATCGTTATTTACAGTACTTTTATAAACTCAAGTATGGCAACTAAAATGTCCATGCTTATAAAGGATATCCCATTTTGTGTAATTCTGGTCTTAAAATGGATACACAAAAATATTTGAAAGAAAATATACATTTAAAAAAGTATAATTGTAACATCAGTTACATGCGGACTGGCTGACATGCGCTTAGGTACCCTTTTGGTTGGGACCGAAGGTTTTGCTTCGTAAAATCAACATTTCGTAATTTCGAGTTTCTACTGTACATATTGACAAGTGTAACAGGTGGTGACCCCAACTGAGATTATCTTAAAGGGTACATTCCTATATATTCGTCATCACTAAACTTAAATTAAACTAGAATGTAATTTTAAATGTGAGTGAAATTCTCTTTTCTGCTCCTTGAGGTCATTGAGAAGAAGGAGGGCCTGTTCCGCATGCACATGATGGGCAAGAGAGTGAACTTTGCTGCTCGGACAGTCATCACGCCCGACCCGAACATCGATGTGGATGAGATTGGAGTTCCCAAAGTGTTTGCTCTCCGGCTGACGTACCCAGTCAACGTGACTCCATGGAATGCCGAGGAGTTGCGAGCGATGATTGTAAACGGCCCCCGCAATTACCCAGGGTGAGCACACGAAGGAGATGCTAAGTGGTGTAAATAAATGGCTTGAGCGAGGGTTTTTGGGATTCCGTTGTATTTCAATGATATCACATCCACACTAGATGTGTGTGTGTGTGTGTGAATTAATGTTTACTTCTATCGACCTAAAAAGGAAAAGTGATTTCCTCAGAGTTTGAGCTGAGCGGATGTTGTGTGAAAAATGCATCAAGGTCATTCCTTGTGTCATTTTTTGTTTGTTTAGCAGATATTTGCTCTCGTGGTTCTTAAACTGCCCCCCCCCCAGCACTTGCTCTACCCCTTCCCCCACACCCCCTTCCTCCACTCTAGAAATTTACAGTAAAATATCAATTTTACATCTACAAAATACCCTGATGTCTGGTATGCTGTCAATTCACAATACTCTATTTAAGTTAATGTAACTACAACTGTTGATGCATCAGCTAAAATCTTGTCACGAGACGAAGCCTCACAAGCACGCACTAAACTATAAGTGTTAGGCACCAATGTTAAAATTTCAACTAGAAAAATCTCAAATACCTACGGCCGTATTCATAGTTACGTTAGACTACGCCTACCGCAGGTTTAAGGAAGTTAGACCAGTGATGTCGTTGAACTCATATTCGTAGTTTCGTTTGAGCGCTGATCGACCTTAGTCCCGGCAGCTTTCGTCCGGAGGAAGTTAAACCTATGGAATAATGGTTTAACGTTGAGTATAAGTTCCGCGCGTCGCCACTTTTTCTTCAGTTTTTGAGGTGTTATGATTTTCGAAGGTGTTAAGTGATTAATCGTGAGTTCTCCAAGTTAGAGCTAATTTAAGTGGTAATATTTTTTGTTAGTCTATCGTTAGGAATACAGTGTGTCCTCGTTTAACGTTGTCCCGTTTAACGTTGTTTCACGATAACGTTGTCCAACAATTAAAACCCTTAATCGTTCAACGTCGTCAGTGCTTCGCGATAACGTTGTTCAAATTTTGCGCAACCAAAAAAAAATGAATAACGAATAGGAATTTGGCGCATCTGATGCGTAATTTCCATTCGTCGGAAAAGTTTGATGTTAACTCCTCATAGCGTGCGCCAAAAGTTCACCTGAACGAATAATTATTGCGTTATTTTATTTCATAACTGTATGTTTGCTTATTATTTACTACGCTGTTATTGGGGGGCAATGCATCGGGTGATTTAAAACTAAAACCAACGTTAATGTACCATCTTGAATCGCATGGTGTTAATAATACCATGTCCGAATGGTAGATCCAGGGGCAAACATCTTCGGGAAAAAAATACCTGAAAATCCCATGCCGCCATAAGGTAGAACTGGTGGAAGAAAAAGTTGATTTACTGCTGTTTGAGGTGAATCGAAAACGTGTTTTTCGTGTTGAATTAGTGTGTAAGAGGAAGTTTTCTATACCCTCCATGATGCAGTAAATCTTCGAGGGTGATACTGTTCCTAAAACATTGTTACGAAATAACAAACATTTTGTACACAGCACCAAGTATCCCTAGTTCACTCACTATTTTATTTGATATTCTACGTCTTCGCGATCGCAGCGAGCGAAATTTTTGCCCTTCACATCATTCGCATGCGCACGCTCCCGCAGTGAAAGACAAAAAATTCTATTTACTCAGAGGGAAGCCGGTGTTAACAGCTCTAAATATCAGAAATATAGGAGGGAAACCTGGTGCGTATTGTTTTAAAAATGCCTTTTCAGTTTGTTTCATCTAAGATATGAAGATCTCTGACTAGTGAAATCATGTTCGACTGCCCGCGTAATTAAAATACGCCGTGGTATTTGTATCATAGCGTCCAGTCTGGGAGAAAATTAATTTCACCTGCTTCCCGATCACCTAATACCACCTATTTCACTTATATTGCTACGCTACATATGCGCATTTATACTAACCTTTCGTTTGCTTCATAAACCCTTTTTCTTTCATAAACTATTCACTTAAACCTGTGATGTGAATCTACTTCTGGACGCCATATTGGAAATACTGACCTTTTCCTCCTAGTTCCCCCAGATGGCGCAGCGGTCGAGCAGTGTCTTCATTTTCTATACCCACCGCCCATGACTTTTTTTGCCTTCAACTTAAAACTATTCCCGCTTTTTGACGGTTTTATCACACTCAAGAGGGACGGGTAACCTCTCAGAGCTACTCTATAATCTTTGGAGGTACTTCATTCCACTGCCTCCATACGGAACTTTCATCACCAACTCGCCTCTCGCAGTAATTTTACGCAAACCAATCACCATTGGGGTGGGTTGGTTTAAAAGGGTATTCGTGAAAATAAATCGTAACTATCCGCCAAATAACCTATTTTTCCTTTCAGAAATGGCCTTCTCGACGCCGCGTACTGTCTCACCTTAGCACCCCTGTTTCACTCCACAGACCCGCAACGTTGTTGGGGGGGTGTTGGGTAAGGACATATTTCAGACGTGAAATTAGTCCGTATCCCTCTACCGGGACTTCCAAAAATCTCGCAATATGGCGTCAAAATATCACAAAAAATACGCGAATTTGGTCATTTTCAAACTTTATTTTATCCAAAACTAAGAATCTCACGCCATTTTTTCTTACATTTAATAAATGCGCATTCCTTTCACTTTCCTTTCCCATTCTTCGAATACACCTTACTTTTCTACTATTCTCACACAAGAATTTCTCCCAGACTGTACCCTATGATACCTTTACCATTGATGAGTTTGGAACCGATTTTAATTTTTTACATTGTTTCTTATGGAAAATACTGCATCGTTTAACGTTGTTTCGCTTAACGTCTACTTTTTCAGGAACGAGTTAACAACGTTAAACGAGGACACACTGTATTGTTGGCTTAGTGATTTAGGTTTATACTGACGTAAATAGTTGTATAGGCAGTAATGAAGTAGTTTCATTCTCAGGATACATAGTTAATTATTTTTTTATTTAGTATAATTTTATCGGTAATCAAGTTAGTTAATCAACTTTATAATTTAGTAAGTACATTTTTTATTAGGTATTATAGCTCGCACTGTTTAAATTTGTTTTCACATCGCTTAGGAGTGTTCATTTGTTTACATTTCGAATGGTGAGTTTTGTTCAATCACGATAATATCAATAATATTTCATACCTTTCATACTTAGTAACATCCTTTTGTTTACATTTTACATAGTTAGTTTTTGACGCTCATTTCAATTAGCTGTGCGTTTTGATGAATGACTTGTTTTAGTGAATTTATTATTTGTGTAGCTAAATTAAATTTCGTGCATTGCACAAAACAAAACCGCGTGATTATGTAATATATTTTTAAGGATAATAAACTTAAAGAAAAATAGAAAAATGAATTGCAACGCGTCTAACAATAAGTCATAAATAATTACAAAAATGAAATCGAAGATATCCAAAATGCAGGGAGCAGGATTTCGGGCCGATTTCAGTGAGCAAGAAAGTCCCAGAAGCAAGTAATGAGTGGTAAAGGCATGGGTAAAGGGTTCGAAGGCAACGCACAACTCCTCAGAAGACCCCAAAAACCAGTTCAGAAATTCCAGGAAATACCCTGCTACTTGACGAATATCGGTGTTGCCAAGCGTTCGATCCTCGAGCGGTAGGCAAGTCTGGGACTCTGTTAGTCCCTGAGGCTATCTCCCTCGACCCAATCTATGAATACCAACTTTTAGTACCGTTTTAAACCGCACTTAGACCAGACTAAGATAAACCGCATAATCCCAGGTTTAACTCGAAATCTATGAATACGGCCGCTAGTCTTTAACATCATAATATACCTACCAATGCATATGTTATTGAGCTATTTATTGTTTGAGAGTTAAACTTTTAGGTACCAGAAAATCTTGCTATACTTAAAAGAATATACTGTATTTAATTGTGTTCCGTAGATCTTATGGTATATCTCTCTACAAGTCATCAAGAAGCTGACTGGACGAGAAAAGAAAAGTTTACAAATGTGGAAGTAACTTTTATTGATACAGGTATTCTACAAAAGATCACTACAGATACCTACGAAAATACTTGAGCACGGAATGAAGACAGTGGCTAACTACGTATAGCAATTAATCCAAACGACATGAAAGCTGTTATTAAAAGAAATGCCTAATGCTGCAAAATTCGGACATCGGAAGTGAATAATAGACAAAATTACTTCAAGAATTGAGTAAAACAGTGATACAGTAGAACCTGGTAATAACGTTACTTGATGTAATGTAAAATTTGGTATAGAGTCAGCTGAAGGAAGGAACCAACGAAACTCCTATCTTTGCCAATGTAAAAATCTTGATGTAACATAAAATTTGATATAACGTTATAACTTAAAGCCATCACAGTACCACCAGACATCGTTAATATGCAAGCAGGATTAGTTCCCGCATCGAGTGTGGATGGTGCTGAAGTAGTGAGACCCTGTTTATCACCGGGAGGGACAGGGCAGGTAGAAGACCTTAGACCCTCCTGACCCTTTCCACGGAAAGGCCCCCACCCACAGAGGGGCGCATTAGTGGAACATCAGTTAATTTTGCGAAAGTTTTTGATAGGCAAAAAACTACAGAAGAAGTATAATATGAAGTTTGTCCATTTCTTACTTCGGTGTAAATTTTTGGTTTCATCTTTTTCAAACAATGAATGCGGAAAATGCAATGTGGGGACCGTGATTTGGAAATGATCGATGCCGGAAAACGATACTTTGGGGAACGATGGATGCGGGAATTAATAAAGTTATCTGCATGGAACTACATTCGGGACCAAAGACTGCGAGTGATAAAGCGGGAAAATGATCAATGAGAGAACGATAGATCGAGGTTCCACTGTAATCCATTCTATAAGACTGATTGTATGTAATGTGAATTCCATCGTAAAGTGAATCAGTATATTACCGGACGACGGATCGTTTTAACTACAACAACGCCAGTGTATTCAGTGGTACACAGTACTGTAAAGGTACGAAATATGCTGGAATGAAAGGATTTTAAATGTTATTTAACTAATTTTTAAACTTTCATTAGGTGTTGTAAGGTGTGAAGGCATCATTGCAAATCCTTAAAAGAAAATTCTGTTAGGGCTTCCCCTTTTGGATCTGTCGAGGGTCAATTAAGGGAACGACACTTCATAACAAGACCTTTAATACGGAGTCCAAAATACATCCACTCAATAGTTGTGCTCGCCATTCACGGCGTCTCACCCGTACACTCTCTTACCACCGACTACCGTTGTCACCGCTCTTCCTCCGAAGACCTCCCCTTCCCCTGCCATCCAACGACCACATCACCCCCTATCTGCAGCTCCTCAAGGGCTATATCACTCATATATTTAATTAAACCCTGCACAGTAATCTTAATGATTCAGATGAGCTGGAGCTGCTTGAGTCCACAGCAGCTTCCCTCAGGTGACTGCCCACTCCTATCTTAATGACACCTCATCTTCATGGTCCCTAACCACCTCGGGCCACTCATGAGAAGGGAGCCAACCGTGGTCGTAGTTCAATGAGAAATTCACTTACAATTTGGTAAAAATGTGTCCATCACACCAGTGAAAAATGTTTTGCCAAAAACCCTGTGAAAGTGACAAAAATAACAATGATACCATGGGATAGTGTAAGGAATGCACATTTGGGAAATGTAAGAAACATGCCTGTTGGACATGTAGTTTTATGAAAAATAGCATTTAAAACCATTGAACATTAATGATGATTGAGTCATGACAAAATGATCATTTTAGCGATGTGATGTTTTCGTAAGATTTTGAGGCCATATTTGGTGGTTTTCCAATGAGCCAGTAGAATACCAGTGGAGGATACTGACTAATTTCACGTCTAAAATATCCCCTAATCCTACCCGCACCCAAACAAGGTTGATGAGTAAATTGGCCTTGAGACATCACAAGAGCACAACAGGTTTTTCCAAATCCTCATAACTATTTCCGATGCAAAAGCAAAATGTGTGCAATTGGCCAAAAGTTACGTATATAATATTAGGAGATGATAATAAAAGTGATTGAACACAATGTATGTGAAGAGAGGTATTAAAGACACAACTAAACTCAAGAAAAAAGCACTACATACTAAGCTATTTTACTCTTCATTTCCTTTTTCATCAGATCATCTTTTGTCTTACACTAGAACACAGTTCTTTGTCTTACAAGTGCTTGCCCGGCTCAATGCGAATATGTCTTTAGGTATCTTTGTTGGCTTCTGTGTTGATCTAAATTTATATTTAGCCCAAGTTATCTGCGTGCGTTATCTTTCTGGCCCTCTTCATTAAACATTTGGGATACTTATTACAATGTGTAACAAAGCAAGCAATAAAGTAAAGTACGCAGTTTTAGCAATTGTGTAAATTTTCACATTCTTTCTTATTGTTTGTGTTGCATATTGTTGTGCAAAAACCATACATAATTTAACTGTTACACAATGTTTGACGTGGTCCAGTCTATTATTTCTTGTACGTATCCCCTATTAATTACATGGTTTCTTCCAGCTTTTATGTAGTAGCTTAACACACATTCGTTTTAGCACGATGAGTTTTTGGGATGCATCTCTCATGATAAGCTGGTTTTACCTGTAAATCCTTCTGCCTGATTATGGATGGAAAACTTTAAACTAATGCCAGATTTTAATGTTGATGTGGAATTTTGTGGTTGCAGGGCAAACATGGTTCAGAACGATGATGGCACTATCAGCAAACTGAAAGCGGAGGATGAAAACCAGCGGAGGGGTGTGGCCAAGAGGTTGCTGACACCATCTTCGGATAAGAAGTCGTCTTCCACCCCTGGCCTCAAAGTGGTGCGTGCACATTTCACGTCTACCCTTAAGCTACTACTGTTAGCTAAATAAACCACACTCGTCACTTGCTACTCCATAGGCCATATTACCAGTAGGCCATAAACTCTAGATAATTTTGTTGGTTAGGGAGAAGAATTAGTTTTTACTTGTTTGTGTTAAGTTTTAGTCGGACACCTTAATGACGGTGATTTTTTTAAAATATGTGTGTATTATATATTTTCTGTTAGAGATAATTAGACCTTTCCTCTTTATGAGGGTGGTCACGGCAGTTTTTAAAGCGCTTGGTCCCCAAATCCTCCTGGACCATACACCTCTTCTCACCCCCTCCACCCTCCCCCCCTTACACCCCTAAATACCCCCTCTAAACATTCCACCCCTCCCCTTCCCCCCCCAGCCATCGGAGTCGCCCAGCAGTTTTCCGAGAAACCCACAGCCTCTTTGGTACTCATTTTTAAACATAATGGAAATCCTCTCCCGAAATGAAAGACGAAAAGACAAAAAAGAGGGCGGCCAATGTTGCAAGTAGTTTTACAAAAGAGAGCAGGAAAGTATGCGTAATATAAAATTTGGAGAGAGGAGAACAGAAAAATCACCGAAAATTGGGACTGCTCGACTAGGCGTCCGCGTCTCGACTGCTCTCGAAGCAGTCGAGACGTAGACGTCGGGCATCAGCCGTCAAACTCAACGGTCGAGACGTATCAGTGAAACCGAACACATTTTATACACATTGGATGAGTACGGCAGTGACTTCCGACTACTGGACGTGGACGCCCCAGTGAAACCACACCTTTACTATTGCAGCATTGAAAAATGAGATATCGTTCAGGTAATACATTCAGTGCATAAAGTATTCGGCGACGATCATTAATTAGATGTTTTACTCTGAAAAGAAGTGCCGAAAAACGTTACGGTGATCTATCGCTATTCGTATAAACGAGTAACTTTTTCACGTTGGGACCAAGATCAGAGGTTCGTAATTTTAAAACTTCGTTATTTCGTAATATCGCGTACTGTTACATACACTTTTACCCTTTTGGTTGGGACCGAAGATTTTGCTTCGTAAAATCAAAATTTCGTAATTTCGAGTTTCGTATTTTCGAGTTTCTACTCTATATATTACTTCTCTTTATCCCCACACATCTAAGCATGGCTTCCTCCCGAGCCGATCTTTCTTAACCAACCTCTCCATCTTTCAGCATCACGCCGTCAATCAGTGCCATCGACAAGTTGTCTCAGTTAGGTGCTGTTTAGATTCTTGTTAAAGAAATTTATTTGACCTTTTTCTATTGTATGTTATTGAAAATAATTGCTGTATATTGCTTGCATGTAGATATTTTTCAAATAAGTCATTATCCTGTAGGCTGTATCATATATGTACTCTACCAATTGCACAGGCTTACCTATCACTGCTCTTACAGAGGAAGTGTGATCAGATTCTGTAAGGGTTAAAGAATAGGTCAATAATTTTCTAAAGGAAATTAGGCATTTGGATTCTAGGACACCACAAGAGTGTGAACTGATTTCCTTTGGTTACATGAAGCTACCCTCTTATTAATAGTTCAGGTTCATTATTTTTCCCCCAGGTTTTTCGCCACCTACGAAATGGGGATGCACTGCTGTTGAACCGGCAGCCTACTCTCCATCGGCCAAGCATAATGGCACACCGAGCAAGGATCCTCACCACAGAAGAGAAGACTTTCAGACTGCACTACGCTAACTGCAAATCATACAATGCAGACTTTGATGGAGATGAAATGAATGCGCATTTCCCGCAAAATGACCTTGCACAAAGTGAAGCCTTCAATCTAGGTGAGAATTATGATTATGTATATGCTGTGACAACATTACACATTTTCACTTTTATCTATTGAAATGTGCTTTGTGTTATGGCTGAAATATTCAATGGTTTGATTCCTCTTTTATAACTTATATGCATTGAGTAATGCTGAGATATATCTGAGCATAGTGAAACTTCCCCCAGTGTGGCTTCCCACAACATTGATTCAAATTTATGCAGTGTCCGAGCATTTGCCAAACTGAGGCAGTTCAGTATGTGATTTACTTTCATGGGGTCATATTCAGTGGCAAATTTCAATAATGTTCCTAGAATGATCTATACCTAATGAGAATACATTCACCTATCTTTTTTTCAAATTTTCTGGCATCTTTTCTGTGCGTTGGTCGAGCCCAGTTGGATACTACGCCTGATGGCATCATTAATCATCTATCGTCACAATTTAAAGGTGTCTTTAAATGTGAAAGTTTGAAGGTTGGTATGCATTATCACTCTTTTAAAGTTGACGCTCTGCTTAGACAACATGAAAAACTCTTAAAAAGTGATATCTGGCCTGAAGACGTTTGTGGAGGGAAGTTTTTTCTGGTTAAAACTTCAAAACCTATCTCTGTGCATCAAGATGGCAAGGAGAACACCGCTAATGGCGAAGCTCCTACCATTGACAAAAGTTGACTAGGGTCCAATAACGCTAAATTTTCTCTCTTGCATCTCATTATCCAGTGCATTAGAAATAAAGTTAACGAATTTGAAATCCTCATAGATAGGCATATGCTGGAAATATTGTGTGTGTGTGAACACTGGCTCACTACTGGTGAGTTAGCTAATTTTGCCATTCTTGGCTATTAGGTATGTTGCTGACAGTTCCTGCTGCAAAACGTACAAAAACGGCGGTGTGGCAATCTTTCTGTGCAATTATCTCGCACCAAAAAGCTGTCAGCACCCCTTCAAACATCTTGTCGAAGACAAAACTTTTGAGTGTGCTTCTGTGAATTTGATAATTAGTGGTGTTGAATTGTGTATTGTCTCTATATATCGGTCTCCAACTGGCGACTTTCAGCTTTTTCTCAACAAATTTGAGAGTATGCTTAGTATAATTTGTAACACATATAACAACGCCTGGTGATTACTGGTGATTTTAATTGTGACCTGTTGTGCAGCTGCAGCAAACAACGTGACTTAGTTAACCTCCTGAATTCTTTTAATTTAGCATTTCATGTGTATGAACCTACTAGTCACCAGTCACTCTAAATCACTATTAGATAATATTGCCTCAAACTTTGAACCATGTGATATGACCTCACTAGTTGTAAAATCAGATACAGTTGAAGCCCGGTATAGTGAGTACCGCTTATTGCGAGAATCCCGTTTTAGCGAGTGATTGTATTTGTACGGCCAAAAGGACTATGTTTTACATGTAAAATAAAGTGGATATAGCAAGGCCAAAATGTTCCTTCCACGATATACGCTCGGTATTACGACATATCTCTCGAAGGCGATGCACCACCTAGCAAGAATTAACTATTTTGTTTTGTATTATCTGTTAATTAAACTAAATATTCAAGATGTGAGCCATATCTGCAACACCTAAAGCCAGTTATGTCCAAACATTAGTGATTTACAGCCTTGAGTAAGCTGTGCGCGCTCCCATTTTACGTTCTTCTTATGTTAGGCCCAGTCATCAGTGAGAGGGGAGTGGGTGGACGACAAGCAAGTTGAGAGTAGAAGAGGGAACATTCAGCAGAATGAGAGCGATCTGTCGGAGCGATTGAAAAACTCAAACCATTCCGTCAACGCGATGCGCCCAATCACACGTCAGCAGAGAGTTGTGATGTAGGTAAGGGGCGGAGTTTACTCGGTCGGAGGGGCGGAGTTTAATCGGTCGGAGGGGCGGAGTTTACTCGGTCGGAGGGGCGGAGTTTACTCGGTCGAAGGGGCGGTGTTTTCTCGGTCGGAGGGGCGGTGTTTTCTCGGTCGGAGGGGCGGAGTTTACTCGGTCGGAGGGGCGGAGTTTACTCGGTCGGAGGGGCGGAGTTTTCTCGGTCGGAGGGGCGGAGTTGTCTCATGTGGTTTGTGCGGCAGCATCATGTCCATGAAACGTAAATCTTTGGACCTTAAAACCAAAATTAAAATTATAGACGAGTGCGAAAGTAACAGGTCTTCAAAGACTAATATCAGGAGGCGGTTTGGTGTGTCGTCATCTACGTTGTTCACAATATTAAAGAAAAAAGATAAAATTCGTGCAGCAGTGACCGAACTAGGACGACCTAGCAGCAAAAAACATTTGCGGCATGGGGAACATCCTCAAATGGAATCTGCACTATTCAAGTGGTTTGTCAGCAAAGGTCTGCAGGACTGCCCATAAACGGTCCGATGTTAAAGGCGAAAGCTGACTACACTTGCACGAAACATGATGTGCTAGCCAATCGACTGAGGTATTTTCTTTTCTAGTGAATAAATACTCGATGACACTAATTTGCGGTAGATAATTGAATTTGAATCATAGAAACTGCTAGGAATAGGTGACTATGCGAGAAATATCTTCGACCACCGGTACATGCCGTATTTCAGTGAACCTTAAGGCCAATTTTCCCAACTGATGGATGTACTGGTTAACATTCGAAAACTCGACAAAGTTGATATTATCGTCATGACATATTCGCAAAATTATCCAAAAACTACAGTATACCTAATATTTAAATTCCGATTAGTTACGGTGTCTTTACAGCTTTCTTCGGCGATCGAAAAATAGAAGAACTGGAAGAAAAACACTGAAACTGGAGGAATTAATATTTTATATAATGGAAAATGTCCTGTTTCTTTCTTAAAAATAGTTGATATTCCATCAGATTGTGCCTGAAACGACTTTTTTTGCTGTTAATCTTCGTCAAATACCGTGGAAACAAAAGAAAAACGGTAAATACGAACGACTATGAGAATTAGGTGGCTTTATTCAACACTTTCGGATACAACGAGCGCTCGATTTAGCGAGTGATTTCCGAGGGATTATGAGCACTCGTTAAACCTGGATTCCACTGTATTTCCGACCGCTTTGCTGTTCTGGCCACAATACCTTGTAATTTTATACCTTCAACAATACGGTTTCCAGCAAGATCCTACTGTAAAACTAATGTTTCATACATTTTTAATCTGCTTGATGCCGAAAACTCGTCCTTTGTTTATACCAGTGCTGATTTTGAAACTAGATTTACTCATTTCTATGACAAGTTTGTATATTCCTACAGTATAGCCTTTCCCACAGTTCACGAGAGGACCAGCAGAAAACAAAAACAAAGAGTGGATCACTGACGAAATCCATAGTCTGTCTACCTACCTCAAACAATATGCCTTTCTTGTCCGATCATCGAGAGATGACACTCTTCAAAATAAAAAAAATCTCTAAAATCCTATAATCCCAAAACTTTAATTGCAGCAAAGCATTCTTTTCATGACAGAAGGATTATGAATGCCAGTAACATTTCTAAAGAAGTCTGGAAGATTATTAACTCATTCAAGGGCAGCACACCTCCCCTTTCAGTTTCTCAGTCTGGTGTTCCCTTCTCCAGTTCACATTCTTTAGCCTGTTTCATTAATGATTATTTCACAAATCACACCCTACACCCAAAACTGTCTGATAATTACGAGTACTCTGGTTTTCCTCCTACAACATAGCCACTCTTCTTAACGCCTTGCACTGAATCAGAATTAAAACTTTCTCTTCACAACCTTGGTTCTGAAAGCAGCTCTGGCTTTGGTGAAATTCCCAATTGGATTCTAAATATATGTATTGATGCTTTCAAAGTCCCTCTTCTCCACTTAATTAATGATTCTTTACAACTAGGAATTTTTCCAAGTCCCTTAAAAATCTCTTAAGTAATTCCCCTGTACAAGAAAAAAGGAAATCCTCAAGATATTAATTTTTATCGCCTAATCAGCATTCAAAATCAATTCTCTAAGCAGTCTGTAAAGATCTTTTACTAACGTTTAATTACATTTCTGGAGGCAATAAAGCTTTTATCCAATAGTCAACACGGCTATCGTCGGCACAGATCTACTACTTCAGCCACAACTGATGTAATTGACAGCATTCTTTCTTCCCTTCATAAAAGGTTAGCAATAATTGGTTTGATGTTCGATTTTAGTAAAGCTTTCGACAATGTCAATCATGATCTGCTCTTGTTTAAACTTAATCACCTCGGTGTTAGAGGAATTGCAAACCAGTGGGTAAAGTCTTAAGTTCAAGACAAGCATCAATCTGTTGTAGTTTCCCATCATGGCGTCCAATGCAGATCTGAAATGAATAAGGTTTCTTGTGGCGTACCCCAAGGATCAATCCTTGGCCCTATTCTTTTTGTTATTTATATTAATGACCTCCCTAACAGGCTAAGTAAAGTACAAGGGGCTACACCAATCCTTTATGCAGACGATACTAACATTATTGTGTCTGCAAGTAACCTTGATTACGCTATGTCCTATGGTAAACTTATCTCCCTTCACTTATCGGAATGGTGTGCACAGAACCAATTAACCTTGAACATCAGCAAGTCCCAGGTTGTTCAGTTTTGGTATAAGAGGAAAGCAAAGGGGTGAACCCCACTGAAGGGATATCACAAGAGTTCAGTCTATCAGCACAGAACAACATTTTCATTTTTCCCAAGCAATCAGCTGACTTGGGTTGGACCTCTTGGGTTCATGTTCGCCTTGGGTTTAAGTACTCAGGCTCAAATTAGGGCCCAAAAATTCAAAAAATCAACAGAGTTGGGTTCATAGGCTACTTGGGTTAAGCCTCTCAGTCAAATTAGAACCCCTCAAATTAGGAAAATCCACAGACTTTGGGTTGGACCTCGAGGTCCAGAATTTCCACAATCAAAAATATTGATGACAGCATCATCAGATCAAATCTGCCAAACCAGAACCGAGTTTACAGACCCCAAGATGCAACACATTCCACTTTCCACAATTATCAACATAATTATTTTTGAAAACTAGTGTCTGGAGACCCATTCAGTGGCAGCATAACGTTAAACAGTAAATAGTGAGTAACATTGAAATAATGATGTAGATATTCAGTATGTATTCAATTATTTAACATGGAATATCACTTGAAACAATGTCTCATTAATCATCAACAATAGGGTAGTTTCCTTCATCAAAGAAAACAGAATTCATTTATTGCGACAGGTGCCCCAGCATAAACGTATTCATTACACGCAAATTATTTGGATTAAAAAGTCTTAGTTTACAAGTAAATTGAATGTTAATTTTAAGTTCATTTGAAAAGGCTCGGAAATGGCGGAACAGCGGCAGCTCTTATGATGACGTAACAGGTAGATAGTCAACATTGCGAGGTATATGGAATTGTCATCGACTGTACTTACTATAGTATTTCAGAGTCCCTAAAATCTGGTGAACATGTATCAATATACCTCGATTAAAATGCTCAAATTTCGGAAAGTCTCCTCCGTTGAGCATGCCATTAAAAGAAGTTTTCTAGACTCCTACGCTACCTGCTAGTACAGAGCTACCGCGAAGGAGTTCTTCGCGGCAAGCGTCGCATGCGCAGTGAAATGAATAACGAAACTGCGTACCTGTGACTTCGCGTTCTGTGGTGTTCCGGCCTAGATGTTTACGTTTTGATCACTTTCGTTTTGACAAACATTTCCTTTATCTCATCTTCTATTCCTTTCATTTACCATTCCTATCATTCATACCTTGCATATTTCATTAGTTACCTTTCATCATCAGTTCCTTTTGCTGATATACAAAGCCACAATGTTTCATGAGAAGAAGTTCAATGGCTTTACAAACTGGTTTTGTACGGACAATCTACCGTAAGTGGATGTGACCATGGTGGTTGAGTTCTTTAGAGAAGATGTTCGGTTTAGTGCAGGTGAAATCAGAGGAGTAAAGCAAGGTACTACTCTCTTCTGACAGCTTATAACCACAAAATTCTCCTCTTCTCGATTAGTGGAACCGCGACGTAAGCTTTCTTGCTATCGCTAAATGTTGTTGTGTGACACTGCGGCACAAAACAATTTTTATAAAGCAATGTTCTCGGAGGCATGTTACTGGTACTCCTTGGAGAATATGATGCTGATCAGCTGATGCAGTGAATCACGAGTTCCCATCAATGGTCTGTGATCACGGTGAGGGGTGATCAACGCATTTTAGTTGTTTTAGTATTTGCTCATACACAGTTTGCTTCGAGATTTTGCCATCCATTATGCTATTGATGGTAAGCCTTTTTTGCTAATTTCATGTTCTGGCAATGACACCTCGACAAAGTGGATGAATTAAATTAATGTGTAATCGTATCATAGCTGCGGCGCAGCACCTGCTCTCCGTATATAGTTATTAAGTGATTTCGTGCTTGCTTGCGGGAAATATTTCGAAATGAATACGAACAAAATGGTTTATTTCATGCTTTTCATACCAACTTTACCTAAAAAATAGGAGCTAGCACCATTAATTTGAGAATATATTATACTATACGATTTTCATTCCCCATACCGTAACCATAAATGTTTCATTATTTTGATGAGGTTTCTCTATGCGACTAGAGCAGCTAAATTAATAAATAAAGCTCATTTCCATTTTACACCAAGTTTACTTTTGCAAATAGTTTTTTTCCCGTCAATAAATTTATTATTATTACTAAAGCTTTCTCGGCGGACGTCGTCTGCAGATAAGCAGCGGCGGCGAACCACCTAGCGGCAGATTGCGGTAGTTGCGTACGTACCTGTGACGTCACACGTAGGATTAACCAGCATGCAATAGTTTGCCGTCGCGTTTTCGCGCCGTTGAATTTTTTCACTTTTTAATTAATAAGGAAAAATACTTAACGCCATTTAAAAATCGAACGGCTTCAAACACGTACTCCAGGGGTTATAAACTTCAGATCTAGGCAATAAAAAAAAAATAGGAAACCACCCTATTATGGAGGCATAATCCAATATTTGATCATAGCATAGCTTATTATCACCCTTTTAAATCTATACATTTTTACATAGAAAATATTTTTTGTTCTCAAGAGACAACATTATTATTCATGATATTCCTTTAGATGAGAGACATGAGCTATTCTCTCCCTTCTAGGTGATATCTTCAACACTACAGTAACTGGAGTAAGCATTTTAACAATGGCATAAGGCCCTTCTCATTTGGGGAACAATTTAGCAGTTTGCTTTCTGTATTTACAGCTCAAGGTGTGTGTTTTCACAAGTACCTTGTCTCCAACTTTAAATTTGACCTCAGAATGGAGCTTATTATATTTTAGAGATTGTCTCTGGTGTGCAGTTTTTAAGTTACTTAAAACATCAGACCACAAGGAGGACATGTCTTTGCTATTGACATCCTCATTAATTAAGTTATTTGGGATCTCCCAGACATTGTTAAGTGGTAGGGGGAGTTCACGTCCCAGAAAAATCTCGTACGGTGAATGGCGAATGCTAGAGTGCATTGCGGAATTGAAAGCAAAACACAGATCAGGAATGAAATCTTCCCACTTGTTGTGAGCAGTGCCACAAAGTGCAGACAATGCACATTTCAAACTTCTGTGGACACGCTCTGCTTGATTTGCCTTAGGACAGTAAGGAGAAGTGAACACATGACTACCGTATTTACTCATGTAAGCCACGCCTCGTGTATCCCGCGCACCCCCATTTTCGGGCAGGCTCGTGAGAGAAAAAATTATTTTTATCAGAAAATAAAATTTTTGCCCTTGAGCCTGCATCATTTTGTCATAGCATGAATGCACGTTCTTAATTGGAAATTCTGTGCCAAATTTAAGTGTTGATGTACATCTTTCTCATGAATTTATTGCATTACATTTTAATATCGCCACGATACACAGCCCGTTTTACTGTGCATCTTTTTCTCCTAACATCACACAGTAATCACAATTGTATACACAATCACATCATCCAGCTATAAAAATTGCTTCTGTTCAAATTGAAATATCCAGCTAAAATAATTGCAGAACTATAATATAGTTCTATAACTATAGAATTATATTATACTATGTACAATTTCAACCCATGATCATTTGATTACGGAAATCCGTCGGCGAATCAACAAATAAAAGCAGAATGCCGTCCGTAGCTGATAGATGCCTGAAATGTTCGCAAACCTTTGGTTCGCGGTCTTAGCTGATAAGGGACTCCCAACGGGCACCGACCCACCCCTCTCCCCCTTCCCCCCCTTACTTTTGGAAGCCACCTGTGAAGTTAGGGCGTGGGAAAGAGATGAGTGAAATGTGATACTTATGATGAAATGTGATGCTGACTCGAAAAAAATATCACTACTCCGACCCCCTAACTATGAGCGCGCCGAGGCAAGGGTGGGGGGAGAGAGAGAGTTGGAGGGGAGAGGAAGAAGCAGGGCAAGGACGCGCAGCCATTAGCTGGACTGCCGGAAGCGCCAGTGCTCAGAGTGAAGGCCTGTGGAAAAAAGTGCTGGTCATCCTCTTTGCTGAGTAGGTGTGGCCAAACCAGTCACAAAACATCGCCTTGCCTGTGGTTTTTAACTTGTTGTTAGATTTGACGAAAATCGAACGTGACCGCCGGACACGTAAGCCAGAGGAAGGTCTAAACTGTGCCGACTGCAATGGCGGAATTGGCTTCAAGAATCAAGTGGTATATCGCCTCCATTTCTTTTCTAACCTCATTGAAAGCCACCTGGGTAAAAGCGAAGCTGGGCAAGGGTAGATAATAACAGATAAGGTGAAGGAGTGATCCTCTCGGGTTACCCCCTTCTCTTCTCTTGCTGAATGAGTCCTGTGCAGATGAATGTCGTCGCGCACAGAAATAAGGAACGAAGAACTTTTTTCTTGAGGGGTCTTCTGGGAAAAACCGGTTTGGATGCGCCAATTGTTCAGATCCGACTGAGGTATCACCCTAAAATCTGACAGCTTTATTGTTCCCGGCTGAGTGATTGAGAGGGATAGCTGGATGGAAGGACTGCCTGTAAGGCATTTTCCAAATACCCTGGAAAGGATATTTTACCATTCATCACGATAACCTGAATCAAGCCTCATATTGCCGGTGATAATAATTTGTCATCACAAAACGAATAAGTGAATGGAATCATGCCTCTATTTGATGCGAAGGCAGCTTGACACACGGAAGTCGATTTCCATTGAAATGTAAAGAGTAGCAATATCTCCAAAGATATCATTACTTGCAGGGCATCTTTCGGCTTTCGTCTTACTTCCGAATCATCCGTAAAAATTTATGACGCAAGTAAACAATAAACATTGCAAATTGATATATCGAGATAATATTGTTAAAATTCGTCACGGCAAAGAGGGGTAGTACCAATCCGCGATTAGCTGCACGCCGCACCGCCAGCTGCAACGGCAAAATAACTTATCCGGTGGCGCCAAATTTGAAATTCCTTCACACGCTTGAATTTTTCGATTGGATATGTTGTTCATATCTTTGAAAGTTCGTAAGTCGGATTTTCCAAAGACGATGACTTACTGTATTCACTTTGGAGAAACTAACGACAGGAATTTAAGGTAAAATGGTGCGCGGCTTACATGAAAATCTGGAGGATTCGTGTAAGCCGCGCACCCCCATTTTTTCACCGGCATTTTCGGAAAAAAGGTGCGTGGCTTACACAAGTAAATACGGTATAACACCCGAAGGGCCACGTTGTGACGAGCTAAATACGTCGATCTTGCGTAATAACTACAGCCGGAGAGAAGGCGACTCAAAGTCTCCGGTCAACTATTTTTTTATGCAATGGTTTTGCTAAAAACATTGTTGCTACATCCTCTTTATTTATTAAATCGGAAATGAGTTATTTTAGTTTTACCATGTATTTACAGCTTTTAAACAAAATTCTACCATTAATATTAAGCTCTCTAGGAACAAAAATCATATCAATCGTTAAATAAATAATTTCGTCATTGGATTTCGCACTTGGAAACGATTTGGATGATTACTCAACGATAAAAATTATTTTATATACAAAGTGTCCTTATTCAGGGTATTGGAATCATCAGAGGACGAATCAAAGAATTGGTACTTGGAAATTTTCGCCGTGTTAATTCATGAGATGTACGGAACTCTTGTTTTTGGAAATTTATGCACAGATCACATTCATCACATATGAAAATGTTGATTATGTTATAATTTCCCAGCCTTCTTTTTGTTATTCTTATTCTTACCTTTCTTATTCCTAAAATCACCCAATTTTAGGAGTATGAAATTCTTCGAGTGAATGTTATAACCTCAACGTTTGTGTGCCTCGGGATTCAAAACACTGCCAGGAATCATTGTATTCTTGAAGCAGAAACCGTCTTGCGATGAATGGTCAAGATAATCCTCTGCCGCGGATTGAAAAAAGGTACGACGACCCGAGAAGAAGTCTTTTATTACACATAGAACCTTTTAGGCCTTCTTAATGCTAGCTAAGCGGCAACGCCGTTTTAACAAGTTGTTCGTTTGTTTGCGTAGAAAAATTTACACCATGCTAAAACGTCATTCGTAGCGAAAGGGTTAAAATGTAAATAAGGCAATGTTTGACGAGTTGTTTTAGGTTTGTAGGAATATTTTTCAACAGTGAAACATTTTCTCTTTCAAAAACAAAATTTGCGAGTTTTTTTAGCAAAACACAAAAAAAGGGCAAATGTGATGCACTTTAACGTGTGTGCCACTTTGGTGCATTGGAAGGATATGAGCGTGGTGGGCACATGGGCTACTCGTCAATACCACACGACGATTTTTAATTTGGTTTATGTTTACAATTTTAATTTGGTTGATCCAAGCAACCAAATTAAAATTGTAAATAAAAACAGCACCGAACTTTAAAGGTAACATTCTTGAATGTCTATGTCTATGCATTTTTATATTTAATGACTGTAAATTTACAATCATGTAATCAAAAAAGAATTGTGAAACATTTATCGTCGTGTATCATTTGTTTATAGCCCTGAAGATGGATGAATAAACATCCAAAACGTCGGCAAAAGTTTATTAAAAAATATTATTTCACCTAAACTCATGACTTTTGCACAATATATAAAAAAAGGTTGAGAATAAATATCATTTTATATAATTTTGGAATATAACTCGCACCACATCCAGGGAAGCATCACTGTATGGCACAGGACAGAAAGCTCCCAAAAGTTATAACTGTTGTTTAAGGCATAGCGTTGTGGAATCTACTATTCATGATTGTAAAAAAATATTGGTTGTTTTTACAATCATTGGAGCAATATTGTCAATGTATCATCAATTAGTCTGTGATATACAAATAAAATAAATTAACAATTAGACTGGTTGGTTGCTTTCACAGTAATTAATTTGATATCGCAAGTAATTTTAGCTTATTAAAAGCAACAATTAAATTTTTGTGAAAAAAGTAAATCTCAGCGCTATTCCATCCTTCATACATATATTGTGAAATTTTTGTCAACTTTGGACTTTGTGCTTCTAGCAAATAATAAATGCCCTATGCTCTCCTGTTTGCAGTGTCTGTGGCGCACCATTACCTTGTCCCCAAGGATGGCACCCCTCTGAGTGGACTTATCCAGGATCATGTAATTGCTGGAGTCAAACTGTCTATTCGAGGAATGTTCTTCAGCCGGTAATGTAACTCTTCTGCATCACCTTGGCGTCTGAGGCTTATGAACTTTGCTATGTAAAAATTATAAGAGACTGTGTGCTTTGTTAGTGTCGTTGGGGTGAATCTCATGGGTTAAGGGAGAGTTCTTGAGCTTAAATAAAGCTTGAATGAAAGCTTTCGAGTCAGGTATCAACCCTAAGAGTGCCGGGGATCCGACCAGATTATCATTGGCTTATTCTCCACCATCCCTTTTGAGACATTCTCTGGTTCTACATGCAAATATATGTGAAGGATATGTATACGAGGGGGACCCAAAAATAACCGGACGGAATTCGCTGCGTGCGTCGCTCTTGCAGTTCGGGCTTCTCCCACTAGGTGGGTGTTAAGTAACCTCTCCTGAGTCATTGTTGCAAGCGGCGTCCTTTTAGACGGTTGTAGCGAGCCCCTGTGACAGTTTTCGTTCGACGAGTTTATCGACCTCTTTGATTTTGGAAATGGCTGATATTCGAGAACAGCGTGCAGCGTTGAAATTTTGTTTTCTGCTTGGTAAAAGTGCGTCGGATGTGGTTGATATGTTGTCTACAGCTTATAAAGAACACGCCTTGAAAAGAACTCAAGTTTATGAGTGGTATTCGCGATTCAAATGCGGCAACATGGCGATCGAAGACATTCAACGCCCGGGCCGGCCTGCCACGTCCAGAACTGATGAAAATGTGGAAAAAATTCATGCGCTTGTGTTCCATAATAGAAGGCGTACTATTGATGAACTCGCTGAACCATCTGGTCTTTCATGGAGTTCAGTGCAGCACATTTTAGCTGAAGAATTGCAAATGAGACGAATTGAAACGGTGCGATTTGTGGCGTAGTGGGGACTGGTTCTTCCACCATGACAATGCACCAGGTCACATAGCCATTTCTGTGCGTGATTTTTTAGCGAAAAACTGCATGACACTGCTTCCTAAGCCACCCATAATCACCAGATCTAGCACCTTGTGATTTCTTTTTGTTCTCCCGAATGAAAAAAGAGCTGAAAGGGAAACGTTTTGCAGACATTCCGGAGGTGAAAAGAAAATCGAAGGCGGCGCTGCAAGGCATCGGAAAAAACGAGTACCAAAGGTGTTTCACGCAGTGGAAAAAACGTTTGAACCAATGCATTAGCGTTAATGGAGAGTACTTTGAAGGTGACTAACGTTTCTAACACAAAAAAATAAATTCTGATATTTGAAAAAAATTGTGTCCGGTTATTTTTGGGTCCCCCTCGTATTCCTTTAAAGAAGAGCATTCCAAGGGAAGGTGTTTAAAAAATTCTGGAGGAAAGTGAGCGTGGGAATGAATTTTGAGATGAATTTTCCGAAGATTACTCTGAGAAGGAAGAGGGAGATGGTTCTAGAGCTCAATCTGCTAAACCATCTAAGTCGGGCACCCCCAGGAGCGTCTGCTAAAGAAAAATCATTTCCAAATTCACCTTCAGAATCTGATGATAGCTCAGATGAAGACGATTTACCACCACCTTCGAAGAAGAAATTCTTGGAATTCATATGGGACTCTACGGATCTGAATCCGGAAATTCATGGATTCGATCCCCAAGATTCTAGATGCAAGGAGAGTGCTAGCCTGCCCATTCCATCTCGACGTTAATTTCGATGCTAGTGATTTGCTTTCGCGATACCAGCTCCTCCAATCTTAGTCAGACGAGAAAAAGGTCAACTACAGATTGCTGAGAATTTTAAATCCAACCATCTGCGTATTAATAGGCTTTGATTTGTGGGTACTAAAACTAAAGCTAACTTTTAAATAACCTAAAAACCATGGGAAAGGATGGTAATAGCTTGTAGAAAAGCAATTAAAACACTATGATTAGTTCAACTGGTATTTTTGTTTCAACAAAAAAATCCAAAATAGATTGCAAGGAACACTGCACGATATTCCATTTCAGCCAAACACTTTACAGTCATAATCACTACTTCAAAATATTTACATTCTGAAGAGAGACATCTTGAAGGGTATTCTCGCATTACGACAAGGCTCATCTTCATGGAGTATTACTCCATTTTAATCATCATTTTTTGCCACCTATACCTGAAGATATAAAAAATAAGGACATGAATTAAAAATGAGTGAATACAGGGAAAGTGAACTACGCCCATTGATGCACGCAAACTCATATTGCAGTGTATGAACTATAGCACTTATTAACAATAAAAATAAATTGAAACTAAGAAGTACCATACTACTTACCGGCAATTCTAATTATCCAGTTAGGTATGAAGATGCATAGTCAATGAGGTGCATTGACATGTATACAGGGTCCATTATGAAAGTAATGTGCATGATTTTATTGTGACGCGACAATATATGGCAGTGTGGTAAAACCAGTCGGGAAATGTAGTGGTGGGTCTGCCCTTCCAACACAGCTGGTTGCCAATTTGCTCCGATCAGTCTGAGCAGAATGACGGGCCTCCGCGTGAAGTGTGTTTCTCGACTTTGTAACACGCGCGATGGAGCATTCGATTGAACAGCGATACGCCATCAAATTTTGCGTGCAGCTTCGAAAGAATGCAACCAAAACATTCCAGATGCTTCAAGAGGCTTTCAAGGATAACTGCATTTCAAGGTCACAGTCCGGGAAGTGGCACAAGGCGTTCAAGGAGGGCCGGGAGGAGGTCGCCGACGAACCCCGTTCTGGACGCCTAACAACTGGCAGAACCGACGAAAACTTGAATCGTGTGCATGAAGTTTTGCATTACGACTGTCGATTGAGCATCCAGAAAATTGCTGACACCCTACACATGTCCACATTTGCGGTAGATGGGATAGTGACCGAGGATCTGCAAAAGCGCCGGGTCGCACGCATGAGGGCTGACATCAAAGGCACGGTCAAGCTCCACCATGAGAATGCCCCCAGCCAGGGCAAGGGCCTAGCCACGTTGAAACACCGGTTCCCATCAGAACACCGAAGTTAAGCAACGTTGGGCCCGGACGGTGGTTGGATGGGTGACCCTCCTCCATACCTCAACCAGGCATGGATGGAGAGATGATACTCCCTCCATACCTATACCGGCAGGCCTGAGAGGCCAGGCCAAACCGGGCCGGTTGGAGGGAGGACATCCTCTATACCTGGTACTGGGGTGAGGCAGGGGGAGGTCAATCCTCCATACCTCTACCGAGGTGCTCTTGTCCCCTGTCTGCAAGTGGCAGACAGGCATGGGGTTGGCACAATGGACCAAGAAAGGTCTAAGTGCCCGGGCTCCTGATGAAGGCCCCCCCAACAACAATCTATCTATGCCCCCAGCCACACGTCCTTCATCGTTACCAACTTCCTGGCCCGGAACAACACCCTGTTGGTCCCCCAGCCCCGACTTGGCTCTGTGCGACTTCTTTTTGTTTCTTACCTGACTGAAGAGAGAGCTGAAAGGAAAGCATTGGGAAACCGTGGAAAACATCCAAAAGCATGTTACAACGTTCCTGAGAGACGTTCCCATCGAGGAGTTTAAGGGTGACTTCCAGGCATGGCTGACATGTCTCCGCAAGTGTATTGATGCAGGGGGAGAGTATTTTGAAGACTTTTAAGCATTTATACAAGTACGATCAATAAATCTATTTTTCCCAGAGAATGCGCATTACTTTCATAATTGACCCTGTATGTACAGTCACAGGGCATTATCACTGCCTCCTGATTTACATGCATAAAATCCTCAGCTACATGGAACACTTGGGAGGTTCAACCAGTACAGCCCTTGGGAGGCCCCTGAAATAATAAACACACCTACATGATAATTTGAACGAATTGTAAAAGATTTTAAATGATTAACAATAAGAACAACACTGAGCCAATTGGTATTCACCATACTACTAACCAACATTTCTAATTATCCAGTTAGGTATGAAGATGCATAGTCAATGAGGTGTATTCACATATATATATATAGTCATAGGGCATGTAGGAATTTTACAATTACAGATTCAAGTTAATTTTTCATAAACGCATGTCAATGGCAAGTTCATATTACTTGAATGCAATTAAGTTTGTAATCCAATGAGAGACCTAAGAATCACACAAAATTGCATTCCAAAATCTCATTTAAGTCATAAAATGGATGACTATTTTACCAATTATACTTATATGTTTAAAAATATGCATATTTGCATTATGTAAAATTTTAACTGCTTATGGAAGTTTATCCCACAACTCCGTAAACAATGAACGATTTTTCAATCTAGGTATTTCACTGTATATACCAGAATTAATAGAAATATCTTAGTGCATACTAAGATATTTCTATTAATTCTGGTCTTCCATGAATGAAAGTTATTCCAACATTGAAAAACAGATCAAATCAAATAAAATCGTAATCGTAAATCAAAACATAAAAAATTTACTATTTCATGTGTCAGAATTTTCTGTGGAATAAGTTATGGTCTTCAATGTTCACTGTAGGATGATCCAGTAATAATCCTAATGGCTCCCTTTCTTTAATGTACAATAGCCTGTATGAGACACCAGTTTCCCTAATATTTTTTTCCACACAATACAATACTTACTAAAAATGATAAATAAGGCACTCTTTAAGAGTTTCTTGGCAGGTAGTTCTTAAGGCTCAGAACTCAACGAATAAATTATCTACCCTTGATAATTTAGAGCTATGTATTTTACGTGAGGCTCCCAGGACATTTCTGGATCAATGTAAACACCTAAAAACTTAACACTATTTGGATTATCAAACATTAACCCATCTTTTAAACTATACAAATTTCAAAATTCAAAAGATACCACTTGCCCTTAACCAGTATGATACTTTCTATTCCTTTCGCGATAGGTACAGTGAAAGCATTGTGCTCTTCTGAAATAAAATTAAGAAACATTTACGAAATAATGTGAATTATCGGAATGAGGCTTTAACACATGCATTAACGTGCACATAATAAAATATATTAGTATTAATATTTATACATTAACGTGCTACCCCGAGATCCACCTCACGGTGAGTGGTGTGGAATGCAGGCCGCCACTCACCCACAAGACTAAAACCCTTGGTAATTACTAAAATGGCTCTTAAAGGCAGCTAATTTTTATATCCTCACACAGAGAAGGCTTTTTTCTTTAACATTAAATTGATTAGATTAAGAGTTTTGGTGGAATTCTTCCTACGGAGTCCCTGAGGCACTCAGACCTATTGGTCCATTGTTCCAACCACCTTACGTGCAGTACCCCTAGAGCCTAATAGTTCTGCTGAAAGCTAGAAGGTCTCCAATTGGGATACCCCTAATTTCGTTAGTTTTTAAGAATGGTGATCCCAGGTGTCGGTTCGGAGCTCTCATCAGTGCGGGGCACTCGCATAATATGTGAGATGTGGTTTTATCCTCCTCTTCGCACCATCTACATCTGGCCGACTCGATGATCCCTAGTAGATGGAGGTGCCTCATTACGTGGTAGTGCCCTGTAAGCATTCCTACTATCGTTCGAATTTGACCCCTGTTTGATGAGAGGAGTCTCTTGGCAATGCGCAAGTTAGGTCCTTGTATGTGCAGTTTGGCCTGTCGTAGCCCTGATGAATTCCGCCAGATCTCAGAATGTTGGCTTATGCCCCATCTTCTGATCTCTTCCATTCCTGTTGAGGGTCCGATTGGAACAATTGGTTCCAGCCCAATCGGGTTGCGGATGGTTCCCGCTTTTGCAAGTTCATCCGCTATTTCGTTCCCTGTTACTCCTTCATGTCCAGGTACCCAGAAGATTTCTACCTTGCCGCATTTGCTGGTAGCGTCCAGTGCCTCTCAACACTCCTGCAGCAGCCGTGACTTGCACCATGGCGATGTCAGGTTTTCATCACCGCCTGACTATCAGTGCCAATGTGTATTGGTCTGTTGTACAGTCCCACCTCTTTAACAGCATAGGTGCAAGTGAAGAGTGCATAAACTTCCACCTTAAATACTGTGGGGTATTCTCCTAAGGAGATTGAGAATTTCTTGGCTGGCCATCGACAGAAGACACCGGCTCCTGCTTTCCCATCCTTCCTGGAGCGGTCGGTATACCATATGTAGGCTCCATTGTGGAGTGCTTTCTCCCCTTCCCTGACCCACTGCTCTCTAGTAGGAAAGTAGGTTTTGTGCTGTAGGGGTGTGTTGTTGAATGTTCTCACCATTGCGTCAGACCCCATTGTGAAGATGGGACTTGATCTTTGGAGCTCTGTCCATGCTACTCTGTGACCGGAAATAGTTCCTTTGTCATACCACTGTCCTAAGTATTTAAGACGATAAGCCCTTGCCTCCACTTCTGCTTCCACATAGAGTGGAGTTAGGTTGAGGACAGTTTCAAGTTCTAATGTTGGGGTAGTTTTCATAGCCCCTGAAATACCCATCCCGGCCATTCTTTGGAGGTGGTTAAGTTTACTTCTGGTGCCTTTTGCAGAGTCCCCTTCTACCTTATGATTGCGCAGTGCATGAGACTTGGTTTCACCACCGCGGTATGTATCCAGTTTATGACTCTTGGCTGAAGTCCCCAGATTCTCCCAAGAGCCCTTCTACAGGACCATAGTGAAGCACATGCTATCTTATTCTTCTCCTCGAGATGTTCTCCCCAATTAAGCTTGGAGTCCAAAATGACTCCAAGGTACTTGTCCGAAGATGTCGGTTGCAGAATCCTGTCCTGTAGGGAAAGAGGACCTAATCCTTCTCTTTTCCTCTTATTAGTGAACAATAGGCGCTTGGTCTTTCCTGGGTTCACTGTAAGCCCTGTCTCCGTACACCATTTCATTGTTTGGTTCAGGGTTTTCTGCACGAGTCCAGATACTGTTTCAAGCTACTTTACCGGAATGAGAATCACTACATCATCTGCTTATCCTTGCGTGTATGCACCAGTCTTATTCAGGCATGTTATCAGGCTATCAACCCTCATATTCCACAAAAGCGGCGATAGGACTCCTCCCTGAGGGCATCCCCTTGTTACCGTCTGCCTCATTGAGCTGTTTCTCGGGATGGCTTTAACAGTCCTTTGTTCCAGCATAACTCTAATCCAGCTGACGATGTGAGCATGTACACCATGTCTT
This sequence comes from Pyrrhosoma nymphula, assembly GCA_963573305.1. NCBI lineage: Eukaryota > Metazoa > Arthropoda > Insecta > Odonata > Coenagrionidae > Pyrrhosoma > Pyrrhosoma nymphula. The sequence goes on along the minus strand of OY754337.1, from coordinate 126,240,385 downwards.
GTTGCTGCTATGCAGATTTGCTCAAAGGATGTGTTGTTGAAAGCTCCCTCCATGTCAAGAAAGGCTCCCAATCCAAACATCCCATGTTCCAATACCCCCTCAATCATACTAGTAAGATTGTGGAGGGCAGTCTCAACAGACTTACTCTTTTGTTAAGCATGCAGACACGGATATAGGGGGTGGTCCTTAAGAGGCCTGTCTCTAATATACCTGTCAATTATCTTCTCAAGCGCTTTAAGCAGGAAGGACATAAGGCTGAGTCCGCAAAGGAGTTGGCCTTGGTGTAGTCTATTTTCCCAGTCTTAGGTATAAAGACAGCTCTGGTGATCCTCTACGGCCGTATTCATAGTTACGTTAGACTACGCCTACCGCAGGTTTAAGGAAGTTAGACCAGCGATGTCGTTGAACTTATATTCGTAGTTTCGTTTGAGCGCTGATCGACCTTAGTCCCGGCAGCTTTCGTCCGGAGGAAGTTAAACCTATGGAATAATGGTTTAACGTTGAGTATAAGCTCCGCGCGTCGTCACTTCTTCAGTTTTTGAGGTGTTATGATTTTCGAAGGTGTTAAGTGATTAATCGCGAGTTCTCCAAGTTAGAGCTAATTTAAGTGGTAATATTTTTTGTTAGTTTATCGTTAGGAATATTGTTGGCAAAGTGATTTAGGTTTATACTGACGTAAATAGTTGTATAGGCAGTAATGAAGTAGTTTCATTATCAGGATACATAGTTAATTATTTTTTTATTTAGTTTAATTTTATTGGTAATCGTGTTAGTTAATCAACTTTATAATTCAGTAAGTACATTTTTATTAGGTATTATCCCTTGCACTGATTAAATTTGTTTTCACATCGCTTAGGAGTGTTCATTAGGTTTATATTTTGTATGGTGAGTTTTGTTCAATCACGATAATATCAATAATACTTCATACCTTTCATACTTTGTAGCATCCTTTTGTTTACATGTTACATAGTTAGTTTTTGACGTTCATTTCAATTAGCTGTGCGTTTTGATGAATAACTTGTTTTAGTGAATTTATTATTTGTGTAGCTAAATTAAATTTCGTGCATTGCACGAAACAAAACCGCGTGATTATTTAATATATTTTTAAGGATAATAAACTTAAAGAAAAATAGAAAAATGAATTGCAACGCGTCTAACAATAAGTCATAAATAATTACAAAAATGAAATCGAAGGTATCCAAAATGCAGGAAGCAGTATTTCGGGCCGATTTCAGTGAGCAAGAAAGTCCCAGAAGCAAGTAATGAGTGGTAAAGGCATGGGTAAAGGGTTCGAAGGCAACGCACAACTCCTCAGAAGACCCCAAAAACCAGTTCAGAAATTCCAGGAAATACGCTGCTACTTGACGAATATCGGTGTTGCCAAGCGTTCGATCCTCGAGGGGTAGGCAAGTCTGGGACTCTGTTAGTCCACGAGGCTATCTCCCTCGACCCAATCTATGAATACCAACTTTTAGTACCGTTGTAAACCGCACTTAGACCGGACTAAGATAAACCGCATAATCCCAGGTTTAACTCTAAATCTATGAATACGGCCGCTAGGCTTTTGGGACATCTCCATATGCCATGCATGATCCGTATATTCTTACAATCGGGAGTAGCAGCAAATCCAATCCCTCGTGAAGAAGTGCAGAGAAGATCCTGTCTTCCTCTCGCCTGAAGAAAGCCTGAATGCAGGCAGAAAATGCAAGCAGGATGATTGCCCTTGATTATGAAATTGCATCTTTGCAAGCGCAAATACGTTAGGTTGTAAGTCTTCGCATTGTACGTCATGTATGTCAAAGGTTTAGGTTACACTGTGGGTGAGTTGTGTGATTTCACTCCTGCTTGGTTTTTTAATCTCTGTGAATGTTTAACCAAGACTGATGTGCCATGGTAGAATTCTTATTTTTTTAAATGACTGTAATTCTTGTTTTGAATTTAAGCGATAAACATTTTAGTTTCAATTATACATGTTTTTCTATAAATTTAAGCCGTACTGATCATAGTATACCATTTGGCAAAACTCTTGGAAATTTCTAAATTTTGGTCTGGAAAGTCATTGAAAAGGCATGGAAAATGCCAAGGGAACATTTGTTGGAACCCTGGAGAGAAAGAGAGAGAGAGAGAGAAATTTGACTAGTCTTTTCTTCTGTTATAATTCTGGACTCATCAGGTCAGACTACCAACACCTGGTGTTCCAGGCTCTCAACCAGAAGGGTGGCTTCATCCGACTTCTGCCCCCGGCCATCTGGAAGCCAGTGCCGCTGTGGTCAGGCAAGCAGGTCATCTCCACCATCATTGTGAACACAATACCGGCAGGCAGAGGAAGGATCAACTTGCACTCCAGAGCAAAGATAGGTGCCAAGGTGAGTCAGACGCTTGTGATTGTCTTATGGAGTCAATAAAATAATAATAATAATGTAGCGTGCTGTGAGCGAGCCCGATCGCAGGGGGTATATGGCAAGGATGCACTCTTTGTGGTGTGAGATGCATCCAGAACACGACCACCTATCGCATCAGAATCTGCGCGATTATGCCAACCACCTGCGAAAAAAGGAAACAGCCCAACCAACCGCCAGTTCAGAGGAAAACACCACCGGCCAGACCACCCTCCCCGACACAGGCTGCCTCTCCACCGCCGGAGGCGAGAATGACATTTGTGTCAGTCTCTCCGCCAAATGGGGAGGAAGCTGGTCAGGCCGTCTCTGAACTACAAACGCGGTTGTTAAGCACCATTAGCTGTGATGAAGGACAACCTAGGCAGAGAGACATCCACTGAAAGATCTCTCTGTGGGGTAACCACCTTTCCTGGTTGAATGGCCTCTTCGACGAAATCCTGACATAGATGTCGGACCTATGGACGGTCAATTGCTTGGTCTACGCTGCTGCCAAAATCATGGCTCACTCCCAAAAGAACGCCTCTTGGGAGGAAAAAGCAGCAAAAAGGCTGGAACAGTTGGAGGCCAAGGTCACGCAGGCGAGACCGCAGGCATCGAGAATCCAGTGTGTGATGGAATACATCGTATCTGGGTGAAATTTCACTCCCAAAGTTTGGAGCATAGTGCGCAGCCTCAGATGCAACCATCACACAGTGAACAAAACCATGTTGCTTACTATTAAGCAGCACGCAATCGATAGAGTACGAGCACTCACCACTGCCTGGAAAAAACTCAAGAGGAGTAGGGCCGTGAGAGAAAACTCCACCTTTCTCCTTCACCCGTCCCGTCTCTTTCTACCACCTCTGCCTGTCGTTGCCCAGGAAATGATGTCTTCTGCTTGCCTTTTTGTTTATCTGTCAGTATCAAGGAGGTGTTCTTTTAAACCTCTCTGATCATTTAAACCTCTCTGATCAGTATGTGTGAGTTTGCGGCTTTCGTCGTTTGATTGTATGTACTATACGTGGGCACCATTTCCTTCATGCCGCAGCACAACACATCAGCTCGCTTGGTTGCAGGCTGAAGATGGTATACTTCCCTCCTGCCCATGAATGATTATTTCTAAACAATGACCTTGACCGTGGTTATTACAATGCTACCTAAGATTCAAGCGATCTGTAGATCGTACTATAAGTGACATTTTGTGTTTTGCCATGCCTCTGAGGGTGCTACTCTGTTGAATTCCACTAGATATGTTATATTTAAATGCTACATATGATTCAAGTGATCTATAGATCGTACTATAAGTGACATTTTGCATTTTGCCATGCCTCTGTTGAATTCCATTAGATATGTTATATTTAAACCATTGTGTCCTGAGTTTCTATGTTGCGCATCATCATCAGGTGAAATAAATTAAACTTACTGTGGAATTGCTGTGTTTTCTTTCGCCCTCATCATGAGGGAATTTTCTTCAGTTTAGCCTACAGTTAGCCATTTTGTTATTTGCATTTGCCATTGAATTCTATTGCTTCATTATGCCATAATGCAAGCATTACGTCTTCATGGAAGAATAGAAATCCACCCCTGACCCATATCAAATGCCTTTTCATAATCAGTAAAGCATATGCATATCCCACGGTTCAACTCTAATACCCTTTCTGTTAACATCCTCATGCATCCAATAGCATCTCTTGTTCCTTTGCCCTTGCGGAAACCGAACTGGTCTTCCTCTAATTTTTCTTCTACAGAAGAACCCCGGTTAACCGAAATAAAGGGGGGAGAGCCGTTTCGGATAACCAATTTTTCGGTTAAACCGTCATATGCTAAAAATAGCCTATTGACATGGTGTGTAGGACAAATGAATTTACAAACAATGTCTATATAATACAGTGTTTTATTTCAGCTACAAAAAATGTTATAAAGGGTTAGAAAATACTAAAAACTGAACAACTGAAGTTACTACAGCATTGTACATTACGTATTACAGAAATCAGTGATTTTTGTTTGCTTATAATTATTTATGGAACCGTTTCGGTTGACCCGGGTTCCGGTTAACCCGATTTCGGTTAACCGGGGTTCTACTGTATTTATTTTCTCATTCTTTCCAACATAACTTTGGTTATAACTTTGCCCACATGTGAAATAAGGCTTATAGATCTGTAGTGTTTACATTCCTGTGCATGTCCGATTTAAGATTAGGATTATTCATACAGTAACTGCACTCAGCATTCTGTGAGTGTGACCTCTGTGACTGTGACAGAACAAAATCTTGTGTCCAGTGTCTGGGGGGCTCCAGACCAGAGGTTCAAGGGGGGGCTCCAGACCAGAGGTTCAAGAGGGGGGGGACACCAGTGGCTCTTGGGGAATGGAATGACCACCAGGAAAAGGGGGTTTCGTGGGTCTCGTCCTGGAAATTCTTAACAAACTATGAGCAAAATGGCACGTTATAAGTGGTTTGGAAGCAAAAGTTAAGACGAGCAGTTTTTACTATACACATGTTCTCTTTTACTCAATGCAGGATTTTCCTTTAAGATTACCACCTAGTTTTGACTACTTCCCAAATTATTTGGATTTACGTTCTCAATTAGCTTGTGGCTTTAAAACCATTTTTTGTTCACATAAAATTTATCTGGATTTTAAAGTAAAATAACCAAAACTTCAATAACAAAAATGCAACAATATGATTTAGGCTTATAATTTAAGGTCCATGACAAATAAATATGCGGGGTTCTTGTGGGGGGGGGGCAAATACCCCTACTTTTCCTCCCCTTAGGGCCACCAATTGTTTTTTTTAATTTAAAAAAAAATTAGGACTGCGAATCGAACTATTGACCTTCACAAAGAGAACCATTCCCGATGGAGTCCGAGAGCCAAGAGAGAGCTCAACGCTGCACTCAGCCGTCTCCTTGGGCTTCGTTCCCATTGCACAGGCGCGATGACGCAGCTCCGTCGTTTGCTACCTCGACTGCCCGCTACCATAGTGCCAGCCTTCACCCGGCGGACCCTGCTGAATTACTCACTCGCAGGCGGATTAGTGGGAGACTCGGGACTGGCCAGATCCATGTCCCCTTCTCCGCCAGGCAGCCTCTCAGCGTAGTAGCTCGCTCTCTCTCTCTTTTGAAGGTTAACGGGAAGGAGGATAATACATGGCTTGCTTTCCCCCAACTATACGAATCTCAAAGCTAACCCATTAAAAAGATAAACATCGATCACAATTTCTCCGTCCCCAAAATAAATACTTGTAATAAATAGGAGAAACAGGCAGTTAGGTAACACTTCAATTATGACTGAACAACAAAAGCAAATACAGTTGAGGACCTCAAATTCGTAATCCCAAAATTTGGAAAACCCAAAATCCGCAAGATTTTGAAGCTAAATTTACAAACTCCCTCCACATGTTTTTTCGTTCTGCCGCCACGCAGCGCCACTATCGCTTCCAGTCGTGGAACTATTGGAGACGATTCATGTTAGATTTACGTGATCTTACTGACGTAAATTTGCTTGTCAGGTGTTATACCTAGACTTGACAAATTATAATGGTCTTAATTTAGGTGAATGTTTCAATAAACAGTGTTACGATTTCTCTTAATGAGGACCCAAAATACAGAAATCTCCAAAATCCAGAAATCATTTGGTCCCATGCTTTCCAGATTTGAGGTCCTGTACTGTACATGTAAAAATAGAAGAAACAGGCAGTTAGGTAACATTTCAACTAGGAACTAAACAACACAAGCAAATACTGGTTTCACAAACCATTAACAAAATACCTGTTGCTGCTCTTGAATCCTGGACTCCCTAATTGTTTATGTGCCAAACGCACTTTACACCGTTACAATGTGAGGAAAGTGTGCCAGGAAACCTGTGAGAGAATAAATTCTAATTCCTCAGTGCCCGGGAGCATAATTGGTTGAAATAGGGTGGTAGTAGTCCCGCACCTGGAGAAACTATTGGGCTGATAAGTTATAAACTGAAATTTCAGATGGTCAGATATACCAAGGTAAATGACATTAACAACAAAAGAAACAGAAGGCAGGTAAGTAGTGATATAGGAATTAGTTGTCTAGTTGGCTCCTTGTTTACACAATGCTAGTGAAACGTAAGCGCAGTTTAAAAAGAAAAACTGAGGAGTTACAACTAGAGTCAGTGCCTGGCCATAGACCTTACCTGAATGAATCTCTAGAGGATGGGAAGGGTAAATGGTTACGGGAGTAAAGAGAACGACACCAAAGCCCCATAATTAGGGGAGTCAGCGTCTGAGCGAAACCTTTCACCGGGAGGTCCAAACTCCCGGCTGACGAAATTTTTCTTCCGAAGGGTTTTGGACAAACACAATGGTGTGAGTGTCCCTCTGGCCCTTCTAAATCGAAGCCTGGTCCCCCCTTGAAGGGATTCTCTGCCACTACGGGGGTAGGCGGATGGCGTGTTCTTTGTTCATCGGAATCCAACCGTGGGTTCCGCCTCCCTACGGAGTACCGGGCCAATGCTAGTGAAACGACAGGAAAAGGGAATTGAGTAAATTTGATTCCCTATTTGATAGGAGAACATCCACATTCAGATCACCACATAAAATATTATCTAAGCCATAGTTGCATAAGGTGGAAATAATTGGTTCAAGTTGATCGCAAAAAGAGTCAAATTCCCCATTGGGTGATCGCTATATACATGCGATAATGATATTAAAATCTTCGATAATAAATTGCTGCAATCACCTTGCAGTGCAAATCAGAACACGATCTCTTAAGGTCTATTTCTTTGGCAAGTAAATTGGAAGCAGCTTAAATGACAGTACCACCATTTTTTGCTTGAGATCTAGTGTAGGAAGCAGCAAGATTTTAACCTTCAATATTAACCAGCTGAAGTTCACCCCTACTTAGCCAATGCCCCAAAAAACATAAGAATGCATAAGGAAATTCACTAGTTACGGCCTCAATGTCAACAAGTTTATTTCTTAAACATTGAATATTCAAACATAAAATGGACGGATGATCCTTGTCCCCACCACCTGTGGCACTGCCAATATAGTCATTTGCTTGTAGGCTTGTCCAGTGCCCAGATTGACTCCTGTGGACATAGTGGAGTGAGAAAAACTGATGGTTTCTAGTTGATTTTATGTCTGCGGTGGTAGGAGTTCACATGTTGACGGATCATTAGATCCTTGATTTGCTGGTGCATTGCTTCTTATGCTAGAGACTGATTTCTAAAAATAAATAATAATTTATTTGCCCATAAGATACATTGTAGTAACAAGCTGCAAGTATATAAGGCACGTCAAAATACATGATTAAACAAAAATATATCAATACTAACAAAAAGATTATACAATCATTGATGATGGTTTAAGTAATCATTTACAGTATAAAAACAATGAAACAAAAGATAGTCATAAACTAAATTCTTGAATGTAGCCATTCTTTTTTCTTTTTTTTATAAATTGTGGAAGGTGATTATACAATTTTATGCACATTTGACGAGGTCCCTTCGAAGTTATGGCAAGAGTTGATGAGAGCACATGCATGTCGTTACATCTTTTTGTTTCATAGGTATGATAATTATTATTTGGGGTAAATCAGATTCATGTTTTCTTACATAGAGTATAGAATAATAAATATATAACGAAGGCACAGTTAAAATCTTCAGTTCCTTAAAAAGAGGCCGACAGTGAGCACGAAAAGGTTTACGGCACATCATTCGCAATAACTTCTTTTGTATTAAAAATACACCATTCAATGCGGATGGAGTTCCCCACAATATGATGCCATATGAAATTCTGGAGAAGAAAAGACCATAGTACAATGTTTAGAGAACATCAAGGCTTACAGTATGTTTTATAACAGACAATAAATAAAATACTGAGTACAGTTTTTTACATAAATCTGCCACATGAACATCCCACTTTAGATTTTGTTCAATATATACTCCAAGAAACCTTAAATTATTCACAACATGAAAATTTTTCGGTTGAGACAGAGTACCATTATTTACAAACTGATTGTATATTGCTGAAAAAAAAACAAAATTGCTCAATAGAAGCACCATTAGGTCAAATTTCATAATTTTGCAGGTTGTTTAAGAGCAATAAACCCACACCTATTTTAAAGGAAGCACTACGGCTGCTTCTTTTGAATTCGTCGCACAAGAAATCCGTGCCGACGAGTTTTTGTTTGAGGAAACTAAGACTTTCACTGGTGGTCGTTTCTGGGTTCACTCGCCGTAAAAATATCCGCGCTCTTCTTGGAATGGCAAGAAAGGCATTTGTCTCTTTGTTCGTTTGCTGCCTCATCTTATTCCTCACGTTCCCTACTTTAGCAGATGAATTTTGTTCAACTCTTCGGGGATCGCCATGTTTCTGTTCTGGCAAATGAACACTGTTTTTGAATCCTTTCTGGTTAGGGTTACCATATTCTGAAATCCCAAAATGCAGACACCCTAAACGGGATTGATCAACACGGTACCAACCCATTGTAGACCAGTAGTGTCATCTATCAACTGTTCATTTAAGTTTTTATACAGAGAAAGTAGCTTACCACGAAGCGCCATAATTGATGCCAGCCCCTGGATTCAGCTAAATGGAAAGCACCGCGACGTGGCATTCGCCATCTATCGCCAGCTAAATCAAAAGCCCCCAAACAGATCGCTTACGATGTAATTTAACACTTTGAGTGCTGGGCTTTAAATTAGAATTACTTCCAGAATAACTGATGATTTTGAGCACTTTTTGGAAATTTTTTGTGCAAATGTTTTTATGCCAAATTATATAAATTTTTTTTTGTTTTGTGGTTCATAGCTTTAGCTTTAAAAGAATACTAAATAAACGTACAATATTTTCACCAAATGATTTATTATGAACATTTAAAAAGATGATGTTTTTCGAAAAAAAAAATAATTGAAGTTCTCTTACTTCTTCAAATAAAAGTGTCCTATTTTTTTTCTAGGAAGAAATTTGTTAACTCTTAAGATTAATTAATATACCAGAACACAATCTTTAAATTTTATAGTTTTTTTTGGAGTGGTAAAGTGCAAAACAAGGTTCAATGCACATAGCAAGTTTACACACTCTGCATTGCCAGGTTGTGTCCTTCCGAATGACTGTGCCAGTTTTTGATTTGCCTCTCTCTGCACACACCCTGCACTTCAACTGCTTTTTCTTTCTTCCCTCTGGCACTGGAATCTTTTCTAGAAAATGCCTTTCTGTAAGTCGTGACAGACTGACTCCAGAACGAGTGGGATTGTCGCACGGATCTTCTTCAAAAACTGCCAAGTCGCTAGCAATCTGTTTCATAAAATCTACAACTGAAACTTTTTTTGGTTTCACCTGATTGTACATTATGCACGCATTGGTAAGGCACATGGGAATCACGTGGAAAGCCAACTTCCTCCACCATTTTATGGATCGGTGATTGAAAACACCATAGGACATTCGCTGATCCGCAAGGTCAACACCAAATTTCTTAGCATTGTAACTGAGGACAGCTGCTGGCTTGGTTTTTTCACGTCCTCTTCTGTCATTATATGTAACCATAGTAGCTTCGTGTTTTGTGCTGAGCATGTAAACTTTCCTTTTGTCCTTCCAGCATAACACTAACATATTGCCCTTCCTGCGAAAAATCTGCTCTCCTTTTTGTAGAATTGGATTTCTCAGTGCACGAGGCATACCAATCCTGTTTTTTTGGACTGTTCCTACAAGGGCAGTTTGTACATTTTCCAATGTAGCTGCTAATGTAGGACTTGTGTAATAGCGATCAGTGAAAAGAGTGACCTTTCCCCGCCAAACTGTCTAGCAGATACATAACAACATCCGTGACTGCATTTGCTTGCCCACAAAATACATCAAAGTTCCACACGTACCCTGTCTTAGATTCAGAAAGCATATACAATTTTATGCCATAGCGGCTAGGCTTCTGTGGCATGTATTGTTTGAAGTACAATCTACCTCGGTATGCGCACATTCCTTCATCAATTGTAATATCTTCCGCTACTTGATATGAAGATTTACATTTCTCATGCAACATTTCTAGCAGTGGACGAACTTTATGTAACGGATCATACCCTGGCTCTCCTTTCTTTTTCATGAGTAGGTTGTCACTAAGATGGAAATTAGCCAACAAGGACAAAAATCTATCTCTTGACATTAAATTAGGGCAAAGTTACAGGAAACCACAGGACTTGTACCCCAATGATCTTTCATATCGGATCGTTCAGAAACACTCTTGTGGATAATAATGGAAAGAAATTTTTTAATTTCTCCCTGCGAAACTGTTTTCCACTTTGCTAATCTACTTTTAGGGGAAATCTGATTGAGGTTGCTTTAATGTTGTATTTTCTGCCGGACGTATAAATTTGTTTGCTCTTTCATGAGATTTACAAGATCCTTGTCAATGAAATGTGCGAAAAAGTCTAGTGGCGAGCAATGTTGATCCAAATGTGTTTCAGGATTTACACCATTGGCACCCATAAACGTATTCACCCTTGGGGAACTATCTTTTTCTGTCCAGCCATCCTGGGAGTCTGATCGAAGTGGTTTCTTCCCAGGTCTTCGCCCGTGGCCGGGACGCCTTCCTCTTCTACTGCCATCTCTCTCTCCATTTGCTTGACATGACCCTGGGCGTATGTGTGTTGCCGAAGAACTGTCACTACTGTCTGTCATAGCCTCATATTCCTCTTCACTAACTACATTGGTAAAATAAAGCGCAGATCATTCAGAAAAATGGAAATCATAAAAGAAGAATGTATAAAATGAGCTAAGGAAACAGGAAGGCTACAGATTCTCATCGGGATGCTACGAACAGATGACGATAAAATTATAATTTCACACCTGAATCATTTTCTCATGCAGCCAAATAAAAATCTGGATCATCATCACTGTCGTCAGTATCATTTTCCGACTCACTATCACTCCAATCACGATTAATTTCCATTAGATTAGATTAGTTATTGGTGGAGTTCCTCTAAGGAGGACCTAGGGCACTTAGACCTAATGGTCCATTGTGCTAACCACCATATATGTGGTCACCCATAGAGTCCAGTCGCCCTGCTAAAGGATAACATGTCCTCCACGGGGATACCACTGACTTCATCTAGTTCCAAAACTGGTGAGCCCAGATGCCTAACTCTAGTCCTCATCAAGGTGGGACACTTGCAGAGTACGTGTGATGTTGTTTCGTCCTCTTCCTCACACCATCTGCATTTCGCCGAGTCTGTAATTCTCAGGAGATGAAGGTGCCTCATAACCAGATAGTGTCCAGTAAGCAGTCCCACTATCGTACGAAGTTGTCTTCTATCTAGTGAGAGAAGCTTTCTTGATAGTCCCGGTTTGGGTCCTTTTATTAGGAGCTTGGCTTGCCTAAGCCCCTGTACATTTTTCCAGATCTCTGAGTGTTGAGCTAGGTTCCACTCTTTGATCTTCGCGATCCCTAAAGAGGGTGCAATAGGGATGAAAGGCTCTGGTCCAACTGGGATCGCATTCGAGCCTTCCTTAGCCAGTTCATATGCTATCTCGTTTCCGGTTATACCTGTGTGACCAGGGACCCAGAAAAGTTCAACCTTGCTCTGCCTGCTGAGGGAGTCCAGTGCTTCCCGACATTCCAGCAGTAGTCTTGATTTGCACCATGGGGAAGTGAGAGCTTTTTAAGCTGCTTGACTATCGGTGCATATGCGAATTTGTCTGCCTTTGCGGCAGATATCTTTAGCGATCTGGGCACAGGTCAGCAAGGCGTAGACCTCTGCCTGAAAGACTGTAGCATGCTCCCCCAGAGAAATTGAGAGCCTTTTGTCAGGTCGGCGGCAGTATATTCCTGCTCCTGCTCTTCCTTCTTTCCTGGAGCCATCTGTAAACCAGACATATGCTCCATTGTCCTTACCTCCTTCCTTGTCCCACCATTCCCTTGTTGGGAAGTGGGTTTTGAAGAGAGGCGATGTTTTGTTGAATGCGACTGTCATGTCGTCTGTACCCATTTCGCAAATGGGGTTCGACTCCCTGAGCTCCGTCCATAGTTGTCTGTGACCAGAGAAACTTCCCCTGTCACTCCATTGTCCCTGTCTCTTGAGACGATAGACCGCCATCCTAGCTTGAGACCTCCACATAAAGTGGTGCGAGGCTCAGTAGGGTTTCAAGGGCCAGGGTGGGAGTCGTTCTCATAGCTCCCGTGATTCCCATACAGGCCATTCTTTGTAGGTGGTTGAGCTTGCACCTTGCGGTAAGCTGCCTTGTCTTCTTCCACCAGACAATTGAACAGTGTAGAAAGGCGGGCTTCACCACTGCAGAGTAGATCCATTTTATCGATTTTGGCTGAAGTCCCCAGGTTTTACCGAGGGCCCTTCTGCAGATCCATAGGGAGGCGCATGCTTTCTTGATTTTAACCTCAAGATGCTCTCCCCAGTTGAGTTTGGTGTCCAAAATGACTCCGAGGTACTTGACCGATCGGGATGGCTGTAGGATCCTGCCTTGAAGTGAAGAATGGTCGAAACCATATCTCTTCCTCTTATTGGTAAACAATATGAGCTTCGTTTTATCAGGATTCACCGTCAATCCTGTTTCGTTGCACCAGACCATCGTTCTGTCTAGGGCTTTTTGCATAAGTCCGGAGACAGTATCCAGGTATTTGCCGACGATAAGGATTGCCACATCATCTGCGTACCCCTGGGTATAGGCTCCAGTTTTGTTAAGTCTTGTGATAAGTTCATCAATGACCAGATTCCATAGGAGTGGAGATAGCACCCCTCCCTGTGGACACCCTCTGGTCGTGGTCACTTCCATTGTGCTGTCCCTTAGGACAACTTTGATGGTTCTTTCTTCCAGCATGTGTCTTATCCAGCTCACAATGTGTGGATGGACCCCATGCCTCCAAGCTGCATAGCAGATTTGGTCAAAGGATGTATTGTTGAAGGCCCCCTCTATATCCAGGAACGCCCCCAGCCCATACATCCCATGTTCCAGTACTCCTTCTATCCTAGAAACTAAGTTATGGAGCGCTGTCTCAACTGACTTTCCTTTTTGATAAGCATGTTGAAACGGGTGTAAGGGATGGTCCTTCAGCGGTCCCTCTCTTATGTACCTGTCCACTATTTTCTCCAGTGCTTTGAGCATGAAGGACATAAGACTAATTCCTCTAAAGGAACTAGCCTTGGTATAGTCTGTCTTTCCTGGTTTAGGGATAAAGACGACTTTTGTGGTCCTCCAGGTTTTAGGAACATATCCATATGCCAGGCAGGAGCGAAAAATTCTTACAATTGGTAACAGTATTAGTTCCTGTCCCTCTTGCAGAAGTGCCGGGAAGATGCCATCTTCTCCAGCAGACTTGTATGGGCTGAAACTTGAGATCGCCCATCTAGTGGCATGATATGTTACGTTGCTGGAAGCCAATCTCCATTCCGTCCGAGCCGGACGGATGGGAGGCCCCCTATGATGCATCCCCTCCCCCTCAAGAAAGCCTGGAAAGTGTCTCCAGCATAAGCTTTAATGCTTCCTTGTCAGATGTTGTGAAGTCACCCGAGGGAAGCAAAAGAGCACCCACTCCTGCTTCTGGGTCTTTTGAAATAATTTTGTGGAATCTTGAAAGTTGCGGAATAGCCTCCATGTTGCCACAGAAGGTCTTCCAAGATTCTCTTTTAGACCGTTTGATTGTCGCCTTGTACCTGCGTTGGGAAGCTTTAAAGTTGTCCCAGTCCTCAGGCATTGTAGTCCTCTTAGCTTTGTTAAAGAGTCTTCTAGTCTCCTTACGAAGGTGCTCCAGCTTGTTGTCCCACCAGGGGAGCTTTGCTCCCTCTTTCCTGGTTTTTAAGGGACAGCTTTCTTTGTAGGCAGAGATTATGCTGTCCTGAAGGTAATCAACAGCAGTGTCAATCTCGTCTACTTTCCTGAATTTGCAATGGGGAGTCTGTAAAACCAGTCCCCCAAGTAGTTCTCTGTACGTGGGTCGAGCGCCCCTATTGAGTATGTGCATGTCTGTCGACATTAAAAACTCCAGCATGGCCTCCCCTCTGTTGTTTGTGTCTCTGCTTCCCCACACAGTATGGTGTGAGTTAGCATCACATCCAACGAGGAGGTCCCAATTATTGGCTCTACAGTGGCTTACCAGTCTCTCCAGATCGGCCGAAGGTGGTGGGTCTGGGGCATCAAATGGTAGGTAGGAGGAGCAGATGACAATCCTCCTCTCACTATCACCGTCTCCAAGGCTGAGCACAGCAGCTGCCTGGTCCCTGGTGGTAAATTCTGGTAAATGCATGACATTTAACCCATTAACATAGATACAAGCTCTAGGCCTATCGACTGTGGTACAAAAGAATAATTTACCCCTGGTCGTATTTAAGCCTCTGACTCGACCCTGGAAAGCCCAGGGTTCCTGAATCAGTGCAATTTTGACCTTACCTTCTGAGAGGATCCTTTGCAGGACCCCCGAGGCTGCCTTACTGTGTTGCAGGTTCGCCTGGAGACAGCGAGTACCTGCCGTTATGTTTCCGTCTTCCCCTCCTCGACCCCCTCAGACCCTGGGGTCGGTGGAGGCTTGTCCGGTTCCCCTGGGTTGCCCAGGAACGTCACCTCTGCCCTTTGCATGCCAACATAGGGCCTGAAGGTTGGGCCTGACATAAACTCTACTGATGCTTCGTCAATCCCCAGGACGAATCTCGTCCCGCGATCCACCTCGCACCGCTCGTAGTGACGCCACAGGACGGTCTGTAGTCCCGGGTTTGCCCTTTTGAGTCTCTCTTGAAGGGTTTTGGTGTCGGGTCTGCTCGGACCTGGGACCCACACCATAGTCCTTCTCCTCTTAATCAGGCTGTCGGCGTCGACAGCCTTGACCTTAATACCCTCAAAAGGTCCAATGAGGTGCACTGCTCCTTCAAGCCAGGAAGCAGAGTAATCATTGGTGCAGGCAAATTCCACTGCGCCGTTAGCGAATCTGTTGGCCTCAAATAATGGGACCTCCTGTTCTGCTGGTGCTGTGTCCCAAAGCTCCTCGAGCTTCGATACAGCCAGCTGGTGCCAGCTCTCCTTCATCATCACCTCAGGATAGTTGATTGGCACTATCACGATTCGCTTCAGGTTTCTAGTAACCTGCGCGTATGTTGGCACCGTTCTGGCCCTTTTGGCATCCTGGGAGGGAGTTGGTGTGCTCCCAGGCGTCCTGTTTCTCTATTGAGAGGAGCTGCTCGTTGCCGTAGCAGTATCCTCACCCCGCCCATGGGTTCCGCTAGTGGGTTCACCACCAGCAGTTCCTGCCAGGGCAGGGGGGTGTGCACGGCCCCTGCAGCTCTCCCAGTGCGTTCCCTCCTCCTCCTCTCCCTTCTCCTGACTGTGCCACTAGGTTTTGGATCTGTTGATAACCCCTTTAATTTCCCTGAGATGCTCCCCAGGGTTGTGTTGGAGGCTCCAGAGTCTGATTCCAGCTCAGGTCCTTCCTTTATAGTGGACTCGGATGAGTCCGATGAGGTGTTGCCATCCTTGGACGATACCTGAGGATGGCCGGTCGGTGTGTGGACCCCCAAGGGGACCACCAAGGTTGGGGCAGATGAGTGGCGACCGCTGGCAGCCCCTTCGGGGCTAACCAGCAGCGCCTCCTCCATCGTGAGGGACATTGGACTGCAAGAGTCCTTAGTTGGAGACCGTTTTGCGGCCTCCGCAGTTTTGGTTTTGTTTTTGGTTTTATCCATATAAATCCCACGAGTGGCTAGGGAAATAAAGGGTCCGCCCATGCAGAGCCCCACATACATGGGTAAGGCTAAATAAAACCGGAGGTCGCCCTGTATCCGGAGTCTCACCTGTTAATGACTTCTTACCCTCCGCCCCGCGGATGCGGTCGCCATTGGCACAGGGACGCACCGTGGTGATGGGAGCAGTTTATTGACCGCCAGGTCTAGATCCGTCATGTTCTGCGAAAACCAGGGGTACCTCGTGGAGGATGTGTCTCTTCACCAAGGCATGACGGTCTTGGTGTGCGATCACCGCCGCGCACCCTTGGATCACACATCCCTCACCCCCCGATTACAATTTCCATTACAATTGCGTTGTGAGACAGCCTCTTCCCAGCCATTTTACGAGCCAATATGGCGACTAAAACACCCGAATCACAGATCAGCTGCATTGCGTACAATTTAGGCTTTTCATGACATCTAGCACCGTTATAATGTACTACATGGTCCAAGAAACATCACGAAGAAAGGCCGTAGACGTATCCTTACCCCCGGCTGCCGTTAAATTTATTGTACACAAAGACGTCCAGGTACGTCCGTCGCATTAATCGTAAGAATTCGGAAGACATACAGTTACGTCCATAGCACTCAAAGTGTTAATAATTGATATAAAAATATATGTAACTAGTTCGTGACACAAGATGAAAACGAAGATCTAAGGATCTTACTTCCCAAAAATAAAAAATTCGGACATCAGCAGAAATCGTAAAAATGTACGCGGACGCTACATTAAAAGTCGAAAATATGGACATGTCCGGATCAATGAGGACGTATGGTAACCCTACTTCTGGTGGATGACTCCATGGGTCACAGGACTCTTTGATTTGGCAGAGAATGAGGCATTATCCTGGTCATTGGCTGTATTACCAACCATAGTGTCTATCATGGCAGCTTTGTTATTCCTTGGTATGGTTTCTTTGACTGGGAAACATTTCACTCAGAGTCTCACGTCGCGTTTTGACTGAGTTTTTGTTTTCCATGAAATGTGCTGGTATCAACGCATGCCATGTCATCATTAATAGGCCAGCTGGAATTAACTTTCTTATTCATCTGCTCCACTTCAGTAGTAAGTCACTTGATTCCATTGGCCACTTTGTAAATTGCACGAATTTTGTCAACATGACACGAAGAACACGTCCAAATGAGCGAGTGGTTCTCGAGAGTGACTTTGTAACTTATTGTAAGTTCATTTAAATTTGATCATTCAAGATAGATATTGATACATATTTAAGATGGAAAAATTAATTCAAATATGTAATCTGTAATGTCGTATACTTATGGTGGACACTGCAGTCACCTTAGTGTCCTCCCTCCACTGCCCAAATGCAGAGACTGCCATCAAAGCGACTGGCTCGAGCATCGTCCAGTTTCTGTGAGTGTAAGTTCTACAATGCAGCCTTAGCACCTCATTTTACGTTTGTGAATGCATTGCCAAATGTCATAATGAACCACCACCCATGAACCTGCAAAGATCTGATCTTCCCAGCCCCCACCCACCTGCGAGAGAACAAGTATTGACATTCGACAGCAGTTTCACAGTGTCAATCCTTCACTCGATCACCCTCCAACATCCTCTTTAATTGATGTTCGCCCTCACGAGCAATCTTTGATATGGATTCTTGAGGCAAATGCCCCGCCCAGATTAAACCAATCCCACTAGATAGATTGTTGTTGGGGGGGCCTTCGTCAGGAGCCCGGGCACTTAGACCTTTCTTGGTCCATTGTGCCAACCCCATGCCTGTCTGCCACTTGCAGACAGGGGACAAGATCACCACGGTAGAGGTATGGAGGATTGTCCTCCCCCTGCCTCACCCCAGTACCAGGTATAGAGGATGTCCTCCCTCCAACCGGCCCGGTTTGGCCTGGCCCCTCCGGCCTCCCGGTATAGGTATGGAGGGAGTATCATCTCTCCATCCATGCCTGGTTGAGGTATGGAGGAGGGTCACCCATCCAACCAACGTCCGGGCCCAACGTTGCTTAACTTCGGTGTTCTGACGGGAACCGGTGTTTCAACGTGGCTAGGCCCTTGCCCAAAACCGATCCCACTAAGTGCATTACATATCTTCCCCCAGTCTTTTCACCCCTTCCCTCAATTTCTATTATCTTCATTCATTCCCCTACTTTCCAACCCTTTCTTCTGCCGAGGACGCACTCAAGAGGAAATCATCCCTGAACGCTTTTCACGCCGTCCTTCCCCCTCCCCTCCCTTCCCCTTCTTCAAGTGTGCCGAGAGGAAAATCTCAACTGTCGCCCTCCCCCCTCTCTCCGTATGTGCCACAGAGAGAGTGCTCTGAGGAAACAGCATTATCCTATATAGCATGGCTATGATGAGGGATCAACCGCTTCCGAAGTTCACAAGTGTGTATTTCACCTGTTTTTCTTGTGCCTGTCGGCTCCTTTCCTGTCAACATCTTGTTTATATGCTGATATATATACATGCTGATTTATCAGTCCTGCTGACTTTGTACTATGTATTGATGCGGTGAGTGTGCTCTCTTCGTTTATTTCTAGGACTGGGGTTGTGGCAAGCCGAAGGGATGGTGGGCATGTGGCGATGTGTACAAGGTGGGCATCCTGGAGGAGATGTCGGAGGCGGAGGTGGTCATCCGTGGGGGGGAGCTGCTCTGTGGTGTGCTGGACAAGATGCACTATGGTGCCACGCCCTATGGCCTCGTGCACTGCATGAACGAAGTGAGTGTTAAGTGGCAGACCTCATTCCGACACGCCTCATTCCCTGCACTGAAAGACAATTTTCTCACCCTCCCTTCCTCATATTCGACTTGATTCCTTTGTGTGTGTGTGTCTAGTCCTTATTTCATTAGTAGAGATCCGTGAAATTTGCAAGGCGCGATGTCGCAAAAGAACGCGACATAATGCAAAATACCACAAAATCTGTAAATAAAATGAAATTGTGCCTTTTTCGTGAATTTTACATAAATTAGTGAAAAAATAACATATGCAATGAGTCAAAATAGATTAAAGCATAAGCCTTCATTGTTTCACGGTGCTGACATTCATTTGGTTTATCTCATTATGGTCAAAAGGACAATAAATTGGCTTGTTTTGTCGCACGCATATCGCATTCGCGTAATATTGCACACTGTAGTGATGTCTCCGCCAGAATACGCCGTTAAATCAATCACGGCCTCTCTATTCAATTCACATTTATCAATCCTCAAAGTCTCGGAAATATCTAGAATGACAGACTTTCTCTCCTGAAGAATTAGATTTTCTGAATGAATAATGTGCTGAAAGAAATTTAACACGGCCGCGGAAGAGTGGATTATATAAGAGCTCACGTGCCCAGCACGCGTTGATGCTGAGCAGTAATTCCGGTGACTCACCGCAGTGCAGTAGAAAGTGTAATTGGATAACTTGTTGCAGGAAAACCTTAAGTTTGGTCCTTTTGGGCATCTTGCGGCATCCTTGTAACTAAGGCTTTATTTCGTGCTTGGATTATTGTTAGCTTATTCTCTGCTGTCCTTTTTGAGGCATTCACTGATTCAATGTGCAAAAATACATGAAGAACATATGTTTTTATCAAGAAGAACATTCCAACTAAAGTTGCTTAAGAAATTCTGGAAGAAAATGAGCATAGAGATGAATTTTTAGACAATTTTTCCAAAGATTACTCTGAAGAGGAAGATGCTTCTAGAGTTCAATCTGCTAAACCATCTACGCCGGGTGGGATTCTCTGCTAAAGAAAAATAATTTCCAAGTAAACCTTCATAATCTAAAGATAGCTCAGATTAAGATGATTTACTGCCTTTGGTAGGCTAGGCTTTGATTGTAGGCTACCACGGGTTAATGGATGTGAAGATACAGGACTACCAGGTTTTACTCCAGGTTGGTCCATCTTCTTTGGATGACGTGTTTCACTGGCATTGCAGTCAAAATTCGGCGTTGAAATGACCACTTCACGACTGCAAAAGTCAAAAGTTGGCGTTGAGTCTACTACTTCACGACTGCAACGCCGGCGAAACCATCAACCGAAGATGATGGACCAATGTGGAGTAAAACACGGAAGACCTGTATCTTCACGATTTACCGCCACATTTGAAGAAGAAATTCCCGGAATTCATATAGCATAGTACGGATATGAATCCGGGAATTCATGGATGCGATCCCCAAGATTCTAGATGCAAGGCGAGTGCTAGGGAAGATTGTGCGATACTAGATTTTTCTGTCAATTGTTTTTTTCAGTGGATCTCATGAAGTTTATTGTGGACGAAACCATTAGTTATTGTAAATATACCAGCGAGAAAGCTCAGGAGAGTGTGTATTCACGGCTCAAAAGTTGGAAAGATACTGACATAGTAATAACGCACACAACCTGGATTTTGGCGCTGAGCACCATTATTAGGTGCTCGGCACTGAAGCCTGGTGTGCGAGAGAATGTATTTTATTCTGTGGTTTGTAAGAGTTCTCAAATACCGTATTTGTCCGAATATAGCCCCCGTGCGAATATAAGCCCCCCCCCTAACTTTCAAGCCTCACTTTTGGAAAAAATTAACATCTACTATTAACATATTCCTTTTCAAGTAAAATACACTTTTTAGGTCAAAAATAGAATAAGTAATTACCTGAATTAGGTACTTAGTAGTTTAACTTGAATTTTTTAAATATCTAGGCAAGAGAATGAAATACTAAACCAACTTAAACTTTTACAATCTTTTAATGATTCTGAACCTTCATTACATGCTTTTGGCGTCTATTCTTTTCTGAGAAACACATTAGCATCTTCCTTCGAAGTACAACTTCAGACTAATAAATATAATAAAATGCACATTTTTCTATCTTCTATTTTATGTCTCTGATTCATCATCTTCTGATTCGCTATTATCTGACACATCACTTTCTTCTTGACCACAAGGAGACCAGTCTTGATCATTCTCATCATCAGAGTCCATCCAAACATTATCATCCTCTGTTCCATCAAGTTCATTAGATACAACATTTTTTTAAACTCTTAATCACAATTTTTTCAGGAATGTTATTCCAGCAGTTTAGCACCCATTGAGTGATGAGGGCAGGAGAAGGTTTCTTTATTTTTCCTGATGGAGTATATTCCTTTCCCTCTTGCAGCATCCACTCAGCATAAGTTGCCTTCAACCTGTCCTTAAAGGGTTTGTTTATCGACACATCGAGTGGCTGAAGCAGGCTTGTCATTCCTCCAGGGATTACAACCATGTCTGAATTTCCTGCCCTGATATCCTTTTTTACATCCTCAGTAAGATGTCCCTTAACACTAGAAGGACCAGACCCATCATTTTGACGGGTAACCTCTACGTACTTAATCATATTGCCTATATTTTTTTTTCTGTCGTCTTAATTTTTTCTGACTTTTATTTATTTTGTATGGTACGTATCCTGTTAAAATATAATTTAATTTTTTCACATAGAAATGGAGTTATACCACTTGTCTACCTTAAAGGATAGAAACGCCTAACCCGTCAAAATGACGGGTTAGGCGTTTCTATTTCATTTGTAACGGTAACGCGTGTTTTATCCAGGAAATCACTACACTATATTACGTCTGGCCTTTTTGATGTTTTAGTTAAAGAAAGTTAGTTTAGTTTTTGATGTTTTAGTTAGGGAAAGAAAAGGCAGAGAAGGGTTATATCGTACGTGGGTGGCCTTACAGCGCATATATGAGTGTGGCGTCAGTAGCTTTCGCAAGGCTTCCGGGAGCAGTGCTTCTTCCTCGAAATTATTTGTAAAAAATTACTCATTTGTATTGATAAATAAAGAAAAAGGTTATATTTAATGAAGTTATCAATTAATTTTAACATAAACGAAGAAATATTTAAAATAATTACTACCCGTCAAAATGACGGGTAATGGTCCTTCTAGGTAGTCATACAACCCCGGTCCTTCTAGTGTTAAAGGAATCTAGCACAAGCATAGATGGCATATTGAGGAGAGCTCCTGGTCTTCCCTGCCAAACCACTTTCACCCAGTCTCTCACTAACTCTTCGGTCATCCACCCTTTCTCTTGAACTCGTACATGAATCCCAGGAGGAAACTTATCTTTTGGCTGAGTCTTTCTCTTAAATATCACATTAGGTGGTAGCTTCCTTCCATCAGCTGTGATGCCCTGCATGCACGTAATTCTTGCCTTTTCATTTCCCGTTTTTTTAATAGATACTGATTTGGAACCCCTCTCTTCCACAGTAGTAGACCTGGGCATGTCAAAATAGATTGGTGTCTGGTCAGCGTTGCCCCAACAGGTATCGTTGCCTCTGTCATAGGTGCATGATGAAACGCTGGTAACTTAGCATCTTCTCTTCATAGAATTGTGGTAGATGCTGGACAGCTGTTGTTTGTCTTGGCAAGGAAAACCCATTCCTCTTCATCATTCTCCGTAACCACCCAGAACTCGCTTGGAAATCTGCCCTCGGTATCGCCATTTCACTCGCAATCTTTCTAGCTTCTGTACAGATCATACATCATGTCACAGCGAAATCATTCCTTCTATTTTCGCATACAAATCTGACAACGCATCTTTATCGCCTGGGGGGGGGCATATATTCGCCACTTCCTGCTGCTCTGGAATACTGAACCCATGTCTTCAATATTTCTTCAAGTTCATCATCCTTGGAGTATTTAATGTATGTACGCCTTTTAACCAATAGGACCGCAGTCCTTCGCACTATTCTCTATGCATTTACAGATTTTTACAATTGTGTTCCACGTTAAACTTGGTATATCAAGTTTTTCGGCCAGGGACACGCGAGTGCCCGTATTAGAGTCAATTCTCTTTGCAAAATGTCGATTTTTTCTTCCAATGATAACGATTATCTCGCACGCTTGTTTGCCATTTTAAAATACGATTCCTCACGACTGCCGTAAATAAATGCACATTAAGTAAAATAAAAGGTGAAGCAACTAAAAATGCAAGATGAATGACATAGTGCGCGATTTCCGAAAAATATGAAAATGATCGCTGCGAAGTATGAGTAAAAGAGTTAACATAAATTTTAACCTTTTCGCCACAATGACAGCGGTAGTTCGCCAAATAACATCTAATTAAATATATTTACGGCATCCGCTACATTTTGCATGTACTGTTTAAAAAGCTAGTTCGGCTCCTTAGTACAATTCTGCATTCCATTCGATAACAATTCCGATCGCAAGCATTACAATATTCGGCATAAATACTTTTCAGCAATGCTATCGAAGTAATGTGCTACCATCAAACGAATGATTTTTTTTTTAGAAAACCAAATAAATCAGCATTCATGCATCATGTTTAAGCAGTTATTTTATCCGTATTTAACATTAATCACGCTCGCAGGGTCGCCAATTGAAGTGGGCCAGCCGCCATGTTTCTTCCCTTCAAATGTCGTAAATGGCGGGATTTGAAAGTGTAAATACCGGGAAGGGAATACATTGGAAGGATAAAAATTTTTTTGGGACCGGAAGAAAATGTTGTAAATCGCGGGAAAACGTTAATTGCGGGAGCGTAAAAGCGTGGTTTCACTGTACGTACTATTTCCCAATAACCTCATGATTTTTTGGATGCATATACATAATGAAACTTCGTAGTGCCCGAAAATAGCCCCCCCCTCACTTTTTTTGGCCTATATTGTGTCAAAAAGGGGGGCTTATATTCGGACAATTACGGTAAATCAATTTACAGAATGGAATTCCACAAAGTTACCAGTGAACTAATTTTTTTTATTGATCAGTTTACATGTATATTAACTTATTTTAAATAATTAAAATTACCTAATTATTTAAATAAATTTTAAAGTTACTTCCTTGCTATAAAATTATAAAGTTGCTCAATAATCTGTCAAATAATTGGTTAAATATAATGAACTAGAAATTATTTTGTCTGCTTAAAACTTCCCATTAAAAGAGGTAAAAATATGCCTCGATTCTGGATAAAATACCCACCATGGGTTGGAAACGGAGAATTTAAATACCCAGATGAGTCGTAAATGAAAAGGAAAACTTTGTTATATTCCACCAATTTATTTTCATGTACAACTAGTTTCAACGCAGCGGCATCATCTTCAAGTACAAAGAGTAAAATCAAAAATATGACCCTTATATACCATCCAGGGTAGGCGTTGGGGTGGGGGGAAGGAAGAAGGTAGGTGGGGGGAGGGGGGGGTGGAAAACCTCAAGAAGGATACAATGTAGTGAATGTTTAGCGGGTGGATACAATGTAGTAGCGTGTTGGAGGTCGGAAAGGGGGGGGATGGCCGTTGGCAGGTTGAAGTTTTGAAGGGTTATTGTGGGGACTAAGGTAGCAGTAGGGTGTCCGTGGGGGGAGGGGAAGGATTACGGGCTACTGTTTTTTTCCGTGAGGGACAGAGAGGCTTCTAGGAGGGGGGAAAGGTTTTCAAATAGGATGTCGTTAAGTAGAGGACGTTTCTTCATCTGTCTCTTTATCTCCAACTCTTCCTTTTTGTAAACCTCAACTATTTGAAAACCTTTCCCCCCTCCTAGAAGCATCCCTGACCCTCACGGAAAAAACAGTAGCCTGTAATCCTTCCCCCCACTCCCACGGACACCCCACCACTAACTTAGTCACGAACAACCCTTCAAAACTCAAACCTGCCAACGGTCATCCCCCCTTTCCGACCCCCACCACCCGCTACCACATTGTATCCACCCGGTAAACATTCACTACATTGTATCCTTCTTGAGATTTCCCCCCCCCCCCCCCACCTACCTTCTTCCTCCCCCACCCCAACGCCTACCCTGGATGGTATATAAGGATCATATTTTAGCTTTTACTCTTTGTACCTGAAAATGACGCCACTGCGTCAAAACTAGTGGTACCTGAAAATAAATTGGTGGAATATAAAAAAGTTTTCCTTTTCATTTACGATAAAATGAACTTCCACAAGGTTTAGCCTTGATGGAGATGGAGATAACCCAGATGAGTGTTTAATGATTGGTCATTAACGGAATGGGAATGCGTATAAAGTGGAGCCACCTACATGTGGTGTGGGTGAAACACTTGGAAGCATGTGTACATAATGGATATCCTTTTTCAGTTGTACGGTGATGGTGCTTCGCTGGCCATCCTCAGCTACTTCTCAAAGCTCTTTGGTGCATTCCTGCAGTTGGGAGGATTCACTCTTGGAGTGAAGGACATCATTGTGACCAAGGTGGCCGACAGCAAGAGGAGAAAGGTCATTTCAAAGCTACGCAAGGTATATTCATTTTATATATAACGGGTGCTTTGTGCTCACTCCACTGTGACTGTCTCAACGTCATGACAAAGTGAGATCTTAGCATGGAAATGTGCTTCGTATGTATATCTGACCAGATGGGTATACCAAATCCTGTATTGATTTTTCCGCAAAACAATCGGTGTGGCAACAAATGCTGAGATAAAATGCAAGACTGATGACAATGGTTGAAGGATCATGCCGAAATTCTTTCACAATTTCATTCCGTCGAATACCCAGCTTCAGTGCAGAAAAGGAAATTTCATCGCGATTGAGGAGGGAGAGCAAACAAAAACTAATTTTCGTATTGGTAATTATGGTATTTCCTGACTTGTTTTCCCCATTTCTTCCCACAAATATAAAAAAAGATTAATGTTAATCAAGAACTGAACTAACAATAGTATAGACAACTTGAATGACTAGAAAGCATAAAAAATTTTTAATGACAGAAGGTAAATGATTAAAAACTTTAATGGCTACACGGAAGGGACTCTTATTATATATTGATGTAGTGTGATGAAGCATGTGCATATCCACTCTCTGCCGTGTGTTATGCCAATGTATTTGGGCATTTGTAGTGAATTCATTCTTATTATCTAAAATCTAAATACATAGGTGATAAATGTACCTGCTTGGCAGCGTTAGAATTTTTGACTCTTTTAACCCTTTCACTCCCAAGCATTTTTCAACATGTATACCCAAAACTCCCAAGCGTTTTTTCATGAAATTATAAACACTTTTTATAAAAATTATTATGGATTTATTTTAGAATATATTAACACGGAAAAAATCACACAAATGTAGAAATAAATAAAGTTTTTAAAAATGTTACTTTTATAGATATTTAATATTTAGTTGTGCAATGATAAAATTATAAACTAAGTACTTTTAAATTTTTTAATGAAACAATTAACTTTTTGGCTTATTTATTCATAATAATTTTAACAAATTGTAGTTATTGAAAATTGTATTGTATTAAGAATTTAATTTTTTACAGATTTGCATACTATTGAATGCATAAACAGAAAAAAAGTTGGCATAAAAGTTTATTGTTTCAATCTGTCACACTCACTTTTGAGCAGTGCCTTAGCCAGTCTTCTGTACAAAAATAATGAAATGTGAATATATTTATATATCTAGGCATTGCATAATAAAAAAATTGGTAGTTTAAACTATAGCTAAAGAAATTGTTATTTTGTTGTTAAATGTTAACATTGCATTTTTTTAAATTATGAATGACAAAGATGTGCAATGTTCTTTCTATAAAAACGAAGACTAACAAATATGATGAAAATTGTTTCACAGAGGATTTTTCATTATTTGTTCAATTTGTTTATGAAATAAGTACATAGGTACACTTTTGATTTGTTTATACTAGGGATGAGTCGATTCCACTTTTTTTCGATTCCGATTCCAATTCCGATTCCTTCAAATTGATTCCCGATTCTCGATTCCGATTCCATCGATTCTTATTCCTTCTAACAGGTGGGCTATTGATTTATCTGTAGTATTGCTGTCATTAAAATTTAATAATTGAATGGAATAAAATAACAAAACAATTAAGTGGCCCAATAAGTATATTTACTAAAAATAGCAAAATAGTATGATAGCAATATATCCTTAGGTTAAATAAAATAATAAACACTGACTGTTTTAGACAAACATTGTGAACTTAATAATGTACCGTGCACTATGTAATTAAATTTAGATGACTATCCAGCATTACTTATGTCGTTCTGATGTTTTACATAATATATTATGCATTAAATTAGTATTTTATTTAACCACCAAAGTAATACGCTTAAGGATGCTCACCCATATACACTATAAAAAAAACACAAATATAAAACCTGTTACACGTGAGAGTTAAAATGACAAATATTCAATGAAAATGACAATCTATTCAATATTTTTGCTAAGGAAAACAAGCATTTTTACTCTGTCAGGATCGAGTCTATTTCTTTTTGCATCGCATATATTCCCTGCTGTACTGAATAGTCTTTCACTAAACACAGTGCTAGGAGGAACACACGGATACTTGAATACAATATTTTTAAGTCTCAGAAAGACACTGTTAGCCCAGTAATGGGAAACTTTTTCACTGTCTTTTGGATCAAGGTTTTTTTTCTCCTAAGTACTGCAGCAGTTCATTTTCGCAAGAAGAAGCACTGCAATCAACTTGCTCAACACTTTTGCAAAGGTAGTCTTTATAATGGGACCACAGCCCCTTACTAGACTTATCACCAGGAGAGTCTAAGGTGGAGGTTGCATTTCCAACTGCTGGTTCATTAAGTGAGGTTGAATCCGTCTGTGTCAAGGCCACCATTTCTTTGATTATTTTCACCTTTGCGGCTTCAATAGCATCAGGGTTTTGAAAAGGTGTAGCTTTAAAGCGAGGATCCAATATTGTTGCACAAGCATAGGTCAAATTTGCTTCCACATTAGGGTAGCGGCGTTTCAGGGATGATATCAAATCATTCTTCAGTCCTTGAAGTCCAGAACCTTGGCAATTCGAGTTCTCCAGAACATTTTTTACTGTATGTATAAGTGGAATCACCTGAGGAAAATTATATAAAAATCTCTCTCTCTATAAAAGTCTCTTTTCTTGATTATATAGTATAAAATGCCTCATTCAGATTTATTTACCCTCTTGTTTTCTGGTAACCTTTAGCCTATAAAATTTACTATTTATACTGCCCATGAAGCAAAATGTTTAGCAAAAAATGTTATTTTAAGGAGGTCTATTGAAAAAAAGCATAAGAAAATTGTAATATCCACTAATAAATATGTTAGTACGTTAGTTGGATTGAGATACCCTGTAAAATAGTAGCCACTAGGCTATATGAATCAACAAATCTGATTAATAATATTTAATTTGCAGCTCAAGCTTAAGAACCTAAATTCAACTAAAACAATGGTTACAGATGCAAACAAATGGTGGTGGTAACAAATAGTAATTTACAATAAACCTACCTCGGAAATAGTTGAAGATGATTTGCTCACTTGAAGAGTTGCTTGCTCAAAAATCTCAAGAATGTTTACAGCAAATTGCGTTGTCATCCAATTATCAGCAACCATGTCCACAGAAAGTTTGATGTCACTCTTACTCGAAACTAAAATTATCGCTTCTTTCTGCTCAATTACTCTCCGAAGCATGTGGAGGGAGCTATTCCAGCGGGTTGGTTCATCCTGTATCATCCTATGCTGCGGCAGTCTTAGCTGAATTTGACAGGTTTTTAATAACTTTGAGTTTTTTGCAGAATGTTTGAAACTTCCCACAAGTCTCTTTGTTTTCTTCAGTAGAGTCGTAATTTTTTGGTTGTTCATCAAGCTATCTTTAATTACCAGTTGCAGTGTATGCGCTACACATGATATTGCTTCAAACTGTGATCGGTTCAGAGCCGCGGTTATGTCTGTTCCATTGTCCCTTATGATAGCAACAACTTTAGAGGATATGCTCCAGTCACTGAAAACTTTCAATAAGAAACTCTTGAGGTTGACAGCAGTATGGGATACTTCAGTAAAAGGCACTACTTCCAGGCACCTGTGTGTCATTCTGAGGGTATACTTTGCTCCGGAATAGAAGTGTGCTGTAACAGCCGTATAGTCCTCATTTGCAATAGATGTCCACATATCTGTTGTAATAGCCACATATCTGGCCAATTGCAACTCTTCCTTAACATTTTGGTGCACCTCACTGTACATTAGGGTGCCTCGTTTTGCCACTTTTTTCTAGGAGCGAATCGTAATACCCGGCAAAAGTTGCGTACCCGGATGGATATTACAGATATGATTTTTTTTCCAAATCGGATAATATCTTCTGCTCGCTACTTTGCCTTAAAGTTTCGAAAATTTCGACGAAAAACGCTAAAATTGTCAATAATTTAAATTTGGTTTGAGCGAGCACACTTTTTTGGTAATGAGATAAAACTTAGGACTGTAATTGACATTTAAGCGCAAATGCGCCAACTATATTGCACTTAATTATCGAGCAGATGACCTTTTACGGTGCCCCCGAAAGCGCGGTTGCGTGGTAGGCAACCCGCAACGTACTAACGCATTTTACGCGCTGCCTGCAAAAAAGCGTTATTATCATCTGCACGATTTTATTATCATCAGACTTCAAATATCATTCGAAAATAAAAAATATATATTTCGATCTATTATACGTTAAAATTGGTGGTCCAGATGAATTCTCCGATGGTGATTCATAATCGCAATAATTTGATTTGCCGTGACCAGCGGTTAATAAAAGAACGAAAAACGCATGCATTGCTTCCCGATCCCGTGGTTTCCAATTTTTTTTCTCTGAACACGCGCTCATGTTGCTCATGAACACGCGCCATTTCAGGGTTCGTCGGTTTGTTGCTCTTGCCAACATTTTCATGTTTCCGAGGCCTCTTAGGTATGTTCGTCGCAGCACCCGCGTGCCGGGCGTATCCTCCGCGCGGGCAAGGCTGACACCGCGGCCGCTTTGGTGTGTGGCGGCCTTTATGCCCCAAGCTTATAGTCTATGCTCAAAACATTTATCTTCCTGGAATCGATGGAATCGGAATCGACTTTCGGCGATCGATTCTCGATTCCGATTCCGTGCCCGAGAATCGGTGGAATCGAGAATCGACATTTGGAATCGACTCATCCCTAGTTTATACAAATATCACGTAAGAATAAATTTTGTCTTTTGCTCACAATCACTCTTTTAGCACTTATGCTTATGCAAACACTCCCCATGCAAACCCCTGTTGCATCTGACGCACACTGTCCTGGATCTTCTTCTTTGTTCCTTTGTGCTGCAGACACAGCATCTGTATTCTTTTCGCCCACCCAGTTTCCTTATTCCTGGTGAAATACGTCCCCTCACTCCGGACTCTTCCCTGAAACTCAACCACTCAGCTCCTAAGTTTTCAATGATACTAATTGTGTACATAAGTCTTGTCAGAGGTTTTCCAGGTTCTTTGAAATTTTCCTTATATATAATGAAGCTATTCAAAACCATCCTTCCAATAATGTTGAACGCTACTTTCTTCCAATATTTTAATGTTTTTCTTTCATCTAAATATACATAGAGCATCATGTCTGAAGAGTCTACACCTCCCATATACTTGTTATATTGCAAAATTACTTCCGGCTTCACAGTTTTTTTCTCACGGCCTTGTCTCAATTTTGTCACTTCACTTTCCTTTGCAGTCGCCTTACTTGAAAGAAGGATCACAGGTCCTTTTTGAGAAATTTTTTCCCTAAATGCACTGGCTAGAATACACCCGGAACGGCAAAACATTTTTTCCCCGACGGTGAACTTCTTTTTGAAACACTCGGGCAGAAATTTTCGGTTTTTCCTAACAGTTCCCGTAATATATGTACCCATTTGATAAAGTTTGTGCACTAAGGGAACTGACATAAAAAAATTGTCCACAAAAACATGGTAGCCTTTGCATAAGTAATTGTTCATCTGAAGGAGTTTCAATACAACTGTATATCCCAGCCCATTTTCCTTCACCTCCATCCTTTCTTCATCATTTGCTCTACCTTTGTAGGTAAAGAAACCTAAGCAATAATTTGATACAGCATCACACAGCATCCAAAATTTGATTCCCCAGCGGTGATGGTGCTTATTTGGCAGGTACTGCAACAAACTTGTTCGGTTTTTTGTCCCAATCAGACTTTCATCCACGCTCAGAGTTTTGTGAGGGGTATAATGGTATCTAAATACATTATTTGCATGGTCAACAAGGGGTTGGTACCTGATGCAAGGGTCATATCTAGGATCATTACGGGCCGTACATTTTTTAGGGTCAACCAAATGAAAAAAATCTCAAAATTTGCTGGAAGCGATTCCGCGGAAACATTTTCCCGAACCAAGAGGTACTCTGAGAAGGCAAAGTCGACCAATATGAAGCTATGGTGGGTTTCCGGATAATTCCCATGTTCAAAATACAGGCTAAGAATCCTTTCATTTCCGCAATTGTAACTGTTTCCCACTTCAGTGGTGGTGATGATCTTCCAGACTGAGAGGTTATATGTTGTATTGCATATCTATTTGTTTCAGTGACAAAGAGGTTCAGAAGAAGGTCCGTAAAAAAAGTCTAAAATATAGAATTGGTGGTGAGTTGGGCGGTGGGGCTTTCTTGGGTCCACTTACTTCCTGGAACTTGTACTAGGTGGGAATCGGTTCTTCAGGAGCTTGTACTTCCCTCTATTCTCCATTGTCACCATCTTCGTCAGTATCCAGCTCATCCGAAGACTGTAACGAATGCTGATCTCCATCACTATTGTTCCCCAAATCACTGTCACTTTCTGACTCACTTTCATCAGACGAATTGTCTAAAATTTCCAAAACATCCTTGTCCGTTATGCGTGATGGTCCAGCCATTATGGGTGATATTTTCTGGAAAAATATTACTTACACCACTCAAAAAAGGCACTAGACTTTTATATGCAAATTTTGCAGCAAAGATGAACTTTGACGCAAAGTCAAATGACTGAATCACTTTCGAAGCGAAAATTTGCTATGAGAGAATCAATAGATTCCTCAAACAAAACGCACAGAAAACACAACGCGAAGAAACGTATCCGAACCTCTTACACGCGCGAGTGGTTGCTAACTAAGCCGTCGGGACTCCGCATACGAGCCATTAGATTAGTAACAGATGACGCATTCTCCGAAGTTGTCCACAAAGTAGGTGTCAGCGAAGTAGTGATACAATGAATCACTTACGAAGATAAGGAGGTGTTACTGAATGATATAAAGTTGCGAACCCATCACTTCTTCGGCGAGACTACTCGGCAACGTCATCGGCCACTTGCTGAGGTTCGCTGAAAACATTTTACTCACGCGCCAAGGAGACGCCGGCACATAAGAGGTTAGATAAAATGTTACGTCGTGGAAAGTACGAAGTCATAGGTACCAACGTATTACATAAAGAAAGACGCACATAATGAAGTGAAGTGAATAAAAATAAATCACGCGGAAAAGCGTACATATACCGTTTATTGAGAATATCGTAAGTTCATTAGTCAGCCGCGGCGGTAATTTACGAGAGGAAAAACAAACTTCAATAAACTGTCAGTGAATATAAAAAATTACTGACAAATAATATAAAAATTATATTATTATTCAAATTCATCTTCTATAGGACTTTTCGACGAAAATTAGTAACAACGACGGAAAAATATTCTGATTTCGCTTAGTTAGAAAGTGGCGTAAGAGTCTTGACAAAATGAGTCAGATTTTACAAAGAGTGGCCGAAATATCATCCGATAAAATATTAAAAGTATAAATGAAATTATATAAAAATTACGTAGTGATAGCAAAATATGTATAAATTCATTATAAAAACAAATTGAATTAATAAACATCATAGTTTGTGTGAAATATTGATCTAAGCAAGCGGCCGATGTATCGGCCGCTTGGGCGTTTTGGGTAGGAAGGCCGCGGCCGATATATCGGCCGCTTGGGAGTGAAAGGGTTAAGTGAGGTTTACAAGATTTTTGTGCCGGTATTTGAACTAGTCCGGTTCAATCTGAATTCAGAACTTCTCCATTTTTAATATTCAGAACAATGTAGGAAAAATAAACAGTTATGATGAAACCACAAAACTCCCAGAGAGAAGGGTTGATAAACAAATGAATAATGAAATATGAATCAAGGGACAGGATTACAAGTCTAGATATACCTCAACACACCCCCTTAATCCTGGACATAATGATTTTACATCACACCAGCATTTTATTCCCAGTCGAGGATGATTTTATTCTCATATCTCTGTTGCCGTAGCTCACCTGTGTCATTTTCTTCTCGTAGGCTGGGAGCAGGATTGCTCGGGAAGCAGTTGGCTTAGAAGAGGATGCGGACGAGGAGACACTGAAGCAGCAGATGGAGATGGCTTACCGAGTTGATCCTGTCAAGTGGCAGACACTGCTGGATCGGTGCTACAAGGAATCACTGGACAACTTCACCAACGAGATAAACAGGTGAGTGCGAGCCTCTCTTGAGGGTGATATATGTATCTGGCCAAACAAGGAGAGTTTCAATCGCTGGGCCATGCATTCTAAAGCATTTTAAGGTGATGCTTATAGTGTGGGTGAACGTATGTAGTGATCCTGTTGTGTTTGATGAGTAAGGCAAGCGAGGCACTAGAAGCAGCCTAAGGCTACGTTTACTATGGATGTGAGTTCTGACGAAAATGTATTCTGACGAGTACGTCCGAAATCCTCGTCAGAACAAGGTGGTTACATTGTGCGCATTTTCTGATGATCAATACGTACGTTTCTGCCGCCCAGCAAAGATGGATGAACTTGATGACTTTTATTTTTATGAAAATTATGTTATTATGTATTGTAAACCATTCATCAAAATAAAAAAATGTACTTAATGCTAGTGTTCAGTTCTGTAGTCACTTTCTCCCACATTTGCCGAGAAATATCTCTGTTGTGGTAATTCTTATCTTTCATGTCCCACAAACGCCTGTTGTCGCACACTAGATTAATGAGTTTATCAATGTCCATGGTGACCAAAGAACTCGAAAGTCAATGGAGGAATACACCCAATTCGGACGGGGTCGCACGAAAAATCAAACTCGTTTGATCGCTCAAATGGTTCTGACGACGTCGTGCATGTTCTGACGTATTCGTCGCTGCCACTGTAAACACTTTCAATGAAAAACAGGCGTTTGTTTGTTCGGACGAATTCGTCAGAACTCGTCCGAAGTCGTCAGAGCACATTTTCGTCAGAATTCGCATCCATAGTATCCGTAGCCTAAATAGGCACTGCAAATATCAAAACAGGCACATGGTTTATTGCCACACAAAAATTTATAGATTTATTTCTGATATTCAAAGCTTGGGCTTAAAAAACACTATTTCTAATAATTGTAATTAATGGAGAGGAAAGAGGATAAACCTAAAAAGGGAATTCAGTCAATAAAATAAAGAAATGTAAGTGAATTGCTCGTTGAACTGCGACCACGGCTGGTCTTCTCTTCTTCCCATGAGTGGCCCCCGTGGTGGTTAGGGATCATTTAGATGAGGTTTCATTAAGATAGGAGTGGGCAGTGGCCTGTGGGAAGCTGCTGAGGA
The DNA here is from genome assembly GCA_963573305.1 of Pyrrhosoma nymphula. Taxonomy (NCBI): domain Eukaryota; kingdom Metazoa; phylum Arthropoda; class Insecta; order Odonata; family Coenagrionidae; genus Pyrrhosoma; species Pyrrhosoma nymphula. The sequence continues at coordinate 126,206,055 of OY754337.1, read as the reverse complement.
CTCGGTTCCAGCTCATCTGAGTCATTAAGATTACTGTGCTGGGTTTAATTAAAGACATGAGTGATATAGCCTACCCATCGGAAGAATGTCCAGAAGTATTTTTGGCAACCAATAGATGCAACTTATGTATAAGGGAGTGGTTCTGTCAATTGTGACATATGCGGCAGAGTTATAGTGCCATGAACCCAATATTTAGCAGAAAATTGCGAGAGATGAAAGACCCAAATTCTTATCCATCCAAGACTTAATTTCTCATACAAATTGCTATTCTGCAGTTAGCACAGATGACCACTGAAACCACTTCACCAACCAGCAGAAAATTAAATGAAATCTTATTGGGAGTGCCTGCGAGGCATCAGAGCAAGATGACGAGGATGGCAACGACCAATCCAGCAGGGAATGTGTACAGTGTGTGCATGCGGTACATGCAATTCACTTACAATCACAGAAAATCAGGTTGTATATGTGATAGCTCGATGCGCACGATGTATTGCTGAACAGGCACTCGAATTGATTGATTAATCACGATCGCTTTCAGACCGTAGACATAAATTTATTTAGTTTATGTAAAGTCCAAACCGATTTATTTTCTGATGACGTTAATAACAATTTACGAAATCCTATATACTGCATTAGATCAGATCATGAGAATAAAATTAGGGAACTTGACTGCAGAACGGTCAGATTTAAAATGTCATATTTCCCGCGAACTATAAGAAACCGTAACAGCTGCCAACGAGACTTTTAACTATGCATACCCCTAATGTAGCTAGTTAATTTATTTACTCCCTTATGGGGGCCCGGCCGGGCTTGCCTTTTTCAGATAGCGCGGGGAAGCCCGCGCTTGTGGGTGTACATTTTGAAAATTCATGAAATCACAAGTCGCAGACAGGTGGGTGATGTGGTTGTTGGATGGCGGGGGAAGGGGAGGTCTTCGGAGGAAGAGCGGTGTCAACGGTAGTCGGTGGTAAGACAGAGTAAGGGTGAGACGCCGTGAATGGCGAGCGCAACTATTGAGTGGATGTAATTAAGAATTATAAAATTAGAATTTGGTAAGGAGGCATTACCTGAGATGTTTACCTGAGAAATTGGGCAAGGGCGTAGCCATGTTGAAACACCGGTTCCCATCAGAACACCGAAGTTAAGCAACGTTGGGCCCGGACAGAGGTTGGATGGGTGACCCTCCTCCATACCTGCACCAGGCGTGGATGGAGAGGATACTACTCCCTCCAGACCACCGGGAGATATACCCAGACCGGGAGAGTTAGAGGGAGTACACCCTCCATCCCTGGTACTGGGGCGAGGCGGAAGAGGTCAATCCTCTATACCTCTACCGTGGTGCTCTTGTCCCCTGTCTGCAAGTGGCAGACAGGCATGGGGTTGGCACAATGGACCAAGAAAGGTCTAAGTGCCCGGGCTCCTGACGAAGGCCCCCGCAATAACAATCTATCTACCTGAGAAATTTATGTCGCCTGACAGCCTTACATTAGCTTGCAAATCCAGTGGCACGAAGTAATAGAATAAAAAATGTGGTAGTTTAAATTTTGGTTTCACGTCTTTCGCGTGCGGAAAACATCCTCTAAATGGACAGTGTGTGCCATTTGGGAATAATATATAATAAAATAATGATTTTTATTCCAGATTAAATAAATACAATTATTATTTTTACTATGATTTGTCTGGAATATAGGTGCTCCATTGGACAGTATCTCCGTTTTGGGGTCAGCAACTCGACCATCACAGATGAAATACAAAAATAAGAACATAGAATAAATGTGTTGCAACTACAATCACATAGATGCTATCATTGGTGCTGGATAATTTAGTAATTAACCCATGGTTTGAAATGTGAAGTAAAAGCAAAGCGTTTAAGATATATTTGTTTAAAGGCTTGTGTTTGAGCTAACAGAGAATTTGGAGCATTTTATAACATAATCACCTTTGTTCGTAATCTGCAGTAGTTATTTTTTTACACTTCTATGTTAGTTAACACTACGAACAGAAAACAATTTAATATAAAAGGAACATGAATGAGTGCCATGTTTGAATGCATGTAACAATTCGAAGACAAATCTATCAGATTGGAATATTTCAAATCATTCAGTTTCGGAGCATCCCGATTCACAGGCGAATCGAATTAAGCCTGATTCGAATCGATTTGATTTCGCAGCATTCGCTACATCCTATGTATTGTATTCTGTGATAGGATTTGCATCCCAGGAGGACTTCTGAGCAAGTTCCCCTCAAACAACCTGCAGCTGATGATCAAGTCAGGAGCCAAGGGATCAACGGTAAATGCCATGCAGATCTCGTGCCTCCTGGGCCAGATAGAGCTGGAGGGTAAGCGGCCTCCGATGATGGCTACATGCCGCACCCTACCATGCTTTGCACCATTCGACCCGTCACCCCGAGCAGGTGGCTTTGTTGAGTGCCGCTTCATGACGGGCGTCAAACCCCAGGAGTTCTTTTTCCACTGCATGGCTGGGCGGGAGGTATGTCAATGATCCCCTCGTGACACTTCCCAGGATTCATCCATCACAGTGGTGGCTCTCCTCAAGTGGGTTGTCATTGTAAACAACCCAGCATTAGGCTTAAGATTAGACATGTAATAATATTTTTATTTGCCCAATTGACAATTAGATAGGCTATTCCTTCCTTCTCCAAAATATAACATTCTAAACAGGCATTCTAAACACTTAATTGTTTATATTAACATTGAGTTCACAGAAATTTGATGTGAACCTTATTGTTTTGGAGGGGCACACATTTAAACATTCACCCAGATAATTTCTAAATATCTTCACTAAATAACTTAATTCGCATAAAAGTAGCTAAATATCAAGGGAAATAAAAGAAATGAAAATAAAGTAGTACAGATATCGTATTGCAATCAACATTTACCTGAAAAAAATAAATTAACTATGTTTATATGCCCATACGGTTTGTAACTGATTGTAATTTAATGAGTACTGATTGATTACTTCACCGTTAAATAAATTCATCATTGTTTAGCAGTTTTTACTGATTATGAGCGTAATAGCCATGGTTTTTTGCAAGCTAGCTGATTCTTTTGAGTCAGTATCTGGCCTTTTTTATTCTTTATTCCACATGTGCTTCGGGTGTAACCTTTTCTGAAATGCTTTATACATTGGTAAAATTCTCTAGCATTATTTCCTCTTCTATTGCCTTCTGCTTTCTCAAATAGGCTGTCAATGTATTCCCGTTTCTTTTTTCTCAGAAGTCTTGTGGTTGCTTTATTAGTCTTGTTATATTCTGCTTTATCATCGTTAGATTTGTTGTTTAGCCGTTTCCTTTTCTTGTTTCTCCTGTCCTGCAGAGCCTTCTCACAGTCCTCATCAAACCAAGGGTTCTTCTTGGATTTTTTTGTTTTTCCACAGACTTCAGTTGCTATTTTTAACAGCGTTTCTTTAAAAGTGTTCCAGTTTTCGTTTAGATCGTTATTTTCTTCCTCGTCGAACATTAGGAACATAAAACTCAGCGTTGTCACTCTATCGCTCGCCTACTACCGTATCGGGGCCGAGGCAAGTCCCTGGAGAGCATAGTGACCTTGGTGCTTAGCTTGAGTCATCAAGGGGAGGGTATCATTCGCTCGCTTGTTTACGGGGGACGTAGTTGCCTAATAGCTTTAAAAACTTTTTGTTTGACAAGGCAAGGGTGTGGGGTGCAATTGGGGAACAGCGATTGGCCGCGCGACAAGAGCAAGCACTGGAATTTTCCACCAACCTAACTTTCTCATTTTCTGTCACCGGACAAATTTGAGTGACTCCACTGTATGCACCTGCCTTAAGCTCAACTGAGAGAATTCTGTGAATATTAACATTTGTGCATGCGTCAACATAGGTCAGTGTTGTTCCAAAATGAACAAGGGCAAAAAGTTGTTGTCTTTCACGGTATTTGGCTTGAAGTGCTTTAAGTCATCAAAGATGCTGAGGATGTAGGAAACCACGCTGCCGGACTAAGGCATGATGTGCCGGAATCGTGCATTAGAAGATTGAGGAAGGATAAGGTTGCTCAATTCCGTCCCAGTAGGGACAGGTCTTTTCGAGGAAAAACTACGAGCTGTGACAGGACATGCGCGCACGTGCCGCCATACTGCGACGCCCGTCTCACTAGTAAGTCAGCCGTTTTTATGTAAATCATGAATTTTTTTTATTTTATCATTCATTGAAGATTTTTGTTGGACCATATTGAAATAATTCATGCTTTAAATTCCATAGACAGTTATGATTTCTTTCAAAGTTTGATTTTTTTCAAGTTTTGATGTCGTATCTACGCCTTATCTTTCATTTTTTACGCGGCTGATGCTTGGGTATTTTGCATTTAACGTGTTTGCATTCCCACTCGTCATCGTTTACAGCAAAATATAATTTGTAAAAGTTAACCACGTTTTAAAAGGCGACTTACAACGACTATGACTTGTGCATTAGGAAAACGGTGGGGGTATTCGGAATTATAAATCAGAGCTCGGTGCGACTGTCCGCACTTACCAACTAAACACGAATTGTTGCAAGGTCGGATTTGTTTTGTTTTAATGAATATCAATTACTCCACTCAATCCAAAGGACAATAAACAATGTAAGCATTGTAGGGCTAAGGCTACAAGTGAATACTTGCCTATGAAAAATGCCGCGTAAATTATAAGAGAATATCGCAAGTGGCTTTGATAATGGCCGAAAATTCGAAGTTAGGCCCGCAACACCTCGCAATAGGAGAAAAAAAAGCCCCAAAATTTTTTCTTCAACCTCGACGCATAAAAAGAGGGGTGCGCCTCTTACACGCGTTAACGGCATCGTCAATGCATTATCATCTGAGATTGCCATTGTGAACTCAGTGCATTGCGGACTGCCATATTTGTCCTCGTGGTAACTAACTCGACCCACCTATATTCCATCGTCGTTTATCGATATCTAGTATATTCTGGTCACGAACATAGATATTTACCGGTATTTCAATGGGATTCCAACAGTACGTTTTATTTCGGAAGTCTAAATGGCAATATGTGCTCTTTCAAGCAAAATTGCTGCATAAAACTGCCAATTGATATTGACTTAAATTATTGCACTCTAAGAATAATATCGACTAGATACTCAGAAAAACTATGAAGCACTTTAAAACATACCTAATCCTTAGGCATTAATTTTGGCGCTCCTTTAATTTCAGACCGTAACTGAAGTAAGCGATGAGGCGTAGAGCAGAAACGACGAGAAAAACAATAATTTCAATTAGAAAAACGCAGATTGAAAATAACGCGGTGATAGCCACGGTATTTGATGGTAAACAATAAAAATTGTTTATCATCACTCTAGGAAAGGATTTAACGGTGAATAAAGCAATATTGAGATATTTACTCGACTTGCATCGTAAAGAACGCGGAACACTATGATGCCCCTGTTGAGATGCAACCCGCACACCACCTCCATACATCGAAAACCCCCTACATCGAAGTCATGATTTTTCCGGTCCCAACAAATTCGTTGTATGGGGGTTTTACTGTATGTTTTGTCCTTGTTTCAAAAAAACAGGATTTTGATGCACAAGATGTGTGTGTATACAGGCGGTCCTCGACTTTCGTACAATTCGCACTTTCGTACGCTCCTAATTGATACCTTATATTTGACTTTCGGACACTAAATTCAAACTTTCGGACATTTGTCGAACAGTATTTTTGAATTTCCCGCAAATATTTGAATTTCCCGCTATGGTGCATGGCGCATCACGGCATTCAATTGTTACGTCTGGCGTTCCCGCTCGCTAGTATACGCGACCGTGGGCAGTGCTGACTTAGAGCAAGGTATAACATGTTTATTTACTGAATTTAATAAATATCGTATGAGTAGAATGAGTGGAAAACGTAAATATGATGTTCCTGAAAAGAGAGTTGGGAATTATTAGACGTGCTGAACTGGGTGAATCTTTTGCTGCGATCGGACTATCATTGAACTGAAGCTGTTCTACTGGGTTTTCAATAGTACAGGCGAAATATTAAATTATAGACCATGTACGAAATGCTGAGAAGTGGATGCGAAATTCACGACTTTTTTATGGCCTGTGCTTACGAAACGTCATTCTATTTTCGTTTGTCTTTTGTCCGGTTTAGGTAATTGCGAAATTTTTGTTGCTTCTTTAATTGTAATATTCTAAATTACATCGAGTTTAAGGGTCCATAAATTAAATGACGTGATGCTTCTTGTTTTATGTCTTTATAGTTATATTGGACGTTATTAGTGAAATGTTAATTTCTGATTGGGAAAAATTAGAAATGCGTATGTTTTATCTGTACACAACGATATTCTTTTAGAACCGTTTATCAAGACTACGTAGTTTTAAAAGTAATTACGTATTGTTTGAATAATAATTAATGTATTTTTAAACTTTTGTATTAAAAATAAAATTTCCTTACAATTGATATGAGGTTTTACTATGTATATTTAACTCCCTGGGAACGTAACCCCTAATTAGTATGGGACTCTATTGTTCGACTTTCGTACATTCGACTTTCGTACACGTTTTCAGGAACGCATTGTGTACGAAAGTCGAGGACTGCCTGTATATGTATATACACTTGCATTCTCTTTTGTTGTCTGACTTGTCCTATACATGTAAAAGCGTGTCCCGAGATCAATAAAGAATAATAATAATAAGGCAAAAATAAGGTTTAATTTATCAAATATGAGGCATATTATTAATCCATATTTCTCTGATACTTTGTGCTATCACTCGTGTAATTTCCGATTGGTTTTCGTTCGGCTCTCCAAAATTCCCACCACCCCTCCACCACCCATAATATATTTGATTAAAAATGGAGGGTTTATATTTGAGCATATTTGGTAATTATAACTAATGAAGAATCAATTGTTTGTTATTTTTATTTATTTCTGATATTCATATGCCTCTAATTACTCTAAGCAGACTGTCATCTGGGTTTGGTTTTAGGGTTTGATTGACACTGCTGTGAAGACCAGTCGCAGTGGATACTTGCAGCGCTGCCTGGTGAAGCACTTGGAAGGCCTAGCAGTCAAGTATGACCTCACTGTGAGGGACAGTGATGGAAGCGTTGTTCAGGTTAGTTACCTGTTTTACCCCTCTAACATGACAGCAAGTTAAACCTGGTGGAGTTGTTATCAATCGAACAAAATTGAAATGCCGTATACATATATATTTCAAAATAATTGAAAGCATTTCTACGAGAGGTGGGGACAATCCAAACATTTTGTGTATCCGAACCTGAAACTAAATCCTATATGGTTCTTGAATCTCGAATCATTCTCATATATATGAATGAGTCGAGAGATTATTCGAAAGAAGAAATAATGGCACCAAATTCAATCCTTTTCTTATAGGAGTAAAGTTAACAATAATCCGTCATCTGACGGAAGCGACAATAACACGACCAGCTCATCATTGAAGGCAGATGCTCTCAAGCTTGAAATAAAAAAAGCCGAGCAGAAGGCCTTGCTCAAGGCGCATACCAATAAGCCCATGCATGGATGTTTCTATCGAAACATTGAAATGCATGGGTTATCAAAGGAGCTGACGTTTGCCTTCTTACGCTCCGCCGGTCTGAAGTCTGAGACCGAGAGTTTTGTCCTCGCGTGCCGGGATGGAGTCATAAACACACTCGGGTACCGCTGCATTATATTCCAGGTGGAGGGCGCGGACACGAGATGCAGGGCGTGCCAAGCCCAGCCAGAGACTTTGAGTCACCTTCTCTCTGGCTGTACTTATTACGCCAAGTCAGCGTATTTAGCTCGGCACAACGCATCCCTGCGGGTGTTATACTTTCACCTTCGACACCATTATGGCATCGACGAAACACCTGTGCTGCCCTATGCCCCTGGAGATATTGAGACCATGGTGGAGAACAATAAATGTTCAATCTGTGGAATTACTCCTTCTTCACCACTCAAAGGCAGTTGGAGGCGACCAAGCCTGATATCGTTCTCCTCGACCACCCCACACGCTCCATGCTCTTGATCGAGTTATCGGCTCCGGCTGAAATGAACATGGATGCGAAAGAGGTGGAAAATCGGACGAAATATCAAGACCTGCTTTTCGAACTTCGACAAATGTACCCCGGACACTCTGTGAAACTAGTGGTCCTCATCATAGGTGTGCTCGGTGGAGTTAAGGGCTCGCTGATAAATAACATCAAGTGCATTCCGTCCTGCGTGGCACAGGTGAAATCACTAGTTGCACGCAGGCAGAATGCTATCATCCTGGGGTCAATCCATCTACTGCGTACGCATGACCCGACAGCAGCGTAGCCACTCACCCGATGGTCGTCGGATGTGGCAACGATTACTGCCGAACCCCTCTTGAGTCTCCGGCCATTATGACGGCAATGAAACCTTAAGCTTGCCAGGGACTCAGAGGGAAGTGTTACAACTGTAACAATAATAAATATGGAGTAAAAACCTCATAAAATTTCTCGCGTGGTTAATATGCTGGGGAATTCTGAAATGTAAATATTAGACTTGGACCGATACTTTTTTTTCCATACCAAACCGATACCTCGACACCAGTGGCCAATACCGATAGTATTATTTGGCAGTACCTTTCTTATTTTTCCCAAAAAATTAGATATGTGCTTTCCTTCTCGTGAGCTAAACTCAATGATCAAAAGTGTGATATAAGAGCAATAAATGAGAGGAATGAGACATATTGTAATAACTCTTTTATTTTGCTACTCGTACAAGTAATCACTTGGAATAGATTTCATACTCTAAGCCCTCTTGGCATTTGTAAATACTGAAAATTCTTTGAAGATATATGAGCTGCTGAACGTGCTCAGCTGTTAAAGAGGGTGGTTCTAATCAGAAAACCAGTGGCATACAGACAAGGGTGGAGTTTTAAACCCCCACAAAAACATGTTTACCTGTATTTGTTTTCATTTGCTTACCTGAACTATTTGCCGAGCACATGAGTGTGTGTGTGTATATATATTTATTTATTCTCTCTAAATGATCCCTTTTACAGTTCTACTATGGTGAGGATGGGATGGACGTTGCCAAATCAAAATTCATGAATGAGAAGATGTTCCCTTTTTTGGTGGAAAATAAAAAAATCGCCTTGAATAAGGAGATTCTCTCTCAGCTCCAGGATTCAGAAAAGATGGAGGAAGTGAATGCTGAACAGGAGAAGGTAACATCGTAATTTTGTATTGCATAGGATGTCCACTGGTATGCTATTTTGTTTATGATACTCCAATGTGCATCACCTTTGTTGTTTTACATATAAAAGGCATTTCAGTAAACCCCTTGGCGATTCTGCTGAACCATGAATGCAAATATTGACAAATGAAGTCCATGGAATGTGAATCAAATTATCTCAAAGCTTATTTATTTTAACGTTGTTAAATGAGTCTTGTTTTTTAGAGTAATGATTACGTTGTGACATAACGATGAGTTTGCTATGTTTGAGTAAGATCTCCCCACGTGGTTTAAGAACAACAATAGAAGTCAGCCATGTTTGTCGCTCTTCCTTCACTTAGAATTCCCGGGGGATGGGGATTATAGATGTACAGAATTAATGATATGTAAACCAAAAGTTAATAGTAAATTAACAAGATCTGATTTAACTAACGAATCCACCAGAATATTTATGCTAAAATCACCAATAATTAAAATTCCATCCACATTCCGGTTCACGACAAACAGAAGTCCTTCATGAAATATTTGCATGAAGTCATTGGTGTTAAGATGGGCAATAAATAGAAATTACTGCAAATTTTTTACAATTAATTTTCAACATGCTACATGTGATTACACACAAATTTGATCGATAGAGCCACTGAAGGTTAAATTAGTCATATTTATACCAGGTATATTCCTTATATGGCATTACTAAAAATAAAATTAACATGACGTCTATCTACTTGAAATATAAGCATTTACTTACTTCCTTTGAAAACCGAAAATTTACTTGTTTTATTAATATTTCCAAATCTTTATTACTGCTGCTTTGTTTATAACGATATAACAGCTGAACTTAATATAGCGGACTCTCGTTAGCACGTTCTTGAAGGGACCCGGGATTGTGAACGTGGTAAGCAGGAAAAGGTGCAAAACAGGGTGGGCATTCCATGTAGGGGTGTGCGGGTACCCGAAATGTCGGGTCGGGTATTTAGTGTCCAATCTGAACACTCGACCGTCTCCCGAAAAATTCGGGTCGGGTATTTGGCGCTCGAATTTGAATTTAATCGACTGATCCATCGTGAAATTCCGGTTTGAAATTGGCTATGCACCCGTACAGACAACTAATGTACGTACCACCGTAACAACCTTACGCGCATTTACACTACTAACGGAGCGACCATGGTTCGTACTGTTGTAGGCGCTAACCTCTGTGTGAATGCGTGTTGGTTACCGATAGAGTAGTAGTTCTTAACGTTGCTACTAAACAGTGGTCAGGTGCTGGTGTCGCGAGCGGAAACCGGAAATGATTAAGGACTATAACAAAAAAAATCAATCAAAATAGTGAAGCATACGGTGCTACTTTGATGTATATGACATTTTAACACTTTTCATAGGAATTTATAATCACATTACAGTCATTTTTGCTTATTTACTAAAATAATACTTCGCCCTTCTCCATTTTTATTGCTTTATTTGATTATCGTACTTCATCTATTCCAAATTCCGCCATCTACATGAGCGCTGACAACTGTTAAGTGGTAGCGTCCAGAACTAGTTGTCCATCGTTAACCAACGCACATTCACACGTTTTTAGCGCCTACAACGGTAAGGACGAAGGTCGTTAGGTTTGTTGAGTGAAGGCGGCATTACTAGATCGCGGCACTTGCAATGAAGCCGAGGTTTATAAGCAATGAAAACACTATCAGTGCTTTTCATTTGAGTACGGCGATAGCCAATTAATCGTACACAGGTGCCGATGATCGCCGGCTCACCTCGGAACAGAGAGCCACCAACAGCCGGCGATTCAGCTAAATCGAAAGCATCACGGAGTGGCAATCGCCGTCTATCGCCGCAAATCGAAAACACTCAAAATGAAACATCGATCGATTTATCGATTAGAAAAAATAGATTATCGACTGTCGATCTTTCGGTAGGCCTGTCAGTCAGTGAATCCACTTGCTCTCTTTAAGTGATATTTACCGATTTTATTTTTTGACAATTTCATCTCTATTTTCGTGACGTGTGAGAATGATACAAGCTGGCCTAGGTGTAGGACGTGGGGATATCGATGTTGACGGCAATGACGAATCACTGTCATGCGGAAATCCACCATGGCGGAATAGTAAGGCAGCTATCCGGGTGCACTTCGTCCAATTGCCGAATTTGCACACTACGTGCAATTACTGCAATGCAGTACTAAAAAACCTATAATATTGCTCTCATGTCTCATTTGAAATTTTGTTCATAAGCTATAGCCTATTAATATTTGTTACAAATATGTTACTTCTTCATTCATGAAAATTGACAATATTAAATTCCAAGTGATCATTGATTTCAATGGCAAGCTTAAAATAAAACATTTGACTAACTTCCTGATCTAGAGTGGTGGAACTAAAAAATATGAAAGTAAGGATTTGCTTTATAAATCCACAAGAGCTAAAGATCACATTATCTTGTTCACAGGTGTGTCCCAGCTAACCTACCGATCCTAGTTATATTTTATTGTGAAAAAGCACAAGCTACTGGGTGTAATTTTGCTTTGGAACCTTTTGGGTTGCACCACTTTGTGCTAAAACAATGATGTTCCCACTCTCAGGTCTTTACAAGGCAAACATTTAGTGTAATTTTTGTCTTGCCATCGAAACATCCATTTTCCTTAATAATCCAGCACCCAATAATGTGAATACCTCTACTACCCGAACACGACCTGAAATGTAAAAGTGCTACCCGCACACCCCTAATTCCATGGAATGTCAAATACGTACTGGTTGGTTGCATAACTTGCAGGGGAGTGGTATCTTGGCGCTCATTTTAGCTCATGGCGTAGATAACTGGTGATCATTTATTGTAAAAATAGTTTATTTTCCACCTATTCTGCCTCCCAAGAAAATACATACGATACCTAACATTGATGCATGCTCAATTATTAATGATAACGACAATGACGTACAGATGCTGCTTTCATAAAGTTCAGCGGCAAAGTTAGCACCGCCACCTGGCGATATTTTTCTCTTCGCACGTTCAATGAAATAATTACATCGGAGAATCCGCGATAATTCTCGGCGATATTTTATCTGCGGATAAAATCCGCGGCGCAAATGCAAGCTTCACGTTTGTGGAAATCGTGGATACAAAAATAAAATTGCTTGTAGTAAATTACAATAATTGCTCAGAAAATTCTGTATTTGTATTTAACATGATGAACATTTTCGTGAACAAATATTATAGTATTGTAAGGATTGTCATAACTCTTTGAAAAAATAAACAAATTGACTTCCTTGCCCAAAACATCCTCTTTTCCGTGTTTAATGGCGTACACTTGATTTCTTGTAACAAAACAAAAATAGATCTTTCTGCAGGTTCTCTACAAAAATTGAAAACAAAAATACATAATTTAACGGAATTACTTGTAAACATATGGAGGCTGGAAGAATCTGTTCAAGGTTCCTTGTTTTTTATCATTTTGAGCCCTAATTCTTTGTTGGTACAGTCCATTTTTATCCAAGTATTCATCACACTTTCATCAACTTAGTGACTGCTGACAAACTGTCGCCATCACTTCCACTGCATTTGCGAACGTTGGAGGATATTTGGGCTCTGCTTAGTCTTTCCTGGTGTCTTCTTCTTCCTTCAAGTTCATAGAAATCATCTATTGACATCAATCTACTGATAAAAAAACACGATGAGATCCACAGACTGTTTCAATTACATTTAGGAAGATGAAAAATTATGTTTGTAATAGTTATTATTCAATTGTTACGTAATTATCTCCATGAATAAAGCTTTATTTTTAGTAGTCACAAGTTCCAACAACCACCTTGCAGACTTTGATATATCTGCATCACAGGCGATGCACTCGTCGAAGGTCATACCCTCCCCTTCTCTGAACAGCTGATCCCAGCCCTCAAGGGTGTGCTCATGTGATGCCTCGTCACTCAGCAATGCGGAATCGTCCTCGTTTGTGCTGCCATGAAATCCCGAGGTCCAAAAGCTATTTCTTATGCTCTTGGTTCGACGGAGTCACGGGAATTTCACAAAATGCATCACTTTCATAACATTTACTTTCCTGACTCGAGAAGGCTGGCCAACCTCTTATTGACAAGTACTTTCTTGTACCTATGCTACTACATCGTATGATGCCTTGATCGATGGGCTGAAGTACACTCGTGCAATTTGGAGGAAAAAACACCACTTTAACATTTCTTAAAAATGCAGTGTCTATTAGATGTGCTGCACAGTTATCAATTAGTAACAACATTTTATGATTTTGTCCACCCATTTTAGTATCCAGTGCTCGCAGGAACTATTCAAAAATTGTTTTGGTCATCCAGGCATTAAGAGTTGGAATTATATGTCCAAGGTAATGTTTGAACATGTCTGAAGTATCTAGGGCGTTTATATTTCCCGATCACTTACGGAATCAGTTTTTCCGTTCTAATTTCATTGTAACATAGGACAGTCAGCTTCTCCTTACTCATTTTACCTCCATGGCACTTAGATATCTCCTCTAAATGCCAGTGTTTTATCAGGAAGCAAATGAAAAAATAAACCAGTCTCATCTGGATTAAAAATGTTATTCGGGCTGTAGTTTTTGATGATGACAAAGATGATGATCACATGCATTGTTGCTAACTCAGTTTTGATTCCATAAGCGAAAATGGTGACAGCCACTACAGCGATAAAACAAACGAATATCGCAATAAAATGTGCTGCTTGTGTGGACCTTGTCATGCGTTGAATAGGTGATTCTAATGTTTTAGATTGATTTTTTCGTACTGTATTAACTTTTTTTTTACCATAATATGACTATCAAAATAGTACTGTAAGCGATAGCGATCTTTTTTAATGCGAGAAGTAAACCTCATGAGATTTATCCATCGTCTGATTAACCTACGAGGCGGTTATTTCCCTAGGACAAATTTGGCTTGGCCCTCCTCCAAATATGCTAAAGAGGTAGCCAAAACGTGCTAACCATAGTTATTTACATGCACTGTGACACAAACCTGAGGAAATGAACGTCCAAATGAGGAAAACATGCTATCAAGGAACGTCCTAACGAGAGTCCGCTGTATTAAGCTCCAGCACCTTCTAAATTCTTGTGTTCGCTTTATTTACAGCTTTCACAGTGATGATTATCTTTTCCTTACTTAAAAACCATTGACTAATCCACAAGACCTATTATACTGTGGATTAGTTCTTAAATGATTTATGATTTATATGTTTATTCATCTGAAAGGATGTTCTGCACGTATTTATGTTTTATATACTGAGGAAGGATGTTATGTGTGTACTTGTATCTCTGTATGTATTTTGTTTCTTTACATGATGATTTCTATGTTACTTTAGTAACCTCTTACTCACTCAGTGATTCAACCCGAAGGTTGGTTTGGATAGTCGAGGGTAGAGCTCACCACGGACTAAGCCACAAAAGCGTGTGAGTTTCACACATTCAGGGTAGGGGGGCCAGTTCCTTTCCCTGGGCCACCTTGCACTCAGAGGATTTTTTTGTTCATGGGCGTCCAAAGGCTTCACCTGGATTTGAACCTGGGACCCTTTGATAAGTAGCCTAGCACTCTACCCACTAGGCCACCATCCTTCCCTTTAGTAACCAACAGAAATAAATTTAAATGTAATATAAAATATTTTCAAGTTAGGTACTTCAACTCATCAGACACACCCACTTGGTTCATTTCTGTTTACTATAATTCAAAATAATGAACTGAAAAGAGAACAACATATCATGCAATGCTGACTAGATCCGAGCCTGGTCAATTACTCCTGGCCTGCCTGGTCCAGCTCATAGAACCACTACTTTGTATAAATCCTTTGTTGTGGCATCTTCTCATCATTGGAATTCCATCCCAATTAATCTGAGAGGCTGCCTCTCGATGGAAACTATGAAAAGTAAATTGTATGAATATTTATTGAATGAGTGTTGGAATAGGTACTTCTTGTAAATATCTCAATGTATGTGTTTTCCAATGGATTGAGAGTAAGTAATTAATTTTTTGCCCAACGCCATTTAATGCAATGCCCAGCGTTACCTCCGGATTTGTCACAGTTCTGTCTTGATTTCTTTCAAGCATTGGTATTTCTTTTGATTTCTCCTTGTGTTATTATTTGTTTGTTTGGGGAAAGAGTGATCACCTT
Source organism: Pyrrhosoma nymphula (assembly GCA_963573305.1). Taxonomy (NCBI): domain Eukaryota; kingdom Metazoa; phylum Arthropoda; class Insecta; order Odonata; family Coenagrionidae; genus Pyrrhosoma; species Pyrrhosoma nymphula. Next base: position 126,190,750 of record OY754337.1, on the reverse strand, counting down.
GTCTGTAATGTACCCTATAAACTCGTGTAAGAGGCGCACCTTTTTTCCCAGAAATCGCAGCCGAAAATGAGGGTGCGCCTCTTACACGAATCTGTCCGTTGCAAAATTCCGTCACCCGAGTTTGAAGACTAATATCTCAGAGATGACTCAATCGATTTTAAAATGAAGTACATCAAATTAAAGCTTGTTTATTTCTGCGTTTATTGATGGTGTACAAAACATTTTACCGTTAATATCGATTTCAGTGTGTGCTTAAAAACAATTTTAGCGCATTTTCCCGGGTACCGGACGGATGCATCGCATTTACGGCTTCGTAATAACAACACGGATCAAGATATCGAAATTTCCTTTACAAATATTGTAGCAAAGATCTTTCCTAACAGCTATACGAAGTTTCATATTATTTAATGCATTAGTATTTTAGTTATAGATGCAAATGCACGGATCCGTTATTTTCCGTTCCGCACATCCCTGAAAACCGCCGTTTGGACCTCCTTCAAGCTCTCGAGTTCATCATCATGAATCCACTTATAACATCTTAAAGGTATTCGTTGGTTAATCAATATCGATTAACATTTATTTTGGAAAAAGAGCGCGTTCAACTGCCAGGAGCATGCACGGAAGAGAAAGGGAGAGGTGCGATTGTCCGCACTTACCAACTAAACAGGAATTGTAGCGAGATCGGATTTGTTTTGTTTTAATGAATATCAATTACTCCACTCATTCCAAAGGGCAATAAACAATGTAAGCATTGTATGCCTATTCTACAAGTGAATACTTTATATTGGTAACGGCTTTCGGGCGTTCCTCCGCGTTGTCTTGTAGAGGAATGCCCTAAAGCCATTACCAAAATGGAGAAACGCCGCGGAAACCTCAGATCCAAGTGAATACTTATCTCCGGGGTCTATATATGCCTATGAAAAATGACGCGTAAATTATAAGAGAATATCGCAAGCGGAAGGATTTGAAAATGGCCGATAGTTCGCAGTTAGGCCCGCAAAATCTCGCAATAGAAGAAAAAAAAACTCAAAATCTTTTCTTCAACTTCGACGCATAAAAAGAGGGGTGCGCCTCTTACACGGGTGCGCCTCTTACACGCGTTTATATGGTATGTTTTTTTTATTGTTTACCCTTCTGCTAACAAACATATTTCTTTTTATGTCCACGGGACTTGTCCCAGAGCATAATAAATTTATTCCATTCTTAACCACTGCTCTCTAAACTTATTTTGTAATTGCTCTTTTATTGATCTTTGGATAAAATATTTAAACTGTATCTAGAACAATATTATGTTGGTCTATTGACATTTTGAACTCTTCAAATTCAGTACTGCTTTTCATAGTAATGCTTTTCAAATTGAAATTCAGTTTGGTGAAAGTCCAATTTTAAAATGTTCTCTAGAGCTTTGAATGAGCAAGTTAACTCTCAGCTTGGATTACTTGCCCCGCAGGTTAAGTGGTGGAGGGAGACGCATGCTGCAGAGCCCCCTGGCAGGGTGAGTCCCTTTTCTCTGCTGTGCCCTCAACATGAGCTTGCATTGGCACCCGAGGAGAAGCTCGTCAATACAAGGACTGGACGTCCAATTGGCCTTCTGCGGTGCATGGAGGTGCTGTCCCGCGTTGATCCCATGGAGAGGAAAAGGTGCAATTTAATTTCTGTGCTGATCTGCCTCTTTTAGTTGATTATTCCCCCCTCCAATTGCGTTGCGTAATCCCCATCCATGACGTGGATGGACACATTGATCACATTGCCGTTTGCTTTGCACACTTGCTGAATTAAGGCTTTTTCAAGATGCAGGTCAAGATCTTCGATGGACCTTTGACTGCTTTTACAGCTGTGTAGTATCTGTAGAATGCATCAACCCATTCAGTCTGCAAAAATTGATGCCAGAGAAAAAGTCACGTGGACCAGGAATCTAACTTCCGACCTTTCGGCCATTGTGCCCAGACCACTATGTTACGCAGGCTTCCACGTTCCTTTTGGCAATTTTTGGAGGATTCAAAGGAACTTGATGTAATACTATCATTGCAATATTTATCATAGATGAGGGAATTCTAACTTTGTTTGAAATTATCAGAGCTTGTGATTCACTTAATCGCAGCAATTCCTGGAGAGGGCTTTGCTGAAAATGACCACAGAAGACATTGTGGATGCAATTATTATGATGTGAAGTTCTTATACTGCCCAGGCTATGCAGTTCCTATACTGCCCGTGGTGAAGGGTTGGGTCTCCTTTGACGCCGAGGCTCAGACTCCAAGTTCGGGTGCCTCCCAGGGTACAGCACAAAACGTAAAATGCCTTCAAAGGGTCACATCCCTGGTTATAAAGGACTTCTTCTCGGGATGCCGTCGGTACCCTTTTTCGGTTCGCGGGCGAGGATTACCTCGACCCTTCCTCGCAGTGCGCGCAACACTCACAGCAGGGGTCCGTGGTTAGTTGCTTGCTGGTGCAGTGGAATAACAAACTTAAAGGTTTTTGTGTAATTGGCAAATTGAGCATTATAAGTTTATTCCTTATGTTTAGCTCTACAGCCACAAATTTTAAACGGAGCTCTACCGATATTTTTAACTTAGCTCATGTGTAAAGGAATCTCCGAACTAATTTTTGTTCGATATTTAGTTGGTTAGTGAGTGATTTTTTATTGGTTTTATTTAGTATGGGACTTATTATGTTTTTAGGTTCAACAACTGAATGTTATTTTTTCATATGAGTTGGCGGCCATATTTTTCATGAGTTTCAATGTTTATTTTTCCCAGTAATTATTCATTCTAATTTAATCATGACAGCTGACTATTTCAGTTCTGTTTTCGTTGGTCAATGGTTTCCATCTAAAGAATACAGTGATTCCTTGCAGTCCTTCAAAACCCGAGGTTCACAAATGTTGAAGGTATAACATCCACTTCGAAGAATTTCTTATTCCGAAAATCGGGTGTTTTTTAATTGAAAACAACAGTTTTGGCTTGTAGGGTACTATATTAACGTATATCTAGATAAAACATTTTTCTAAACCCGATATATCGTGCTACGGTAGATCAGGGCATGAACACAAACTTAGGATAATAGACTGTACATAGGACACATTACAAGAATACATATTGAGTTAAGTTACATAAGAATTACATTACATATTAGCAGTAATGAAGAATTGTATATTTAGGGTATTTAAAAAAAAAAAATTAAGAGTTTTCGATAGCTAGTGTAGCTACTTTATTATTTATTCACTAATTTATTAGTCTTTACTGCTAATTAGTACTAACATCACGTCTAGAATGCTTCCTGTTTAACTGTATAATTTGTGTACACTTGCGTAGATGCGAAACACTTATCCGATCCAGTTTACTAAAAATTTGGAATTCATCACAAGACACAACATATTTCTCTTGGGCCTTTGCCTTGAAATAGAAAATTGTCAAATTATTTTTGAGAGATAATTTTCCATTCCGAACACAATTCCGTTAATATGCACAGTACAGTTACGTAAAAAAATTGTACATGCTCAGCGAGACGTAAGAAATGCACTTTTGAGCCTGTATATCCCGAGTATGCAACAAATATTTATTTAGTAAATGCGTTGAAGCAAAAAAGTATTTGACCACGTGTGAATACAATGATGAAATTACTTATTTGACAATTGATACGATTTTTGTTGCTAGAGAGCTTAATATTAATTGTAGAATATCGTTTAAAAGCTGTAAAGGCATTGTAAATCTAAAATAATTCATATCCGATTAAATAAATATCGAGGCTGTAGCAACAATGTTTTTAGCAAAACTATTGCATTAATGAAAAGTTAACCACAACGGCATACCATAATGGGTAACCCAAGCAGAAAAGGGTGAAGATTATCTCGGCCCGATGGCCGAGAAAAAGGATCGAAACCCCTCTGGGCCCCAACCCAAGTTAGGGAAACAGGTACCTGAAAGGATCTTAGCGTAGTGAAAGCTCCGTACTGGCAATGCAAAATAATTTTAGTGGCATTCGTCAGGGAAGTAGCATTTTCTGAAATGTGGCCCAGTCGCAAAAGGGTTAACCCTTTGAGTGCCAACCAATTCCCTAGGTATTATGCTAAAATTGCCGTGGAATTTTTGGTGATTTTGCAGTAGTTTACGAAAAAAAATATTCTTCATACTGTGACGGAACGTGCTGGGCGTTTGACCAAAACCCCTTTCTTTCGTCCGCCGCAGAATCTTACGGCCGGGCCATCCCCCACTTCCCTTGTTCCTCTCAATTAGTTAAAGAAAGCCTCCCAAAGGAAGGAAGGAAGTCTTACTTCGTTTGTGAAGTAAAAAAGGGTGCCACACAAGACCGCGGTCAAGCTACTCGAATGGTAGAAGAGAGTGGAAATTACTTTCTCAGGGGGAGAACTTGATAGGTAGGGACGCCCTACCCCCACGATCGCGACGGCGTACGATGCCACACGAACAGGAATACCGCGCTCTCGTTCAGGGAGAAAAAGACTCGCAGTAGCTATGAGAAATTGAACCCTTTTATATAAACACACAAGAAAAATGTACACTCTTAAATCCTAATGAGGGATGAATGCACTGGTGATTTGCGGAACATTAATGAAAAATACCCAGCAATGACTGGCTTAACTATGAACTAATGATGTAAGAGACAAAAGTTGAACAAATTAACATAAAACTGAATGAAACCCTTCAAATGATATTTACAAGCTCCTCGTCCTTTCGTTCGAAGTATAATTATGGACCTTTTGGACGGGAGAAAGTGATACAAAATTAATCAGATTAAACTGATTATCAAATCTGTGGTGAGTCCTTTTCGGCTTCTCAAAAAGTTCACGTGGGTGGAGTTGACACGGGCGTTGGCAAATTCGTCTTCGCCACGGTTCCCTGTGGGTCGACGGCGGGGAAGGGATTCACTTGACCGTTGACCGGTCTGGGTCAGGGGTGGATGTGATCAGTACTTAGGCTTTGTAGAGGTGCTTGGTGCATGTCCGGAGAAGCGTGGGTTTCCCGGCCCTGGGGTGAGAAGGTATCGGCACCTGGCTCGGCCCGACCTTCGTCGTCCTCTTAGAGCCAACGGGGAAATTATTCTTCCGCCGCGGGGTCGTTCGTTGGATGGGATGTCTTTCCTCCCATGCGACGACTATTCCGCAGACTCTCCTCTCCGGTTCCACACCTTATGGCTGCCTCGATTAACACGTTCATATATTTTGCAAACTCTTGCCGGTGACTGAATTTTTTTTTCGCTAATTCTTATGTAAAACACTAAGTTAATATGGGATACGTTAATATTTTTCGTTTTTTCATCCAAAATATTCTGCAAAAAAGGATTTTGTGAAGGACTTCATTTGACGTCCGCCGCCATCGGATAGAACTTTAAAATTATGTTGCGGGTTGCGTTGCAGCCCCTTGAAACTGCAAGCATTTAATTTTTTTTTCTCGTCAGGGTTTTATAACTATTTTCTTTAAATTTTAAGGATTAATCCTTGTTATTTCTTGGGGAATATACATATTAAAATCTACTACATGCTGGCGAAATTTATCAACGTTAGCTGTTCAAGTTTCTGCATGCGAAAAATTTCTTATACACCAATATGATTATCGTTCATCGTAGTGAAATATCTTATCGCATCTCTTTCACATACGTATTAATATCTCAGTACACATACTCCATGTATCACGGTCATAAACAAACTTTCACATAAAAGTCATATGATGAAGTGTTTTGAATCTTAAAATCTTGACCGAAAATAACGAAAAACGGGGACGAAACGTGGAGCACTTTATTGGAGTGAGTCTAAAAAGTCTGATATATATATATATATTTATTACGAATGTTTGCGTTTATATTTTGTTCCTTAGAAAATTGTGGAGGAAATCTATTTTCAGTGGAGTAGGAAATAGTATAATACAAAATGCACAACAGCCATCTCATCTCTATACTTTGTCTTTCTCCGCGCATTACTATCAATAGTGTTCTGTAATGTCTTTCTTTACCGACCTCAACACATACTCCCAATCTCTGTCCCTAAATCTGAGGAACTTTCTTTCATTCTCCCTTGCCTCGTTGATCCCATGCACGATACTTTCTTTCTCTTGCCTACCCCACTTCCAAACCTGCGGCAACCGAAACTTACCACTGTTTCGAAGATCTAGTATTTATTGAAAAATATACTGATACCTGAAACGCTGCAACTTAAGCCATCCGTAATGAAAAGATTCTTTTAATTTTCTGCATCATTGAAACTATGCAACTGGAAATGAATATATTCTCTACCCCCCTCCCCCGGCCCAAAATTACCGTGGAAGTATATCATACTTCGGAAGTCATGCGATCTTTTCTATTACATCATATTTCGGATTCTTTTTTGAGCTAAAATAATTTTAACTCACAATGAAACAATAAAAAAATTCAGTAATTAATACCTTCATTTTGATTTTCACTAATCTAATAAGTATATGAATACGATTGAGTTTTTTATATTTACTACGAGATAATATTTTTTCATAAAACGATATTTAATGTTTTTAGACGTAATTTGACGCCTGCCAAAAAAGAGAAGGCTAGGATATGGTTATGCATAATTTCTACCAAATTGAAATAGCAGTTTTTTTGAAAATTGTTTACTTTACAGGAGAACATATTTATATTCTGCAGAACATATATGGTAGAATTTTCAAATAAATTTCACAGATTTGAAATTTTAGACAATAAAAGCAAGTCAAAGTTACATAAATTACATTAAAATCAATTTATATGAACAATAATGATGACCATGACAGAAGATTTAAATAAATTTCATCAAAATTAACGTACAATAAAGTTAAATAAAACATAAATTACACCCTATTTTTAAAAATAACAAAGAACCCTCAGATTTAATTTCAAGTATTCACTCTACACTGACTATATTAGCGTAATTTATCCTTCTTCATTAGCCTAATTTAACATTCTAATACACACAATTTCTTGATGTTTAAAAAATACAGAATGCATATACATAAACAACAAAGTATCTATTTATTTACATGATATGCTCTCAAACATTTTGATAGGCAAAGATAAGGAGTTCCTTCGCAGGCAGGACAAAAATATGTTGTGTCCTTTCGTATTCCCTTGGAAGCGCATTCTTTACACTTTCTCCTGCTAGCCCGTTTCCGGGCTGTTTTGGGATTGTATTAGGGAAGTGCTTTGAAAAATCTACGGTCCTGCGGAGTGGAGAGGGATTGGGAGGAAGTGAGGCTTTGTAAGATGGTAGAAGAAGAGATTTTATCACGGAAAATCTAAAGTCATGCAAGTAATTGAAATTAAAATGATAAGAAATAATACATTTTAACTCACCTCAAATCTATGCTTGCACAATGCCACTCTTGCGCAGTCCAAAATCTTTGCACAGTCGCGCAGCGAATACAAAAGCCACACGCTACACGTTATGAAGAGGACACTGAACTTCAAACACGGTATGAACAGAATGTGGAGTGAAAGACAACGGAGGCCAGAGAAGCAAGTGTGGGAGGTTTAGGCAAGAGTGGCACCCTACCCCTACCCTAAGGGTACCCCCTCCGATTTACAGTTACAAAGAAGGACAGGGTGTTGAAACTTCGGAGGGCAGAAAATCGGAAAATTGTGAATTTTGGAATCTCTTGTAGAAAAATGGAAATTCATATTTCGCGACAGGGACGGGGAAAATTTCTTTGCTTTGCCAGTACCACGGCCAGTACGGAGCTTTCACTACTCTGGGATCTTCTCAAGTACCTATTTCCCCAACTTGGGTCGGGGCCTAGAGGGGTGTTGAACCTTTTTCTCGACCACCGGGCGGAGATAATCTCCTCCCTTTTCTACTTGGGGTGCCCATTACGGCATGAGGTCGCGGTCAAATATTTTTTTGTGCTTTGGTTTTTCTAAAAACATTGTTGCCACAGGATCGATATTTATTTATACTGAAATGAATCATTTTGGTTTTACATTGCCTTTACAGCTTTTAAACGAAATTCTACCGTTAATATTAAGCTCTCCAGCAACAAAAATCGCATAAATGGTTAAATAAATAATTTCTTCATTGTATTTCGCACTCGGAAATGATTTTTACGAGTACTAACATAAAAATTATAACAAATTTAAAATGTCCTTATTCAAGATATTGGCATCTTCAGTGCGCGAATCAAAGAATCGGTACTTAGAAATTTTCACCGGGTTAATTCATGAGATGTACGGTCTACGGAACTCTTGTTTTTGGAAATTTATCCACAGATCACATTCATCAAGTACAGATATGTAAATTATGTAACAATTTCGGTATTTCCGTAGTATTTTCCTCACATTTGTAGCTATTTATAATAACTATGTACAAAAAATTAAAATAATATAATAATTAGAAAAAATTGTTGACGTGTCTCGAAATTTATAATTTTCCTTCGCATAATGAACAAAATATTCAACAACTAAAGACGCAAAATAGGAATATATATGTTCAGAATGATATAAGTTAATACTAAGGAATATACAATTGTAATTATTCTTAAAAGAATGTTGAATGCTCACTTCAAGAGAAAAAAAATCAGAAAAATAAAAATTTTACAGAAAAATATGTATAATAGTTATCTCAAAACGGCAAAAAGGACTACAAAGACCGGGTGCTATTTGATGGCTGAAAGGCAAGAGGGAGGCACTTAGAGATGGCTCAGCGAAACCCAAGGCCATTGAAAAAGAAGCGGAGCAAGACTTCAATTGACGTCCTCAGTCAGTCGCATAGCATGGCGTAGGACGTCAATTGACGTCCTCAGCGTTGAAAGGGTTAAGCACGACTGTCCTTCCGCCTGCCTCGAGCTGTCATGCCCGTGTGTCTCCCTCCAGCTCTCTTGTCCGTCTTGGTCCGTCTGCCTTGACGGCTGCCTGTCGTCGTTCTCCCTCTTTCTACCTAGAGGCCCTCTATTATCATAATAATAGAGGGCCTCTAGGCCCTCTATTATTATGATAATAGAGGGCCTAGTAATAATGATATATGATAATAAGGCCCTGATAATAGAGGGCCTCTATTTCTACTAAGTCATGTGTATATACTACTATACTATACTTTCTACTAAGTATAATTATGGACCTTTTGGACGGGAGAAAGTGATACAAAATTAATCAGAACAAACTGATTATCAAATGTGGTGAGCCCTTTTCGGCTTCTCAAAAAGTTCACGTGGGTGAAACGGTGGAGTTGGCAAATTCGTCTTCGCCACGGTTCACTGCGGGTCGACGGCGGGGAAGGGATTCACTTGACCGTTGACCGGTCTGGGTCAGGGGTGGATGTGATCAGTACTTAGGCTTTGTAGAGGTGCTTGGTGCATGTCCGGAGAAGCGTGGGTTTCCCGGCCCTGGGGTGAGAAGGTATCGGCACCTGGCTCGGCCCGACCTTCGTCGTCCTCTTAGAGCCAACGGGGAAATTATTCTTCCGCCGCGGGGTCGTTCGTTGGATGGGATGTCTTTCCTCCCATGCAACGACTATTCCGCAGACTCTCCTCTCCGGTTCCACACCTTATGGCTGCCTCGATTAAGCACGACTGTCCTTCCGCCTGCCTCGAGCTGTCATGCCCGTCTGTCTCCCTCCAGCTCTCTTGTCCGTCTGCCTTGACGGCTGCCTGTCGTCGTTCTCCCTCTTTCTACCTAGTCATGTGTTTACCCATCATACCCTTACACCAAAAAACAATTGATACTTGATATTTACAAAACCTTGGGCGGCAGGTTCAAATTGCCGAGCGAGCCGTTTCCTCCCTGATCGCCAGCCTAGGATCTCCTCAGCGACGCGTCATTAAAAAAAAAAGAGAATCACGCCAACACGAGCGGACTGTTACAATACATAAATAAAATTACATTTACAAAAAATTTAGGAAAACTTCGTTATATTTGGTTTGACGTTTGACATATTGCATGTAATGATTTTATCGTATGTTAATATTTAAAAAATATTAATATACAAAATAGTTACATTGCAGATGGATCACGATAGCGCTCCTGGCACTTTTGGCGAGAGACGGGAGGAGCTGGGTCGCGCTCCCCGGCACTCAAAGGGGGTTAAGGGGGGCAACTTTATTTTTTAACATTAACGTAGGGGGGGTTGTACTTTTGTAGATGTTTAGCAAAGGTCTTGTAATAGTTTCTAGGGTTGGTTTTGTGGAAGTTTTCTTCTATGGAATTTATTCTTTATGATATTGTCTTTTAGTTTTCCTGATGAATTGGGTGAATTTTTTTTCTGCCCTCCTTGAGATTTAAGCCATTTTCTTCTGTTTTGCGATTCTGAAATTTAAACCATGCTTTTGATGTCTTTCTTCATGTATTTTATCACATTCTGAAGTCCACCACGCATTCTTTTTACGTGGGTTAAGTACGCCAAATCCTCAGCTTGTTGTTTTAAAATTAGTATTAGTTCATCTAACTTGTCTGTTCATTTTGTTGTTTGTGTGATTCTTTTGTACTTGTCATTTCTGATTAGTTGACGTGGGTCACATGTTAATGTAATTATTTCCATGACTAGGCTAAACTTTCATTCACTTGAGAAAATATTATTTTTTTTCTTTTTTAGTACATTCTTCTTGTTAAGATATTTCTTTTTTTTAATAGATTATTTTATGAAATATTATTTTTTAGAAAAAATGCTTTAATTTTTTTTTTCATTTTTTAATTACAAGTTAAACTTCTGATTTTTATGAAAATCTTCATAACTATGTGTGTGTACAGACACTTTACATTTTTTGCACTGATATACTGTTAGCGAATTGAACATTCTACACCTCTTCCTTTTATGCTCAACAGCATGCACTATTATGTGTCCCATGTTGTCAAATGTTATAGATGTTATAATATAATATAATAATTTATTGCTTCCCTTTGGTACAGTATTTTTTTTCAAGCATTTTAAACAATAGATGGAAGCTAGGTTACCCCAAAGATAAATAATACCTGTGTGGGGGTAACCAAAAGTTAACGTGCAAAATATAAAATTAATAAACAAATATATGTACCAGGTTTACATCATTGCTACACTACATAATACACATGCATATTACATCAAAATACACATTCAATCTGCGTATGGTTAAAGAACAATTTCATGAGAACCTTTGAAAGTTTTTTCAATATCATCCAATTTGAGGAGCAATATTTTGACTTGTCTTAAAAACAACGTAATCTTTTTTTTCTATTTTAACATTCTGTGGAAGAAGGTGCAATATTTTTGGAGCTAAATAAACAAAACTTAGTCTGGAATAATGGTAATATATGACCTTAGGGGTAAGACATTGGATTGAATGCGAAAGTTCCATTTGTTTTGTCTTGCCACTATGCCAAGCAAATTACCACTCCGCATGTAAAAATTTCTCAATACTTTGTATGCAAATAAATAGCGTAAAGGCAAAGTTTTCAGGTCGCGAAAAAGTGGAAGAGTGTGATGGAAGCGATTTTTACAAGTAATTGTTCTTATTATTATTCATTTCTGGAGTACCATGACATGTTTGATAGTGCACTCATACGCACCTCCCCAGCAAACAATTCCATAGCTTAATATTGTTGGTAGATGCCTTGGCGAAGCAGTTGCGGGGAGGGGGGGGATGGGGGGTTGAGGTGTTAGCTGGTAGCACAGCAAGGAGAGGAGTGCGATTCCAGCAGTCAAACTAGCCAGGGTGGGTGCACAAGCGAGATAAAGAGAAGCCATTAGCATTGACAATGTTCTTGAGGAGTGGAAGGGCGATTCCAGCTCCAGCACAATTATAACAGCACCCGAGTAAAAAGGAAAAACGTTAATTTGTGGTCTTCAACATGAATACCAAGCATACATCATAATTTCCATCATCAACCTCCCAAAAGGTGCATATTTTTATCTATCTTGGAATGGTCAATGACTCCTCCGACGTAAATCCAAGAATTGGAGCATAATTGAAGAATATAACCCTAGCATTTTGGGAAGTTTCACTGCTTGATAAAATGTGTTGGTCACCTGAGATTTCATTTATTTTTTGCTGTAAGAAATTAGCATTTGCATCTTTGACTTTCTTGCGTCTTAAAGCATAAAGATCTTCACACTGTATTCTCACGTTTTGAATTTCTTTCCTTTCAGGGCAATGACAGCGACAAAGTGTCCGGATCCTGTTAGTGCAAAGTTTAACGTGGGTTCTGTGTATGGAAGCGTCAGTGAAAGAATGGAGGCGTTGATTGAGAGTTACATCGCGAAAGCGAGTAAGTGCGGGAGGATGTCATCGGCGAGGAAGAGGGACGTGAGGAACTTAGTGTACTCCAAGTCCATGCAGACCATCTGCCAGCCAGGTGACCCTGTTGGACTTCTCGCTGCTCAGGTAAGCCTAATATGTAGATGTGGAGAGCATTCTCTCACGGTTGATGCATGTTGATAACCTAATGCCAACTGCTCACTGTGCTTTTATAGGAAACGTTATAGACTCATGCTTTGGTTTTCGGCAAGATCTTAAAATAATTATGTCACTCGGCCACAGAGACACCTGGGATTGTCGGTTCTCCCTTGCTCGCTGTGGCGTTAGTAGTCCTCTTGGCCAGTTAACGAGGTTCGGTGCTCTCACTCAACTTAACCTTTATCTTACGAGGTTTTTCGCCGGCTGTATATCTAGACTACCGAGGTTTTTTAAACTTTCTGCCACTAAAACGTAGTGTTTTAGAAAAAAAATTATTACAAGAAAAGTATTTGTTGTATCACAATAAAATAAAAAGTGCTTTATAGAGTTTTTACAGGACTTTTATGTGACATGTTTTTATAGGGATAGTAAATATAACAATATTTTAAATCAAAGTTTAATTATTGTTTATGTAACAAAAATTAAATTATTTCGAGGGTGAAGGTTTTTTTTTTCAAAGGAAGAGCGATTCCTCTACAAAAATGGTGTAATACAATGCCATTGGTTCAATTTAAGGTTTTCAGGTAATAGAATGGTAAATAACCAAAAAAAAATTGAAAATATTCAAAGTAACAACTACCTTTTTCCGAGAGTCGCCGTTTTTCTCTTCCAAACACTCAGAAAGACAAATTTTTCACCATAATTCTTATATGTTTTTTTGTATAATAAAGTACTTTATTTGAATTGATTAATTAATTTTCCGTCTGCTGTTTTTGTTTTATTCCTTCCTTTTAGACAATATTTTACCGGATATTCGATGTAATTATGTTCAAACTCATGTTAGGTAGTTATGTTATTTTCGTGTTCCGAAAGTCTAAGAAAATTTCAAAATGGAAAAAAATGTTTGTGTCCACATTATGGATATAAATCCTACATGCAGTAACCAAGCAATAGATGCGACATAAATTGATTGTTTTTAGCTATTGATGGACCACTTCTAGCTCACTTTAGCGGACCATTCTAATTGCATCATAAGTGAAAAACTGCAGTCGATGTTGTGTGCTGAGTGGTGCTGTAGTAACTTACTCTGACCCTTTCTTTTTAGAGACGATGTCTCCAAAAAGAAAGGGTTAGAGTGAGGGAAAATATTCTTGATAAAGATGGGGGAGGAGATAGGTGGAGGATGGGAGTGGGAGGTAGGCGTAATTGAGAAATATGAAGAAGTGAGACTGAGGGAGAGAGATGGAGGCTCAAGGTACTGCTAAGGGTTGATGATAAAACCAAGTACGTACGGGAATATTTTTTTATATTTCTGATACGAAAACATGAGTGCACCTTGCATATGGAAAATCACTGAAGTTCAAAAACTTAATTAGCAACTTTGGCAATAAAACCCATATTTGTGAGAAGTCATGTAAATTTCGTAAATACCTGCACATTTTCCTTCTAGCTGAATATTATCATAGTGATGTCAGCCGGCTACGAATGTCATATATTGACAATTGTGCAATAGATCATGAAAAAGAGGTCTACGCACAGCCCAACTTCACATACCGGGCACCAAAGTCGTGTTTCTTAGAAATATACTAATGAAAAATGACTCGTCCTTTGAACGACGCAATCACCTCGTTCCAAAATAACTTTGTTTCCAAAAAATAATTTGACAAAATCGAGGAGACTATTCTCTATCGTGAGTGGTGCTTGATTTTTATCTTATATATACGATGGTCTGGTGAGCGCATGCACTCTTTGCTTGAAATTCCGCAACGGTAGCAGGCCTCTAGTGTGTATAGCATATGGCCTTTCCCATGCTATTATGTAAAAATGCTCTAAATCTATTCATCAGATGATCTGTTATGAGGTTACATAGAAATAACTGGTTCAGGTTTCCTGGGCCTATCATGGCCCCATTCTTAGTTCTGAACTCTTGGAAATAATCATGTTCTGTGTATATTGATGTATGCACATAACAGTTAGCAAAATCTTAGATTAGCAATTGTCTACAATCCCTTGAGATCTCACTTTGGGGCCCTCGGGCATTTCTTATAAGTCTGTCTCATTGCCAATGCTAGAATGTACCTGAAAGCAAAATCTCAAGATAATAGGTTCAACAGCTCATCTGTTATGAGTTGATATGGCCCCAGCTTTTTGGAGCCCCAGGGCCTATCTGGACCCCACCCTTACTCCTGATCTCTAGGGCCTTCTTATGGCTTCAAAGGTTTGTACATGTATCTTAAGCTACTAACTCAGTTTGAGCTAAGCGAAAATCTACAACCAACAAAGGGCCCACCTTGGGGCCCTTATTGGGCTCTGAGACCTTTTAGCCTATTAATCTTTCTTGGACCCTGAGGAATATGTGTGCCAATTTTCAATCAAGTTTGTGGAGGGGCATGGAAGTTTATAGTGTTTAAGCAAACACAATGTCAACGCATGCACCAAAGAGAAGTGCACCCACTCTGGATTTTTGACTGAAACATCATCGGAGTATTATTTCAATGTATAGGTAATCATTCTGGCTTTACAGAACGTGGATGTCAGGATACAATTTCCTTAAATTTTTTTAGAAAATCTCTCACAAACGCTGATGACCAAGCTACATTAATGTTACTTTCAGCCTAAAGATGTAAGTGCACCTAGCGGGAAAGTAACAACTATGGCCTCACTAAGCGACTGCACGACGTCTAAGGCAAGGATACCGAGTGACCAGACCTGTATTCTAAGATCGTGGGAGTCAGTATTGCCAACTTTAGAGATGCAGATTTAGATCAACCAAAAAATACTCTGTGGCTTTCAACTTTCTTACTGCTCTATCATATGCTCGTGGTAAGGACATGGCATGCCAAGGAAAGGGATCATCGACAGTCCTCATTTTCTTGCTGAGAAAACTGGCAGTCCTACTCTGACTTATCTCGGAATTGGTCTCGATCATCTTTGAGTGCTATGCCCTCTTGATGCATCAATTGTGTGTGAGACTTAGGGTTATTTTTGGGGCACTAGTCAGCAATGTAATTCCTTTTTTTTTCCAGTCCATAGGGGAGCCTTCCACTCAGATGACCCTCAACACTTTCCACTTTGCGGGTCGAGGTGAGATGAATGTGACCCTTGGTATTCCTCGGCTCCGTGAGATCCTCATGGTGGCCTCCAAGAACATCAAGACGCCTAGCATGGAAATCCCTTTTGTCGAGGGCTTGCCGAACCTGAGGAAACAGTCAGAGGGCATTCGACGGAAGTTTGCACGTGTAACAATGGCTGACGTCCTCGAGAAAGTGCACGTCAAGGAATTTTATGAGGTGAACCCTCCAAGGTGAGTGAGCGCTTGCCATTTGTCACTATCGCCATATCTGTTAAGCAAGGACTCTGCTCTGATTTCACCGACATCAATCAATGCTTAATTGCATATTAATCCTTGGCTTAGCTGATTGCTGTTTTTCACGTTCATCACTTCATGAGATAGTTTTACTGCAGCTGTGTCGTTTGACGTGAACGACCACCCCACGACCACTTTCAATGCTGTGGCACGTGGTCTCCACTGCCACAAAACTTTGGAAAGCCTTATTTCTCTCACTTGCTATCCGAAACAACGGGGTGTTCACCAAAAACAAATCCCCTTCTTGCTTAACATTTCTTCTGCTTCATTTGCCTTGGTGTTTTTTTAAGGAAAACATTTCCTCACTGGCTCACCTTTTCCTTGCAAAAAGATTGATGAAGCACTCATTTTAAGATGTTGATGTGATTTTCTCATTTATCAATCATGCTAGTAGCATAAATATGTTACCATGTGAAAGTAAAAATAGTTAATTTAAAAACAGTAAAAAAATATAATCTTACTAATGATAAAAATTATCCAAAAATTTTCTGTCCAAAAAAACATTCAAAATTGAATATACATATAACAATATTGAAATTCAAAAAGTCTATTCATTAACCTTCTAAATGGGTATATGTTCTCTCTTCACTTCTACAATTTCCCATTCGTATATAGTCAAAACTTGGCAGAATATCTGGCAATGATTTGTTTGGAAAACCATATGTTAATATGTATGGACCAGACGATGCCATAAGAACCCAGGCAAAACAACATTGTCTACAAAACTTTAAATCGGTTGACAGAAGAATTTTTGAGCAATGGATTACCAATTTCTTCTGCAAAAATTTTCCAATTCTTACCCCTGCTCTAGTCTGTAAACCAATGTTAACATCTGCAAGTTTGTTGTCGTTTGCCTGTGATTTTGCCATTTGTGTGTGCTAAAGGATTCCCAATTCAAAGCTGCGAGAGTGCCTCTCCAGCTTCGAGAGTGATGATGCCACTCACCAAGTGTGAATGTATTCAACAATGCCTGGCAAAATATGGTGGAACGTCATGGCGAAATCAAGCTAATAAAACTTGGTAATTCCACTGATAATTAGAAAGTGGACATTCTACAGTGGATCAATCAGTGTACATTACCAAGTTTTATTTTCTTAATTTAAGCATGAATGTACTTAGTGATACGTCATTGAGCCTGGCCATACTCAGGATCAGTATCCAGATAACTTGGGACTGGAATAAATAGTGTCTATTTTTTCCAAATTATCATATACAGTGAAACCTCTACTAAACGAAATTCAAGGGACCGATTATTTTCCAGTTCGTTTATCGGGAGTTCGTTTGTCGGAGGTGCGTTTCACGTTGCATCACTCCAGGGGCAATGTAAATAATCTACTTCTTGTACCTTGAATTTCAGGAAAAAAGGTATGAAGAACTCAATTAAAGGTAAAATTTCCACAGAGGATAGAATATTTTTATCCAAACTGCTCCCTTGCCTCATAAAAAACCGTGGAATAGCAACGAAGGTATTTCATCAAGTCCTGCTAATTATACTATTTACTGCGATTTCTAAAGGCCGATTTATAGTTGGCATGAACGTCAAACTATAACCATGAATTTTTTTCGCGTTGACGCCATCCTGTTACGATCGCCGTCAACTAGAATGTGCGTCGGTAACCATTGGTCGCCTTCATTCATCTTTGCTTGGATGCAGATGTTTACATGCAGCCGATCGCCAACATGTGTTGATTTGTTTACTATCTACAAAAGAGCGAGAACATGGACGAGTACGAGTATTATCAACTCAAAATTGCTGTGATAATTGTAGTAGTGGGTTGGAACCTGTGTATTCAGCTCGAGGGTAAAGTACGCGTTGACGCCAATCGTAAACTGGCTTTATCTTCCCGCCCAATGCATCACAAACACGCTAGAATTAATGATAGTAGTTTCTTATGCCGCCTCTTTCAAGAACTCTAACTTAACACGGTCACATCTGCGGTTCATTCAAGGTTTTTGAGAACTGCTCCGCAAATACAGCACGAAATATTTTGGTTTTCGTTCCGCCTGCTACTTTTTTTCGAGAATTATTTTCAAGATGGCGGCGAGCGAAAAAAAACAATAATCACATTTGAAATGTTCGAATTAAAAAAAATAATGTTACTACAGCAATAAATATATTTAGGAATGCGCGCAACGTAAATGACCACTGAACGGGATTTCTTTGCATTAGATGTGTTTCAAGTATGCTAAAGAAATTTTCAAGCCCGCGATATGAGAGTCAACATTTGACATTTTATAAATCAAGCATAGATAACAATTTTTGCAAAAGCGTGGAGAATAAATTACGAACTTACCTTGCAAATAAGTAGATAAATTACCAGACGTAATAATTGCCACTTAAGGCAAAACCAGGCTTCAATCGCAAAGATTGTAATTATTCATTTAAGTATTCTACCAGCTGATTGGTATGTTCTTGGTGTTGAGGTCAGTAGTTTTAGCGAAAGAAAAGGAACGTCCGGTTAACTTTTTCGAGGTTTTATTCACGTGACCAGGTCATTTTGGTAAAACACTTCTGTCACAAATTCAAATTACAATCCAGTTCACAAAAAAAAGAAATGAAAATCACTTCGCGTGACTTGCGCTGCCAACCTATAAGTTCCATTCTTTTCATTACCAACCAAAAATGTTTTTAGCACTTGGACAGTCCCAATCTCACGAAATTGAACCGCAGTAACACTCGAGAGCAACCAGTTTTCACTCGAAAAGATAGAAATTATAAACTCACGATGATGAACCGCAGTAAAACTCGAGAACGCCGACCAAATCACTTACCACGCTGCTAACACTTGACGCAAAATACCGGAAATGCAATTAACTGAATAAACAACAACGACCTTTCTGATTGGCTTGTTTGTACGGAGTCTCTGATTGGTCCTAGTCACTTTCAAATCAGCAAAAACGGCAAAAACTTCGCAACATATTCAAAATTAGCCTTTATTTTTTGAAAATACGTTATGAAGAGGTAAATATTATAATACAGGGCTAATCTTTCATTTCGTTTATCGGGAGTTTTCGTAGAGCAGGAGTTCGTTCATTAGAGGTATTTACCAATGCATTTAAATAGGAATTTGGCGGGACCAATAGCATTTGTTCGTTCATCGGAGTTCTTCGTTTATCGGGAGTTCGTTAGGTAGAGGTTTCACTGTATTTTCTATGAAATTAGCATGTATTTGCCTGAAATTAGCATCTATTTTTTATCATCGAATAACCTTGAATATAATTATCAATTCTTATGCAATTGTTTGCAGAATATGAAAATATATCGTTACTTCAATGAATCAGATCGTTAAAACTCATGCAACCCCTTTTATGACACATTAATCTGACACTTTAACAATTTATTTCTAACATAAGAGAAATGATGAGTTCAAAAACTTGCCACGAAGTTTTTAGCTAATTTATTGTAGAAAAAAAATTATTATTTCAAAAAATTGTCACCTAGTTTATGGCTGATGTGGTTGATTCTTCCGATTGTCCTGATTTCCACCACATTGTTCAATCTTTTCACGGTGGAAATCCCAAAACTCGGAAGAATCAAACTCCATCTTATGCCCTGTGGAAATTTATATCACGACAACTAACTTTCCGTTATTTTTTCATTTAATGATTAGGCAATGAAGCATCTTTGCAAAATTTTCGTGCAGTTTGGAATAATCCTATGAAGCTTCATAGCACATTTTTCTATATTATTTCCTAACTGGTGAACTCGTAACTTTAGGGTGAGCGATGTATAATCATCAGTAATATTGATTGATGCATACACTAAGGAAGTGTGCGACTTGCGCGATCATTTGCACCGGATATCGAAATTAGACGAATAAAATTTTGTCAGAAGATGATCATTTCTCCATGTCAGGCATAATATATGTACAGTCCCGGACAAAAATTCTTACCACCTCAGGATGGAAATTTTTCTAAGTCCCGAGTTGACATCGATGTGACAACGTGGCCGAACCACGCCCCTGCACAGGAGAGCAACAAACACTTGGACCGGAATGGGAACCCTTCCTCCCCGCGTCTGGCGAGGGACCGCAAAGAGTCAAGCGAGGGACGAAGGAAGAATTTGACCTGCTGAGGGATTTATTTCGAGGGGAGGGGTAGGGTTCGGGCTTGCCCTTGCTTATGGGTGAGCGACAAAGGGAGAGCGGCCGGTGGGAGGAGACAATCTCGACCCTTCCCCTCAAGACAAAGCCCTTTCTCGTAATTTGTCCACGGTCAGCCATTAGCTTACGCAGTGGATTAACTTAGAAAATACTTGTTGTTAAGTCGGAAAAAAAAGGCTCAGGAGTGCCTTCCATATGTTACGCTGTACATTTTAAAATTTTATTCGAAAAGGTAATTATTAGCAAAGTTCTTTCGTAAAAGATTCACTGATCAATTTGGCTAATAATTACGTTTTGAAATCTGTAAATACTCAGCGGAAGATAAGGAATGCACTTCTGACCCTATAATTTCTGGGAATGAAAAAATATGTAGTTTATTAGTTTATCCATTGTGTAAATTAATATATGACTGCGGAAACATCCCGTAATGAGGGTCTTGTTACCTCCACACACACGGAGACAAGAAGGACGAAATATTTGTAAATTAAAAGAGAAAGATAAGGACTCCTGAGCCAAAATTTTCCAAGTTAGCAATGCAACTTCTTTCTTGTTAATTCACTGCGTGAGCTAATGTTTGACCGTGGAGAAATTCTTCCTTAAATAGACGAAAGACATGCCCAGGTGGCTTAAAAAGTGTTGTATTTAATTATTTCGTTCAACTTCCTTATAGCGCATTTACACATTCGCGCTCTTGGTTCGCCTCGTCACTCGCCGACATTCGCGAGTGGCATTCGTGCGTTCGTCCCCACAACGCAAATGACCGTTTACACACTCGCCGGGTGTTCAGTTCACTAAGTTGAGGCAAATGGATGAGGCGGAAGTTGTGGCGGCATCCGCCATGTACTTGCTAAGTGTTGACAACTTTCTTGAAGTTATTCGTGAGAAATTTGAAAAAAGACGTCGCCGTAGACGATGGTGGATGATAGCATGTCATCGCAACAGAACCATGTAAGTAGAAACTATTTCGAAAAACTATTCGACTTCCTACCACATTTCTTTTCTTAAATAAATAAAATGTGCAATTTGTATCCATTTAAAAATGAATTCAATTATTGCCAAATAATTAAGCTTAAAGTTTTTTTTTCAGACATAGTATGGAAAACATGTTTCTAGAAATGCTATGCGAAGACTCCGGAGAATTCTCGAACTTTTGTAGAATGTCACCAACGGATTTCAATTACTTACTAAGAAAAATAAAACCAATGATTGAAAAAAGAGAAACTAAATGGAGAATACCGATACCAGCCAAAGTCCGCCTAGCAGTAGCTTTGAGATTTTTAGCTACTGGCGATAGCTACAGAAGTCTTCATTTTTTGTTCAAGATTTCAAGTTCGATAATATCCAAGATTGTCACAGAGGTGTGTCAAGCAATTAACATCGTCTTGAAGGAAGAAATTAAGGTACGTAAGCAGCTACTTATAAACTGATAACTTTATTCAAAGCATGTTTCACATTATTAGGTACAGCGTAAATATAAAATGTTTAATATTATGCTCACAGAATTTTAATTTTTTAAATTTAAAATATTTGTACAAAAATGTGTTATTACCCATCGTATTATTCATCACGTTCAGTACTTCTCCACGCTGACTGCAGAATGTTTTGTTGAGAATGTGTTGTTTTATTATTGTGGGAATGACGTGTTTACGTATTCTGTGGCTTCATACGATGTAATGTCAGTGAGCAATGGGGATTGTTTAGACTGTGATGACAGGTTAAATGAAGCGGTAGAAGAGGGTTCATTCAGGGTATTAATGGAAATTGGGGCATGTAGGTTGATAGGGGAGGGAGTAGGAGAAGAAGAATAGGAGCTGAAAGGAGATATCATGGCATTGATAGGTGGTTTTTGCAAAAGAAGCCCATCAATATCATGCATTATAAGATGTCTTTCGTGTATGGGATAGTTTCTCAGTTTCTTTGCCAGTAGCTGTCCATACAGATCGCAATTGTCTGCTTCTTTTTTTTTTCATCTTTTTTGCTGAGAACATTGGTGAGTGTGGCAAATGTTTGTTTAATTTGGCTCCTTGCGTCATCAATTTCAGATGCTATCCTGCGTCGCTTTTCTCGCTGAGTAGCAGGCACAACACATTCTCTTGATCTCACACTGGTATTGAGCTGCGTTTCCTCATCAGCTTGCCTTGATTCTTGACTTTCATTATTAGTGATATCAGGTTCTTCTGTTTCATTCTGGTGTTGCTCCTCAGGTTGACGTAGTAATGCCTGGAATGATGAAATGGTATAATACTGGATATGGAAAACTTAATGTAGCTACTGCCAACTTAGCAATGCAATAAAATTAATTCAAAATGTTTTTAAAATGAGACATTTTATTTATTTTTAGATGCCGCAGACACCAGAAGAATGGATAGCAATAGAAGAAGGATTTAGAGGAAACTTTCCACATTGTGTTGGTGCAATCGACGGTAAACACATTGTGCTAGAAGGTCCAATTGGCAGTGGCTCTCAATATTAAAATTACAAAAAGACATTTAGCATTGTACTATTAGCTTTAGTTGATAGCAATTACAATTTTATATATGCCGATATCGGTGCTCCGGGACGAATTAGTGACGGAGGAGTGTTCCAAAATAGTCTCCTTTGGGAAAAAATTATGTCAGAAGTTTTAAATTTACCATCTGACTGTCCACTTCCTGGAAAAAAAAGAACGTGCCTTATGTATTCCTTGGTGATGGAGCATTTGCCTTAAGCACACATGTGATGAAGCCCTATCCAGGCAATCACGACAATGGTTCATTACAACGAACTTTCAATTGTCGACTATCTAGTTCACGTGCTATTGTGGAAAACGTTTTCGGTGTATTGTCATCAGTATTTAGGATATTTAAGAAACCTATGGAACTTCAACCGAATCAGGCCTCACTAATTACAATGTCTTGCATATTATTACATAATTTCTTAAGGAGAAGAGAGACATCCAGAAAATATCTACACGCCTCCAGGAAGCTTCGATGCTATAGTCAATGTAGTAGTTCATGAAGGGTCTTGGAGGCATATTACTTCCGAGAGATCTGCTATAAGATCTTTACCAATCATAGCTAGACGTGCAAGATTAAGTGCTTTACAGATAAGAGAAGAATTTTCTGACTACTTTTATAATAATAGATTCTAGATTCTCCACCATGAATATGTATCTGTATATAGTGTTATTGCAAATAGAAATACAATGAACAACAATCTTGTTTTATTAACACATGAAAGCGTATTAGTAATAACTTTGTGGAAACAATAGATATACATCTTTAGAAGAAAGGAACATTGGTACAATGTCCACACTTTCATTGACTACCGACCAAGATTTCGGCGCTTCATCAGCGATCAGTTTTCCAAATGTTACAAAATCGGAGTGGGGGGTAGGAAGTTGAGGGAAAGGGAGGTGTGGGCGACGACAGCATCATGACACAATTTTTGTCGTTGTACAAAGTATTACGAAATTAGGGGAGGGGGTTAGGAAGTTGAGGGAAAGGGTGCCGTGGGCAGGGCACCTGTCGCAATACCGCACGGACGGCACTGGGTGTGGGTGGCAACAACTTTGTAATAATGTTGTAGTCGCCCACACCACCACCTTTTCCCTCAACTTCCTACCCCCCTCCCCTAATGTCGTAATATGTATGAAAGGACCGCACATTTGGAAAACTGTACCCTGATGACGTGCTGAAAACTTTGTTGGTGGTCAAAAAAAGAATGGATATTGTACCAGTGTTTTTGTTGTTTGATTGAATTTTCAACTTCATTTAAACTTCGAATTCATGTCAAATTTTCTTAAATATTTCCTCTAGATGTCCTACAAATTCGAACTTTATATGATGGTATACCTAGTGAATGATTCAAATTCGTTGGAAGTTACACGGAGGCAATATAATTAGTGATCTAGTAAAACAATTACTTGCATTTTCAGCGTCCAAGGTACTTGTGGTCGCTCTGCAGTCATACACAGGCGCTAAGAACTCCTCCATTTTTTGGTAGGCAAACCATATAGGTTGGTAGATATCCTTTTGTCCGGCACCCGATTTCATGGTAGCTTCTTTCCTCCGGCGATGGGTACGAAATGTAGCCATCAACGAATTTCTTTTTGCCTTCAACTCAATAATTGATGTATTTAGACTGGCCGATATTCGAGTCCATGAATCGTGTACTATCTTTTTGTTTTTATGCAGTGGATGCTTCGGGTTCCAAATAGGAGGTTCACCATGGTAGAGTTCCAAAAACTCAAACACTTGAGTGTTACTCCACTCCATTTTTCAATAGAAAATTAAAAAGAAACACGTGTTGATAAACGCGCTCGTTGCGAACTGAGCAGCGACTGTGTGAACATCGAGTTCGCCTCGTCCCTACAAGCCTTTGACTCGTCCCCAAAAACCGCTCCCAGAGCGAGCGCGACGAGCGGCGAGGCGAGCGACGAGGCAAATCACGAGTGAACCGACGACACATTCGCCTCGCCATTCGCCTCGCGATTCGCCTCGCCACTCGTGCGAATGTGTAAACGCGGTTTTACATGCTCCGTGTTTGCCTGACGAAATTTTTGCAGATCCAAAATCATTCATTTTTCCAGATTTCATTTAATACGTTAACTAAACAAATGTTTGTCAAAACATTTTCACAAAACTTAGTAGACTTTCTCCTTTCTTGTGGGGCCTAATTCCTACGACAATGCACATCTCAATCGCTTGTTTGCTATCGTTTCAAGAAAATCTTATCCGTAACTGGTGCTATCCGTAACTGGTGCTATCCGTAACTGGAACACCAGTAGAAAGAGCTAAATCCGTAAATATATCATTGAGGGTAGTTAATAATTGCGATTCACTTTGATGGAATCTCCTCGTATTATATGATTTTATATGATAATAAAATGTGGAATTTAAAAAATACACTTTTTAGCATGACAATATTGATCTCAGCATTTCTTTTAATCATTGCTACCGTGCAAAATATATATGGAGGGTCAATTGTTGACAAAATAAGAGCTTAATAGACAAATTACGTTCCCAGAGTTTCCAGGCGAGATGGGAATATCGTCGAAGAATTTATGATAATTTACGATGTCTGGACTAGTTTCCTCCCATTACGTGAAGACTGACCATAGATATCAGCAAATAATTATTGCTTATGCGTAGATACAAATAAGACCCTCTGAAGGGATATTAAGAATATTAAAATGACTGGAGCCGGCGACAAGCACGGAAACCAACAAAAGAGGAAATGTCATGAGTAAGGAATACAAAATATTTTTTCTACTTCTTCTCACTTCTCATTCACAGCCTAGCGGTTATCATCCTCGCAGTCCATCGATGAGGTCTCCGATTTGAAACTCTACGCAGGAATTTTCAAGTTGCAGCTTTTTGAAGTCTTGTAACTTCTACAACTATGGATGTAAAATATTTTCATAAGTAGTGCTGGCGGCGAGTCTTACCAAAAAATATGTCTGTGTCTAGTTTCAGCTCTTTTTGTCGGCAAACAATGTCTCGGTGACTATTGGGGTATGGCTCGGGACCCCTCGTGTATAGTTCGCGATATAATTGAAATTTACGTGCCTGATGCATGCCGTCATCGTTCCAAAGTTTGCGATTCCAAGTTTCAAATTCTACGACAATATCATCTAGGAGCCTCCAATTGCGACATTTCAATGAAAATGCTACTTTAGTAACATTTGCTTCATCAATGTGTGTTTTTCGAATCAGAGCCAGAATAATTATGACAACTGTGCAGACGAACTGAATATTCATTTTGAAAACAGCTCTTGAGGTAACTCAACAGTCGTGGTTAGAAAAAAATTAATATTTAGCGATGAAATAAATAACACGTGTGTACACCAAGCACTTTTCTGTTAGTCGTTGGATTCTTTGGAAATCCGAGCGGAAGTCATTAATTAAAGCTTTATGTGACAGTGTGAAGTGTCACTCAAGTCGAATCGAGTTTTCTTGAACAATCATCGTTGAAAGGCCGTCTCAAATGAACTTCAAACGTTCAAGATGTCTTGCTCAACGTTCCTTGTTCAAGACTTTGCTCAGGTATACTTTTTGTCTGTGGACTGGGGCCCGATTTCTCAGAGTATAAAACCCTATCTTCGGGTGATGGGCGGAAGTAATCTTAACTAACCCTTCTCCTCAGTGCCATCCCTTGTTCTTGGTCAAATACAGGTTTACGCAGTGGTTTGACGAGAAACAAGTAGTTCTATACCCAGAAAATATGCAATTAGAAGTGTAATCTTCATATTTTTCTGTGAATTGGCTTATTGCAAACTGAATACGCTAATTATTTAAAAAAGTTATTTTATTTAGGGTGCTCCCAACAATTTGCCTAAAATTAGCTTCAGAGTTCCGTTTTAAATTTGTGAATGATCGGTTGAACATGCGGAACTCGCTTCGGAGGATATATTTTCCGAGTAAGTCTCAAGTAGTTTGCTAGAGTATCCACAAGGAATAACAAATATTTAACCACGGCCACATGCAATGAGTGGGGGTCTCAGCGAGAGGAAGGACAGAGATAGTCCCTGCTCGCAAGCCAATGATAGGGTCCCGCGTCCAGCAGGGTGTGGTCCTGGCAAATGACACCAGGACATTTTTTCTTGCCTGAGATTTCCCCACTGACCCCTATGGGGCCGAAGGTGGGGAAACGCCCAGGCATGCATTTCGCTCAGTTATTAGCTAACACAGTGCATTAACTAAAAACATATTTCTTGTTTACTTGGAAAATATATTACATTTTATTTTTATAGCAATCAAATAGGCTCTGGAGCGTATTCCTTATGTTACTCTGTGCGATATAATGTTAAACGGAGGGCTGGGGTAATTATAAACAAAGTCCATTCAAAGAGGATGCACTGAACAATTCAGTTAATAATAACATTTGTCGGCCTCGGTGGTGGCGGGGTAACGTCCTCGCCTGCTAACCCAAAGGTCTCGGGTTCGAATCCCGCCTGGGGAGGATTTTCACTTCCCAGGACATGGTTGTTTGTGCTTGTCCGTTGTTGATTGTTGAAATACCCCGATGTAAAGGCCAATATGTGCTGTTTTCGGTGGTAATATATAATAAATAAAATAAATTAGAGTTCCGTTTAATATTTGTAAATACTTAGTGGAAGTTAAGGAATGCACTTCTGATTCTATACTTTCTGAGCATGCAACAAATAGTCTCTCAGTTTATCTATTTATTTATTTATTTATTTATTGAAAAGATCAACGGGCAAAGCCCTTTTGTTACAATAATTTTAATACAGAATAGTATACAGAGTTAAAGATAATCCGATAAATTACAATAGTTTAACATATTAATCATTGTATGAGAAAACTTAGTGATATCTCATAATGAGATTAGCAATATTTCTCTTAAAGCTGTAGAGCGTATCAGATTGCCTGAGTTCAGTTGGTAACATATTCCACTTACGACTTAATCTATTAACGGCAGCATAATGCACATAATTTCTAGTGGAGCTCACCTCCACAAGCTCACGAGATGCTCGAAAAGGATATGGTAGTTCTCTTGATCTAAAGAGATCTACTACATCCGAACAAGAAATTAAACCTCACTTGCCTCTTTTAACAAAACAGAGATCATCCCTTATGTGCAGAGATTTAATAGAACCCAAACTAAATGATCGAGCCAACTCAGTGTAGTTGTAGGTGAAGCCCATAGGAGAACCCTGTTTAAACGCTAAGTACCTTATAAATTTATGCTGGACCGATTCAAGCTTCTTGATGTAAACATCATAATGAGGTGACCAAATAATAGCACCATATAGTAAATTTGGTAAAACCAATGATTTATACAGACTTATAATAGACTCAATATTAGTAAATTCTTTGGTGGATCTTTTTAAGAATCCCAGTACTTTAAGTGCTTTAGAAGTCACAGTGCTTATGTGTATATTGAAAACAAACTTACTCTCAAAAATCACACCAAGGGCCTTTATATGATCAACCCGTTCAAGCTCCCTATTTAATATAGTATAATTAAAATCCACGACTTAAATTAATAGATGACCATGGGCAAATTCCGAGAGTGGGGCTGAAGCGAAGATTCGAGCCCAACGGCAGGGGGGATGTGGCGATTTACCGAAACAGACCAAAAGCATGCCTAGGTTAAAAAAATGTGATGTTAAGTTACAAGTCAACTTTCTTATACGCTTCGTTATTGCCAAAAAATGTTAATGAACCTAAAAATAATTAATTTTTTTCTTATTTCTTTTATTTCATTAATTCAACAAGCGTTTCTCAAAACGTTTTACCAAAAATTAGGTGGTTATTTTCATTCTCATGGGACCTACTTTTTCTCTTGCCTGAGATAATCATGAAATAATGGAACAATTAAAATACAGTGAACTCCCGATTATCCGTGCGGGGATTATCTGTGTTGCGGATTATCCGTGTGTGATTTTTTACTCTTCGTCGATATTTTCTGTGGTAAATATAAAAAATTCAATCAAAAAAACATTCGGATTTTAGCAATCTAATACAAGGAAGACCTACGTAAGGCCATTTCTTGCCACTCAAATCCACTTTATAAAACGTAATTGTTTTCCTTACAATGAACATGTTATGTTTGCCTCATTGTTCATCGTCAGTATCTTTCCATCTTTAGAGCCGTGAATTTGCACTCTCCGGAGCTTTCTCGCTGGTATATTTACAATAATTAATGGTTTCGTCCGCGATAAACTTCATGAGATCCACTGACAAAACAACGGAAAAATCTGGTATCGCACAATCTTGGGTAGCACTCACCTTGCATCTAGAATCTTGAGGATCGCATCCACGAATTGCCAGACTCAGATCCTTTAGAGTGCCTTATGAATTCTGGGAATTTCTTCTTTGAATGTGGCGGTAAACGTTATACTTGAAGGTACGGGTCTTCCGTGTTTTACTCCACGTTGGTCCATCATCTTCGGTCGACGGTTTCGTTGGTGTTGCAGTCGTGAAGCGGTCGACTCTACACCTACTTTCGACTTCGGCAGTAGTGTAGTTGCAGTCGTGAAGTGGTCGACTCATCATCCGAATTTCGATTGCAACACCGGCAAAACATTTCATCCGAAGGTGATGGACCAACCTGGAAGACCTGTATCTTCACATCCATCAACCTGCTGAAGCCTACACAAGGCGGTAAATCATCTTCATTTGAGCTACCCTCAGATTCCGAAGGTGAACTTGGAAATTATTTTTCTTTAGTAGAGGCTCCCCCGCCTGACGTAGATGGTTTAGCAGATTGAGCTGTAGGTGAATCTTCCTCTTCCTCCTCAGTGCCTAATATTTGCACGCTTTCCCTCTCCTCTCGATCTATTTCAAACAGAGCCATCATCATTTGTAGAAACGAGTAACTTTTTCATGTCGGGACCAACGGGAAGTTTTCATGTCGGTTCGTAATTTCAAAACTTTGTCATTTCGTAATATCGTGTACTGTTACATGCATTTAGATACCCTTTTGGTCAGGACCGAAGATTTTGCTTCGTAAAATCTAAATTTCGTAATTTCGAGTTTCGTATTTTCGAGTTTCTACTTGAAAGCAAAAACAGAAAATCAGAGAAAATAATCTCTCAAATCGGAGAAAAGATCAGTTAGGCATCTAGAGAAACCTTCCATCTTACGTATGAAAAGGTTTGAGTAAGAAAAACTCTGTGCATCATACACATTATGTGCAAATAGCACATAGTTAATTTCTCATCATGGTATTAGCGCTGCAATTTATAGTTGTACTTTAACCAATTTCTTTATTTTGGTTTTGTTTTTTTTTTCACGAAGTCCGTAATGTTCTTTTTAGGGGAAACTGTTATGACCTCCGCATGTGCTTCCTGCCTCGGTCTGAGTACAGGAAACAGTTCAGTGTGAAGCCATCGACTGTCCTCAGGACTGTGGAGAAGCGTTTCTTGCTAATGCTCCTGTCCAAACTCACAAAGGCAGCAGCGACCAAGTCCATTTCGTAAGTAGTTCTGTTGCTCTTTTCTCTATGTTGCTGTGTAACTCACTTGTTTTTACGATTTTTCCATTATGATGTGTGTGATGCTGTGCAATCGTTCATGAAATTGTAGTGATGAGGAAATATTGTATGACATGCCTATGTAGGGAAGACTGGACTGAATAACATGACTAAAAGATTTTTACAAGTTTTGTTATAAGCAATAGGTCGTACATGTGTATTAGGTTATATCATATGAGTTCCTTTTTTTTGTGAAAATGTCCTTAAATTAGTGAAGCATTTTAGTCTTATTCAACTGTGTGCTGTGAAACTATGTTTTTACGTTTTTGGAAGGGAAAAAAACATTTGTAGCGCAATTGATCCTCAATTTTATATTTTTTGAATTTACAAAATCATGCCTTAATAATAATAATAATAATAATAATAATAGGTAATTTTCACGTCCTTTCTAAATGGTGGAAAACCAATTCCACCTTGGCTGACTGAGGGACGCACGGTTTTAATACCTAAGAAGGGAGACTTGTCCAATCCAAAGAACTACCGCCCTATAACCTGCCTCAACACTGTATATAAGGCGTTCACCTCGATCTTGAGCGACCTTATCCTACACCAAGTCCAGCCGGTTTGGGAGGAGGTGTACGAGCAGAGGGGCTCAAAGCGAGGAATCGCGGGATGCAAGGACAACCTGCTCATTGATAGGTGCATATGCCAGGATGCCATCCGGCATAAGCGAAACCTATCAATGGCCTGGGTGGACTACAAGAAGGCTTTTGACACCACTTCGCATGAGCTATTGATCGCCATGCTGAAGTTGATGAAAGTCCACCCTGAGGTTGTGTCCTGCATCCAACGCCTGTTACCACTGTGGAAAACGCGCTTCGTTCTGACCTCAGGCAAGCGGTCAGTTTCCACAGAGTTGGTAACATACCACCGTGGCGTTTTTCAAGGCGACAGCTTGAGCCCCCTACTGTTCTGTATTTCCCTCCTACCCCTGTCCCTTAGGCTGCGACGAGGTAAAGGATACATGTGTGGTGTTCCAGGTGACAGGAAGCATAAGGTCACCCATTTGTTTTATATGGATGACCTGAAGCTGTACGCTTCTAATGCGAAAGACCTTCGCACTGCCCTGGACACCGTACTGGAATACAGTGAGGCTATAGGAATGGAGTTCGGATTGGACAAGTGTGCATCCATCCACTTGGCGAGAGGAAGATTTTCGGAGATCAAGGAAGACGTGCAACTTGTTGACGGGAGCGTCATTCGTCACCTCGAGGACGATGACAGCTATGAATATCTCGGCGTCCCCCAGCGCCGAATGCAGGAGGTTACAGCAGTGAAGGAAAGGCTCACCGCCAAATACAGACAGACTCTCAGGAACATCTGGAGTTCTGAGCTGTCAGGCAAGAACAAGGTTCTTGCCACGAACATGTTCGCGGTTCCTACACTGCTGTATACCTTCGGATGCATGAAGTGGAACGTCAACGAGTTGCAGAACCTCGATAGGGGAACGAGGAAGATGATGACCATCTATAGAAGTCTTCATCCGAAATCTTCCGTCGCCAGATTGTATCTCCCTCGCAATGTAGGTGGTAGAGGACTATTGAGTCTGGAATGTCTCCACAACAGAGTTGTCCTGGGTACAGCTTGCCGAGTTTTGAAAAGCAGGGACCCCCTGCTCAATCTCGTGAGTGATCACGAGAGTGCGGGAGCAGGGGCGTTTCTCTTCCAGGCGGCAAAGAGGGCAGCGGACGAAACCGGTCTCGACTTCGACCCGTCATCCGACGGAAGCGACAATGACACGACCATCTTGTCATTGAAGGCAGACGTCCTCAAGCTCGAAATAAAAAAAGCCGAGCAGAAGGCCTTGCTCAAGGAGCATACCGATAAGCCCATGCATGGAGGTTTTTATCGAAACATCGAAAAGCATGGGCTATCGAAGGAGCTAACGTTTGCCTTCCTACGCTCCGCCGGTCTGAAGTCCGAGACCGAGGGTTTTGTCCTCGCGTGCCAGGATGGTGTCATAAACACACTCGTGTACCGCCGCATTATATTCAAGGCGGAGGTTGCGGACACGAAATGTAGGGCGTGCCGAGCCCAGCCGGAGACTTTGAGTCACCTTCTCTCCGGCTGTAGTTATTACGCTAAATCAGCATATTTAGCTCGGCACAACGCGGCCCTACGAGTGTTATACTTTCATTTTCGACATCATTATGGCATCGACGAAACACCTGTGCTGCCCTATGCCCCTGGAGATATTGAGTCCGTCGTGGAGAACGATAAATGTACGATCTGGTGGAATTACTCCTTTTCCACCACCAGGCAGTTGGAGGCGACCAAGCCTGATATCGTTCTCCTCGACCACCTCACACGCTCCATGTTCGTGATCGAGTTTTCGGCTCCGGCTGAAACTAACATGGATGCGAAGGAGGTGGAAAAACGGACGAAATATCAAGACCTGCTTTTCGAACTTCGACAGATGTACCCCGGACACTCTGTGAAACTGGTGGTCCTCATCATAGGTGTGCTCGGTGGAGTTAAGGGCTCGCTGCTAAATAACATCAAGTGTATTCCGTCCTGCGTGGCACAGGCGGAATTACTAGTTGCACGCATGCAGAAGGCCGTCATCCTGGGGTCACTCCGTTTACTGCGGACGCATGACCCTACCGCAGCGTAGCCACACATCTGATGGGCGTCGGACGTGGCTGCGATTACTGCCTAACCCCTCTCGAGTCTTCGGCCATTATGACGGCAATGAAACCTGATGCTTGCCGGGGACTCGGAGGGTCATGTTACAACTGTAACAATTAAAATAATAGGTAATTTATTCACACCGAATAGGCAATATACATTGCATGGTTTCGTCAAGGGTCAGAAGAAGATAAACAAGAAGTCTTAAAATAAAGTACAGCAAAATGGGTTTACTTACATTCATTTAAATATTCACTGATATCATAATAGGCTTTAAATGCCAAAAAGTTTCGTAATTTGATCTTGAATAAGTGCACAATGGGACAATTTTTTAACTCAACCGGTAGTTTATTGAAAATAATGGCTGGAGTATGATGAGGTCCCTTGAGAGCTAGAGATAGATGGTGACTTTTGAGGTGAACATCACCTTTTGTGTGAGTGTAATGGTCGTGCCATTCTTCATTCCTTGGAAAATGCTGAGGATGCAGTTTTAACAAAAGTGGCACAGTTCAAGATAAATATGGAAGGAAGCGTTAATATTTTTAGGGCCAAAGGGCAACTTCATGCAGGTAGTCAGATCTGACTGGGAAATAGGGGGAATTTCAATTTAAAACTCATAATTTTATGTATTTTTTTGGTTTTACATTTTTATGGAGTGATACTGTGATCTCTATGGACAAAAATATCCTTACAAGAAAGATTAAAGGAGAAAAGAGAAAAAGTTTTTTTACTCTCGTTCCCGCCTGATGATGATGTCTTATATTGAAATGTATGTGTACCATCACTTTCAAAAGTTAGTCCACATGACGTCTCTGGCACAACTTGACTTTTTTTGCAAACAGTCTCCTCATTTGACCTCAAACTGCCCACCTCACTCCCCCTCCGATAAATATTCCCTGCTGGAGCTTTTTTCATGTTATGGCTGTCTGGGTTTGGCATAAACTGGAGATGGGTCCAGTTTTTCTCGAATCCAAATCTCAAATCAAAATCTTAAATTAACCCTCGAATCTTATTTCGAATCCAAAAGTTAACTTTACCTTGAATCCTAAATTTTACCTAGAATCTAAATGTTGCCATTTTCTTTTTGCATCATCTTATATTTTATTTTGAATTCTAATATATTTTCCTCGCACTATTGAATTAGTGTCATTCGCTATTCTACTGATTGTGGGTCAGGTGTGTGAGCCAGTGACACCACCAAGTGTCAAGGGGCCGTTCCAAAGCGACAATGTTGGGTTTATTCTCCAAAACTGTGGCATATCATGCACGACCACGTCTCCTGTGCTACAATTAGGTCTGGGGATGATAACACCTTGTTCGTATAAACCCCCGCTAAAAATCGCCTTGAATTAAGATGCTTGGTGGTGTTACTGGATAACACACCTGACCGGCAATTGAGAGATTTGGGTTCAAATCCCGGTCAAATCAAATGATTTTTATTCATGGTGAATTTCACCGTCCTCGGTGTATTACTTCGAACCCGTGCACGTTACTGAGTAGCACATCATTTGTTAATGCAACGATTGGAAATACAGAAATGTGTAAAATTTTGAATTGCTTGCAGGAATATTCTGGAGTCCTTGATTTACTAGAAGGAAATGCTGACTGCTGTATTTTTGTATCTATCTTCTCTTTGCTTATTCTTTTTAGGGGAATTAGCGATCTGGTTTATCTGATTTTTAAGAACTATAGCATATTTTTTCTCATAATGTTGCAAATTTTATGATCCTGTGGATGCAATTAGGTAGAGATAACTTGATCTGTTAATCTAGGTTTGCATAATAATCAAACGAATGACTTGTGGTTGGGTTCGCTGTTTTTTTGATTTGGCAAAGGTATATTGTTCATTGCACTACAATTTTGGTCTAGTGTTTTTTGTTTTTTCTTTAGTCTTGGTTCATTCTGAGCGTCTGTGTTCAATAATCTTTCGTAGAATTTGTGGAAACTGGAAAACTTCTCTTGCTATTGAAAATCGAGCAATGCAATTAACTACTAAATTTAGATCTGAAGCTAAGATCGGAACCAGAACCAACCCATCCTTAATTTTACTCTATTGGGTCATGAGTGCAAAGCTGGTTGCACTTCAGTGTGGCTCTATTGTTTTGGGATAGGACCGAGGTACATACCATGTTAATCAGGTGTACTATGCTCTCTTGAGGTAAAATTTGTCCTGATAGAGAGGAGCGTGATGGAGAGAGGCACTGCAAGTGGAGTGTTGGGCTGATTCTATTTTGTGTGAATTTCTGTTCCATCACTAATGTGCTTCCTTTCATGATGAAGCTGAGCTGAGAGTTGGGACGGTTTGATGTGGGTGGCCAATGTTTTGAAGCCTGACATGTGTGGTGCATCTCTTTCCAGTCTCTTCTTTGACAAGGGCAAGAGCAGCGGCGGTTTTGGTCGAGGTGCGGAGGAGGGCGAGGAGGGTGCGGTGGAAGGTGGTGAGGAGCCAGTGACGGTCCCAGACGTGAATGAGAATGAGAGCTCCGATGAGGATCAAGATGTGAGTGTTGTCTTTAGTCCTCATTGTAATACAGTAGAAGTCTGTTATTACGAGTTCTGACAAAATTCAAAAAGGTACTCGCTATAAGGCACAGTCGTTATATTTGTCACCTAATTTAATGTCTCAATTGTAATTAGTTCTTGCGTAACGGCTACCTTAAAGTGTGGTTTCGCTGGGACGTCCCGTTGCCACGTCTGGCATCCACATCCAGCAAGTCGGAAGTACTGCCGTACTCATCCAATGTACAATGAGTAAAACCCCTAAATTACACTATTCTAGGGGCACTAAAAAATAAGATTTATAGAAAAAAGAAAAATAGGAAAAGTAGAATTTTCACTTCTACAGCAATGTTCCATCACTGGTGTAAGGGTAATAATAAGAAATAGACTTATAAACTGAAAAAGAGCAGTGTCATAATTTATTCTTTGAACTAGCTCTTCTCATTAATTTATATACGATGAAAAAAAAAAGACATTGAACACCTTAGATGAATAGAAATGTGAAAATTATTTTTCTCCTTCATTATTGATACATAAAATAAGGGATTACTACATATCGCACAAAATAAAGATCAAATGAATAAATAAAAGCTACAGAAACAGCTTCTTAAAAATTCACTTCACTCATGGTAACTGTGGACCATAAATAATAATAATACATATATTAACTTCAGAAAATAATATTTTTGAATCTATCCAACCAACCATTGGATGCTGTGAAATTTTCAATTCCCAATCTTGTGACGATGTGCAGAGCTTTTTCTCGTACGATAACACCATTTATAGGGATATTTGAAGGCCTAGCACTCAAAAACCACTCTTTAAGTAGCCCTTCCATTTCTTCATACCTAGAGTTCTTAACATATTTCCTCTTTTTAGACAAATTACAGCATTGGTTGGCTTGTTTCAGAATCCCATCGCGATTTCTCGCAATAGTATTTAGTGTAAAGATAGGCAATCGTAGCAGTTTTGCTAGGTTGACGCAAGTTCCACCATAAGAATCGACTCGTTCTAAAATGTCCATTTTCTCCTTGATTGAAAATGTCCTTTTTCCTCCTCGCTTTTCCATTGCCAAGCAGGATAAAATTACGTCCCAGTTTAGTTGAGGATGACTTAACAACACATGAGAATCTGATCAGCCGTGATGTTCGACTAGTCCAAACAATTGCTCAACTAAAAAAAATTTGCAAGAAAAATAAAATTTATGATTCAGTCTAATTAAAGTACGATAAAGCAAGTTTCGATAAGTTTAATTCATTTGTAGCCTATTTTAGTTATAACTCGGGAATCGAGGCAGTGCAAATGGTCTGTTGTGCACTAGTACAAGTTCTTTCATTTTTCATCATGTCTGGATAAGAATCCTTTTTCATTCTCCAAAGTTTCTACTTAGGTAAAAAATGAAAACTCCTCCGCAGGTTTAATTACATAGTTACTAGTTAGCTCCTAGCCTTACAATGTATTCATTTCATACCTTGAATCATTTCCTGGCAGATTACGAGTTGACGTAGTTCCAATATCTGCTACGAGTGGCGCTGTAAACTATCCCCGCCAAATTCAAATTCTTTCTTCAGACAGGTCCTATTACTGCTCTCTTTCGTATTTTTTCCGCAAATATGTGCAAGACAAAGTCAAAAAGTATTTAACAAAGGATTATATGCAAAAATTATGGACTTTGAAAGTTAAATTTTATTATGATTGAGCATGTTGTGGTTTAAATTGCGGGAAAACTGAAAAAGGTACAGTCTAAATTCGGGGTTCAGCATACATTGGAAACATAGGAAATTGAATGGGACTTCGTAAAAGTGGTGTAAACTGCGGGAAAATGTAATTTCCGATAACACAAATACGGGGTTTCACTGTATATCAAATGGGCACGGTTTTGCTGAGACATCTCAGCCGTCGCATTCGACTGCTGACACCTGACGTCTGTGCCTCAGCTGCTTCTTGCGCAACCTACCTTCTTCCTCCCCCACCCCAACACCTACCCTGGATGGTATATAAGGATCATATTTTTGCTTTTACTCTTTGCACCTGAAGATGACGTCGCTGCGACGAAACTAGTTGTACCTGAAAATAAATTGGTGGAATATAACAAAGTTTTCCTTTTCATTTACGATAAGAGTGAAAATATTGGATGTGTATTAATTCCTCCCTGTATACAAGTCAGCAAAAAGACAAATGACTAATGGGAGGGGGGGGGGAAGATGAGGGGGGGGGGAAGATGAGGGTTGGCCCTAGTGGCCAGTTTGTGTGAAGTGGGTCTCTTTCCATGCTTGATGTCCGTTGTTTTGAGTCATTCTCTTCCTTGTGTATTCTGCGCAGGTGGAGGAGGATGCACAAAGGCAGCGCTCGGCCAGAGATCGAGAAGCGCTCGAGTACGAGGAGCCAGAGGAGGAGGTGGAGGCGGAGCTGAAGGAGGCCGAGGAGGTGGAGTTAGATGAGGACGAGGGTAAGAGTGGGGGCACCACACTCGTGGAGGGGGCTGGGAGGTCTAAAGAGCCCCTGGGAATATTGTTGTAGGTTGAACGAAAATTTCCCAAATGGCAATAACATTCACGAACACCTGCCTGGCTGATTAAAATTGTTGAATCGGGCAGTATAGTAGAACCGCAATGTAACAGAATTCAAGGTATTCAAAGAGTATGGAATTGTCTTGTATGCAATTCATTGGACTTGTCATTGAAGGGTGGACAGTCTCAAGCTTAAAATTATGAAAAGCCGAGTAGAAGGACCTGCTCAAGGTCCATACTTATCAGCCCATGCATCAATGTTTCTGTCAAAACATGGAAAAGCATGGGCTATCGAAGGAGCTGATGCTAGTCTTTCTACACTCCGCCGGTCTCAATTCGGAGACCAAGGGTGTCATCCTCATGTGCCAGGATGGTATCATAAACACCCTTCATCTACGTCTACATACTACCCCGCAAGCCGCCTCAATTGGCGTGTGGTGGGGGGTGTTAGGACACCAGCCGTTTACATATAAAAAGGAAACGCTCTAATGAAATTACACCTAGCATTTATTAAAGTCCCTTATTGTTCGGGGGAAAAACGAATTCCCATACCTATCCGTTCGGCAAAATATATCTCTTAATTTATCGTTTCTGTCGGACCTGGAAATATAGTGGGGTTCTAATGTGATGTTCTCCGTGTCGCTATGAAAGATATCTATTCTCAATTGTTCAAGCAATCTAAGCCTAGCGTGCAGCCTCCGAGTCTCTAGCGGCTCCCAGCCTAATTCGTTTAACATCTACTGCCGCATTATACTCAAGGTGGAGACACGAAATATGCAGGGTGGTCCAAGCCCAGCTGGAGACTGTGAGCCACCTTCTCTCCTGCTGCAGTTACTGTTCCAGGTCAGCGTACATAGCTCAGCACCACGCGACTTTGCGTGTGATATAATTTCACCTTCAAGACCATGTTTGTATCGACAAAACACCTGTGCTGCCCCTGCAGATATTGAGTCCATTATGGAGGACGAGAAATGTACAATCTGGTGGAAGTAGGTAATCCTTCTCCACCATCCGGCAGAAGTGACAAAGCCTGATATGGTTCTCCCCAACCACCACGTATGCTCCACGTTTGTGATTGAGTATTTGGCCCCAGCTGGGACAATGTGGATGCGAAGGAGATGGAAAATGAAATAAATATTAACCCTTTCGCGACGGGGACGGGGAAAATTTCTTTGCTTTGCCAGTATGGAGCTTTCACTACGCTAGGATCTTCACCGGTACCTATTTCCCTAACTTGGGTCGGGGGCCAGAGGGGTGTTGAAACTTTTTCTCGGCCATCGGGCTGAGATAATCTCCACCCTTTTACGCTTGGGGTGCCCATTACGGTATGCGGTCGCAGTCAATATTTTTTATGCAATGGTTTTGCTAAAAACATTGTTGCTACAGCCTCGATATTTATTTAATCGGAAATGAATTGTTCTTGTTTTACAATGACTTTACAGCTTTTAAGCAAAATTCCATTGTTAATATTAAGCTCTCTAGCAACAAAAATCGTATCAATGGTAAAGATTCCTTTACACAAAAACTACGTTAAAAAATAACAGTAGAACTCTGTTAAAAATTTGTAGTTGTAGAGATAAATATGAGGAATGCACTCATAATGCTCAATTTGCCAATTACACAAAAACTTTTAAGTTTGTTATTCCACTGCTCCAGCAAGCAACTGACCACGGACCCCTGCTGTGAGTGGGGTGCGCACTGCGGGGAAGGGTCGAGGTAATCCTCTCCCACGAACCGAGAAAGGGTTCCTACGGCGTCCCGAGAAGAAGTCCTTTATAACACTCACCTTTTAGGCTTGCTTAGGGCTAGCTTAGCAGCATGCCGTTCTATCACGTCGTTCGTTCGTTTGGTTAGAAAAATTTACGCCGTTCTATCACGTCGTTCGTAGCGAAAGGGTTAAGATCAAGACCTGTTTTTTGAGCTTCGGTAACTGTACCCTGGACATTGTGGAACTAGTAATCCTATTCTTAGGGTTGAAAAAGTCTAATATGCCTCTTGTGTTCCTTGATCCTGGTTTCCACCGTGCGTGCAGTCTCTCCAATGTAGGCGAGGCCACACTCACAGAAAAAAATCGGCCCTGGCAGAGCATAGTCTAGATAATGCGCACTCCATCAATTTTAACAGCACCAAAATCCTTTGCCATTCAAATGGATACTGGGATAGTTTGATGAAAGAGGCTATCGAAATAAGTTTGGAGGAGGAGAAGTTAAATCGTGACTCTGGGCAGTACATCAGCCAAATATGGAGACCGTTACTGAATAAAATCAAACGGTTGCGGTTACAATATAAATTCAAACCGCCTTGAACAAGCCGGTAAACGATGGGTTTTTTTCAACCGCCGTTGGCCAGCTATAAAAACCCCGGAATGGACCAACTCGGCAATCAGTCTCAGCCCTGATGACGATGAGGGAGTCACTCATCGAAACATTGGCCTTTAAAAGCCTTACTCGGTGGCAAACCCAAGAAGATTTTACTAATTTTTTAACCAGATAATTTTTTAGGTCGACTTTGAACCTTTTTGTTGAAGTGATAGATCTTAATTCCTGGGGGAGGGAATAATAAATTTTTGAGACCATAGCTACGGGACTTGTCGAGGACAGTCTATTTTTGTGGTGGGTGATGTGTATGTGTGAATGAGACCTAGTCTGGTCTGGACTATGAATGTCCTCATTTGACTTCAGTTTGTGGAGGTTAGTCTTGATTGTTACACACAATCTGAAAATGTACAGACATGGGATGGTTAGCAGTTCCAACTCTAAAAAAAGTGGCCTGCAAGTATGCCTTCTAGATTTCCCTGTTATGGTTCTGATTGCCCTCTTTTGCAAGAGAAACACTCTAAGAGAGATACTGCTGACCCCCAGAATTCAATTGCATAGTTTACCTTATTTATGAAGTTGCAGTGGTATAGGGTCAATAGTCCCCTATGGGATAATGAGTCACCAAGAAATCTTAAAACTATATAGGATAACAGATATCTTTGTGGATAAATCATTGAAATATGTGGACCAGGCACCTGAGTTTTCAATAATTAGATCCAAGAATTTTGTGTTTGTGGTTGGACTAAGTTGGTCGTTGTGTAGTGTTAGGTAATTAAAACTTTGAGAAGCATCAGTGTTGAACAACAGTAATTGAGTCTTGGTAGTTTTTAATTTTTGCTTATTAAATGTACTCCATTTCCATATCGAGCTTAATACCTCCTGACTGGTGTAGTGAAGTTCAGTCATGTTATTAGCAGATATAAGAAAGTTTGCATCATCTGCATGAATTATATGTTCTATCTTGTTGTTTGAATGAATGAGTGTTGGCAGATCATTAATGTACATAAGGAATAATAAGGGGCCAGGAATACTACCTTGGGGAACACCTATATTTATCACATTAGGGTCAGATTTTTCCACTTTTTCACAGAGGTTCAACACGCTGGG
Organism: Pyrrhosoma nymphula; assembly: GCA_963573305.1. Classification (NCBI taxonomy): domain Eukaryota; kingdom Metazoa; phylum Arthropoda; class Insecta; order Odonata; family Coenagrionidae; genus Pyrrhosoma; species Pyrrhosoma nymphula. The sequence continues at coordinate 126,149,926 of OY754337.1, read as the reverse complement.
TTCTGTTACTAAGATAAAAATCTAACCACAACAAAACATTACCTATCACTCCATATTTCTGACATTTTTACAGGAGAATTTGGTGGTCCACCATGTCAAATGCCCTCTAAAAGTCTATTATGAGAGCTAAAACTTTTCTCCGTTGTCAAATGACTCAGAAATAAAAGTCCAGGCATCAAAAAGAGTGTCACCTGTAGATATACCTTTACAGAAACTCCACTGATAATAATAATAAATAATAATATTTATTTTCCCAGTAGATAGTTACAAAGTTTGCACACAATATAAGGCACATCAGGAATATAATAATTGTTTTGTAGTGATTTGGGTGCATTTTTATTAGCTTTTAGACATTAAAACATCCTATACATGAACTTATGTTGAAAGGTTGTTTTTTTATTAGAATTTCTTTAAGATCTTGTGGCAATGTAAGTTGCTTAGTGTGTGAGTGTGGTCGCATCGTTGGTTTCCGTGTTGCAGAGGAGGAGGTGGAGGTGCTCCTTGGAGGGGATGAGGGAGGGGAGGAGGTAGCGGAGGACATCCCGGTGGACTTGATGGGTGGCGCTCCTGTGGATGGTGCTCCTGTGGATGGCACTCCTGTGGATGGCGCTCCTGTGGATAGCACCTGTCTGCTCAACGATGAACTCTTGGTATGTCCTCTGGTTGATGGTGCACCACTCAATGACTCAGGCACATGACATCTCTCTCTCTCAACTCTATCTCTGAGGTTTTCTGTCATATCAAATCCATACCACATCTCTTTGTGCTCATTTTTGTGTGCAATAATTTCCTTATAGTAATGTAGATTTGGGCTGTTTCGTATGGCTATATGTACTACACCATCCATCCTTAGGCCTCAATGCTAAGACAAAGCAATGTCCATTCCCAAGGTTGGTCTCGGACCTGCAACATTGGGGTTTTTGAACGTTTCGTTGTCATCTATCTACCATGACCTTAGATGCTTCCTAGCTACCTATATACTGTGCCTGGCACGACTTACCAATTCAAGCAGTGATAAAAATTGAGAGGTTTCAGATTTTAAGGGCTAAACATTCCAGGCATTTATGAGTTTTCCCCAGTAATTTATTTATTTTTAATTATCCTGAAATCAGGTAATACTTTTACGTGAGGTACACTGTTGTCCTGAGCGGTGAAAAATCCACCCAGGCAGGCCTCGAACCCATGACCCATTGATTAGCAGGCAAGGACTTGACCTCACTTGGGGTCCACCAATTATGAATAAATTGTGAAGAATGGGGACATTTCCGGGAAAATGAGAACAATTGGCAGCCCTGTTAATTGGCGATCTCTTTTACAATTATGTGATCCTGGTGTAATCTTCTCTTACAGCTATAATTTGGGCTTGAGGCAGAGAATGAAACTAAATGGAGAAAGTTTCTACTCAAATGCCTGTGTGAGTGTGGTACTAATTTTTTGTGCTTAGCTGTATTAAAATGCAATTCCTGTTCTTTGTCACTTCTTGATGATTGTAACACACACACAGTTAAACATAATTTTTATGCACCTTCAATTGATGTAAGTCACTCTATTGTGCAGCTATGTTTCGGTTCGACAATGGAAATTTAAATGGCATTATTGATTTTATGCAATTTTTTCATTTTATGTTTTTGCTTGGAGGCATGAATAATAGTTATTATAATTATCTTTATTCATCTGTTACGCAACAAGCATTGTGGTAGATGTCAGTCATGAAACACTTCATGTGAGGATGCGGGAACAAAAAAATACACTGAATACGACATGGTACTACTAATACAAGGTAGGTCGTTCCCGATACCAAAATGAGCCCGTTCTGCGCATGACGTCACTCGGACTAGACGAGCAGTGCAAGCAGCAGATATCTCGATAAATACCGTATAAACTCGTGTAAGAGGCGCACCTTTTTTCCCAGAAATCGCAGCCGAAAATGAGGGTGCGCCTCTTACACGAATCTGTTCGTTGCAAAATTCCATCACCCGAGTTTGAAGGCCAATATCTCAGAGATGGCTCAATCGATTTTAAAATGAAGTACATCAAATTAAAGCTTGTTTATTTCTGCGTTTATTGATGGTGTACAAAACATTTTACCGTTTATATCGATTTCAGTGTGTGCTTAAAAACAGAATTTTAGCGCATTTTCCCGGGTACCGGACGGATGCATCGCATTTACGGCTTCGTAATAACAACAGGAATCAAGATATCGAAATTTCCTTTACAAATATTGTAGCAAAGATCTTTCCTAACAGCTATACGAAGTTTCATATTATTTAATGCATTATTATTTTAGTTATAGATGCAAATGCACGGATCCGTTATTTTCCGTTCCGCGCATCCCTGAAAACCACCGTTTGGACCTCCTTCAAGCTCTCGAGTTCATCATCATGAATCCACTTATAAAATCTTAAAGGAATTCGTTGGTTAATCAATATCGATTAACATTTATTTTGGAAAAAGAGCGCGTTCAACTGCCAGGAGCATGCACGGAAGAGAAAGGGAGAGGCGCGTGCTGTTGCCCAGTCAGAGGGCTATCCGTAAGGCGCGCGAGGGAGTCTACTACAAGCATTACCTGCGGGGGAAAACCAGTTGTCTTTTCTCTGTGCATGAGTCATTTGGACTCGGTAAATAGTGGCATAAAGGGTGACGCGGCGTTCGGGCACGCGGGCGTTCCTCCGCGTTGTCTTGTAGAGGAACGCCCGAAAGCCGTTACCAATATGGAGAAACGCCGCGGAAACCTCAGATCCAAGTGAATACTTACCTCCGGGGTCTATATACGCCTATAAAAAATGCCGCGTAAATTATAAGAGAATATCGCAAGCGGAAGGCTTTGAAAATGGCCGAAAGTTCGCAGTTAGGCCCGCAAAACCTCGCAATAGAAGAAAAAAAACTTAAAATTTTTTCTTCAACTTCGACGCATAAAAAGAGGGGTGCGCCTCTTACACGGGTGCGCCTCTTACACGCGTTTATACGGTATATGGAGCGCTGGCTGAGAAAAGATGTTGTTTATGTTTTTACACATGTATTTCAGCAAACCGGGACAGGAAATAACATCGACATCGGAATTTTAATTGTTATTAGAAGCAGTAAACGCTACTTAAGGCTCACATTGGTCATTTTTTTAACGAAAATCCACTGACGAAACATGAATAAAGCCTCGTTCGTGAACTACTGAATGCATGAATGCTACCAAAGAAACATCGAAACAGTAAATACATTTATCTATTTCTCACTTGAGTAATATGTATAAGTAGGGAGCAGTATCTATCGAGCACAATGTAGAAAAATATTTTCATCCTAACGTAATGCAAGTGATGAATGTAGAAATTCAAACATGTCCAGTTCCATAATGCTCCTTCGGTATCATATTCAAATAAAATTTCTTCGCAATTGCATTGATATAGTTTTATTGCACCTTATTTGTGAAAAGACACCGTGAATGCTGCGTAAAGAATGTTAATGCGTAAAGAATGATTCGCATTATCATGATACATTAATAACAACACACATACTGTATATAGTTTTGGAAATGCCTACAGTTTCTGATTGACATGTTCGAAGTAACAAAAATAAAGTGAAGCAAATTTAATGGGCATTGTAAGTGTGAATTTTATACTTGCCTTCATTCCAGAAGGATGGTTGAAAACTTAAAATTCCCAGAAATTAGTTTTATTTTAATACTTCCTACTTGTCAAACAAAACCTGTATTTCCAAAAATTTTGCAGCACATATTTCTTAAAAATATATCAAGATAATCTAATAAGAAATATTGAATACAAAATTCTTACATATACATAACTTTTAAATAATTATTAGGTAGACCTGTTGCTAATCATCAGAAAAGTGAAGCTCATTCGTTTTGGATGTTTAACATTTTTCATCTCACAAAGCACACAAAACGCCATGATTTTAATTTTCAGAGGCAAAGGGAAATATTTTAGGATTATGAGAAAAAAGTTTTGCTAGGTTAACAAACTGCCTTTGGTAGATTATTAATTTTTGAAATACCTTGTTTGGTGTAAAACACTTTCTTTTATCAAATGAAATTAAAGCCTTTAAAGAATTTACTATACCTCTGAGAATATAACTCAATTATTTTCTGAAATCCTCATGTTGCCCAAACAGACTAAAATGTACAGAAATAGTGTCTTAACAATCATGATGATGGAAATTAGGCATGTTATGCTCAGTTTGCAAATAATTGAAAATTAGATTACCCAGATCACCAGACCTCAATTTGTCTATAAAATAAACACAAGAATAAAAAAAAAACTTTTTAAATCATTGAACATTATCTATACAAAAAAATATTCCTGATGCACAAAAAACACTATGGTCAAATATCGTAGGCAACATAACAACATGTCGGTTGCAGAACTACATTTACAATGATGACCAGACCATATCTCGCCCTTCCATTAATACGGATTCTCTTCTCCAATGACAAGGTAATTAGTTTCCTCTTCGCCCTCACTTCAGATCTTTCCCTTCGCTTACAAGCACCCTCTTTTTCTTCCGTTGTAAATAGAGTGAGGGCGCGGCGTCAGCTGATTTCAATTTTCTGCAGCTCTTTGAGGAATACCTTTAAAGTTGTTGCTGCAAACTTTTGAGGAAAGCATCCTTCTCAAAATGCGCCTAGCAAATCCATACTGAAAATAAATAGTAGAATACATTAGCAAGATAAGCCTTAGTTTCGAGTTAATAAACTAAGGGTACCAATACAACACGTAACCACGTCGGTGGAAATTAATTTTCTCGCAAGTTATGACAAAGACAATTATTTCATATCAATGTAACATGTTACAAATAATATCAAATTAAATCAACACATTAAAACAAATGATATTACCGTATTCAGCATTAAATCGGTCTCGCCGCCGGCATGCATGTGTCCACTTCGCTCGCACTCCACTGTCGGCAGGAAATCGAAAAAAACTCAGCTTCTCTCGATTCCACACACTATTATCACGTTATAATTTCACCCAAATACTGCGCAATGAGACATCGCCAGGGATTCTGGGTCCAAAATGCAGATGAACGAGCACAAACTCTCTCAATAAACCACGTCAATAACAGTGCCGTATAAACAGAGAAACTCCAGTCTCTAGTCCAAGTGACGTCACAGGTTTTGACCAAAGCGCATCGGAGTGTGTCGACAGATGCGCAACGACCTACCTTGTTTAGTAATACCATGGAATACGAAATCTGTTTCCCTCTTAATGATGGACCAAGATGCCTTACATTTATTCAAAGCATTAGCTATGTAATTGTTGTTGGAATTGCATTTAGATAGAATAAATTCAGCATGATATTCCTTTTTAAGATTAGTGTAATGTTTATTGAGATCATCTAGACTAGGCTATTTTAAAATGTTGAAAAGCATTTAATAAAGCCTTCCTCAAAGGAAACAGTTGTAGGCATAATATGGTGGAAGTTATCCATTTTGTAAGAACTATAGTGGAGTTAACTAAGTTATTTTAATTCTTCCGTAAAGCCTAAAGATATATTCCGTAAAGATATATTGCACAGTGGTCTGAAAGCATAGGATCAATGTCATTTATACTAAAATCACACTTAGAAGACATTAAGTCCAGTAATTAAATTATCAAGGCAAGCTAGCTTCCTTGTTAGTTCAGAGTGTGGGCACAGTACAGATCAAAAGATCTTAAGGTAGTTTGAGAGCGAAAAATCACTTCACCTAGAATTTTATGAATTTGGCCTCATTTCAAAGATAAAACTCCCATCTTTCCAATGATATCAAAATATCAACCCCTTGCCGAACTACTTTTCAAGCAATTTGCCTGAAAATGTAAGCTGTTTTACATGGGATAGATTATGGCTGAGCGCTCCAGAAGGATAATATTTAAAAACTTAGCATCTTTTAGCACCTAGATTTCGTCAAAAAACCAACGGTGTGTAGTTAGCATGTTTTCTCAACTATTTATAAAAAATAATCTATTACACACCACTGTAATTTTGACAGAATCGCAAATAAAACCTGCCGGTTTGAAGGGTTTTCAGCCGTACGGCGGGAAAAAATGAGTCAAGTTAGAGACTTTATTGTAGCTTTATTTATTCAAATTCAATTACTGAGAATTTTTGTCATCTATAACTACCTATATCTTTGCGCCATTTATATTACAATATTTATTTCATACTTATGCCTGTTGCTCACGGTAAAATTTTCCATAAAAGAGTTTTATAAAAATTTTTATTGAAAGATTTATGAATCGTACGTAAAACGTACTTGCTTGCTCACGGTAAAACTGTTCATAAAACCCGCAATGTCCTGCCACCTATGAGACGCTTTGCGAACACATGAAGTGATATAAATGCACTCTCTTTTGGATGACTGTTAGGTTAATAACTATATAAGTATTGTTTATTTACTTACTTTCTGATCACACTCAACGGTGCTATGGCTCTAACGCATTCTTCTAACAACAAGAAGGATACTCGCTCAACATTCCATGAACTTCCAGCCATGTTTGTTTACGTTTTCCTTGTTTGGCGTCCCATGGATACGAGATTATTATCAACGCGATGAGCGGAACGTCTCATTGGTTGTTGCATAAAATGGTTTTATGGAAATAGAACCTGTCCTATTCCATAAAAAAATAAAATAAAAATAAAATTAGTCGATTTTATAAAACATTTTATCAAAAATTTTACCGTGAGCAGCAGGCATTAAGGATGCTGAAATCAAAAAATAAAATATGAATATGATCTCCATTATGACAAGGGAACTATCTCGCTCAAACCACCAAAAGAGAATGTCTAAACGTAAGCTGTTCCTGGATGGGCAAGGAGAATGACCACTTGAGCCTCATATTTTGTGCCAAAGCAGCTGAATTTTTCTGGAGGGAAACTTCACTGCACAGTTGATGACTTGCTAGTAGCTAAGTTGCTGGTTTTATTTAATCAGCACTTTCATTTCTGCTGAAACTCGGATAATCTGCTCAACTGAGTTGTTACATTTGGTAATTGTAATCGAGGGATGTGCTTTTGTGAATTACCCTCTCTGTCTCATTGTTCTGCATTAATTCTCATCATACAATTCAGATTGCAGCGAGACCAAACACTCCAAGTGTGGACGAAATGTAATTGGATCAGGGAATAAAATTTATACAATCTTGAGGTTTCCATTTCTGCATTTTAAATCACTGTGATAATAAAATATTTATTTACTTTCTTAATCCACATCCATTGTTTAATAAATTAATCATAAAAGTACCCCAAGTTAACTTCTTCAAAGAAGCTTCATGGCTGTCTCTGTGAATGACGTCACTGGGAATGACTGGAAATATACCTCCCCTCCTCAAAAAATCGCCCTGGGTGTTTCACAGGGATCCATATTAGGACCACTTCTCTTCCTTATATACATAAAAGATGTCCCTCTGGCCGTCAGCAATATAAATGGCCTCACCCCAATCATTTATGCCGATGACACGAATGTCATTTTATCTGACCCATCATATCCCAACCTTATTAAAAAAGCAAACAGTGTCGCAGAGAATATTAGGAACTGGTGTCAAGATAATGGACTACACATAAATGTAAATAAAACCCAAATGCCAAAATTTTCCTCTTGCAATGATGTAAAAGAGAGCGGTTTAGTCAAAGTAGGTAACCAGTCTATTATGCAAACCACTCTGGTAAAATTCCTTGGGATACACCTGACTGCTAATATGACATGGGAAAAGCAGGTTGATGAAACAATCAGCAAGTTAAATTCAAGCTGCTATCTATTCAGACAACTGAGGTACACAACAGGCATTGATGTCCTATTAAAACTATATTATGCTGAATTCCACACTAGGGTGTTGCAAAGTATACTGTTCTGGGGAGCATCCCATCACCTTGACGAAATATTTATCATGCAAAAACGAATAATTAGAATTATCACTTTCCATCGAATAAAATCTCCCTCCAAGCCGATTTTCCAATCCTTAAAAGTCCTTCCACTCCCATGCATACATTTATACCAACTCATTTTACACGTGAAAAAAAACTTGTTTCAGTTCTCCACAAATTCTGATCTTCATGATTATGACACAAGAAGAAAAAATGAGCTTCATTGTTTCTCTCTAAGAACCAAAAGGTTTAAATGTGGACCACAGGAAATGGGTATTAGAGTGTATAATAAATTGTCTGTTGAACTAAAAAAATCACAAAGTAAAGAGTTAAAGGCTAAACTGAAAGAGTTTTTACTTAGAAAAAGGTTTTACCTACTCTGTCACGGAGTTTATGAATGATGGCTCTTCAGAGTTTTAAAGAGTTTATTGTTTATGTATAGTTTATATATTTTATGTCAATTTGTCCTTGATTTGATACTGATTAAGTGCATTATTTACCAATTAAATTGAAATTGATAATGTTTTATTTTTGTAAAAATTTACTGCTTGTACAGAATTGATTATTTCTTATATGTAGGCAACATTTTTTCTTAAAAAGGTAGTATGTACCTGTATTTTTTTTTTGACGTGCCATATATTGGTTATATTTTTATATATACCTGATCTAACATGGCAAATAAAGCATTATTACTGTTATTGACTCACCCCTAGACAGAGAGAGAGAGCACTCATTTGTTTTTGGCCAATTTTCAGTTTGTGGTGAATGACGAGAGTGCTGCCGTGCGGAGGAATGCGATGCTGGCCAAGAGCCCACTCATCAAGAACTATGTCTTTGACGTCAAGGACGAACTGTGGTGTGAGGTGTCCCTAAGCGTGAGTAGTCTCCCCCGGTGCGGCACTGCACGATCCATTTTGAGTCAAGTGGCGGGTAGCAGTGGAGAGTCTTATCTGTGGAGGTTCTTTCCTGGCTTTTGAGTATTAAAACTGTATTGATTGATAAAATTACTAAGCGTGCTAGTGCTCATGGAGTTGTGTTTTAATTCAATTTTGGACTATGCACATTAAGGCTCGTTCAGAACAACGTAACTTGGCGTAACTTGACTTATTCTCTCGTCGAAGGCGAACCAGTACACAAAATTTCTAACCAATCACAACCCACCACTGCCAAATTCGATCTTACAATCGATTGATGTGGATAGTGTGAGTTTCAAAAGTTGTAGTAAGCTCCCCCGAAACAGCTCAGTTGATATGTGAAGTATTAATTGTAAATAGTGAGTTGAACTATAGAAGTATTAAAATGGAAGAAGGTTTGTTGAACATGTGAGGGTTATTTCGCACTGACTCGATCAACTTATCCGTATCCATTTTTGCTTAAACGTACTATCTACATGCGACTTCACAACAAAATCACGTGTTCAACATGGCTGCTCGAGGAGATATTGAGAGTAGCAATCGATTGCTGCCCGACTATCGATAGTAGAGCATGCCATGCTATTGGCTGGAATTAAGAGAAAGTTGAGCTGAGCTCAACTCCAGGCTATGCCAAGTCGAGTTACGCTGCTTTAAGTCGTTGTGAACTAGCATACGCTATTCTCAAGGTCTCATCTCTGGCGTTGCGCCGAGTCAAGCCAAGTTACGCCAAGTTAAGTTGTTGTGAACGAGCCTTTAAACACTCCTTTGTCTACCTTGAAGTTTATGACTTCACTTCACGGCATTTATCATTCACACCCTCTCGCCTTTGAGTTATTTGTGTGCGTTCAACTTAGCTTGTTTTTTTCATTTCAAGTTTCCGGTCAACTACAAGAAGATTGACGTTGCGTCGATAATCAAAGAGACGGCTAGCAAATGCGTGGTGCAGGAGGTGCCTGGAATCAAAATGGCGATAACCTATGCCAACCCCTCTAACCCTGATGGTTTGGTGCTCAAGACGGATGGCATTAACTTCTTGGTGAGTGTTGGCAGTGTCAACCAATGATCAGGAAGGTAGTGGCGTACATGTTTCACTTCCATTGTTTATTTGGTCTATAATTTTGATAATTTTTCATTTTTGTTGTTCTAAAATTGTCTAAAATTCTCATTTGTTCAGTGCCCTTTGTATTTCTTTCTCAAGACTTATGGGAGGATTACGTAAAATCCCGTGCATCATAACGGCTTGCTCTGGAATGCCCGAAAACTTTGCCCCTTGCAATTATGTACTGTATTGCAAATTCATTCCACTCATTCCATTGTTCAAATCTTTCCATCTTATCCGAAGGAGAGAAAATGGTCACGTGACTGTTGTGTTTTTGGATTGATGTCCTGAACATGTCCTGGTGACAACCATGAATTGCTAATATTTGTTAGAGGCTATGGGGCATTGTTGTGATGGGGACTGGTATAAAATTTTGGAATAAGTCCAACTAGGTAACCCGTGTGAAAATTTCGCACTTTCACGCTATCAGGGAATAACTATACAGGGTGGCGATCGTCAGGGAAAACCGGGAAAACCTGGAATTGTCAGGGAATTTTGAATTTCTGGAAAAGTCAGGGAAATGTCAGGGAATTTCCGTAACTGTCAGGGAGAAACTGGGGTAGGAAATTCTCGTTATTTTTCTACCATTACGTTTATCGGCCAGTCTTTCCCACCCTTTATTTCACCAAAACATTTCACCAACTAAAACTAATGTCCGTCGCTGACGTTCATGGAATAAGCCCCATCAATTAGTGGCTCATTCAGTTGTGAATCTTAGTTATTTAGTAGTGAATCAGACGTACAATGTATCCCTTTTGCATATCCTTATTGCGGTATTTGCCTAGTAATGTCAAAATTCATGATCACAATGTATTACGCTAATCACAAGGAATCCGAGGCTATGCTGTTCGGAAAATTTTACCTCGCATTTTTTTTTTAACTTCCGAAGCTTAGCTTGAGAGGTAGCCGGAGCGGCTGGAGAATACTAGCTCGTTGTAAATACATGCAAACAGTTCTAAAAATACGAGACAGTGATTATTAAAATGGTAATACAGGTATGTGTAAACGAAATCTTACGCAAGATCATCTTCGATTCCCATATCGTCCTTCGTGAAACAGTAAGAAGAGCCCTCCCCTCTCTCCCCTCCTTTCACGCTCGACGTAATTGTTGAATAGCCCCCTTAGCTCCCTCTCGAAGCAATTTAGTCAGGTCAAAAACCACCTCAAACATGATTTTCCTGAATATGATGCTGCCGTTGCCAATTGCCTCCTGTCTTCGTTCGCAGTGGCGCGCTTACGTTTTGTTTGTTTATCCAAATAGTTTTACATCGCAATTGATTTTCAATACTCTTGCAATCAAGGGGTTATAACCACGGAAATCAAATTGTTATTCGCTTCTGAAAGTCACTCGCGCTATCCGATTTTGATCCAGTCCAACAACTTGGCTTTGGTTTTTATTTTTCGCAAACCCTAGTGATACATTTGCCGGAGTCCGACAGTAAATTGGCCATTGACTTTTCCTTCGATGCCTTTTCACTAATTCTCAGCTTCCCAGAACTACCAAGACGTGACTATAATTTGGATGAGAGTTTAACTTATGAAAATTTGATGTATTTTTTTTCATTAGGATGTACATGTAGCTTTTAATGTAATGATTTAGGCTTTTAACATTTTCTGAGTTTTGACGAAAATTTAATTCAGCAGAAATAAAATATTCCAATAATAGGTGACCTTTTGGCGATTGGTCAGGGAAATTGGTAAATCCATCAGGGAATATTCAGGGAAAAGTCAGGGAATTTAAAAATTGGATATCAGTAGCCACCCTTCTATGTTAAGGAAACGGTGTAATTGGGTTTTAAATAGAGAAGAAGGTGTATCATAAAGTACTTTCTTTATACTTGTTTTCTTGCAAAAATATACAAAACATATGAATACAATACAGGCAAGGGAGTTTATCGAAACTTTTAAGTCAAATTAATGGGTAAATAGTGAAATTTGAGATTGAGATTGTATTTTTCGTCAGAAGCCGGTGATTCAACGTTTAAAATGATACCTCATTTATCACTGTAGGTGCCAGAAAGAGACCTTTCTGTAATGACAGAAAAAGACCTTTCTGTAATAATATATATGTTTAAGAAAATACTAGAGATGTGCAAATAGTATCCACGAATACCTCGAATACTAGAAAGTATTCGATATTCGAGATCTCGAATATTTATGCTAAAAGTATGATCTCGAATACTTTGAGTTTCGCGCCATATACTGTCGCATGCACGTCGTTGGTAGTTGACTCGGAAACCACGTAGAGGACTCTAGCCGTTAAGTGCATTCAGCACCGTTTTAGGCAAGTTGACTAACTACATCAAATTCACAGAGAAGAGTGGTGAATAGTTATCGTTGACGCATACGTTTTTACTGTGCTTATTTCGTTCATAGTTGAAGAAAGTTTGTGTTGATGCGCTGCTGTCGAAATTATAGCAGTAAGAATAATTATTTTTTCTCCGTATGTATCGTATATATAATACTTTTATTTATTTATTTATTTATTTATTTTATCATCCCCGAAAACAGCACTGACGGCCTTTTACATCGGGTGTTGTAACATATAACAATGTACGAACACAAACACCCATATCCTGAGTGGTGAAAAATCCACTCAGGCGGGACTCGAACCCGCGACCCTCAGTTTAGCAGGCAAGGACTTAACCCCGCCGCCACAGGGGCCGATAAGACTGTCATGATGCAAAGTTGAAGAACTTTGTAAACATCGTCGATGATTGCTCTATCAAATTGCTTGCTTGTTTTATCAAAAATTGCTTGTTTTTATAAGATTTATATGATGTTATTGATGCAAATGATTTCATTAAATTTGAAATAAAAAAAGTTGATTTTTAAAATGTATTTGGTATATATGTACCTTTTTATTTATACATTCATCAAATGAAGTATGTAGTAGAATAACATTTTATATGCTATGTGCAATTCTGGTATTCGAGGTATTCGAAATTTGAGATATTCGAGCTATGATTTAATATTTGAATTCGATATTCGAGTTCGAGAAATCTGCTATTCGACCCATCTCTAGAAAATACTAAGGATTAAATGTCCTAATAATACAGTGACTGGGATTCGGAAGCAAGACTACAGTTGAGCCGGCGAGAGTTGTACGATGAGAGGCAGCAGGGTCTAGTTAGGGGTACGGGGCAAGGTTGCCAGGCCAGAAAGGGAAACGCCCACGCTAGAGTTAAACAAAAGGCTTTCGTGAGGAAAGGAGTCGGGTAAGGCAACGGGAGGGAAGGGCGAACGGAAGGAACGCGGTCATCATTACCTATTTACAATTCTTTCCTGCGTCTCTATCCTCTCTGAAAAAATCGTGAACGCGGGAAAATTGCGAATTGCTGTCCAACGAACTGGTTATTGAAGCAAATATACAAATATGCTGCTAATTTAAATGCCAGAAAATCATATAAATGACTCCGGTTAACTAATTGCTGTTTCTGATTTGATATTTATTATTTCAAACAATTTTCCTTCTAGCTATTCTATTTCCTTTTTAAAAACAACATAAGGGTAACTCCTTCCTTCGGCAAAATAAAATCTTCTTGCAGGACATTTTCCTTGACTTATTGATTTAGTTACTCCATTCACATCACAGTTTGGAAATACACCGTCGAGTTCCGTTGGTGTGAACTCTCGTGCTGATCTGGAGTGGAAAGTGGAAAATCAGTCAGTACCTAAGTGTTTATGTGGGTGAAAAATAAATAATAGCATTAGTATAAAGAAAAATTTATAACTTTTCGTTGGCGAAGCTATATCTCTTATCTCTCTCAAGAACTTCCCCCTTCAAGCCACAGTATCTCCTTTTTCCAATAAAATTTTTCTGTTTTGCCAGAAAACGTTTTCCATTCAAATACAATTTTTCTCAAGACTATTCAAAGGCTTGTCCGTCCACCCTCAAAAGGATCTGCTACTTTCATCGACACCAACAGTTTTCCAACAGTTGGATATTCCCTCCTCTCATAATAATTGTGGATATGCCTGCAAAGTGCTTCCTCGTCAAAATTATAAATGGCAGTTTTCTGACGTCTCCTCTGATTATCGGTGCGTCCTCTCCCCATCATTAGCCCGGATAATCAAGAGGTCACTGTACCTGCAAAGGGCATGTCAAGGTGCATGCCCATGCCAAGTTTCAAGTTCGTATCCCTACCAGTAGAGGCGTGAAGGAAAGAAACATTTGGCAGTTTTACCAAAATTCGACTTTGGCACCATGCTACCAGAGTACTATAAGAGTTAGAAAAAAAGCACTACGTTGTAGGTCTCGACGAGATTTAAATCCTTGGTGTGAATAGTTTTTCAATCAGAACCATAGTTTGGGAGCTATAATAAAAAAACTGCCAAAAAATGGAAATTCTTCACGAAATTTTAAGTTTCTGGACCTCTGGTGGGAGAATTACGAAGCGTAGAACACCAATTTTTTTTTTACTTTTAGATAATGCAATTCACTATCATGAAAATTTCATCAGATTTCAGATCCGACCCACCGTTCAAAAGATATGAAGCGAGAACCAAAAGTCTACTTTTCCAAAAGTCCAAAAATCCACCATTTTTATTTTTTTTGGGTCAATTCTGGGTAAAAAATCCTATTTTTTGCAATTTTTCCTCTGATGAATTCTTCTAAAGAAAGTCCGCAAATAATTTCAAGTTCCTAGCTCTTCTAGAAGTGGTCGGGAATCTGTATCTATACGTGAGTCAGTCACACATGCGGCTGTATAGTATTAGGATAGAAAGTCACAGCAATGTAAAAAACTTTTTTTTATTCTCTCTTTGTGATACAATGTTGTGTGAATGTTTTGTAATTTTTTTGTGTGAATTTTTTGTAGAATTTTTATTTTTGTAATTTTTATATACTTGACGAAACCCAAACAATTGTAATATTGTCCTTCTATGGTGAATAAATCAGTCAATCAATTACATTTTTTTAGTATTGATTGAAATTTTCACCTATTTAAATCTGACTTACTCATGCAATGATCTCTCTTCTCAGGAGATATTCAACTACGATCGTGTGCTGGATTTGAATAAGCTTTACTCAAATGATATCCATGCGGTGGCCTCAACCTATGGCATTGAAGCTGCTTGTAAAGTTATAGTGAAGGTAAGCCGCTCCTCTTTTGACCTTATGTCTGCATATTGATCCTGCAGTGATCTGCTCAATTGTGTTCGTCTCACAAGGGTAGTGTCTTCCAGTGCAAATTGACACAGTGAAATAATCACCTAGACGGGCAGTGCTCAGCTCACTGGAAATCATCAAATGACATCAGTTCCCAGGGCATTAAGAAAAAATTAGAAGCACATGAAGACTGACAAGGGTAGTGTCCAATAACCGGGTCACAGATCTTGATGAAAATTTGTATTTATATAGAACTCCGGCAGTTTAAATAAAAAAGGCGTTTAAACATTTATAGATGTTTTAAAAACCCTATTTATCACTGCTCGGCGTCAAGGGTGATGTGGTCCAGTGGTCAGCATACGGAGCTGCGGTGCGGGGGGACCGTGTTCAATTCCGTGGAACCAAGAGGGATAAGTGGGATTTGATCGACCAATGGACTTATGACAGGTTTTGCGAATGCAGAGCAAATGGCGAGCATGTGACAACGAGAATGGTACAGCAGTGGGCTGTGGCAGCAGCATCTCAATTTTTGGCCGAGGATTTGTAGTTCAACGCTTCTAGGGTTTTTAAAACATCTATAAATGTTTAAACGCCTTTTTTATTTAACTGTTGGATTTATACGCCCATATGTGGGGTGATTCGTGAAAAGCATTCGGAGTTCTATATACATACAAATTTTCATCAAGATCTGCGACCCGGTTATTGGACACTCCCCTTGTCAGTCTTCATGTGCTTCTAATTTTTTCTTAATGCCCACTGATGTCATTTGATGATTTCCAGTGAGCTGAGCACTGCCCATCTATGTAGGTGATTATTTCACTGTGTCAATTTGCACTGGAAGATATGCTTTTACAAATGAGCATTGTCCTTTACATTAATTGTGTTGTAATTTAGTTGGTTCTCTGTATGGAAAACATTTATTATTATGTATGGGAGCATATTGTGATAGTCTTCTTTTTGTTCTTCGTTTGTTTATCTTCTATTGCAACGCAAGCCACTGAAACTTGTCGTCGCGAGTGATTTGACTGCGATTGGTGGGTGGAAACAAGAGAAAAATGACAACAGCCTTAGCCAGTTTGATTAACTTCCAGTAACAGCATTTATATAACCACAATTATTACAATGGAAAACAGCCCGTAGGCTAAATACCGTTAACTTGGTCTATACAAGACGAACACAAGTCACAACTGGAACCAAGCAGATATGTCCTTTTCCGGCTGCGGCCAGGTTCAAAGAGAGCTAGTCTCTTCACGGTACACTTTGTCAGCGCAGGAGGGGAATCAGCTGACCAGTGGAGGAGTGGGGAGAGTAGGGGAGGTGCTATCACACTTTGGATTGGTGGGAATGTTCACAGGTCGACTTGAAAGTGGAAAAAGATGTCAGCACCAGTGTGGACTGAATAAAGGCAGGGTGCTTACAGGAATCGCGATGACCCGAGGGATCGCGGTGACCAGAGCCAGGTCGCGGCACTTGTCTCATCGCTCTCTGGCACTTTACAAGACGCGACAGTCTCTTGCAGTTTCTGAGTCTCTGAGGATTTTCGAGTCTCGAGGTTTCGAGGAGGAAATATGGGCACACTATGAGTAGTTGTTCTCGTTGTTTGAATTACGAGGATGTGTTGTCATTTGGTTGTTGAAAGTTGTCATGTACTTGAATAAACTGAGTTATAAAGAAATGGAAATGAAATGGTTTAAAACTACAGGTTATGGGCTCAGAACGGTTTGCGATTGAGAGCGGAGGCAGAGAGTGAGACAACCAAAAGCTAACTAGCATGACCAAAGACTTTGACGACTGACGATAGAAGAAATCATCATAAGGGAAACAGAATCCCTCATTCAAAAATTGGGGAACGATAATTATTATGTTTGGTCTCGGAGATCGAAGGCCGAGCTAATTGAACGAAATTACTGGAATGCAATTGATCCCGACTTCGGGGACAAAATGAACCTCGAAAACGAACACGTCAATCGAAAGGCACTCGCTTTTCTACTGAAACATGTATCGGATGCTCATGCTGAAGATATCGGGGAATGTACCAGAGCAAATACGGCTTGGGATAAATTTGGAGAGAATTCATAACTCTTACACCCTTGTCCAGACAGTGAGATTACTGAAGGAAATGGTCAATATTGAAAAGACCGAGGATATATCTTTGGCGGAGTACATGACTGAAGATTCAAGCATTAAACAGGAAGATGGAGAGAAGTGGAAATAACCTTTAATTCAATGACACTCAGCATGCCGGTCTATTTTTGGTTGGTTTGCCATCGCAGTATGACTTCGTCATTGTTGAATTTCTTGGTCGAGAAGGTGAGATAAGTACAGAAGTGGTGAAGAGACGACTTTTACGGGAAGAAGCCGATATTAAGAGGTCAAACTGCTTGGCCTTGACTGCCAGCCCGCAACCATGGCATGCAGGGACAGCTCTAGCAATACAGGCGCCCTAGGCGAATGATGAAAAAGGCGCCCCTAAAAAAAATTTCGTTCATGTCCCCACTCAATTCAATGAGTGCATCATATTTTTCTCCTATCTGATACCTAAGGGGCATTATTGCATCAATACGACTAGACCAGCGAGTATCTGATAAAGGTTTTAATGTTAATTTTTTTAAATTTTTGGTTAAAATTTTCCAACGACGAGTGGATGCTGAAAAAAACACGAATAATTTCTGCACTTGCAGAAAAAAACGGGTAGCGTCAGGGCAAGCTGTGGCAGCATCATTCACAACTAAGCACAACGAATGTGCACCACATGGTACATTCACTCGATTTTTTCCCTCTTTCTTCTTTTTTTATTTTTTTTCTCTTCACTTGTCATTTCGGCGCCCCTCAAATCGCGGCGCCCCATCACTTTGCCTAGTTCGCCTATATGGTAGAGCGGGCCCTGGCGGTATGAACATTGCAAGGGGAGGATGGAGTTGAAGAAAGCCTTCAGAGACAAGAGCAAGATGGTGCCAACCCAGAGTCCGGGAGGAGACTTTAGAAGATGTTACCACTGCCAAGAACCTGGACAGATTGCAAAATTTTGTAACAAAATTCAGTGTTTTAACTGTGGAGTCTTAGGGCATTGTTCTCTTACTTCCTTATGAATTCTGCCCTCCGATCACTTCAAGGCCTCCTTTTATAATTCCCCGGTGAGGGATCGCACACGGGATGAGGGGAAGCGGGTTTCTCACTGAGATGGGGGCAGTGGCGGATACAGAAAAAACTCAAAGGAGGGGTGCAAGTTATCGCGACGATTGTAGCTTGCAAACTGACCGCCTGGCAGCGACTCTGCTTCCCTTATTTTGTAGCTTGGTTGTTTCGAGAATATTCGGTGCCAGAATGTTCCCTTCCAGACTTTTAAGGAGTGTGAACAAATACAAACAGTAGAATATTCGCGACCTTTCTCGAACAAATGCCAGACAGAATAACGTATCGAAATCACTAGAATGGCCTCGACTTTTCTCGTAGGTTAGCTAACTATGTGCCAGACAGAAATACGATGACGCGGACGCGCGCGCGTGCTACATAAGAAAGTACAACTACTCCATAACTCGACTCAGAGTCGACTGACGAAAGACACGAACGAATAGCGTGCGGGCTGACTGGCGGGGGCGGCGCAGGCGGCAATGCGGGCGGCCCCCATATGTATCCGCCACTGGATGGGGGAGGGGGGTTACTCGCCATAACCAGGGAGTCAAACATGCCCGCTCATTTCACTATAGACCCCAAATCTGGGCCTATTCAGCCCACAAAGACCCTCCTTTTAACCACTTCTCAACTCACGCCACGTCTCTCACTCACTCCACTCCTCCTCACTCACACAAGGACATACATTGATGCTCCAAGCGGGTAAGACAAGAAAAGAAATGAAAATCACTTTGTTCTTTCCCACGCCTGGGCTAGCCCAATTGTCCTTGACCACTGCAATATATTAATGGCCAGGAGGTTGGACGATGTGAAGACAGAAAACAAAAAAGGGTACACTTATCTGGTAAAAAGGATAATATCTACATCTACATACTACCCCGCAAGCTGCCTCAATAGGCGTGTGGCGGGGGGTGTTAGGACACCAGCCGTTTGCATATAAAAAGGAAACGCTCTAATGAAATTACGCCTTTCATTTATTGAAGTCCCTTATTGTTGGGGGGAAAAATGAATTCCCATACCTATCCGTTCGGAAAAATATATCTCTTAATTTATCGTTTCTGTCGGACCTGGAAATATAGTGGGGTTCTAATATGATGTTCTCCGTGTCGCTCTTAAAGATATCTATTCTCAATTGCTCAAGCAATCTAAGCCTAGCGCGCAGCCTGGAGAGGAGAGACGGAGAGGGAGGGCGAGTACACGAACCTTGAAGGTGTGGTCGAAGGTGGAGTTGTGGGAGGAAATGTGATTGGCTCAAACGTGACATTTTCCTTTGTATCTTATTTACTTTAATCCATTCCGAAATGTCCCAAATGTCTGTGGCATACTTGAAATGTCACCTAACTAGAGGGGAGTAACATCTCTCTTTCACCTTTACATCTGAGGGCCTTCCTTCTATAATGCAATAAATTGGCTAGCTGAGAACAGATTGGAGTGGAGAGATAAAGCAAACCAATGTTTAGAGTGATGAATGTTATATTTTTAACTTGTGTTTTTAATGTGTATTTGTGCTTTAAGTGGTGCAGTGTTGCTGACTGTGCCTTGGGCCTCTCTTCTTTGCAAACAGGAGATAACCAACGTGTTCAAGGTGTATGGCATAGTTGTGGACCCACGGCACCTCCTGCTCATCGCAGACTACATGACTCGAGATGGCGTGTTTCGACCAATGAGTCGCAAGGGCCTTGAGGACAGCGTGTCGCCCTTCCAGAAGATGACCTTTGAGTCCAGTGTCAACTTCCTGAAGGCGGCCACAGTCAGTGGTGAGTCCATACCCATGACATCGGTGCTGGGAAGCTAGCGACTCTTAATGTTTCGTGCCCTCTGTGGTTCATCAAGTTGGATGGAGGGATGTGTAACTGAAGGATAACTTCAATCTGTGTTTATGATTTTACATGGAGAAAGTATGTGAGCTAACAAATCCTCTCTTTAAATGTTTATTTTCTGTGTACCTAGGGGAATGGTACCGGACCAGTGAATAAATATGGAAATGAGATGCTTTCCTCTTGTTAATGATTCAATTTCAATTCCATTGCTGTGATTGCTGCACCAAAAAGCAATGCCTATGTCCCCACTGCTAACAAATTATTTGAGATTTGTTTCTCTAAATATTAAGCAGCTAAACATATTCGGTTTAATGTGATGCATTATTTGCCTTTAAACAATTTGCCTTATTAAGTATAGCAACAGCACTCAATGTGCACTCACCTGGGGCAATTGAAGTCAGTTATGCTTGCAGCACACCTCTGCTGGCTTGAATAGTAAGTTTAAGAGAACAGGGTAAGCCAGCATGGTGTTGGCATGCTTTTGATGTCTCACGCCCTCTCCATCCAACTCAATGTTCTGCTGTATGCTTCCTCTTGCAGATTGCTGTGCTTCTCAATATCCACAATATTGTTTGTCCTTTAAAATTCTTTCTTTAGAATAAAAAGAGTCGATTGAGGCTTCATCTGGTGGAATATCATAATTAAGGAATATTTTCAATTTTCCGCAATGTAAACTTGAATGCAACCGGTATCGATGCGCTGCATCATCATCAGGTAATAAATATTACTCGTGCAAATATGAGTTGCACTCTTGCAAAACCGGTTGCATTCAAGTTTATATTGTGGAAAACTGCAAATATGTAGTTCTTTCTGTAGATTATTACAGACAAGAGCAGCTTGTGAATAACGAGGATTACAAGAAATACTTGCACGAACTTTCCAGGTACTTCTAGATCTTTATCATGCCATGTTACAACTTGGCACTTCTGCTCAGGCATGCCAACCTTTACTTCGTTAATACAGTAGAAACTCGAAAATACAAACTTCGAAATTACGAAATTTTGATTTTACGAAGCAAAATCTTCAGTCCCGACCAAAAGGATATCTAAGTGTATGTAACAGTACGCGATATTACGAAATAACGAAGTTTTAAAATTACGAACCTCGGATCTTGGTCCCGACGTGTAAAAGTTACTCGTTTATACGAATAGTGATAGATCACAGTAACGTTTCGGCGCTCCTTTTCACAGTTAAACATCTAATTAATGATCGTCACCGAATACATTATGCACTGAATGTATTGCCTGAACGATATCTCATTTTTCAATGCTTCAATAGTAAAGGTGTGGTTTTGTTGGGGCGTCTGGCGTCCGTCTAGCAGTCGGAAGTCACATACGTACTCATCCAATGTACAGTAAGTCCTCTGCATACGAACGAGATGTGTTCCGAGAACTTGTTCGTAAGTTGAAAAACGTTAGCCAGGCATCGAAAATTGTAGTTACTTTATTTCCTAGCCCATAAGACGCACTTTGTTTGCTCCAAAATGTGCTCTTAAATTGTTCGTTCTTCCTCTAAGACACAAGCTGATTGGCCGGGAAAATACTATTTAGGGATGGTCAGATCGGATCTAAAGATATTACATTTCTCCGGATACTGAAATTGGATCCTAACTTATTTTAAAAAATCGGATCTGGATCAGATAAAAAAATTCACACTGGGGAGTGGATACCATTAAAATCGCCCTAAATAACGGTCATCCTGTGTTGCGGCCGATGCAGGAACTAGTTGGAACCATGGAAGTTGGCTGCTGATGCTCTCGAAAGGATGTCTATAGGATGTCCTCGAAAGGATATCCCAACTAGTGGAAACCACCGGAGAAGTTAGGGCGGGTATGCGATGAGTGAAAGGTGATACGTTTGGTTCGCGTTCATAGCTGATAAGGAACTCCCAACGGGCAACGCCCAGCCCCCCCCCCCCACACCCAACTTTTGGAAGCCACCTGTGAAGTTAGGGCGTAGGAAAGCGATGAGTGAAATGTGATACTTATGATGAAATGTGATGCGGACTCGAGAAGAAATATCACTTTACTCCGACCCCCTAACTATGAGCGACGAGCCGAGGGTGGGGGAAAGAGAGAGAGGTGGAGGGGGGAGGAATAGGCAGGCCAAGGACGCGTAGCCGCTCCGCCAGCGCTCGGCGTGAAGGCCTGTGGAAAAAAGCGCTGGACATCTTCTTTGCTTTACACGACTATTGTAATTGTATTAAACTTGCGTACCAACTTGAGGAGTATCCGCATTGAAAGATGAACGATGCAGCTAGAACTTATATCAAAGCTCATTTTCGTATCACTTCTCGTAGCAGAGTAGCATTTCCGCGAAATGATCGATTTTAGGCAAGTTAACTAATTTTTTCTCCGATGTGGTTGATATACAGTACGCACAAATATGTATCAAGCCCTATGAAATAAGTTCTAGCAACATCCTTCTTGCCCGAAACGGTGAAAACAGAATTTCTTTATCTATTAGCATGGCGATGTAAAAGTCAACGGTCTAAAAATGGATTTCCTGGCGTGGTATCCACTTCCAAAAGTGAATGATGCTTCCTATAAAAGGAAGTAAAAACAGATTAGAGTTCCGATTCTCTCTTCGCATGCGCCGATGCACTACGTTATTTATCCCATTGATGTGACGATGCGTTTAAAAGCTCTCTCGGGCGCTACGCAACATAATTTCAGGTTGTGGAAAAATCATGAAGGAGTGCGAAGTCAACCTCACAGCTACCACCGGGGTAAGGTTACAATTTGAATCGACCGAAATAACGGCTCCCTCGTTCGATCATCGGCTGTATCAACCTAGTGTTGGCTGCCGAGTCAGCTGAAAGGAGGCCCAACCCCTCCCCCACTAGTGAAAGCCACCTGGGTAAAAGCGGAACTGGGTGAGGGTAGATAATAACAGATGAGGTGAAGGAGTGATCCTCTCGGGTTACCCCCCTCTCTTTCTCGCAGAATGAGTCCCTCGCAGATGAATGTCGTCGCGCCCAGAAATAAGGAACGAAGAACTTTTTTCTTGAAGGGTTTTCTGGGAAAAACCCGTTTAGACGCGCCAATTGTTCAGATCCGACTGAGGTCCCTAAAATCTGACAGCTTTAATGTTTCCGGCTGAGTGATTGAGAGGGATAGCTGGATGGAAGGACTGCTCGTCAGGCAATTTCCAAATACCCTTGAAAGGATATTTTACCATTCATCACGATAACCCGAATCGAGCCTCGTATTGCCGGTAATAATGATTTGTCATCACAAAACGAATGACTGAATGGAATAATGCATCGATTTGATGTGAATGTAGCTTGACACACGGAAGTAGATTTCCATTGAAACGCGGCTTTTGTCTTACTTCCGAACCATCCGTAAAAATTTATGACGCAAGTAAACAATAAACATTGCAAATTGATATTTCCAGATAATATTGTTAAAATTCGTCACGGCAAAGAGGGGTAGTACCAATCCGCGAGTTGCTCCACGCCGCACCACCAGCTGCTACGGCTAAATAACTTATTCGGTGGCGCCAAATTTGAAATTCCCGAAAATAGGAATAATAAAATTCAGAGAAATAAGTTGTGTTCAACTGACAATGAGTTCACCCTGTGGGTATGAATATACATTTAAATATACTTTCATGAATTATAACTTCGTAAATCATGCAAGTACATCGCGAGAGTACATCTTAATCTAAGGAAACAAAAAAAGAGCTTCATGGCGATGTTTTTGAAAGATACTCGTTCATACGAAATTTGATATTACGAAGTGCCGATTTTTCCGGTCCCGTCAACTTCGTAATTTCGAGTTTCTACTGTAAAGAGTTACCAACCTATAAGATCTCCATGTTTAAGAAACTTACTTTGGCGGCAGGTTTACTGCTCTCCCAGAGCTTCTCCTCTTTGAGCGTGTGCATAGTGTGTTTCATTTTAGAATTACCTTTAGAAAGTTCCTGGATAACTAGATGTGGGGAGGATACCCTGGGTTTCAGGGATCCATAGAACACAGAGAGATTAGTTCGCAGTCTCCTATTGAACAACAGTTGAGACCAATCAAGCCATGGCAAAAGGACAATTGCGATATTCAGTCTGTTGTGACAGCAGATGTGATATTTTGGTTTCTGCAGCCATTTTGAGAATAATCTTGCTGATTTTTACAGCCATCTCAGGAAAACCATTACTCCTAGGATAATAGGGACTGCTTGGACAGAACATAATCTCATTTTCTTTATAGAATTCCCTACACATGAGAAAGGCAAAGGGCATACTGTCTGCCATCAGAACTCTCCGAAAACCATTCATTCCTCTCTTTAACCCTTTCGCTAAGAACGATTTGATAGAACGGCGTAAATTTTTCTACGCAAACGAATGAACGACGTGATAGAACGTCGTGCCGCTAAGGTAGCCCTAAGCAGGCCTAAAAGGTGTGTGTTATAAAGGACTTCTTCTCGGGACGCCGTCGGTACCCTTTCTCGGTTCGCGGGAGGGGATTACCTCGACCCTTCCTCGCAGTGTGCGCCCCACTCACAGCAGGGGTCCGCAGTCAGTTGCTTGCTGGAGCAGTGGAATAACAAACTTAAAAGTTTTTGTGTAATTGTCAAATTGAGTATTATAAGTGCATTCCTTATGTTTAGCTCTTCAACTACAAATTTTAAACGGAGTTTTACTGTTATTTTAACGTAGTTTGTGTGTAAAGGAATCTTTACCATTGATACGATTTTTGTTGCGAGAGAGTTTAATATTAACGTTAGAATTTCGTTTAAAAGCTGTAAAGTCATTGTAAAACAAGAATAATTCATTTCCGATTAAATAAATATCGAGGCTGTAGCTACAATGTTTTTAGCAAAACCATCGCATAAAAAATAGTTGACCGCGACTGCATGCCGTAATGGGCACCCCAAGCGGAAAAGGGTGGAGATTATCTCAGCCCGGTGGCCGAGAAATAGGTTCAACACCCCTCTGGCCCCCGACCCAAGTTAGGGAAATAGGTACCGGTGAAGATCCTAGCGTACAAAAGATCCTAGTGATTTTTGTAGTGAAAGCTCCATACTGGCAAAGCAAAGAAATTTTCCCTATCCCCATCGCCAAAGGGTTAAATTTAACCTTTGAAGATTTTACTGACAGGCCTTGCGCTATCAGTAACTACGGACTCATCATATGAATGTGTGTATGCTTTCACTAAATGAATGAGCCTGCTTCACTCTACACGACACTGCAAAGTGATTTAAAATACTACATCTCTTACACTTTTTCCCATAAGCAGGGAATTTTCTTATTCTGTGTGATGCATTACACCGCTTGCAGTGAAAAACTCCCTGATCCCCTTTATGGTGAAGTACATCCACATACTGGCACAGAACGTGCAACGTAGTTGCTCTTTCAATGAGGTATAAACTCCACCAACAGCCAAACGGCCCAACTTCATGCAATGAACAGAGAGACAATAAAAAAACTGAACAGTGAGGATGCCTAGGTGCAAATATGCCAAATACCAGTGAGGGGTGTGCTTTGCAGATGTGGAAATTTGCGTGCTAAAACCGAAAATCTAGTTGGCGATGGAAAATTGAGCGTTTATACACAGCTTTGCAAATATGCAAAGTCGCACACTTAAGGGTTAAGATGTAATTGACACGACCCGGGTTTCGACACTTGGTGTCATCTTCAGAAGCTGAAGAGGATTACTTAAGGAAATGATTTTATGCAAATGGATTAATGCAGATAATCCCTTTGCCTGTTGTCCTTGCCAGTGCCTTCTTTTATTTCCTTTTTTTTGCATTGACTATTGTGGATTTAACCAGGCAATGAAATTGTATCATATCTCACAATTGCAGAGTTGATTTCTTCTCACTCTTCTATTCTTATCCTTCGCTTTAATCGTCCTTAATTTTAGAATGGATATTTTTCTATTAAACCCTAGACTTTTCATAGGCAAAGCTTCAGTGGTCCTCCCATTAAATATTTAACCAATGTCTTAACCCATCAATAAACAATGCCTGCATCTGCGTATAGATTGCATAAAATAGACTGCTGTAAATGCGAAAGAAAATAGTTTGCAAGTAAGAGCTTTGAGATGCTTGCGAATATTTTAATTTCCAATCGAAGTTATTTGCCTGATGGAAGCCATTAAAAGTATAATATTGATTTTATTGTTCTGTTGGTCGTTGTTGACATAGAACATGGTCAGAAACATATATACCTACATGATGACCTTACCATAGTTACCATAGGGTTACCATACATCCTCATTTATGCGGACATGTCTGTATTTTCGACTCTTAATGTAGCATCCGCGTACATTTTTACAACTTCTGCTGATGTCCGCAATTTTTATTTTTGGGGAGTAAAATCTTTAGATCTTTGTTTTCCTCTCCTATCACCAAATAGTCAAATACATTTTTATATCGATTATTGAATTGTACCATCAGCGATCTGTTAGGGTGCTTTTGATTCAGGGCTATAGCCGGCGATAGATGGCGGTGGTTGGGGTGATGGCAGCTGGGGAGGGGGGAAGGGGTGTGCCGTGGAATATAGGTATTTCACTGTACATAATTGAACGATTAATGTTTCATGTGACATTGCTAAGAGGGTGTTGATCAATTCCGTTGAGGGTGCCCGCATTTTGGGGTTTCAAAATTATGGTAACCCTAACCTTCCATAAAAGATTTACAATATTGTCTGAAAAAACTCATCAGTACTATAAAAACATTTATTAAGAAGTAGTTCTTTGAGTTTTAATTTTAAAGAAGACACAGATGACATACATTTAAGGTTTGTAGGTAACTTACTGTACAAAAGTCATGCCGAGTGAACAGGGCC
Source organism: Pyrrhosoma nymphula (assembly GCA_963573305.1). Taxonomy (NCBI): domain Eukaryota; kingdom Metazoa; phylum Arthropoda; class Insecta; order Odonata; family Coenagrionidae; genus Pyrrhosoma; species Pyrrhosoma nymphula. The sequence goes on along the minus strand of OY754337.1, from coordinate 126,123,214 downwards.
ATTCTTACAAACGGAACGTCATTGTACTCGCAGGTGAACATTCTCCCTTCCACGAGTCATGAACCATTGAGTTAGGAATGAACATAGATGGATTCCTTTTTTACAAATAAACATGAGTGAAAAATACATACATATGTTGGGGAAAGGTCATGATATTCAGTTGCCTGAACAAAGGCCTTCCAGGGGTCCTGATGAGCACACTCATCGTTGCCTTTACAGACCTCTTTTGCATGTGAAATGCCTTCATTGCTGCGTATCTCAAACCCTTTTCCAGTGCTCATAAATGGATATATTTGGGATTCTTAGTGTTTCCTACTGGATTTTCGTGGTGATAGGAAAATGCCCCCATCTCCTTAGTAATAACATGCTCTTGTTTCATGGAAATGCGAACGAAGCATATGCAGTCAATCTCTGGTGCTCTGTGAAGCAAGATCTCCGTCATCTTAATAGACTTCACTCATTGGACCAGGTTTAATATGTCCATGATGAGAAAACCACCTTTGTTATTTCCACAAACTTTATTACGCTGGCACGATGCGTGTTACACCACACACTGTGGCATACTCATGTGCATTTAGCGGTAGGTTGGGTGGGAATACATAGCCTGGGCTTAAGTTGAGGAAAGGAGAGGGGGTGGGGAAGGGGGGAGGGGAGAGGATTTCCGTTAAGTTTAAAAATGAGTACCCAAGAGGCTGTGGGTTTCTCGGAAGACTGCTAGGCGACTCCGATGGCTGGGGGGGAAGGAGAGGGGTGTGGAGTGTTTAGAGGGGGTTTCTAGGGGTGTGAGGTGGGAGGTGCAAGGGGGGGGGGTGAGAAGAGGTGCATGGTGTAGGAGGATTTGGGGACCAAGCGCTTTAAAAACCGCTGTGACCACCCTCTTAAAGAGGAAAGGTCTAATTACCTCTAACAGAAAATATGTAATACACACGTTTTTTTTTTAAATCACCGTCATTAAGGTGTGCGACTAAAACTTTACACAAACAAGAAAAAACTAATTCTTCTCCCTAACCAACAAAATTATCTAGAGTTTATATGGCCTCCTGGTAATATAAATTAATATGTTTCCTTGTCATTATTTTTTGTAATGTGACTTCTCCATCTGTGTAGAGGGAGCTCATGTTTGTGTGTTTTTCAGGCCGAGTGGACATGCTTCAGACGCCATCTAGTTGCCTCGCTGTCGGAGTGCCGATGCGGTTGGGTACGGGTATGTTTGATGTCAGCGTTCCATTTCATGGCTGACTTTGCCACCTTTTGAGAAGTGATGGGCTGCTCTTCGAGAGTGAGCGACGCCATCTCTCCTCACTTGTGCTAATTCCCAGAATGCATGTGTGGTGCGTGTATTGTGCGTGTGTATGTGTGAGCTCCAATTTAAGAAGCGGAAAGAAGCTGTGTATTTTATCCCAGGAATTCCCTCTTGATGCTAGATTTAGAGTTTTTTGTCCATAAACTTTATTTATTTTTGTACTTTCGAGTCCTTGGATATGAGATGCCATGTGCTGCTGGTGTTATCTTTTGTGGTAGCCCTTCATGACGGCAATATTTGGTCTACTCTTGATGTAGCATCATTCGTTGGCTATTTGGTGTTGAAATACACTGTCTGAAATTCTTGTGAAATAAATAAAAGTCTTTGTTTAAATTAATTTATTTTTTATTCTTATTATTTATATCTTGCACATTTGATTAGGGTTGCCAGCATTCATGCACATTTTCCCTTGTAGTCAGTGAATGGATCTATCAGTGGTCTATCAAGGAGACCTGGAGAACCTTGAAAAATCAGGGAAATTGAAAAATTTATCTGTTCATCATACTAAATGAATAATGTTGAAGATTTTGTGCATACGTTAACCAAAATATTTTAATACCCCAGTGACTCTTTGAAAGTATTTCAATAGCATTGTTGTTATTATTTTTTTTATTCAACTAACTACCTACTAAATAAGCTACCACCCTTGAAGTAGAAAATATGAGTTCAAAAAACTGCTGACTTAATGAAATAATCACTTATTCCGCCTCATGATTCTTCCGTACTTTATCGGAAAAACATTTTGTAGACATTCCTGAAATATGAACGCGACAGAAAACAATTTTTTTACGATACTAAATTCTCGGCCTTTATAATTTAAGAAAATTTCAAGCGCTGCACGTAGGTAACATTAGTACAGTTATTAGCCCTCCAAAAGGGAGCTATGTGAAGTAAAATATGTGAATCAACATGAGGAAAAATCCTCTAGGCATGAACCAGTGGTGCTGCGGCCGATACGATTATAGGTTGTTCCCCGGTCGCTCAGACTTTCAAACTTGAATGAGTACTTAATGTCAATGGTTGTCATAAATTAAGCATTTATGCATTATCTTTGAATATCTACCATTCATTTTGCACAAATATTCCATGAAATTTCATTTAGAAAAATAAACCTTTACGATTTATAGGTAAATAATATTTTTGGTGAGTTTATGTAGGCATTAGGAAACCACAACTGCATTGGTTTTTATATCATGGGCGTAAATACGGAGGAGATGATTTTATTGAAGGATATCTTTTTTATCACATTTTCAAATTTCAGTCTCGGCTAGTGAGAGCAAGCAGAAATACGCTCTCCTTGAAGTGTTCTTCTATAGCGCCACTTCTGCTATGCAGGGGACACCAAGGGGTAGCGCGCTAGTGTCAGCCTATTTGCTGGATTTTCAATGAACCCCGATTCTTGTTCGGCCAAAAACTGGCTTCACATCTGCTCGAAGGCAGATCCTGTCTACAAACTCTGGACCATTTAAATCAAGGTAGGTGAGCTCTACGGCCTCTATAGATTAATCAGATAATAAATTTCTCCAATGGCCGTAAAATATATGCACCACTCGTCAAAAAATCAAACACTTACTGTGTTGGTTTGCAGGAATGAGAACTCCGCAACTGGGACCAACCACAGCCTCTCCACCAGAATACCCTCCTGTGGTAGTTTACGGGAAAGTAATTTCCTCGCCAGGGACCACCACAGACACACACACACAACCCAATTGGAATCCTTTGTAGGCTAATGGGGCCTCGCTAAGTATTCCTGGGTTATAACCTGGGATCCTTCGCAGAGCTATAGTGACTCAACTAAGGATGCCAAGTAATTAACACAACCACACACGCAATCACACAAAACACTCACTCATGCACACAATAGGGCCCCAAATTTCTGGGAGAACAGCTCAAAAAGAGCGTTGTAAAATAGAACAAAAACAGGGAACGAGGGTGAACTTCATATACGCGTATTTCGACCACAAAGTGGTCCTCTTCAGCAAGCTGAAGGGAAAAACACTCGCAACACGAGGTTGAAAGTCCATTCCCGCAAACCAATACAGTATGTGTTTGATTTTTTGACGAGTGGTGCATATATTTTATGGCCATTGGAGAAATTTATTATCTGATTAATCTAGACCATTTATTTATATTTTTTCGTATTTTCTCGGATTTTAACAAGTTGGAGCGAGCCTATATTCTTGCACTGCGGAAAAAACATGCACACGTATTAACTTCTGGAAATGCGTCCTTTGAGCCGCTCTTCATATCGAAGCGTAGCAATCGTATCCAGCAGATGCAAATGTTCTGGCGACAGAAAAAAAATCTGCTTGGCGCAGAAACATTCTTTAAATGTTTTTATGATGAATATCATCCGAAAGTATGCAGTTCCACGCCATGAATGAAAAGTTAAAGTCCTTCAATTGAAATAACATATGAGGTGGGAAAAGAAATAGTGTTTTAATTATGTGATATTTATTTTTGCTGCAATCTAATATTTTCCTCTCCCCCACGATAAAGGCTTCGCTTCAATATAATATGCTGCTCCGCAAAAAGGTAATAGCAAATATATTTTGCATAACTTCGGAAATAGTTATGATCTCTTTTCTACTTATATCATGTTCACTACTGAACGAAAAATTGAGTCACAAAAGTCATTATTCGAGCGCAGTTCCTGGGAAAGTCCTTTAAGTGCATGCATCGCAGTATATTCAAAATTAATAATCAGTTCATTGTTTATCGTCTTAAGAAAGAGCCACGACCAATCGAAGCCCATCATGCTATTCACGGAAGTAGCCTTGTATTTTCAAAATCTAAACATATTAGGCCCGTCGGAATCTGAAGTCCGTTTTCGGTCAAACAAGAATCGGGGTTCATTGAAAATCCAGCAAATAGGCTGAAAATTAAAAATTACTATTTTGTTACTGCCGTAAATGTACGAGATTTGGAAATTTACAGCGTTTCCGTAAAATATTGGAAAGAAAAGATATAGGGAAGGTTGGGGCACAATGAAATACGGGGCACAATGAAACAGTCGGTGTACCGAGCGAACCGAAAGGTCTAGTGACACGGGATTCCGACAGAGAGAGCTGAGGGCGACCCCAAACAAAGCCAGCTATCGCGCCCTTTCCACTAGTTGCGTGACAGACTCCACGAGGTGAAGTGCGGTTTTGTGTGGTGAAACTAAAATTTTTATTCAAACGGATTTTCGTCTCTAGGTAAGAGTAATTGTTTTATTCAATCGGCACTTATAACATTTCATTATACATGTAGCTCTTAAGATTTTGCCCGACGTTGGCTTTTCTACCTCTTCACGTTCATCGTAGGGAGTGAAAGAAATCAAAATGGCTCGTATGGGGTTCCTTGAAACAGCGGCGTTCGGGGTACAATGAAACGTTTCATGGAGCCCCATGTGTTTTTCATTGTGCAGTAAGCAGTTGTTTTATTCGTTTTATTTAAGAATGTTGCGAAATCGACATCGGAAAACCAGCAAGGGACTCTTTGTTGAAGATGACATGAAGGCAGCAGTGGAAATGGTCTTGGGCGGATGGAGTGTGAGACGTGCTGCTGCTCTAAAGAATGTGAGCCATGTCACGTTATCTAGGTATGTGAAGAAAACGAAAGAACATGGTGATGCAAATGTGAGATATGCGCCTAATTACTCAGGATAGTTTTCTCAGCAGAGCAAGAGGAGAAACTGAAAAACTTCCTAATTACGTGCTCTAAAATGTACTATGGCCTACCAGTAGAAGATTGCCGGCGAGTTGCATATGAAATGGCAGTGATGAACAAAATACCATGTCCTCCATCATGGGGAAAGAAGAAAGTAGCAGGCATTGACTGGTTTTATATTTTTTTGAAAAGGCACCCCAAACTCACCCAAAGAACCCCTGAGGCTTGCAGCTTGTCTCGCGCTACGTCTTTCACCAAAGACAATGTAAATCTGTTCTTCAATAATTTGGAAATGTTGTACAAACAGCATCCAGAATTTGTTGATGGGACAAGGGTGTTCAATTTAGATGAAACGGTCACATCAGCTGTACAAAAACCCCAACGAGTAGTGGCTGAAAAAGGCGTCAAGCAAGTGTGCAAAGCTACAAGTGGAGAAAAAGGCCCTGACGTCACCACAGTATCCATAATTTCTGCATCTGGGACAGGGTGGCGATCGTCAGGGAAAACCGGGAAAACCTGGAATCGTCAGGGAATTTTGAATTTCTGGAAAAGTCAGGGAAATGTCAGGGAATTTTCGTAACAGTCAGGGAGAAACTTGGGTAGGAAATTCTCATTATTTTTCTACCATTACGTTTATCGGCCAGTCTTTCCTACCCTTTATTTCACCAAAACATTTCAACAACTAAAACTAATGTCCGTCGCTGACGTTCATGGAATAAGCCCCATCAATTCGTGGCTCATTCAGCTGTGAATCTTAGTTATTTAGTAGTGAATCAGACGTACAATGTATCCCTTCTGCATATCCTTATTGTGGTATTTGCCTAGTAATGTTAAAATTCATGATCACAATGTATTACGCTAATCACAAGGAATCCGAGGCTATGCTGTTCGGAAAATTTTACCTCGCATTTTTTTTATAACTTCCGAGGCATAGCTTGAGAAGTAGCTGGAGCGGCTGGAGCATACTAGCTCGTAGTAAATACATGCTTACAGTTGTAAAAATACGAGACAATGATTATTAAAATGGTAATACAAGTACGTGTAAACAAAATCTTACGCAAGATCATCTTCGATTCCCATATCGCCCTTCGTGAAAAAGTAAGAAGAGCCCTCCTCCCCTCCCTTCCTTTCACGCTCGACGTAATTGTTGAATAGCCCCCTTAGCTCCCTCTCTAAGCAATTTAGTCAGGTCAAAAACCACCTCAAACATGATATTCCTGAATATGATGCTGCCGTTGCCAATTGCCTCCTGTCTTCGCTCGCAGTGGCGCGCTAACGTTTTGTTTGTTTATCCAAATAGTTTTACATCGCAATTAATATGCAATACTCTTGCAATCAAGGGGTTATAACCACGTTAATCAAATTGTTATTCGCTTCTGAAAATCACTCGCGCTATCCGATTTTGATCCAGTCCCACAAATTGGCTTTGGTTTGTATTTTTCGCGCATCCTAGTGATACATTTTCCGGAGTCCGACAGTTAATTGGCCATTGACTTTTCCTTCGATGCCTTTTCACTAATTCTCAGCTTCCCAGAACTACCAAGACGCGACTATAATTTGGATGAGAGTTTAACTTATGAAGATTTAATATTTTTTTTCATTAAGATGTAAATGCAGCTTTTAATGTAATGATTTAAGCTTTTAACATTTTCTGAGTTTTAACGAAAATTTAATTCAGCAGAAATAAAATATTCCAATAATAGGTGACCTGTTGGCGATTGGTCAGGGAAATTGGTAAATCCATCAGGGAATAGTCAGGGAAAAGTCAGGGAATTTAAAAATTGGATATCAGTAGCCACCCTGTGGGAGCACTATTCCTCCAGTCGTGATTTTTCCACGTGTCCATTTTAAAGAGCATATGACTCAAGGAGCATCTCCAGGCACACTAGGCTTAGCCACCCCTACCGGTTGGATGACATCAGAACTATTTGTCGAAGTTATTAAGCATTTCATTCGCTACACCTGCAGCTCTGGAGAGAACCCTACTCTATTAATTTATGACAATGTAGAAAGCCATTTATCCCTGGAAGCTCTCATGCTATGCAAGGAAAATGGTGTTTCAGTTTTGACTTTACCTCCCCATTCATCGAATAAAATGCAACCACTGGATATTGCGCTTTTTGGCCCTTTTAAGACATTATAATGCAGCTCTTGACTCTTGGATGATGCAAAACCCTGGGAAAACAGCTTCAATGTATAATACATCATCCTTCGTGAACACAGCTCATCATAAAAGCATGACGCCTTCCAATATAATTGCAGGTTTAAAAAAAGTGGGGTACCTCCATTTGATCGACATGTTTTTACCGAAGCAGACTTCTTGTGCAATTATGTGACTGATCGACCGCCTGCTGGCACTGTGGATGATCAACCACCCAAGACACATGGTTATACTGCGCCAAGTGAGTCGCCCAATGGTTCCCTCCCACAAGTAGAAGAAGGAGCAGCTGAATATCATGCAGAAATCAGTGCCCTTGATCCAGGAGCTGGTCCAAGTCAAGCTTTCCTCTCTCCTGAAGATTTTCGTGGTTATCCAAAAGCAGGAGATCGGAAAACTGATCGAAAGTCGAGGAAGAGAAGCAAGAGTATGATAGCTACATGCACTCCAGAGCCATTGCAGAAAAGAAGAAGACGGTTCTACTTTCCATGAAGAAGGCGGCCAAAAGGAGGTTGTTTGGACCAAAGAACAAAAAATCTGCACAAACTAAGGACGTTTATTCATCAGAGGATGACGATAAAGACGTTCAATATGTAGACACGGACGACAATGGGGACATGGATGAGGATTTGTTTGCTGTTGAGCCTGATCATTATGCAGAATTGTTCCGTCTTCCTGTTTTAGATGATTATGTCTTAGTTGAGTTCAAAACTAGAAGCCAATCCAAATTCTACGTTGGTCGAATCACCAAGATGAAAGATGATGAGGGAGACTACGAGGTAAAATTCCTACGACACCGAAAATGCAACATCTTCGTGGAGCCTCCTGTAGATGACATTGCGGCGGTTAATGGTACAGACATAAAGATGCTGTTGGAAAATCCGTCTGTGGCTCAGGGTACTAAAAGACAAAAAGGTTTAACTTCATTCGGAGTCGATTTCAGCAAATTGAACATTGGCTAAATGTAAAATGATTTCGTGTTTGTGCCTAAATAGGACCAGTTGAACTTATGTTTTACTTCAGATACATTTTCATACGACTTTAAGTTAATTAATTGGAGAAATAAAGTTTTTTCTTTCATCATAGTGTTTTTTTCAGTCGTTTCAAGGCCCCGTGCCCGGGCATGGAGCACAATGAAACAAAATTCATTTTTTGGAAAATGACCGCTCATGGTCACACTTGATGCAAAAAATGATGGTTGACGCATTTCTTATATAGATTAGATCCTAAGGTAACAGGAAAAAAATAAAAAGTTGAAAAAAAAGTCTCAGGTGGGGAACTATGGGTAAAACCAACTTTAGTGTTTCATTGTTCCCCACCCTCCCCTATGCAGTGACTGGGGCTCGAGCCAGCGCCACATTACGGGGTTCAGTGTCCCTGTGTCTACCCACTCGGCCACGGAAACCGTTAGCACTCCAAATGATTTATACGGAGGGAAATTCTATAGTTGCGTTTTTCTCTCGGACCCGGGCTCAAATGGAATAAAGCCGTGATACTTTTCCCGCATTCTATCAGTACCTAGTTTCAGATAATTATTGCCTCATTTGGATCCCGAAAATAATAGTCACGCCATATCTCCTTGTCAGAAGAGTAAATAATAATACGTATGGTAAGTTATAAAGAAAATGATTTCTAGTTCTCGGCAATTCGTTGTATCATTATTCAACTCTCTCAACTCAAAATTATACTCTCCTTAAAATTTCACTTTCCTATTCACAAGCAAACAAAGGCGGAAATGCGCACTACTTTGTGCTGTCACGTGGCTATAATAATTGAGCGTGTACTAATGCCTACCAGAGCAAAGCAATCGCGATTTTTTCGCATTCCCTCGCATGGTCTGAGATTTAGTTGTTCGCCCGGAGAAATTTGCCGCTTTCCGCGCAAGCTCCAGCAATGTCGCCGTGTGCACAGGCATTAACAGAGCAAGGCAATCGCATACGATTCTTCAGCATTCCAGCGGATAACATTCGATTCCTAGTTCAAACCAGGGGTGTGACCCGAAAAGGCACTTTACTTTTCGTGCCGTGCCTGGGAGGCACCCGTACTCGGAGTCCGAGCCTCGGCGTTGAAGGAGACCCAACCCTTCGCCGCGGGTGGTTTATAGCACCAACTGACCAGTCACACTATAGTTTATAACTTCTTAAAGTTAAACATAAATCGCACAATTATGCTCGCCTTTGTGTCGTACTATTCACGCTGATGAAAATGGTTTGTTAATCGCAGTTATACGATAGATATTAACCATTTTACGTCCATTAGTAAATCAAGACAATTTAATGCACATTGAATTACTAAAGCACGTAAAATTGTTAATATCTATCGTATAACTGCGATTAACAAACCATTTTCATCAGCGCAAAGTACGATACAAAGATGAACGTAGCTTTGCGATTTATGTTTAACTTAAAGAAGTTATAAACTATAGTGTGACATGTCAGTTGGTGCTATAAACCACCCGCGGCGAAGGGTTGGGTCTCCTTCAACGGCGAGGCTCGGACTCCGAGTTCGGGTGCCTCACAGGAACGGCACCAAAAGTGCCTTTTCGGGTCACATCCCTGGTTCAAACAGAGAAAGATGCAGCGACCCCATTCACTCGCAAGCTTCGGTACCAGACGCGATATATATCGCCGCGTGTTCTCGAACCATCTCACGTTGCGGTGTCGATCACTGCAATGCAGCGAAGGAGCGACTGCAATTGCTGGGTGCACGAATCAATGTACACATGTAGTACACCTAATGACACATGATGGGTGAAGGTTGGAAAATCCTTTTTCTCTCCTCTTCGTTCACCCTGCAAGCGGGTAAGGAGCGGCTAACAGGAAGATTTCCCAGAACGGAAAGGAGCGAGATGGACAGACACGTGCTGGCGTTCATTCTCTAAAGGAGGTGCGCAACAGACGACAGCCGAGTTCTTTGTAAATAGTCGACAAATTGCGTGCTGAAAAAGAAATGCTTCTTATCACGAATTAAGTAAAAAAACTTCACATTATCCATGTTGGATACATTTACTGAAAATCAACTCATAAACAACAATCGGTGATGCGATTCACAAAGTTCTTTTGTTTTTTTTCGTGTTAAGCGCACTCACTCCAGTGCTCAATTCGCACAATCGACGATGATCCGGATCTATTGTTAAGTCTGAAACGGAAGGAAAGCAACTGTGTTGCGACGTGATAGGAGGGCACTCCAGAGCGAATGGAAAGCGTGTTCGATGTCCAACGACGGCCGATGTGCGTGCGAGCTTCTTCTTCTTCAGATGCCGGTATCTGCGATTTGAATCATCTTCTCCTTCGTATCTTTGTCCGAATCGTTGTTGGTCAACGCCGCAGCATTTGGCGTAGAGGCGTCGGTCCGGAGGAGAACTTCGGGAGGCCGGAGGAGGTTCGCTCTAGCGCCATCTTTGTCGTCGTCGCACGCCTTGCTCCTTCCACTCCCAGCGGAAGAAGAATAAAACAGTCGCCGGACGATGGGCGAGATGAGCATCGGGTCGACGTCAGCGGGGTCGTTGAATCCAGTGGCCCAAGAGACGGCGAGTCCCACGGCCAGCACGATGATCACCCCGATGACCGTGTACCACAGGTAGGACACGGAGTAAAGGAAGAACGGACCCTCCCTGCAACAACAAGAGCACGCAATGAATCATCCATCTCTCACACTTATCTAAGGGTCCGGTTTCATAGCGCCTGGTTAACGTAATACGTAAGTTCATTTCGTCTTTGCATATTGAAACACACTGTTAGTCAGCTGACGTGAGCTTTTTGATGGGATAACGCATCAACTTCCATTTTCCTACCGAGAAATATTTTAACTACAGTCGCCACGGCGAAAGATGTCCGATGACAGCTCAAAAAGTGAAAGGTGCCTTCGGAGCCACGTGGATCCTAGGGCCAATAGAAGAGCCCCTTCACCACCTCATCCCCCTGCCGACCCTGACGACGTTGTCACATGCCCTTCACTTTTTAGTCTCTTTATGAATCCTCGCTCGTGAGTTTGTTTTCGGTGACTAGTGCTTCAATTTTTGGGTGTGCAGTGTACGGATTATTATACTTACGCGCTTTTAGAGTGCAGTATAGTAATATTTCTATACTTTTCCGTTCCATCGATTGTGCAGTAGTTATTCATTCTATATTATTCAATAGAATGAGCGGAAATAAACGCGGTCGTGGTGCTACATTGCACTCGCAAAGTCGCCAGATGATTGTGAGCATCTATGAATATTTTGAAAAAGAGAAGGTTAATGGTGGCCCAATCCTTCCTGTGGCACGAGTGATGGAAAGAGCTGCCCAAGCCTGCGGGGTTAGCTCGAAATCAGTGTCGATAATCCTGAAAGAGAAGTACGGTGACAACAATAGCGAGAAGGAGCCGAGTGCTGTACTGCGGACACCTTCGAAGAAGAGACCGAGAAGAAGACAGAAAACCTGCCTGGATAATTTCAGCGAAGAAGCCATTAGGAGACATATATATGGATATTACGAGAAGAAGGAGTATCCGACAATCCAAAAGTTATTGCATTCTTTGAAAGAAGCAGATCTCTTCGAAGGTGCTCAAACAAGTTTAAGGATTGTGCTGAAGAGACTGGGTTTCAAGTGGAAACAATTTTCAGGGAACAGGAAAATTTTGATGGAGAAGGGTGATATAGTGGCGTGGCGGGGGAGATTTCTTAGAGAAATAAAGAAAGTGAACATTGAGGATGTGGTATGGCTGGATGAAACGTGGGTAAATGCAGGCCATTCTAAAAGTGTAATCTGGACTGATGAAACGGCAAAAGGAACCATGCCAGCCCCTGTGGGAAAGGGATCCCGGTTGATACTTCTTCATGCCGGAACATCAGAGGGTTTTATCCCGAATTGCACACATTTATTCAAGGCCAATAAAAACTCGGGGGACTATCATCAAGAAATGACGAATGAAACTTTTAAAAAGTGGTTCGTTAACCAACTTCTGCCTAATATCAAAGTGAATAGCAAAATTGTTATGGCCAACGCTCCTTACCATAGCATTAGAATAAATAAGGGTCCCACCAGCAAATGGCTTAAGAAGGACATCGTCGACTGGCTACGAGGGAAGGATGTGAAGGAATTGGAGCCGGGGATGAATAAGATGGAACTACTGGCTCTTTCCAAATTTCACCAGCCTCGCTTTCCTATGTACGAAATCGACGAAATCACCAAGGAAAATGGACATCACATCCTGAGAATCCCGCCATATCACTGTCATTTCAATGCAATTGAAATGATTTGGGCGCAAGTGAAAGGATATGTAGCCGAGCGAAATAAGACATTTAAGCTACAAGACGTGAAATTGCTTACGCAGGAAGCCATCCTTAACGTGAGTGCTCCAAATTGGAATAATGTTGTCCGGAAAGTTTCGTCCATCATCGATGAGGCCATTCATACTGATGGCATTGTGGAGTGCAGTGTGCAAACTTTGATAATTAATCCAAATAGCAGCAGTGACAGTAGCTTCAACAGTGGAACGACAGGTGACGAATCTGCTCTATCAGAGAAAGGGGAAATAATCTCTCCCAGAAAACGGTACGTAATCATAAAAATATCTGTATGTTTAAAAACCAAGATAACTTCAGGCAGGAATTTTACTAATAATGGATTATTCTGCATTTCAGATCAACGCGACGTTCTTCTTCACCAGGGGAGCTTGAAGGAATATACCCTTTAGACTAATTACTGGAAAATCAAAAATATGTTGTGCTCCAAATGAATGAGTTAACATGTTATTATTCAATTTTCTTGTAAACTAGCTTGAAATAATACAAATTAAGTCAGAAGCACTTCTTTGTTTACATTTATTCCTTTACGATTGTAGCCATATATAGCGATATATCATATTATAATATGAGACTTTTATAAGCAAAGTTAATTCCTAGGTTGAAACGCTCTACCCTTTAATGTGGCCTTTTATTTTTTGTGATTAATTTGCCAATTTTAGCTAACTAATCTAGCAATTCTTCCCAAAAAGTTGGATTCCTTAAGGCACCCCTCCCCGTCGTCCCCTTGACGCTCTCGGTCACCTCCCACCTGGCAACACTGCCCCCTCCCACTTACTCGGCCGCTCTAGCTGCCATCGGACTTCTTTCGCCGTGGCGACGTAGATGTGACTTTTAACCAGAGATGTGATCCGATATAAGGCACTTTACGTTTCGTGTCGTACCCTGGGAGGCACCCGAACTCGGAGTCCGAGCTTCGGCGTGGAAGGAGACCCAAACCTTCACCGCGGGTGGTTCATGGCACCAACTGACCAGTCACACTTAACTTCTTAAATATCCATTTTTTGTAAAAAAAAAACTACTTTTCCACACTTTATTTCAAAACTGCGACCGGTTTCACCATAATATGGCATCTTCTGGCACATTCTGAAGCTTAGGTCATACAATATATACCCAGAGAAAGTTAAAAATGGTGGGGGTTTGAAATGGGGGGAGAGGAGCATTGGGGCATGGCAGAGTGAGAAGGGGTAGTGGAAGCTTAGCTTAGAAGAAGGTAAGCTTCAGAATGTGCCAGAAGATGCCATATTATGGTGAAACCGGTCGCGGTTTTGAAATAAAGTGTGGAGAAGTACAAAGTTTTTTATCTATCTATCTAAGTCTATCACTTCCACGAAGTCAAGCCTGAAACAATCAAATTTAACTTCTTAAAGTTAAACATAAATCGCACAATTATGTTCTTCTTTGTTTTTTAATATTAACGTTGATGAAAATGGTTTTTAAACCCAGTTCTACGACAGATAATAACCATTTTACGTGAATTAGTAAACCAAGCTAGTTTAATGTACATCAAATTACTAAAGCACGTAAATATGTTAATGTCTATCGTATGACTGCGATGAAATAACCATTTTCATCAGCGTGACTGGTACAACACAAAGACGAACATAGCTTTGTGATTTATGTTTAACTTTAAGAAGTTAAGTGTGACTGGTCAGTTGGTGCTATGAACCACCCGCGGTGAAGGGTTTGGTCTCCTTCAACGCCGAGGCTTGGACTCCGAGTTAGGGTGCCTCCCAGGGTACGGCACGAAACGTAAAGTGCCTTTTCGGGTCACATCCCTGCTTTTAACTTCGCGCTCTCTCATTTGAAAGAGATGGTCCGACAGGACATCGATATATAAAAAGTCTTAATGTGTGTTTTTAATTGTTATGTGTATATTAATGACTTTGATAACATAACCTGTATATGTTTGAGAAAAAATAAAGCTAAATTTACAATTCTTTGTTTAACTAGACATTACTAATTTATATTTTTGATGATGTCAGTAACATATTTTAAAAACAATGAATACCTACTTTTATCCGCAATGTTTGTAATATACCAGTAACAAATGCTACAGTTGTATTCTTTGAAAGGAATTTCTCCATTTTTTTCGATTAAATTAGGGAGTATAAACTTTCTTAGGGATCATTTTTGCTTCAATCGAAAGGTATATTCACTTGAATAAGTATTGAGAATACGAGAAAATATTAATAAGAGTAGGATGTGCCGAAAGTAAATGAAAAGCTAAAAAGAGAATTTTTAGTCGTTATATAGCGTTATTTCTGAGATTAAAAGTGAGAGCAGCAGCGTTGGGGGAAAAGCTGGCGAAAAACTCGACCTAATAAAGGCCACTTCGAAACTTCAAGACTTATTCGTTGCAGTGGAATTAATGTCATGGCGTATTCGGCCAGAAGTATAATGACAATTAAATTCATTGAGATTATGAGGACAGTGCGATTCAGTGGCCAACTGCCTTTTACGATGCTTAGGTATAGTGATCTGTATTGTAACGGTTCAGGCCGTTACACTTTTTTTTTTCGTGCAACCACCCATTCACCTTTTCCTTCCTGTTTACATCTACATCTACGAAGTACCGTGTAAGGCACCACGAGGGTGTGTGGCACGAGGTGATTCCACACCAGGCATGCAGCACTCGTCCCAGCACAAATCAGAACCTTGCAGGCTCCCCCAGTCGCTAGGCGCAAATACCAAAAAGCAGTCAGGAGAACAGTGCGCAGTCCAACCGGAAACTGGGAGAGTGATACGTAAATGAGCATGCAGAACAATGCTATACACACATCTATAGTGGTTAATATTACTGATACTGTTAATTTATGAATGCTACGAGATGCTACTTCATGCAGAGAACAAAATAAAACAATGCCTGTCAAATCGACCGGTGTGAAGTGTTAGTAATGATGTGGTGTTATTAAGTACAAGTGAAAATTCTACTCTACCTATTGAGGGTGGGAGTTTCATATGATTGATCTATCGCAACTATTATGATCTCTTATTGTGCGTGGGAAAAATGACATTTTCAATCTATCTGTTCGGCAGGCAATTTCCTTTGTCTTATTCCTGTGAGTTTACGGCTCGCTGAGGTTTGAGAGTGAAGAATGGGATGAATGTTTGGGTTGATGTGCGAAGGGTCGCCTGGAGTGTTTTGGTGATCGAAGGCATTTGTTTGGGGATAGTTGACTCCGGAGTTGAAACATCCCTCCATTTGTGCCCTCTTCCACCCAGGTTCCCCCCTGTGCTCTCTACCTCCCCTCCCCCAACCTCAATTTCATATATAAGGCGAATGCGACGGAGAATGGGTGGGTCTGGGTAAGGCCCCAACTGTACCCGTTCTGCTTGCCAGACGGATCGGTGAGATGGCCTACGGAAGCCCCCTCACAGGCCCTACGGAGGCCCCCCCCCGCTATAGGTACAGAGAGTAGGGTTGGCTCCCTCTCATTTGGGCCATCTCAAATAATGGCTCCACTCGCTAGCGACGAAAAATGTGTAAATGAAGCGGCATGATCCACGACTGAAAGAAAATCACACAACACGTGCAGAACTACCGCAAAATATTCATGGCATTTTATTAAATGATGGCAACGACGTGAATAGGACCAGGTGGCCCTATTTTTCTTTAAGGATGAAATCCCTTCAATGGGTTATTGATTAGAAGGGGACATTATTGGTAGCCTAATAGATTATTTTGCGTATTTTTCTTTGAGAATGATATCCCAGTAGAGGGTTGGTGTTTAGAAGGAGGGAGGGGGGGGTTATTCATTTCAGTATATCCCTACGCCACACAGTGGGAATTTTCGGGACCTCAGGCGACAAAACCCCGCTCTACAGCTTGTGAGTGGATGAAATGACATGTTTTTTATTTTAAATACTCATAATTTACATGTAGTTTAAGGACCCGCTGCGGAAAATACAGGTTAGCTTTATATTTTTACGTGAGAGTAGATTGAACTAACCTTGACTTTGAAAATAAGTTGAAACATCTTTGAATTGGCCGGATACAACTTAGGGGAAACTGACGATTTTCCTCCCGAATGCTTGGAAATGAATGGTGTTACCTTGTAAAGATTATTTTTTTTTAATGTAAAGTTTTAGGTTGGGTCAGTCAGCAAATAAGGCTGCAAATCACGCAGTCGCGGATTTACATCGCAGATCTACTTGGTTCACGTATATGAAAGTAAATAATATGTATGATGTTTCACAAATGAAAAAGTCTCCGCACAGACGCACCGCCGCATTCACTCACTCACTTGTCGTCGTATTCGGGTGCCAAGATGGTGGCGTTCCACAGCGGCGACGGTGGTGGTGCCTCGGTGGTGGCGGCGGTGTGGGGGCTGACGACGACGGGACACTCAGACACCGTGGTGAACTTCTTGGGGAAGGTGATGCGGCCGGCGGCGATGGCGGCCTGCGTGCCCAGAGACATCCAGGCCACGGTGGCGATGCTCGTCAATCCTCCGACGAGGGCGCCCTGCGGCGGGGATACACGATGTGTACTACATACATGCATGCATACGATGCAGCTCTCGCGAAAGCTTATGGCGTTTGGATACGCGGAAGAAGAGGGGTAAAGTTTTGGAGGGGAGGGGTAGGGAAATAGGGACATAGGGGGAAAGCGAAGACGTGGCGGCATTTGTGCCGTGCATTTAAGTTACCTAGTTTGAGAGCGAAAAATCACTTCACCTAGAATTTGATGGATTTGGCCTCGTTTCAAAGAAACAACTCACGTCTTCCTAATGATATCAAAATATCAACCCCTTGCCGAACTACTTTTCGAGCAATGTGCCTAAAAAATATATTTATTTATTTATTTATTTCAATAACCACCGAAAACAGCACTCATTGGGGTATTAACGATATTAACAATGGACGATCACACACAACCATGCCCTGGGAGGTGAAAAATCCTCCCCAGGCGGGATTCGAACCCGCGACCTTTGGGTTAGCAGGCGAGGACGTTACCCCGCCGAGGCCGGCAAAATTTATTTATATAAGCTGTTTTACATGGGATAGATTATGGCTGTGCACTCCAGAGGGAGAATATTGAAGGAAATAGGAACTTCTAGCACCAAGATATCGTAAAAAAACTAACGGTGTATATATTGCATGTATTCTCAACTATTTATAAAAAATAATCTATCACTCACCACAGTAAACTTTACTGAATCGCAAAAAAAACTTGCTGTTTTGAAGGGTTTTCAGCCGTACGGCGGGAAAAAATGAGTCAAGTTAGAGACTTATGTAGCTTCATTTATTTAATTTATATTTTTTGGCATATATAACTATATATTAAATTGGAGAAAGTGCAAAGAAAAGCAGTCAGGTATGTGTTAGGAAGATTTATAAGAAAACGGAAAGTGTTGAGAAAATGATCCACCAACTAGGATGGGATAGGTTAAAGCAAAGGAGGAAAAGGAGCAGGCTATGTGGGATGTATAGAATAGTGATACCGGGGAATGGGACGACCTAGGGAAGGAAATATTAAAGCCAAAATTTTTTGGAAAGAATGATCACCAATTTAAGATAAAGTGCCGATCACAAAGGACTAACGTTAAGAAGTTTTCATACCTAAATAGAACAATAGTTGACTGGAACGATGTACCAGCAAAGCTTCTCGAACCCTTCCCAAATATATTTAAGAATAGGTTGAAAAAGGATGTTTTTATCATTTAATTGTAAGGAATTGTTAACCAGGGCGATGATGTATATTGTTCGTACCTTGTTTATCTATGTTACCACCGGGCCAATTGTCCACTTGTAACATTATTAATATAATAATAATAATATTTGCGCCATAAATATTACAATATTTATTTCGTACTTCTTACAGACGCTGAAATCAAAGAATAAAATTTGAATATGGTCTCCACTATGACTAGGGATGAACTATCTCTTCCTCAAAACCACCTTTAAAAAATGTTATTTGAGTGACGCGGACAACACAAACGCCGCGCTTCCGAACGCCAATAAGCTTTCGCGAGAGCTGTACTTACAATACTTGTGTCAAACGTCGTACGCGCCTTCAAGGATTGTGGGTATGTGTCCAAGGACCAGTGGCTCAGTGAGTCTTGTATCTTTCGTCCATCGTATTGAAGGGTGTCGTTTGGAGTATGGATTGAAAATTTAAATCCAGAATCGACTTCGGATTAATCGACTTTCGACTTTGGTTTTTAAAATCGATTTTCTAAAAATTCGACTTTTGCCCAAAATAATCGAAAAATCGATATTTGTAAATAGTTAAGTAATTGTCTGCTGAAATACGTATGTGCCGTTGTAACAAAATGCAAAATATGAGTTAATGAAAGCACTAGGGATAAGAACAATATGGTTAAATTTATTAATACAATATATTATTTTAAAGATATTATTACGATATACAGGAAATTAATAATCTATAACAGATCCTTTAAACATAACGGTAATATAAGGAGAAAATCACATATAATTTAGTAGCAATTAGAATTGTATATTGAAGAGTGGGCATACCACAAAATGAAAAACATAATTTCATTTATTTCTTGTTTGCAAAGCCGTTGAGCCAGTGTTCCTCAGGTATGGACCTTATTGTGAAATGTTCTCCGAATAATCAATTTCGCACCTGAGTTGCAATTAACCCGGCTAAGAGAAAATAGTCGCTCACATAGACATCATAGACAATAGTCACACACAGTAGAGGCAACTAGATAGATAAAATCCTGCTGGCTAGTTTGTATACGTGGGGATTCTCCCTTAATCTCCTTCCAGGCTTGTAGTGGATTGGGGTTGGACTTGCGGTCGACTGGAGGGCGGTTTACGAACTGGCGCAGCTCGATTGGCAAAATTCAAACAATGTAGCAATCTAATCAAAAGATTGATGGGCTAGAATCGATTTTGATCGATTTTTCAAAACTAAAAGTCGACTTCGATTAAATCGAAAATCGGAGCGTCATAATCGATTTTTGATTGAAATCGAAATCTATTTTCCAATCTCTAGTTTGGAGTAAGACGAAATAATTCGTCTCGTGTCGTACGTCACCCGGCGCGGGCGATTCTTGGAAATATTCCTTGATAATGAACATGTATGGTGACGAATGTTTCACTCTTACTTCGTGATGAACGATATTGAACATTCCGGCTTTGCGGTTCAAAAAGAAGGAAATTTCTCACGAAGCTCTTTCTTTCTCAAATTTCGTCGTTACCAATCCCTGGATGTTTACGCATTTTCATTGGGTCACTCTGAACAACTTCATTCATTTTTGATCGAAAAAAAAGGGAAAAACAATGAACGAGTACGAAACTTGTAAACTTGTGAAGGGGTTTATTGCGGCATCCGCCATATTGCAGATGTAATCCTTCTTATATCCGAGATGTAGAACCTATCTCCTATCAACTGTTAGCAAAGAAAATTACTGGAAAGGGAATACTTAGGTGGGAGATGCCACATTGATTTGCTTGCTTCTTCTTTGATACTTTCATTAGTAAGTATGCTTTCCATTGGTGTAATGTTAATTATGCATTTAATGTCTCGCTTAACATTTGTTCTTCACCGTAATGGATGGTTCACGATTGTGTCATTGAAAAATAAGAATGGCGATGGCTTTCTTCATTCTTACGCAAAATGGATGCACTTTTAACAATAATAATTGTTAAAAAATATTCCGGGGGGCCAGACTAGGTAACAATTGTTCCTCCTAGACATCTCATAAATTAGTAATGGGGAATTACATTACCTGTAAAAATCCCTTAATCGAATGTATGTTGTTAAAAATGAAGAACATTACAATGCGACAAGTAAACGCTGTTAAATTATTGGGTGTCCACGTTGACAACCAAATGAACTGGAGTTATCATGTAGGAGAATAAACTAGTAAGTAGCCTAGCCTCAATACGCTTTCTTAAAAGATAGTTTAGGTGGAGTGTAAGCATTCAAATATTGACAAATATTTATTATTCATCATTTCAATCAGGAATATCTTACAGTTTAATGTTATGGGGCGACAACAGTCACTACGGAGATGTTTTCGTAATGCAGAAAAAAGCGATGAAATTTATGGTTTGTGCCAGTTATAAAAGAGTCCGCTGCAAACCCTTAAATTTAAAAAAATAGATATTTTTACCCTTGCCACGTTTGCACATTATAAAAATTGTTCCATTTGTTAAAAAATAAACAAAAAAAATAATGTCGGCAGCATTATTCAAAATGATGATCTTAGATGTGAATTTAGCATTCATAGCCGTGGGAATGTGCACGGCGATGGTCCGGATAAAATGGCACTAATATAAATAAAGTGGTCTAGTAAGCTGCCAGATGACATGATATGTATGTGTAACATATGTGTATTCAATAAGATAGCAAGGGAAATTTAATGATAGATCTACGTAGATGCAATTTTTTTAAATCCCTGCTGAATTCCACAGAGGAGGAAAAATCAATCGCCTTGACCTCTTATTCGCCCCGAGTCATATTTCACTAGATACGTCATTTTATCGCATGTGGATTTTTGTGTGGGCTTATAGGAACAGTTATTATTATTATTGTTCCTATGAAGCCACCAGATAATCCACAAAGGGGATAAGTTCGCCTCGGTATGGCATTAGTATAATTAAGTTTGTAGCGGTGTCCGTCAGTCCAGTCGGTTTTATTGTATTTTCTTGCGGTGGTTGAGAGCTC
Source organism: Pyrrhosoma nymphula (assembly GCA_963573305.1). NCBI lineage: Eukaryota > Metazoa > Arthropoda > Insecta > Odonata > Coenagrionidae > Pyrrhosoma > Pyrrhosoma nymphula. The sequence goes on along the minus strand of OY754337.1, from coordinate 126,102,171 downwards.
TGGAGTTGGAGAAAAGTGCGTTCAATTCAGAACGTGTCCGCGCACAACATATCAGTAGTTTTAGATTTACTTTGTACCTCCTTCCCACCCAAAAGATATAAAAACTATAATTGTGTGCGGGTTGCAAACCTTTCAGGATGTTTTTAGTTTCAGTCCAGTTGGTTCCCGTTTTGTTTATTTCTCTCCTAAATTTTGAGCTAGAATTGTGAGAGGCGCAGGTTGCGAACAACCCAGGCGCATGTTGCGAACTAGGGATTGGAAAATCGATTTCGATTCTTATCGAAAATCGATTATCGAACTCAGATTTTCGATTTAGTCGAATTCGACTTTTTGTTTTGAATAATCGATCAAAATCGATTCTAGCCGATCGATTTTTATCTTGCTACAGCATTTGAATTTTGCCAATCGAGCTGCGCCTGTTGGTAAACCGCCCTCCAGTCGACCGCAAGTCCAATCCACTACAAGCCTGGAAAGAGATTAAAAGGGAGAATATCCCCGCGTATTATACAAAGTAGCCACCAGGATTTTATCTATCTATAGTTGCCTCCACCGTGTGAGCGACCATTTTCTCACGCCGGGTTAATTGCAACTCAGGTGCGAAATCGATTATCCGGAGAACATTTAAATATGTTAGTTTTCTTAAGGTCCATCCCTGAGGAACACTGGTTCCACGGCTTTGAAAATAAGAAATGAATAAAGTTCCGTTTTTCATTTTGTGGTAGGTATGCCCACTTTTCAATTTTGGTACAATTCTTATTGCTACTAAACTATATATGTAACTATCTGGTATGGACTATTACTTCCCTGCATATCTTATTAATATCTTTAAAATAATATATTGTATTAATAGATAAATTTAACTGTATTCAGTTCTTATCCCTAGTGCTTCCACTAACCCATATTTTGCATTTTGTTACAACAGCACTTCCGTATTTCAGCAGACAAATACTTTACTATTTAAAATATCGATTTCGATTTTTCGATTATTTTGGGAAAAAGTCGAATTTTTAGAAAATCGATTTTAAAAACCAAAATCGAAAGTCGGTTAATCGAAAGTCGATTGTGGAGTTAAATTTCAAATCCCTATTGCGAACCTCCCAGGATGTATTTAATAATCGACCTTATATCGATCTCTTGAGGTAGGTTAACCAATAGACTGCCTGCAAAGCAAGCAGCAGGTCTGCTAGTAACTATTTAAAGCACTCGGGGCACGAAATCCCGGGTGGTACGGGTTCGAGTCCTGGGCGAGGCGAATGGTTTTTCCTCTCGTCTCTGATATCGCACTAACCTAGTGTGTGCACTTGTGGGTGGATCCGTTGCGAGAGATCATTTCCGTGGCCGTGAGTCCCGGGAGTCCTCAACATTCGTTCTTAATACCTGACTGTAAGTAACATGTTCTAATGAATCATGTTGTTTCTATATAAGAGCAAGAATCGAATTTTTTTGTGTTTTTATTGATTAGTATGTAGACGTACTCTATTCAATCGAATTATCCAAAACAGAAATCCTTTTTGTCCTCGGATGTAAATATGTAGGTATGTATGCATGGATGTCAGGATAATGTGTTGTTTTTTTTATTAAACGAGTTGTTTATTTATGTATATAGCACAATAATTGTATGTCTTAATGAAGGAACTATGTGTAGATTGATTTACAAAAATGCAAATTGACTTATTCTATGCAGAAATTCTCCCTTCTGTCCCGGGATTATATAAAATTATCATTAATAAGTGACGTTAGTATTTGTCCTTGAAAAGGATATTTGTCTTTATTTGAGTGTCTCGGTCTGGAGAAATAGTGGCAATATTTTAAAATGCCTTTCATCAGTCTCACGGTATAGGTAATCATTGATGATGCATGAAATAAAATGAAAGTCCTTGAACATCTTGTGTAGGCATTTTGAAGAAAGTAACATAAGTATAACTGTTTTTAATGATCTCAAGAATATTGAAGTTACTGGAGGCGGCCGATGCTTTGTGGAATTTCACTTTATAGGAAAAAGATTAAATACTCTATGTAGGTGAGTCCTGGTGAAACTGTTGTGCAGTGAAACATGTTGACTCAATAAAAAAATTTCTCCAGTGGAATTGTGGAAAGTATTTAATCTTTTTCTCGCAAGAATATTGTTTTTTATACCCAGTGAGAGCCAATTAGTGACCGCTAAGTAATTAATGTGATATTTAAGGGGATTAAATGGAGAATAATTAGCATCAGGGAGTATCCTTATGGATTGATGTGTTGTAAGCTAAACGGCAGCGTACTATTTGCACATGTCGTACTTCGACGATCATTTCTGGGCGTAGGCAGAATTGGTTTATACGCCTTAGAGTGAACACATTACCTTTATGAAGTGATCTACATCCACCCCGCAAGCCACCTCAAAAGGCGTGTGGCGGGGGGTGTTAGGACACCAGCCGTTTACATATAAAAAGGAAACGCTCTAATGAAATTACGCCTAGCATTTACTACAGTCCCTTATTGTTCGGGGGAAAAACGAGTTCCCATACCTATCCGTTTGGCAAAATATCTCTCTTAATTTATCGTTTCTGTCGGACCTGGAAATATAGTGGGGTTCTAATATGATGTTCTCCGTGTCGCTCGTAAAGATATCTATTCTCAATTGCTCAAGCAATCAAAGCCTAGCGCGCAGCCTCCGAGTCTCTAGTGGCTCCCAGCCTAATTTGTTTAACAATTCGTTAATTTATTCGTTAATTCGTCGTGATGGATGATATGCCTGGAGATTTCATCCTCCAAAGAAAAAAAACACGTTTACATATGTCTATCAATACACATAATGACTGCAAAGGTTAGAAAATATTGTGAATTAAATTAGTGAAATTATAATTGAGATCAATTGATGATTGTGTTAAAAATATAGGAGTAAAGAATGGCTGCATTAATGTTCATAGAGCTGACAACTTTGAAAGCGATGATATTTTGTTATATTATATAACTGTTACAACAATGTGACCAAGGAAAAATTAAAGTAGGCGTTTAGGTTATTTTTTGCAGTAAAATAATTGAATGACAAATTTATGAAATGAAGACAAAATGAACAGAAATATATCTTTTCTCAGCATAGAAACACATATAATAATGTAAAACAAAAGTGATTACGAAGCAGTTGGTATGCATTTGTAATAATATATAGGAATTCATTCATCATATTAGAACGAAATGTAGGTAGTGTATAATATTTTTGAAGAGGTTTACTTCAATTTCATAGTCTTTGTCGTAATTCTTAAATTCATATTATTCAAAATGAGTGCAAGGATTCAATATTTAGTTCATTACTGCGCATGCGTACAAGAGACACAAGTGCGAAATACGCTGTCCATCTGACAACACCGTAACTAATCAATGGTTCGCGAGTTCACTTCGTGGAATGGAGTCATGTTTCAAAAATAAACTTTGTTATATTCCACACAAAGGTTGAAACAGGCCGAGTTGTAATCAAATTGTGTGGAAGATAACAAAGTTTATTTTTGAAAACAACACCGTTACGGTTCGATTGGCTGCTGACGATCGCGTGAATACAATCGCCCTTTTGGTTCTTATTAGCCCAGGCCGAGAGTCAGTCTCTGCGCACATCAGTGTTATCAGCGAAATCCGTAAGCAAAAGCACAACAAAAGAGAGGAAAGGAAGTAATAATATGAAATAATAATATGAAAAGAGAGGAAAGGAAGTAATATGTAAAAAATCCAATGTACCTTAGAGTTTGCCCACGGGAAGAAGAGTCCGAGCGAGAAGATGCCGAGCAGGGGACCGGCCGTGATCGCCGCCATACTCTTGGACGCCTAGGACGAATGACATTGAGAGTGACGACAAACACCACATTCCACAGGGATATGTACAGTCCCGTTCATTAAAAACTTGCCACCTCGGAGCCGAAAACTTTCCAAGTCCCGACTTGACGGCAATGTGGCAACGCGAACGAACAACACCCCCTTGCGCGGGAAAGCGATAAACGCACGGAACGAACGAAGGGCCTTGCTCCTTGCAGCTGGCGAGGGGGTAGGCCTACGGTAGGAAGATTTTGGCCTGCGAAAAGGATATTTTGTGAGGGGAGGGGTAGAGGTCCAGGCTACCGTTTGCTTTATGAGTTGGCGAGAATTAAAGGGCGCGATAGGATGGTTCGGTCGCTCAAAGACCTCTCGCAGTTAACAACTGCCACATGACGGAAAGCCCCCCACATATCCCCACGGCTCGTTTCGTTTTTAAAAATACCTTTTTCTTACGCGAATTCACCACCGTTAAATATAATTGAAGTGTTGACGTATTTTCGCTATCTGTAACTTATTGTGGTGCCGACATTACTATTATTATTTGTTGAGTTTGTTCTTGACCACTTTTAATTAATTGTAAGTATTTTATGAGGGAATGGTCAATATATACGGTCTCTCATATTTCTTGTTACCATTTTTAAATCCTGAATCTACAAGTGACTCTTATTAATTAACCGCAATGAAACAAACGCGCATCAAAACAAGCCGTGTCATCGCAGTGGAAACGTAATTTTAAAAAAAACACGAAACATATTACGGAAATATTTTGTTTTAAAACTTCTGTACAAATTTAGCATGGTGAGCAAATAAACCTGGCGTAGTAAAATCAGGAGACATAATAAATGAAACAAAGTGAAACAAGAGGGTAAAGATATAAAGGGAATAAATAGGTCATTCTAGGAAGATGTGATTAAAGCAAGGTAAATTTATTCGTAATGTGCTTATTATTTGGATTTACTTCACCAATCACAATTTTACAACGTCAACAAAAGAACTTCCTTATCCCATGACGATCATTCCTAAATTCAAATACACTACTATCGTAAAGTATGCGTGACGTTTATACGGTGGCCAACGCGGGATAATAATATGCCCAGCTTCAAAAAATTGGTTATATGCCATTCGTTTCACTTCATATTAATGAAAGGAGTGAAGCAAAGAAGACCGACAACTTCACCCTCATATATTAACAGAACATTCCTCTTCCAACGAATTGTGATGGAGAAATATTTCCTAACGAAGATGGAAGAAGAGACAAAAGTTTCACTAGTTACTGGTTGAGGATGGATAAATAAAATATCTGATACGTTGGGAGAAGTTTTGCATTTTTTATTTTGACATAAACTCCTAATATCTACACCATTAAGTGTTAATAGGTCGAGAAAACATCACATGAATATGCCTATCTATAATATCAACCCTTGCAGCTAGTTTCGGTTGTTTGCATTTACTCCACTTTTTATGCGTATTCCATAGCGCTACAAACTATAGAGTCTGAATGGAAAGGAGTTGTCGCTTATTTCGCTTGGAGGGGGTTAAAGGAGAGTTGTTGTTAATGTCCCAACATTTGGTGGTTGCGGGAAAGTGGGGGAACCCTTAGCTCATCTTAACAGTAATGAACGGTGAACTGAATTCTATTTGAGGAAAACTAAACTGCCGATTTCCTAAGATGCATAGATGGAGTACGAAAAATCCATTTTTCTATCCTCACGTCCCTCCCATTCTCTTACTTCCGCGTTATCACGAAAAGATCCGCTATTCGAGTGTGAAATTCCGAACCTCTAAACCGTGACACCTATCATTCACTATCTGCCAGAATTCATCCCATTGTCGAATCAAGACGAACGAAGATGAATCAGTGTAATACATATTCCAGCGTTGAGTTAAGACTGTAATCTACGCAATTTTTCTATCACTATGTATGGAAAAATGAAGTCGTAGGAGCAAAAAAATAACTTTCATGACCCTTTTTCTGAGCCTCGAATTATTACACGAAAAAATTCGCTAATAGAATGTGAAATTCCTGCGCCCTTCGAAAAGTCGAACTATGAGACTTATCATACAATACTTATAAGGTTTCACACCATGGTCGAATTAGAAGAACGAAGATAATTCACCGTAATCAGGGGTGGTGGCAAGGGGGGGGATATAGCCCTCATTGGGTCTCAAATTACACTAGATAAAATGGCTTCAGGAAAATGCATATCGTTGACGGCTTCAAACTTTCACGTATATTTTATTTTGACAGACTAAATCATTTTTAAAGACACAAAACGATATGGGTTTCACAATATTTCACATGACTTTAACAGAGTAACAGCGGCAAAGAACTTACTACCTTACAATTTTTTCTTCGATCTAATTAGGTGTGATCTAATTGCTATACACATTTAGCTACAATAATGTGCGACATTCACAATGAAAAAACGCTCGTCTGAATGAGATTTAAAAGTGGATCACTCTATGTCACTCTGTAGTGACACATAACGTCAGGCTCGAATTTTAGCGCACACCTATCATCGCAAAGTAATCGGGAATAGAATTTTTCAGGGGTGATTTATTTATGCGCAAACCGTAACTAATGAATGGTTTCATTTTTAAATAGTGAGCTTTCCAGAGTATCCAATATCATATGAAGTTCTTTCGACATACTTTTAACCATACGACTGCGCTTCTTTGATTTTAAATTTTGTTTGTCGATGAACAAGGAACGGTATTCACTTCCAATATCTTCGGATTGAAGAAGCTCGATGCTATTTCATTCCAATATTGGAATGCATAGGAAAACACTTTCGATCCACTCAATCACAAACTTCAGCCAGTTCTCAATTATTATTGTTTCGCGGTGGAAGTTAGAATACATTTCTTTGTTGCCATAAAAAAAACCCGATGCCAATATTTTCCTTTTTCCAGTCTCTTAAATACCTCTCTCAGTATAGTCAGTAAGTGTAACTCACTTACTGACTATACTGAGGTATACTATATCAGCGATGGCATTCTCTGTTTCGTTGAAGATAGCATTTGATCGACAACCAATCCACGCTGATAATATCCGCTTGAGAAAAGTATTTTTGAAGGAGAAAACTTTTGTTGATATCGGTTTACATGTTCGAAATTGAAAGAAAAAGGGATAAATTTTGGCAGGAAAAAAGATACAATTCTTGAGTATAATGTTGATGGATTTTATGGCATTACTTAAGTAAATAAAGTATAAGTAGTGTCACTAAACAATTAAATGTAGGGCACGCTACTACTTTTGGCATTTTTCATGGTAACTTCAAAATGATTTTGACAAAATTAGTTGGCATTGCAAGGTAACTAAGGAGTTGCGACCCCATCTTCATGCAAAAAAATGCTTACAATCATCTCCCGTACCAAGTATTAGTATAGTATATCTCAATGTACTCTAAGACTATCTCTATACAGTATATATCTGTGAGACTATACTCTATTAGCGAGGATCTTGGCATGGAGACAACACCCCTTTGGCCCTTCCAATCATTCCCGGGAGAGCAATAAACATTCCGAACCAAAGGAAGCCCCTTCCATCACCCCCGCTCGAGGACAGGGCATACTCTGCCAAAAAGTGACAATGGAGGGACAGCGGCTTCTTACTCGACTGGGAGTGAAGAAGCAGTGTTGTGATCGGTCGAGCTTTGGATTATGTGAATATGGACATTATGTGGATGTGTGGAAGCGGCCCATACATGTGAATAGATGATCTCTCGTTCACAGCTGCTAGAAAGCGCGGAAAAGCAATGCCCACTTCTTTGGTTTACATCCCCACAGCTCGTTTCGTTTTTTTATTAGTTTCCTGCTCGTATTAATTAGCGATATTAACTATTGATATGTTGACCCCAAATATATATATCATTTACATTTTCTTTGACTGGAATTCCTTACGGTATCTAAATCCCTGTTACTTTCAAAACGTCATGATTAATTATGCGCTTTTTACAGTTCAATTTTTCTTTACTTTGTCATAAAACATTTGCTTCTTCGGGAATTAAGTTAGGAAAAATCCACAGAATGCACTGTTGGTAGTGCTTTCACGAATATTTTTCCTAAAGATCTCGCATGAGAAAATTCTGGCCTATGACGAATGAAAAACGCAGTAATGGCGGTGAAGCAAGAGGGGGGCTAACTTGAACCTGATACGGTCATTGATCTAAGATGTCAGTCTAGTCATACATATACGATATGATGCCATTAGTGAACGCATAATATAAACTCGTATGTGAAGTTCTGCATTGATAGCAGCAAAACTACCGAATTCACGAAAAGCATGGGATGAGTACGAAAGGTGCATTTTTCAATCCGCAATAATCTCTTACTGAGCCTCGAATTATCACGAAAATATTCACTAAAAGATCGTGAAATTCAAAGCTTATCATTTTAAAATGAAACAGTTGTTTGCGCATAAATATATTGACCCTATAATATGTTTTCCTAGAATGCTTGGCGAGGACAGTTGTGCGCAAAATTCGATCCTGACATTATCGGCTAATACGGAGCGTAATAGAGTGATACAGTTTCAAATCCCATCCAGGCGTTTGTTTTTTCGTAATGAATTTCGCACATTCTTGAGGCTCATTGTGTGTTGTTATTCCACCTACTCCAGGTTTATCTACGCACGTCTTACGTATTTTTACTTAGACATTCCATAAAACTTTACGTTAATGAATACGCGTATAAATTAAAATACTCATAAGAGACGAAAGGAACTCCGGGGATTGAGACCATTGAGACCTAAGATAGGCTTTTGTTTTCCGTGGCTGCTTGCATCTGTCGTGTGCGAGGGATCTTGACGCGACTGAACTTTGCAGATCTCTTTTTCATTCTTGCACATCACAGGAAAGAAACCCTACTACTCCCCTCGGAAATAATCCTTCTCGCAGGCCAAAATTTTCCTTCCGTTGGCCTTTCTACTCGCCCAACTGCGGGGAGGAAGTGTTCTCGTTCCCCTTGGAGAGGTTATTGCACCCCCCATCAGGGGAGCGTGGTTCGGTCGCGTTGCCATATCGCCATCAAGTCGGGACTTAGAAATTTTTTGGCTCCGAGGTGGTCAGTTTTTTATGAGCAGGGCTCCGAGGTGGTTAGTTTTTCATGAACAGGACTGTACATATTAGTAATCAACTCAAAGATATTTTCAAGCTAATTAATGTTTGTACTTGACCCTGTTGATTTTTTAAGGGTTAAAAGTCTTTCATTTTTATTATTTCGCGTGGTTCGGCCGCGTTGCCACATCGCCATCAAGTCGGGACTTAGAAATTTTTCGGGCTTCAAAGTCGTGCGGTGATGCGCATCGTTAGCGCTATTCGGACCGCAGCCCAAGATAAGCAAACTTGAATATAGATGGCTCTCTTTTTCGGGAACACGCACTCACCTGGATTAGCGTGCCAAGTTTCTCAACGAGGAAGACGAGCGCGACGCACACGCCGCCAATGATTACGACGGCCACCTTGAGAACCACGCTGGCTCGTGCCTCGCTGTGCTGCCACCTGGAGAGGGGCCGCACGAAGTCCTCGTACAGCACGCCCGTCATCGAGTTGAGTCCTGTGGACATGGTGCTGGGGCAACAGGAAAAAACAAAACACTCTCTCTCAACCACGAGATAATCGTGAACGTGCGGAATAATGATCCTTTACATAAGGTAGTACCATAGAGTAATTATATATAGAGGACTCACCGCACGCGCAAAAGTCGTATATATAATTGATGTAGTTCCGGAAGGGTAAAGTAGATGGCGAGGAAGAAATTTTGACAACTTTTTGAATTTGATCGTTCCACATGCTTTAAAATATATCCTGAAGCAGAAAGGGTCGCTACGTTTAGTGGTGACAATAGTTAGTCGATTTTGTTCTATGGTAGTAGATACCTATTATTGGTATTAGCCTTTTGTCTGTATTCTTTCATTTAAATGTCAGCAGCATCAGTTCAGTTCATCAAACGTAAATGTACTATACACCTCTTTATTTATCATAAACAACATGCGATGTTCATTTTTCATATGGGAAATGAGCATGACAGGCATAACAAATATTAACCATACCATTCCAAATTTAAACTAACTGTAGATGTACTGAAACCTTTGTAAAACTTTCTGAAGGATTTATATAACTCTTATCCATAGTTTGAATTAATATGTGCGAAAAACAAATTTACCAGAGAATCTATTGTAGTAACCAACCGAAACAAAAAATAAAATTTCCCTTACTAAAATTTTAGACCCTTTCGAATCCTTTTCTAAATATAAACTGTAGATAATTTTTGTTGGTTAGGGAGAAGAATTAGTTTTGACTTGTTTGTGTGATTCTTAGTGTGACACTGTAATGACGGTGATTGAAAATGTGTGTCTTTCAATTTTTCATATTGACATCATTCTCCTGATGGACAGGAGGTACAGAGGGTGGTCACGACGGTTTTTAAAGCGCTTGGTCCCCAAATCCTCCTACACCATGCACCTCTTCTCACCCCCTTGCACCTCCCCCTCAGACCCCTAGAAACCCCCTCTAAACACTCCACCCCTTCCCTTCCCCCCAGCCATCAGAGTCGCCTAGCAGTCTTCCGAGAAACCCACAGCCTCTTGGGTACTCATTTTTAAACTTAACGGAAATCTTCTCCCCTTCCCCACCCACTTCCCCTCTCCTTTCCTCAACATAAGCCCAGGCTATATGTATTCCCACCCAACCTACCGCTAAATGCACATGCCACAGTGTGGTGAAACGCGCGTCGTGCCAGCGTAATAAAGTTTGTGGAATTAACAAAGGTGGTTTTCTCATCATGGATATCCATAATTTCCACGAGGTCAGACCTGATATCATCAGTTTTAGTTGAAAGGGGAGTTAGGTGGGATTGCTAAGGGACTGGTTCCATGGACACGGACTTCCCCGGACAAGTCCCAATGGCTGTGGCACTCCCGCGGATCAGTACCGTTCGCGACCTACTGGGTATCCCTTTTTCCGTATCGTTTCCCCACCCTGCAAGAGACGATCTGTAATTTCACAAACTTTGAACCCTCCCGGTACCAGTTCCCCACCATATGTCGCAGAAATTCTCGCCAAATTTCGGAACCATTCTGGACCAGTCCGTTGTGGGAATGGTTTACATTTAAGACTTTAAGACGTTTATTGGTTTTTCGCAAAATTTCCCCAATACGTTAGAAAATTGCTCATTATAGGTCGATAAACCCTTTCTTTATGGTCCCTGGTACATAGACACATCCTTTAACACATACATAGGTTCTCTCAACGATGTATCAAACAATTCGACGGCCAAATGCCTAGGAAGTGTATTAAAAACTTTGTCCCTTAAAAACCACAGAAATGGCAATGTTTTCGTTACGGCTTGTGTCAAATACATTTTGGATAACTTGAAACCCTAAGAGCACACAAAAAATATTAGACGTACTTTAAGGGAATATTGCCAGTCCTCGTCAAACATTTCCTCAAAAAGATCGAGGTAGTCTATTAACCCAGTGCAGCTGTATCACAGAGTAAAAATAAAGGGTATATATTCCAACTCCAGAGGCTGTATCCTTAATGAAGACCAGAAGAATTACCAACTAAGGGCTTTTTAAATGCGCACAGATCGCGTAAACCTTGTGTTATACAAATGTATTGCATGTACCTAATTCCTAATTTAACTTAATTTACAAATGGTTCCTTTTAAGCCATAACCGCATAAATACTCATTTTGTAAACATGAACTGTATTTATCCTTTTTTATTTCCATGAAATATATTTTAATGCATAGCAACATGTTTAGCCTGTGGTTTATCCTTCGAACAAACATTTGGCATAAATGGGAAGCTTGCAAACGATCGTTCGAATCGGAGTGACTTGGGCCAGTAATATCTTCATTGATGGCTTTGAGTAATTAATGTCCGCTGTCTATACACATTATCTTTATGCTTTTATTGGTACATTCATCAGTTTCCTCCTTTCCACATTCGTGACTATAACGAATGTACTACTTGCAATTTTAATGCTCAACTACTAAATTATTGTAGTACCACGCATATCTGCCGACGCTTCGATGTACGTCCATCGTAATCAAGGCATGATCATCATGCCCTCATGAACATATTCATTGCGCGCTAAGAAACCAAGGCTTGCTGCGGAAAAGAAGTAAGTGTATGAAAAATTCAAATGTATCAACAGGATCTCACATCTGTTGCCAGTTCTCGTGGAAGTCAAACACCTTAAGCCTACCATTGCACTCTTTGACTTACAGCGCAATTGCAACATGGTGCCAAAGTAAACTTTTTCGGATAAAACTCTGTATGGTCTCGTGTACTGGTATAAAGACAACTTTATGAGTGAAAGGAATGGAGTTCGATTCCCTGAAGTGGAAATTCTTAAATGTCCGTGGAGAGGGCGAAGCCCCCAGAGCCTTGGCGAGCTTTGCGAGCCAATGTTCTTTTTTTCTTTAGAAAAAAAAGAGGATAGCGAAGCGAGCTGTCGTAAAGGGTTCCAACAAGCTGCCATGGTAACTTCCCTTACTCTTATAATTCACTGAAACATGGCGCAAAATTAACATTTTTTTGTTTTTCCACTGTAACTTCTAAACTAAAAGTCAGAGCTCAAATCTGTTTAGTTTCTTGTAGATCTCAGCGATGCCTGCAACTTTATGCCTATCCCTACTCTCTATCATTTATAGTGTCTTAGCAACATGGTGCCATACTAACATTTTGTCAGTCACCCATAAAAATAAGGAGCGAAGCCCCCAATCCAGGGTTTCTAGGGCTCAGCGAGTAATATATAATCAGTAATCGTAATATATAATCAGTGACACATATCATCGATGGCACTCACTCTCGATGTAGTCGAGAGGCATCGCTCTCGTAACTCACTCACTCTCGGCTCTCTCCCGCAGAGCCGTGAAGACGACGACTCACCTGAGCGCCGCGCTGAACACTCCGGAGATGAAGACTCCGGGAAGTCCGGGAACGGTGGAGGACATGTCCATGACGAGGTAGGGCAGCAACTGGTCCGGCTTCTTGATTGCCTTTTCACACGAGGGCAGTCATCGCACCGGAGGAAGATAAGAAGAGGGATGATGATGATAAGATGGAGTGATCGCTAATGCGCGTAGAAAAAAATTACCGTTCAAGATTCAAGGTATCACTCTCGCTATCATATAGCTCATTCAAGCATTCTCTCCATCTTTCTTGGATATCTTCCTGTTCGATTAATATCTTCCCTGATTTTTCCCTTAACCTTTGGTATCGTTCGACCTCTCTTACCACCCGATAACATTTTCACCTTGACGCACAAAGCGCCCACTTCCCCATCCTCCTGCATCTTTTCCATTTACTCACATTGTCCCTTCCACCAGTTTTCTTTTGCCCGATTGGTCACTTGCCTGAGTTTATTATTCAATTCCTTGTACTTACTCTTGCCTACGTCGGTGTTCGCTTTTTTCTATATCCTTCTCTCCTCCATTTTTTTTATTATTTCTTCTGTAACCCACTACTTCTTAACCCTCTTCTTTTCCACCGTTCCTATTGTTTTCTCTGCCGCTCCTGCGATGCCTGTTTTTATAACTTCCCATCTTCTCTCTATTGTTCCCATTCGCTTCTCTTCACCTATGTTCTTTTCTACCAGCTCTTGGTATTCCCTCCTTTTCAACCCTTTCAATGCTTCAAGGTTCCACCTCTTTATCTTCCTATCTTTACAAAGCCTTTTGAATCTAACTTCACATTTCATCATCACCAAGTTATGATCCGAGTCCGCATCTGCCCCTGGATAGCTACGAGAGTTTTTTACACTGTTCCGAAATCTCTGCCTCAACATTATATAATCAATTTGGTATCTCCCGGTATCACCCGGCATTTTTCATGTGTACCTACGCCTGGGGTGATGTTTAAACCAAGTGTTTGTCACTACTAATTTATTTCTTCTACAAAATTCAACTGCCTTTTCACCGCAATCATTTCTTCTTCCTAGCCAAAACCCTCCTACTTCTAATCCGTCCCTCCCTTCCCCCACCACTGCATTCCAGTCACCCATCACTATCAGGTTTTTCTTCCCCGCCACTTCTCTAATTATTTCTTCTACTTGCTCGTACACCTCTTCCTCCCTATGGTTGCTCGTAGGCATGTATACCTGGGCCAGTACGAAATTCGTCGGGCGTGCTTTTATTTCTACCACTAGTATCCTGTCGCTCACCTGTTCAATGTTTACCACCCTCAGTCCCAACTTTGTGTTCAGTACTATGCCTACCCCCCGTTGACTCTCATCTCCCCCACTATAGATCACCTGTAGATATCACTCCAATAGTCCCCGCTATCCTTCCATCTCACCTCGCACAATCCCAAAGCATCTATTTTCCTTTTTCCATTTCCTGCTTAATATTTTCAAGCCTCCCGGCCCTCATCATGGTCCTTACATTCCAAGTTCCTATTTTTACCTCTGTTTTTCTCCTCCTCTTCCTCTATTTTTCTTCTTCTTCTCCCTCCTATCCCTTGTATCCGCCGATAATGCTGCTGTGCAAGGATTTCGTGTGATGACGACCGCGGAGGCCTTGCCTCCCACGCTGCCGGGCACGACACCCGCCCTAGTGGGCGGCGTCCCGTAGTTGCCAGGAATCAATTCTCTCTGAATGACTTTCATATTCTGGGAAATGATATTTGAGAGGTGCTCCCACCTCACATCTCGAAGGTATTTTTTCTACGTGACACCATCGCGGAACTACCTTTCGTCTGGCTCTTACATCCTTCGACATATGGCCCAACCAGGAGCAATAGTAATATCTCCAGCCAGTCCAGCTCTAGGAATCATTGGAACGCGCAAGCCCTTCCTCCACCTCAATATTGTAGTTCAAGGGGAAGGGTGTCCTTTTGTAATGAGTTTTAATTAATTTTTAGTTCATAAAATATGCCACACAGCAATAGTTTTGTAATTTTCAGAGACACTTCTTATATCCTCGGTAATTATACTTAAAAATACAAATCAAAACCATGGACACTGTGTAGGTACCTACAAAACAAACATTCGAACGAAATACGCGATTGTCCCTTCAATTGTTTTCAAAGAAATACCCACAACTCCATGGAAATCGGCTCTTTACGCGGTAGTTGTTCATACCGATCGCGATCGAAGAGTTTAAAGTATACAAATCACGAATTGCCAACGAGAGCTTCGTTCTTTTTTTCACACTCCCAATGTCGAAGGTTTTCCACACTCCCAATTAATATCCGTTTATTTTTAACAGATTCCATTAATACGCATCATTCATTTATTTTTTCCCTCAGCAGTTGAACGCTAATACACAAGATGGTAGTGCTGTTCGAGTATCGGTGATTTCAATGTCGATACCACCGATAGTACCGATTTCTAGTACTATCCGGTAGTACCGAAATAGAAAAAGATATTAGGCGGTAGTACCGAATAGCGGAAAATGTTACCCATCCCTAGTTGACGTGCTGTCAATATTGTCAAACGAGCGTCTTTGAGCGACGAAAACATTTCTCCTCTCCCCTTTGCCTTCCTTCATTATTTCTTCTTTCACAGCTTGTCATGGCATTGGACAACTTTTCGGAGGAAATATCCTCATCCAAGCTCATACCGCGTCGCCCTTTTTGCTATAAAAACCCTGCCTATTTACTTCTACGTTCAAACCCTGGTCTACCACAGTCGCAGATTCTAGAATTGGCCCTTTTCACCTCAAGCACAAGAAACTCTGACAAATGTTAGCATTCATTTAATCTTTCCTAATTAGCTATTGCTATAATATTTGGAATTCCTCACCCTTCTCCTTAGGAAATTCTACTTTTCTACCCATCTTCAAGGGAAACTATTTTTAATATTTCAATGGGCCAAGGTTTCATTGAACTCGCATAACAATACTATCTATGAAATTGTGAGCACCTGCTTTACGTATTTTATTCCGTTATAACTCCTAATGCCTTTAAATTTCAGTGAGCTGCATACTTTTTTGGTTTATGCATGATTTGCATATTTCGTTTTACTTATTAGCATTTCCTGGGTTTACATAATGAGCTTTTGAATTTCATTTTATTTTCCGTTGTTTACTACGATTTTAGGTTAAGGTAACGTAACTTATGTTTGTTCTTCCCACCATTTTGTTTATTGTAAATTGTTAGACTAGGTAACCCGTGCGAAAATTTCGTACTTTCATGCTATCAGGGAATAAGTATGTTAAGGAAACGGTGTAATTGGGTTTTAAATAGAGAAGAAGGTGTATCATGAAGTACTTTCTTTATACTTGTTTTCTTGCAAAAGTATAAAAAACATATGAATACAATACAGGCAAGAGAGTTTATCGAAACTTTTAAGTCAAATTAATGGGTAAATAGTGAAATTTGAGATTGCGATATTGTATTTTTCGTCAGAAGCCGGTGATTCAACGTTTAAAATGATACCTCATTTATCACTGTAGGTGCAGTATTAACGGAGCATATACGGAATGACAGAAAAACACCTTTCTGTAATAATATATATGATGTTTCTGTGTGTGTGTGTTTTTACTTAAACAGAAAACCCTTTAGTCATAAAGTATGCACATCAAGTGTGGAAACCTAGTGTGAAATAAAGAACGATATATAGATTCTGTTTTTCATGTATATGTGCAGTAGTGGCGTCGCGTGGTCACACTCGTAACTCACCCCTCTGAGTAGCGGATCGCAGCCGTGGAAGTTGGCGTATATGACCAGTCCCGTGTAACAGCAGAGGCTCACGATCACCATGATGCCCACCGCCAGGATCATGCTGGCGCTGTGGGTGGAAAACAATTGAAATCAGCCTCTCTCGCACTCTGCGTGAAACAGAAGACGTTTGATGAGCGCCTCTCTCTCTCACCATGGCGACGAGTGATAAGTCGTTGAAGAGATCGGTAAGAAGGGCATCAGTCACTTTAGGACATTCGGTTGTTTCAATCTTAACTTGAGGGAATTCGACGTAACTTGCTGGTAGCATTAGTTATGTTTTCCTAAAGCTACCTGAATTTTTTCAAAATGATTTACCGCAGATTTCTTAGGATATTTGATGTGGAAGTGTGGGCATGAAATTACAAATGGGTTCTATATGGGAACGCGAGGTGCGACTAGCATTATTCATCGAAAAGAACGTTTTCTAGTTAAGAATAAGAAAAAACAAAAATAATTTAAATCATCAATGGAATAATGTATGAAAATCATTTGATATACTTTATTTTTCTTATTTTTATTTTTATTATTCTTAACTAGAAAAAGGTTCTTTTTCATGAATTAAGCTACTCGTACCTTGTGTTCCCATAAGAACCCAATTAATTTTTTGTCCAATTCTCGATCAAATATCTTAAGTAATCTGCGGTAAATAATTCTGAAATAAAATCATGTAGATTTAAGACAACATGAGTAAAGGTGCATTGTCCCTGGAGCGACTCTTGCGATAGTAGCTGAGCGACAGTAGTTCAGCACTGGTAAGCGTTGTTTCAAATGGGACCATTGTCCTTGACGCGACTGGCGCGGCTAGCGATTGTAGTTGGTGACAGTAGGGAGTTTGGTCTGAGGGCAGGCTCAGTCGCAGTCGCGGAGCGACCCAAAGGTATTCCAAAGGTATTTCAAAAACAACTTATTCTGCCTCGAACTCATGGTACCACTTCACTCGCAAGTCAGCAAACAAATGAACCAGAATCGCTCTAGAACAATCGCTTCAACGGCAATGACGTGGTTAGCTAATATCGCTGAGCTACTGTCGCTCAGCTACTATCGCTCAGCTACTATCGCAAGAGTCGCTCCTGTGACAATGCACCTTAATGCTTCCAGGAAGTTTCGTCGAATTCTCATAAGTTGAGTGAAACCAACGAACCTCCCAAAGTTGTATTCGGAGGAGGTCTTTGAATAAAGGCAAGGAGAATTAGAGATTTGAGACCAAAAGGGCAGAATGGTAATACAATCTAGATTTTATACATATGAAATTGAAATATTTCGTGGAGAGTTAAAAAGCCTCTAAGAGTCCTTACCCCATGGTTGGCACGATTAGAAAGCTCGAATAGAAGGAAACCAAAATCTAATTATGCCATAAAATAGGAGGAATCTTGAGGTGAAGGTTGAAGCGTGTAGACGGGAAAGAGGGAAAATAACATATCTTCTTCGAAAACGCCCGTCTGCAAACAAACTCTTTCCAAGCTCAGGTGAGACAATAAGGATGAAATAAGGGCTAAAACAAATATTTTATCGACGAACAACTAATAAAAGCAGATATATTTCACAACAGCATCCAAATCGCAAGCCAATTGTCGAAGGTACAGCCAACCGTGTAGAATCTTCCACTCCCAAAGCAATCTAGAATTTGTACAATTGCGAGCTGTAGGAGGCTCTCTTGTCAGTCTCAGAGTTGAGAGTGAGTGACTGGATCGGAGTGTTGGTACTCCTGTTGCTGACTACACCGGAACATCGGAGAGCACGAGGCATTTCGGGAGATTTTCGCCAGCGTTGAAATGGAGTGGGTTTTGGGGCAAAAGGATAGACGCCATCTTTAAGGTGAATACGACCACCCATTACTTTATGGTACATATAGCTCTCCATTTCCTCTTCCAGCTGAATGCAAAAGATTAAAAATTAGCATTAAAACAAACATATGATACATTTTCAGCGACGAAATGGACTCATTCACCAGCTGTGCTCTAATTATATATTGATTACTCCGTAAGAACGACGAAATGCTTCACAAGCAATTTCATATAGACATGAATTATTCCTAAAGTTTAATTATTGGATGATAGATTACTAAGTATTACTTGCTAAGTTTTATGTGAAATAGTGCAATTTAATCTAAAATTTACTTAGGTTGAAGTGATCACCACAGCAAAATAGAACCGATGAAGGAGACAGGTTCATATATATCCGTGCGCATTTGAACCAAGATTATCGTTCTTTCTTATCTTTCGGGGTAATAGATCATGCGAGTTTTTCAATGTATTTTTACACATCCTTACTAAACGCCATTTTTTTAGTTGCAGAAGCCATAGCTCGTGTAGCTAAAGCGTTTTTTACGGTGCAAGGCCGATGAATAATAACTCATGATCATTCCCATGATTCCCCATTCTTGTTGTTTTCGCTCCCATTCGAAATCATCTACTTTTTTCATTATTTTTTCGCCACAAATACCGTTCCATTCGAGGAAAAATCTAGTTACCATGTATACCATGGCGTAAAGAATTTTTTAATGTACTTTCTAAAAATTTGTTCATAAGCCCATTGGTAGCCTTGGAGGGGAAGATATAGTGGGATAGGTACATACATAGATGGGGGTGGAAGACTGGTCTGTGTCTCCGTCCGCGGAATAAGAAGAAAAAAGCCGCGGTGCTACAGTCAGATGTTTCTCAGTTTCCCAGTTTTCTCCTGCACTGACTACTTCATATAAGCGAGAGATGGCCTGGGTGCGGCGGGCACAGGCCAGAGGTCGCTGAGAAGATGCAGTCGCCGACAACCTCTCTCTTATCTTTTGGAGTCGTAGGCATTGTTGGCGTCGTTAGCACAGCCATTCGGCTAATAAGTCCGCCGTAAGGGAAACATATCCAACGAGAAGGGAAATTATGGCAAAAAGGGAGTGGCGGGGTGAGTGTATAACAAAATGCCACAAGGTTTACGAAGAGTTAAGCGGTAATATAACTTCACCAAATTTTTACGGTTTCAGCTGCGTTTGGTAGGACTTTCCTTTCTTTTGTGTTACAGAATATCCAACCCAAAGTCAAAAAATGGTTGCTAAAGCTAGAATCGGGTTACCAACGTGCCAAACGCAATGGCACCCGATAGCCTTCACTTAAGATTTTACGAGGATAGATATTCGATTAAAAAGATACTATTTCTTTATTTAAAACCATGTAACGTGTCAAAGAAAAGGAAACTATATGTGAATTACTCTTCCACCCATGAGAGGTTGTTGGGTTCAAATATTTGTGACATTACAAGTGGTTTCGGAATTCTATGACCGATGTAACAATCACTCTCTTGACCTTGAATAGATCGCCTCTGCAACGTCATAAGGGACACGGAAACAACAATTGACTACGCTGTATCGCATGGCCATATTTAAGTTGCAGTTATTCAATTAACCCGTTAATATACCTGCGTTTTTTTCTTAAATATTGTTCTCTAACTATACCTTGAGATCGGAAGAGATGAATCTTTAATTATTCAAATTTATACCACAACATACAAATTTACCGTTGTTCAAACACAGTCAATGTTACCAAGTATAATTTTAAACAAATAAATTGATTGCACAAGCAATATGTAAAATTGTGACAGAAAAATTTATAAAAAACTCTTTTTGTCATTTGTAGCGTATTTTTTAAGGAATACATCCCTCGATGAATAGATGATTATTGGGAGGCATAGCTGTTGCGTATTTTTTAAGGAATGAAATCTCTCAATTTGATTGGTGATTTGTGAGGGGGGGGGAGTAACTATTGCGTATTTTTTTAAAGGAATGAAGTCCCACGAGTTAATTGGTGATATCCGAGGGAGGGTGCTTTACTGAATCAAGCCAGTTTAATGTATACATTGAATTACTAAAGCACGTAAAATTGAAAATATCTATCGTATTACTGCGATAAAAAAAAACATTTATATCAGCGTGACTAGTGCTACACAAAGACGAACATAACTTTGCGATTTATGTTTAACTTTAAGAAGTTATAAACTATAGTGTTACTGGTCAGTTGGTGCTATAAACTACCCGTGGTGAAGGGTTGGGTCTCCTTCTACGCCGAGGCTCGGACTCCGAGTTCGGGTGCCTCCCAGGGAACGGCACGAAACGGTAAAGTGCCTTCAAAGGGTCACATCCCTGGCAGGAGAGAAGTTTGTGAGCAGGGGCCTGATTCTGATGCTTTCCCGATGTTTAACTTTTCCACCAAAACGTCATTAGTTTCCACCAAAACGTCATGACTTTCCGACACTACGTCATCATGTTCCACCTTCCACCAGAGAATCGTTCACTACATCGTTCATCGTTCAATGACTGGTGGAAAGTCAAGCTTCCCTTCCACCCGTCATCCACTTGGTGGAACAGCGCTAGTGTCGTGGTGGAAACTTTCCGACGGAAGTAAGCGTGCGGAAGGTAGACATTGTTTTGTTCGCGTTTTCGAGGTAAGTTGGAAATCGGCATAAGTTTGTGGCGTTCGGCTCTCCAGAGGGGGTAATTGAGCCGTTCATTGAACGTATCAAGAGTCGCTCAATGAACGAATGGTGGAACTTTCTACCAGTCATTGACTGGTGGAAGATCAGAATCGGGCCCCAGGAGTCCCGACCCCGAGCACGTGGGGGAAAACTATTCCCGCTAACTATCGCTCCAGATAAAGAACCATCCTCGATCGGTCTTCAATTTCATGTACATACCTACTTGTGCTCGTTTCAATTTCACATTCGTGCATAAGCACTGCACGTACTTGGCATTTTACCGATTTAAATAGAAGATGATGACACAAGAACACAGACCCAAGAGAGGCGCGCATAAGAGGCTGGGCGGCGGCAAAAGAGATGTAGATACACTTACGTGCGAGCCTTCTTCAGTGAGGACATGGCGAGGCATCGCTGGATCATGGCCTGGTTGACGGCGCACGACGCGAGCCAGCTGAAGTAGTTGCCAATGGTTACGGACCAGAAGGTGTGACGCACCCGCGGGTCGAAGTCGAAACTGCCGAAAAAAAGAAGGAACAAAATCCATGATCCAATGTAGTTGTCGAATTCCATGTTCACCTTGATAGCGTACCTTCGAGCTACTCAGTGAACAATACCTGGAAAAACTAAATAAATTCCTCTCCATCCTGGAACTAAGATCAATGATGATTATGATAAGATTATGATAATCTCGTCAGTGTTTCTGACCTTTTGCAGCAACTGGGATGGGAAAAGCTTTCAGACCGTCGATTAAAATTTAGACTCAATCTGTTATGTAAGTTCCAAACCGGTCTATTATCTGACAACGTTGATAATATTTTACGAAATCCGACAAATTACGGTATCATGAGAAAGAAATTAGGGAACTAGACTGCAGAGCGGAAAGATTTAAAATGTCATTTTTCCCACGAACGATAAGGGACCATAACATCTGCAAATGAGACATTTATCTAGGTTTGTCGTTAGGTAGTGTAGCTCTTAGTAGTAGTAATACTCCCTAATACTTGAATCCTTATCTGTTAACTAGTACATACTAACAGTACGCCGTGCATGTTTTCTACATGGGTCTTGAGTCTCTGTCCATCTGTGTAGTTGTATAATGCATGTATATTGACGGTCCCTCTCCATTGTGATGACATCTGTAGTGTAGTGTTGCATGCTTGTGAGGCTTCGCCTCGTGACAAGCATTAGCGATTTGTGCTGATGCATAATTAGTCGTAGTTACACTAACTCTAGGGTTTAGTGTAATGTATTTTGGTGATTACTCACCCCCTGCCACACACCCCTTAGGTGGCTTGCAGGGTATTTTGTAGATGTATATGTAGAATTGTGATTGAATTAGCGAGAAGGATATAGCGAGTGGAAAAACACAAGAAAATAATTCTATTAGAATACGAGTTTGCTTAAATCCGGCGAGCCAAGCCTGTGCGTCAAAGAAAATGTATTTCGGGTAGACTTACATGGACGGTTCAGGTAGCCTAGCGCCGTTTACTGGAACTTTAGAAGAAAATGACGAAATCAACCACAAATTGATAAACAGGACAGCTTTTAAAAAACCTCAGAAGAACGGTGGCAGCAGGAATATGCTTGAACAGTGTGTCTGTTAACCATGGTATGCCAATAGAATGGAGTACGATATTTCCCCATCGTGGTTACGTTGAAGAGCGGCGATGGCGCTTATTCGCAAACGGCAATAAGCCATGCATATGGCAAGTGAAGCTTGACCCACCCAATACTACTATAACGTCAGTGGAACGAACACTATCGAATTCAATGAAACTGTTTTTCCACGAAGGAAAACGGGTGGGCTTACATCTACATGTACATCTACATACTACACCGCAAGCCGCCTCGATAGGCGTGTGGCGGGGGGTGTTAGGACACCAGCCGTTTACATATAAAAAGGAAACGCTCTAAATGAAATTACGCCTTGCATTTATTATAGTCCCTTATTGTTGTTCGGGGGAGAAACGAATTCCCATACCTATCCGTTCGGCAAAATATCTCTCTTAATTTATCGTTTCTGTCGGACCTGGAAATAAAGTGGGGTTCTAATATGATGTTCTCCGTGTCGCTCTTAAAGATATCTATTCTCAATTGTTCAAGCAATCTAAGCCTAGCGCGCAGCCTCCGAGTCTCTAGCTTTTTTTTTCTTGATAATTCACCAATGTTTGAGATAATTTTTCATACAGATAAATTCTCAACATGTTCTTTTAAGCCGAGTTCACATTTCCTACGTGTTTAATAATAAATTTAGGCATGTACGACTCATTTTTGGAATATTTTACTTAAATTATAACATTATAAAATTAAAGCTTTAGAGCATTCTTCTTGAAAATTTCTCATACTTTGACAAAAGAAAGTCAGTTTGCGTGTTGCTGCCGCAGTTCTTTTTACAATTTTAAAAATTTCTAATACATTAATGTTGTAGTAGGTATGGTTTAAACATAGTTATTCCCTTCCTATTGCTATTGGCTTTCTTATTTAATTATACATTTGCTGTTTAATACTTAAAACAAAAAAAATCAGGAACATTACTGTAATTTTTAAAAATTACAGTAATTTGTTACCGTGGTAATTTACCTCAGGTGAAAATTAATGGTAACTTCCCCATCTCTAAACACCCCCCGCCACACGCCTATTGAGGCGGCTTGCGGGGTGGTATGTAGATGAACTGTTGGGAAAGTCATCGCCCTCGCTCAAACCCACTGACTGCCCTCGACATCATCACTGTCATATCGCGCACACAACATACATTGTGTTCACACACACACAAGGGGGGAAGGGGGCGTGGCGTGGTAGTATACCCCCTGCCACACACCCCCTGCCACACACCCCTGAGGTGGCTTGCAGGGTATTTTGTAGATGTAGATATAGTGACTCACTTGAAGAACTCGATGCGTCCGCTGATGTCGTTGCGGCGCCAAACTTCTCGGACGCCTCCCGCCTGCACTGTGCCCAAGATGAGGATGACGATCACGCCTCCGAACATGACCACCGTCTGCAGCGTATCCGTCCACACGACGGCCTTCAAGCCACCCTGTAATCAAACACATGGAGAGATTGATTCACTGTGGTGAAACGATTTCACTGGGCCAATCGTAATTTACTAACTACGAATGTAAAACGAAATGAACTCCTGTTTGCATTTCGGTTACCTAGGTGACCATCTACGCAGGGAGGAGAGACACTCGTAAAACTTCCACCAGATGGAGAACTTCCCGCGGGCCACGTGCGCACACATCTCAAAGCAAGGAACGAAAGGCAGAGGGAAGAAGAGTGTCGATGCCAGCGCAGGGGGGCAGTAGACAACTCTGCAATGCTATTGTTGTGGAAAAAAGTGTCATTTCACGAAAGAATGTCGATTTCGTGAGTGTGTGTGCGATGTATGTCATAAAAAAGGGCATCTACAACGTGCTTGTAATTCGAAAGTTAAGCTGGATTATCGGTCTGGTAATCGTAACGACCCTAATGTTCAAGGTCAGCCTAAATCTTACGAGGGTAGCAAACGTAAGAGATATCACGGGAACAAACAGCACTTCATAAGGGAAGCTGAGACACTAAGTGATGAACCGGATGAACCCGAAACGTCGTATGACCTATCTACATCTACATCTGAAAAATACCCTGCAAGCCACCTCAGGGGTGTGTGGCAGGGGGTGAGTAATCACCAACATGCATTACACTATACCCTAGAGTTAGTGTAACTATGACTAATTGCGCATTAGTATAAGTCACTAATGCTTGTCACGAGGCGAAACCTCACAAGCATGCACCACTACACTACAGATGTCATCACAATAGAGAGGGTCCGTCAACATACATGCATTCTACAACTACACAGATGGACAGAGACTCAAGACCCATGTAGAAAACATGCAAGGCGTGCTGTTAGTATGTACTAGGTAACAGATAAGGATTCAAGTATTAGGGAGTACTACTGCTACTAACAATAAGAGCTACACTACTTAACGACAAACCTAGATAAAAGTCTCATTGGCAGTGCTGTTATGGTCCCATATCGTACGTGGGAAAAATGAACTTTTAAATCTGTCCGTTCTGCAGTCTAGTTCCCTAATTTTATTCTCATGATCTGATCTACCGTAGTATGTCGGATTTCGTAAAATATTATCAACGTCGTCAGAGAAATCTAATTTGTTTCCAATTGATAATGCACAAAGTTCAATTGCAATTGGCCTAAATAGACTAAAAGTTGACCAAATTACGTTTAACCTGGCAGTAGAAGGGAAACTAGTAAATTTCGAGGTTGACAGCGGCGCACGTGTGTGTCAGTGGTATCTAAAAATTTTATTGTGAGAATCTGAGTCATGTAAAATTACGTCTAAATCTGACCTAATTTTAAGTTCGTATAACAAGGAGCTAATGAAACCGGTGGGAAAATTACGAGTGAAGGTGAATTATGAATCTATTGTTTAATAACTAGATTTGTATGTAGTGGCTAAGGGTTCTAACCCCTTACTGGGCAGGGATTGGATGCAAGAATTGCAAGTTGTAATTAGTATCCATAATACTGGAAAGGTGGACAATGCAAGTGAGGTAACCGAAAATACGTCTATATGTAAATTGATTGAAAACCTTTATGCAGAGTAGGTATCCTAATATTTTCACAGACAAGTTAGGTTGTTACAAGGGGGAACCCGTGAAATTAACTCACAATGTAAAAGAAAAATGTAATTCCCAAGTATCACAAACATATACCTTTTTCACTACGTGGTAAAGTTTAGAAAGAGTTGCAAAGATTAGTGGATGAGGATATTATATCCCCTGTGAGTACCAGTGAGTGGGAACTCCCTTTGTTCCGGTTATGAAATCTAATTGGCAAATAAGAATTCGTGGAGACTTCAAGGTAACACTTAATCCTTACCTGTAGGTGGATAGGCACCCTATTCCAAGAATACAGGATGTAATTTTCCAATGCTTGTCCCTTCACGCACCGCGGGACATCACCTCAACGAACTTATGTTTTTTCAAAATTCAAATTTTAACGTTTTTCTTGTGTAAATAAAACTCCTTCCCCCCCTTGAAATGTTTCCCCTTCCCCACTCCCTCCCTCCACTTTCCTAACCTCCCTCACCCACATTCTCTTGTATATATATACAAGTTATCTGGGAGTTACGATAACCTCGAACCTATCGTGGGGAACACATATAAGAAATATTTTTGTGGCAGAGCTCTGAAGAAACTAGGATTTGTCAAGCGTATTGTGGGAAGATTTTCGGATGAGAAAGTAAAAGAGAGGTGCTATTTCGCACTCGTCCGGCCACACCTTGAATATGCAGCGAGCATATGGGATCCGGTGCAGAAAGACTTAATCCGGGAACTTAATAAAATACAAAGGAAAGCTGCGCGATTCGTCAAAAACTGCTACGGCGTACAGACAGCGTTACACAGATGTTAAACGAATTAGGCTGGGAGCCGCTAGAGACTCGGAGGCTGCCCGCTAGGCTTAGATTGCTTGAACAATTGAGAATAGATATCTTTAAGAGCGACACGGAGAACATCATATTAGAATCTCACTATATTTCCAGGTCCGACAGAAACGATAAATTAAGAGAGATATTTTGCCGAACGGATAGGTATGGGAATTCGTTCTTCCCCCGAGCAATAAGGGACTTTAATAAATGCTTGGCGTAATTTCATTAGAGCGTTTCCATTTTAAAAGTAAACGGCTGGTGTCCTAACAACCCCCGCCACACGCCTATTGAGGCGGCTTGCGGGGTAGTATGTAGATGTAGATATACCTTGATTTCCAAATTTATGTATCTGATGATGATGATGATGCAGTGCATTGAAACCCGGGTCGATTAAAACTTTATCTGTGGAAAATTGTAATATCTTAGTTCTTATTAATAGAGGATCTTTTCACTGTTTTGCAAAAGGGTGAGAAATTTTCTAAAATTGATCTTTCTCAAGCGTATCAACACTCATATTGGAGGACAAAACTAAGAAATATTTTACCATTAGCACTCACAAAGGTTTGTTTGCGTATAACCGTCTTTGTTTTGGGATTTACTCAGCATCGGGAATCTTTCAGAGGGTCATGGAACAGACACTTCAAGGGATAAAAGGAGTGGCCCTGTTTCCTTGATTATATAATTATTACCGGTGAAAATACCGAGGAGCACTTTGCTCGGTTAAAACACGTTTGTGAATGCTTAAGTGACAAAGGCTTACCGGTAACAAAGAATAAATGTCAATTCTTTTGTGATAGTTTAGAGTACTTAGGTTTTGTCATTTCTAAGGAAGGGTTAAGTACTGCGGAGAGCAAAGTTAAAGTAATTGTGGAAGCACCCAGACCAAAAGAACTAACGCAGCTCAAAGCTTTTTTAGGGTTTTAACGCTAAATCTGTACCAAATGTTGCTACAATACTTAGATCAATGAATGAGTTACTTCGGAAAAATGTTGAGTTTAGATGGAATGCTGCTTGTGAAAGGTCTTTTAAAGTAAAAAAGGAAAGATTAGTGTCTGCTCAAGTTTTAAGTCAGCCCATTATAACCCTGATCTATCCCTCAAATTAGCATGTGATGCATCCCCCTATGGAATTGCATCGGTACTAAGTCAGGTACAGAAGAATGGTGTATAGAGACCTATAACCTTTGCTAGTAGAGTATTGAACAATGCGGAACGCATGTATTCCCAAATTGATATGGAGGCTCAAAGCCTTGTTTTTGGAGTAAAAAAATTGTATCAATATTTACGGGGCCGAAAATTCATGCTGTGTACCGATCATAAACTTCTTTTAGCTATGTTTAGACCCAATAAGGGTTTACCTGCTTTCGCAGCCAGTCGATTACAGAGGTATGCTTTGTTACATTAAATCTCAATCTCACGGGAATGCAAATGGGTTATCCAGATTGTCAATGCCCAGTTCAGCTGATGGTATACAGGATCAAAATTCAAATCTAAGAAATATCGGGACATATTTACAATGTATTGAAGAAAATGATATCCCTAACCCAACGTGGGTGTGACGGCACGAGGAAAAACGAAGTGAAGCACATACCTATGCATAAGACATCAGCAGTCACTTCTACCAAATGAATAATGTGGTAAGTGATAAGATTTATTAGTAGGTATGTATCATTGAAAATTTTAAAAAATTGCTACATAACGAATAGTAAAAAGTTATAATTTGTAAAATCTATACAATGCTGAACGTAGAATTCAAAAGAGGCGAAACCATTTATATATTCAGAAGCTATAAATTACCAGTTCTAATTGTTATTAATGGTATGATCGTCCATAAACAGCGTAACAGGAGACTGTTTGGATGAGGGAATGGATTTGACTCTATGAGACACTTGAAAGCGCGTGGTCATTTGTATAGAATTACGGACGGGACCCAAAGGGTCAGTTATGATGGTCCAGGTCCTTACCAGGAAAACTGGTGGTCACTTACCAGAGTGGTGTAGAATATGCAGACGATGCAGACGATGGGTGTAATGAGATGTAAGTTGAACCCGGTCACTGCAGAAGACATGAAAAGAAAGAAACGAAAGCAATAATTAGTGTTTCACTCATAACATCATCCATTCGCTGTTAAACATCTTAAACTAAAGAGCCCGAAATTTCATTCAGTGGGAATGTGTGACTAGATATGCCATTGGGTCGACTTCAACCAACTATCATCACCTCATTCTGTATCATCTCACATAGTAATTATAATAATACCTAATAATCATTATTGCTCTAGGAGTTGCTCTCCTTTTGAGCAGAAAAAATTAATACAATTCAATAATGGTTTTTACAATACAATAATACGGTTGCAAAATGAACTGTAAATGCATCTAAAAAATATTACCTAAAATGGATTGTAATCAAACATATGAGTTCAGTGTGGTATTGACAAATATAACAATTTTGCAATATATAGTATATAACTGTGCAATTTGTAATATATAGAATACAACATTTACATATAACATACTTATGCAATGGTTACAATATGTTAAATACTTACACAATAATTACTTAAGCAATACATACTTATACAATATATACAACTCTATCTACAAGTTATCATCACTGCCTAAAATGCTCCAAAGCCTCTTTCTGAACACTTTCATTAACTCACTACAATATATTACAATACTTATACAACAATTACTTAAGCAATACATACTTATACAATTTACACAACTGTAGCTACAATTTATTATTATTGCCTGTAAGGCTCCAAGCTTCTTTCTGAATACTTTCAGTGATCGACTACAATATATTACAATACGTATTCAATAATTACTTTGGCAATATATAGTTTTACAATATACAATAGGGTGGAGTGAAAAAAGTCAATATTTTTTTTTCGGAAACGGGTTCCCTTCAATGACTGTGTATGAGACCTAGTAAAAATTCTGAAATATTTAATTTTTACAACGTCATCTTGAGTCTGCACATTTGGCTTGAAGTTTGAAAATTTTTGAATTTTTTTAATTTTTACAAATTTTTTTAAAGTACTTGAAAAAAAAAAGAAACCCTGATGGGTAGTCACTAAATAGTTGAACAAGGCCTTAAATAAAGACAGGATTTAAAAAAATATTTTTAGGTGGTGGTTTTAGTCTGCACATGAGGCTTAAACTTATCCAAATATTCGTAAATTTCTGATATTTTTAACGTTTTATAATTTCTGATATCCTCTTATAATGTTATTAAAACTTGTTTATATAGCTTTCGTTAATCAACTTTGCATTGTGCAACTCTACGCTAGTTCATATTAACCACGGGGAGGTGGTTGCACTTCGAGTCCCACCCATGCCCTCCCAACCACCCAACCATGAGAGCATGTATTTACATCTTCAAGAAAAGTCTTCAACAGGTAGATTGTTTCTTTGTGTTATATATTGGACGGATATTTCTATCAAACATTCTAGTATTGATTAAGCTTTCTCTTATCTTTTGATCACAGACCAATTTTGAGGAAGCAGTGACTTCTTTGACGGCTCTTTCTACCGCTTGAGTGTGTGATGGGAGTTCAAAAAGAGTGCACTCAGAATCTATGTTTACACTCTCGGTTTCCAGTAACCTTTGCAAATCCTGATTTGTCAAATGACTCGTTAGAGGTGGTTCTGTCACTTCCACATCATTCCAAACAATCATATTGACATACTCTGATGCTTCAAAATTTATTTTCGGGATTTCAAACCGTCTTAGTGGTTTACTGGCTTGTTCTCTAGATCGAGCCTTGATGATACGTCTTAAAGCCAGTTTCTTTATATGATCTCTCTTATCAACCAACATAGCTATGAGCATGTTTTCATGTTGAGCAAAGTATCCATTGTCATGCACTACGTTTACCAATCGATCTCAGATCGATCTGACTGGCTCAGCTCGGTATGGTAAACGAAGCGCGCTGGCCAGATCGATCTGAGAAGCGAGCCTAGTCAGCCCGCTTTCCCCAACCGGTCTGAGATCTCAGATCGATCCGAAGAGGGCGGAGCGTGGCGCTCATCGTTCTTCTTTTGGTTGCCGATGGTAAACAAAATATAAGCAATATCATTTACGCCGTGACTTGTTGCAAGAAGGGAAAGGAGAGAAGCGTGCGGCGGAAATATGCAAGAAATCTCAAAATAATGTAAACTACTGAAATCGATAGTTCAATATCGATATTTTCAGACCGTGTTGGTAAACCAGGCGATCTGAGTTAGCTCCCTGTTGAACTTTCAGATCGGTCTGAACTCAGACCGATCTGAGATCGATTGGTAAACGTAGTGATGGATACATTTGTGTACAATTTTCCGATTTTCCTGAGAAAGGTAAGTGCAACTCTTTATGGTTTCCCACAAGTTTTGAGCTCCATTATAAGCTTTTGGATTACACTTGATCCTGAATCAGCTAGGTGCATAAACTTTCAGGATGAAGGTTGCCAACTCTTTTAATGTTTGCGATGGAGTTTTTGTAGCTGCGTATAATCTTAAAATTCTATTAGCTGTAGTCAACCATCTCTCAATAGAGTATAGATGAGAAAGGCATCTGTGAGAAGCGAGGTAAGAGGTCGAATATTCACATGGATCCAAATATCCAAGCACTGGAGAAGTCAACATAAGTAGGCGAAAATATAAGCAATGGAAAAAATCCATAATTGATGGGAAACCCAGGCTGTCTTCGCATAACAAAAACATTTTCCCATCACTATTAACCACATCTGGAAAGTTGTTTCCCGTGCGAACCTACGTCTGACACGATACAGACAGAAGGAGGAAATCGTAGAGGGGTTCTTTGAGGAGTCGAAGTGTCTTTTTGTGGGAAGGTCGTTAGGATTAAGAGTACTTGGCAAGTGCGACGATAAAGTTAGGGAAATCAGCTACTTCTCCCTCGTTAGACCCCACTTGGAATGTGCTGCCAGTACTTGGGATCCTTATGAGACAGGCTTGGAAACTGAGTTAGAACGCGTGCAGCGAAGATCGGTAAGATATTATAAAGGCCGTTATGATAATCTCGTTAGTGTTACTGACCTTTTGCAGCAACTGGGATGGGAAAAGCTTTCAGACCGTCGATTAAAATTTAGGCACAATCTATTATGTAAGTTCCAAACCGGTCTATTCTCTGACGACGTTGATAATATTTTACGAAATCCGACATACTATGGTAGATCAGATCATGAGAATAAAATTTGGGAACTAGACTGCAGAACGGACAGATTTAAAATCTCATTTTTCCCACGAACGATAAGGGACCATAACAGCTGCCAATGAGACTTTTAACTAGGTTTGTCGTTAGGCAGTGTAGCTCTTAGTAGTAGTAATACTCCGAATACTTGAATACTTATCTGTTGCCTAGTACTAACAGCACGCCGTGCATGTTTTCTAAATAAGCCTTGAGTCTCTGTCCATTTGTGTAGTTGCAAAATACATAGATATTTTAACGGTCCCTCTGCATTGTGATAATATCTATAGTTTAGTAGTGCATGCTTGTTGAGGCTTCGCCTCGTGGAAAGCATTAGCGATTTATGCTAATGCATAATTATTCGTAGTTACACTAACTTAAGGGTATAGTTTAATGCATGTTGGTGAATACTCACCCCCTGCCACACACCCCTGAGGTGGCTTGTAGGGTATTTTGTAGATGCAGATGTAATCGGAATTAGATCGCTTGTAGCGACGAGCTGCTAGGTTTGTGAATAGATACATATTGGGATAAATCTAGAAGTGTGTCAATTCTGTTAAAAGTATTGAGGATGGAAATAGCATAGACTAATGAATAGGCTTAACCTCCTGAATAAATTCAAGACCGCATTACTTATCAGAAGATGTAAAGAACATATTAAAAACCCAAAATGCATTACGTTAAGAGAGATAGATTACGGGACCGACTGTTTCAAAATGTCATTTTTTTGAGCGAACGGTTGAGGGCAATGATGGGCAATGATTGAATCCTTTAATTATGTCAACGGCTACGCAGCTTTATTTATTTCGTTTTTCAGTTTTTAATTCCTGCGTGGAAGGCTAAATAATTCAACATTTCTGTAATTTTGTAAGTATTTTTGCGTGACAGCATAACTGTCGAGTTATTATGAAGACGAGACTGAATGTTTCTTGGTGGGTTGGATTTTGAATTTGAGTTTTTATAACCTCTTCTCAGGGGAGCTTGGTGGCCTAGTAGTGGGTACATCGCTTGGCTACTGGTCGAAGGGTCCCGGGTTCAAATCCAGGAAGCCTTTGGACGCCCCCGAACAAAAAAATCCTCGGAGTGCGAGGTGGCCCCCCTGGCCACCCAACTGGCCCAACTGGCCCCCCTACTCTGAATGTGTGAATGAATTCATCCTCATGTTTGTCAATGTAGAGCACCCTCTTGGTGTCTGGGTGAGTCTTCTCCTATTTTATTATAGCAGGGGGGGGCGTTGTATGGGGGGAGGCCCTGATTTGAACTGGGACGAGAGAGCACTGCACGTGCCTCCTGGTATGTGTGGTGGTGAACCACCCCCTGGATATATGCCTCACACCCTGGAGGTATCTCGTAGATGCGAGGAACATAAAAGAGTGCTTTTAAAAGTTTAGGCTCAACATCAAATTTTGCCGAAAATTTGTTACATATTGCAGTGATTTTTATCCTAAGATTTTTCATGTGCGGATTTCAACTTCATTTTTATGAACAATTTTGAAATAGTCTATTCAGGACGCGTAAACATGCTGACCGACCGGAATTAATAGAACCACTCTCCACTGGCGTTTATAATGTTACCAAAGAATGTTGTTACGCCTTAATCCCCTACACCTACATCAACAAAATACCCTGCAAGCCACCTCAGGGGTGTGTGGCAGGGGGTGAGTAATCACCAACATGCATTACGCTATACCCTAGAGTTAGTGTAACGACGACTAATTATGCATTAGCATATATCGATAATGCTTGTCACGAGGCGAAGCCTTACAAGCATGCACCACTACACTACAGATATTATCACAATGCAGAGGGACCATTAATATATATATATGTATTTTGCAACTACACAAATTGACAGAGACTCAAGACTTATTTAGAAAACATGCATGGCGTGCTGTTAGTACTAGGCAACAGATAAGGATTCAAGTATTAGGGAATACTACTACTACTAAGAGCTACACTACCTAACGACAAACCTAGATAAAAGTCTCATTGGCAGCTGTTATGGTCCCTTATCGTTCGTGGGAGAAATGACATTTTAAATCTGTCCGTTCTGCAGTCTAGTTCCCTAATTTTATCTACATCTACAAAATACCCTGCAAGTCACCTCAGTGGTGTGTGACCCCCTCCCTCCAATCACCCCTGGAAAACAAACCTGCCCTCCCCTTACTATTCCTCTCCAGTAATGTAATTGCGTCACTTCCGCCATCGCTTTTTCTATCTTTTTTCTATGCAACCTTGGTGACAAACCCCCTCTCCCCCCCCCTTCCTCCTCCTCCTCTGAGTTTATGAGCACATATAATAACTGCGAAGGCAATTGCAAGCTACTGTCCCTTGATAGTAGAGATGGGCAAAATTTCTCAGTAATCGATTAATCGTATCATATGATGATCGTGTCGGGAGAATTAATTCAGTACAAAAATCGGGAAGGCATAATCGATTATGAAGAATCGGTAAATAATCATATGATTTTTCTGTGAAGTTCGTAGCTTCTGTGACGAGCAGAAAAATCGGAAGAATCATACGATTCATGTCAAGCCTGTGAAGGATCGTCAAGGATGAGCATCGCTCTGCGCATGCCTGATGGGTAGCATAATCGGTTATTTGAAGAATCGGTAAATAATCATGCGATTTTTCTGTAAAGTTCGTAGCTTCTGTGACGAGCAGAAGAATCGGAAGAATCATGCGATTCATTCAAGCCTGTGAAGGATCGTCAAGGATGAGCATCGCTCTGCGCATGCCTGACGGGTAGCATAATCGGTTATTTGAAGAATCGGTAAATAATCATGCGATTTTTCTGTGAAGTTCGTAGCTTCTGTGACGAGCAGAAGAATCGGAAGAATCATGCGATTCATTCAAGCCTGTGAAGGATCGTCAAGGATGAGCATCACTCTGCGCATGCCTGACGGGTAGCATAATCGGTCATTTGAAGAATCGGTAAATAATCATGCGATTTTTCTGTGAAGTTCGTAGCTTCTGTGACGAGCAGAAGAATCGGAAGAATCATGCGATTCATTCAAGCCTGTGAAGGATCGTCAAGGATGAGCATCACTCTGCGCATGCCTGACGGGTAGCATAATCGGTCAATTTGAAGAATCGGTAAATAATCATGCGATTTTTCTGTGAAGTTCGTAGCTTCTGTGACGAGCAGAAGAATCGGAAGAATCATGCGATTCATTCAAGCCTGTGAAGGATCGTCAAGGATGAGCATCACTCTGCGCATGCCTGACGGGTAGCATAATCGGTTATTTGAAGAATCGGTAAATAATCATGCGATTTTTCTGTGAAGTTCGTAGCTTCTGTGACGAGCAGAAGAATCGGAAGAATCATGCGATTCATTCAAGCCTGTGAAGGATCGTCAAGGATGAGCATCACTCTGCGCATGCCTGACGGGTAGCATAATCGGTTATTTGTAGAATCGGTAAATAATCATGCGATTTTTCTGTGAAGTTCGTAGCTTCTGTGACGAGCAGAAGAATCGGAAGAATCATGCGATTCATTCAAGCCTGTGAAGGATCGTCAAGGATGAGCATCACTCTGCGCATGCCTGACGGGTAGCATAATCGGTCATTTGAAGAATCGGTAAATAATCATGCGATTTTTCTGTGAAGTTCGTAGCTTCTGTGACGAGCAGAAGAATCGGAAGAATCATGCGATTCATTCAAGCCTGTGAAGGATCGTCAAGGATGAGCATCACTCTGCGCATGCCTGACGGGTAGCATAATCGGTCATTTGAAGAATCGGTAAATAATCATGCGATTTTTCTGCGGATATATTTGTGACGGATGGAATAATCGTAGACTCCAGTGGAGGATCGCCGAGTATGCGAAGCGGAAAACGATGCGCCCCGATTTTTGAAACGAAGGGCCTGTTGAAATTATTTGACGGTGTTGTATGATTGTGGTGAAATCATTATATTCAGTGATATATAATTATGTTCTCTGACTGAAGTAAACGATACTGTGAAGTGACGTGGGAATAGAGAGCTGTATATAAGGAGTTGATTTTTGTGCATTTGTGTTAAATAACCTAATTGAAAAGAGGAGAATAGTAGGTGACTAATCAAGGTTATTGTAAAGGTTTTGTAAAGGAGAGAGGTATAGACAAAATGGGAATATTATAGGTGCCTGGAATACAGTAAAAAATATGTCTCCATATGTAATACTTGGCATAGCTCTAATTCACACTCAACATGCTGAAAAATTTACAATGATTGTAATTTACATCGCTCGGTGATGATGATTCTTGAGTTATAAATATATATATTTATTATTTCGACAGAAATGGAAACTTATGTTGTCAATGATATATATAATTTGTACCTAGTTCTTCTATTTTTCGAAAAATTAGCTTAGTATTTCAAAGTATATGTTTTCTCGACATCTTATACTTCGTGGTGTAAATATCAGGAGCATTAATACTCCTAAATTAGGTCAAATATTATTATCGCTATCCTTGAAATGAAGCTGTCTTTCATTAAGAGTCATAAACGTTTTACCTCATCTCTCGTTAAACCACATGCATCTGAGTCATATTTTTTATCTGCGGCATTTTCACTCGTCTTCTTTCAGATTTTGCAGTCTTGCCATCGCAGTTCAAACATAAAATGCAAAAAATAGCTTTTTCATGGGCTATTTGAATCTTTTTATTTTTAAACTATTCACTGGCAGTTGCGAAAAAAATCATCAAAGTTCTAAAGCCGATTATTTTTTCCCTCGGTACATTTTCAAATTACACCAATCCCGCCGATTTTTTTCTGACCGTCATAATCGGGATTGAATAATCGATTCAACGATTAAATCGTCCACCCATAATCGATCTAATAATCGAAAGAATCGGAAGCAAATAATCGATTATGATGAAGAATCGATTTTTTTCTCCCATCCCTACTTGATAGTGAGGCAGTGGTTGTCGAAACCATGTTCGGAAATAAAAGTGTGGAATATGTGCAAAGAGTATGTGCTTTGAGTAGTGATGCCGTTATTATTCTATGCCAAAGCTTCATGGCTTAAAGTTAGAGAAAGACGGCTTTATTTATATCTATTCTCTCTCTGCCTTCAAAATGTTTAAGTCAACCTGTCCTCCATACCTGTTCAACTCTTTTATTTAAAAAAAAACATCCAAAACCGGTTAACAAGATCCCATCATTAAGAAAGGGAAACTGGATCTCCCGCCTTTCCACTAAGAGTCAATAAAAAGGTGAGATTAGATAGATAGATAGATATTTAATGCTCAAAACTCATACATAATTTATACAATGAATAAATAAATTGAGCATTAGGTAGCTTACAAGGATAAACCTGAAAAAAGCTACCATCAGAAACTAAAGAGTTAGAATTCAAATACTTAACATTCCAAAACAAGGCGTAATAAAAATATAAAAAATAAATAAAAAAATTAACGAAATGTTACCAACAAATAAGTATGAATTGAGTACAAAAATTTTGCACAATATATACACATACATATATATAGAACATTTAGGAGGATCAAACTGTTATAATACAAGAATATAGAATATTCCAGAAGAGAGTGAAAAAGGTTATAATACAAGAATACAGAATAATTCTAATCAATATATTGGAGTTGAGCAAAGCAAAATAGCTACATTAATAAGTATTCCACATTATCGAAACAAAGGAGCCAATGTTTTAAATTATTAAGGAAGGTAGGTAAACTTGAATTTGTTTTTAGTGGGCGTGGAAGTTCGTTAAATGATTTAGGGCCAATATAAAGAAAACATCTTTTGAAAATCGAAATATTGGGCTTGGGTAAGGGAACTAAAAGCCTCCTATTACCACCTCCAATATGTGGTTTAAAAGTAAGTGCAGATATATCGCCACTTCTGACACAGAAGATACGTAAAACTTTATATATATATATATAGACCTATAGCAACTTTAGACCAAAAAATAAAGGAAAACGTGGATGGTGGCGTTTTTTCTTAGTGATGATTCTTATAATACTTTTTTGTAAGTTTAGCACCGGTCTAATTGCATTTTGATTACAAAATATACCCCCCGAAATACGAAAAAAATCGGACGCAAGAAAAATTAAGATCTTCCGGACATAATTATGTCCAACTATCGCCGTTTCAGGTGCATTTTTTTCATATTTTAATGAGCGAAAGAAAATGAATCAGCGAGGAAATTTTTCGCTTCTCCAATTTAAAACAATAGTGAAAAATGAACTTCTGTCTACGTTCGTAATGCATATGAAGACTCTTCTCTCTTTTAGAGTTTTCGATTTGTTCCTAACTCACTCACTGGGTGATTACGAACATTCCCTGAAGATGTCACCCCCCCCCCTCCATCTCTATGCCCATGGAATTCGTTTAAAAGAGAGCTTCGAAGTTTTCCCACCTTGCGTCGCGTTGCGTTCATTCGAGCAAACGTGTTTATGTAAGCGGTCGTCAAATACGTAACAAAAAGACAAGAAGGAAGTTCCGCTTCGAAAATGACCGCGTGACCTCAGGAAAACAAAGGGCAGTTTGCCTCATTGCCTGCTGCTCGTAGTATATTGTGATTAAGCTAATTAGAGAAACCAAAATAAAACATCGCGATTGGTGCCTTCAAACCCAGCATTACTTAAATAATCCACTCGTCTCAAAACAATTGACATACTTAATGCACAATGTGGAAATTTAGCTTATTCACACGCTACAATGTGGAAATT
Organism: Pyrrhosoma nymphula; assembly: GCA_963573305.1. Classification (NCBI taxonomy): domain Eukaryota; kingdom Metazoa; phylum Arthropoda; class Insecta; order Odonata; family Coenagrionidae; genus Pyrrhosoma; species Pyrrhosoma nymphula. Next base: position 126,063,961 of record OY754337.1, on the reverse strand, counting down.
CAGCTTATTCACACGCTATGTCAATTCTTGCCCCTGTCAAGCCCCTGTCATAGGTAGTGTAACCTGTGGGAAAAAAGTATTAAGTGTGGGTATAATAAGGTTCATGGAAATTGGAATTTTGTAGGAAAGGTGGTGACAGCAACACATCAGTGCACCTTTCTTCAATAATAATAATAATAATGTTTATTACTCCAAATTAATTACAAACAAAGACATGTACAAAATGTTAGGAGCTTTAGGTAACCTAAAAGGCGGACCTGTGTTAAGGTTACCATCGTCATATAATACCTAATCTTCCATGCGTTGGTTTATAAATAGTGGAAATTTTAATGCTCTCATAAAAATGCCGTGGTGTTTCTCGTCACCATGCACCACACACACACAGGGTCACAATAATAATAACGGACAGAGATTGTTTCATATGGCAACGTACCCAGTGCATTGCCCCCCCCCCCCCTCCAGCACAGGGGGAGAGAATATAGGCCAATCAATCTTATGGCTTTTTTATCAATCTGATTTGAACGTACCTTGGCTGAACGCCAGAGCGGGAACGTAGATCACGATCGGGATGTACAGCAACTGCGAACAGAAAAGAGGGAAAGAGCCAATCAGCGAGAGATCAGTCAAGGTTAACAATCGAATGGAACCACCCCCACTGCACTGATACGCCCCATACTACGGGAAAGTGGCGCCGCTCTGTGAGCGCTCGCTCAGACGCGGCTGCATTCGAACGCCCCCTGTTGAATGCGACCGCTGCTCAATGGAGTAGCCATGTGTGCTCATGTGTGATTAATATGCAATCCATTCTACATCGTAAATTGTGCTTCCATTATAATACATTGAAGTCATCAGCTCTATATCTTTCCTAGTTTGTTTAATAATCTAGATTTATTGAGCATTGTTTTCGGAACGATATCTTCATGCCCAGCTATTGGCTAGTTGCATAGTGACGTAAGTAATCCTCCTTCCTGCAGGCTGTTGAGACTGTGCTTGCAAGCGTGTTACGCGTGGTGAGTTGTAAAACTATGAATTCATCCGACTATAATGATTTTAAATAGGGAATAATTACGTAAATAATGATTACAAGTGTAATCGAGGCTCGATCCAACTGGAGGGGGTCATTCTGTATGTGCAAACCGATCGGTATGGGTCACACCGACTCAGAGGGAGCCATTGCCTTGCGCCATTCTGCATGTACGAACCATGATCGGTGGGCTCCAGTCGGTGGATCCCACCGACACACAAATGCTGTCGGTAAAACGGAAAATCAGTCGGTTTGCTTGAGAAACACCGAAGCAAATGGATAATATATTTGGATTTTTAGTCTGAAATTGGATTATTTGATACTAATAATAATGAATATACATATATTCATGATTGTAATAGCGACGTAATTTGTTCTTAAAGAGAGCTAATGAAAAAAATGCAAAAGTCAACGACAGTAAGGTCATATAGGTGACTATATATATATAAGAGAAACTTCTACACAAACAGAAGCCCATGGTATAGCATTGTATATTCTTGGGTCTGCAAAATATTTTACTGTTTGGCGCTGTCAAGTACATACATAAAATAGCTCCATATAATTATTATTAGCTATTCAGCGTACTCGATCAGTGGATTATTTTTCCTAATAACTGCCAAAAAATTGTCCGCGGTGAATTCCTGTTATTGCGGTGTAACAATTATTAAATGGGTGATTCCCGTTGAAAGTTTTCAATTGTAATCAAATTTTGTTTACGCGGTCACTTATTTAACTAGATTACATACTCAAGTCACAGCTTATGATTTAAGGAAATGCGATTTCGGATCATTTCGCGCAATTATGAGCATCGTATTTTTACTTATGTTTTTGTTTGCTTTCTACCTCCGTTTTCGTAGTTGAGCAAATATATATTTTAATAATATTATACATTGAACTGTCAATCATCTCTCTATCCTAATAAAATTCGGATATAACATCAAATACTGCTGAAACAGTGTGTTGGACAACATCAAGTACCTACACGTAATATTCAGGTAAAAATGAAAAACATTTGAAGGTTATATCTGCATTCAACTACATCCACATCTACAAAACACCCTGCAGGTCACTTCAGAAGTGTGTGGCAGGGGGTGAGTATTCACCTACATGCATTACGCTACACCCTAAAGTTAGTGTAACTACGACTAATTATGAATTAGCATAAATCGCTAATGCTTGTCACGAGGCGAAGCCTCACAAGCATGCACTACTATACTACAGATATTATCACAATGGAGAGGGACTATTTATATATATATATATATATATATATATATATATATATATATAATGCACTACTATACTACAGATATTATCACAATGGAGAGGGACTATTTATATATATATATATATATATATATATATATATATATATATATATATATATATATATATATATATATATATATATATATATGTATTTTGCAAATGGACAGAGACTCAAGACCCATGTAGAAAACATGTTAGTATGTACTGGGTAACAGATAAGGATTCAAGTATTAGGGAGTACTACTACTACTACTAAGAGCTACACTACCTATCGACAAACCTACTAGATAAAAGTCTCATTGGCAGCTGTTATGGTCCCTTATCGTTCGTGGGAAAAATTACATTTTAAATCTGTCCGTTCTGCAGTCTAGTTCCTTAATTTTACTCTCATGATCTGATCTACCGTAGTATGTCGGATTTCGTAAAATATTATCAACGTCGTCAGAGAATAGACCGGTTTGGAACTTACATAATAGATTGATTCTAAATGAGCTTAATGAGCTCCTGGTCTGTCGCTACGCCAAGATATTTCGTTGATGAAACACTATTCAATACCGTGAAGTGGATTCCGCAATTTGAAGTTAAGGGGAGACTTTTGTGGTCATTGCTTCGATCTTACTTGGTTTCAAATTTAGTTTCCATGTGCTTAACCTTGCTGAAGTCTTGTTTAAGGCATCTGGAGGATCATGACAGTCACTGGTGTTATAAATTTTAATAAAAATCTTTCTCACTGGCTGAAAAAATCTGGCTCACGACGACTTTCGAGGCAAGATAATTGTTGTTTGAGATAGTGGAAAGCCACAATGCGTAATTAACAGATAATTTTGGCGGCCATGTTGATAATTTACGTGCGCCTCTTCCGTTTTCGAGATTACAAAGGGAGAAATAATTTGGAAGGAAACAATATACATCTACATCTACAAAATAGCCTGCAAGCCGCCTCAGGGGTTTGTGGCAGGGGGTGAAAATTCACCAACATGCATTACAATATACCCTAAAGTTAGTGTAACTACGACTAATTATGCATTAGCATAAATCGCTAGGTAATGCTTGTCACGAGGCGAAGCCTTACAAGCATGCACTACTACACTACAGATATTATCACAATGCAGAGGGACCATTAATATATCTATGTATTTTGCAACTACACAGATGGACAGAGACTCAAGACTTATTTAGAAAACATACACGGCGTGCTGTTAGTATGTACTAGGCAACAGATAAGGATTCAAGTATTAGGGAGTACTACTACTACTACTAAGAGCTACACTACCTAACGACAAACCTAGATAAAAGTCTCATTGGCAGCTGTTATGGTCCCTTATAGTTCGTGGGAAAAATGACATTTTAAATCTGTCCGTTCTGCAGTCTAGTTCCCTAATTTTATTCTCATGATCTGATCTACCGTAGTGTGTTGGATTTCGTAAAATATTATCAACGTCGTCAGAGAATAGACCGGTTTGGAACTTACATAATAGATTGAGTCTAAATTTTAATCGACGATCTGGAAGCTTTTCCCATCCCAGTTGCTGCAAAAGGTCAGTAACACTAACGAGATTATGATAACGGCCTTTAACGTTTCTTGCCGATCTTCGCTGCACGCGTTCTAACTCAGTTTCCAAGCCTATCTCATAAGGATCCCAAATACTGGCGGCATATTCCAAGTGGGGTCTAACGAATATTTTAATGTGTCCCAGTTCAGACGAAATCTTTATTCACATTTAACCTCAGAATAACTTGATCTCATATTTCTTCTATAACTTCTAAATCTTGGCGTTTAAGGTGAGAGCTCTTATGCCTGTATAAAAATATTAATGTGGAGTTCTTAAGGCTTGTCTTGAACATTTATTAAAATATTTAATGAAAGGTCACGAAAGCGATCGGGAAGCGATTGGACGGAACCAGGAAAAAATAAAATACTGCTATCCGCCGTTATGGGCGGAAACAGACAGGCCTACTTGTCCCACTTGTAGTGTGGTTCGCAGCACTTACCATTTTCGTGATGAAGATTGCTGAGCCCAGTAAGCGTACGCTGGTGTTGAACCGGTGTTTTAGATACTGCAAAAAAGTGAAAGGAAGTCAAATTAATACTCATCGAAGGCAGGAAGGGGTGAGTATATAAAGCAAAGTATGCTACATGGCCCCCTTAGGAAAATTTACTTTAGAAATTTCTAAAGTAACTTTAAAATTATTAAAGTATTTTAAAGTTAACTTCTGAATCAAAAAGTTTTTCTAAAGTTATGAGTCAATCTTAACGTTTTCTTATATTTTTTTCTTAAGTTTTGAGCATATCCAAAAGTTTTCCTAAATTTTTTAAAAAGTTATTGATGCATTCTTAAGTTTTTTTTTTAGTTTTTATGAAAACTTTAAGGGGGGCCAGTTCCATTTCCCTGGGCCACCTGTGATTTCCTACGAAGTTCTGACGTGCAGAAAATCAGATCGCGAGGATTTTTAGATGGGTGTGTCCAGATTGAAGGCTCTTGCCCGGAGATTTGAACCCGGGACCCTCCGGTCAGTAGTTCAGTGCTCTACGCACTATAGGCCACACGACGACCCTCAGGACACAACGGGTTGCGTCCAAGAGTCAAGAGCATCAGTTTACTAAAAGTTATCCTAAAGTTTACTGAAAGTTATTTTAAAATTTACTAAAGGTTATTCTTAAGTTAATTAAAAGTATTTTTAAAGTTTACTTTAGGGTTATGTTTCAATTCACTTGAAGTTAACTTCAAGTAAACTTAAAGTTTTTAAAAGATTTTTCGATCGGAAAAGGGGTTATGCAGGGTTGCTGTCTGTCACCTCACCTATTTTAATTTGTATATTTAAAAAGGGTTAGGTGAGGTGAGAAAACTTTGGAAAGACCAACGAGGAGAATAGTAGGGCGTAAAGACCCCCAGGGGGAGTGAGTACTGGTCTGCACGTGCTACGTTTCGCTGATTATTACAAATAGTGAAGAGATGAGCTTACAATTAGGTATGCTACATCAATTGGAAACTATACTTGGTATGATATGAAATTGAATAAAAGTAAGACGAAGATACTAAGAGTGGGGAAAACCTATGATGCTAATACAAAGGATTCCATTCATGGAGTGCAACTAAAAAGCGTCCAAGAATTTACGTATCTAGGATATGTAGAATAACAGCTAATGGAAGAAGCGAACGAGAAATAACTAACAGGGTGAATAAGGCGAAAGTAGCGAAATCAACAAGAAGAAGAGGTTATTAAAAACAAGCAATAGTAGTCTAAACCTCAGGAAAAGATTGCGCAAAGTGTTTGTGCGGAGTGCCTTAATGTAATGGACTCTGGAACTAGGACTCTTTGGAAAGACGAACGAAGGAGGCTGGAAGCATTTGAATTCTGGGGCCTGATTCTGATGCTTTCCCGATGCTCAACTTTTCCACCAAAACGTCATTAGTTTCCACCAAAACGTCATTAGTTTCCAGCAAAACGTCATGACTTTCCGACACTACGTCATCATGTTCCACCTTCCACCATTGAATCGTTCACTACATCGTTCAACGACTGGTGTAAAGGCAAGCTTCCCTTCCACCCGTCATCCACTTGGTGGAATAGCGCTAGTGTCGTGGTGGAAACTTTCCGACGGAAGTAAGCGTGCGGAAGGTAGACATTGTTTTGTTCTCGTTTTCGAGGTAAGTTGGACATCGGCATAAGTTTGTGACTTTCGGCTCTCCAGAGGGGGTCATTGAGCCGTTCATTGAACGGATCAAGAGTCGTTCAATGAACGAATAGTGGAACTTTCCACCAGTCAGTGACTGGTGGAAGATCAGAATCGGGCCCAAGATCTCCAACAGTGAGGTATTTCAAAAAAATCAAGAGCATCCTACACTTTGGGAGATCCTGAAAAAGCAGAAGAGATGGATCTGGATCCCACGGAACACGAAGACTGGCTTTCAACCATAATGGATAGATAAATAGAGAGTAGGTACTATTCCCGGGAAAAATTGTATAGGCCGACCAAGACTGACGTACATCAGGTAAATAACACAAGATGTCGGCTTCACATCCGATGATGCCGAAATGAAAATATTAGCAGAGAATACATCCACATCTGCATACTACCCCGCAAGCCGCCTCAATAGGCGGGGGGTGTTGGGACACCAGCCGTTTACATATAAAAAGGAAACGCTCTAATGAAATTACGCCTTGCATTTATTAAGTCCCTTATTGTTCGGGGGAAAAACGAATTCCCATACCTATCCGTTCGGCAAATTATCTCTCTTAATTTATCGTTTCAGTCGGACCTGGAGATAGAGAGAGACCTATGGAGGAATAGGCGATAGTGGCCAACCAGCCTGAGGGCTGATAACCACAGAAGAGACCGGAAGGGTATCGAACGTTTCGCAGCACCGGTTATTAATCGTTCCATTCATATCGTTCGTGAACGCCAATTGATGTGCGCTTCATGTCGCGAGGCGGAATGCTCCTGTCTTTTGTCGCTCGTTTTGTTCGCACGTGAAGGAATCATTTGTTGACTCGCTCGCTCCTTACCTCGTAGGAAGAGGTGATCTTGAGGTCGTAGAAGACGGGAATGTAAGCGACGGCCATCGTGGCGCACACGAATACTTCTGAGAAGATGATCACCCAGTACTGCGCGCCGAAAGTGTAGATCTCTGCCGGGAGTCCCAGAAGGGCGATCCCTGAGATGTAACTGCGGACATTGGGAGATAATAGTAATTATAGTAATTGTAGTAATTTATATGTTTATTGTTCTGTGACAAGCCATCTGAGAATAATAATTTATTACATCGCAGTCGAACAGTCGGACAAAAGCAAAATACAATTCAAGGATTGAAAATATTATTTTGGATTTCAAGAGGATTGGCAAGTTTTTATAACAACCTCCATTTTTTATATTATACAAAATAGAAAGAATAGTTTACAGGTTTTTTTCAGCCAGCTCACGTAATAAATCCTAGTCAATGTGTAAAAGAATATACACAAAAAATACTAATATTAGAATTGGGTAGTTAAGCAAGATCACTTGACTATATTTCTATGGAAGAGAGATTGCTTGTGATACATAATTAACAATCAATTGCAAATACTGATGGCTATGAAAATTAGTACCCTATATATTACAGCAAGCATTTAATGGCATGATTTTTGTATTAGAAATTCTTTTATTTTGAAAAAATGGTATGTTGCGGATACAAATTACACACCTGGGCAGTGGGAAGGACAATAATAACTTTGATAATGGCGTCTGGTTTTCAAGGCAAATTCACTTTGTGGTATTTCAGAAAACATACTCAAGCCATACAGTAAGGCTTTTTGTTGAAATACATCCTGTACAAAATAACACGACCAGAAAGTATGTCCTCCTGACACTGACTGGAAACCACCCAAGGTCACAGAGATATATGCTCATATTTTCTCAAATCAAATATGAATCTAGTGCATGTATTCATTCGTCATAGGAGTTTTAAGTTAAGCTCTTCAGTTATATCATAATAAACAAAGTTTCAAATGTCCAGATGAGGAAAGATAGGTGAGCATACAAGTTTCTTTCTAGTATCTACAGGAAGTAAATGTTTACAAATGTTCATCTGATAGAGAGTTCAATTTATACTATTTGAAATTTGTGATACATTATCTGCTCAGGAAAGATTATTCTAAGTTGAAATATCTAGATTCCGAGCACATATGGAATAGGTTGTTTATCAACTATTATTCTTAGTATGACATCAAGATCAATTTTTTGAAGCATGCGTGCACCTCCCATTACAAGGGCTTTATTTTCAGCACTGTCTACAGTAAAATTATTTGATACAGCCCATGAATGCAGTTTATGTATGTCAGGATTTACATTGCTTATGGCCTATGTTATATCTTTGGGTTTACAGTAGAGGCAGATGTGTTGTTCGCTCGCTCAAAGCATGGTATACTTGCAGTTTCGCAGTTGCTGAGGCAAATCCAAAGCTGAGAATAAAAGTGGCCCATGAACCGAACCCTGGGGGACTCCTTGCTTAATTGTATTCCAAGTTGATAATTTTATGTCGTGACTCTTTATTGCTTGTTTCCTACCGTGGAGGTTGGACGAGAGCCAATTTAGTGCTTCGCTGGATAATGTTAGAAGTATAAGTTTTAACTGAAGGTAAAGTTTCTGTTAATTATTGTGATCCACACGGTCGAATGCTTTACTAAAGTCAAGCGTCACAAGAATAGTTAGGATTATATTTTCAATGGCTAATCTTATGTCCTCAGGTACCTTGAGTAGTGATGTTTAGGCGCTGAAACATTGGCAAAAAAGGAGGAATAATGGACTCATCTTTGTTTCGAAGTACACCAATGTGCCTCAGTTAACGACAGATTGTGTGTATGGCTTTGAAAGACCTACAAGTTATTCAGAGTAGTAGGGCTTTTGCTTCGCGGATTTTACTAGATGGCAAACAGAACTTCTAAGAACGTTAGACTTGAAATATAAAGCAATATTTTTAGAGCTTAAATAGGCCCTCAATAGGTGAATCCTGTTCCTTTCTCTCATTTGCTCTTTAATGTGGTATGAGCGAGATAGTTCCCTTGTCATAGTGGAGACCACATTCAAATTTTATTTTTTTTATTTCAGCGTCTGTAAGAAGTACGAAGTAAATATTGTAGTATTAATGGCGCAAAGATATAGTTATATATGCCCAAAAATCTCAGTAATTAAATAAATAAAGCTACATAAGTCTCTAACTTGACTCATTTTTTCCCGCTGAACGGCTGAAGACCCTTTCGTTGCGATTCTGTGAAAGTTACTGTGGTGAGTAATAGATTATTTGTTATAAATAGTTGAGAAAATATGTAATCTATACACCGTTAGTTTTTTGACGAAATATAGGAGCTATAAATTCCTATTTCCTTCAATATTCTCCCTCTGGAACGCTCAGCTATAACCTATCCCATGTCAAACAGCTTACATTTACAGGCAAGTTGCTCGAAAAGTAGTTCGGCAACGGGTTGATATTTTTACATCATTGGAAAGATGAGAGTTTTTTCTTTAAAATGAGGCCAAGTTCATCAAATTCTAGGTGAAGTGATTTTTCGCTCAAACTACGTTAAGTTCTTTTGTTTAACCATTAAGCCGGTGGGCGGCGTGGCCTGACTGTGCCTTATGTTGAATGATTAAACAAACAATTGAAAATAATGTTATCAAATGATTTAACATTTTCATCATTATCGTTGGATGAAAAACAATGGACCAATATTTTTCAGCAATGTTTTTTTTTAAACTCATGAAGAATGATTTTCTTTGAATCTCTATAAATAAAGGAGGTGAAGGATAGATCTGGGGTTTTAAAAACTAATAAGTGAAATGAATTAAGTCATGCGATGATAGAAAAGGCATTGAACATTGAGAGAAGCAGATGATTTTATTCTCATAATCCACAATGAAATTATCCAGCCAAGTATCACCGTTGAGTGTAGATATGGTTCGTTGGGTAGAAAGGAACCAGGTATAATTTATTGTTGTGAATGAAGTATTTTTAATAGCTGCTGCTAGCTGAATCCGTAATTAGATCCATAGTGAGATCCCCTGTGATAATTGTATTCTTATAAGTAGGACTAAGTTCGGAAAATACCGATTCAAAATCAACCAGAAGTTTAAAGGATTTAAGTTTTTCCCGGCGAATAATATGAGTGAAGGTTTTTTGGGTTTCACACCGGGTAAGATTATATTTAAATGGATCAACGTTTCGATGGTTGACTCAGCCATCGTCATCAGGATAATGAGTCGAGCGAGGATGCTGGCGGTTATATAAGGTTGGGTCTTGCTGTGTGCCGAAAACCAACACACACCGACCTATAATTCAACGGGTGGAGCCATCATCATCCGGCGCAGAAAAGGAGTGTTCTCACTACGCTTTTCCATCAAGCGAAAACCATTGCGGACTCCAACAGCCTTCAGATGGAGTTAATACACTTAAAAAGACACCTTCCACGCGAGTGGCTATAGCCAACGGGACATAAATTTGACCTTAAAATGAACGTTCACCGCCAATGGAGCGGAGATGTTGGAAGAGAAAGAAAAACCCATCGCTAAGACTTGCCTTCCTTATATATCATCTATATCTAACAAGATATCGAGGATATTAAAACGACACAGAGTGGAAACGATACATATACCGCATGCTAAACTCAAAAATTTCCTGATCACCTGTAAGGACAACTCTGGCCTGAAAACAACAGGGGTATACCGCATACCATTCGAGTGTGGTAGGGCGTATATTGGCGAGACAGGAAGGGCCATCGAGAAAAGAAGAGCATGAAAGAAGTATTAGGCTTTTCCAACCGGACAAGTCTGCATTAGCAGAGCATAGCCTTGACCATGGACATCGTGTCGATTTCCCAAATTCCACACTACTTTCCCGGGCGTCCAAGTATCGGGGAAGAATAACGAAAGAAGCGATATTGATACAGATGGATCAAAATAACATCAATAGAGACAACGTCTTCAACTTAATTAGGACTTGGCGCCCAGTAATTGACGGAATTCAAAGAACGCATCATGGCTTCCACAACAATCTGCGGCTATATATTAACCGCCAGCATCATCGCTCGACTCATTATCCTGATGACGATGGCTGAGTCAGTCAACCATCGAAACGTTGATCCATTTAAATAGTCTTACCCGGTGTGAAACCCGAGAAACCTTCACTCAAACCAGAAGTTTCTTTTGGAGCCCGGTGTGCGACACATAGGTATCTACAAGATGATTTATGGCGTCTTATGGTGAGGCGAGTGGAGGAAAGGCGGCTTTTCTCGCGTACCTATGATGAGATCCTTCGAGTTAGGGTAGGATAGGTTGATGGCCTAGCAATGGTCCATTTTCAAGCCAACGCATTCCGAAGCATGGAAGCTTTGATTGTTTCAAGTCGCGAAATTTACATTTTATTCTACGTTTAGGAGTAAGACATGTTATATATGATTACAAGAAATATGATAATACTGAAAAATGGCCAATGTTTCGTCCTCACCGATAGATGGAACCACACGGTACGAAAGCACCAGAGTCCTCTGGATGGCAGTTCTCTACACTACTCCCTCATAGGGTAGTTAACCACTTCACCTCACCTTCACTTTCACGCAATAAACAAAAGATGTGCAAAGGACAAAAATGGCGGAATGCGACGACTCAACAATAAAATGTATTATCGGCAATCCAGAGGACTCTGCGAAAGCACAGGAGAATATTGAAGTTATTTAAATGCGCAGTTAGTCATATCGAATGGAACAGTCGTCGTGCAGTTATGGAATACGCCGAGAGAACATATTAGGGATTAGGTAGTCTCAGGAATTTTTCTATGGCCACGGGGGAAAAAAAGCAAAATGGAAAATATTTCCCAGAAAGTACTTCATATCAGTCGCTACATTTAAAGACGAGATATATCCATGTTCCTTCACTAACTCACCATCCTCTCCACCAAATCTATTTACATTAAAAGAATTAAAATCAATTATAAATATCCTCCCAACTAACAAAGCTCCAGGCCCCGATGACATTCCTTTGAAAGCACATTCCTTACCGAACACCTCATCCAAAATTCAAAATATTTTAAAGAATCCATTAATAATCATCCCCTAACCCTTTATTCAAACAACTCTGGAACCTTAACATTGACCCCCACTTAAACCCCCCCCCCAAATCCTCTCTTCCACAGCCAACTTTCCTTCGAAGCGCAAAAAGGTTAAAATTCATCCGTCAATCATTCACCCTCCTGACCTCCTGACCAATATCACCCAATCACCAACACATTAACCTAAAGCCATTCAGCCTCCAATGTATCTCCTACCCCCTGAACCTGATTAGCATAATAAGTAATAGTTCGTAACAACCTCGATAAATTCAATCTTTCTTCAATCCAATTCAAACCAACTTATTAGTCTAGTCCACCTTGTTAGTTAGCATTATTAATAATAATCCTGTTTTGAGGAAAAAAGAGGGATAAATATATATGAATAAAAACATATATATATTATTTTTTAAAAACTAAAATAAATAAATAAGTTATTCCATGCAAAAACAAGGAAAAAAATCCCTAGCATGATAAAAAAATTTAAAAAATGAAATAAAATAATAAAATTAAAATATATAAAATAAAAAGAAATAAACAAATTAAATTAAACAAGTTAAACAATAGTAATTTAATACACTCAAATAGAAAATGTTTAAAATAATACACGCACACAAACCCCGCCCTTAAAAACTTTCCATAGTCCAAGGAGTTGAGTTGAAAAGGGAAACTAAAGTCTTAACAAATAAATAAATACTGTAACACAAAGCGTCGAAGTTGTTAGGTTGATCATTTTTCACGAAAACATGAGACTTCACTTTCTAAGGGGGGCGTGAAGGCTGTGAAGATCTAATTCTATTTTTTTTATCAACGAGAGGCCAACTCTTATACTCGCCTGGCGATGAGCGACATGGAGATGGGAATGATTCCCATGGAGCGTCCTCCCATCAAGTACTGCGACGTCGTGTCCTGGCGCGTCTTGGCGAAGAAGCCGAAGTAGACGCCTATGAGCGCAGAGAGGCCCAGCAACGTGGCGAACACCGCGTAGTCCAGCAGTGCAAAGTGCTTGAGCGACGTCTCCTCCTCTTCCGACCACTCCCCGGCCGCCGTGGTGCTGCTGGTGCTGCTGTCCATGGCCATGGCCTGCAGGAGACAACATGAGAGAACTTGAACAACAAGAATGCAGCCCCTACTACAAATTGCACGGCCGTTCCAGGCGACGTCCAGACCCCTCAGCCACCGCTCACAGAATGTCCCCACGAGGGAGTAAAACTTCTATGAAAATGGATACCAACTCACCAACGCCGTGTGCAGCCACGAACACCTAAATTGTGACATTAGTACCTTTATATAGTGTGAGCGCATTCGTGAAATCAACTGAAAATAGAGGCGCATAGTTGAACAAAAGAGGTTAATTCATAGTTATTGAAGTAGATCTAGACTCAAGATCAAAAGTGATTTAATCATTAAACTAGTAAATGGGCGCTTGCAGTTTGCAATTGCGGAAGGGGTTAAGTGTATGATAGTACAATGTCAATTATTTAAAACGAAAGCAATAAGGGCTTACTACTCATGGAAATTATTTCAGTTGGGTGACTTAAGATTATAATTATGATGACCTTAGTATAAAAGGAATGGGTTCATATATAAATTTCAAGAAAGAACTTTATTACACATTGGAAACTTCTAATTTTACACTTTTAGTATCATTAAAAACCAAATCCTCTCTGTTTTTTTGGTCCTTAGGTAGTGTAACTCTTAGTAGTAGTAGTACTCCCTAATACTTGAATCCTTATCTATTACCTAGTACTAACAGCACGCCGTTCATGTTTTCTACATAACTCTTGACTCTCTGTCCATCTGTGTAGTTGTAGAATGCATGTATATTAACGGTCCTTCTCCATTGTGATAAAATCTGTAGTGTAGTAGTGCATGCTTGTGAGGCTTCGCCTCGTGACAAGCATTAGCGATGTATGCTAATGCATAATTAGTCGTAGTTACACTAACTCTAGGGTATATTGTAATGCATGTTGGTGATTACTAGGGTGCCTCGTTTTGCAACTTTTTGCTAGGAGCGAATCGTAATACCCGGCAAAAGTTGCATACCCGGATGGATATTACAGATATGATTTTTTTCCAAATTGGATAATATCTTCTGCTCGCTACTTTGCCTTAAAGTTTCGAAAATTTCGACGAAAAACGCTATAATTGTCAATAATTTAAATTTGGTTTGAGCGAGCACACTTTTTTGGTAATGAGATAAAACTTAGGACTGTTATTGACATTTAAGCGCAAATGCGCCAACTATATTGCACTTAATTATCGAGCAGAAGACCTTTTACGGTGCCCCCGAAAGCGCGGTTGCGCGGTAGGCAACCCGCAACGCACTACCGCATTTTACGCGCTGCCTGCGAAAAATGACGCGAGGAAGGAATTTTTTTTCAGTCAACGATGTGTAAATCATGTTTGGAATTGTCTAGGGTAGTCACAATGATAGGAGGTCCCTTTATTATGTCATACATTGTCTCCTAGGGGGCAGCAAAAGTGGTCAATTCAGTATAATTGTTTTGTAGCTACCTATTTCCATTTTCTTTTCCTTCGCCTGGTGGGTCGTAACAGGAACGGAACATTATTTTTAGCTCACAACAATGTTGTATCGAATGTTTACCGACCCCTTAATCATCCACCTGCACACTGCAAGTAGCGTCCTCCCCCATTCTTCCACAGTCAGCCTTGCATAAGGAGACGAGCCGGACGATTGACGTTCTTGATTTACCACTACGTTTATCACTACAAGTCATTTGCAACTCATTTCGCTTCTTCAGTTTACCTGTTTTAGTGGATTTACTGGTGTCCCTCTACTTAGGTCACAAGTGATCTTTTACTTCTCACCGATCTTTATTTCCAAATATTTTACTGAATTTTCGTCTTGTGTGCTCTGGTTTTGCGTTAATTTTCATTCAGTCTGCAGCATGTCTCTTTCGAAGTTCGTTCTTCGTGGTGCAAACGTTTATCCGATTTTTAATGAGAAACCCAAGGATTTTTATGAAACTAAACTCCCCACAAAGAAGGATGTTCTACTTTGTTATCAAGAAGTTTGGCGGAAAATTGGAATAGCGTCACGGAGTATCAAGGAGCCACCCTTTTCTTCTATTGCCCGACAAGTTTCTATCAAGGTATGCGTCATTTGGGATAAAGCGTCTATTCCAGCAGTTACACAAAGCAGAGTAATTCAACTTATCTCACGCTGCCATGATGAATACATTAGGATAAAGAAAATGCTAAGCGCTAAAAATGTATTTAAAAAAACGAAAGATGTTCAATTGAAGAATTTTACTGATGAGGCAGCGAAACTTTTTGACATAGCCTTCTGCAAATGTGCTGACTTTTCCACATGTGCCTGTCCCAAGGAAAAATAGGTTCCTGTTCTTGAGCACCAGTTCTTCCTGGATCAGAGAGGTCCAAGAATTGGTCGTATTGGATCTGTTGACGTATCTGCGACAAAAAATTGCGTGAAAAGGCTGAACGTAAGCCTATAAGTAAGAGGCTTAAACTTGAGAAATCCATTACTGAGCCATCTAAATCAACTATTTCCCCATTGTCGTTTTTAAATGACATTCAACAATTTGAGGATACTTATGGTGATGAAAAAAATCCTAATGACTGTTCCGCTAAGGATGTGGCATTCACCAAACCCAGGGACAGAAATTCCAAGGTCAAACTTGACTTAACTGAGACTGTCATAATTTCTCAGAGATATAACGTAAGCGAGAGGGCTGCTGCACACATCACATCCACTGTGCTTCATGCAGCTTTAAAAGCTGGAATTATATCTCCAGAGCAATCTAATGACATAACGTCTGCTTTGGATGTAGACAAGTGCAAAATTAGGCGTGCAAAACTTAAAGTTTTTCAAAATTTGAAACGCAGTTCGACGGATAATGATCCGATCAAAAGCCTCTACTTTGATGGCCGACTTGATGAAACAAAAACACCCACAGGCATCATTAGGGAAGAGCATTTATCACTTGTGGCCGAACCTAATGCTCAATACGTCGGTCATTTCGCGTCATCTTCCGGCTCTGCACATGATGAGGCTACGGCTATTTTCGAGTTCATCATCAGCCAACTCAATGGTGGATTCGATGAGATTGATGTTCTTGGCTGTGACGGGACGAACACCAATACTGGTTGGAAGGGCGGCGTCCTGCGAAAATTAGAAGAAATGACGGGAAAACCTATGCAATGGGCTATTTGCCTTTTGCATTTCATCGAGCTGCCGTTCCGAGCTCTCTTCACTCACATTGACGGCGCTTGTTCAAGCCCGTATTCATACACAGGTGCCATTGGTTCAAAACTGCCAGAATGTTAAAAGCTTCCATTGGTGTCATTTCATCCCATTAATTTTGACTCGCCAAACCACAGTCCGGAAGAAATATCGAACCTTAATAAGGACCTAAAGTTCTTACTGAAGATATCCCTAGCCATTGCCTCTGGAACATGTCCGGAAGGGCTAGCCACTATGATGCCTGGAAAACTAAACAAAGCCCGTTGGTTGACCACAGCTAACAGAATTCTTAGGCTATATATTTCAACAAAAAAACCTACCAAAAAATTCATCGCAATAGTGGCATTCATATTACAAGTCTATGTTGTGGTGCAATACAGGATCAGGACACAATCTTATATTGCCGATGGTGCTCGTCACGTCTTCGAGACCATTCGCAGATGTAGATATTTACCAAGGAAATAACAAGCAGTAGTTCATTCGTCCATCCAAACAAATGCGTTTTTCGCACTCCCAGAAAATATTCTTCTTGCGATGATGACTGATCATCGACTTACTATCCGCAAAGAAGCACTAAATAAAATTCTTAGTCCTCGAGAAGAAGAAGCAGGCAATTTAAGTCACTGTATTAGATACAAACTTGTTCCCCAGCTGAATTTTGAGGCCATGAATTACGAAGAAATGATTCATTGGGAAAGCACTGATGTGTCTATTACCGTGCCACCAGTTGTGAGGACTATATCAAATGAAGAACTCGTTGATAAACTTTCAATTCCTGACAATACTTCGCCAGAATGGCCATTCACCGTATATCCGTGCCACACGGTCGCAGTGGAACGGACAGTGAAGTTAGCCACCGAAGCAGCCTCCTGTGTATGCGGTAGTGACCCCAGGGATGGCGTCATCAGATCTACTTTAGTTTCAAGGCAAGTTCTGGCAAAATTTCAATCGAAATCTCAATTTTAGACAATATTTCCGGACGGTGACGATTCAGATTAGATAAACTCTACATTACTATGGTTGGTTGGTTGGGTAGGGCAGGCGGAGGAGCCCAAGGTGCAGCCACCTCCACGTGGTGGGCTCTGGGTCGATTGACCAGTGTCGCTAGCCAGGTGAGCGAGGAGCTGCACATTTGCTTGATCATAGTAGATTTCACACTTTTCCGGCCGCAGAGGAGGCATCTATGGCCTTCTAATTACACATAACCGGCATATTGAGTCCCGAATGTTAGTTTCCAGTTCAAGTTCAATTGACATCTTCTTACCCGAAAATAAAGTGACTATAGGTGGCGATGGCATAAAATAGAGTCTTTACCATCTTGGTGACTACCCTTGACAATTCCAGACATGATTTCCACATCGTTGACTGAAAAAAATGCCTTCCTCGCGTCATTTTTCGCAGGCAGCGCGTAAAATGCGGTAGTGCGTTGCGGGTTGCCTACCACGCAACCGCGCTTTCGGGGGCACCGTAAAAGGTCATCTGCTCGATAATTAAGTGCAATATAGTTGGCCCTTTTGCGCTTAAATGTCAATTACAGTCCTAAGTTTTATCTCATTACCAAAAAAGTGTGCTCGCTCAATCCAAATTTAAATTATTGACAATTATAGCGTTTTTCGTCGAAATTTTCGAAACTTTAAGGCAAAGTAGCGAGCAGAAGATATTATCCGATTTGGAAAAAAAATCATATCTGTAATATCCATCCGGGTATGCAACTTTTACAACCGGGAATTACGATTCGCTCCTAGAAAAAAGTGGCAAAACGAGGCACCCTAGTGATTACTCACCCCCTGCCACACACCCCTGAGGTGACTTTCAGGGTATTTTGTAGATGTAGATGTAGATACCTAGTGTAAACAGCTTTAATGAAACGTGTGCATTGGTTTATTCGTTCGCTAATATACACTTGACTATTTAAGTTCTTCCGTTTTATCCGTATGCTTGTATGTTCTCAAACTTTTTTTAAATATATATTTACGGTTTTCGTCTTCAGATAAATATATAAAAGATGTTAATTGCGGCAAGTACAAGGAAATGGTTGACTTCCAACAAAGTAGGTTCGCATGAGATTCGGTAATACCATAAGTATAGATTCATGGCATTACATTACACGCTTTGGTGCAATAATACGATGGCATATCTAAATTTCCATATAACCACCACAAAACGTAAAATCACTCGTTACCAGTAAGTTACCACCCCTTTTTAGCTAATAAAATACTAGTAAACACAGAAAGGTGAATTGGGAAAATTACATAAGAGGTTGTGGACATTGTAGGAGAGGAATAAAGCAGCTGATTGAATAAATCCGAAGAAGACAGAAAAAGGGAAACATGATTTAATAGTTCCTGAAATTTTTAAAGTAAAACTTATTGCTCTTTTTTTTTAAAAAAAGAAAGATTTTTCAGCGGATATTGGAGCTGTACCCACGGAAGCTATAGACATTGAGAGATGATTAGTTTGTAAACAACTTACAGTTGACGTGCCAATTCTCAGAGTAAATTTACTATCACAGAGTACACTCTAGCGTGAGTTTCGAGAATATTCTAGCGCACATAATTACATTCGTGTGCGCTAGAGTGCGCTGCTGCATTGTGCGCTAAACATTCTCGCTCTCTGCCAAATGGAAGGCGAGTTATGACCGCCTGAAGAAGAAAACTGACATGTGGAGTGAGTCATGGAGTTATATATATTGCAATGCGCTCACGACGGCGAGACTCACAGAGTTGGAAAATAATGAAGCTTGGCTCAAAATTCTTGTTGACAGAAACAAGTGATTATATTTGTGTGTTGTGTATTTTCATCCTTCTTCTGTTGTTGAAAATTATTATAAACTAGCAGGCCACCTGGCGTTGCTCGGGAAGGAGAAGGGGGATACTTGGAATTCATGGTAACATAGCAGGATTTGTAGGTAAAGGAACAAAGCCGGTTAGGTGATGGTCATCTAAATAAACAGAAAACAGTGTAAAAAGGCAAAATAGAAAACTCTTTATTTCCGGAATGTGAAACTGATGGGGGACGGCTTACAGCACTTCTTTATAGACTATGTTGGCAGTTTTTCCTGTGGGGGTGTATATGTACAGATGGTTGGCTGATCCCGCTCTGGAGCAGGCCACATAGAGCTGGCCATGGGCAAAACAGTCGCATTAGAGCGACGTCTGGTTTCACGTACTTCTTCATTTTCCGCCGCTCTTGCAGCTTTCTTTCGTCGAGCTTCCGAAGATGTGTCATATGACGGGAAAATATGAAAGAACGAAAGAAGAAACACGATTTGTCGGAATACACGGTTGATAGGACAGACAGTAATTCGTGGGAAATATACCTGTGAACGGTGAAGTTGCGAAAAAAGGCAGTATCGGAAATGGAAGTCACCAAATCGACCTTCACCTCGCACACAAACATACTAACATGGCAGATTGAATGGGGTTGTTATCGGAAGGTGGGAGAGTAAGCAGAGAGCGGGGATGGGTGCTAGGTAGCGCTGAGCGCACTTGCAGGGTTCGGTAATGAGAAAACGACGCTAAGGACGCGTCGGACTCAACCGTAAGTAGCACTACTGGGTTCGGGAGTATGAGATGCACCTATGTACCAACTTTGGTCGCAATCCGTGCTGCCGTATGGAAACGTGTAGCGGACGGACAAACAGACATCCTCTTTTATTAATATATATAGGAGAATCACTTGGGTGATAAATATACAATATGCCAAGAGGGTGGCCGATAAAAAATATACACACGGAAAAAAGAACACTTACAAATAAAAACTTCCGATATTTCGGTGAAGACTAGCTCCACCTTTCTCAAGGTTTAAAGTAGGAATGAAGAAAAGGAGAGAGATTGAGGTATGGGAGGGGAAAGAGGGGGAGACGAAGGTGTAAGAGGGGAAGGAGGGGAAAGAGGGAGAGAGGAAGGTGTAAGAGGGGAAGGAGGGGAAAGACGAAGAGTGGGGAGAGGGCGTGGAGGAAGCAGGGAGAGATGAAATGAGGGGGAGGGAGAAACTAGTGTGATTTATTGAGTCCGGGGGGCGAGAAAGCCTGGTGGATTAAAATACAAGAAGATTCAAGATCTTTGAGCTGAAGGGGAGAGGAAGAAGGGGGAAGGGAAGCAAGTAGACCGACTTTAAAAGTGTTATTGAAAGTGGAGTTGTGGGAGGAGACGTGAATGGCGACAGGGAGAGAAACAGAGAGGGAGGGGCAATCGTTACAAGACGAGCGGTGCCCATTCATTCTAATATTGAGAGGAGTGGTGGATAAGCCAATATAGAAAGAAGGGAAGTATTGGCAGAGGAGGATGTAGACAATGTTAGGCGTGGTGCAGGAGGGTGAGAGGACAGAAGGGAGGGGAAAAGCGAGGAACTTGTCCGGCAAGGGCTGGGTGATGAGGATGGGGCAAGTTTTACATCGCGGGCGGTTGCAAGGGGTGGGAAGGGATTTGGTGGGTTTGAGTGATTTGGACAGGGGTTTGGTAATATTGAAAATGGCGGATAGATTGGGGGGGCGTCTGAAGCTGAGAGAGGGACATTGGGGGAATATTTTAGAAGTGGTTAGGTTGTCCGACAGGATAGGGTAGAGGTTTTTAATAATACGCCTAATAGAGTCCACACCTGGGATGTAGGTGGTACAGAGGGAGATATTGTGTTGGGAAATGCTATTAGTAGGAGGCAGTTTGGGGGAGTGTGGTTTTTTGAGGATTTTTTTATTGAGAAGTTGCTCTGGATAGCCTCTGCGAAGAAGAGATTGATGGAGGTTAGTAAGGAATGTATCAAGGGAGTCAGGGTTGTTGCAAATTCGGTGGCCACGAATAGAAAGGGAGTAGGGGAGGGAACGTTTAGTATGGGAGGGGTGGCAGCTGTTATAATGGAGGTATTGTTGTTGGTTGGTGGGCTTGATATGCACGGAAGTGCTAAATTTGCGGTCAGAGAGGGAGACGTTTACGTCCAGAAAGACGACGTTAGAGGCAGAGATGTTAGAAGTAAAGGAGAGGGGAGAGGAGGCGTTGAGGGAGGAAATAAAAGAGTTGAGAGAATGAATACCATGTGGCCATAGAAGGAAGATGTCGTCAATGTAACGAAGCCAGAGAAGAGGTTTTAGTGAGCATGAAGATAGAAAAGATTGTTCAAAAAGTCCAAGGAAAAGGTTGGCGTAGGAAGGACTGAAGCGACTACCCATAGCGCATCCTTTAATTTGAAGAAAGAATTTGTTATTGAAAGAGAAAGCGTTGTGGGTTAGGATGAAATTGGAAAGATCAAGAAGGAACTCAGAGCTGGGAATATGAGGAGCAGGGCGTTTAGTGATGAAATGGCGGATGGCAGAAAGTCCTTCAGAATGAGGAATGTTGGTGTATAGGGAAGTGACATCAATAGTGGCCATTAAGATATCACAGTTAGAGGGGAGTGGAGTAGAATGGAGGCGTTCAAGAAAATGATAAGTGTCTTTGATATAGGAGGGCAGGGAGTGGACAATGGGTTGTAGGTAGTAGTCAAATAATGCGGACAATATATATATATATATATATATATATATATATATATATATATATATATATATATATGTTTTGAGAGAGTAATTGGTAGGGGTATTATAAACAAAGAATAAATCGTCCTAGGTGAGTTTAACTGTCAAAATTTTATGAATTTTGGGAAAAAGCAATGACGTACTTTGTATTGAATTAGAAATTTTCATCAATATTATGGGTATGAAACAGATAAATTGTGTAATGAATCAATATGAAAAATCGATCGATCTTGTTCTCACTGATATTGATGCAATTGTTGTTTGGCGGACCCGAACTAATAATGTCATTGTTAAGGGAGGATCCATGTATCCGAGCCATTGAATTTGACTGCTCATATAAACTTAAAAGGAAATCTCCTTACATTTCAAGAGACTCCAATAATTTTAAAAGAGTTAATATTAGTTAATGTTATACAACGAGTTGATTGTTAAGATTGGAATGCTATTAAGTTTCTTAAGAATGTTAATGAATGTTTAGAGTTATTCTATACTTATTTTTATGAGGCGATGGATGTAGCTATTCTTAAATGTAGGACAACAAAATACAAGTGTCCATTTTGTTTGACTTATGACCTGATTAAGAAGATAAAAAAGAAAAGCGAGTCATAGAAAATTGTGTAGAAATAATGGCTCAAAATATCATCAGACAATGTACAACACATTAAGCGTAAGAAGTTAAAGAAAGCGTAGCGGATAATTCTCATTTATATTTAGAAAAACTCAAACAGAATATGAGTCATAGAAACTACGACAGTTTTTGGAAATTTACTTAAGATTATAATTCAGTTAAAATACACTCCTGAGATCGTGAAATTGATTGGACGTGAAATGGATTCTCCGGAAGATATTCTCCGTGAAAATAGACGACAACAAAAAACTCCTCGAAGAAAATGACACAAAAATTTCAGAATATCTTGCACTTATTGACCAACTTAGACAGGAAAATACAACTTTAAAAGAGCGTGTGTTAACTTTAGAAAAACGTATTGATGAGAACGAGCAGAATCACCTATCCAACTTCCTTGAAATTCATGGGATTCCACAGGAGTTAAACGAGGACACATTTGATGTCGTTAAAAAAGTTGGAAACGCACTTGACATGAGCATTACGCAAGAAATGGTTGATATATGTCATCGCCTGGGAGAGCGAAGTGACGGAGCAAGGTCGCCGGGCATATTGGTCAAGTTCGTCAGAAGAGTCGTCAAGGAAGAAATGTTGCAGAAAAGGCGAGTGAAAAGGACCCTTTCCACCCTGCACCTGGGCTTGGCAACGAGCAACCCCATCTACATTAATGAAAGCCTATGTCCAGGTAGGAGGAGGTTGTTTGCCGCTGCAGTGCAGAAGCAAAAAGGTTATAGATTTTTATGGATTAGAAATGGAAAAATTTTCATAAGGAAAAAAGAAAATGATTCTAAAATAACTATATTAACAAAAGATGATCTTAGTAATTTGTGATAGCATATTTTGTTCATCTTGTGCTGTACGCCGCTCTGCTCTTCCACACACTATAATGTATATCACATCTCCCTGTTATCAAGTATTTTTCTATATTTCCATAGCATTATTTGTTTCCATTATGCATATGTTGCCTCGATCAATGTTGTTTTGTCCAAGATGTTAATGAAAGGATATCCTGGTGTACTTACATCTATTTTAATGACGCTAAATGACGAATCTTTTTCAATGTTCAATGATTTCTGTGGTGAAGGTAATGACTTGGTCATAATGAATCAGAACATTCGAAGCTTGAGAGAAAACTTCAGTTCGTTTGGAGTTTTTATAGGTTCCCAAAACAAATTACCTCAAGTAATAGTACTAACAGAAATCTGGGAGAAAGATTGTGAAACCTCTTTTTATAATATTAAAGGGTATAACCAATTTGTTAAGTGCAATGAGGACTACAGAGAAGGCGGTGAAGTGGTTTACGTATCCCATATTTACAATGCTAGTAAGAGTACAGTAGATATGCGAACTGCTGATGCTATCAAGGTAACCATCGACCTTGGGGGTATGTCCCTTTCTGTTGTTGCTGTCTACCGCCTGCACTCAAACAGTGTACATAACTTTTTAGAAGAACTGAATCTTGTCCTTTCTGCTTGTTCAGGAAAAAATCTGATTGTTACTGGTGACATGAATTTATGTATTTTAAAACAAACACCTAACGTAGACAAGTATAATACGATTATGTCAAGCTACGGATTAGAACAATTAATAAGCAGTCCAACTAGAACTTTTGGAAACAGTCAAACATGTATTGACCACATATACCTAAGATGTAAGAGCAATGTTAAATTTAAATCGAGTGTTGTTCCCTCAGGTCGAAGTGACCACGATTTAACCTCATGCGCACTTACTATTTTTCACTCTGAGAAAGTGCAAAAGAATGATCCACGAAAAAATCTAGCATTTAAGAGAATTGACCACCCCAAATTGAAACTGTCTTTAAACTGTGTCGACTGGTCTACTGTATATGACCAACAAGATGTTACTATAGCTTTCAACATCTTTTTAAAGAAATTAAAACAAAATATAGAAAATTGTACTTCTGTGACAACCCGTAGGATTAAGCATACACCAATCCAACCTTGGATGACCACTGATCTTTGTAAACGGCTGTCACAGAGAAATATATTATATAAGAAACTTAAAAATAAGCCAGATGACAAAAAACTGCATAGATATTTCAGCGCTGTATCTACTAAGTATCTGTATCTTCTTCAGTACAATCTCGTGTGTGAGTTTCTTGCAGCACGACGCGCGAAGAAAAACTTCTCCACAAAAGACCTTAGCTGCGATGACCATCATACTATATACATCAACGAATCTCTCAGCACCTTCAACCGTCGACTATACTCCGCTGCTAAGGAATTAAAAAAGCAGGGTAAATTGAAATATCTGTGGGTTCGTAATGGGTCGATCTTTGTTAGGAAAGAAGACGGGGGACGGAGAATCACTATACGCTGTGAAGCCGACTTCGAGACTTTATGATATGAGGTTGGCAACGCAGTTGATACTTCTGACGGTGATACGGGGATAAGTCTACCTGAACCTGTGAAACCTTCGTCTGCTCAATCTCTTCGTTTGTCCCTCGTGAACTGTCAGTCACTACTACCTCACTTTGACGAATTTAGTGATCATTTTGTGCTGAGCTCGTTTGACGTTATCTGTATGACAGAAACTTGGCTTAAACCAGTTGTGTCTGATGATATGGTGAAGCTAATGGGTTACAATTTAATACGCCATGATAGGACTGGCAAGAGAGGTGGCGGTGTTGGTGCCTTTATTCAAGAAAGATTGAATTACTCCGTATTAGCTACTTCCCCATCCGAGTATTGTTTTACAACTGATTTATTATAATAGAAATTTCTGGATCTGTTATGTCAAAATTATTGTTAGCTATAGTATATAAGCCACCTAAAATTACTTCTATCACCGATTTTGAATCAACGTTTCTACGGTTTTATCCAACATATAAAAACATCATTATTGTTGGTGACTTTAATGTGAATATGATGAATCCTGAAAGCTATGATTGTTTACACCTAAAGAATTTCTTTCACTGTAACAATCTTCACCTGGTCTCTTCGCAACCTACTCACCATACGCTAAATAGCCATACCTGCCTGGACCTCTGTGTTGTGGATGACATGGAGAAACTAACGCACTTCTCACAGTCACCAGTGCCTTTTTTATCTGCTCATGACCAAATATCCCTTTCGTACAATTTTAACTTTCCTTTGTAAAACTCCCTACTTTTGTATTTCGCGACTTCAGAAACTTCAATAATGAAAGAATCCTAGAAGACCTACTTTCTGCTGATTGGTTGCGCATGACTCAGTCAAATTGTATCGACGATAAACTTCAAATTTTCAATGATTATCTTGTGAGCTATTTCAACCGACATGCTCCTGTGCGTATCTGCCACCCTAAACGCCCTACCACCCCATGGTTGACCTGTGACATTCGCAAAAAAATGGGTGAACGCAATCGCATACGTAGAGCCTTCATTCGTTCCAAGCAGCCAGCCCTTCACGCCGTATACAAACGACTGAGGGCCGAAGTCAAGCTTTTGATAAATGAATCCAAAAGAAACTATTTCTCTAGTGCCCTTTCCGGGCTTCAAGAACCGAAGCGCATCTGGAAGGAACTACGTCAACTCGGAATAGTCCGAAGCCGGCAAATTTCTTTGGCCTCTAATCTCACAGTGGATGAACTTAATACTTATTTTACATGTCTAGTAAACACTGATCAAGATAACTCTCCTCTTTATTCTCCTCCACCTAATTTTCTCGATCCCGCTGTACCGTTTTCTGACAAAAATTTCTATTTCCAGTTTATTACTCCCGAAATGCTAAATAAATTTATCTTTCGGTCCAAATCCAACTCTACTGGTGTGGATGAGATATCATATACCATGATAAACAAGTCTTATAAGGTCACTATGCCATTTTTTCTTGACCTTCTTAACCATTCACTACTATCCTGCAAGTTTCCTACCCAATGGAAGTCCTCTTTGGTAACACCAATAAAAAAGGTCAAAAATCCTTCAAACCCATCTGATTACAGACCAATCTCTATACTGTGCACCATCTCCAAAGCTCTAGAACGTATCGTCCATTCGCAAGTAGTTGAATTTCTTTCCCAGGAAAACAGTTTTGACCCATTTCAATCGGGATTTCGTAATAATTTCTCCACTCAGTCTGCTTTAATAAAAATAACGGACGACTTACGTCATGCCATAGACAAAAAATGGTGACAGTGCTGGTATTATTTGATTTTAGTAAGGCTTTCAATCGAGTAAACCACACTATACTACTTGAGAAACTGAAAAAACTTAACTTCTCGTGCTCCGTGCTAAATTGGTTCTACTCTTACATAGTTGGCCGTTATCAAGCAGTGAGAGATAGTCAAGGTAATCTCTCAACTTGGGCTGCAGTCACCACTGGTGTACCCCAAGGGTCTGTCCTTGGCCCCCTATTATTCTCTCTGTACATACTCGACCTTCCTAAATGTCTTAAGCACACCAGTTACATGCTCTATGCCGACGACCTCCAAATTTATCGCAGCTGTTGGCCATATGAAATTGACGAGGCAGTATCAAAAATTAATGAAGACATTTATAGAATAACCGAGTGGGCCACGCGTCACGACTTCATCCTAAACTCAAGTAAAACTAAGGCTATTATTATCGGTAGTTCCAGGATGCTACGTAACATTAGCCACATTACGACTACCAGTATCGTGGTTAATGGTATCCCTATTCCATACTCCAGTAATGTACATAACCTAGGGATTACGTTGACTGCTAACTTATCATGGGATTGTCATGTAAATAATATTTCTAACAAAATTCATTCTATACTTTACCAGTTAAAAGTTCACAGAAACTTACTTCCTTTTAATACTAGAAAAACACTTATATCGTCGCTTATTTTCTCTGTAATAGATTATTGCTGTCTTGTTTATAACGACCTCAACGAAGAAAATAACCTCAAACTTCACCGGGCCTTGAACTCCTGCCTTAGGCTCATTTTTGACCTTCGCAGGGACGTCCACATCACCCCATATTATAAACAACTAAGATGGCTCAACGTCAAATCCCGTAGAGAATACCTTCTGGGATCCTTTTTGTTTGTTCTATTTAAAATCAAATCACCCAAGTATCTGCATGATTTGTTCCTTAGTTGTCCCTCTGTCTCCACAATGTCCACTAGGTCTGATCCTAATCAATTGTATTTTCCAGGGCATCGCACCACAGCATATAATAAATCATTTCTTGTAACAGCTTGTCACATATGGAATAAGACGCCAACTGATATTAAAAATTGTAGATCTGTTAAAACATTTAAAATCAAATACCATGATTATTTACTTTCCCGGGTATAACATAAGTTACTCTTATTATTATTTTTTTTCTTCAAATTTGTGTTCATGTTATTATGGTTCCTTATTCATTGTATCATTTTTCTATTGTTAGTTATTAATACATGAGTTTTTTTGTGTTAATTTACATTTATAGAATGATAAAAAGTTTTTCCTTTTGTATTTGAAAAGTTTGAAATTATGAAAAGTTTGTCCTTTTGTACTTTTAAAAGATTGTGCCTGCAAAGTGTTTTATTATTAGATTTGTTCTTTTGGATTTTTTGTCCTGAACAATAAATATTTTTCTTACTCTTTCTTACTCTTACTAAGCTTAGACATGAGATGATTATCAGAAAAGAAAGTTACTACTTGAATCTGTTTAATAAAAACAAAAATGATTTTAAAAAGCAATGGCAAGTGATCAACAGTATCCTTGGTGTAAGTGGTAGTAAGGCTGTAACTGAAAAAATATGTGTACCTGATAGGCCAGGTATGTTTTTGACAAACCCCCTAGATATTTCAAATGAATTTAATAGCTTCTTTGTTGGCGTCGTAAAGAAATTGAGAAATACAATAGAGGCTATAGACAGTACAATAAGCTCACCATATAGTCGTTCATTTCCAATTAAGCACGTTCAGGACTCCCTTTTCATGTATCCAACCACTGCTTTTGAGGTAAATAATGTCATCAAAAAACTTAAAACAAATAAAACGCACGGATTTGATGGAGTTTCAGCCTTCACTCTAAAATATGTTAGTGAAATATTAGCTCCTGTAATATCCTATATAATAAATCTTAGTTTCAGTTCGGGTAAGTTTCCCGAAGGTATGAAAATTGCTGTTGTAATACCAATTCCCAAAAAGGGCAGTCAAACTGATATAAATAATTACAGACCGATTTCCTTGTTGTCGGTGTTTTCAAAAATCATAGAAAAGGTTGTCAAAAAACGTCTACTAAGTTTCTTTTCCAAAAACAGCTATTTATCAAATAACCAATTCGGTTTTGTGGAAGGAAAATCTACTGAAGACTCTCTGCTTAAATTTTGCTCTGAATTATTTAATGGGATAAATAAAGGGGCATGCGTTTCAGGCATATTTGTTGACATCAAAAAGGCCTTTGATTCACTGGATCATGATATTTTGTTATGTAGGCTAAGGGAAGCAGGAGTAAGAGGCGCAGCTCTAAATTGGTTTTGTAGTTACTTGAGTGGAAGGACGCAGTTGGTAAAATTTAAAGAGTGCTATAGTTTACCTGAAACTATTCTTTATGGTGTGCCACAAGGTTCAGTACTCGGACCCATTCTATTCTTAGTATACGTCAACAATTTATGTACTGGACTATTCAATGGGGAACTAACCTGTTTTGCTGATGACACAGCCTTGTCTTATTCTGGAAAAGACTTGCCAACAGTTAAAGAACATATGCAAAGCGACTTAGACAAGCTAAAATACTGGTTTTCTGTAAATAAGCTTACGCTGAGTGAGAAAACTAAATTTATTCGATTCAGCTTAAGAGATAGAAAAGATTCTATTGGTTGTTTGTATTATAAGTGTGCCAGTTGCCTTCTATCTAAATTACGTTTGCAGAAACTGCGTGCAAATTAATCAAGCTAGTAATATAAAGTATTTGGGTCTTGTTATTGATGAGAATTTAAATTGGAAAAATCATTTACAAAATTAAAAAAAATTACATGAATACAGCACTTAGGAAATTCTATTACATAAGACAAATATGTAATTTACCTGTACTAAAAAATGTATACTACTCACTTGTTAATTCAAAACTGCAGTATGGTCTTTGTTGCTGGGGCGGAACATATATCTCGAATCTAAATCCAGTCTTAGTGACACGAAAGAAAATAATAAAAATGATAATGGGCGCCAAAAGAGATGACGCTTCTAATCAATTATTTAAATTAATGGGTATTTTACCCCTTAGATATTTATATGTTTATAGAATCCTATGCATGTTTTATACCAGAGGCGGAAATGTCACTGGCTATGTAAATATTTCCTACCATGGATTGAGGCCACGGAATAAGGTACCTATTCCAAAACCGAATAACGAAGCTTTTAGAAGATCTTATTTATATTGTGCTACTAAGATGTTTAACCTTCTGCCATTTCATATCGCCTCTATAAAGTCCTTCACGTTGTTTTTACGTGAATTGAAAATATGGTTGTTCTCCTTAGACAATATAGAAGAATATCTGTAAATATTATCTTTGTACATTATTTTAACATTGCATGTTATTGTATGTTATTAGTCTGATTTCTGTACAGTGTATGGAATATTTCTATGTATCATGGTAATTTATGCATTTGTTTTCATTTGTTTTTATGTTTCTATCCTTCACAAAAGGAACACACGTTAAAGAAAAACTTACTTTGACTCATAAGTTATGGCATATTCATTTGTTTTGGCCGCACCAGCCAGTTTGTTAATTTAAGAGGTGGCAACCCCAACACTGGTCCTTACCACAGGGGTGCCTATATTCCACCTTGTAAACTATGCTGTTCAAATTTCATGTACCAAATGTGGAATAAAAATATATTATTATATATTATATATTAAAAACTCACACGATCTATTTTCTTCGAATGAAAGTTTATTAACTTAAGCCCGTTTCGCACGATGCTTGATTCAGCACAAGACCTAGTCTGCTAGATGGTACTTGATATTGAGGACGGAATCTACTTGCATGCTTGGAACACTACTAGGAGGTTTCACTTGTTCGTCGACCTTGTGCTTGCTATTAGGCAGTTATTCCATATTTAGAGTTGGGTCGATCAGTCACGAGTTGTTCAAATGAAGGAGTCACTGAGGTGAGTGTGATGACTCGAGTCAATAGGTCTGGGAGAAACAACTCTTTAGTGAACGTTTGTGCCGGCTGAGCCGCTGAGTACAGCGCTGACTCGTAAAGGAGAGAGTCGCAGAGTCCCCATGATTCTCAAAGATTCAAAGGACTAGCTGACTCGAAAGATGAGCTGACTCAAAAGACTCGAAAGACTTGCTGACTCGAAAGACTTCGCTGACTCGATAGACTCACGCACCCTAAGGACCACAAAGGACACACTGACTCGGAGACGTGAGGGCGTGACTGACTGAATTGCTGACTCAAAAGACTCTTCCCCATTCATAAAATCCCAGCGACTCGTTGAGTGGCAACACTGACTATTCATTAATGACTGTCAAAAGAAGAGTCTTACCATAAGGTCAGCAACTTTGCTAGATTTGAGGTGTAAATTAAGTCCTTATTTCAACATCACGTAAATGATATGATGACTTTCAACTTAGGCCCCGTTTCGATTACTTACATTCTACAACGGTTATTTCAGCCGTCATAACCTACCTGCGTTCCGATTAGCTTCTTCTAACCGTGGTAAAGCATCGTTTTGTGACGTAGCAATACCAGTTTAAAGGACAACTGACGAACGAGATTTAAAAGCGTACGACTTCTCGCCTTAACCGAAAACATATGTTATCAATATTATCATCACAATTGTGTTTTTCAACACTTAATCTCGTTCTATACATGCACCTGTGAAGTATCAACCTTAAGAATTACTGGTAAACTTCAATAACTGTGGTACAATCTAAATAATATATGGATTTATAAGAATATGAATTCATCTTTTGAACACTTGCTTATCTGGACGCCTTAATCTTCTGCTCTTCTTCATCAGATTTGCAGTCCATATTACATTTTAGCGAACTGATAATTCGTCTACCACTATCGGGAACAAAAGCATTAGAAAAATATACATTGTTGTCAGTCTGTGGTACCCCATTGTCCATACGAAATGAAGGAACCTTCCACAAAAAATTTCATTTCACCTGCCGACTAAGGTTTCGACTTGTTCAGTCATTTTCAAGTGTTTGGTATTGAGTTAATAATTTGAAATCTCGGTCGACAAGCGAAATAATAATATGTAAATAGGAAATAAAGATCATGATAATGACTTCATAAATCGAAACCTAAGTAGGTAGTTCGGCATATGAAAGAATTAATTCTATTCTGGACTACACAACATTTCTCTAATTTCATATTATTATCGATCATGTATAGATACTTGATTAAAGGGTCCACCCACTATAACAGGCTATTTGAATGAGCGAGCAATATAGTACATTATGTGTAATTACTGTTATTTAAAGGTACTGTTACCAGTAAATCATATGGGATGGCTGTTTTAAATAGTGTTATAGGCCCTTAGATTCAGAAAAGTGGACATATAGAGTTGGTATTATAGAAGACACCGTTAATTTAAAAGGCAAAGACTTACGATCAGTGAATAACGACAAGAAGTTTAATTAGTGTTAAAGAAGTAAGTAATTTTGTACATTATATGATTTTGGCATTTAAACTCTCGGCTTTATTATTTTGATTTGATTGCACTATTTGTACAATGCTTGACGTAGAGTGTGCCTTTCCTAAGAAGGAATAACATAACCGCACATTTAGAGATATCAACGAGATTAATGTTTTTTTTTCCTCTGTCATCGCGTGCATAAAGGTTATTTAAAGATCTGATTTTGGGTATAGTGGCCTTGGTCACATTAACCAAAGATAATTAGTTTTCCCATTTATTCTATAAATCTTTAAAGCCATCAACACTCATTCACATTTCAGCTTTACTGTTATATGTAAGCCTTGTCATTTATGTACCCCGCAGTACTCCAAAGTGATTCTAAAGACTCACTCAAGTGAACGAGTCATTGAAGTGACGTGATCCAAATGACTCGAGTCAATAAAAAGAATCATTTGGCCCACCTCTATTCCATATGGTTCCATACTAATTTAAAAAAGAGAAGATCGCACAGCGTCTGTAACGTGAACGTGATTGGTAGATGGCCTCTGGCTCCTACTGTGTCTAGTAGCAAACTAGTACCGCATCAAGTACGAAATCCAGTAGCTCAGCGAGTATACTACTATACATGCTTGCTAGCCAGTATACTGGTTCAGTTCACACGATACTGGAAAGCTAGCATACTAGTAGCGAGTATATATAGTAGACCTTGTGCTGGTTCAAGTGTCGTGTGAAACGGGCTTTAAACCCAAGTAAGATCACCTTTTTCAACTTATAGGTAACGCAGTGGACTATGACACATCGGGATCAAATATCAAGCGTTAGACCAGCGCTGGACGAATCGCAACATTCTGAAGCGCTCTACTCCTTCTCCTGAATCATTTAATACGTGGTTGAAGAGCCTCGACATTCGCGTCAAGTCCAAAGGAAGGGACCACTGCCACTATTGCTGACCCGGAAAAATGTTTTCAACCAACGGATGTAAATCATATTTCTCCAGTGGAATAGTGCAAAGTAATATATCCTTTTCCTACAGCGGATGTTAGCTCGCATAGTGGTATCTCTTATTGCTAGTGCGAATTGAGACGCAAGACGGAAGGGCGATTTACCCAGCCAAATTTTCCACATTTATACGCCCGTGCATTTTTATATGCTTGTATTTTTTAAAAAGAGGTTCCTGATACATCAAAGTATCGATCTTTGGGCAAAAATGTATATAGAATATTTTTTTTAACATGAAAAGTGCTTCGTGATTTTATTCACGGCGATAATGCAATCAAAACTCGTCGTCACACGATGATAGACCCCCGGAAGAGGAATTCGAGGAAGAGGAATACATTCGTGCAGAAGATGAGAAATCGCGAGAGTTTTGTTTCTAAATGCCCTCGTCACCACCACCTCCCGTGTGGCACGATGATCGCAACATGGAGCCGCCTACAATACCACCACGTGACGCGAAACTGCTTGAAAAAAAAACATGCCGTCAGTATTAGACTGCACCAAGGAAGAGCAACAAATGAATACTCAATCTTGAAAGAATTCATAATTTCCCCACACAC
Organism: Pyrrhosoma nymphula; assembly: GCA_963573305.1. Taxonomy (NCBI): domain Eukaryota; kingdom Metazoa; phylum Arthropoda; class Insecta; order Odonata; family Coenagrionidae; genus Pyrrhosoma; species Pyrrhosoma nymphula. Next base: position 126,030,623 of record OY754337.1, on the reverse strand, counting down.
AAGAGGGCGTAGTTTTACCGCCATAAATGGCTATCAGAGCCTAATACATAGAGATGGGGCACTCTGTAAATTACCTCGGTAATTTTCGTAAACTACGGCGGTATTTTTCGTAATTTACCGCGTCCCTTGTAAATTACAGTAGTTTTATAGATAATTCACCTATATGTTTGAGACAATTTTTCCTACAGATAAATTCCCAACATGTTCTTTTAAGCCAAGTTCACATTTCCTATGTGTTTAATTATAAATTGAGGCATGCACAACTCATTTTTGGAATATTTTACTTAAATTATAGCGTTATAAGATTAAAGCCATAGAATATTCTTCTTGAAAATTTCTCATACTTTTACAAAAGAAAGCCAGATTGCGTGTTGCTGCCGTAGTTCTTTTTACATTTTTTAAAAACATTTCTAATAGATTAATGTTGTATTAGGTATGGTTTAAACATGGCTATTACCTTCCTATTGCTATTGGCTTTCTTATTTAACCATACGTTTGTTGTCAAATGCTTAAAACTATAAAAATACTGCAAAATGACGGTAATTTTCAAAAATTACCGTAATACAGCGTAGTAATTTACCTCAGATAAAAATTACGGTAATTTTCCCATCTCTAAAAATGTGTATAAATTGTGCGACGATTAATAACAACGGGACCTTTCCAGCAAAAGTGTTGAATTTAACTCACATTGGGACACTACAGCGCTCGATGAATGGAAAGGCGTACGCAGGAAGCTGGAGGGTAGCTCTTGTTGGTTTACACGGCGGAATGTTTTGTGTATTGGCATGGAATTCGTTCAAAGAACGCATTTCAAAAAACTGCTGTACCATAATTATCAAATGACAACGGACCTCAATAAGAATGTAATCATTCCGCAAATGATGCAGTGTTGTACAGGGATCTAGGCAATGAGTCTGATAAGATTGCGTAACAAAAAGACCTAGATGCTATGAATGAATAGTGCAATACATGGCAGTTACAATTGAATTTTAAAAAGTGCGTAGTTATGATTTTTTCGCAAAAGAATAACTCAGTCAACGAAACGTATACAATTAATCAAACAAACTTATCAAATGTAGAGTCAGTTAAATACTTAGGTGTGACCCTTACTCTGGACCTGTCTTGGGGGAAACACGTTTGGGAAATCTGCGGACAGGCTAGTCGAAAATTGGGATTTATCAAAAGAATATTTGGAAAATGCGACGAGAAAGTTAAAAAGAGCGATGTAATTTTTCACTCGTGAGACCTCACTTGGACGCAGCTAGCATATGGGACCCTTACGAAGTAGGACTAATCTCTGAAATAGATAGAATACAACGGAGAGCAGCAAGATTTGAGAAATATAGGTTAAATCTTTTGCGCAAACTCGGAGCAGACAATTTTTTGCCGGACGTTCAACATATACTGCTAGAACCAACGTAGTACGGTAGAAGTGATCACAGGAATAAAATAAAGGAAATTGACTCCAGAACCGATAGATTTAAAATGTCATTTTTCCCACGCACAATAAGGGATCATAATAGTTGCGATAGATCATTCACATGAAACTCCCACCCTCAATAGGCAGAGGAGAACCTTCACTTGTGCTTAATAACACGGCATCATTACTAACTCTTCACACCGGTCGATTTGTCCGGCATTATTTTATTTCATTTATCTGCATGATGTAGCATCTCGTAGCATTCATAAATTAACAGTATTAGTAATATTAACCACTAGATGTGTGTATAGCATTGTTCTGCATGTTCATTTACGTATCACTCTCCCAGTTTCCGGTTGGACTGCGCACTGTTCTCCTGACTGCTTTTTGGTATTTGCGCCTAGTGCCAGGGGGAGCGTGCGAGGTTCTGATTTGTGCTGGGACGAGTGCTGCATGACTGGTGTGGAATCACCCCGTGCCACACACCCTAGTGGTGGCTTGCACGGTACTTCGTAGATGTAGATTCCCTTCCTTAAGAAGAAGAGACCCTAGAGATGCGAAGAATTTATAACAATTAGCCTTATAGTACATCACATGCATCGAAAGTTCTGACCAGAACCACCAACAGGAAGGTGGAACAGAAGATGGAATAGTTCCTGGACGAAGACCAATACGGACCCAAAGGATAGTGGGGGAACGAGGGGCAGCTGTGTTCAAGCCTAGAGACTTATTCATAGAGCAGAGGATTCAAAAGGACAACCCCAACGTTTCCATATTGGCTTAATTGACCTAGAGAAATAATTTGACGATGTGGACTGGATCAGATTGTTAACCACACTGAAGAGCAATGGAGTGTCATTTAACGACAGGATAGCAATATTATAGGCAATATGAGGAACAGCCGGCCAAAGTGATTGAATGTGGATGAAGTCACTGTGGATGATGCAGCCGAGTGCTGCCTAAGGACAATTTTAAATTATGTTTTTATAATCCTGTGACTATCGGTAAACTCCTTTTTAACTCCAAAGATCCCTCTATGACTATTTGGAAAGAAGTGGTGTGTACTCCCTGAAGTGTGATTCTCCCGGATGCAACTGTTTTTACGTCGGTCAAACTGGCCGCAAATTTAAGACAAAAATATCCAAACATTTGAAATGTTTTTTTAAATAATGACAGCAGCTCTGTGTTTGCTAAGCATCTGTTTGACCACAATCACACTTCTAATTTTAATCCCAATATTTTATATTTTTGTGACAAAGGTGCCAAATTGGATTTTTTAGAAAATTTTGAAATTGTTTTAGCCTTTAAAAAATCTAGTCATAGGGTCTTAAATGATTTTATTCCGGACAAATTGTCCCCCCTTTTTACCGTGCCTCTCCCATCCCCTTTTAACTCTTGACGCGTTTTTAATTTCCCGTAACCTTGCCCCGTTAACTCCCGTCTCGTTACTAATATCTCCTAATCCCAACCTCCCCCTCCTCCTTACTTCCTTCCCCGGGAACCCAGTATATATATTTCAGCCACCACCTCTGTACTTCGTAATTTTAGCCGCTGATTATGATGTGTGAACATTGAAACCGGTCAGGCTTGTATCATTAATAAAACTCATTCTTACTCTCTACCTAGAGAAAGGTGGATGCTACTTTCCACCGAAATATCGGAAGTTTTAATTTGTGAGTGTTCTTTTTTTCCGTTTCTATATTTTTATCGGCCACCCTCTTGGCATATTGTTTATTTATCACCCGAGTGATTCTCCTAGAAGTTATATATATATATATATATATATATATATAAAGAAAAGGAAATAAACTTAAAAGTATAAGCTAGCAACAAGGCGTTGAGGTTAGGGAAGGATAGGAAAGTAAATCAGTGGACACACACAGGAAGATGATCCATGACGACACCGGTGTCCACTGCTTAGGGGTAGCTTTCGGGCTAAGGACCCTTCTTCAGCTGGAGGAGATTCACTACTAAGGAGTGTCACACTGGAGTTGAGAGTTTAGGGTATGTCTTGGTACGGGGTTGGTTGTTGGGGAAAGGGGATTGGTTGGAAGGAAGTTCAGGGGGGGTGGAGTGGGAGGGGAGGGAGCTAGCGAAGATTGAGTCCGGGAGGGCAGGTTGACTTTAAAATGGAAATATAAGACAGCTCCCAGTGGCGGAGCTCTATTATGGGTGTGTCGGGTGGGAGGGCGCGGATTATTTTAATATGAAAGCAGTTGTTGAAGGAGAGGTTATGCGAGTTAGCGTGCTCCGCTACAAGCAACTGCAACTGTTGCATCACGCTGCTCCTGTGGTTATTTACCCGCATATTTAAAGGTGTGCTGGTGAGGCCGACGTAGAAATCCTGGCAGTGCTTGCAGGTTATAAGATATATAACATTACTCGAGGAGCAGTTTCCCCGAGTAAGTATTTGATATGTGACATTCGTCACCGGAGTAGTGAAGAAACGGGAAGAGGTGTTGGTTGGGCAAGTGAGGCAACGGGGCTTGTAGCAAGGGTGAGAGCCAATAGGGGAGAGATTGGTAACACTACTTGCAAGTGAAGTTTGACGGATCTCACGGATCCAGAGACTATTTTGTAGATGGGGAGGGCGACGGAAGGAGAGCACGGGAGGTCTTTGAATAAGGGAGGAAGTTGAGGGGGAAGAGGAGAGAATGGAGTGTGCTGATTTCAGAAGGCTTTTCAGTGTAGCATCAAGACCTGGATGAAAGGTAGTCGCAAAGATAATGGAATCGTCAATTGATATATTGTCCTCAGGATGAGGTACGAAGCGCGGTCTCGGAGAGGGTTCGGTCGCCTTAATGAGTTGTTCTCTCACCAAAGAGGGGGGATAGCCACGACTCACGAAAGCTTTTTCCAGGTCTTCCAAGTATCGAAATAAGTAAGAATTTTCAGAACAGATTCGGCGACCTCGACGTGCCAAAGAGAATGGGAGAGAGCGTTTGCAGTGTTCGGGAATACAGCTGTCCCAATGCAAGTACTGCTGAAGGTTGGTGGGTTTTTTGTGGACGGATGTGCTGAGTTTTCTATTTTCTATTTCTATCTAGAAGAAAGAGTTGGATGGAAGTGAATCCTTTGAATAAAATATTCAAGGGCTGAGCTTCCATGGGTCCAAATGATGAAAATATCATCAATATAACGGAGCCAAATGAGGGGCTTGTGGGGGGGAAGAAGATAAAAGATTTTTCTCCCATCGCCCGAGGAAGCTAGAGGCGTAAGAAGGGGCCATTCTCGTACCCATAGCCGTGCCCTTTACTTGGAGGAAATGACGCCCTCCGAAAACAAAGCTGTTTTTGGTGAGAACCATCCTCATGAGTTTCAGAAGAAATCCGGTGGAGGGGCGCGAGCCATTGGGTCTACTGTTGAGAAGTTCCTTTGCAGCTGCCAGACCTTCATTATGGGGTATATTAGTGTAAAGGGAGCATACGTCAACAGTTAGGAGAATAGTATCAGGTGGAAGTGGAGCCCCAACCTCAACGCCTTGTTGCTAGCTTATATATATATATATATATATGTATATATATATAAATAAACTTTGCCACAGGTGAGGCGGAATTAAATATAGTATCGTCAGCTGGACCAACCGGTCGGAAATGTTCCCGTAAGAACGAATTCTTTATTATTTTCTCTTTCTCCTTCCTCCTGTAAGTTTTAATTTATATATTTGTGGCCAATTGGCGAAAACTTCAAAATCTTCATATTTGATACATAATAAATATTTCGTTCAAACAGGTGGTGAAAGAAAATTTTTTCTCTTGGAATCGGCCATCATTCCATCTTCACATCACCATTGTGTTATCACATTTTATGTGTTTCCCATCCTCTTTCTTTCACCACCTTTTTGAACGAAATATTTATTATTTACGCCTGTGAGCGGTTTTCTTCCATCTTCATATATATATATATATATATATATATATATATATATATAATCTTTGGAAGTTTTTCTTCTAGAGCTGACGAAGGACCAACTGGTTCGAAACGTTCCGTAAGAACGAATTCTTTATCTTTTCCTATTTCTCCTACCTCCTGTAAGTTTGAATTTATATATGTTTAATTCCGCCCTACTTGTGGCAAAGTTTATTTAAATTATCGCGTGTGTGATTTTCCACGAACTCGTATATATATATATAAAGAACACTAAGGTTATGGTTTGTGGAAGTAATCAAAAATACAGAATCACCGTTCAACTAGGGCTGCATAAACTCGCGCGCAAGTGTAAGAATTTTTTTAAATCTGGGAAGCAGTATCACCAGCGGAGATGGAAGAAGCAAGAAAGAAATTGTGAGCAGAGAAGAACCGAACGGGAAGAATTATGGAGAGGGAGATCAAGAATGGAATACATTAAGACAATCATGAAGGAAGTCATAGTAAATAATTACAATGAAGGAATGAGGGAGTGGAAGAGGAGAGAGCAGCATCAAACCAGTCTTCGGATTGATGACCACTGATGACCACTGGTGCATTGAAAATTGTGCGTCATCCACGGTTGACGCCTCCACTGTAAATCAACACAAAAGTAGCAATCGAGGTTACGATTATCGACGTTCTTTTGTTGTCTAGTGCACATCCACTCCGCTTGTCCTGAAGGGCGCAAGGTCCGAAGCGAATGGAAAGAAAGTGTGATGTTGTTTTGCGACGAGCAAATTCAAATCTCTCCCAAATGATTAAATGATTTCGATCAGTTTGGGTCGACTGTTAAACCGTGGCGCAGCGATCGATTCATTCAGAGCATTCGTGGCGTGCCTTATTTTCCCGACAAGGTCTTGGGTGTCTCTTACGCAAAACGAGTCAAAACCTCCTCGAGGGATATCACGGGATAGCAGATGACTATCCAACAAATACACTGCTTCATGGACTGGACCAAGGGTCTGACGGAATTGCGATATCTCGTGGATATGGATTACTACTAGCCCCAATTGTTTCAGGCGAAATTAGAAAAATACGTATGCCTGAAAAAGGAAAATATTGTATGCTTTTGCTATAAATCTTTTGTTTTTGTGAAAAAATGCAGTAGTTACTCCTTTTGTTGTAAGACGTTTATTAGCGTCCATTTAAATACGCCTGGGACCATACGGGACATCGCCATCGCAACCGTAAGTAAACAACGAAGATGGCCGAGAAAGTACACTGCGAAAACGCTAGGATATAAGGACTAGATGGCATTATTAGTGCTGCAATCTGGTTCCAGAATTTTTCAGGTTGCAGAATTGATTCAACAATTACCATTTTAAGTTTCCCCTGAGAAATAAATAGGTAATTTCCCAATAAAATCTGCCAGATATTCAATTAAAGAGTATATGTTTCGCTGATAGTTAGCACCTGACCGCTAGAGTGCTCTGGGTGAAATGTATAACCATTGGAGTAATGTTAGTGCCAGACCGGAGCAGACTGGAGAATTGGCGCACCCACCTTTGAATGTCCAGCAGAGGCGGTCCCGTCACCAGGGGAGGATAAACACTCGGCCCCAGGAGGACCTTTCTTTCCCTTATCTTCCTCTTGTTTGTCCGCCCTTCGAACTACACTGATCACACTCCCGTCGTACTCTCATCCGTGCTTCAAATCCACTCTCCTCTCATCCATATGAGATATAAACTCTCGCGCGCGTCCTTCTGATCGCAGAGCGCGGACGATCGAGGACGACGACGATGATGAGATGTCAATTCACGTCCATTTGCGGCCAAAGTGCCCACTTCCTCCGACAGCAGCGAAGAATGGGACCGCGAGCGTAGAAAAACAAATGATTACAATAAACTCTCCCGGCGTGCCACTCTCTCTGTCTATGTGGCGCCCTTCACCTCGGGACGACCAACCAGACACCAAACCTTCTTGCGATCTTCTGGCTAGCCCTTGTCCTCCTCCGAAGGCCCGAACGTATTGGCGCCCCTCCTCCCCCCCCATTCCCCCGAGTGAGCGCCCAATCACGGCAGTCCATCTTTCTCTCTGATAAATTCATTCTCCTCATCCCATCCCAGCATCTCCCCATCCCTCCACTCCCAAGAGGGGTTGACATATTGGTAGAGCCCCAGCGAGAGACGCCTGTGTGAGGTCGAGGGGTGGCGCGGCAAAAGGTGTTGGGGATATAATAAATCATCTCTTATTTGCACGCTTTCCAATGTGAGTAGCGTATCCAATGAATGTGTGTGATAAGAGGCAATCACCAGCGTCATCCTGTTGGGTGTTCCACTCTAAATGCTCGGTTGGTCTTCGTACGGCCCCAATCTCAACTTGTCTCTTTAAATTGTTCTTGGCTTATATAATTGATGCGGTATTTCCACTGCCTTCCCCAATACTGATCAATTATCGAGGTCACATAGCTTGGTGCCCCTTCGTAAGATGCCTCTCTGCCTGGAGGGTTATTATGTAATCACACTTTTTTGAGAATGCGTAATAAAATGTCACTTTTTCGTAGTTCAACTCCGCTACCCAGGCGGCGTGACCATCTTCTGATCTCAAGCGGTGAACTGCCAGTCATGTGCTGGTCTTTTAGACGATTCATCCGCTCTGATCCGTATCTTTCGACTCTTGATCCGTTTCATTATCTCCGCCTGTCATTAGTTCCATCTCACCCGTCATAAAGAACGTGACATGGAGCCACCATCGTTTCCACTTGAAGCTTGAGTTGGAAAATAAACAAGGGCGCGTAAGATACAAACGATTTTAAATCTTATTGTTGTAATTTTCTAAACGTGAAGAACTTCAGCATTTTCAACTCCAATATATTGGACACTTGAAGGTATGCTTTGTTTGAAATGCTTATGTTATTATTAGCTTGAATTATCTGTGTATATATTTCATAGCAATATTTCCCAAACTGATACCTTTGTTTTCGTGTGCATATCCACCAGTGTATGGAGAATGGAATTCAGTTATTTATACCATAGTTTTAACGAATATATTGCCTTAAAATCTACGTTCTTGGTAGATATTTCCCGTGCTTGTGAATCGAACACTAATTAGATTCACTTATTTTTTTAAACATTGAGTGATCGCTTAACATGTCGTTTGTAGTTTTGACTGTATTTAGATTTTCGTGGTATGTACAGTGTAAGATATCTTCCGTAAGATGTTGAGCAATCTGGGTATTCGCTAGAGACTTCTTGAGAGCAATCTGGGTATTCGCTAGAGACAATATGAGAAAGGCATCTTTCATTTGATATATAAGGTAATTGAAGCTTCGACAATTCACGAACCGTTCGTGAGCCGATCATTAAGAGAGGGAAACGGATCTCCCGCCTTTCCACTAAGAGCCACTAAAAAGATAAGAGATTACAAAATAACCCTGATGACGCTGACGTTGCGGTCACATTTCCATTGAACTGGCCGTGGGCTTTCGTGTCATTTTGGTGAACCGCAATTGAATTAGTAGGGCGTTGAGTGAATAGGACGTGAATAGACGAGGGGGGCGCAATAATGGGAGAGGCGCAATGAAGTACATCTACATCTACATAATACCTTGCAAGCCGCCTCAATAGGCGTGTGGCGGGGGGTGTTAGGACACCAGCCGTTTACATATAAAAAGGAGACGCTCTAATGAAATTACGCCTAGCATATATTTAAGTCCCTTATTGTTCGGGGGAAAAAAGAATTCCCATACCTATCCGTTCGGCAAAATATCTCTCTTAATTTATCGTTTCTGTCGGACCTGGAAATATAGTGGGGTTCTAATATGATGTTCTCCGTGTCGCCTTTAATGATATCTATTCTCAATTGCTCAAGCAATCTCAAAATTTCGCGAAAGATGGCAGCGTCGACAGCAAATAAACGTATTTGACTGCTAATTCGAGATCATAGGTCATTTATGTATATAATGAACAAAAGGGGGCCGATAACGTTTCCTTGTGGGACACCTGATGTCACTTTAACTACATCAGAGCTAATTCCGTCAAGAACTACTTTTTGCTTACGATCACTCAGAAAGTCGCGTATCCAGTTTACTACTGTTTCGTTTAGGCCGCATGACTGTAATTTGTATAAAAGTTTGTTGTGAGGTACCGTGTCGAAAGCTTTCTTAAAATCAAGGAATAATGCGTCCACTTGTGTTTTGGATTCACCAGATTTGAGAACGTCATGAAGAAAGAGCGCGAGCTGTGCTTCACATGATCTACCTTTCCGGAAGCCGTGCTGACAGCCATGGAGGAAGTCACGACAGTTGTTGTAGTTTCTAGTTGTTGTAGACAGTTGTTGTAGTTTACTAAGTTGAAAGTAGTTTCAAAGTACTCTCGCACGCATCTTCGAATATTTTTCCTCGGGAAGGAGAACACAAAGTAACCGCGGCGAGAAAAAGTTCAGTTTGCAGAGTAGAGAGCTTAACACGCCTATCAGTCAGCATGATGACAATAAAACCATTGAAAGACATTGCTGAACATTCCAAGGAACGCTGGAAGACATAACGATTATAAAATGTATTTATGCTTCGGCGTCTCTTTAGATGGACGCCATCCATCTGAAGAGGAAATGAAGAATAGGGCATAAGGAACGCCATTGAGACAAGTGGCAAAGGAGGAAGCCAGAAGACCTCAGTGACGTGCAAACAATTGATAGTGAAAGTGTTAAAGAGGAGAGGAAGGGAGTTGAGGAGGAGACCGCGTTGGCGGTTAGCCGCCAGGGCGTGAAACTTATTTGATCTTAATACTGGAGAGTCTTTACCGTGTCTCTCAAGGACACGGTAATGACATAATTCACTCGTCTACCTCGTCAAGAATTAATAGCCTTCAAATTATGGAATTTACAATTATACGCACATTAATTCATTCTAAATTAAGCAGTGAAAATTAAAAAAACACAAACTGAAAAGTGGTAATGGGGAAGAGGTGGGGGGAATGTAACGATATCAGCGAAAGTAAGACGTTAAATACATCAATGTAGAGAGTACGTTCGGTCATCATTAGATCACGACAACCAATAAGGGGCTTCTCTGTCACAATAGCCTCCACCTAAAATTCAGTTTTAGTTTATAATGAAATGAAGCAAACCATTCAGCAAAGAATCTTTTTATCTTCTCTTGCCTGGTACAGCAACTCAAACCCATTCACCCGGTCATTCCACAGAGCACTGAAGAAGTTGAAGATGAAAGTGAAGAAGATGATGATTTTCAATATTTATGAACGATTGTGGTAATTGTCACAGTCACAAGTAACTTATGGCTTACACTGTAGGGGGAAGAGTCTATAGAAATTCAATCAACCCTGTGCTATTTATGCACAAGCGAATGGGCTCAGAGCGTACTTATGCACAAAAACAGATTCTATCATGCATTTCCATTGTTCTTGGAGATTAATGTTTAGCTTCTCGCAGATACTTGTATTTTTATATAAAATATTAAAGCACTTCCACTTGAGAAGTGGTGATGAAGAAAATTTGCTAAATAAGACTCACGATTTCGGTTTGCGGGAAAGAATTTGCTGTACCCTTTACCTAAACCCTAGCTAACTTTATTTCAAAGATGTTTCGTTTATGTGTCTCGTAAAATATGTAATGTCCTCCCCGTGCATATAAAGGTAGCAAACAATAGCCGAAAATTTCTTAACTTGACACGATACTGGTTATTACAGATAAATAATAACGTATTATTTTGTAACATCCATTTAATTTCAATAGAATTAAATAGTAAATAATGAAGCTTTTTATGAAATTTAAGTGTCATAAATAAGTAGTTTTTGTAAAAAATACGCGGCACGAGTTTCGCCCGTAAAGGTGTTTCTTTTCTCATTTTGTGTTTATGTACTTTCTCATAAAAATACATATTGTAAAAAATGCATTTTTCCTTTTTAGAATGCCATGTCAATTTCATTGAATTTTTGAGACGTATTTTGTGTGTTTATCAATGTAAATTCCTACTTTCACTGTATAGTAGGTAATACATTTTATGATTTAAATATGTCCTTCGGTGGAAAACAGTTTTTGCATGGGCAATAAGAAGGTAACCCCGTTACAGGCTTATTCTTGGGGGTTGCCTAAAAATTTATTTCAATGTTGTAAAATTAATTGAAAGAAACAAACTATTCAAATGACTTAAATTATATGTTTTCTCATTCTTTGGTCTAATTATAATTTTTAATAAAATGTTAATAAAAAAATTCAGCTATTATTTACTAACAGTAGTTTATAACAACAGCAATGAGCATTAAGTTTACCTAGCACTTTAACTAGCTTTGCTTTTATTCTTTTCGCAATATCTTGCCCTTCACCATAAGTATAATCGGCTTCAGACCTCATTCCTTTAATCCTAACGTCCTCTAAAATAAATTTATACCCATATTATGTATAAAGCTACGTAGGCCAAGATTGTATTTACATCTTGTATGAAGCCGATTTTTCGATTTCTCGGTTAAAATTGAGAAATCATAAGCCAAAGTTTATAAATATTTTCTCACAAATAAAAGGAGATCAAAATATTTTTTTTCAGCCATAACACAGAATCATATCTCCATTATTAAATAAAAGAACAGCAGGCCTCTCAAACTTTAATAGTATTCCCGTAGTTGAGTGTTGAATGAAAGCGGACACGAACGAACGCCGGAGCGCCAGAAACGGCCACGGAAATCAGCGGTACTACCATAACACCTTAAGAAAATTATATATGTAGGTTTCAATAAAAATTGTGTTGTTTTTTAGTATGTTACACCATAAAATAAAAGTATCGGGTGGTAAATAATTTTGGCCATGATTTGGGGTCAAATACCCCACTGTGCGCGCCGTAGATAAGGATGGACCTCGGAATTGGCCAACGAAACAGAGGAATCGCATTACAATAATTGAAGGTGAGTTGTGCATTACGAAAAGAAAATTTACCTTATGGTTTGAGCGAGAGTACGGGGAAAAATAATGTGAATATTTAGCCGCAAATGTTCGCTGGAGAAAAGCGAGTTGACATTGGAGCTGACGGAAGCGCAAGATGGCGGCACTAGGAATTGGTAAATCGATTTCGATTTTAATCGAAAATCGATTATCACACACCGATTTTCGATTTAATCGAAGTCGACTTTTTGTTTTGAAAAACCGATCAAAATCGATTCTAGCCGATCGATTTTCGATTATTAGCTTGCTACAGCATTTTAATTTTGCCACGGAATTTTGCTCGGAAGTAATACATTGTAGACCGCGAGACGAAGATTCGAAATGATAATATGCGTTGATACTGTTCCTTTTTTGTAAAAGTTTCCTCAATAAATCGCTTCAGAGCACTCGCCTTCTTCAAAATAGATTCGCCCAGTCCGTATATCTTCTTCTGCGCATGCGCCACGAAGTTTCAATCGCACTGTACTGTAGGCTTCGTGCGTTGGCCAGTATGCGTTTTGTTTGATTCGTCACCGTGCTACTTGTGTTGCGGTCGTGTCGTTGAGATCGGAGAGCGGTTTGCCACCCTTTGTATCAGCCATGGCTCCTCCAAGTGCTGTTTGGCAGTATTTTAGCAAGCAAACAATTAATAATAAAACCTTCACTCAAAGTGTCACGTGAGCTTGACTTACTCTGGCTCGTCTAGAACTTTGATGAATCATCTGAGGAAGGTGCACAAGATTGAGGTTTATTTTAGTGCACCAAAAAGAAAGAGAACGGCAAACAGTGAAGATGATAACAAGTCTGAGGAAGAAATGGACCTGGGGGACTATTCTGAAAAACGTTTCTCCGGAGCTAACATCGTCACGGAGCGTCTTCCGGTGCTAAAATAGTCTCAGACAGGAGCCTCGCGAAGGATGGCAGGACGAGGCCGCGTTAAAAGTTTTCTCCAGTGGAAATCATGCGCATTCACGCAGTGTTTTGTCGACTTTTCGAGAAGTGTGTACGTTTTGTATGTTGTTGTGAATCCGATGATATTATTTTCTCTTTTTGGTAATTTTTCGTGAGATGATGCCATTGTCTACCACGGCGGAATAATCAAGATACCTAAAGGATTTATTTTTAACCAATAAATACCATCCCTGTTAACATAATGGAAAAATAATTTCGATGGCAATATTGCTGCCTAACTTGTATTTCGGAGATCAATCCGTGGATATTCATCGATAAAAACGTGTTTTGAATGTTTACTAGGTTATTCAATTGAATTTCCCTGTCATACTGACTGTTCAGAATCGTTTTTAAATTAATGAAACTGTAGGCAATGATCATAGGAGCACTTCCTGTGTCATACAACATATGTTGTGATGTTTTCACGTATGTTCTTACTTTGGCAGAGGCAGTTGGAAGAGGCAGTGGTAAGGGGTGGGGGTTGGTGTGTGAGGGAACGTGGATGACTCGATGGGAGGGGGGTGGTGGTGGATGTAGGCTAAGTGGACGCTTGGTCAGGTACGCTGTTCACAGCGGGGGTTGGGGCGTCAGGTATTGAGAGTCAGGGGAATATCCAAGAGGGGGGAATGGCTCACAAAAATGTTTTCGTTAGCAATTTTTCCTGCCTTAAATTGCCTCCTAATCTCCAGCTCCTCCAAACAGTCCATTCTTCTTCCCTTTTTCTCTAGGTGAAGAATCTCCGGGACAAAGTCGCTCTTGTGGTCACTTTCCCATAGATGCTTGGCAAAATGGGATCTCTTTAACTCACCGTTTCACCTGGTATCTGTCTAGTATCAAGCGAATTTGTTGTAAGGTCCTCGGAAGAAAAAGTGAAAGAGAGATGCTGCTTTACTCCGATTAGGGGTGCAGTTAGAATACACCGCACATTATTAATTGGCGATATAAAAAAAGTACAAAGAAAAGCTGCGCGCTTCATTGAAAACTGCTACAGCAGAGAGGAGTTGACGCAGCCGATATACCTTGGGAGTTGCTTAAGAGACTCTTGAGCGTACAAGCTAGGCTTCGGTTATTCGATCAGTTTGATGAGGCGAGTTTCAGGATGACTCGGAGAAACATCGCATTGCGTCTCTAGAACTGATAGAAGCAGAAAAATAATAGGAATGCGCTTCTGAATTGGTAAGTGCCAAAATTCCTTCTTTTCACGAGTAAATAACAAAAATAGAGACATGAGCATTCCGTAAAAATAGATGTGTAGAACATATTCGGGAAATTACCGGTCAAGCTAATCGTAAATTGGGATTTTAAAAAAGAGTAATTTGCAAGTGCGACGATTAACTTAGGGAAATAAGCTACTTCTCCCTTGTTAGACCCCACTTGGAATATGCTGCCAGCATTTGGGAGAATGTGGGAAGAGCCCGGGAACATACATATATATGCCGTTAGGTAGTGTAGGTCTTAGTAGTGGTAGTACTCCTAATACTTGAATCCTTTTCTGTTACCTAGTACATACTAACAGCACGCCTAGCATGTTTTCTACATGGGTCTTGAGTCCCTGTCCATCTGTGTAGTTGTAGAATGCATGTATATTGAGGTCACTCTCCATTTTGATGACATCTGTAGTGTAGTGTTGCATGCTTGTGAGGCTTCGCCTCATGACAAGCATTAGCGATTTATGCTGATGCATAATTAGTCGTAGTTACACTGACTTTGGGATATAGTGTAATTTATGTTGGTGATTACTCACCCCCTGCCACACACCCCTGAGGTGGCTTGCAGGGTATTTTGTAGATGTAGATGATATATTAACAAGGAATTTATCAAAGTTCTTTTTTTTTAATCTCCAGCTGTTCTAAAGCATTCAGCTTTCGCTTGTCATCGGTAAAATGGAGATGTATCACAATACAATCACTTTTATGTCCATGGGTTAAAATATGTTTGACGAAGTTGCTACCGTTAAAATTAAATTTTTTTAAATCACTCGTATGCTCCGTTTGTCTGATTTTATAATTTCTGCACGTCTGCCCAACACACCGTCCACCGCAATCACTGTATTCCATTAAATAAACACCACTTTATTTCGGAGGGTCAATGGGGTTTCCTTACTAGTCTACTATGACCTTACACAGGATTTATCCCTCTGGACTCTTTAGTTCATGTGAGCTCTTTATTTTTGAAATTCGTAAATTTGATCATGTCTCATCCTCCTACTCTCAGGAACTCCGCTGGCTCAATCCCACGCAACGGAGAAAATATTTTCTGGGAGTTCTCCTTTATATCCTACCCTTTAAGAGATAAAAACCCCCACAGTACCTCAAGATGACCTCATTAATTTTATATCCTCGCGCTCTACCCGACCTTCTAGGTCTATTGGTGATGTCCTAATTCCTCCAACTCCACAAACTAAAGTCTTTGCAAATTCTATTCATAGTATATCCGTCTCCGATCTATGCAATTCTTTACCACATGATCTAAAAAACACCTAAAGTTTATAATCTTTCAAAAAATATATACTTCAAATACCTCTTAAATGTTCAAATTGAGTAATATTTTAGATCATATTTCGTCAGAAGTTTTCGCATTTATTGGTGATATTTCATTGTTTATGGTTTACCTATGGTATATTCCTGTTTGAAAACTTATTTTGAATGTAATTTAGCTTCAATTGTTGTATTTTTATATTGTATATTTAATTCCTGTCATATTTTATGTAAATTACGTCTTGTAATCTTTGTTTTTCTTATTACTATGAACATACTCCTCATTGGTTTAGTACTTAACAGAGCAGTAGCGTGTACCTTTTCTTAATGGCCCAAGGGTGCTCCTCAGAGCAAATAAATCTTATCTTATCTAATATATTGAAGAAAGCTACACATCTACTTTTGCCCTGCTCAACTACATATTTATGCGGACGAGCCTTCTCAGCTCTGGCCGCAATAAAATCCAAACCAAGAAAGAGACTGCTAAGTCTTGAGGATGATATGTGTGTTTCTTTATCAACTGTTAGGCCTGACATAAAAAATTTGCGCTCTTAGCATCAACCACAAGTCACTCATTAAGAATGGGTAGACTTACAGTACTGTTTCAAGTTTTTTCAAACGTAGGTGTCAAGTGTAATGATATTGTAATTTCCACAGCCATACTGAAATTGTATCACTATATTTTGTGTTGGTTGTTGATTTCACTATTGCCTTACTTAGCTAAATAAAATAAAATCTAGGAAGTATTTATTTAAAAGTGAAGTTTTCATGTTCTTGATGTTTTTCCATTTAAATTAATTAATATTTTGGTGCCCCTACATTGTATCCTCAGAAACCCATAAGGATGCCGTAAGCGTCGAATGGTTGGGAATCGCTGTGCCTTAATACAACTCCCGCTGCAATCCACGTGCAACTGTTTATGCCACTGTCCGAAGACCTAGTCCTAGCAAAACAGCTGATCGCTAATTTTCCCCCATTGTAGGATTCAAATACTGAAAATCGGTACAATTACATGTTAAAGCTCGCTGAAATAGTTTCTCTTTCACCCGTTACTCTGTCTACACTCTATTTGGATTTATTTATCACTAAGCTTCCAGCCAGTTCCCGTCAAGTTTGAATGTCTTTGTTAAATAAGAATCTGTAGTGGTCCCAAATCACCCAAAGGTTTTGGAATAGAATTCTGAGTGGTCTGCCTCATCGTCACCAAAGTCAAGAGGTTTCAGGTTCCTCGTGAAACACCACATGATTTCGTATGTTCAATTTCACAACACGATTCATGTGTTGGCGATAGAGTAAACAGAGTCTCAAACCGTCAATTTAATTATTCAAAGGCCGAATCCTCTCGCTAAATCAGCAATAATGTTCTCCCTCCAGCCTACTACACTTGATGGGTTAGCTTCCGTTATTAGTCAACTATAAGAGCAATTAATGGATTGTGTTAAGTACTCTTAAATGTTTCTTGGAGTTTCTCAAAATGCTTCTCCTGTCATTTCCAGGCCAACTTGTTCTTATTGTCATAAAATTGGGTCAGTGAATGCCGGAAGAAAAACAGTCAAACACGCCAACCAGCTGTGAGTTTGATGAGTTTACGCAAACATCATGAAAATCATTGGCCAGTTCTTCCGATTACGGTTCATTCGGTTTCCTATAACGCCCTCATGCATACCAGTTGTTCAGAGTCAAAATGTGAAGATAAATTGTGTCACAAACTTCGCGGTCGTAATTCCCAAAAGTGTTCCGATTCTACATCTACATCATACCCTGCTAGCCACCTCAGGGGTGTATGGCAGGGGGTGAGTAATCACCAACATGAATTACACCATACACTAAAGTTAGTGTAACTACGACTAATTATGTATTAGCATAAATCGCTAGTGCTTGTCACGAGGCGAAGCCTCACAAGCATGCACTACTACACTACACATGTCATCACAATGGAGAGGGACCGTTAGTATATGTGTATTTCGCAAATACACAAATGGACAGAGACACAATACTTATGTTGAAAAGATGAACGGCGTGCTGTTAGTACTAGGTTACAGATTCAAGTATTAGGGAGTACTAATACTACTACTACTTAGAGCTACACTACCTATCGACAAACCTAGATAAAAGTCTCATTGGCAGCTGTCATGGTCCCTTATCGTTAGCGGGAAAAAATTCATTTTAAATACGTCCGTTCTGCAGTCTAGTTCCCTAATTTTATTCTCATGATCTGATCTACCGTAGTATGTTGGATTTCGTAAAATATTATCAACATCGTCAGAGAATATATCGGTTTTGAAATTACATAATAGATTGAGTCTAAATTTTAATCGACTGTCTGAAAGCTTTTCCAATCCCAGTTGCTGCAAAAGGTCAGTAACACTAACGAGATTATCATAACGGCCTTTAACGTATCTTACCGATCTTTGCTGCTCGCGTTCTAACTCAGTTTCCAAGCCTATCTCATCTTCTTCTTCTCTTCAACCCTAAGGTTGTTAGGCATTCAAATTTCTTCTTTCCATAGCAAGTCTCTTTACATCTATGTATCTTCTTCCTGCTAAGATCTCCTCCAGGTATTCTTTTCTTGGTCTACCTCTTCCAGCACGGCCCTCTACCACTCCTCCCATTGAGGTTGTCATCCACTCGGAGTGACGTAGTAGGTGTCCAATCCATTACGTTTCTTCTTTTACATATTGAGTTGAGCAGTGTTTGTCCCTCCCCAATTCTTTGTAGTACTTCCAGGTTGGTAACATTTTCTGTCCAAGATATTTTTAATAGTCTTCTCCAGCACCACATTTCAAAGGACTCCAGCTTTTTCCACTCTGCTTTTCTCAGAGTCAAAGTTTTTGAGCTATAGGTACACATACTCCAAACATACGTTTTAGCAAATTTTTTCCGAGTTGATAGAGAAGCATTATTTGATGTCAAGAGAGTTCTCTCCTTGATAAAAGCTTGTTTTGCTTGTGCTACCCTGCTTGTCACATCCGCTGTTCACCTACCATCAGATGTGAAACAGCTACCCATATATTTAAATGTAGTGACTTGCGAAAGTTTTCTCCGTCTAGATATACCCCTGATTCCTCTAGTCCATCTCTACTGCATTTCATAATTTCAGTTTTCTTTTTGTATATTTTCATGTCCCAGTTATTATATTAAAATTTTGTTTCATTTCATGTAATGCATCCTGTAGATCATTGTCACTGGTTGCTAAAAGTGCGATGTCGTCTGCAAATCGGATAGTTGTGCAAAGGTTTCCATTCACTTTTATTCCATTCTTACTTGTTTCTGTAAATTCCTTCATTGCCTGTTCCATGTACAGATTGAACAGTTCTACCGTTTGTTCGCTAAGAAACGATAATGGAGATGTGTTAACAAACAGTTCCGATAAAGCCAATTTATTAAATTCCTACTTCAAGAGCGTGTTCACCGAGTCATCTGAGAATTCATCCGTGGCGGTTGATAATCACTGCATACGAAAGATGCCTCCCCTTGATATTAGTGCTCACGGAATAGAAATTTTATTGAAATTGCTCAGTCCAAATAAGTCACCTGGTCCAGACGAAATCCCTTCTCGTGTGTATAAAGAACTAGCGTCAGAAATTACCCCCTACTTGCAGCTAATATTCACAAAATCCATAAAGCAACACGGAGTACCAAATGACTGGAAAATTGCCAATGTAACGCCCATATTCAAAAGTGGAGACAAGGAACAGCCATGTAATTACAGACCGATATCTTTAACGTCCATTTCATGCAAAATCCTTGAACACATTGTTGTCAGCTCAGTATTGAAACAACTAGACACGCATAACTTGATAATGAGAACTCAACACGGATTCAGGAAAGGTAGATCATGCGAAACTCAGTTAGCGCTGTTTGCCCACGATATATTAGTCTCCGGAGAGGACAACATTCCAGTGGACGCGATTTTCCTTGATTTCAAAAAAACATTTGATAAAGTGCCCCACGGAAAGTTATTAGTAAAACTAAAATCATACGGCCTAGACGATGATGTAATTTCCTGGATCAGAGAACTTTTGAGCGATCGCGTGCAAAGAGTAGTATTAGACGGCGTAGCCTCCAACGATGTTAGAGTCACATCTGGTGTCCCTCAGGGTAGTGTCATAGGCCCACTCCTATTTCTACTCTATATATCAACGATATTGGTGAAATAATAGACAGTAAACTTCGATTATTTGCAGACGACGCTGTAGTATACAGGGAAATCCGTAGCAGTGAAGATAAGGATTCACTAACGAACGACCTTACTGCAATCCAAGCATGGTGCGATGCGTGGCAGCTAGAGTTAAATTTGAAAAAATGCGTAGTAATGAAATTCTGGGGGAAAAATAACTTCCCACAACAGAGCTATTTCATTCAGGATACCGAATTAGAGACGGTAGAATCCGTAAAATATCTCGGAGTTAGGCTCAATAATGATCTATCGTGGAATAAACATATTCGGGAAATAACAGGTCAAGCTAATCGTAAATTGGGATTTGTTAAAAGAATTTTAGGCAAGTGCGACGACAAAGTGAGAGAAATAAGCTGCTTCTCCCTCGTTAGACCCCATTTAGAATATGCTTCTAGTGTTAGGGATCCTCATGAAACAGGCTTAAAAACAGAGTTAGAACGTGTACAGAGAAGAGCAGCCAGGTACGTGAAAAGCCGTTACGATGGTCTTGTTAGTGTTACTGACCTCTTAGAACAACTCGGATGGGAATCACTGTCAGACCGTAGATTGAAAACAAGACTAAATCTATTATGTAAATTCAAGAGTAGTTTATTTTCCGACGAAGTTGATCATATTTTACGACCGCCAACGTACTATGGTAGATTAGATCATAAAAATAAAATAAGAGAGATAGACTGTAGAACAGATAGATTCAAAATGTCGTTTTTTCCGCGAGCGATAAGAGACTATAACGGCTGTGTAAGGACTTAGAAATAGATTAGTTGACTGGTAGTGTAGCTTACTAACTTACGTATTTCTTAAAGCATGTTTACGGAGTTTTATGGTGTTTCTTACAGCATGTTTAGCATGTTCTAGCTTCATAGGCAGATTGCCCTCTTAAGTAGCATGTAGAATATTATGTGTCATCGTACATGTGTGGCGTGCATGTGGGGATTCTCTTGCATGCTGCATGATGGTTTTTAGTTAATGATGGAATTGGTTAGTATCCTCAATATTCATGACCGTGCGGTGTGCATGTGGCGGTCCGCTTGCATGCTGCATTTTGGTGACTTGTCACCCCCTGCCAAACACCCTACATCTACATCTACGATGTACCGTGCAAGCCACCACTAGGGTGTGTGGCACGGGGTGATTACACACCAGGCATGCAGCACTCGTCCCAGAACAAATCCGAACCTCGCACGCTCCCCCTGGCTCTAGGCGCAGTCCAAAGGTAGTCAGGAGAACAGTGCGCAGTCCAACCGGAAACTGGGAGAGTGATACGTAAAAGAACATACAAACATGCAGAAAAATGCTATAGAAAAATCTAGTGGTTAATATTACTGATACTGTTAATTATTAAAACTACGAGATGCTACCTCATGCAAAGAACAAAATAAGATAATGCCGGACTAATCGACCGGTGTGAAGAGTTAGTAATTATGTGGTGTTATTAAGCACAAGTGAAAATTCTACTCTACCTATTGAGGGTGGGAGTTTCAAGTGATTGATCTATCGCAACTATTATGATCCCTTATTGTACGTGGGAAAAATGACATTTTAAATCTATCGGTTCTGCAGTCAATTTCCTTTATTTTATTCCTGTGATCGCTTCTACCGTAGTACGTTGGCTCTAGCAGTATGTGTTGAACGTTCGGCAAAAAACTGTCTGCTCCGAGTTTGCGCAAAAGATTTAATCTGTATTTCTCCCTTCGATCAGTAAGAGATTCCCACCCTAATTCCTTCAACAATTCGGTAACACTACTAAGTTTATCGTAACAACCTTTCACAAATCTTGCTGCTCTCCGTTGTATTCTATCTATTTCAGAGATTAGTCCTACTTCGTAAGGGTCCCATATGCTAGCGGCGTACTCCAAGTGAGGTCTCACGAGTGAAAAATGGCATCGCTCTTTAACTTTCTCGTCGCATTTTCCTAATATTCTCTTGATAAATCCCAATTTGCGACTAGCCTGTCCGCAGATTTCCCGAACGTGTTTCCCCCAAGACAGGTCCAGAGTAA
Source organism: Pyrrhosoma nymphula (assembly GCA_963573305.1). Lineage (NCBI taxonomy): Eukaryota > Metazoa > Arthropoda > Insecta > Odonata > Coenagrionidae > Pyrrhosoma > Pyrrhosoma nymphula. The sequence goes on along the minus strand of OY754337.1, from coordinate 126,008,817 downwards.
GGGTCACACCTAAGTATTTAACTGACTCTACATTTGATAAGTCTGTTTGATTAATTGTGTACGTATCGTTGACCGAGTTATTCTTTTTCCAAAAATTCATAACAGCTCACTTTTTAAAATTCCATTCTAACTGCCAAGTATTGCACCATTCATTTATAGCATCTAGGTCTTTTTGTAGCGCAATCTTGTCGGACTCATTGTCTAGATCCCTGTACAACACTGCGTCATCTGCGAAGAGGCGAATTTTGCTAGCAACAACGGTAGTGATATCATTAATATACATAAGGAACAATAAGGGACCGATGACACTTCCCTGAGGTACACCTGATGTAACTTTCACTACATCTGAGCTAACGCCATCTAGAACTACCCTCTGTTCGCGGTCGGCAAAGAACTCTTTTATCCAACATATTACGTCGTGGTGTATTCCGTATGCTTCCAACTTAACGAGTAACTTTGAATGAGGGACCTTATCGAAAGCTTTTTTAAAATCTAGAAATATTGCGTCTACTTGGACAAGCTTTTCTCCCGAGGAAAGAATGTCGTGAAGGAAGAGGGCCAACTGGGTTTCGCATGACCTGCCTTTCCGGAATCCGTGCTGATTTGGCGTTAACAAGTTTTGACTATCCAAGTACCCCATAATCGAACTGACGATTATATGTTCCAATATTTTGCACGAGATAGACGTAAGGGAAATCGGTCTATAGTTACTGGGCTCTTCCTTATCGCCACTTTTAAATATTGGTGTAACGTTCGCGATTTTCCAATCGTAAGGAACTCGATGTTGTGTTAGAGATTTTTCAAATATTATTTTAAGGTATGGTGCTATTTCTGATGCTAATTCTTTATAAACTCGGGCGGGAATTTGATCGGGACCGGGTGATTTCTTGGAATTAATGTATTTCAGATGACTTTCTATTCCACGACTAGTGATATTAATAGACTGCATTGGGTGCTTATATAGCCTAGGCATTGTAGTGGTGTCGTTTGGAGAACATTTGGTATAGACGCTTTGAAAAAAGGCGTTGAGGATATTTGCTTTATCTAATTTGTCGTTTGCTCTTTCTCCTAGATTGTTCTTTAGTGACGTTACTGTTGATTTGCAACCTTGAACCTCCCTCACGTATGACCAAAACGCCTTTAGGTTGTCCTCTAAATATTCGCCCAATATTTTATTTTTGAAATTCGTTAATGCATTTTGAAAGGCTGCCTTAGCTGCTGTTTTCGTTTTCTTGTATTTGTCGTATAACTTCTTATACTCCTCTTCGGGGAGATCCTGACGTGCGTTCCTCATTTTTGCGTGCCGTATTCGTTGTCGCTTGAGAGATTTCCGGACGTCCGCATTATACCACCTAGGTTCAGTATTGACCTTTTTAAGTTTACTTGGTATTGCGCTAGTTATGGCTAGTTGTGTGATGTTACGAAAAGTATTCCATGTATAGTCAATACAACGGTTTTCACTAATATCACTAAATATTTTATACGAGGTCAATAGTTCTTGTTTTAAGCCTTCGAAATCCGCCTTGTGAAATAAATATACCCTCCTCTTTATGGGTACCCTAGAGGTGGCTCGCAGGGTAATATGTAGATGTAGAAACAGTATTGGGGATAGGCTGCATCCCTGCCCAACACCTCGAGAGATATTTGCTTTCATTCCATCTACACTTAGGATAGCTTCCTGGTTTTGATAAAGCTGAAGAATCATCCTCCTATCTCGGTAGTCTATTTTGGCTTCTTTAAGGACTTTACACTTATGGTGTTCCAACTGATGTAATCGAAGGCTTTTTCAATGTCAATAAAGGCTATGACTACCTTTTTGTTAAGTCTCATCATCTTTTCCACAATTAGTCTTGAGGCTAAAATGGCCTCTCGTGTGCCCCGGGTCCTTCGGAAACCAAACTGGTCATCTTCCAGATTTTCTTCAATTTTATTTTCAATTGGGTGATACATTATTCTAGTAAGTATCTTTGAAGCATGGGAATCCAGGCTTAGGGTCCAATAATCCTCACATTTTTGTGCTGAGCTCTTCTTAGGGATAGATATCATGCGTATTTTCTTAAAGACGTCTGGCACTATTCCTTTATCGTAAATTTCACAGATCATTTCGAAAATACAATCTTTTGCCTTTTCTTTCTACTATGAGATTTTAAAATTTCTCCCGGAATTTCATCTACTCCTTGAAATTTATGATCCCTCAGCGATTTTAGTGCCCTGTCAGATTCTTCTCAAAGTAATGGTGGTCCAATCAAATCCTCTTCTATGCTTTCTTCGTTTTTTAAGATGTTTTCATCCAACTCTTGTCCCCTATAGAGCTCTTCAATGTATTCCTGCCACAGCTTGATAATCCCTAATTCATCTGTTATCACTTTTCCGTCTTTCTCTCTCATAACTGATAGGGTCTTTGTTTTTCTGTTGAACTCTGATCTTATGTCTGCGTATGCTTTTTCTAAATTTTCCTTTGCCATATTCTCATTAATTGCTTTACAATTATACGACACAGTTTGAGGCAATACTTTGTGGAAGTCAATCATACTGGGAGTAAAGGATTGAACACTGCAGCTTCCACTTAGATATTTATCAAACACGACCGATATTTATTTAAGACGAAACTGTGTCGTATATCAAGTGCACCAGCAATGCATACGAGGCAAGCTTACTGTTCACCTGATGATGTAGCACCGCTACGAAACCATGGTCGTGTTTAACAAATATCTAAGTGGAAGCTGCAGTGTTCAATCCTTTACTCCCACTGCTTTACAATTGTTTTCCAACCAACTTTCTCTCGCTTTTTTGGCATCTATGTTTATTTTGTTTCTCTATTTTCTGTACTTAGGTTGGTCTCCTAAATTTTACACCTTCTTTCTTTCATCATTAAGAGAATGTTATTTGTTATCCAAGGTTTGTATGGAATCTTTCCTCTTTTTACAATGCATTTTTTTAAGCTTTTAGGACTTCCTCCTTTAAAAAACTCCATTTTTTTGTATTCTGTTTGCATTTTTTTTTCATTTCTCTTTTACTACATTTATCAATTCACTAAATAATTCTTGAGTTTCACTGTTATCTCTGATTCTCGTGAAATTGTTTTTGTTGTTCCTTGGAATGACTTGCTTCCTTTTTATGCGAAGTTTGCTTATCATTAGCACAGGATTATGGTCAGAGTCTATATCAGCACCCGGACAACTTTTAGCTGTTTTAACTGATTCTAAAAACTATCATTACCAAAATATAATCTATTTGATATCGTTCTCCATTTCCACCAAAACAGCACCAAACTTTAAAGGTAACAATCTTTAATGTCTCTGTCTATGTATTTTTATATTTAATGACTGTAAATTAATCATTATGTAATAAAAAAATAATTGTCAAACATTTAACATCATACATCATTTGTTCATAGCCCTGAATATGGATCAATATAAATCCGAAACGTCGGAAAAAGTTAAAAAAAATATTATTTGACCTAAAATCATGACATTTGCATTATATATAAAAAAAAAGGTCTAGAATAAATACCATTGGAAAACTTAATAAATAATTATTGGAGAGAGTACCAATATTCGCACCAGTGAGCGTATCATAACATAGAACAACCAGTCATTAACACTATACTCACCCCTGAACAAAGTGCTGTGGACGGAAAATATCTTCAAAACTAAAGAACATGAGGGAAGTAAATCCTCTGGAAAGGCTTTAACAAAAAAAATACGACTCTCATGACAATAGCCACGAGTCAATTCGACCAAATATTCGACCGATGCTCACGGCACCATTTTGCGACTCGGAACTCAATGGGAATTCGTCGTCGCGATTGAAGTGACAGGGGCAAGTAGACGGAGTCGAACGAAATCAAATAACAACAGCCTTAAAAAGGGATTTACTTCCAACAAGAACATTTATATATCCAAATATTTGTCGGCCTCGGTGGCGGCGGGGTAACGTCCTCGCCTGCCAACCCAAAGGTCGCGGGTTCGAATCCCGCCGGTGGAGGATTTTTCTCCTCCCTGGACATGGTTGTGTGTGTTGTTCTTTGTTATTGCTATAACGCCTGATGTAAAATGGCCCTCGAGGCTGTATTCAGGTTGATGAAATAAATATATTACAAGCATTAGATCATAATTTGGTGATAATGATCTGTGAAGTAAGATTCAAAAGGATTTGTAAACGTAGGATGATGAAGAGGTGGAACTTGGGAGCATTGAAAATGTTGAAAAGGAGGGAATACCAAGAGCTGGTGGAAAAGAACATCTAGGTGAAGCAAAGCGTATGGGAACAATAGAGAGAAGATGGGAGATTATAAAAATAGGCATAGTGGGAGCGGAAAATTTTATCAAAAACGTAAGTCAAAGGGTAATTACTAGCATCGTAATCGTAGTTTTTTAAGGACTGCAGCAATCGGGGCCATAACCGTAAACTCCACCAGCAAAAATAGGATCCTAGTTACTTATTTAGAAGCGGTTTTGTAATTACAACGTATGATCTAATCTGGCAAATATGACATAGAGTTAGGTTCATAGAAGTCTTTTATCGCGTTCCGTGGCAGATTTATGAATCTCAGTCTTTGAAGACTCATTGCATCAGTAAAAACGCTATAACTTATTTTAAAATTAAAATTTTAAACGGGATTTGGAAAGGTCTACTCGCAGAACCACCTCAGTATTTCTTTTTTTTGTTATACTAAGTACATTTTCCCTTGTGGAGTGTGAAGACCGCAAGTTGCGCCCTCCTATTAAATCTCCTAATTTTCTGGAAGCGCACGCTTTGCATCTTCGGGTGTGATATTGCTTCTCCCCCAATCCCACGATAGGGACGACGATATGATCTTTACTGAGGTATGTCGACAGGCACTGTTGGTTATCTCTAGATCAGGGGTCTCCAAGCTTATCGTAACGGGGGCCACAATGGGTACTTGAACACTTTTCAGCGGGTCGTATTAAAAAAATAAATAGGGAACTCTAGATATGAATTTTATCGAAATCAGAAATTTTTATTAACTAATTGTAAGTACAGAGTATTGGAAATCAAATTATCGTAGATTGATGACAACGAACACTACCAGAACATTCTCATATTTTCATCACATGGTTCATTAATATGAATGATGTTACTGTGTCTGTGCTTTTACAATCTTATTAAATTGAGATTTAAATTTTGAAACGCTAATTACTTACAAGTAGCGAATATCCAAGCAAAAATTACGTGGCGCAATTCTGCATTTTTATTCTGCGGGCCGGATAAATCATCTTTCGGGCCAGATTCGGCCCGCTGGCCGTACATTGGAGACCCCTGCTCTAGATGGAGCACACTCTGTTGGCTAATCATTGCAGTCCTCGTCCGACGTTGACTCAACTAACTCCAGTCTACTCGCTGCCCACTCTTTGGCCGTCTGAAGCAAAGGGCCTTTGAATCGAATGCTTTTGGATTCACTAAGAGTTTAATAAACTCCAAAAGCTTAAAATAGAGCTCAGTTTATAATCCACAGTACTTACCACTATTTTCGACCATTTCGTAGTTGTCCTCAATATGATTTAAAGAATTGGTATGTATCCACCCTGTTTACTCCTTTCATAGAAACATTGTATTTCAAAATACAAGTGGGTTTATTGATTGTCAGTCTTGTGATCCTATCCATTAGCTTTGAGTTACCCATGCTAACGTTGTGAATCGTTCTTCATGCTAGCGCTGTGCGAATTCTCATGCGAAATTTCGCATTCACATACGAAGTTAAGGTGAAGAATTGACGGTGTGCACATATTTGAGGTGTGCATATGTGAGGAGCGAGTCTGGTTAAGACGGTCGTACGGGGCACCGTCTGTCTCCAGAGCGGTGCTCGCCACCGGGTGTGCACCACCTCTCCTCTGCAGTTGCTGTTACAGTGGTTGCCAGCACACCACCCGCAGCGGATTGGATAGGTGAAGCCACGGACCGCGTGGCCATACACATGGTCACACCGGGCACACTGCTAATAGGTTGAGCGGGTGGATGGGGATTCGCAGTGACCCAGACACACAAACGCCATCACGAAGCAGAGCCTGAAACCTTTCCTTGCTAGGGGTGGTGAGGATTCGAATCACGGAAGTTTGCCTGTTGTTCCTCGCGCTGCAGACTCTTCTGCAGACGCCTTCCACAGGAATGCCAAGGCTCAGGCCCTCCTTGACACCTCTTCCGGTGACGTGCCGTTGACTCCCCTGACGACGAAGGAAACGGACGTGGACCGGTTAGGCTGTTGGGGCCGAAGGCGCCGCGAAGCCGAACAGGTGACCTCTATGGGTGATCTCTCAGCAGATGGGCCAAGTTGCTTTTTTCCTTTCTGGAGGACTTAGAGGCGCTTTTCCGGCAGCAGCACCCGGGTGAACCAGGCTTGGGTGTTCACCGCAACGTCTGGCGATGAGAGAGTGTGGAATGCCCAGCGCCAGTTCCAGTAGAAACTATGTAGAGTGGAGTCCCGGGGAAGTCGTGTGATGGTAGCCCAGTAGAGGGTCGGCCGGCCAGGGGGGTTATTTTGTAATCTCACCTTTTTAGTGACTCTTTGTGGAAAGGCGGGAGATCCGTTTTCCTCTCTTAATAATGATCGGCTCACGAACGGTTCGTGAACTGTCGCAGCTTCAATTACATTATATCAAATAAAAGATGCCGAGACTAGCGAATACCCAGATTGCTCAACATCTTACGGAAGATATCTTACACTGTACATACCACAAAAATCTAAATACAGTCAAAACTACAAACGACATGTAAGCGATCACTCAATGTTTAAAAAAATAAGTGAATCTAATTAGTGTTCGATTCACAAGCACGGGAAATATGTACCAAGAACGTAGATTTTAAGGCAATATTTGTTAAAATTATGAAATTATGGTATAAATAACTGAATTCCATTCTCCATACATTGGCGGATAGGCACACGAAAACAAAGGTATCAGCAACATTGTTTGGGAAATATTGATACGAAATATATACACAGATAATTCAAGCTAATAATAACAGAAGCATTTCAAACAAAGCATACCTTCAAGTGCCCAATATATTGGAGTTGAAAATGCTGAAGTTCTTCACGTTTAGCAAATTACAACAATACGATTTAAAATCGTTTGTATCTTTCGCGCCCGTGTTTATTTTCCAACTCAAGCTTCGAGTGGAAACGATGGTGGCTCCATGTCACGTTCTTTATGACAGGTGAGATGGAACTAATGGCAGGCGGAGATAATGAAACGGATCATGAGCCGAAAGATACGGATCAGAGCGGATGAATCGTCTAAAAGACCAGCACATGACTGGCAGTTCACCGCTTGAGATCCGAAGATGGTCACGCCGCCTGGGTGGCGGAGTTGAACTACGAAAAAGTGAGATTTTATGACGTATTCTCACTAAAGTGAGATTACAAAATAACCCCCCAGGGCGAGGAGAGGTAGGCGGGGCGTCATTGCGTGGAGTAGTTAGCTGGGGGAGGCGGGCGGAGGTAGGGGGGCGGGAAGGTGGTGTTGGCTGATGATGAGTCGACATCGGATAGGCGAGCAGGGTGGGTGGCAACGAAGGTTTGGCGAAAGATGGTGTTGGGAGGGGCCGCTGTTTTCTTGGTAAGACCCTTTGATGTCTTTTTGAGGTCAAGCACAGTTGACGCGATTAGCGACCATAAAGCCTTAACGCTGTCAGTTTAGTGGGATCATGTTTATTTAAGAGAAGAGAAAAATGTTTGTAAAAAACAGTAAAATGGACGTTGAGGGATTTGAAATTTACTTGAGAGATGCTTTACCCGGATGTACCGTAGCAAGGCCGTACCCAGGGGGGGGGGGGGTCAGAGGGGTTGAAACCCCCCCCCCCCCGAAATTTTCCAGAAATAAGTATTTTCAAACACGTTTTCCTGAATTAAAGATAATACAATTTTCTCGATATTTTGCTGTCTGTAAGTAGGAAAGTACTTCATCATTTAATTAATGGTGTTTATGCATTGAACTGGCAACTGACCTTGCTGATGCATCACGAGAGAGAAGCGTACATGTGAAAACAGCCTGCCTATAATAGCCTACTCTACTCGCAGCCACCCGCATAGCGCCTGTTCTGATGCTCACAACCAACGCAGTAACGCAGTCAGTAGTAAGAGGTGTGGTGTATCGCTATTCGCTAATGTCTCTCTCTCTCTCTCTGACCACTATCCCGCCCACCAGCACTAGGCTAGTGCTAGTGTCACTTTCCTGTTACTCGCCGTCCATAGAAGCAAACCCGTCGCCATTTCGTCTGTGACATCACTACATCAGTTGAGCCGGTTGTGCGTTGCGTCATTTGATTCTGTGGAATTGTTTCACTGTTCAGTTCAGTTGGTTAGTTTAATTTGTTTTTTAGTTTAGATCTTCTGTTGCTAGTGCTAGTAGCCAGATGCACACAAGTTCTCTATAGTTCTCTGACTCTGAAGACAACACATGCAAGGTAAGATAATATGTTTCCTTATGTAGTTACGATAAGTCATAAGGCTTTTGCTTGATATATATATATACTAAGGGTGAATATTATTTTTATTTTGAAAGCACATGTTTCGAAATTCGATAGGCCTAAAACTTATACAGTAATTGGCTGCTGTCCGCTCCGACAATTTTTACTTTCCATATTTTTACAAACAAAAATGTTTCTTGAAAAGATGGCCTAAATGATCTGCTTAATATATTATACATTACACGGCCACCTTGAAAATTGAAGTTTGTTACTTAGTGGAGTTACTAGGAGCGGGCTAGCAGGGCGCTCCGTGTTGTATACGGGATTGGGTGAGTCTATTTGTCACTCAGTAGGGGAGGAACCATTTCAATATGTAGGCCTACCTAGATTTACCTTTTGGAATTTCTTGAAAATTTAACTTATTGTAATAAAATAAAAATATAATATTCGGTGAGACAAATTTCTCTACATACAATATTAAATATTTATTAAGGTTGATTCACTGCCGATTATAAAATTTACTAAAACTAATTACAATATGGAAAGTCTGGTTTTATCCTAATTCGTCCAATTTTTGATATTTTGCCGTTCTTAAGTTGTATTAGGAATGATGTTAATGTGTGATGGGATTTGTGTAGAAAAAATATAGACCTGTATACATATCTATATTTTTAAAATTGAATTCTTTGATTAAAAAAAGTTATGAAAGGTAATGTAAAGGCAACACATTTAAGCCATTGCACGACCTTATAGGCTACCTTTATTAATTCTTTTGATATTGCAGAAAATTGTAATATATAAATACATTTTTAAAGATGAAGTTTGGAGATGCGCTCCGTTTCGCCAGCGCTAGGTAGCTGGGTGCCGTATTTATTTATATATATGCTTTGAAAATATTTTAATCTCTAGCATTATTTTTTTTTTTAGGGGCCAAAGTAAGAAGAAGATGGCGAAGCGACCTGCCCAAGCAGCCCAAGGACAACCTTCACTTTTGACCTTTTTTACAAAAACTCGAAAAACAAGTACACTTGACAGTCCTAGTAGTAATAGTTTTCTTGATTCTGCATCTACATCGGACTCAACCCCTACATTGCATCAAGAGACTAGAGTTGACGAAAACGCGGAAAATGAAAAATCTTATCTACATCCCTTGGATATTGCTAGATATATAAACTCTAATTTGGATGAAGACCTCAAATATAATCTTTAACTTCTCCTTGGGTTCCAGAAAATACATTCCAACTTCCTACAAGTGGAAAAAGGAATCTTCGTTTTCAAAGACAGTGGTTGACTCGTTTCCCTTGGCTGGTATATACTCAAAGTGATGGTGCTTTTTGTAAATATTGTGTTTTATTCTCCAAAGAATGTGCAGGCAAAGGATGTAATCAAACATTGAAATCCCTAGTGAAAGAGCCTTTTACAAAATGGAAGGACGCTTTGGAATTATTTAAAACCCACGAGTCGCATGGCTACCACAAAGATTGTACACTAATTGGCAACAACTTCTTGAAAACAAAAAGTGATTTAAACTCTGATATAAGGAATATTATGGATTCAAGTAGAAAGAAACAAGTGGAAGATAACAGGAAAAGACTTTCATCAATTGTAGACACAATAAAACTCTGTGGCCGGCAAGAGTTAGCATTAAGAGGCACGAATGATCATGGGCCAATATCAATCAATGATGAAGAGCCTTCTTTAAACGACGGTAATTTTCGTGCGCTTTTAAGGATGAGACTCAAGTGTGGGGATCAAAATTTAGTAAGGCACACAGAAAATGCTTCCTTGAATGCATTGTACATGAGTCCTAAAGTTCAAAATGAATTGATCAACATATGCGGGGAATTAATCCAGAAAGAAATTGACAGATGTTAATAATTCTAAGGCATTTTCAGTTCTTGTTGACGAAACAGCAGATATAACTGGTCATGAGCAAGTCTCAATTTGTGTAAGATATACTAAACCAGAAAGACCTAATTTCTTTATTTGCAAGGAAGATTTTTTATGTTTTGTCAAAGCTGACGACACTACGGGAGAAGCGCTGGCAAACACAATTATGTCAACTCTAAAGGACTTAGGAGTGGAGATGACAAACATAATAGGTCAAGGGTACGATGGGGCCGCTGCCATGAAGGGATCATTCAAAGGGGTGCAGGCAATAGTTAAAAAAACCTTTCCTCAAGCACTCTATGTCCATTGCAGTTCACATTCTCTGAATATGGCTATATGCCACTCCTGCTGTGTCCCATGTGCCAGAAACTGCATTGGAACCGTAAAAGCTGTCACAAACTTTATAAAAGCATCTCCAAAGAGAACAGCTGTATTGCAAACCTCCATAGAATCAAGCTTTCCTAATAATAAATGGGCAACTTTAACAGCAATGTGCGAAACCAGATGGGTAGAGAATCACAACAGCTTGCTTAAGTTTAAAGAGATCTTTAAAGCTATTGTTGAAACTCTAGAAAGTCTTAGTGAAAGTCCGGATATTGAGACATCTTCTAAAGCTTCGTCCTTCTTGAAGTCCATGCTTGACGGTGAATTTATAGTGTGCCTTTGTTTATTGGCAAACATATTCTCAGCCACAATATCAGTGTGCAAATTGCTTCAGTCCCCCAATTGTGACCTAAAGTCTGCAGTTGACCATATTGAAAATATTGTTGGCCACTTCGAAAACATCCTAAGAAAAATCGATCTTGAGTTTTCCAGTATTTTCCAAACAGCTGGAACTTTAATGCATGATGTTGGTGAAGAAATTCATTTACCAAGACTCGCTCCTCGCCAACGCCATAGAAGTAACTACTCTACTAAAGACCCTGAAACCTATTTCAGAATCGCTGTGGCAATCCCGATCCTAGACGATCTAATAGATCAGCTCAAATCCAGATTCAGCGACCACAAAGCGCTTCTAGGAACACTTCATTGCTTTATACCAACCTCAATAACTGACGCAATAGATGTTGAATCTTTGAAACTATATGAAAATATGGTTGATCTAGAGCTTGTATCTGCTGAGTACTCATTGTGGAAATTGTTTTTGGAAAGCAAAATGGAACACGACAAGCCTTCTTGTGCCATTGAGGCCTTAAGCGAATGTAATAGGGAACTTTTCCCTAACATATTCACGCTACTGAAAATATTTGCTTCTTTGCCGGTGACCACTGCAACTGCTGAGAGGACATTCTCCACGCTTCGACGATTGAAGACTTACCTGAGAAACGCGTGTGGACAAGACAGACTAAGTGGGCTGGCTCTCATGTCTGTACACAGAAGCCATCAAATCTCAACAGGCAAAGTGATCGATGAATTCGCCAGAAAAAAGAACAGAAGATCGGATTTTGTAATTTAGATTATGTTGTTTTGACTTACCGTTTTCTAAAGATACATTTATGTAATTTACAATTAACTATTTGAGACTACTTGTATTGTCTATCTTTTAATTTTCACAAATAAATTTCAAAATTCTCGAGTCAAACCATACTTTTTTGCCTCCAAACTCTTGTTAATTAAGAGTTAAAAACGGCCTAAAAATGTGTCATTTGACACTTACATTTTGAAAATTTTCCCCGGACCCCCCTTTTGCCCCAGACTTTAACTTAATAGGTCCCCCCCCCCCCCCCCGAAATCTTTTCCTGGGTACGGCCTTGTACCGTAGCGTAAATGAAATAAATCTCAAGGACCTATCAAGCGAAGGATCGAGAATTGTTTTGTATCCCTTAAAGTGTTAAAAAGAAACCCAGACCCGGAATACTACAATCCTGAAATAAGAAAGGGTTGGAGAAAAAAGGTGAGGGTGTAACATCGAAAGAATGTAATGAATTGTCTCGGCTTGCGTATTAAGATGCATTAAAATCACTAACGAAAGACAAAGTCAAGGCGAGAGATAAATTTGAGCGGGAATCACTTCAAAATCAAGGGTGGAGTGGTCTGTACTTCTTTAAAATTTAGACTAAATCTATTATGTAAGTTCCAAACCGGTCTATTCTCTGACGACGTTGATAATATTTTACGAAATCCGACATACTACGGTAGATCAGATCATGAGAATAAAATTAGGGAACTAGACTGCAGAACAGACAGATTTAAAATGTAATTTTTCCCACGAACGATAAGGGACCATAACAGCGGCCAATGAGACTTTTATCTAGGTTTCTCGTTAGGTAGTGTAGCTCTTTGTAGTAGTAGTACTCCCTAATACTTGAATCCTTATCTGTTACCTAGTACATACTAGCAGCACGCCGTGCATGTTTTCTACATAAATCTTGAGTCTCTGTCCATTTGCAAAATACATATATATTAATGGTCCCTCTCCATTACGATAATATCTGTAGTGTAGTAGTTCATGTTTGTGAGGCTTCGCCTCGTGACAAGCATTAGCGATTAATGCTAATGCATAATTAGTCGTAGTAACACTAACTTTAGGGTATAGTGTAATGCATGTAGGTGAATATTCACCCCTTGCCACACACCCCTGAGGTGGCTTGCAGGGTATTTTGTAGATGTAGAACAGTGCCTCTGTGGTTACACAAGGAACCCATGACCACAATCGATTGTGGTCTGCACAAACGATAGAGATTTCTTTGCGAGATATCGTACTTTCGTCGCACGCCTGGTCTTACGGAGCACGACCGAGGAATGAAGAATGGGAGAATCTCCTCCTGACATTAGAAGGAGGGCGATATAAAACCGTCAGAGAAGGATGGAAAAGTGCTGCTGCAATCTGAGGAGCGGTTTGAATGAGCGAGTGATAGATACATAGATAGAGAGAGCTCGCGTGAACAAATAACGGAAGAGAGAAGACGACGAACGCCTCCGCAACAATGTGTGTCGCGCGCCAGCAGCAGGGGGGAGGGGGGGTGCGAGGGGAAGGACAGTTGTGACGTCCGTGAGTTGTATGCGCCTGCGCAATAACGCAAAGGGCCTGTCTTCACCTTGATTGTGAAGCGAACTCTAGTTTGACAACGGCTAAATACTCCCGACTGCTTCATTCCAGCTAGTTTCTACGCAAGGGTTAAGGTAAGTTATTTATTTAACATAATGTAAGAGAAACAATTGCACTTTTCCACAAATTGCTTTTATGCGTACAAAGCGTTTCGGATCACAGAGCCATCATCAGCTTACAAGGCGAGTCTTGTAACAAGTCTTGTACCTGATGAATGGCTCTGTGAGCCGAAACGCGTTGTACGCATAAAAGCAATTTGTGGAAAAGTGCAATTGTTTCTCTTATATCATGAAGAACTTCCACGACATCTCGCCTGAATCTGTTGAATATATATTTATTAAACACTAAATAGAGTTATAAATATTTAATAACGAATTATTTAGTTGCTAAAAAAGGTCTCGCATGCATTAAAATGACTGCATCAAGACTCCAAAATAGGTACACTTTCAACATAATGGAATCCAAATACCTTCCTTTTACAATGACATTCCTTTCTTTGCTGATCATTTCTTTATAGAACTCCAAAATCTTAAAACCGCCGACAAGAGGGCAAAACTTTATCCTTTCACAAAACTATCGCAGTCTTCTGGCCAAGTTATAACTTCGAAAAGAGAAATTAAATCTGTTACTCTAAGCAAAAACGCTTTGTAGCTGATGAAGCTGGATATCCATTGATAATTAGTCCTCCTCGCGGAAAACTTTGCGTACGTCTAAAGCCGATGTTCCTCGGTAGAATTTTGATTCAATTTTTGTATAAAAATTTGATAAAACTGAGATACCTACGTTTCACCGTGTCCCGTGTTGAAATTACATTAAAATAGCTTTTGGTACAAAGGTTAGTAACCAAATTCTTTGGACCAAAAGAATATAATCTCAGATAGCAATTTAAGCTTGAATCCAGCTTGAAAATTCAAGACATTATGCTTGTTTCAAGCTTGAATCGAGCAAGCAGGTCTCCAGCGGTCAAGCTTTCTGCAACCTTACATCTACATCTACGATGTACCGTGCAAGCCACCACTAGGGTGTGTGGCACGGGGTGATTCCACACCAGGCATGCAGCACTCGTCCCAGCACAAGTCAGAACCTCGCACGCTCCCCCTGCCGCTATAGGCGCAAAGACCAAAAAGCAGTCAGAGGAGAACAGTGCGCAGTCCAACCGGAAACTGGGAGAGTGATACGTAAATGAACATGGAAACATGCAGAGAAATGCTATTGACACATCTAGCGGTTAATATTACTGATACTGTTAATTTATGAATACTACGAGATGCTACCTCATGCAAAGAACAAAATAAAATAATGCCGGACTAATCGACCGGTGTGAAGAGTTAGTAATTATGTGGTGTTATTAAGCACAAGTGAAAATTATACTCTACCTATTGAGAGTGGGAGTTTCATGTGATTGATCTATCGCAACTATTATGATCCCTTATTGTACGTGGGAAAAAATGACATTTTGAATCTATCGGTTCTGCAGTCAATTTCCTTTATTTTATTCCTGTGATCGCTTCTACCGTAGTACGTTGGCTCTAGCAGTATATGTTGAACGTCCGGCAAAAAACTGTCTGCTCCAGATTTGCGCAAAAGATTTAATCTGTATTTCTCCCTTCGATGAGTTAGAGATTCCCACCCTAATTCCTTCAACAATTCGGTAACACTGCTAAGTTTATCGTAACAACTTTTCACAAATCTAGCTGCTCTCCACTGTATTCTATCTATTTCAGAGATTAGTCCTACTTCGTAAGGGTCCCATATGCTAGCGGCGTACTCCAAGTGAGGTCTCACGAGTGAAAAATAACATCGCTCTTTAACCTTCTCGTCGCATTTCCCTAATATTCTTTTGATAAATCCAAATTTGCGACTAGCCTGTCCGCAGATTTCCCGAACGTGTTTCCCCCAAGACAGGTCCTGAGTAAGGGTCACACCTAAGTATTTAACTGACTCTACATTTGATAAGTCTGTTTAATTAATTTCTTAAAGTCCTTAACAGTGTAACTTGAATCCAGCTTGATTTTTCCAGCTTGATTCAAGCATAAATTTCAGCTTGAATCAAGCTTGCATTTTCCCTCGTCAGTACGTCTGAATCAAACTTTTTCAGATTTAATGCAAGAAATTACTTACTTCATATAAGAACAACGTGTGATCTACTCAACCTTTTGACAAAGGCTACATTCTTGAAATGAACAAATATAGGTGCATGAAGCATAATAACCTAAACCCAATTGCTTGAGGCATATTGAATATTTTTTTCTTTCACGACTTTAATATGCTTGTAGTACAGGGCATTTAAAAATTTCTCACACAATTTTAACGCGGTGTGCCCAAGAAATCACTACTATTTTTTATTGTCAGTGAAAGGCTGCAGTCCGTTACTGTATGTGAAATGGGAATGCAAATATTCCGAGCTCCCTTTAGCTGAAGAATTAGGAAAGTTAAATCAAGGCTAGGGATACATTAAGTAATACAAATGAACACATGAAAAGGTATTGAAAGGCACATTTATTGAGATAAATTAAGGCTTGCCCAGACAAATCTTTGACCATGTCAAACCAGGGGGGTTGAGTTTGAAACGCTCGAGATTATTTCGATCACGTAACTAAGGAGTCACGTGGTACAATCACGAACGGTACGAGATTTTGGTGCATTAAAACCATTCGCAAAAATCTCACGCAGTCTTTCCGATCGAGTTTTTTCATCGGGATATCCTTGATGGAGTCGAACAACTCGATTAGAATCGCAATAATCGACATATATCAGACGCTTAATTTCTCCATCCGAATGTTACAAACACAGCAAATATCTCGAACCGTTCGTTGTTGTGCCACGTGACTCCTTAGTTACGTGATCGAAATTATCTCGAGTGGTTCAAACACAACCCCCCAGGGTAGCGTAAAGCTTGCAGCTACTTTCTGAAAAGTGGAGATAAGAACAGTCAATTCATAAACAGAATACAAGATAAATAGTAATTTGATATGAAGAGAATGGTTTTTCGGGTATCCATGCGCGTTTATCCATTTTTGGTGGACAATATTTCGCCTCGGTGGAGTGTAAAGGAAGGGTAAGGTTACGCTCCACGGAGTGTAGTCTGAGGACATCGGGAGGGTAAGGTCTATTCTCCATGGAGTGCGTTGGTAAGGTAAGACTCCCCTCCACGGAATGTAGCAATACGTTCCGTGGTGTGTAAAGGAAGGGTAGGGCCATCCTCCGCGAAGAGATAATTAATTAATTGCTGATAAGTTCTGAAATTGGTGCGTACGGTGCATCCAATTCCATAGTATATGCGTCCACTCTGCGCAGAATCCTCGGTCGTGAGCAATTGCCGATGGTAGGTGGTGGATAATATAATAATCGGTCGTAGGCTGTCGATGTACTGTCGCTGTCTCCGCATCCTTGCCCGATACACGAAAGAAACTTGTGAATGCAAAAATGCAAGGAATATCTGTCAAAACTACTTTTGAATCAAATTTTTATTTCACATTTTGGTTTTAATATACACATTGTGGAGATAAGTGGAAAAGAAATGTACGCAATGGAACTCCATAGTTAAACTAAAATGTGACACAGGCCTGAAACAAAAGAAAAAGAAATATTAAACGTCAAGCCATACTTAATGAATAAATGATAGCAGTAATAAAATAAAATTCACAGCTTCAGGCTTTACTTTGTAGAAAGTTTTAATATTCATTTTAATAAAGAAGTTTGCTACTTTTCAACACTGTTTATTTTTTCAAACACACTACGCGTGTCACTAATTTTATGGTGTGGTAGTTTATTTACGTATACATTATATTGTTCTCGTTGTTAGATACAGAACATTAAATTTGATTTTAAAGAAAGGTTTACATTAAAAAATTACAAAAAGGAAATGAAACAAAATTGAAAAGGAGAGTAAAAAAATATTAACTTGAAAATAATAACAACAAAAATTTACATACAATGCTTGTCGAAAACAGTGAAATCAAGGGGTATGAGAAAGGTCAACGTTTTTTAACGAAAATTTTCCAGAAAGTGGTGGGGAGGTATGTGTAAAAAGCTGCTCATTGCATAGATTTGGAGAAAGTCTGATAATATTAATTTCTTCTAATGCATCCATCTTTAAACCTTTGGGAAGGAAATGTAAAACTTCAGGGGCAAAGTCACTGACATGATTGCACTCTATAAGGTGTTTAGCAAAAAGGGAGACAAGATCTCTATTATTTAAACTACTGACATGTTCTTTTATGCGTGTTTGAAAATTTCGACCGGTTTGGCCAATATAAGCTACATTGCAGCTATTGTATTTCATTTTATATATACCCGACTTTAGAAGTTTATCCTGTTTGTCTTTACCGTTCACTCTAGAATTTTGAATAGGGTTAGGGGTGTGTAAAAAGCGGCTCTTTCAGAGAGCTTGGTAGGTGTGAAATTTTATGTGAAATGTCTCCCAAGAAAGGAAGACTTAAAATTTGTCGGTTTAGTTGGCTCTGCGGAGGAAATTTGTTTTAGCACCAAAATTATCTGTTTTTACCAAGTATGTAATTTTTATACT
This sequence comes from Pyrrhosoma nymphula, assembly GCA_963573305.1. NCBI lineage: Eukaryota > Metazoa > Arthropoda > Insecta > Odonata > Coenagrionidae > Pyrrhosoma > Pyrrhosoma nymphula. The sequence continues at coordinate 125,990,926 of OY754337.1, read as the reverse complement.
AAATCCGGGGTAAAGCCATTATTGATGGCTACAGAAATTATAGTACCCAGTTCAGCTTTTTATTCTATTGGGGTAAGGGGAATATTTAAAGGCGATGAATCATAGAATTTAGAGCAGCATTTTTGTGGGAAAAATGGTTAAACGAATCGATAGGAATGATGTGGTCTGTGTATGAAGGTTTCCCGTAGATGGAAAATTCATGCCTATGCCTTGTAGGTAATTGAAATCGATAATTCAAGGACAGTCAATGTTCCTCCGACATCTTTTTCCATGGTAAAGGAAATGTTAGGCAGGAGGGAGTTAAGATGGTTAAGGAAGGAATCCAATTGGCGATCACTTCCAGTCCAGAGGCAGATGATCGCCGTCAACATCTCGAAATTGATGTATATTTAAGTGTTTTATTACTTTTAAATGGATTTTTCTTTTACTTTTCATAAATGCTAATTTCTCACAACTAAACGGGTATCTAAATATATTATTCAAATTTTTTAAATTTTAAACTTGAACTTACGTATAATTATTTTATTTTATTGATTTTAAATATGTATTTAATAACCTGGTGAAAATAAAGAGACATATAAAAAAGAGCACCTGCTGACAAGCCTGGAAAGGCTTAGCAGGACTTCATTGGCTATATTTTTTTAAAGGAAAAAAATTGTAATTCATATTTTTTTGTGAAATTTTTCATTTAAAACTGTTAACATGACTGTAACATGCATTTAAATAAATAAATATGTAAATGGTCTAAAATCTAAAAAAAAGAAAAACAGTATTTAATTATATAAATATTTATTTTGGTGAAATTCATGTTGGAATTAAACAGGTGTTCTTCCAAAGAATTAAGAAAAATTCCTGCCAGAAAATTTCAACAAATTTCCGACGATGCCATAAAATTGGTGAAAAGCATAGTGTGTTTAGAAAAATAAAAAGTGTAGTAAAGTACCAATTTTTTATTATAATGAGCAGTAATAGAGTTGAAATATATATTTACAATTACTAGCTTTCGTACATTTTTATACGCTGATTGAGTACCTACAGGCTTTCCGGAGAAACCGGCGGCTTCCTCAGCCTGGGAGGTAGGTAACCGGTGGATGTTCTTCCCCATTAGGCAAATTTGAGGGCATGTTCCCGGCCATATGATTCGCTTTACCGCGGTGGCATTTAGATCTTCAATGCTGAAAAATTATGGACGATTAGCAACCACCCAACAAACAAAAGCTGTGGACCGGCTTTTGCAGAATTAAGTCCAAAAAACTTAAAATTTAACTCAGAAATTCCTCGTTGAATAACATTAACAATTCATGAAATAACGACGCAATCATACCTGCCAGGCGACCAATATGGGCGTATAGTACCCTCGCCATCCTCGCCATTCGGATCAAACTCATGGATGCGCCGCCAGTACTTGGGATGCTTATGAGATAGGCTTGGAAAATGAGTTAGAACGCGTGCAGCGAAGATCGGCAAGATATGTTAAAGGCCGTTATGATAATCTCGTTAGTGTTACTGACCTTTTGCAGCAACTGGGATGGGAAAAGCTTTCAGACCGTCGATTAAAATTTAGACTCAATCTATTATGCAAGTTCCAAACCGGTCTATTCTCAGACGACGTTGATAATATTTTACGAAATCCGACATACTACGGTAGATCAGATCATGAGAATAAAATTAGGGAACTAGACTGCAGAACGGACAGATTTAAAATGTCATTTTTCCCACGAACTATAAGGGTCCATAACAGTACTGCCAATGAGACTTTTATCTAGGTTTCTCGTTAGGTAGTGTAGCTCTTAGTAGTAGTAGTACTCCATAATACTTGAATCCTTATCTGTTACCTAGTACTAACAGCACGCCGTGCATGTTTTCTACATAAGTCTTGAGTCTCTGTCCATTTGTGTAGTTGTAAAATACATAGGTATATTCATGGTCCCTCTCCATTGTGATAATATCTGTAGTGTAGTAGTGCATGCTTGTGAGGCTTCGTCACGTGACAAGCATTAGCGATTTATGCTAATGCATAATTAGTCGTAGTTACACTAACTTTAGGGTATAGTGTAATGCATGTTGGTGAATATTCACCCCCTGCCACACTCCCCTGAGGTGGCTTGCAGGGTATTTTGTAGATGTACATGGGTTTTAACAGAATACAGCTCTTGGATGCTAAAGTCATTACTGCGCCCTCCGGCTTGAAATGCTTGTTCCAGTGCGTTATTTATTTTCTTGACGGGGACATCTCTGATGTTGTGGTCTCGGCAAAACCTAACTTTTGCGAACCATTTCTTAGATTAGCCACTCCTGCCGTTTCCATACGTACCTTCGCACTTCGTCTGGTCCTTCACTGAAAATGGATAACTCCGAACGTAAAAACCAACCACGTGAGAAATACAGCAAGCCTGCATTCAATCAACCGTCTCGAAGTACGACAAGAACCGAAATGAAACCTGATATCTTTAGTAGTGTACAACCGTCGTACATTTATTTTCATTGGTTTTCTCCTACTGTAGGAAATTAGCATCCAATCACCTTGAAAATATAGTCAAAATTTGCTGACTGAAATCCCTCTGGAAAAATACTCACGGAACACCTACTCACATCTACATCTACAAAATACCCTGCAAGCCACCTCAGGGGTGTGTGGCAGGGGGTGAGTATTCACCAACATGTATTGCACTATACCCTAAAGTTAGTGTAACTACGACTAATTATGCATTAGCATAAATCGCTAATGCTTGTCACGAGGCGAAGCCTCACAAGCATGCACTACTACACTTCAGATGTCATCACAATGGAGAGGGACCGTTAATATAGGTATCTATGTATTTTACAACTACACAAATGGACAGAGACTCAAGACTTATGTAGATAATATGCGCGGCGTGCTGCTAATATGTACTAGGTAACAGATAAGGATTCAAGTATTAGGAGTACTACTACTACTAAGAGCTACACTACCTTACGACAAACCTAGATAAAAGTCTCATTGGCAGCTGTCATGGTCCCTTGTCGTTCGTGGGAAAAATGAACTTTTAAATCCGTCAGTTCTGCAGTCTAGTTCCCTAATTTTATTCTCATGATCTGATCTACCGTAGTATGTCGGATTTCGTAAAATATTATCAACGTCGTCAGAGAATAGACCGGTTTGGAACTTACACAATGTATTTACTCATATTTAACCGTTATTCTATGGCACCCGGTACACTGCTCACATTCCTTTCAGAATATTGTACTCAGTACTTTTTTACTCTGGTATAGTTTCAACCCCTTCCTCCCCTACTCCCGAGAAGGCAGCAGCTCAGAGCAAACAGAAAACAGATGCGCCGCGCTGGGCCGCTCGGTACAATGCACGCGATCACGAATAATAAACTACAGGCTCCTTGCACGCGATTCTTTCGGATGTTTTACGCAGTGATTAACGAATTGCACAATAATCAGATTTTACTAATTAGTAGCGGACACATAGTTCTTTGATCCAAAAAACTCTTGAAAAATCGATGGGATACGTATTTTTGCAAATCAGGTTCATAAGATAAAACATTTTGAAAATTTTCAAGAAATTGTTATAAATTTTAATCTAACCCTGTAATATCATTTTTCAACTTTCCACAATTAAAACAAGCTATTTTAGAGATTTTAAGCACAATTTTATTAAGAGATATAGCCCTATTGCTAAGGACTTAATTGTAAAAATCTAAATATGAACAAAGAGCAGTAACTCGCGATATTTGGGAAAACTATTTTGCGCACATTTTGCAATACACGAACAGGAAACATATGCATGTACCAATTTTTGTAGAAATTGGAGTTGTTCGGGGCATGGTCTCGTTTTCCGTCATGAAATGACCCTTGTTTATTTTTTTTGTTAAACTGAAACTAAATTGTCCTCTAAAGCAGCATCATTTAGTTTTTGACGATTAAATCTGTAATTTAGGATTGAATCTGCAATACTATCGTCACCTAAGAGATCCCACCGTCACCACCGTCGATAAAATATCTTTTGTATGTACTTTGACTAGGGGCTTTGACGTTTTTCAGAACAACTGAACCAGCGCTATACTTCTTCGCTAGAAATTAGCGTGCGGTCTCGGCCATTGTACTTTGAGAAATCCGAAATCTTCTTGAATGTTTTATCACGTTAACCATGTTGTACCGGCTCTTGTATTGCCCTGCGGCACCGTCTGAAAAGCATATTATTTTCTTAAAGTTGGCGACTTTCGTATTCAATAAATCCATCATTTTCCTCTGGAATGAGTGTACGGCCATCGTGTTGTGTGTCAAATGCACGGATATTCAAAGGCTTGATTTCGTCTCCATCCCTCATATAGTAGGAAATTGGATGAATAGTGGCTTGGCTGTTTCTCAAATGGAACCCTTAGGACGGCATCTCGTAGAAGGAAAGAGAAGTTTTCAGAAAAATCCGCAACAACAAGCACTTCTCCTCGTTTAAATTCCTCTCGCGTTTTCTTGAAAAACTCGCTCTGTTTCTTCGCAACATAGTTATGTCCACGGACAGTGCATGCAGCATCCACGAAGGACTTGATAAAGGCATCAATTTCAAGCTCTACGGTCTCTAAATCGCACCTATCCACTTGTGTCCACTTCTTGAACGTGACACTTTCAATGACGTGCTCTTCAAAGTATTTTTGAATGAACGAACGTAGCCTGTCCGTTTTACCGCACGTATTATTTTTGCATATTTGCTAATAATACAGTATTCTGCTGGTGATTCTCACGAAATCGTTCACAACAGGCAATCTTTATAACTGTTTCTTACCTTCTTCTGTCAATGTGTCGCATATATATTGGCTCTTAGTACCATGAGTTTGAGATTCTGATGCGCTGTGCAGACGCAGACCGTATGTGTTCCTGAAGCGCAGGCGAGAACACATTCCGGTGGTCGCAATTCAGAACATTTTTTGAAGCCTATTTTGTCGTCAGGGTACTTCTTACAAAACGCTGCATAAATTTCCTTTAAGTTTCCAAGAATGTCTCTCTTCAGCTTCAGTACTCTTTTTCCATCTTCACGGACACTTTTGCATTCCTTCTTCCCAGGCATTTCGCGGCTAATATCTTACGATAAAATGCCCTAACAAGATCCTCAGTTTCTTTGAATATAGTTCTTCCGGGTTTAGGATTGGGATTACAAAGAATCCCTTTACTAGCGACTAACTTCCTGATTAATCTAGCAAGGTACTCGTCGAAAACTCTCGTTGTATGTCTGCTGCAGTCCAGGAGCGCGGAAGCACTGAAAGTACTAGCACTGTTTCAATGGTGGTTGATGAAGTGTCACACTTTTCCTTCAATGGTTGAATTATTTCTTTCCCTGCTTCCTCAAAATAGTACCCTCCGCCCAAGGTGAGTAAAGAGAGAAGGTGGTCTCAGCTGGCGGGCAGTCTTTCGCGTGACGTCACTGTATTCCCGTCTCCCTGCGACACATTAGCAGAACGTGGAAAGAAGGGAATTCGCATAGTCTGTGAACGGCTTAACCTGACAAAAAAACACTGCCGTGCGTTACTATAACTATGCAGAATGTCAATATAAATGCTTTCATTAGTTTGAGAACTCAAATCACTGGTTTCTCAGTCGGCAACTGAAAAAATGTTAATTCATACACTTCGCTGTAGATACGCAACCAAGCCTCCGTGAAGTTCGTCAGGTTTGTTGTTTGCATAGAGAGAGAAAACAACAAATGAGAGATTCAGATTCCATTATTCAAGAAAATTAGATTACTCCATAGTTCACATGGCTACGAGAACAGTTATGACGGGGAAAATACAATTCACTGATACATCTACAAAATACCCTGCAAGCCACCTCAGGGGTGTGTGGCAGGGGGTGAATATTCACCTACATGCATTACACTATACCCTAAAGTTAGTGTTACTACGACTAATTATGCATTGGCATAAATCGCTAATGCATGTCACGAGGCGAAGCCTCACAAACATGAACTACTACACTACAGATATTATCGTAATGGAGAGGGACCATTAATATATATGTATTTTGCAAATGGACAGAGACTCAAGATTTATGTAGAAAACATGCAAGGCGTGCTGTTAGTATGTACTAGGTAACAGATAAGGATTCAAGTATTAGGGAGTACTACTACTACAAAGAGCTACACTACCTAACGACAAACCTAGATAAAAGTCTCATTGGCAGTGCTGTTATGGTCACTTATCGTTCGTGGGAAATGGAGTTCTCTCTACTCACCTAGCCCTCCGCCCACCGTCTCCACCCCTTCTCCCCTCCTCCCCCCTTCCCCTCCTTAGGAGGATGCAGTGCTGGGCAGCTCGGTACACTGCACACGGTTCATTCGGAATTTTTTACACAGTTATTAATAAACTGCCCATTAATCTGATTTCATTAATCGGTAGCGGATACATAGTTCTTTGTTTAAAAAAAATACTAGCGAATTTGAAGGGGTACGTATTTTTGAAAATCGGGTTCAAAAGTTTAAACACTTTGAAAATTTTCAAAAAATTGTTATAAATATTAATCTGACTCTCTAATATCATCTGTCAGCTTTCCACAATTAAAATAAGCTTTTTAAAGATTTATAGCACAATTAGATCAAGAGATATCGCCCTAAAGCTAAGGACTTAATTGTAAAAATCTGAACATGAACAAAGAGTTGAAACTCGCGATATACTCGATATTTGGTAAAGCGATTTTACACACATACTAATACACGAACAGGAAACATATGTATCAATTTTTGTAGAAATTGGAGATTGCCGGGGCAAAACTTCCTGTTTTCCCGTTTTTTGACATGAAATGACCCATAATTGTTCCGGAATGCAATGGAATCGCTTCAATTTAATATTTTTATGTGTTCATTGTCCTTTTCCAACTGCCATGAAAAGCTGAAGACTGAGATTGGCATTGAAATGTGGAACGAAACATATCTTCCCTTACACTCCAGGGAGTGTAGGGCAAGGGTAAGCAGAATGTAAGCTGAGAAGTTTCCAGCAAGTGTAAGGGAAGGGTAGCACTACCCTTCCCTTAACACTCCATAGAGCGTACGGCAAGGGTAAGTGCAACTCTTCGCTTACACTCCACGGAGTGTAGGGCGGGGGTACCAGCACCCTTCCCTTAACACTCCGTGGAGCATAGGGCAAGGGGTGGTGCAACATTTTTATTTTTACGAAAGGGTTTGGACATGTGAAGAATTATTAGTTTGAACCATCGCACAGTGGTCGGAAATCGGAAAAAGCTGGCTAAGAGTCCAAAATGGCTTTTTTTGAGATATGAAGTTGAAACTTCGCATGGAAACTCAGAAATGATTCATGTATCTGGAATAGCACTTCATTTGGCAAAGATCTTACCCGTTATTGAGATACAGAGGCTCAAACATTACCAAATTTCCAGAAAAATGCCCGTCTTCAGTTTTCTCGGAAAATCTTCCGACTAAAGTTGATGGTGAAGTTAAAAGAGGATTTTTATGGAATAAAAACGATACTATCTGTTAACATGATACTTTTGCTTTACAATTCCGTAGTTTTAAAGAATAGCTACGATACAATATTGCTCTGCCGCTACAAAATGGCGGACGCTGTTTTTAGACAAAATTTTACATTTAGTAGGAGATTCTAATGGATTTTTGGAAAAGTCACGCGAAGTTACTTACATCAGAGCATTAGTTGAAGACTTCTCAAGGTTTATATGCAGTTAACTTTGAATAATGTTTGCGACGCCGGAAATAAATTTGATTTTTCGATCGCGCGTCGGGGCTCGGGTCCGCGCGCCGGGAGCTGGATTTGCCGTGACGCTGTAGGGTTATTGAAGTGGTATGGATTTTAACGCTCAGCATTCACCGTTTTTTAAGCTGTGCTTGTGGGCAACGATCCCCAAAGAGTCTATAATGAAGACACGGGAGGATTTTCAGTCGAGGTAAGTGCACGCGTACTCGAAGTTAAGTTAGTTTTCTTTAGATACGTTCGATAACTATGTCTTATATTGAAAGCGTTCAAACCTTGAAAAAGTGAGTATTTTCCCTCAGATCCATACAGAAAGACCTCCCAGAAAGACACCAGCTGGTATCCCTGCTCCCCCATCCTTAACCCTCAGGACTCGTGTGCGAAAATGGTCGTTTTATGACACCGCGGAGCCTTTAACGGTCTTTACCGGGCATTTTCTGGGAAATTATTGTCCACCAAAGGTACACATACACATGCTTACATTTTTGGAAATGGAGGAGATTTAAAGTATTGTATTGCCAAATTTATGTAATTCTGAGAATTGAATAAAGGAAGTTTTCCCCTTTTAGTATAACTTGGTAACGGCTGTAGCAACAATTGAATATTGGAACCAATTTTAGCGATAACGATGAAACACTCCAGCAAAGCATAAGGTCAAAAAAAGAATGTATTAACAAAAGGCAAAAAAGTACATAAAGTGATCACGTAAGATGTTAATAGTGCAACTCAATTACATTTAAATAAAATAAAAAAGGAACATATCTGTAAATGAAGTAAATAAATGCAATACAAAGAGAGAAGTTTTAACTTAAAAGGGTCACAAAATTAAGGATGTTAGACAGACTCCATACATGACTGGCACAAACTCCCTCAAATATTTATTTCATTAACATTAATGGAAAAGAAAATGAAATTATTTCTTTAGTCGTCGGACGAATACTCATCACTACTACTATTTGAATCAAATAGTTCCTCTTCTTTTTCGTCCACTATTAATAAGTCTCTCAATTCTTTTAACATTCTCCTTCTTTTCTTCGGCATTAAATGTGTGGAGGAGGAAAGTAAAGGATCCGATGTAAGTAATAGCCTCTTGAAAAGGTCCTCGTTGGTGGCCACCCTGGAGTGCTTCCTAGTAAATCGCTCGCGGAATTTTCTCGTGTCTTTATTTCTGGCCTCCAGTGCCTCTTCCGAGAGCTCACCTAACGGAAGTATTGCATCTTTAGAAATCTCACTTCCATGCAGGAGGACCTTATGCACCGTGGGAGGCATACAGTACCAGGGATACAGCTCCACGTAGAGTTCGGCAGTTCTCAGGCAATACTGAGCAAATGCCACATCGTTCAGTTGTAGGCCGCTAGAAATTGCTTTCAAGATAACTGAAAATCTTTTAATGAGATATTCGTTAATTCCTAGAATGCAAAATTAAAACATATGCATTAACTACGATACAGACGTTATTTATCTAATGAGCCAACTCCATATCGAGTTTTGAAAAATGATCGTATGGCGCAATTGATTAGAAATTCATTCGAACCATGCTTCTACTGCACTGATAATGCGAAATGGAACATTACCTGTAAGTCTTGCTGCCAATTTTGGAGAATCGAAAAAACGCCGAGCCGCATTTCCGTCATTGGTAATTACCCGATCTAGGTCGGGGCACATCAACAATTAAGCCCATATTTTCTCTTAATAACTTCTGCACCAATGCCTTTTTCTTAGTAAGTAGTAATTTAATACTTCCACGTGCCTGTAAAGATGTTTTTGAATAATTTACTTACTTATTATCCTTTTCAAAATAATAATTTTTTAAACTTAAATTTTAATGATTTCTCACCTGTCACCGTTTAAACTTCAGCCGATACGATATATGTAATATACATTCAAAAAACCTAATGTGGCAGTACAGCGTATACAAACCAAAAGAATATTTATGTACATCAGCTGCACGACCTTTCATATCCCTAAAGTTATTCATCTCCGACGCTTTTGCTCCGCAGATGTAGCACCTCATACTTCCGCTCTCGGTCAATGTGTTGCATACCTAAAAGATTTGTTTTGTTTTCATGTTGGCATAAAAGTTTATTCCTATTCGATTATAAAGCAACATAAGCATTACCTTTCCGTTGACCATTGTCAGTAGTAAACAGAAGTTGATAGAGTAAATTCCCGAGTGGAAATCCTTTAGGTCATCAATCTGCTTCTGAATATAATTTCTTTCTGCCTTTGTAATGTCTTTAGTTTCTTTTGTCCACTGAAATCGGATGGGACGACAAAACCGTGTAGATGTCGGCCGAGGATTTTTCCCAGATAATGTCACCTAAAATAAAAAGAGCCTAAATATGAATAGTGCTAGTGAGACAAGTTAAATTATTTATCGAAGGGTTCGAGATGAATCTAACTAGCCAATAAAAAACTAGAAAAAATTGAGTCTTTACCTGTAGCGGCATTATTAAGACGAAGAGGTACTAGGGAGCTCATGAATAAGAACTCGTCCGATGCATCCACTTGTTGCCAGATTTGTTTATATTGAGTGGCCCGAACTTCCGTCAAAGCCGCACTTGCATATTAACGTGCATTTTGTTACATCTTTGAATACTTGAGTGGTGGATACGAAGACCAGGATTCGCGATGCAGTGTGATTCAAAAGAGCTTGAAGGTTGACTTCGCACATGGTCTCAGTTGTTGTTACTCCTTCAGGGTAAGCTACCATTTTTGATTGCACTATTCTGTCATAGCTCGGATATAATTCGTGGCCATGGCTCAAAGCTGTGCTACGGAGAGACATATATTGACTCTTGGTCAACTCAGAGGAAATTATCAATGACAGTGCCTCCTCAACTGTCATCTCAGTTTGGATATTTTCACTCTTCCTCCACTTGGAAAGAACTCTCTTCGCCCGAGTAGGTGTCGTTGTTGTTATTTCCGTAACTAGCTTAGCTGCTGCAGTATCTCCCTCCTTTCTCAAACTCGTAGGTGCTGCAAGAACAAGCTCAGAAGTAGTGGAAGAAGTTTTTAAGACTTGAATTTTTCTTCTTCGAGATCTATCACTTGAGGTGTAAAATTCTTTTTCTGGCCGCCCGAAAGTGCCTAGTAATTAAATTATGAAATTTTGTCACACAAGGCTAAAGGTTGGATAATTATTGAGCTAAACTATTGGAAAAGGATTAATATGTAAAAATACAAACCGGCGCTTGTAGAAGTACCGGGCAGGTGTTGAATTACAAATTCTGGAAAAGTAATAGATTCCGCGAGCCACTTTTGGTATCGTGACATAAATCTTTCATTGTTCCGGGAACTCTCCGTCCATCTCTTTAGGCATGGCCATAAAATACGCTTCTGTAGGAAATCACTGAGAGATTTCAGAGCGTCAGCGTTTTGTCTTAAATTTAACTTTCGTGATAAAAAGTCCAGCAAAATTTCTTTTTTCTGGGTCACTGATTTCTTCCCCGATTCCATTATTATTTTATGAATGTCTAGTCGTGTAACCTCGTGAGGAGGCATTTCTCATTGAATGACGGAGAAGCCTGCGTAAATGTCGAAAAATAGAGTTTTCATTGATGGAACCCGAGGTTAGCCGATTACTACTCCTAATAACGCGCAGGAATAACGCGCGGTAAATGTATCACAGACATGAGCAATCTAGGAAAATACTTCAAAACACATAACAAAATGTTAGGAAAAACAAAGCGGACGTGACGATTAAAATATTGGAGACTTAACAAAAGAAAAAAACACATAGCATACCTGAAATAAAGGTCAGATGTATAACCAAAAACCACCGCTGACGGTCACCAGGTAATCACGGAAAAGTGATTACATTCTTCACAAACTAATTCAAACCACTATCACAAATTCTAGACACTCATGAGAACTCAAACTTTCCTTCACCACAGCCAGACTAGAACTGAGTGTAGGATGCGTACATTAAAATATTAGGGGAAGTTCCCCTGGAAATACCCGGATAAGACCGTTAAGACTCCGCGGTGTCATAAAACAACCATTTTCGCACACGAGTCCTGAGGGTTAAGGATGGGGGAGCAGGGATACCAGCTGGTGTCTTTCTGGGAGGTCTTTCTGTATGGATCTGAGGGAAAATACTCACTTTTTCAAGGTTTGAACGCTTACAATATAAGACATAGTTATCGAACGTATCTAAAGAAAACTAACTTAACTTCGAGTACGCGTGCACTTACCTCGACTGAAAATTCTCCCGTGTCTTCATTATAGACTCTTTGGGGATCGTTGCCCACAAGCACAGCTTAAAAAACGGTGAATGCTGAGCGTTAAAATCCATACCACTTCAATAACCTTACCGCGTCGCGGCAAATCCAGCTCCCGGCGCGCGGACCCGAGCCCCGACGCGCGATCGAAAAATCAAATTTATTTCCGGCGTCGCAAACGTTTTTCAAATTTAACTGCATATAAACCTTGAGAAGTCTTCAACTAATGCTCTGATGTAAGTAACTTCGCGTGACTTTTCCAAAAATCCATTAGAATCTCCTACTAAATGTAAAATTTTGTCTAAAAACAGCGTCCGCCATTTTGTAGCGGCAGAGCAATATTGTATCAAAGCTATTCTTTAAAACTACGGAATTGTAAAGCAAAAGTATCATGTTAACAGATATTATCGTTTTTATTCCATAAAAATCCTCTTTTAACTTCACCATCAACTTTAGTCGGAAGATTTTCCGAGAAAACTGAAGACGGGCATTTTTCTGGAAATTTGGTAATGTTTGAGCCTCTGTATCTCAATAACGGGTAAGATCTTTGCCAAATGAAGTGCTATTCCAGATACATGAATCATTTCTGAGTTTCCATGCGAAGTTTCAACTTCATATCTCAAAAAAAGCCATTTTGGACTTTTAGCCAGCTTTTTCCGATTTCCGACCACTGATCATCGTCACTTTCGTGGGACACTGTGACTTCCAAGTAATGAATGACGTTTATCCCAAGAGGGGGCCTAGGTTTATATGTTGCTCCTAATTTTATTATCAACCTATAATAATGCTTTATTTGATGCTGGTAGTATGTCAAGAAGAAAGAATGAAGGTTTTTATCCAACGAGGAAATACTTCAGCTGATTGATAGAGGTGCGTTTGAAGTTGAAGAATTATAATTCGATGATGATGAAGAGACTCACGAAACCAGATACGTATAATCACGATCCTCCTGGACCGTGCTCTTTTCTTTCTAAGAATACCCACTAATCATATATATTATTACAGAAAGGTCTTTTTCTGTCATTCCGTATATGCTCCGTTAATACTGCACCTATAGTGATAAATGAGGCATCATTTTAAACGTTGAATCACCGGCTTCTGACGAAAAATACAATCTCAATCTCAAATTTCACTATTTACCCATTAATTTGACTTAAAAGTTTCGATAAACTCTCTTGCCTGTATTGTATTCATATGTTTTGTATATTTTTGCAAGAAAACAAGTATAAAGAAAGTACTTTATGATGCACCTCCTTCTCTATTTAAAACCCAATTACACCCTTTCCTAAACATACTTATTCCCTGATAGCGTGAAAGTGCGAAATTTTCGCACGGGTTACCTAGTCTTAGCTAATACTTACAATTAGTCGACTGGCCATTAGTTATATCTCTTTTCTTTACAGGGATGTCTCGAGACTTATTTCAACAGGGTGGTTCAAACTACTCCTCCCAGCATCTTTCCTTTTGCTGGAGTTAGTGAGTCAGCCAATGCACATCCCATTTATTTCTCTCATCGGTACCCATTATTCATTGGACCTCATGCTACGTAATGAACATGTTCCACTTATTTCATGCATCTTCCTTCTCATGCATTATAACTATATTTCATGCAATACTAACTTATTTCTCTTATGCTAAGTTAGTCACATACACTCCCTAAGGAAAATTTACTTTAGAATTTTCTATAGTAACTTTAAAATTTTAAAGTTTTTTAAAGTTAACTTTTGAATTGAAAAGTTTTTCTAAAGTTATGAGTCCTTCTTAAAGTTTTCTAATATTTTTTTCTAAAGTTCTGAGCATATCCTAAAGTTTTCCTATTTTTTTTCTAAAGTTATTGATGCATTCTAAAGTTTTTAAAAAAGTTTTTAAAGAAAACTTTAAGGGGAGCCAGTTCAATTTCCCTGGGCCACCTGTGATTTCATACGAAGTTTTGAGATGCAGAAAATCGAATCGCGAGGATTTTTAGATGGGGGTTTCCAGATTGAAGGCTCTTCCCCGGGATTTGAACCCGGGACCCTTCGGTCAATAGTTCAGTGCTCCGCGCACTATAGGCCACCATGACTCCCGATGTGGTGAGAAAATTAGAGATCCATTCAAGTTATGAAGGCTAGAGTTTGAATGATAAAGATACTTAGGTGGTTAGATAATGGGTTGATCAGATGTCACCTCAATCAGTCACTATGGTGAGCTTAATGGTTTAAGGCTCAACTTTGTGAAATTTCATGTCCACAATGAAAAGTACAAATTGGTAACAACTGCACAGTATTCTTTAATGGTTACAACGGGTTGCGTCCATGAGTCAACAGCTTATCCTAAAGTTCACTAAAAGTTATACTAAAGTTTACTAAAAGTTATTTTCAAGTTTACTAAAGGTTATTCTTAAGTTAAGGTGGTTCCACCGTAAAATGACTCAAATGTCATTTTATTCATATTCTGTCTACTTGTAGAAAAAGTTGTCATCTATCTTATATGAACAACAAAATAACACCTTTACACGCTATTTCATTCTATAATGATTGAACTTGAAATTACATGGTGTTCAATGGGGAGAATGAAAGAAACACGGGGAAAAATAGTATTATTCCATAAAATATAAATGCCATTTTCGCGGAAAACTGTTTATAGGAAGGAAATAATCCAGAGAAATGGAATAAAAATAAAATACAGGCATGTTAACACCTTATTTTTCTAGTTATTGAAGAATTAATGCCGTAATTGAAGTTAAAATGCGGTAATTCGTAGGAAATGGCGATTCAGTCGGCTCCAATAACTGGAAAAAAGTGCTAATTTAAAATACATTCGTGGAATAATATGCATATATTTTGTACCTTACTTTTGGGTTTCTATAGGTAACGCATTGCATCAGTGAAAGCGGGATTTTTTTGTGCAAAATATAAAAATGTGGAATTTAGTATTTGTTTTGACTCACGCAGTCGCAGAGGCGGAACCTCCTTAACTAAAAGTATTTTTAAAGTTTACTTTAGGGTGATGCTTCACTTCACTTTAATTCCCAAACTCTGAGAGTTTCTTCTGAATCATCTCAACATTATTTCCTCCACAGTTTTCGTAATTATTTTTCAGTCGCCACTCCACAGCTGACCATCTGACTGCTTCGCCTTAAGAAGTCTTAATCCCCTCTTTGCCCTTCTTTTACTCGTTCCAAGGTAACTTTAGACTGTGCTCATGTTGGCCACAAAGTCGTTCAGTCTGCTAGTTGCGGCTCCCAACTCCAATGAAAAATTCGTACACAATTTCTATACACGATGTGTACAATGTACACATTTCATATACATTTGTATACAGTTGTATAAAAATTTGTATATTGTGTACATTGTGTACAATGTACCTACACAATTTCTATACAGAATGTGTACAATTTAACATTTTATATATATTTGTATACAGTTGAATAGCCCGTATAAAATGTGTACATTGTATACAATGTACACATTTTATATACAATTTTATAGCCTGTATACATTGTGTACACTGTATACAGGCTATAAATATACACAAGTGTATGCAATGTGCACAAATTTATGAAAAAGGGGCAGTTTTAAACTGTTCTAAAAACAATTACTACCCTGATAACAATAAAACTGGAAGTTTGGTTATAAGGTGTTAATAATATGTACTTTATCTGCATTTTAGTAATATCTCTATATAATGGCATTTGACATAATTATGTACATTTGTGATCCTACCACAGTAAATTGAATAAATCATTTTAGGCAACAAAATGTGCAAACAGTGGCAAGCCTAAATTTTACCCACATAGCACAATGCATCTAATGGTTGTCCAATGGATATCCACAATGTCCATCACATATCCATTCCATTAGCGATGTGCAATGGCGTAGCTTGGGGGGGAGGGGGCGGCCCGCACCGGGTACCATCTGATGGGGGGTGACACCCGACCGTGAAAAAAAACACACGAAAATTCCAGTAGGTAGAATATTGCCACAAAAATACTTTGCACATAAACACTGTCTGTTGTTCATATTTTCGTTGCTCTATGGCCCGGTCGGTCTAGGATTCCCCCAAAATGCTGTTGTTTAGTTTTCATTTTTGGGGTGACACCACGTTATCCGCACCGGGTGCCACCTATGGTAGCTACGCCACTGGCGATGTATTATGTATTCATTCATTCATTACAGAAATCTACCGGGGAGAGGTAGGTTGTGATGAAAGTCAGAGAATATCCAACGAACTCTTACTCGTGCCGTGCCCTTTCTACCTCATTAATGATCTTAGTACTACGTAACATGCCTTGTCCCCACCATGACACATGTCCTTCTCTCTGTACAGGAAATCGTAAATTCTCTCGTAAAAAAATTACATATTTCACTATTTTCATACGAAAATTGTCTATTTCCATTCGAATGCCGGTATTTAAATTTTTTCCGCCTCAAATAACCTTTTCCTCCTGGCGAATTCCAGTTTTGGATTTTTCTCGCCTGGCTTGTCAATCTCTTGCATTCCATTTCGGTATTCAAAGGGTTGTTCTCTGATCTTTTCCAATACCCACCGCTCATATCAGTTTATTTCTGCAACCTTAGTTTAAATAAAAGCGTTATATAAAAAAATAACTCAAATATTTCAGGGCACAGAACCGGCACTATTTATTTACCAATTAAATCACACGTGAAAGGCAAAGGAGGATGATTGCCACTATCAACCTCTTTCTAATTATTTTCTTGATATTAAAAATTAACTGAGAAAGTTTTCTTCTTCCTCCAAGGAACAGGAATCCAGAGTGTATCCAATTGAATCCTTGGAAATTGTATCTGAACTGACTTCGCTCATCCTCTCTTCCAGAGCGGCGTCTTGCAGTTGCGTGTCGGACAACTCACGTGGGCTAGAAGTCATGGCCGCAATTGAATCCCAGAGGCAGAAAAGAAGGAAAAAAAACCAAAGCAAACACAAGGCGTCAGACCTTCACCTCGTAATCGTTGTCACGATGAAAGAGAAAGAAAATGTTGACTAAGAGAGGCAGATAACTATGAACCACAGACGAAAGTAATCAGCCTCTCAAAACATATCAGCAGCTCTCTGGAAGCACGTGAATCAGATCTTAAGTGGAAAGATTTCGTCCGCATGCAGACACCAGTCGCTCTGACTCTTGGGAACTTTTCATTCACCAGCCATGAGACTCAGGGGCGGATTAAGGGGGGAGGGCGGGGGGCCGCCCCTCCCCCTAATTACCGGGAAAATAGAAAATATGCTAATCATTAACCCTTTCGCGACGGGGACGGGGAAAATTACTTTGATTTGCCAGTATGGAGCTTTCACTACAGAAATCGCTAGGATCTTTTGTACGCTAGGATCTTCACCGGTACCCTAACTTGGGTCGGGGGCCAGACAGGGGTGTTGAACCTTTTATTCGGCCACCGGGCTGAGATAATCTCCGCCCTTTTCCGCTTGGGGTGCCCATTACGGCATGCGGTCGCGGTCAACTTTTTTTAATGCGATGGTTTTGCTAAAAACATTGTTGCTACAGCCTCGATATTTATTTAATCGGAAATGAATTATTCTTGTTTTACAATAACTTTACACCTTTTAAACGAAATTCTATCGTTAATATTATGCACTTTAGCAACAAAAATCGTATCAATGGTAAAGATTCCTTTACACACAAACTACGTTAAAAATATCAGTAAAACTCCGTTTAAAATTTGTAGTTGTAGAGCTAAACATAAGGAATGCACTTATATTGTTCAATTTGCCAATTACACAAAAACTTTTAAGTTTGTTATTCCACTGCACCAGCAAGCAACTGACCGTGGACCCCTGCTGTGAGTGGGGCGCTCACTGCGAGGAAGGGTCGAGGTAATCCCCTCCCGCGAACCGAGAAAGGGTACCGACGGCGTCCGGAGAAGAAGTCCTATATAACACACACCTTTTAAGCTTGCTTAGGGCTAGCTTAGCGGCACGACGTTCTATCACGTCGTTCGTAGCGAAAGGGTTAAGTTGGTTCTTCAATGGAAGTTTGTATTTCACCAGCTCAGTATACAATGTTTAAATACAATTGGAATGTGGTGTAAAACCCGGGAGACCTGCATCTTCACAAGAATGGCATTCTATACATCGTTTTGTAAACGTTTTTCAAATGTGATTAGAGAACTTTACTCAATAATTTATCACATCTACTTTATAATATAGCCACACCAAAACTACGTTCCACGTGCTTCATTTCTTTAAACTTTCCGAGGGAGGTCCGCCCGGACCCCCGTTTCGTTGAGACGTATTGCATACCCTTCCAGGCGCCGCGGGAAGTAGTGAACCGCCCCCCCCCCCCCCCCAAACAACGATCTTAATCCGCCCCTGGCATGAATTATTAACTTAGCACGGCGCTTTTTGTTGCTATGATAGCATTATTATCAAGACTGATCAAGGTGCTTGATAATGTTGTTTTAACAACGAAACGCGTAGTGCTAAGTAGGTAAATAAATATCTGTGGAAATTTTGCAATGTCTTCCTTCAGCAACACTATGAATTTCATCGCCGTTCACGCGGCAGGTTCGAATTCGGCAGATAAACACATTTTTGGTGCATTTTTTGACACTTGAAAATGCCAATATATATTTACGACCAGGGCTCGCATGAAAAACCATTGGCTCACGTATTGACATTCTCACCGTTTGTTGCTCAGTTTAGGAAAGTTCACCCACGTTATTAAGAAGTATCTTCTTTAAGGAAAAACACGTCTTCAAAAAACAGGTTTACTAAAAAAATTGGCAAAAAAAACCTTTTGGATGACAAAAAACGGGGTTCACTACAAAAAATCGTTGTGTAGAAAAAACGGTTCATTAAAAAAACAGGTTCAGGAGAAAACACCGGTTCAAAAGAAAACACAAGTTCAGAGGAAAAAACCGGTAAGGTAGAAAAATCCGGTGCAGTAGAACAGACCGGTTCGATCTAATGGTTCGGTGCACCGCCGCACAACGTGGGAAATTTCGGGACCTCAGGCGACAAAACCCCGAACTACAGCTTGTGGGTGGACGAAATGACATGTTTTTTTTTATTTTAAATACTCGTAATTGCATGTAGTTTAAGGAACCGCTGCGGAAAATACAGGTTAGCTTTATATTTTTATGTGAGAGTTGATTGAACTAACCTAGAATTTGATAATATGTTGAAACATCTTTGAATTGGCCAGATACAACTTAGGGGAAACTGCGGATTTTCCTCCCGAATGCTTGGAAATGAATGGCGTTACTTTGTAAAGATTATTTTATTGAAATGTAAAGTTTTAAGTTGGGTCAGTCAGCATATAAGGCTGCAAATCATGCAGTCACGGATTTACATCACAGATCTACTTCGTTCACTTATATGAAAGTAAACAAAGTAGATCTGTGATGTAAATCCGTGACTGCATGATTTGCAGCCTTATATGCTGACTGACCCAACCTAAAACTTTAAGGTAGAACCTCTACTACAAAGACCTTCGAAAACATGCCCTGATATTTTCATATATTGCAGAGAAAACACACAGTCGCGGCAGAACCTCCTTAATCAAGTGCTCGGTCGGAAGCTTGGCACGTACATCACGCTTGACGCGGCAAGGGAAAATCAAGCTTGACGTAAGCTTACATGCTATCTGGGATTTGTGCAAAATTAAAACAATTATAAGATTACACTAGGGGATAGATGAATGAGAAATTGAGGAGGAGTGTTAGACTGAGCAAATTCTCATATGCAAAAACAAGAAAAATATGAATTATTATGGTGACGTAATAATGCAGACCTTGGTTGGTGTTGGATTGAGTTCTTGCATCGGAAATGTATAGATATAGCAAAACTTGATGGCACTCGCCAGCGGAGAATCAGAGATCCCTGAGGATGAACCAAGTGTCGATGAGCGGGCAAAGGTACCGAAGGACTCCCGGAGTGACATCTGGAGGAATACTTTATCCTACATCACTAGTATGCTTTCCTCTCCCTTGCATCATACTCTTAACAATCGATTGCCACCAAATAACTACTTAAGAAAATAAAAAATCATAAGAAAATACAAAAGCCAACACTATCAATAATTCCTATTTCCCAGAGCATGTACGTGAATATTCCCCTTACTAGTAGAAGTTTATTACCCGTTCCTTTAGGTCTTCTACTCTTCTTTGGATCTGGATTTAAGCAAGAAGACCCTTAAAACTTGAATGGATTCAGAGGAAACATCGTACTCATTTCAGTAGCATAATTGAAAATTCTCTTCATAGCTAATTTTTTCAGCCTTAAATCTCGGTAATAATTACATGGGTTAATGGATAGTAAGAAGTTGTACCAAGCTGTATTTGAATTTAGCGGTTGTAGGTAGCGTCACCTCTACGTAAAAATATGTACTATCTCCTTCAAGCAACGAGCTCTGGGAATGCAAAAGAAGACTCTTTGCCCTCTTGGCTCTTGACTCTCTAGTCCGAAAACAAATGAGTGATGAAAATGTGTAGCGCTCCACACTTCACATTTCACAACAAAGGTGAAAAGCGCGTTTTCTTACGTTTTCTAGCTAGGGAGACGAACCACTATCACGTTTCAATTACTGACATGTTACTAAAGCATTGAACGAACATATTACCAGCGAATAACCGAGAGGAGAGTTAATTCTTTAACTGTTCAGCTATGATCGTGTAGTGTAGAGAAACTTAACTCTAGAGTACCTCGAAAATGTCAAAATTAAATTATAGAAATACAGTTATATTGGCTCCTATGGTTAGAGCTGGCACTCTACCGCTGAGATTACTTTCTTTGGATTATGGTGCGGACATCGTTTATTGCGAAGAGCTGATAGATTGGAAGCTCATTAGGTCTACTAGAAAAGTAAACGGTTGGATAATTCCATACTCCTGAAAAAATGTAATTTACTTTTACTTGAATGGCATGGTAACTATTTCTTTGTCATCTTAGATGCATTGGGAACCGTGGACTATGTCGACCAAACGGATGGAACGGTGGTGTTTCGTACCTGCGACCAGGAGAAAGGCAAAGTTGTGCTTCAGATTGGCACTTGCTCCCCAGAGAGAGCCCTTACGGTGGCTTTGAAGGTGTGAGTATAACTGGAATGCTATGTACATGCTTCTCATACGCAATTACTGGGTACAGGATCTAAGATTTCAAGCAAATATGTCATGTATGGGATCATATAGAGGACTTCATAAACTCGCGGTGTAAATTGTCTGAGGTATGGTTTCTCCGATTCTTCAACCTTTTAAGTCTTCCATGGCATCTGTTTCGATGGTCTAGTCCACAATTTAGGCAATTGTTTAGATACTTATCCAACGAGAACGCCGGCATCAGTGCGTGAATAATGTAATTATGAGCGAAGTTACCATTTCGTGTTTAACGATTAAGTTGTGGAGCGGCTCTAGGGAATAACTGGACAAGTCTGACACGCGATTCTTGGGGAAAATAACAATGATTACTTAGCTGTGACGGTTCACATTTCGTGAAGAATCTGACCTAAGTTTTCATCCATTTATAACCCATTAATGGTACATATTTCAATGAAATACAGAAGTGAATGTTGAATTATTTGCAGGAATAGGTATTCAAGAGTCCTTTATTTTACAAGTAGGTAATGCTGACTGCTGTATTTGTGTATCAGTCATTTCTTTGTTTGGAGACATTCCGTGTCAAATCAACACACCCAATTAACCTCACAATTTTAGATTTCCTTAAAATTTGGTATACTCATAGTGAGAGCTGAGACTAAGAAAAGTACCAATTTTCAATTTTTTATCTCAAACGGTTTCTGAAATATGGCTATGTAAAATTTTCAAAAACTGGCCCAAAAAACGTGAACGGATTGTTTTTTAATCGCTCTAGGAGCTTTCCCAATTTAGCTAGAGAGCTGGGAAAGGTGTCATTTTGCAGCATTTTTTATGCTCTTTCCAGTGATATACATCTCAGCATAGGTTCTAATTATTTTGTTTTTCAAAATACAAATAAAAATTTGATTTTATTTTTTTCCGAAAAGTACATAATTTAAAATGTTCTAATTGTATTCATAAATACCTAGCACTGTTGTAAATCACATGGAAAAATTGAAATGTGGGATGATGATGGATTCATTGTTAAAAAAAATTATTTCTTAATCTGGTTTTTCGCTAATAGCCCCATTTTTACCAAACCTACCTAAAACAAATTGGAAGTCAATTAAAATATACAGACAGGTGACTAAAAAAATAACAGAAATATCAAAATATCATCTTCTTAAAACAAACCAATATGAACATTCTATATTTAAATTAAGTTAATTGCTTACTTTAATTTTATACAATTTAAACTAATAGCCTAATATATTGGTAAAACAAAAATATTGAATGTGAGACCTATTACTACAAATCTTAATAAGGTATGGAAAAGTGATGCTTGGACCAGAACTATTTTATACAAAAAATAAATACATGTTTGTTTTTGAATAATAGGTATCTATAATAATAATAATAAGTTTGGTTTTTGTATCATAGCGCCCAGTCTGGGAGAAAATTAATTTCACCTGCTTCCGGGTCATTTTATGCCACCTATTTCACTTATATTGCTACGCTACATCTTCGCATTGGTACTAACCTTTCATTTTCTACATAAAACCTTTTTATTTCGTAAAGTATTCACTTAAACCTGTGATGTGAATCTCTTCATCGACGCCATATTGGAAAAACTGCCCTTTTCCTCCTTTTTCCTCCAGACGGCGCAGCGGTCGAGCAGTTTCTTCATTTTCTATACCCACCACCCATGAGTATCCCTGCCTTGAACTTAAACTAGCCGTGCTTTACAACGCGTTACAACTTTAAAGAGACTACAACTACAACCCCCTCCAATCATCTACCCTCTCGGGGGATATTTTTCTTTAGAAAAATACGTTACAACTTTGAAGACACAACAATTACACCCCCCTCTAATCATCTACCCTCTTGGGGGATATTTTTCTTTAGAAAAATGCACTACAACTTTGAAGAGACTACAAATACACCCCCCTCCAATTATCTACCTTCTCGGGGGATATTTTTCTATAGAAAAATACGCTACAACTTTGAAGACACAACAATTACACCCCCCTCCAATCATCTACCCTCTCGGGGGATATTTTTCTTTAGAAAAATGCACTACAACTTTGAAGAGACTACAAATACACCCCCCTCCAATTATCTACCCTCTTGGGGGATATTTTTCTTTAGAAAAATACGCTACAACTTTGAAGAGACTACAACTACAACCCCCTCCAATCATCTACCCTCTCGGGGGATATTTTTCTTTAGAAAAATACGTTACAACTTTGAAGACACAACAATTACACCCCCCTCTAATCATCTACCCTCTCGGGGGATATTTTTCTTTAGAAAAATGCACTACAACTTTGAAGAGACTACAAATACACCCCCCTCCAATACTCTACCCTCTCGGGGGAGATTTTTCTTTAGAAAAATACGCTACAACTTTGAAGACACTACAATTACACCCCCCTCTAATCATCTACCCTCTCGGGGGAGATTTTTCTTTAGAAAAATATGCTACAACTTTGAAGAGACTACAACTACACCCCCCTCCAATTATCTACCCTCTCGGGGGATATTTTTCGTGAATACCCATTTATCTTCCCTTCCTTTACCTATTTTTCTCACTTTCCCCATTTTCCACTACTGAAAATCTATTCCTCCGTTTTCCCGTTTCCTAAAAATTGCATTTTTCCTTTTTTTTTCAGCTATAACCCTAGTAGCACAAAAATATATTAGCAATCTTTTAAAAATATTTTTCAACATTACAAAAAACTTTTTAAACTTTATACTTTGGCAATATTTTAAACATATTTTAAAGAATGCATTTATTAAATTAAATTAAATATTGCAAAAAAATGTTGTAATGTTTTAAAATTGTTTTACAATGTTCTAAAAATGTTTCGAATTGCGGTTAATTCAGGCCAAAACAACTGTATATATCATCGCATAACATATAAAATAATACTCGTTAATTTACGTTAATAATATTATTCCTGCTATTTAAACTTATTTTTCATTCTTATCACTAGCTTTTTACGTTTATGTATTTGTTTATTTGTTATAGTATTTTATTATACTCCCCCAAAATAAGTACAATAATAATTATTACTGTAATACATTTTATTAGTACAAACAGTACCTATTGATAAGTCACTATTATAGTATTTTTATTAGTACCTCCCTAGTGAAAATGCCCTATTCCTATAGTAATTTGACAATAGGAACTCAAACATTTCCCCATATTTTTTAAAAATATTTTAAAAATGATTTTAAAATATTTTTAAAACTATTTTAAACAAATTAAAAATTATTTAGAAATTATGTTGAAATAATTTTAAAAAACTCTTATAATTACTTATATGAATATATATATTATATGAATATATTTCATGAAATATATTCTTGATACATAGTAATATGTTTAGCCTGTGGTTCATTCTTCGACCAAAAATTAGGCATAAATGGGAAGCTTTGAAACGAATCGGAGAGACTTGGGTTCTGCCAGTAAACACTTATCATTGATAGCTTTTTGTAATTAATTTCCGCTGTACACTAAATTACTGTTATGCTTTTATTGGTACATTCATCAGTTTTCTCATTTCCACATTCGTAACATTGATTATACATGCATATTCACGTTCGTAACATTACCGCAAGTAAGTTACGTCTTCATTGAATTGTAAAAAACGTGTGTCAATTGGAAAAAATATTGTTTATTCTAATTAATATTGACTCTATATTCATTTAATGTGGCAAAATAGGCTTCAATTAATTAATACCTGAAAACTGTTATCGTGATTGAATGGTACGTTTCCTCAAACTTTCACGGCATTGACATTTAAAAGTTAGTTCTCGCGAACACATTTACGCACGGGAATGGCCGTATATATACAACTTTCTCGGATCGCTAATATCAGTTGTGAGTCTGATATGACGTATGCATATGCGAGATAGACAATCCGTAAATATTATGAGCAGGAATGATCTAGAATGTGAGGTTGAAATGAAGGAATTGTCACATTGTCGTTAAACATAGAAACATTGTAAAAAATATTTTTCAAACATTATTAAAATATTTATCAAATTTTTTTAAAGCCTTGTTAAAATATTTATAAAATATTGTTAAAATATTTGTAAAATATTTTAACAATGTTTAATATAATATTTTTAAAACATTTTAATAAGTTGTTAAAAGATTGTGTGAAAAATGTTAGATGGTGCAGCAAAACGTTTTTGAAAGGTTTTGAAAATGTTGTCATAACATTCCTCAATTTTTTCACAATGTTTTAAAAATCTTTTTTTCAATGTTTTAAAAATATTTTTGTGCTACTAGGGAAATGCCTTTTTACCGTTCGAAAATCGCCATTTCCACCCCTCGTACCGTCCCACCCTAGCACCCCTGTTTCACTCCATAGGCCCGAAACCTTGTTGGGGGGGGGTGGGGAAAGGCCATATTGTAGACGTGAAATTACTCTCTATCCCTCTAGCGGGACTTCTCTCGGAATTTGGAGTCGAAATATCACGAAAATTACACGATTTTCGTCATCTTCAAACTTTATTTTCTCAAAAACTACGCATCTCACGCCTTTTTTTTCTTACATTTTATAACTGCGCAGTCCTTTCACTTTCCTTTCCCATTCATCGAATACCCCTTACTTTTCTACGATTCTCACACAAAAATTTCTCCCCGGCTGGACCCTATGATACCTTTACCATAATTTTTTTAATTGTTCTATGGGATTTCTACAAATCATGAAACACATCATACATAGATGTGAGTTTAAGCAAATTTTACATGTGTTTCGAACTCAGTCAAGGAATAATACCTCTCCTTTACCAGAAATGTACATAATCCTTTCTTAAATTTTATTACATTATCAATTTTCTTTATTTTGCTAGGAAGATTATTGTAGACTGTTGAGAGCCTGTATGTAAGACTTTTCTTAAGTTGAGCACTATTATTAGGAAATATATGCATATCACAATTTCTTCTTGTTCCATAGGAATGCACATTATCAATCTTTACAAAGCATTCAGAGTGTGTTTTTACAAATAAGGCACAATACATTACATAAGTACATGGAAGAGTCAGAAAGCCATTTTCAGCAAAGACAGGCTTGCGACTAACTCTCGGTTTTAAATTGAAAATAACTCTCAGGGCACTTTTTTGTAAGGCAAAAATCCATTTAGAGAGGGTAGAGTGTCCCCAGAAGATAACATTGTTGCACACATGAGTATATATATAACTAAAATACACCATTTTTAATGTATTAAATTTGGACAGTGTTTCTCAAGGATCTAAGAATGTATATACCACGAGACAATTTCTGCGAGATAAAGTTAATATGATCCCTCCAATCTAGAGTTATCATTTAATTTTAAGCCTAATAAAGAGATGTAGTCAGGATGTCTGATAGTAGAGTGATTAATATGGAGGAAAGGTAACTGGTTGTGTTTAGTATAAGCTGAATGAAATAGTAGAAAATTTGATTTGGTCACATTGATTAGGAATCCATTACTGTAGGCCCATTCAGCCAGGTCACTTCCGGTAATAAAATGTCACTTCCGAGGTTCCACTTTTAAAGTACAGTGAATGAGGAAACAATTCATCGCTCATGGACTAATTAAGATTGTCACAGTCAAATTTTTATCACATGTCAGTCAAAGTGTCTTGGTTCAACAGAAACAAGCTTAATTAAATTTTCCTTGCTCTGTGAGCCACTATAAGTGGGTTAATTATTAATTAATGAAGTTTTTCAGCACCAAAACATTACTTCCTTAAATGGGCATTATCACTCAAAGGCTGCTGGAATTATCGAATCAATTATTTTTAAACTGAGCCCAAACATGTACTCTTGTGATACTGAGAAAGAATAATAGTGGGATTTCGATTAACAATATGACTTTTCATTTTTAAAATGTTTTTCTAGCCACAGACGAGAAGTTGAAGGGTCATTCCATGTCAATTCACCTAGCCCATGACTTCCACTGGCTCAGATTTCCATGATACTTTTATCACTACCTGCTGCAACCAAATTATTAATCCATGCAAAATTCTTCAGTCCTCAACCCTATAGCTTCCAAGGTATTCGGGTCAATGTTTTGAAAAATTTCTCATTTTTGTCACTTCCAAACGTTCTGCTTTCTGTGTACCGTGTATACTGTAGAAATTCATAGTTCATTGACTTATCAGACAGACACATTGAAATGTTTATCACAGGACAATCAAAGAATGCAAATTACATGAAAAAAATATTTCATCTTTGCCTAACCATTTGAACACCTCTAACTGCATTACATAGTACATATTTAGATTTTTTGCGCAAACAACACTACGTCATTAAGGTAGTGCTGTCACTCTTAAGCAATGGAGCAACATCTATTTTTTTATGAACCCAAGCATATGATTTTCAAAGTTGGGGAAAACAGTTTACATTTGATCTTTTATAATTAAAGTTTGATTAAAATACTTTTTTATGTATGCACAGATTATGGAACATCCTTTTGCGCACCATGAATCATATAGGTGGTACTGTAATAAGATATTTTTGGCTGGTGTTCAACAAAGTATTGTTGACAAATTGATTTTAATGTTTATGTATAAGTGTACTAAAATATTTGTCTCAGATAACGTAAACAATTATTTAGCTATAGGGTGGGCTAGACATTTTTCTCAAGAATTATTTACTGTGGAATCTTAATTTTGGGATACTTCGTGATCATCAAAATTATTTTCTGGGGTGACAGTTGCAATAGCACGGAGGTATTTATTTTACAAAAGAAAGTTTTAAGAATTATGCTAAACTTAAAATATAGAGAATCTTGTCGACCTCACTTTGAGGCACACAAAATCTTAACTGTATCATCCCTCTATATTCTGAATTTAATGCTATTCATAAAGAAACGTATAAATTCTCTACCAAAAAATGCGGACTACAATTTGCACATAACAAGAACCAAGGACTACTTGCATGTTCTTCCAGAAAGACAAAAAGGAGTAGTGAAGGTCCTCTCCATTGAAGGGTACAAAACTTTACAACCTTTTACCAGAACAATTGAAAAATCTGTCCTCAATAGAACCTTTCAAAGTGAATCTCAAAAGATATCTGGTTAAAAAAACCTTGTATAATGTTGATGAATATATCAATTATTGTAAAGAAAATAGTTACATATGTAAACTTATTCATTGAGCATTGTTTGTACATTGAAATTTTGTTGTGTGACTATAATTGATTTCGAAAATGTCTATACCTTATATGTGATAGTTATATGATAATCTGTATCACTCATTATCATTCTATTGACGAAGCCTATACAATTTACTTGCCTGTATTGGTTCTTTGGCTAATAAAACTATTATTAATTATCAAAATACTCTTCAAAGTAGTGCTGAAAGAAAATAAATCACCGCAGTTTTTGTCCGTTTGTAAGATACTCTTATAATCACCAAAACTCCCCCTTACATGAGTAAGTTCAAAAGATACAATGTCTCCTATTTCCCCTGCACAGCTCCACTAATCTGTTACCTATCTTCTTTCTCCTCCTGTGTTTTCTTCAAGAATAAGTTACATTTTATCTCTCCTTATTATTGAAAAAACAGGCACTTTGTTATAATTTCACACTTAATTAGAAACAACACGACCTGCGTTATTCGGAGATTATTGGTAATCCCTTTGAAGGTGGAAAAGTTTCTCCGAGTGGCATTCCCTCCCGCCAAGTAGTTAGGAAGGGTCTGTTCCATTGCTTTCCTACTGGTGGTTGTTCGGCTGCGTTGTTACATCGTCGTCAACTTGGAAATTGAAAATTTCAACCAGAAAACCAAATTGAAATATTTGGGCTCCGAGGTGGTAAGATTTTTTTAACAGGGCTGTACATCTTTCCCCACTTTGTTCTGCCTGGTATTAATTTGCTGGGAGATGATAAAGCAATTTAAGTGGTCAATTTTATAAAACATTTTCGTTAATAATGATATTCGAACTAATCAATGTGCCTCTGTTCACGGCAGTAAGGATGATGTGGCCGCCATTGACATCAACATGGGCTGTCCGAAGGAATTCTCGCTCAAGGGCGGCATGGGTGCCGCTTTGTTGTCCAAGCCGGATTTGGCATGCAGCATCATCTCCACTCTGTCATCGAACCTCTCAATCCCAGTGACGTGCAAGGTATGTATCTTATCTGAACTGATTATTTTATAAAATGTTAATTCCCAGATGGCACATTGGATTGGTTGGTACTTAGTGTGAATTACCCCTTTTTTCCTACTGCCAGCAAATTGTAAGGGATGTGGGAGACACTATTTCACCAATTTTACATGCAGATGACACAACAGTATTAGTTTCAACTAATTCCCACCAATCCATAATCGACCAAGCTCAAATAGTTACCGATAAGATTAGCAAATGGGCACAGGATAATTTCCTAATTGTTAACCCCCATAAAAGTAATTTAATATACTTCATGTCCTGCGGCCTGCCAATGGAAAGCATCCTTGTGAGATTGGACCGCAAATCAATTGCACAAGTTGATACTTGTAAATTTTTAGGAGTACTTTTAAACTACACATAAAATATCCTGGACAGAACACATTAATTATCTCAGCAGTAAGCTAAGTTCTAGCTGATACATTCTGATACAGCTTGGTTTAACTGTGGAAAGGGAAACTTTATTAAGCCTTTATTATAGTGATTTTTATTCGCATGTGCTGTTTAAAAGACATCTCCTGACCGAGATGTATTATTCCAATGAAGAATACCTCAGTGATAATTATTAGAACAATTCTGTGCATTAATAAACTAATTGTATACTTGTATTTGAATATGAGTAATTATATTTGTGTACATGTATTTATTTTTTGGCGTGCCTTATATCATATGCAATATTTATGTATCTGATCCTTTGGCAAATAAATTATTATCATTAATATGCCAGGGCCATTTTTTTAATGCTCCTAGTTATTAAATTTGATGAAATTTATTATATTTGTTTATTCTATAAAGTTAAATATTGGAAAGTTTGTTCTTTTTTTTTAAACTAAATGGTGAAAAACAGTACTTAAAGAATGCATTTTGAGGTAATTGAAATTAACAAATTGACATTTATTCATATAGAAAGGCAGGCCGATATATTGGCCAGGGGCATTTGTCGTGCATTCTCCGTGAGGCGGTAGATTGGCCCTCTGGCACTTAATAGGTTGAACCTTGGGATCCATAAATAGGTGTCCTACCTCCTTACGTTGGCAGTTATTTTTGAAGATCTTTTGTTGGAAGTGCTCATTGGAAGGGGTGAGACCACTTAATGGTGAAACCATGAAAATATTTTGATATAGCCGTGAATTTTGCGTATAAACCTTTTATTTGGGTATTTGTTGGTGCAGTGGACTCTCGTTAGGACGTTCCTTGATAGTACGTTTTCCTTATTTACATGTTCATTTCTTCAGGCTTGAGTCACAATGTAGGTAAGTCAATATGGTTGGCAAATTTAAAAATGTGTCCGTGATAAAATAACTGCCTTAAAGGTAAATTTCATTTAAGACCGCTGTCAAAAGTTTCATTGAGTTTAATGTGGAAAGTTTTTTTATGTATTTAGAAGTAAAAAGATAACATTCGTTAACACCAGCATCATCTTAAAGGTTCATCAGGTGTATTTTAACTGGAAGAAATCTTTCACTGTCACCATCCGTTGGTGGCATTCTCCGAGCTGCTGTCCCCCCCAGACTAATAAGGTGGCCATTCACTGTACCAGGAAAACTGGGAGATTGTATAAACTGGTTATTTAGAAACTGGGATTGACTGGAGGGAAAATGTACTGATTAGTGTCAATAGCGATTGACCATCTCTCGCCCTGTCTGTTTGTTGAAGATTCGAGTGCTGCCAACGGTGGAGGAGACGCTGGTGCTGTGCCGCCGTTTGGAGGCCAGCGGAGCTGCTGCGATAGCGATTCATGGTCGGAGGATGGACGAGCGGCCACAGCACCCAAACAGGAATGAGGAAATAGCGCTGATTGCCCGAGGCCTCTCCATCCCTGTCATTGCTAAGTGAGTCAGTCAGTCTCCCTCAACCTTCTCCCACCTGTGTTGCTCTGCAAACTCGCCACTTTGGCCACCACACCAACACCCGAGTTATTTTATCATTTACTTGCCTAAGGACAAGTGTCACAAATAATAATAACTTTATTGTTCTGTTGGTCTCAAGACATAGAACTCGTCAGTAATGAAATATGAATACAAAACATGAGTTTAGTAATTGGGACAGATTACAGAAATTATCTTTTTAGTCTGTCATTCGTGAATCCATCCACACTATAATACATTTTACTTATTAAATGATTAAATTGTGTGTTCTTAAACTTAATGGGAGAAACAATAGATTTTACACACTTAGGCAGTTTATTATAAATATGGAAGTGAAATAATGTGGGCCCCGCTTAACGTAGGTTAAGTTTTGACCCTCAAGGTGGATATTTTCGCTTCCAGGGTCATGTAACTATGTAAGGTGGTGTTCACAAGGAACAAAGAAGGATTATTTTTTACAAAAACAGCACATTGCAAAATAGAGATGCAAGGCAGAGGGAGGATTTTAAGCTGTTCAAATATTGGCCTACCAGGAGACCTAATAGATACCCCGACTATGGCTTTTACTGCCCTTTTTTGATAAGAGAAAGCTTTGGTGACAGCTGTACAGTTACAATACAGCCGTAGACACAATACATTGTACATATAATGCACATCATATTTTGAGATACAATTACGTAGAAAGTGCTGATACAGTTTAGCCTTCATGGAATTGTTTCCATTTTGTCAGAAGATCACATTGTAAAATGAAAATGAGGTACAAGCATTAATAAATAGGTCATTTACCATTCAAATGTTCATTAATAGTGTAGCCTTTCTTGAAGAAAAGACTCTAACGTCGATTGAAGCAGTGGCGGATCCATGAGGGGGGGAAGGGGAAATTACACCCCCCCCCCCCCCAAGAGATCTGGGAGGTTATTTTGTAATCTCATTTTAGTGGGAATGTGTCATAAAATGTCACTTATTCGTAGTTCAACTCCGCCACCCAGGCGGCGTGACCATCTTTGGATCTCAAGCGGTGAACTGCCGGTCATGTGCTGGTCTTTTAGACGATTCATCCGCTCTGATCCGTATCTTTCGACTCTTGATCCGTTTCATTATCTCCGCCTGTCATTAGTTCCATCTCACCTGTCATAAAGAACGTGACATGGAGCCACCATCTTTTCCACTTGAAGCTTGAGTTGGAAAATAAACAAGGGCGCAAAAGATACAAAAGAGTTCAAATCGTATTGTTGTCATTTGCAAAACGTGAAGAACTTCAGCATTTTCAACAACTCCAATATATATTGGGCACTTGAAGGTATGCTTTGTTTGAAATGCTTATGTTATTATTAGCTTGAATTATCTGTGTATATATTTCGTATCAATATTTCTCAAACAATGTTGCTGATACCTTTGTTTTCGTATGCCTATCCGCCAGTGTATGGAGAATGGAATTCAGTTATTTATACCATAATTTCATAATTTTAACAAATATTGGCTTAAAATCTACGTTCTTGGTAGATATTTCCCGTGCTCGTGAATCGAACACTAATTAGATGCACTCAATTTTTTTTAAATATTGAGTGATCGCTTACATGTTGCTTGTAGTTTTGACTGTATTTAGATTTTCGTGGTATGTACAGTGTAAGATATCTCCGTAAGATGTTTTGAGCAATCTGGGTATTCGCTAGTCTCGGCATCTTTTATTTGATATATAAGGTAATTGAAGCTTGGAGAATTCACAAACCGTTCGTGAGCCGATCATTAAGAGAGTGATACGGATCTCCCGCCTTTCCACTAAAGAGTCACTAAAAAGTTGAGATTACAAAATAACCCCCCAGGTCGAGCAAAAGAAAAAGCATAGGATTTGGTAAAAAACTTCATTGTTCCAACAATTTAATAGCATTGATATTTAAAAAAATATGTATCTCTCTCCAATGAGCTGTGTTTTTCGGTAGTTAGTAGTTTCGGGCATTTCGAGTTGAGCAGCGGATTTTACTGGGCGGATTTTACCGATGCAGCATATTTGCCGTTGCCGTTGATACGAGCTAGCACACACCACCACTACTTTGCGCTGTAGTTTTGCTGACACAATCCAGTCATTGGAGAACAAACCAAACGGAGGCATACGCACTGGGCAGATTTTCTAACGTGGAAGCCTACTAGGCATCGTAGAACATTCAATGTGGTGTGCCTAATTTTGGAAGATTGACTCATTTCACGAAACAAGACCTGCCCCCTTTGGGACAAAATTCATCAAATGATGAAATGGACATTTGAAAATAGTTGAAAAATTTTGTGTCATTTTTCCTAAAATTTTGATGAAGTATAAAAAGCTCAACCTCTGCTCTTCTCTGATTAATTGGATGGATCGACATAAGTTCGAAATAAGACGATTTTAATTCTTTCCCTGTTCCTGTTAGAGCAAGAGCTTTTCGTCGGTCAATTTTACATATGATAAGTTAAATTAATAAATCAAATGAAAATCTAAGAAGACTAAGGCCGTGTTCCAATCCACATTTGAGGTGTACTAGCCGTACTTATTCCGGAAGACACATCACGTTTTCAACCTTGGGGCCAACTGGACGTGTACTAACTTGGGTGGCGTGTGCTAGTACGAGGCAAGGTGCACTAACCGGCTGTACCACTTGCACAACACGGCATCCTTGTGAAGCTGCACTGAATATGTATTTTAGTTAATTTTAAAATATACGTAAATTTACTTAAAAATTTTCCCTGAAAGAGGCTGAACTCGTGAAATTTAAGACTGACTGCAAAACCTTTTTTTAGAAATGTGTTTTAAATTACAATCTAAGTCACCACTTAAAAATGAGTTAAGCAAAGTAATTACAATCTGTGATCCGTCCTTACTTCATAGTCGTAAGGATATAGCATGCAAATACCTAGAAAAGGCTTTGGAGATACACATAATTTACTAAATGAAGTTCAATCTGTTGCCTGGAAGGAGGTTTCACGAGCTGCCTTCAAACACTCGATGAGAAATCCACGCTGCACCTTGATCATTTTTGGAAGAATTTGTCGACTGAAAATCTCGTTTCTGATAATCTAGCAAATTGTATAAAAAAAGTTCTCGTATTGAGCCATGGCAATGCTTTTGTCAAGTGGGTTTTTTCTGTTAATAAACAAATGATTGTGGAAAACCTATTAAATAAATCTCTAACTGGTCAGAGAATTGTCTATGATGCCATTAAATGCAAAGGTGGATTTTCTAAAGTTGTCATAGGCAGAAAGATGATATTCAAATACAGAGAAGCCATAAGTTGCCATCAAGAATGCTTTGAAAATAAAAGAAAAGCTAAGGTTCACAAACTAGAAGCCAAGAAAAACCAGAAGGGAATGATTGAGAAAACAGTGGAGTTGCAGAATAATAGAGTTAAGCTTATATCAGACAAGCAGAAAGAAGCTGAAGCAATTGAGGAAGAAATTCTAGAACTAAAACAACTTGCCAGTTTGTAAGTTTTGTTGCCTATATGGAAAACAGTGAAATATTATGTTAAAATATTTCATTAATTTGCTTATTCATATATTTCTTTATTTTTCTACCCAATAGTTATTTTTTCTAGAGCACATAAACTGCCTAAATATATTATTAAAAGTTAAGCTGTGAAATTAATTACATATTATAGAATTAGATAAAATCACACATCTAAGCTGACTGAATGGTCTTAATGGCTGATGAGATAACATGTGGAGCTTTTTATTCTTGGTCACGTTCAACGTCCATGTTGTGACATCATTTATATAACATTGCGTTTGTATTTCACTCCAGTGGAGGTTCCAAAGAGATCACTTGTCATGATGACATTGAGAAGTTCCGCGTGGCATGCGGTGCTGCTGGCGTGATGGTGGCCAGGGCCGCCCAGAAGGACTGCACCATTTTCAGGAAGGGTGGCCCCGTCCCCAAGGTGCCACGCACGGAGGCGGAGAGGAAGGCACCAGTCGATTTGGACGGGAGGTGGAGGGCCCTGGAGCCACTGGTGAAGGACTATCTCACCTACTCGGTGCGCTATGCATCCCCTGCACCCAACGTCAAGTACTGCATCCAGGCGATGCTCAAGGACCTTCAGGAGTCTCCGCGCGGGAAGAAGTTTCTGGAGGCACAGACTTTGGCACAGATCTGGTGAGTGTGAGTTGTGGGACAAAAATTCTCATGTCCATGTGTGCTCTTGCGTTGTTCTTCCCATTACTGTGCGCCTCATGGTGTATTTTACCCCCTCTGTTCATTTGTTGCCGGACTGATCGAGGAAAGTTTCTCTTTTGATGCGCACCAACAAGCATAATGAGCAGCCCTCTGGCAACTATGATTGGTGTACAGAGAAACGACGAAGAGAGTTGTTGAGCAACAGAATGGAGGCACGTGTGATTTCTCTGGTGCTTACAAATGTTAGGGAACTTGCTCCATCTCCAGGTTCCCAGGGAACAAGAAATTAGATGCAAAAAGCACCAGAGATAACTCTTTGGCTTGCCAGAATGATAGCTGGAATCATATCTGGCAGATTACGAGTTGATGTACACAGTTTAAATTTCTGTTACTAGTGGCGCTGTATACTATTCCCGCCACATTCAAATTCTTCCTTAAAACAGGTCATATTGCTTCTCTTTTTCGTATTTTTTTCCGCATATATATACAAGACAAAGTCACAAAGTGTTTTACAAAGGATGATACGCATGAGAAATTGACTTAAGAAATGAATTTTATTTTTTGTAAGAGTGCGTTCTCGTGCAAATTGCGGGAAAACTGAAAAATGCATACAGTCAAAATTTGGGGTTCTGCATACGTGAGAAACAGGAAATTAAATGGTACTGTGCAAAAGCAGTGTAATTTGCGGGAAAACGTAATTTCCGATAACGCAAATACGAGGTTTCACTGTACATGATAAAAACATTAATAAAAGCACTAAATTTGGCATCACAATTTACAGCAGTGATGACATCCTCCCCAGATTCCTGCTTCAGTGAGGCAGCAAATTCCACCATAGAGTCCTTGCAAAAGTTCCTCTAAATGACATTATATCGTCTATGTGACTTCGGAATAGGTTCGGAATAGGCTGCTCATTTATGGATGTTCTGGGGGGAGAACATGTTATGTGTAGTGGGGTATGATTCCCAGCATCCTGCGTGAGCCTCTTTACTGTTTTTTTAAATTGAAAGGAAAATGAGATGTTTACAAAGTCAGAAGAAACATTTTTGAACCTGGCAGCTTATGCAAAAGAAACCTTTTATAAACTGAAGATGCACCCCTTTAAGTTAAGTTATGGGGGGGGGGGGGGGCGATCCCAAGGGGCTAGTTACCACAAGCTCTCTCGGCCCCTATTCCGACCGCAGAGGTTCACCACGACTTTGGCGGCATGATTGATTGTAGATTGTATCGGTGGGCGAGAGGGCCTTCTGGAGCCCTCCTGCCACTCAGACCCCTTTGTGTCCATTGTTCAATCTCACGTTTAACCTGTCTGCCACTTGCAGACAGGCGACAAGAGCACCACGGTAGAGGTATGGAGGATTGGCCTCCCCCTGTCTCACCCCAGTACCAGGTATAGAGGATGTCCTCCCTCCAACCGACCTGCGGTCTGGGTCTCCCTCCTGCCTCCCGGTATAGGTATGGAGGGAGTATCATCTCTCCATCCACGCCTGGTGCAGGTATGGAGGAGGGTCACCCATCCAACCACCGTCCGGGCCCAACGTTGCTTAACTTCGGTGTTCTGATGGGAACCGGTGTTTCAGCGTGGTTAGGCCTAATGGCATAGGAGTTGAGAGGTTTAATGATACACGTGCCAAAGTCAATGTGCACGTGAAGGCAGAAATGGTCATCTATAGTTTCACAATTCAGCGCTGAGGGTGGGATACCTGTGATAAAATAATCAAGGAGAGACAAATATAAGAGGGATAACTATTGTCGGATCAACATTACCAACATGAAGGCCGAAGGAGGAAAGCAAATTTAAGATATCACATTTCATAGCAGAATTATTTAAGAAATCAACATTTAGATCTCCAAATATTACCATTCCATTCACACTTCGGTCTACTACAGACACAAGACACTCATTGAGAATACTCAAGCAAGACACTCGCATTACTCCAATGGTTATATACATTTCACCCATAGCACTCTAGCGGTCAGGCGCTAACTATCAGTGCGACAGCACGACATACATATACTCTTTAATTGAATATCTTGCAGATTCAAGTGGGAAATTACCTATTTATTTCTCAGAAGAAACTTAATAAGGTAATTGTATAATCAATTCTGCATCCTGAACAATTCTGGAACCAGATTGCAGCGCAATAATGCCATCTAGTCCTTCTCTTGGCGTTTTCACAGTGTACTTTCTCGGCCATCTTCTATGTTTACTTACGGTTGCGATGGCGATGTCACGTGTGGTCCCATGCATATTTTAAATGGAAGCTGATAAATGTCTTACAACAAAAGGAATAATTACTGCATGTTTTCACAAAAAATAAAATATTTATAGCAAAAGCAATCTTTATCTGTTCCACGCATACATATTTTTCCATTTGCGCCTGAAACTATTGGCGCTAGTAGTAATCCATACGAGATATCGAGATTCCGTCAGACCCTTGTACTCAAGAAGTCACTAAAAACTGTGAGTGAGTGATAACTGCCTTTATTAATGTGACAATTGAACTTTTGACAGGTGTCTGTTGTCAAATTTGCCCTTTAGGCTGTTATCTTTTCTGGGACAAATTTTAAGTCTGATCCTCT
This sequence comes from Pyrrhosoma nymphula, assembly GCA_963573305.1. Taxonomy (NCBI): domain Eukaryota; kingdom Metazoa; phylum Arthropoda; class Insecta; order Odonata; family Coenagrionidae; genus Pyrrhosoma; species Pyrrhosoma nymphula. The sequence goes on along the minus strand of OY754337.1, from coordinate 125,953,214 downwards.
GTCAATCGTACTAAAGAGGTTGCCAAAATGTGCTAACCATAATTATTTACGAGCGTTGGGAATTGGACCTGAATAAATGAACATGCAGATGAGGGAAACTCTCTACGCATGGAGTCCCAATGAGAGTCCGCGGTAGATATTCAATGGCTGGCCGGAATCACTCCATGTGGCTTGGTTATTGTGTTCCCTTAATGCACGTAGGCGTACTTATACTTGATGCTTTTTGTTTTGTTTGGTTGCAGTGACATCTGGGGAATGGGTGAGTTCTGCCATTTGTCTGAGGAGGAGCAAAGTGTTCGGAGGGGACTGTTCATCTCTCAACCGGTGTATGTGCCACAGGTGAGTGTGACTTTGAGGGATGCGTTTGAGGTGTTGATCTTGTCGCTCTCTGTCCTGTTGTGAAAGTGTTGGCGTGGTGTCCCCAGGAGACCCAGAGGATACGTAAGAGAGAGCAGTGGGGTCAGAGTTGAGGTAGAAGGTGATTGGGAAAGTTATCCATGAGGGGAGAAATCAGGTTTGTGTGACATCGGAGAGCAGATGAATGCATGAGAGAGATATGTACTGTGCTAAAGTTTTGAGAGTTATTTCTTCATTGAAGTTTTTGTGGCTCAGGATGAGATTATAGAGATATCTATTCTCATATTCTATGACATAGATATGGATAGCTGGTAAAATTATGTGGTTATGTCTTACTTTACTCCCTCAAGCCTGAATCACACGATCATCATTTTTAAGGGATAGCTCCAGTGATAGCTCAAGGGATAGCTTTCCCTACAGCTCTGACGTCATCATTTTCCAGGGATAGTGGCAATGATAGGGATTGCCATCATTTTCTCCATCATTTCTGTCCTGTCCCTTTTTCCGTCCCTGAACAACACGTACAAAAATCTGAAGTTCATCCAATCAGTTTAATCATTGTAATATTTGAATCTTCTTATAGTTATATTTTTTATGACGTGTCCTATACCCTTGCCTTATATATACTGTGTATTGTCTCATTGGACAAATCAATTATTATATTATATAGATAAACATGGCACAAAGTATACCGAGTAGCATTGGTAGCCTTGCAAAGTTGAAGTTCCAGCATCTGCGAGGTGGCAAGCCACGTCTGTTATAGTGTGGCAGGCGTAGCAGTTAATTGTGATGACTAGAGATGGGTCTCCACTCTGAAAATTACCTCGGTAATTTTCATAAATTACCGTGGTATTTTTCGTAATTTACCGCCTCTCTTGTAAATTACCGTAATTTTACAGATAATTCAAATATGTTTGAGACAATTTTTCATACAGATGAATTCCCAACATGTTCTTTTAAGCCAAGTTCACATTTCCAACGTGTTAAATAATAAATTGAGGCATGTGCAACTCATTTTTTGGAATATTTTACTTAAATTATAACATTATAAGATTAAAGCTTGAGACCATTCTTCTTGAAAATTTCTCATACTTTGACAAAAGAAAGCCAGATTGCGTGTTGCTGCCATTCTTTTTACAATTTTAAGAATTTCTAATAGATTAATGTTGTATTAGGTATAGTTTAAACATCGTTATTCCCTTCCTATACCTATTGGCTTTCTCATTTAACCATACGTTTGTTGTCAAATGCTTAAAACTAAAAAAATACTGGAAAATTACGGTCATTTTTTAATATTACCTGTAAATTACCACGTGGTGGTAATTGACCTCAGATGAAAATTATGGTAATTTCCCCATCACTCTAGTTGTGACATTCGTTGGCAGTTGTGCTCACGAAGAAGAGCAGCCATTGCATCCACGCCAACAAAGTGTGCTCCTCACTTGCTCCTCTTCTCCTCTTCTTCCGCGCCCAGGTGATCCGGACGGTGAGCGGAGGTGGCAAAGGGTGCAAGGGAGACGAGACGAACAACAATGGGAGGTGTGCTCGGGAGAATGCGCGGCCAAAGAAGTTGAAAACTGAGGTGGATGGCGGTGATGCGCAGCCGAATGCGGGCCTTGCCAATTCTCCCGTGGTGGAGCTTCACATAGCGTTCGTGCGCAGCCTCTACAAGGAAGACCAGGATCTGCCCAAGACGCAGCTGCTCATGATCTCCCGCAAGAGACACCTCCAGCAGCCAAAGTACAGGACTGAGCAAGTGGACAAGCTGTTTCGCTCGGAGGTTTCGTTCGATGCTCAAAAGTACACCTCCACATACTGGTGAGCCACGGTTTCTCTCTTTCTCTCACACCCGTGTGGGTTTTATATAAAATAGCAGCAAATTGGTGGTGTACAGGGGCGTATCCAGGATTTCTCATTAGGGGGGGGGGGGGGGCACAAGGGTCTGATGGGCAAACGGTCTTCTCATATTTGGGATTAAAAAACAACATACAACAATTAACGTACGAAATATACTTTTTATTTTAATATAGAGATTACTAATATGAAAATATTAATTAGTTACATCTATAATAACGACAGTTTTCTATTATGTTTCCTGCTGAAGATGTCCAGTACTTCATTGACGTTCATTTTTGACACAATGTCTTCCTTCCCACTTCGGCGATGTTTTTTTTTTCGAGCGCTGACTAGCGAATGACGAATGACCGGCAAATCTGTCTTCTTGACTTGTTCTTAAGGCTAAAATGAATGAGGCTCCGTAATACACAAAACAAAACAAACGTTATTATAACGGGACCGTATTAAAAATCTTGTCCATTATTTAAGCGTGTGGGGGGGGGGACGTGCCCCCGTGCCCCCCCCTAAATCCGCCTATGGTGGTGTATGCCACTTGAGAAAAGGGTCTTGAGAAATGTGCCGTTTGGCACTGTGGCTGGATGTGTAAAATGGAAGGCATTATTGTATTAGGGATGGGCAACTCGAATAGTCGAAAACCACGAATAATAGAGTATCATATATATTATTACAGAAAGGTCTTTTTCTGTCATTCCGTATATGCTCCGTTAATACTGCACCTACAGTGATAAATGAGGTATCATTTTAAACGTTGAATCACCGGCTTCTGACGAAAAATACAATCTCAATCTCAAATTTCACTATTTACCCATTAATTTGACTTAAAAGTTTCGATAAACTCTTTTGCCTGCATTGTATTCATATGTTTTGTATATTTTTGCAAGAAAACAAGTATGAAGATAGTGCTTTATGATACACCTTCTTCTCTATTTAAAACCCAATTACACCGTTTCCTTAACATACTTATTCCCTGATAGTGTGAAAGTGCGAAATTTTTGCACGGGTTGCCTAGTTCGTGATATTTGATAATCGGGGAAGAAATTAAAATTTTGCCTCGAATAATTAGTTTTGAAATTTTGGTGGTGATTGGCATTAATAATAGCTTTATCAAAATCTAGAGTGGTTTTTTGATGATCTTTTTTATATTTTCACCAAAATTTACTCAAATAATTTAGCAAGTTCGAATTATTCATATTCATCATACTATACATGGCTACGCAAATAAATTGAACGTTCTGAAGTGAATTGTTTCAGTAGAACCGACAATCATGTTTTTGTACTCAATCAACGTATCTGAGGATATATATATGTACAGAATGAAATAGTTCAATAGCTAGAAAAATATTTTTATGGAGCGTTTCGAAATGATGTAAAAATTTTTATAGCTAAAAGCTTCATTTATTCTTTGGTAATACTGTGCTCAAAACAAAGGAAACTAACAAGTGAATAATGATTAGCATCTCGACTGGTTCTATACATGTTGTTTGTAAGAAGAAGCACCGTCATGAGTTTCAGAATTCTTGTTGGCGAGATAAATAATAGATTTTTGTTAGCATTGACTAATTAAAAATGGCAAGTAAAGTTTGGCACTATTTCCACATATGCGAAAATAATAAAAAATATGCTGTGTGCAAGTTTAGCAGTGCTAAACTATCTAGAGGAGGAATATCCCATGCAACTACTGGCATGAAAAAGTATTAGGGATGAAAAAGCATTTTCATGATCTCAATCATGAAAATGCTTCGCTCAGTCTTTGTCACTGTCAATGCCTTCTTCTCCGCCAAGCTCATCGACAGGGACTCCCGTGAAAAGAAGGATATCCATATCCATGGTCGGCCAACATTAGCAAGTTTCTTAGAGAGAAAGGAAAATTTAAACCCAAGGACAAAAGGTAATTACGAGGCTTATCGCAGAAATGATTTGTATTGATGGCCAGCTGTTTCAAATTCTTGAGAATCATGGTTTCCTAGCTCTAGTAGCTCATATGGAGCCACGGTATATGATGACTTCTAAGAAACACGTATCTACAAACATTATACCTGAAATGTATCAAGAAACGTACACTTCAGTGAAGAATACAATAGCGGGTGCCGAGTATGTGTCCCTCACCACAGACTTATGGACTTCCGCATCCAATGACTACTATATGAGCGTAACTGCTCATTTTGTCACCCCAGAATTTGAGCGTAAACATGTGCGCCTTGAAGTAGCACTGTTTTTGGAGCTGAGTAATTCAGGATAAAACGTTAGTAAATTCATCGATGAAACAGTTTGGAATTGGGGAATTTCAGATAAGATCATTGCAATTGCCAGGACAACACGAGGAACATAGTAGCTGCCCTCAAAGCTTCAATATATGTACTCCCATTTTCCATGCACTTAAAGCATTCAACCCAGGCCTCTAAAATTTTAAAACTTGCCCAACATACCGTCACCGTTATGCCATACCGCCTTGTGCAAGATGAACCGACATGGTGGAATTCGGCTTTGCACATGATGGCTCGTTTGAAGGAGCAATGGCATGCTATTCTTTTAGCGGGCACCGAGATAAATTTACCAGTGGAGCGAACCAGTGACCAATGGAATTTGCGTGACTCTGTCATAGATATTTAACCCTTTACCAGTGACGTGCGGTCTGAGAGACCGCTGCGTTTTTAAAATTATGAATATTTTCAAAATGGCTATTTGAAAATGTCTATAATTCTCGTTAGCTTCATATTTTGTATAATAAGGATATATGTATGTGTTCGTTTGAATTGGAGAAATACGTCTTTTCAATCCCAATTGTTGGCAATGCCTCTTCACTTGGCAATCTCCAGTTGGGAGTTATTTTTGCGTACATTGTTCTTATTTTTATCCTTGAGGGCCTAATTTATGCACAAAAACGATCATTATTTACATATGTATATCCAGTCAGGCTTCATATTTTTCGTGGAAACTAGAACAGATATTGTTAATTATTGTAAATATGTAGATGATGTACCTCTCACCTCGGGCAAGTCTGCGAAGGAAAATGACCCATCAAGTTCCCATTGTGAGTACAATTTATGCTTGATAAATATAAGGCACATTAGCAATAATTTAATGGAATGCAGAAATCTTGTACGTGTGCAAAAATGCCCCATTGAAAGTTATTATAAAATATGAAAGTGAATGATTCTTTGTTTTTATTTCGTTGCTAGAAATATTTAACTTTAATTTCGACCAAAGTATACATCGTGCAGCTTACATACACCTGAGCAAAGTTGCAATTTCATATTGAGATTTGTATTTGTAACATCAAGCTATTATTTTGTATTAAACAGTGGAATAAAGTACCCACTTACTCGGTGCTTCTGTACGGAACTCCCATGTCTGCCATCTTACACTCGGTAGTCTGAAACCTAACCCCATTGGTTGATTCCATTCATTTGGATGGAGCATGCTCTTTTTGTTTGGCCCGAAAGAGATTTGTATACAAATCTTTGGACCAAAAGCTATTTGGATACAATTCCACTGTGGGACATGGGTACATAAGTTGTATCAAATGCGTATGCAAAAATTGTATTGTAGTGTGTCGACTTTATTTAAAACTGAAATGGTGCATGTCTACTAAATATTGAAACCTTAGAAGTCGTGCAGTTTCCATTACTTCTTCAATACTGGGGGCGTTAAGTATTATATGAGGGGGGACCCAAAAATAACGGGAATTGCATTATAACTTTTTTATTAATCAATAATTTTACACCAAATTTTGATCACCTTCAAAGTAAACCCCATTGACTGTAACAAATTGATCTAATCGTTTCTTCCATTGTTCAAAACAGTTTTTAAATTCACTTATTATAATGTTCTTTAGGCCTTCCGGCGATTTTTGTTTCACCTCTTCTACAGTCCCAAAACGTTTTCCCTTATGTCCCTTTTGAGTCTAGGAAATGAAAAGAAGTCGCAGGGGGCAAGGTCCGGTGAATAAGGGGGGTGAACAATTGGCGTCATGCCCTTTTTGGTCAAAAACTGCTTCACAGACAGTGCGGTGTGGGAAGGTGCGCTGTTGTGGTGGAAGAACCAATCACCTGTGCGCCAAAGATCCGCTCTTTTTTCCGGATGTTCTCCCTTAACCTCCTCAAAACCTCTTGGTAGAATTGCTGGTTGACCGTCTGGCCCGGAGGAACAAATTCAGTGTACACAACACTGCTGCAATCGAAGAAACAAATGAGTATTGTCTTGATGTTGCAACATTGTCGTCCGTTTTTGAAGTTGACGGGCACCCAGAAGGAGGTTGGTCTTCAATCGACATCTCTCCATTCTTGAAACGCAAAAACCAGTCGTAGACATGTGTTTTACTAAGGGCACTATCCCCATAAGCTGTTTTAAGTATCACAAGAGTTTCTGCCGGAGTTTTCCCCAACAGAAAACAAAACTTCACAGCAGCGCATTGCTCCAGGTGGTCAGCCATTACACGTTTTAGCTACAACAGAAAGAGTTGGTTTTCATGTAAAAAATCTCACAGACGAACGGATGCAGTCAGATCGACCAGGCTTCGCACACTGACTCAGAAAAGGTCATTGCTTAGAACCCTCTACTGGAAAACCCAATCCCTCACTCTGCCGCCCCCCCACTGCGCTATTCCCGTTACTTTTGGGTCCCCCCTCGTAAGTAAACTGCATGCACCATTTGTACAGAGGTAGTTTTGAGGAAGCACTGTGTGTTAATTGTGATTAATAGCATTTCTACAAATGCACATATTGTGCTCAATTCATGTGTGTGGTGGCCGAACCTTGCAAAGTGGAGTCCTTCTCTCCTGTGCCAAGTATGAACTGAATGTGTGTCGTCTTGGGTTTCTCTCAAGGGAGAAGAACAAGCGAGCGGCCGAGCAGGGCGCGGCGCTAGCATGCCTGGTCTCCATTGGTGCCATCCAACCCGCTGACCACCACGCGGCGCTCACCAAGCGGACTCGCTTCTGACGTGGCCATGAGCGGGATATTTTCCTTCATCTCTTGTTTGCCACCAATTAATTCCAACTGTACACTGTTTTCAGAGATAATGTTTTTACAGTAAAGGGGAGATTCCCAATTTTTTTCTTAATAATATGGTGTCAACTTCCTCCATTCATTGTCGTGATTGGGTGTTGGTGAAGTGAGGATTAGTTCTGCAGCCCCTTTGACACTTGTTTTCAGTTCGGGTGATTAACTAATAACTGACTCCTGCTGTTTTATGCTGCTCCGAAGGAATTTGTGGCATCATGGTATCAATTAAACAACATGGTGATGTTCCCCTTGAAAGTTGTCTCCCTCCTTCCAGTGGCGGATACATATGAGGGCGCGGGGGGCGTGCGGCCCCCCCCCCCCTTGCGGGGCCGCCCACATTGCTGCCCGCGCCACCCCGCCAGTCAGCTTGCACGCTATTTGTTCGTGTCTTTCGTCAGTTGACTCTGAGTCGAGTTATCGAGTAGTTAAACTTTCTTATGTAGCACGCACGCGCGTCCGCGTCATCGTATTTTATACATTTCTGTCTGGCACAGAGATAGCTGACCTACGAGAAAAGTCGCAGCCATTCTAGTGATTTCGATACGTTATTCTGTCTGGCATTTGTTCGAGAAAAGTCGCGAATTTTCTACTGTTTGTATTTGTTCACACTCCTTAAAAGTCTGGAAGCGAACATTCTGGCACCGAATGTTCTCGAAACAACTGAGCTACATATATAAGGGAAGCAGAGTCGCTGCCAGGCAATCAATTGGAAAGGTACAATCGTCGCGATAACTTGCGCCCCCTCCCTTCAGGAATTAAGGGGTAGGAACAGATAAATAGAGTTGGGTCAAGATAAAACAGATACTCTTCAACAAAAGCATCTTCTTGGACTTTACCCCCATGATGTAAAAATCATCGCAGTTGTGGTTTCTAATGACTAGATAAACTAAGGAACTACATTGTTTATGTATAAATCGTGAAAGATGATATAAATCGTGAAAGATGATATAAATCGTGAAAGATGATATAAATCGTGAAAGATGATGTTTATTAACAGAATTTCATGTAATTTTTGTGTACAAAATGAATAATAGATATTTGAAGATATGCAGAAAAATGCTTCATTTATGATGTCCATGGACGTACTTGATCGTATTTCAAAGTCTGTGTGACCGGGGGACAACTTCCAATCTTATCGGCCATTGTACCACTGGTGCATGCTTAGGTGGAAGAGGAGGATTTGTTGCTTCACGTATTTTACTTCACATAGCTCCCTTTTTGAGGACTGTTAACCCTTTCACTCCCAAGCGGCCGATATATCGGCCGCGGCCTTCCTACCCAAAACGCCCAAGCGGCCGATACATCGGCCGCTTGCTTAGATCAATATTTCACACAAACTATGATGCTTATTAATTCAATTTATTTTTATAATGAATTTATACATATTTTGCTATCACTATGTAATTTTTATATAATTTCATTTATATTTTTAATATTTTATCGGATGATATTTCGGCCACTCTTTGTAAAATCTGACTCATTTTGTCAAAACTCTTACGCCACTTTATAACTAAGCGAAATCAGAAAATTTTTCCGTCGTTGTTACTAATTTTCGTTGAAAAGTCCTATAGAAGATGAATTTTAATAATAATATAATTTTTATGTTCTTTGTCAGTAATTTTTTATATACACTGACAGTTTATTGAAGTTTGTATTTCCTCTCGTAAATTGCCGCCGCGGCTGACTAATGAACCTACGATATTCTCAATAAACGGTATATGTACGCTTTTCCGCGTGATTTATTTTTATTCACTTCACTTCATTATGTGTCTTTCTTTATGTAATACGTTGGTACCTATGACTTCGTACTTTCCACGACGTAACATTTTATCTAACCTCTAATGTGCCGGCGTCTCCTTGGCGCGTGAGTAAAATTTTTTCAGCTAACCTCAGCAAGTGGCCGATGACGTTGCCGAGTAGTCTCGCCGAAGAAGTGATGGGTTCGCAACTTTATATCATTCAGTAATACTTCCTTATCTTCGTAAGTGATTCATTGTATCACTACTTCGCTGACACCTACTTTGTGGACAACTTTGGAGAATGCGTCATCTGTTACTAATCTAATGGCTCGTATGCGGAGTCCCGACGGCTTAGTTAGCAACCACTCGCGCGTGTCAGAGGTTCTGATACGTTTCTTCGCTTTGTGTTTTCTGTGCGTTTTGTTTGAGGAATCTATTGATTCTCTCATAGCAAATTTTCGCTTCGAAAGTGATTTAGTCATTTGACTTTGCGTCAAAGTTCATCTTTGCTGCAAAATTTGCATATAAAAGTGTAGTGCATTTTTTGAGTGGTGTAAGTGATATTTTTCCAGAAAATATCACCCATAATGGCTGGACCATCACGCATAACGGACAAGGATGTTTTGGAAATTTTAGACAATTCGTCTGATGAAAGTGAGTCAGATTTCTACGAAAGTGACAGTGATTTGGGGAACGATAGTAATGGAGATCAGCATTCGTTACAGTCTTCGGATGAGCTGGACACTGACGAAGATGGTGACAATGGAGAATGGAGGGAAGTACAAGCTCCTGAAGAACCAATTCCCACCAAGTACAAGTTCCAGGAAGTAAGTGGACCCAAGAAAGCCCCACCGCCCAACTCACCACCAATTCTATATTTTAGACTATTTTTTACGGACCTTCTTCTGAACCTCTTTGTCACTGAAACAAATAGATATGCAAAACAACATATAACCTCTCAGTCTGGAAGATCATCACCACCACTGAAGTGGGAAACAGTTACAATTGCGGAAATGAAAGGATTCTTAGCCTGTATTTTGAACATGGGAATTATCCGGAAACCCACCATAGCTTCATATTGGTCGACTTTGCCTTCTCAGAGTACCCCTTGGTTTGGGAAAATGTTTCCGCGGAATCGCTTCCAGCAAATTTTGAAATTTTTTCATTTGGTTGACCCTAAAAAATGTACGGCCCGTAACGATCCTAGATATGACCCTTGCATCAGGTACCAACCCCTTGTTGACCATGCAAATAATGTATTTAGATACCATTATACCCCTCACGAAACTCTGAGCGTGGACGAAAGTCTGGTTGGGACAAAAAACCGAACAAGTTTGTTGCAGTACCTGCCAAATAAGCACCATCACCGCTGGGGGATCAAATTTTGGATGCTGTGTGATGCTGTATCAAATTATTGCTTAGGTTTCTTCACGTACAAAGGTAGAGCAAATGATGAAGAAAGGATGGAGGTGAAGGAAAATGGGCTGGGATATACAGTGGTATTGAAACTCCTTCAAATGAACAATTATTTATGCAAAGGCTACCATGTTTTTGTGGACAATTTTTTTATGTCAGTTCCCTTAGTGCACAAACTTTACCAAATGGGTACATATATTACGGGAACTGTTAGGAAAAACCGAAAATTTCTGCCCGAGTGTTTCAAAAAGAAGTTCACCGTCGGGGAAAAAATGTTTTGCCGTTCCGGGTGTATTCTAGCCAGTGCATTTAGGGAAAAAATTTCTCAAAAAGGACCTGTGATCCTCCTTTCAAGTAAGGCGACTGCAAAGGAAAGTGAAGTGACAAAATTGAGACAAGGCCGTGAGAAAAAAACTGTGAAGCCGGAAGTAATTTTGCAATATAACAAGTATATGGGAGGTGTAGACTCTTCAGACATGATGCTCTACGTATATTTAGACGAAAGAAAAACATTAAAATATTGGAAGAAAGTAGCGTTCAACATTATTGGGAGGATGGTTTTGAATAGCTTCATTATATATAAGGAAAATTTCAAAGAACCTGGAAAACCTCTGACAAGACTTATGTACACAATTAGTATAATTGAAAACTTAGGAGCTGAGTGGTTGAGTTTCAGGGAAGAGTCCGGAGTGAGGGGACGTATTTCACCAGGAATAAGGAAACTGGGTGGGAGAAAAGAATACAGATGCTGTGTCTGCAGCACAAAGGAACAAAGAAGAAGATCCAGGACAGTGTGCGTCAGATGCAACAGGGGTTTGCATGGGGAGTGTTTGCATAAGCATAAGTGCTAAAAGAGTGATTGTGAGCAAAAGACGAAATTTATTCTTACGTGATATTTGTATAAACAAATCAAAAGTGTACCTATGTACTTATTTCATAAACAAATTGAACAAATAATGAAAAATCCTCTGTGAAACAATTTTCATCATATTTGTTAGTCTTCGTTTTGATAGAAAGAACATTGCACATCTAAGTCATTCATAGTTAAAAAAATGCAATGTTAACATTTAACAACAAAATTACAATTTCTTTAGCTATAGTTTAAACTACCAATTTTTGTATTATGCAATGCCTAGATATATAAATATATTCATATTTCATTATTTTTGTACAGAAGACTGGCTAAGGCACTGCTCAAAAGTGAGTGTGACAGATTGAAACAATACACTTTTATGCCAATATTTTTTCTGTTTATGCATACAGGAGTATGCAAATCTGTCAAAAATTAAATTCTTAATACAACACAATTTTCAATAACTGCAATTTGTTAAAATTATTATGAATAAATAAGCCAAAAAGTTAATTGTTTCATTAAAAAATTTAAAAGTACTTAGTTTATAATTTTACTATTGCACAACTAAATATTAAATATATATAAAATTAACATTTTTAAAAACTTCATTTATTTCTACATTTGTGTGATTTTTTCCGTGTTTATATATTCTAAATTAAATCCATAATAATTTTTATAAAAAGTGTTTATAATTTCATGAAAAAACCCTTGGGAGTTTTGGGTATACATGTTGAAAAATGCTTGGGAGTGAAAGGGTTAATTGTAATATTTTCTTCCATACTGCGCTTGAAATTTTTTAAAAATTATAGAGGCCGAAAATTTAGTATCATAAAAAAAATTGTTTCCAGTTGCATTCATATTTCAGGAATATCTACAAAATATTTTTCCACTAAGGTACAGAACAACTAAATTTCTGAACCATGTGGTAGACAGAAGAGATTATTTCATTAAGTCAGCAGTTTTTTATACTCATATTTTCTGCTTCAAAAGGATGGTAGCTTTTTTAGTAGGTGGTTTGTTGAATGTTAATAAAACAACAATGTTATTGGAATAATTTCAAAGAGCCATTAGGGTATAAACCCTTTTCACCGGTGAACATTTCACAGATATATTTTTAGTATCCATAGCTTCATGGGAGACTTAGGTCATCTCTGAACGGAGGCATTTCGAAGGGAATATTCTCTTTGCCATACCAACGCCACCCTTCGCTCAGCAAGTGACTATCCGACTCATAAACAGACCCTTTCACAGCATGGGGTTTCGGTCATTTTTTTGTATGCGCAGTGGGTTTTTAAGCAATCATTTAATGAAAACGTGAGAGAAGTGATATCTGAAATGAATTCCTCGTGCTTACTTGATGGTTTTAATATTTTAAATGAATTTCTAGCTTTTATATTAATGATTTTAGTATATAAATTGGACATTAATTATTAAAAGAAAGCAGAAGACAACTCTGTTTCTACAAGAGCTAGAATTTTGATTAAAATTTGAAAACACACTGCAAAACACGAGGAGTTCATTTCAATGGTTAATATTTTGGGATGGACAACGAATATTTATTAAGAAAATCCACAGCACATACAATTAGTGACGGTGGAGACATGCTGACAGAATGACCGCTTAAGGCCTAGAGGGTTGAGCAAAGGTACAGAGGGAAGGGTCTTGCCCCCACCGACTGAGTAGGGACTCAAAGGGTCGAAGGAACACCCTTCTCAAACGCCTCAGCGGCAGTCACTTTCCCACCCTCACGACATCTATAAGAGACGTCCGTTCTTTTGCGTATAGAAATCACCCGTGCTTATGGTAGACGTCTGGCGTTTTGCATAAAGAAAACCACGACTCCACGAAACCACAACGAAAAATACGAGAAGTTCGGCTCGAAAGGGTTATAAATATTCCAGTCATGTATGCAACAAATCTTCAACATTAGGGAACAATATAGATAAAATACTTGCAAATAAGGCGTACCAGAGGGTTTAATTCAACATCACCTAACAAGGAGACATCGCGTGAGTGATGTTAGAGATCCAAATGACGCAATTATTTTCTGAAACTATAGAGAAAATGCGGGAAAAGTGTCACGGCTTTCTTCCATTAGGGCCTTAGTTCGAGGAAAAACGCAACCAAAGAATTTCCCTCCGTATTCCCCTAGCAACTATTTTTACATGACCTCGGAAACAGTTACGATCTCTTTTCTACTCATATCATGTCCGCTATTGAAAGAAAAATTGAGTCACAAAAGCCATTATTCGAACGCAGTTCCTGGGAAATTTGAAATGCATGCATCTCTGTATATTAAAAAGTAATAATCCGTTCATTGCTTACCACCTTGCGAAAGAGGGACGACCAATCGACGCTCATCCTATTCATGGAAGTATCCTTGTATTTTCAAAATCTAATCATATTAGGCCTGTCTGCATGTGCCGAACATGAATCACGAAATTATCTTGGAAACTCTCCCAAGGGGTTGATTGAAAATAGGCTGAAAATTAAAAAATATTGTTGTTAATGCCATAAATGTATGGGATTGGAAAATGTACAGTGACTCCGTGAAATACAAGAAAAAAAAATTGGACAAGGATTCGTACCCCGCGCCACACTACGCGGTTTTCAGGTCCAGCGCCTCTAACCACTTCGTCAAGGCTTCAGGTGGTAAATCTCCGTGTAGTAAAGAATTTATACGGAGGGAAATTCTTTAGTTGCGTTTTTTCTCGAACTAAGGCCCTAATGGAAGAAAGCCGTGACACTTTTCCCACATTTTCTCCATAGTTTCAGAAAATAATTGCGTCATTTGGATCCCTAACATCACTCACGCGATGTCTCCTTGTAATACCAAATTCTATTTCGAACACGACATTCACATCAGAATTTAGGCACACTCGGGGCTATGCTTAAAGGAGTCCACAGGGAGACGTATGGTAGGCCAGCCTTCAGGTGAGTTGCGAAATAATAATCTATACTCATCACACAAGAAGTCATGGGGAATAAGCAGAAATAAATATGAAAAGAATACTTTATTTTTAAAAACCACGCTTATATCAAAGTGTACTAAAAAGTAAATTAACTTGCTAATTAGTGAAGTTAATGACTGATTCATGTGTTGTCATCGAGAGTAACTAAGTGTGCCAAATTTCAGCTTGATTGAACGATGGGAAGTGGGTTAAATTCGATAGTGCTAGCAACAGCTCTGACAATGTGATGCGGGTTGCGTCTTGTTAGGATAAAGAAATATAAAATGTAAACCATTTAATTTTAATAGATTAACTCGGTAATTAGTGAAGTTAATGACTGATAAATATAATGTCATCGAGATTAAGTAAGTGGTGCCTAATTTCAGCTCGATTGAACACTGGGAAAGAGGGTTATATTTCGATTACAAGATTCCATCCAGACAAACCAGAAACGAACAGGGGAAGTTAAAATAAGCGTGGCAAAAAAGGTGGCGACCCTTCCTCACGAGTGAATGTGGACACCACAGTGGACAGTAGAGCAACACTCACTCCACTACAGGTGTGGTAACATTTACCTAAACAAAGTCAAAGTAAATGTTACCTTGCCTGTAACTTGTTTGCTTTGACATGTGGAAGGCAAGGAGAAATCACCACATTACAATCCCAAGGAGCTGCATGTATCCGTCACTTTCTCTTTAATTATTTATCCACCAATGAGCTAATTTAACTTCATAGAACCAACAGGATTATACACACTGAATCATTAAACATGCAAGGGTAGGAATTATGCTTAATAGCACAAAGAATGCACATGAAAACATTCCTTCTGTGTCTGAAAAGGATGGTCATTGTTAGGATAGCAACCCTAACAACACCGGATATCCTACGGATATCCGATTCATGTCCGCCATATCCTATCCAGGTCCGCTGGCATTCAGGATATCCGTCGGATGTCCCACGGATATCCTATGCCGGATGATCCCAAAAACGTCCGAATTGGATGTCCATGGATATACTGTTACAGAACTACATAACATTAATGTATTATTATAATAATTATTGCATTCAAATTTGCAAAATATCAATGCAGTTACGCCTTCCATTAATGGAAGGTGCAACTGAATGTAAATACCAATTCTGACAGCAAAAATTATTGAAATAAGCATTGGAAATTTTTCCTGCAAGTTTCCACTCATTGTAACATGTGTTATCTGTCGAATGCAAGTACCTATGATGTAGCATTGGTAATTATATCATTTAAAATTTTCCTTTACAATAATAATTATGCACTTTTCCTTTCCAAGTAGAAAGAATAATTTATCATTTTAACCTAAAGGAAATCATAAGTTATATACATGCATTTGGGATCCTGTTCCATCTACAAAAATAATTAATCTATTATACCTATGGACTCCATCATAATTGAATGCATATAGCGTTTTTGGGTAGAAGAAAACTACCCAAGTAGCAGAAAATGTTGTATGGATATCCATAAATGGTTACCAATATCCAAAAGACGTTAGGTCCAACCTGTAACATTATATGGATATTCTATGGATATTACATCGAAATATCCATACGAAGATATCTATGTCTATCGTTCGATATAATATTTCCTATTTTTTTCCTAAATTGAGACGTGAAAAATAAATTTAGCATTTTGATCACGAATTACATTCTTTACTCTTTGCATTTAGCATGATGTTCATGAATTATAAACTTATTTGCTCTTTGAACGAATTGATGTAGTTAAATTGACCTGTGACTTTGGTAAGTTACCGCAGAGATTTCCAGTTAACTCTCCTTGCGGTTAGTTTCCACCCAGTTTCTTTCTATTTTTTTCCTCTGGACTTATATTTATTTCACAAAAATTAACATGAATGAGTTTCCAACGGGAATGGATAATATTCATTCGAATAATTGTGGCTCTAGACTTAACTTATAACGCTGCAATCAGATATGAATCAACCGACCCATTTAAAACAGTACACCCAGCAAAACCTATAGGACAACTAAAAAATAGTATGATATTCAAAATCCATGCAGAAACCTTGACGAGTTCGGAGAACTGGGTGTTTTGAAAAATGCGGGTTTTAAATACCAAGAGGCGCTGCGCTGAACAAAAGAAGAGTGGTATTCAATTGCGCATAGGAGCCAAATGAAGCCAAAGGACAACATGTGACAAAATAAATGCTACCAGGGAATATACATTCTCTAAGTATAATGGATATATTACCTGAAACAACGCTTTAAAATCCATCGTCAATTTTGCCGTTTCTGTGACTCGAGCTTGGACGTGCATTTGATTTTATCCTGAAGTGCCCTTCGCAATTTATTCTATAGTTGGATCGTATATACATCACCGAGTTTTACTGAAGCAAGGTAAGTTTTTGTTGATTAAGTTTTCATTAATTTGCTGAACATGAAAATTGTTCTCTTATCATCCCGGTTTAAGAAACTATCTACTAAAAGTTAACCTCTTATTTCCTTTTAGGTTATTTTGTGTACATAAAAATGGTGACATTTCAGGATTTGAAGAAGATGCCATGAAAACATTACTTTTCATCAAACGGGCTGTCATTGGGCTTGATATGTGTCTGCGAGGGGTAGAGGAAGCTATGGAAAAGGGTTCATGCTCCAAAAGATGGGATGAAGAGGATAAAGAATCTGATCCTGGTATTTTGGTTAACTTTCCCATCAAAATGTTACAGGAATTGGAGGACGTAGAGGAAAATTTGAGTGATGCCTCTCAAAGAAAACAGTTGGTATGTCACTCATTTGTATGTTTCATGTGGCCAAATATTGTATTGTAATGATACTGGAGTCAAAAATATTTTCCCAATTTCACAGGTGCGTGAGCTTGGTCTTATTGGGGTTAGCTCAGCAAAAGAGTTTGTTGTGTGAATTTTGCGAGCAGCAATAACGGTTGAAGTGGCGTCAGACTTCAGCTGGCTGGTTAACAATCTTCCCTACTAAATCCATTAAGAAGAAGAGGGATTTAGTGGATCTAGAGATGAAGGATATTATATTTGGTAAGAATTTTAAAATTAAACAAGAAGGAAATGAATGACTCCTAGCCATGCATTAAATAGTCTATGGTGATTCTTCGCATTCTTGAAAGTTTTCCCCTTGGCTGGAATTTTCAAGCAGCCTTATTCAAAATTTTCAAAAAATTTCATGTTTCAAAACTTGATGTTTCGTCTTACAATAGATGTAATAGTCATTTAACTAATTTTTTGTGACTTCGATTTGTGGATATTTTGTTGATTTATGAGCATTACATGTTGGAATTAATTATCCATGTTAACTTTAGGTTATGCACAAGTGACACTTAGTCCTTTTTTTCCCAAAAAATCTATTTTGTGCCCTGAGAGTTATTTTCCAGGGTTCATCAATGTCATTATAGTTGGTAGAAAACACTAATTAAAAAAAATAGGTGGACTACACAGAAGGTAAAAACATCAGGAGCATTTTCCTCATTAATGTTTTTACAAGAATACAGGGGGAATCAGTGATTGGGGGAACTGGGAAAAATTGGGGAAAGGACAGGAATGTTTTCGAGGGCTCTTGTAAAATTTGTTGGAAGCAGGAAATTCATTAAATGGTAATTTAGTATTTCATCAATAACTCCTCTCTTTCCTTCATTGTCACATCCCCGAGAAATAGTTTTTTTATGTGACATTTAATTTTTTCTACTTAGTTTTTAAATGTAAAATATAGGACCTATATACCCTTGTGAAGGCTTCAGCAGCATAGTTAGTTCATTTGAAAAAACTGTTCTTGCCAGTGTTGCTGTCTGTGTCTTCAGGCCAATTGAAATTAAGAATTCTTGCATCAACCATTAGTCAGGTGCACCGTTATAGTTGGTTGAAACCTCGTTGTGGAAAAGATGTTTCCAAATGTTTAATAGCATAACAATCTTCCCTATTAAAATTATAATGATTTTTATTTATTTAAACTGCTCCTTTTATCATATGAGGGAAGTAAGCATTTAATCTCGTGATTAATTTTGCCTCATCAAAGTTTATGTTGTGCTTGGGCTCTGACCAGATACGGATGTTTGTGAAGGAATACCCAGACGAATAGTTATTTCAAAGGTACCTAGATGTTTATCAGAATTGCAGTGCAAGAGTTCTATAGTATTTTAAATACATTACTGCATGTACAATAGTTTTTAAAGAAAGAATTTATAGGGACTGGCTTTTTACTTAAGAGGCAAACACCTCCTCTGTACATACCTCTACACAGCACTCGCCTGGTACTTAGGTATCACAAAGAGCTTCAGTCACTTTATTGGCTATAGTGGTTTCTGTATCATCAGGTATTAAGAAAATTATATTAATTTATGAAATAATTTGTTTCAGAGACTAAGCAAATACAAGTGGAGTTATTTAGCTCTTTTTACTGTGTCTACATTAAAAGGAATTGCATAAGGGTCAAATAACTCTGTGGCTGCTTTTTTATAATATTTCCTTTTACTTCTATATTGTAGGGGCCAGGAAAATAACCAGTTGCAGTGAGGAAGCCCTTGGCTTTAAGGCAGAAAACTTTGTAGAAATATCGTTCGACTTAATAATAGATGGAAAATAAATTCATTTTTTTGCAATGTAATTTTGTTTTTTTTTTATAATCAGCAGTCACTCGTTTATGCATTCATTCGTCCAAGAACCCTATATATATAGGGTTCTTGCATTCGTCAATGGTTACTACTCCCACCATTTCATCTATAGGTGCCATCTGTACGTTTAAGTCCTTCCACATTGTAAAGGTTTTATTTCATTTGAAGGAATCTTTTTGGTATATATTTTTGCAACAATATGCATGAAATAATATTAATATCTGATACGGACATTTTATGGATATCCTGTGGATATCGGATTTTGGGACATATGGATATCCTACGGACATCCGTGGGATATCGCCGGATGTCCACCGGACATCCGTCGGACATCCGTCGGATGTCAATGTGTTCTTTGGGAATTAAGCTGACAGGCACAGTAGCTGTACAAATCTACATGCCTATTAAGGACTCGAAGTAGTCAAATGTGAAAGAAGAATAATGTTTGGACACTGGCATGCCATTGTCATACAAAGTCAATAAGGAAGAATGAAGGGTAAATACGGATTAGGACAATATAATGAATGAGGAGAACCGCTCTTAGAATTTCAAGCAAATAAATAGCAGCTGATTAAAAAATAATTCGCTTAACGAAGAGGCATAGAGATGAGTGGGAGATGATTGAAATCTCATAAGAACTCTTAAGAAAAGGAGGGACAACCTACTCCGGCATATTTTGAGGTACAAGTGTCTAACGAAGAGAGCCATAAGTACAGTGAGATACATGGAGCAAATAATGAATGGTGAGGAAACAAAGAAATATTTAGAGGTGAAGAGGCTAGCTGATAGAAGCATAGAGTGGAAAGCCATGTCGAACGAACCATAGGGATGATGACCAGCAATGATGATGATGATGACAAAGGCGCAATTGTGATTTAACAGGAAGTAAGCCAGTTTGTATAAGAGCACATTCAGAATAGACAATTTGCAAAGAATGATACATATTCTGAGGTAAGTACAAAAACAACTCGAGTCCTACTACCTCCATTCATACAAATCCTACATTTCCTGTGTACCTTGACCTCTGAATTAAGATATTTCTTCACTATGTGAAGTTAGGCTTTTGAAGTTAAAATCATGTTTCATCAGACATTCGGGAACTATTTACTCTCACAAAAAGAGAAATAATGGCACTCAATGGAGCAGAAATTCTGTTGCTCGTTCCTTTTGACTTTACTGACTCGTGCTGTGCCAAAATTCCCCCCCCCCTCGAAACCTCGAGACTCGAAAATCCTCGGAGACTCCCGAGAGCTAAGTTCCAGAGAGCTAAGTGCGACGATCTGCCCCGGTCAGCGCGATCACTCCGGTCATCGCGGTTTCACCAGCAACACTTTTTATACGTTCCGCGCCATCTTTTCCCACGTTCGGGTCGACCTGCGGACATTCCCTCCAATCCAACGTGTGATAGCATTTCCCCTCCTCTCCCCACTCCTCCTCGGGCCAGCCTTTTCTCCTCTTGCGTTGGCAAAGTGTACCGCTATCATAGCAGCTCTCTTTACAACTGACCGCGTTGAGAAAATGACGTGTCGGCTTAGTTCCACTTGTGATCGTCTTGCAAAGACAAGGTTAACGGTATTTAGCCTACGGGCTTGTGTCATACTGTAATAATTGTAATTGTATAAATACTGTCATTGAAGTTATTTCAATCTAGCTAAGGTTGTTTTCATTGTTTTTTCTCTCGTTACGCCCACCAAATTCAGTCAATTCGTTCGCGACGTCAAGTTTCACGGGCTTGCGTTTCAGTGCTGGAGGTCATTATGACTTGGGTGTGACTAGCACGAAATTGCCTGTACTAGAGGAAGTAGACTAATTGCCTGTACTGTGTAAGAGGAAGGAAGAGGATAGGAATTCTGGACGAAATAAGGGGAGGTAGAAGATATGAAGAATTGAAGAGGGATCTAATAACGGGCCATCCTTAGGAGGGAATGCGAGACAATTTCTATTAGGTTGGGATACAAAATGGGGACTGTCCAAGAACCTACCAATCAGCTGGTAGAATACTCAAAGAAATTAATGTCCACATCAGTGAAAAAAGACTAAACTCGCCCATTCGCAATGACTTTATGCGTGTATCTCAGGATTACCATTCCTGAAATCCATTGACTACCTCAGGTAGAAAGTTAAGGAAGCGTAAAGAAAGATGAGCATCACGAGATAAGCCTGCCTTGCTAATAATTTACGCTTGCCATATACGTCCCGGTTTGATCAGGACACTCCCAGTTGAAGTCCCGATGTCCCACCCGGTTGGAAAATTTGTTTCAGTTGACTCTGAATTTAACAGTTCCAAAGTAAAGTTGACCGTAATAATGCGACTGAAATATTTGAATAAAAATTTATTTGGACGTTATCATTTCACTCATGCAAACATTTAAATCTTTAATCGAATTCTTTAAATCTTTTATTCGGGAGGAAAATGTTTTTTGAGTTTCGACTAGTCGTTTTTTATATCATTCTTTCAAAAATTTAAAGCCAAATAAGCTAGATTTTTTGCGCAATTTGCTCTTTATAAAAGGACAAATATGATTTCAGGCTGTCCCGGCGAATGATGCTGATGATCGGGTTTCCCTCCTTTCCCACCTAGGCTTTCTATGATTGCTGACGTTTCGTTGGCAGGAGACTTTCCTGCCATTTTCAAGGCTCTGGATGAGGAATGGCAGGAAAGTCTCCTGCCGAAACGTCAACAATAATAGTAATCCTAACCCGGAGGTAAACCCGAGAAGAATTAATCAGCAAAAGAACAAATAGTTTTTTTCAATACTATTATTTTCCAACATCAAACAAATCCAAGGTAGATTTGTAAATTTTACTGCGTTGGAAATTTTTCAACAGCGAGAAACAATATTTTTATATTTCACTTGAGAAAACTTTTAACTGTAGAATTGACTAGATTTTCGAAAAGTGAAGTTTTGTCGGGAAGGAGATACTGGAAATTAATCGTTATTCTAGCGTCCTCCATAAAATTCAAATGAATAGCATGACTAGACTTTTACTCAATTTTAATTTACAAAATGGAATGAAATTGATATTACTCGTTTTTATCCCTCTTATTTTTTTAAACAATCCACCGCAGAATTGGCTACTATACTTGAAGGAAAATATTTTTAAGGCAAGCAACTACGTTCCGAAAGTTTTAATTACACCGCTGTAAATATTTAAATAATGAATCGACTCGATTTTGTGAAGTGTTTTGAGGAGGAAAACTTGGAACTTCTGTTTTTTATATCGCTCTTCCAAAAACACCATTGAAAAATATAACAGATTTTATTTTGCTATTCACACTTTATATATGAGAAAAATATATTTTGATTTTGTCATACTTTAAATTAATTAAAGTAGATTTGACTACATAACTGCGGCGGATGTATTTTTACAGTAGAATATAGTAGTTTTCGGATGTTTATATTAAACTTGTTCAAACTTTTAAATGCGAAATCAACTTGGTTTTCGGGAAAAAAAATGTTTCAGGAAAAGTTAAAATCCAAGAGCCATGCATACAGTATTTTTTTTTGCTATTTAGAATTTATAGCAGGAAACAAAATTGATTTCAGTCGTTTAAGTTTCTTGTCTTTACAAGGTCAAAAATAGAATTGGCCACTGAATTCTATGACGGAAATATATTCACAGTAACTAAACTAGTTCCGGATGTTTTTATTTCACTCTTTCGAAGTTGTGACATTTTCGGAATAGGAATTGTTATGAAGAAGACATACTGGACTTTAGTCGTTCTGATTTTTGGCCATTTAAATTCAGAAATATAAATATTTAATTTGTTTGGCAATGCAAACATTAGAAAACGATATAAAATTTTTATATCTATTATCTAATTTATCTAATTTTCTCATAATTAAAAGATCTAAAGTAAAATTGGCTGTATAACAGCGACGGAAATATTTTAACAGTGAAAAACTGCTTTCCGAATGTTGTTATTTCACACGTTCAAACATAAAAATTCTGAAATCGACGACGGCTTCCAGGAAAGAGTGATTTGAAAAAGAGATACTGGAATTTGCGCGTTTTTTATTCGTTCTTTCAAACATCCCATGAAGAAGCATATCCTAGATTTATTTTTCGCTAGTTGAACTTTATAAAAGGAAAAAGATAATTGAATACAGTCGCATTACTTTCTAATATTTAATCGAACAAAAGAAGGCTTGACTAATGAACGGAATTATTTTCACCGTGAGAAAAGATTTTCCCGACGTTTCCATTTCACTCATGAAGTCATTTGAGATGGTTTAAGCGAAAATAGATCCCTAGTCATAGTAGAGACCATATTCAAATTTTATTCTTTGATTTCAGCGTCTGTAAGAAGTTCGAAATAAATATTGTAATATTAATGGTGCAAATATATAGTTATATATGCCGAAAAATCTCGGAAATTAAATAAATAAAGCTACATAAGTCTCTAACTTGACTCATTTTTTCCCGCCGAACGGCTGAAAACCCTTCAAACTGGCAGGTTTTTTGCGATTCTGTAAAAGTTACTGTGGTGAGTACTAGATTATTTTTTATAAATAGTTAATAACACATGCAATCTACACACCGTTAGTTTTTTGACGATATCTAGGTGTTATAAATCCCTATTTCCTTCAATATTCTCCCTCTGGAGCGCTCAGCCATAATCTATCCCATGTAAAGCAACTTATATTTACAGGCAAATTGCTCGAAAAATAGTTCGGCATGGGGTTTATATTTTGATATCATTGGGAAGATGGGAGTATTCTCTTTAAAATGACGTAAAATTCATCAAATTCTAGGTGAAGTGATTTTTCGCTCTCAGACTACCTTAAATGCTGGATTGACAAAATGTTCGGGAAGACAAGTGTTTACAGTGTCACTACTTCACGTGAGTCGTCCTTCTGTCGTTCATTCAGATAATATCAGATTTTCTCGACGTTGGCTCTTGATAAAGAAAATAATGTAACTGTAAATTTGTTTTCTCATTACCAAACGATTTGAAATTATTTTGATTTCTTTACTAAGACGACAATATTTTTCAATTTATAAATCTCATTTTTGACATTTTATATTTACTCTTTCGAACATTGAAATGTATAATCGACTAAGTAATCGGAGGAGGAATGTGTTTTCAGGAAGAAATTCTGGAATTTAATCGTTTTATAATATTTTCTATCTTGTCGTTCACGTGGAGTTCACACATCTCTGTCAACCCCAGATTTTATAGCGGCCCTTAAAAGAGGTTTATAACTCGTCTCGGTATACCAATGGTGATCCATTTTGACTGTGGCACTAATTTTGTTGGGGCTGATAAATACTTAGTAAACCTCTATCGAATGATTCGCTTCGATTTTCATAAGAAAGTCACAACTTCATTTACACCAGATTTTAATCTTGTCTGGAAATTTAATCCTCCTCCTGCTCCACATTTTTGAGGCCCGTGGGAAGCAGGCATTAAATTTCCAGACAATTTTAAAATCTGGTGTAAATGAAGTTAGGGCTTTCTTATGAAATTAGAATTCTTTCATAGGGAAACTTATATCTTCCTCTCCCCCTACGATACAGGCTTCCCTTCAATATAATATGTTGCTCCGCAGAAAGGTCATAGCTACTAATTTTTTACATAACCTCGGAAACAGTTACGATCTCTTTTCTACTCATATCATGTTCACTATTGAACGAAAAATTGAGTCACAAAAGTAATTATTCGAACGCAGTTCCTGGGAAATTTGAAGTGCATGCATCTCTGTATATTAAAAAGTAATAATCCGTTCATTTTTTAACACCTTGAGAAAGAGGGACGACTAATCGACGCCCATCGTATTTACGGAAGTATCCTTGTATTTTGAAAATCTAAACATATGAGGCGTGTCGGCATGTGAAACCTCTTATCGGCCGAACAATAATCCCGAAATTAGCTTCGAAAGTCACCCAAGGGGGTTGATTGAAAATCCAGAAAATAGGCTGAAAATTTAAAAAAAAATTGTTACTGTCATAAATGTATGGGATTGGGCAATGTACAGTGATTCCGTAAAATAAAAGAAAGAAAAAAAATTGACTTCACTGGGATTATAACTTATACCACGCTCTGGGTTTTAATGGTCCAGCGCCTCTAGCTCGGCCACGGCTTCTAGCATACTATAAAGCATTTATACGGAGGGAAATTCTTAAGTTGCGTTTTTCTCTCGAACTCGGGCCCAAATGGAAGAAAGCCGTGACACTTTTCCCGCATTCTCTCTCTAGTTTCAGAAAATAATTGCGTCATTTGGATCCCGAACATCAGTCACGCGATATCTCCTTGTAAGAATTAGAAGACCACATAGAATATCGTCGAGTGGTTACTGCTGAATTAGCCACTACATAGCAAATTATCAACATGCATCACATATTGTTTTATATTTCTCTGCTTTGATCTTTATTTCATTAATAGCGAATACTAGAATTTCAATTTTCATCTGTCCATCCAAAAAACAAGGGAAAATATTCTTGAGGCGATTTATTTGTTTTTTTTTTGCGGGTCACACTTAACCAGGGAAACGGCGCGACACGAAAAAAGGGAGCCCCGCAACGAGAAACGAATACAACTCACCTAGGGCCCTTCTGCATTGGTCTTGTGGCAACTCACCTTGAGTCACAATTTGACTGACTTGTGTCTGGTTGTACACTGCAACTGACATGCAAGACTACCACGCTATGGACGAGCGCGCCACCTGGCCGCGCTAACAGAAACAGGTGAGCGATGATTCCCATCTCTGCGGAGAGCTCCCATCACCCTAGTAGCAGAGGAAGTTGTCACAACGTTGTGACAACGTTACAATGGGAAAAGGTACAAGTGCACACAACGTTGATGTTGGTTGTCACTACGTTGCATGTACATTGCCTCAACATCCAAATTTCCCGAAAAACCACGTTGCTGCAACGTTATCAGTGCAACATAGCTTCAACGTTATCGGTGAATCATTTTTAAGGCAGCGTTAACAAATTTCCCTAGCTTTAGCCATCAATAAAAGTATCCCATAATAAACATTAATGTTGATTTTTTGTCAACAGACAGTTCTTTCCCTAGTTACTCGGGTAAAATTTTCTCCCTTTGAACTCCCTTGCCCTCTCCACTGACTCTTCCCTGCCCTCTCAAGTTAAAAAAGGGAATTCACGTGTTAACTACTATGGGTGCTTTCCAATTAACGACGCAAGTCGACGTGAGTCGACTCCGAGCGACTTTTTTGCTTTCCAATTGTTCTGTGTCGCTAGGAGTCGCTGACGCGTGTTGACTCAAAGCGACTCGCTGGAAAAGGAGAGTTTGCTATTGTCATGGTTCAAAGTAGAGTAGATTCCGGTCATTTGGGAGACATGGGCCAGAAAAATTCGCTAATGGATGCGCCATTTATAATTATTATCACGTAAATAAATATTTATGTGTACTAATTGTTATTAAGAAAGGCCTAGTTTGGTTTACCTTCACGTAGGCATTTATTCACACATATATAAATCGAAAAATACGCTGGAAATAGTAATAAAAGCCAGATATTTTCCATAATCGATCATTCTTTTGGTCCGATTGAAAATAATTCCCCTCATCCTTGGAACACCCACTAAACGCAGCACGATTAAATATTCGTTTTTGAAAATCATAGTTAATGGCAATTCACGTTATATTTCATAAAAGTGCATGATTCATAAGAATTAAGTTCACCTAAAAATATTTAAATTAATTATCGACGGGGGAATCTCTTCGATTGAACCTACAGCATTCTTTTTATTCAGTGCGTTTTAAACCAAATAGAATTGAAAACGAAACCTCTTTTATGGAATTTATAGTTTATAAATAAAACATAATTTAAAACATCGGTGAATGAAATGCATTCGCCAGATACCCGGTTTTGATGGAGTGTAATTAAGGAAAACTTAATTGGCATAAGGAGATTGTATTTATCCTTTATCATGTTGAGAGCTATGTTGTTATATTTCACGGAAAAAATAATAAGCGAACTGTATTAAAATGGTCAACAGAAGTCTAGGACTACGGAAGAATGAATAACTATTATTTCTATAATAATGCGTCACATCTTGGCGGCCAATGCATAAAATTAATGCGGCAACCTTTAATTATTAATAATGAGTCCACTGGTGAAGTTTCTGTCAACAGTTGAAACTTCTTTCAAAAGAAAACAATCTGATTAATTTGTTCATATACTTGATCGTCATGTTTCAAACAATTGCGACTGCGCATCGACTCCTGCGCATGGATATCTGCTTTCCAATTAGCCGAAGTGGAAGTCGACACAAGTTGCCTCCAAGCGACGCATGAGTCGCTGGGAGTCGCCTAATTGGAAAGCACCCTATGCATGTTGTTATCAAGCGATGAGATAAGTATGTACATTGTATTATCCTACCTATTATCTACCTGACTACGTTTTATCTATCTAATTATGGGAAGTCCTACGGCGGCAAATCTCTAAGCGCACATCCTTGCCCCCGATATAATGTATCTCGCGTCTTGAAAGTCGTATATATATATGACCACTCCCGTTAATTAATTTGACTTGTAGAACTACTTTTTAATTAGCGATTAGGTGATTATAGTCAGAGGAAATACCACCCAATCACGATAACAGTTATCAGGAATTAATTAATTGAAACCTATATTGCTACATAGTATGAATGTAAGTACAATAATACTGAGAATAAACAAGATTTTATCCAATCCCCACATGTTTGTTCACATTCACGTTCACAAGCAGACAACTAACTAGAAGAATATTTTATTTAAAATGAAATATATATTTATACGTGAAGACAATGTTCACGTGCACGAATGCAAAGTGCCGCAGTTTGCCAACCCCTGTGGTATAATTACAGATAAAGTATAATTTAAATCATTGCTGACGTCAACGTTGCATGCACGTTGATTCAACGTCGACTGATAACGTTGTGCTTGGACGTTGATGCAACGTTGTGGCAACGTGCACGTTGTCATGTAACATTGTGCACTTTGATGCAACTTTGTGACAACCTCCTCTGCTACTAAGGCAAATCCGGAAATACGAACCATTTTTGGCGCGAATAGTATTCATTTGAAACATGTGATGGAACACAAGTTGCAAGCTACAAAAGTGTATCGGGGAAATAAAAAATAAAAATACTTGTACATTATATAATTTTTATTCATACGTATGTCAAGAAAAGTACAAATAATTACAAGTACAAGTAATTTCCAAAACGTTATTGATAAATTTTCTGTTTTGGCCATGGAACTGTACCCGGATATGAGTTGAATGCATAATACACGTCCCCAATCAGTTTATTCGATGAATTTTCCAATCTTGCCAAATGTCTTGAGCATCCATTTGAATTGATTTGCTGACATCCTGTGGCATTCACACAACTGTCTTTGTCTGGCTCTCGTCGTTTGTTTTGTTAATAACGTCAGTTCAACCGACAGTGAGATTCCGTTTTTGGAAGGATTTGCTATAAATGAGCCATTCAACTACAGCGGCTTTCAAGCTGGTGAAAATGTTATAAAGAGTCCTTCTGCACGGCACTGTTGACGTGGCTTTGGAATTGCACACTTACATGGAGCTCAAAGTTTGAAGAGTCCAAGTAAAGTCAGGAAGCTCTCTTTTCTGAGTAGGTTGCCTCTCAGTTGGCCATGTTGTAGGTAAACTTCTTCTTGCAAATTGCCATCGTTGTACTTTCTTTTAAATTTTCAGCGCTACTTTGATTTTGTCGGTGGCAACTACAGCCACCATGATACCAACCACAACGATGCTAATGTGGCATTGTCGACATTTTTTACCAGTGGAGAAAAGAGAAACCGAGCATGGAAAGATTCTCATTGAGAAATGTTAAGAGTTTCTTGAGAAATAAATGACGTCAATGAAACGTTTGGTGGGGATCAGTTTCGAAAACTGAAGACAGCACCAATAGATTCGAGAGATGTGTCGAGGGATGAGATTCGTTCGCAGAAACACAGACACCAATCATCACCACTGGCCCCAGGCATCGCTCCAATGGAACCCGCCGGATGCCGCAACTGGTGTTTTCTCAGTGAAGAGGCGTGGAGTGGATTGCTGGGAAATTTCATGGCTTCCCTCCATCTGCTTGCCTCCGCGGCTGGGAATCTTCGATCTGAAGAGATTGGCTGCTGACTTGTCGGAGGACTTAGATTGGAGTGACAGGTTACGTTATCCGTGCGTGCATCCGTGCATGCATCCGTGCACTGGCTAGAATTGTCTGTCTCATTGACGGGTAAAAAGGATCAATGAAAAAATTTCACTCTTTTTAAAACCCGCATCAATGTGGATTTACGCAGAGGGAAGATATATTCACTGATATGCACACAAAAGTGATGGCGAAATGCACACAGAGAAATGCGAAAGTACACAGCCTTCTACCCGTAGCTTTATATTGAAGTTGAATATTTAAAAAAAAAACCATGCCATAACTATAATTATATTTGAAAATATTTTGTTTTTCCATGTTAAAGGTATTCCTCGGAACAGTGGCAGTGTGTTTTCCTTACGGGTAATAGCATCAAGTTCAAGTAAATGGAATACTTTACTTCCGATAAAATATTTTCACCCACTGGTGCACAAAACCCACTTGCCACGAGAAATAAGTAAAGAGAGAAATTCCGAAAGCCAACCACGTGAGAACATTTTGAATCCGGGAGGTGGGTACCTCGCCCGCCCGTCCATGATTCAAGTTGTTGGTTGTTGGTGGTGGTGGATTGTTGTGATGTTCAGGAGGGATTGGCCACGGAGGCCCAGAAGACCGGGGCGCCGGTGGCCTCGTGGCGGATGACGGCGAGGAAGGGCGAGTTGGCCTTGAAGGTGAACGAGTCGAGGCTGTAGTCGACTATGACGGCCGCGGTGCCTGAGGCTGCCTCCGTGCCCTCCTCCGTCACCTCGAGGCGGCTCTGCTGCCACACCTCGTCCACGGCCCAGCGAGCAGCGGCACCCGGCGCCCCCTCGGCGACCGCACCCGAGAAGTCGGCGGCGTCGCCGAAGATGGCGTCGGCTCCGAGCGCCGCGAGTGCCTCCCGCAGCCTCACGTTGGACGTCATGGCGAGGCGAGGCAGGAAGAGGGAGACACGTGCGGGAGGCGTGAGGGCAGCGGACGCCGCCAGGGCGTTGAACTCGCGTGCGCCCATGCGGGAGGCCAGCTCGTGCAGCTTGAGGGCCGAGAAGGGGCTCTGGCCTTCTGGGAAGTCGTCTGAGTGGTGCTGACGCCTCCTCGCCTCCACGCCGCACCCTCCTCCCTCACGGCACCCCTCCACACCCGGCTGCTCACTCTCGGGCCTCCTCCTCTCCCGCCACGCCCTCCTCCTGCCGCCACTGCAAAACCAGAAATATATATATATGTAAACCCATCATCACTACTTCATATTAGGTGTATACCTCAGAAAAACGGGAAGAAGATCAAGGAAGATGACTTCAGGCCAATGTCATTTTATATCCAATCTTGGTAAATTGCTAGAAAGATGTGCCGATAAATACATTAAGGAAACGATTGATAAAATGGATCTCCTGCCCAAGGATCAGTTCGGGTTTAGAAAACATAGATCAACGACGCACCAGGTGCATAGAGTTCTCAACTACATTACTGACAATTTCGACAATAAAGAATTCACGATAGGAATTTTCCTGGATGTATCTAAAGCCTTCGATCGAGTATGGCACGACGGCCTGCTATTCAAATTGGAGAAATTTGACTTCCCAAGATGGACATTAGAATGGCTAGATTCCTATATGAGAGCCCGAACATTTACGGTCAAATAGGGTAACGCAATGAGTGAGAGAATGGAAATTAAAGCGGGTGTTCTTCAAGGCTCAATCCTGGGACCAACTCTATTTAACCTTTACATGATAGATTTTCCAATTGACGACAGCTGGAGAACTGAAAGAGCGCTGTATGCAGATGATGTGGCATTACTTGCCAAGAGTCGAGACTGGAAAACGGCAAAATCAATTGCCCAAGACTCTTTAGACAAAGCCAATAAATGGTGCAGGAAATGGCGATTAAACTTAAACACCAGTAAGACTCAGGTGGTAGGTTTTCATCGCCCACGAACTAGCTTGACGACAGGCGGATGCCTTAGAATCGGACAGCAACCCATAGAATGGCCAAGTAGTGCTAAATATTTGGGAGTGATAATGGATAGCAATCTTAGTATGGAAGAGCACATTAAACATTTGAAAAAGAAAGGATTCGCCATGAGAGCACGGCTCTCTGCGATAATTCACAACAACACCACCCTTAGAGAGATCAAAACAAAAATATACGAAATATTCATTAGGTCGACAATGCTGTACGCAGCGCCAGCATGGTGTGGCATAATGAATAAATCGGGTATTGAAAAGCTGGAGATTGCCGAGAGAAAATGCCTAAGATGAATTCTTAAATTGAATAATTACACAAAAAATGAAGATCTATACATCATCTCGGTAATTATTCCGATGAAAGAGATTCTTAGAAAACTACAAAAAGACTACCTAGCAAAGGCAGCGGCTATTAAAATTAAAATAATCAAAGAACTTGCAGACCAGAACGAAAAATTCTGTAATAAATATAAACGATTGACAGACAAAATAATTTGACATTACTAAAATAATATCATAGTTATAAATTAAACGCAGGGGCGTTGTAATGGCATAGGGCAAGAGCTAGTGCATAGAACAGCAGTCCCTGAAATAGAGCTGAAAAGCAACGACACACGAGAAAAATACTTCATATCGAAAGAGCAGCATGCGGATCTCCTCTCTCGGCATTTCGACCGATTACATACGACGCGATGAGGGACTATGAAAAAAATGAACTGGAGAGAAACGATACACTGAGTTTGAAAATTACTTTGTCACCCTTCTAGACATACCTTCCTAGACAAACTATTTTCAAGGTATGACGAACAAATTTAGCATAGAAAATAAAACGTTCCAGTTCGTATGCCCTCTCGGCATTTGGACCTATTACACACGACGCGATGAGGGACTAAGAAAAAAATGAACTGGAGAGAAGCGATACAATGAGTATGTAATGTCGTCTTCCCTCTGGTCTCCCACTGGTAACATCCTTAAGTATTGAGCCCTGCTCTGCTCTCATATAACGTTCCCAAGCCATCTCATTCTTCTGGCCCTGACACATGCAGTTATATCATGCTCTTTGTAGAGATCTCGTATTTCCTTATTCCGTTAGATTCTCCATATTTCATTTTCCTTTGTGAGGCCAAAGATTTTCCTCAGGACTTCATTTTCGAATATTAAAAGTTTCCTTTCTTCTGTCTTGTACATGATCCATGTTTCTGCACCATATAGAAGTAGGTACCGGTCGATTTATTGTGTGATATATTTTGATTTTGGTCTTTTGTGATATTATCTTTGGGTTTAATATTTAATTACAGGCATACATGATTTTGTTAGCTGAATTAATTCTGTTCGTAATTTCCGGTTCTTCACTAGTTTAGATTGATATAATTTTTCCCAAGTATTTGAATTGTTCCACTTATTCGAAGTTATGCCCATCTATGTTTATTGTAGTCATCAGTTGATGTTCTAGTTAGCAATTGATAAAAATAAATGTCAAACTTAATACCGAGTCTAAATGCCAACTGTTTTAGCAACGTCAATTAACTTTGGTTTTGCTACAGTTTAGTTACAGGCTGTGGTCGAGGTTATCAATTTAAGTTTAAGTCATGTAAGTACCTTAGGTTTTCAATTTCAATGTACTTACTTTAATGAATTGTAATAGCTGTAATTATAAGGCTTGTTTTGAAATAAAGTGGCTCTAAACTCTGTCAACTTTTGTGTTATTTCACATATGCCCATAGATGCACAACTACTAATCGCCCCCTAACAGCTTTCTCTGGTTACGTCCTTGATTAGATCTTGGATGCTAGTATAAATGAATGGTGCAGTGCATGGCAGTTAGAATTGAATTTTAAAAAGTGCGTTGTTATGAATTTTGGGAGTAAGAATAACTCGGTAAACGAAACATACACTTATCAAATGTTGAGTGAGTGAAATACTTAGGTGTGACCCTTACTCAGGACCTGTCTTGGGGGAAACACGTCCGGGAAATCTGTGGACAGGCTAGTCGCAAATTGGGATTTATCAAAAGAATATATACTAGGAAAATGTGACGGGAAGGTTAAAGAGCGATGTTATTTTTCTCTCGTGAGACCTATTTAGATTTGAATAACCTTCACCATAGGAGTAGACTTCTGCGCTATCTAGCGCGCCTTAGTGCTGCTGCCACCTGTGTTATTTTTCTCAATACTCCCTGTTACCCCATTCCAAGATTAAAGACAGATATCTACAGACCTTGACCCCAATGCCACCTTTTTGTCAGTTGTTCCTTTTAATCCTTATGTGCATGGTCACCACAGGAGAGCTGAAAGGGGCCCACATTGACATGAAAGCTTCCATAGATGAGGCATTGGGTGCCCACAGGCTGCTGTGTGAAGGGCAGCTATGGAGGAGGAGCTGTCTATCCTCAAGAAGACGAACGCTTGGAGCTTTGTTAAAAGACCTGAGGCGGGGAATGTAATTAGCTGTGAGTGGGCATCTGCCCTTAAAAGAGATACCAATGGGGAAATTATAAATTTCAAGGCAAGACTTGTTGCACAGGGGTTTAGGCAAGTTGCAGGGGTTGATTTTGGGGAGACATTTAGCCCAGTCATGAGGAGAAGATGTCTTAGATTACTTATGGCTATAGCAGTCGAGAAGAAAATGGGTAATACATCAAGTGGATGTAAAATTCAGCTTACCTGAACAGCCCATTAGACATCCCTGTGTATATGGAGCAGCCAGAAATGCATTTGGTGGGAGGGAAATGTCCTGAGAATTTTGTTAGTAAACTAGAAAAGAGCCTGTATGGTCTCAAGCAGTCGGGTAGGAATTGGAACAATTTCTTACATCAAACCCTTTTAGATATGAAATTCTATCAATGCAAATATGACCTTTGTGTGTATGAGAGGGAGGCAGTAGTTTTAAGTATTCACGCGGATGACATGGTAGTTATTGGTGAAATAATTGCTGTGAATAAATTTAAGGCTGAACTATCAGAACTGATAGAAATCAGAGATGTAGGGGAAGTGACAAAAATACTGTCCTTGTCAGCCATGAGAGAGGAAAGTGGACTAACACTGGACCAAAGTTTGTATGTAAATGAGGTACTGTACGAGTTTGGTACGGTTGACTATAAGGCCAGTGGTGAGTCCATTGGACCAATAGGCCAAGGACAGAGAGGAGCCGAGTGAGGAGGAAATTTTTGATAACCACAGTATCGGAAAGGAATCGGATATCTTTTGTATCCAGCCGGGGGTACTAGACCAGATAATTCATATGCCATTTCAAAGTTAAGTCAATACTGTGAGAGAGCTAGCTTTAAGAATTGGCACAATGTTTTACATGTACTGAGTATGTACTAGAAGAGTATGTACTATTAATTACAAGTTGAATTATGTCAGAACTGGGGGAAAAATTATGGATGTATGTGGATGCAGATTTTAATAACTCTCAAGATGGAATCTGCATCACCGGTTATGCAGTCATATTTGCAGGTGCAGCAATATCCTGGAGGAGCCACAGGCAGAACTGTACTGGCGCCTCTACAACCCACTCAGAATATATGGCTTTGTACGAAGAAAGTACAGATATTGCATGGCTAAAGTATCTTTCTCAAGAATTAAGAGTAGGTGAGTTTGTAGAGAGGCCTATAAATATTTTGTTGATAACATGGGAGCAATAAAGTTAGCTGAAGGAACACATGTTTCAGATAGAACGAAGCACTTTAGACCATTATGTAAAGGAATTAGTGCAAGAAGGGACAATAATTTTGGAGTGAGTTCAGTCATCAAATAATTTCGCTGATCTCTTGACCAAAATATTATTGGGTTCCAGGACTAACAATAAGATTCAATCAGAGGTTGGGTTTGATTGAAACATTTCTTAAAGTCTTGATACCACTCATGTACTGTTTCGTTTTAACGTGTAAGTTTGTATTCATTTGTTGTATATGATTCTGAGCTGTAAGTAATTTTTTCTGCATTAAGTGTTATTTAAAGTACGCGATCAATGGAGATCTAAGCATTACGTTACGTGGGAATGAAACGGTTAGCTGATGGTTGCTGCTTGGTTGGGCGATGAGTGGTTGTGTGGAATGTTTTTGGATACTCACGCGGTGGGCTGGGAGCGTTGCTCGCCCTGGAGTTGCGTCCTTTGGTCTGCGCGGCGCGGCCCCCGGGTGCCGGGGGCTTCGTCCCCGGGGGCGGGTGTGGTTGCCGGAAGCGGACGCGGCCCGCTCTTCCACCGCGAGGAGCCAAGGGGCAGCACGAGGTACATGGCAGTTTCGTTGTTCACGTACGGCAGCACCACCATCTTGCAGCCCAGCTGTCGGCTCTCCACGTACGGCAGCTCGAATTCGCCACTCATGAAGTCCGCCATCTTGGTGCGACCCTTCGCGCGCACATGCGCCATACGTCGCGAGGAGAGGGGATGGCGTAGGGGGGGGGGAGAGACAAAGAGAGAGAGAGACGCATCTAAGTATTCACAGCTCTGTTAAAATAATCGTACCACTTAAGTGCCGAAAAATTTCCGAGTCCCGAGTTGACGACGATGTAACAATGCGAACGAACCACGCCCCCACGCGGGAAAGCAATGAACTCTCCAAGCGGAACAAGGAGCCTTCCTCCTTATATTTGGGCAAGGAGAAAGACCCACAGAAGGAAAATTTTGACCTGCGAAAGGGATTATTTCTTAGGTTAGGAGTATGGTTCCTTTTCTTATGTGTGAGCGAGAAGGGAAGGGAGATCTGCGAAGTCCGGAAGTGCCAAGATCCCTCGCTCACGGCAATTGCAAGCAGCGGGCGGAAAACAAAAGCCAATCTTCGAGTCTGTCCCCGGTGCTACATTCGTTTCTTATGATTATTTTATTTTATACGCGTATTCATAAACGTAAAAACTTATCATATTCGTAACGTATATTCATTATCTGGAATTACTTGTGATACTGAAATCCATACTGTACTTGAAATGGTGAGATATTTTCTGAATCGAAACTGGATCACTCTATTTCGCTCAGTAGTAACCGACAATGTCAGGCTCGAATTTTAGCGCACAAATGTCCTTACAATGTATTCTCGGAAACATTTTCTTGGGCCGATACATTTATGCAAGAAAAATGTTTAATTTTAAAAAGATGATATTTGAATTTCAGGTACTTACAGCAAATATTTTGGTGGTAATTCCAGGCTAGGGAAGAGAGTACTGCGGATTGAAAAATTTACCTTTGGTACTCATCCCATGCTTTTGGTGAATTCGGTCGTTTTGTTATCCAATGCAGAACTTCAAATACGAGTGTATATTATGCGTTCACTAATGACATTGTAGCGCATATGAATGACTTGAGCGGGCTGACTTGACCGTTAACAACGCTCCTTCTTCACTCCCAGTCGAATAAGAAGCCATTCCTGCCCCTTCCATTGTCACTTTAGGGCCTTTCTTCGACCGGGGGTGATGGAAGGGGCTTCCTTTGGTTCGGAATATTTGTTGCTCTCTTAGTAAAGATCGTAAGGGCCAAAGGGGTGGTGCCTCTATGCAAAGATCCTCGCTAATAGAGTTAACTCACTAACGGAGTAGATTGAAAGAGGCATTTAAGAGACTAGAAAAGTGAAGTTTTTGGCATCAGGTTATTTATATGGCAACAAATAAATTTAATACAATTTCCACCGCGAAACAATAATTGAGTTCTGGCTGAAGTTTATGATTGAGTGGATCGAAATTCTTTTCCCAAGAATTCCAATGTTGGAATAAACTAGCATCGAGCTACTTTAATCCGAAGACATTTGAAGTGAATAGCTTTCCTTGTTTATTGACGAAAAAATTGAAAATCAAATAAGCGCAGTCGTATGGTTCCAAGCATAGCGAAAGAACTTGATATTGGATACCCTAGAAATCTCAGTATTTAAAAATGAAACCTTTAATTAGTTACAGTTTTTGCATAAATACATCGCCCCTGAAATTTTCTTTCCCAGAATACTTTGCGATGATAGGTGTGCACGAAAATTTGAGCCTGACATTATGGGTTACTACTGAGCGAAATAGAGTGATCCAGTTTTAAATCCCATCCAAAGTATTATTTTTTATTGTGAATGTCACACATTATTGTAGATAATTGTGTATTGTAATTCCACCTACACCAGATTTATCTACGCACCTAATTAGATCAAAGAAAAACTCATTAGCGCACTGCTTGAGATGCGTTTCCTGGCTTACTTTCATAAATGACCTCTGGAAAGAGTAGGCAGCCATACGCAGAGATTAAATGAAAGTCCGAAACGAACTAGATCACTCAGAACTATTCGCGGTATTTCAAATACAAAAGGGATTGCATTGCCACAAAAAATACGAGATAAGGAAAATATGTTCAAAAATTGCGATAAATTTAACGTCAAAGAATGCGCGTGTGAATTGATGTAGATGTTATTGGGCGAAGTGATCTCTTTATTTTGAATTCGTCAATTCATTAGGTGTTCTGCAGCTCCCTTACTGTGAACAAAGTATTGCGATAGCCGAACACACTTTTTTCTTCTCTTCAAATATTTTCTGTTTAGGGACTGTCCCCCTAATGAATTGTGAACTAAGGAAAGGGGTAAAGAAAAGGCCGCACTCAATAGGATTCCTGAATGGAAGGTGGGAACAATCGAAATATCAGCCTGCTTAAGGAGGTTCGGCGGCTTCACTTGAGTGAAGAGAGAATTCGACGAAACTTGCTGGAAGCATTACTTATGTTGTCTCAAATCTACATGATTTTTTTCAGAATTATTTACCGCAGATTACTTAAGATATTTGATCGAGAAGTGGACAAAAAATTACATGGGTTCTTATGCGAGCACAAGGTACGAGTATCTTAATTCATTAAAAATAACCTTTTTCTAGTGAAGAATATTAAAAACAAAAATAATAAAATTAAGTATATCAAATGATTTTCATAAATTATTCTATTGATTATTTAAATTATTTTTGTTTTGTCTTATTCTTAACTATAAAACGTTCTTTTCGATGAATTAAGCTAGTCGCACCTCGCGTTCCCATAAGAACCCATATGTAATTTCATGCCCACACTTCCACATTAAATATATCCAAAGAAATCTGCGGTAAATAATTTTGAAACAATTCAGGTAGCTTAAGGAAAACATAACTAATGCTTCCAGCAAGTTTCGTCGGATTCCCATTAAGTTAAAGAGTGAAACAACCGAACGTACTTAATGTTCTTCATATAATAATAATTATATGATATCATTGATTCACGGTTTATACTCGCTCTTAGTTGAAGTTCAGCATTGAATAAGAACACGGTCAATGTCACAAAAACATACCAGTTTGAAACATGCATTATTCTCATCCGCACGTCCCTCCTTGGGATTGGAAATTTTTATCCAGAATCGATTTTCGATTAATCGATTTTGATCGGTTTTTCAAAACAAAAAGACGACTTCGATTAAATCGAAAATCGGAGTGTGATAATCGATTTTTGATTCAAATCGAAATCGATTTTCCAATCCCTAGTCCCTCCTATTTTCTGAGTCCCGCATTCTCACGAAAATACTCGCCGTAAGAACGTGAAATCCTGACGTCATTCCAAATTCTAAACTGTGAGCCATGTCATTCAATACATGCCAGGGTCCTTTGCATGGACGAATCACACGAACGAAGATAACTCAGCCCCGTTATTAAAAAGCATCGGGTTAAGGCTTAATTAAATTCACACCATTTCCCTATAGCTAGGCGTTGAAAAAATGGAGCAATAAATGGCATGAATTAAGTGTCGTGAGTACGCATGAAGATATTGAAGCAAGGTGGGAACATATTTACAGATCTAATTTCACTACTTTGACTATTTAAGGCTTCTTTTCCTTTCTCTTTCAATACATTAGCTCTTGTGCAGCAAGACAACTTTTTATGCCGTCAAAATGCTTTCTTTGACGGATGCGTTTCGTTGTTATGCGTTTTACATTTTATAAAACTGTCTTTAGCGTCATATATGTGCCTTGTAACATGTATAAGAATGTCAAAACAAGAGAAATACTAAGTAACTCATGATGTTTCCAAGTAATTGAATTAATATATGAAAGAATCTAAAAGGTACAATTCACATGTTCTCTTCGACACGATCCGATCTCCTCGAGCGACGATTCGCGGTAAATGCCTTTTATAGATAAGAAATAATGGAAGATGTGTCGTTTGCAGCGGGGGTATTCCCTAGGGATTCGAAATTTAAATCCAGAATCGATTTTCGATTAATCGACTTTCAAATTTGTTTTTTTTAATCGATTTTCTGAAAATTCGATTTTTTGTCCAAAATAATAGAAAAATCGAAATCGATATTTATAAATGGTAAAATAATTGTCTGCTGAAATACGGATGTGCTGTTGTAACAAAATGCAAAATATGGGTTAATGGAAGCACTGGGGATAAGAACCGAATACAGTTAAATGTATTAATAGATACAATATATTATTTTAAAGAAATTAATAAAATATACAGGAAAGTAACATATACTTATAAGCATATAGGTAATATAACAAGAAAATTACATATAGTTTAGTAGCAATAAGTATTAAATTTTGAAAAGTGGTCATACCACAAACTGAAAAACAGAATTTTATTTATTTCTTGTTTGCAGAGCCGTGGAACCAGTGTTCCTCAGGGATATGGACCTTAATAAAACTAACATATTTAAATTTTCTCCGAATAATCGATTTTGCACCGGAGTTGCAATTAACCCGGCGTGAGAAAATAGTCGCTCACACGTTACGGTAGAGGCAACTATAGATAGATAAAATCCTTACTAGCTACTTTGTATAATACGTGGGGATATTCTCCCTTAATCTCCTTCCAAGCTTGTAGTGGATTGGACTTGCGGTCGACTGGAGGGCGGTTTACGAACTGGCGCAGCTCGATTGGCAAAATTCAAACGCTGTAGCAAGCTAAAAATCGAAAATCGATCGGCTAGAATCGACTTTGATCGATTTTTCAAAACAAAAAGTCGACTTCGATTAAATCGAAAATAGAAGTGTGATAATCGATTTTCGATTAAAATCGAAATCGATTTTCCAATCCCTAGTATTCTCCGTACTCATGGTGGAGACTTTCAATGGATATTTGAGTCCTTACTTCTAAATAGTTGCTTTCGATGACAAGAGAGATCTGGAAACTTAAGCAGACTGATCGACCGTTCATCTACACATTCTCGCTCACGTATAAGCAAACGAAAACCCAAGCATATCCCTCCGAAATCTCGTAGCAGGTCGAAATCGTCCTTCGGGTGGAGGAGGTTCCCCGCTCAGAGCAAGCGAGTTCGGAAGGAGGGCCCTTGTTTCCGCTTGGAGAGTTCCACCGCTCAAGGGGGCGTGGTTCGACCGCCTTGTCACATCGTCGTCAACTCGGGACTCACAGAGATTCTGACTGATTGCCGATTTTAATGAAACATTTAACAATATTCATTAATTTTAAAATGCATATAGTTGTTGTTTTCATGCTGAAGATGACGCAAAGTCGAAACCATGGTCGTGTACTATATAAACATAGCTTTTAAGTGCTTTATCGATAAATATACTATTTTAATATATCAATCCTATTTGATAGCCTCTCACCCTGTAATCACCGTCGAGATAGAATTTGTTTTTGGTTGTGAACTGCTTGTTGAACTGGTTCTCCCACTTGGCCTTGAAGTAGATGACGGAGCTCAGCACGGCGGTGGTTGTCCTCGGCGGAATGTGCGGCATAAGCATTTCTATCTTGCCGTGTGACGCCTTCAGTGCCCACAGGTTGACTTGCTGCTGCGCGTATATGGGGCTCGTCCTGCAAAGAAGACGACGAAAGCGTACAGCGTTGAAGCTTTTGGGTGCCTTCCATTCACTCCTAGTGCGCTACGCACTTCGCAACACTTCAGCGCAGTTGCCATCCATTCGTTTCGAGACCAGCGCACTCAGGTGCGCGCACTTCAAAACACCTCGGAGGCAGAGTTGCTGTGCGCTGAAACGAAAGAAGTTCTACAACCGCCTATCTATCATGATCCTGGAATTAACCAACCGGTCGATATTAACCAACATAGAAGTTAGCATGCTATCTGATATAGCCGGCGTTTAACGATTTGAAGTAAGATAGATAGACTTTTCTTTATTTCCTTATAAATTGTTCATATTAAAATGTAAAAATCGTCAGGTGCCGTCAAAATACTAATGCAAATAAAATACAAGCAAAAACAATCATTCATACATGGTAGAAACTCAGCGTTACGGTTAGCTATTTACCATGTAACGCATATTTGTTTACATTTGGTTAGATACTCTATATATTCATCTACCGAATAAAACAATCATGCAATAGGTACCTATTAATTTACATATTTTTTTGTTTTAAGGTCTTTTCACAAGTAATTGTTTTACATTTAATAGGAGTGCATTAAACCACCGTTTAAATTTTATCTTAGGCTGCTTTTAAAATAATTTTAATCTATATTGTGGCACTATATAATTTTTCCTGCCTCTGGTTTCGTCTGGTCTCATCATCGTTCCCATCGGAAATTCCGTGTCCGAAGATGAACTCCATTCCGGAAGACTATCTAACTCAAAAGATTCATCGGTACTGGAATCTGGAGTCTCCAGTACGTACTACACAAGTCTTCCGTCCATTTAAGAAATATAGGCAGATTATAGTCTTCACGGCAGACTTTTTAAAGACTCGAGGCAAGATTGTGCGCATATTGCCGTTCTCTTGTTTTTCGAAAACGTAGCAGCGCAAATGATTCCATTCGTCAACATTCGTGTGCGCTGGAGTGCGCTGATCTGCGCTAAGCAAACAAACCGAATGGAAGGCACCCTTTGTCTCGTCGGCGGAGAGGCAACTTTGATCCCGTCAAATTGGGGAGACATAGTACGTATTTGACCCGAGTCTTGATTTGTTCATTTCGAGAAGTATGACAACAGTCGTTCCTTTCATTTGAAACGATTTTCGGAGGAAAGAAACTTCGGA
This sequence comes from Pyrrhosoma nymphula, assembly GCA_963573305.1. Taxonomy (NCBI): domain Eukaryota; kingdom Metazoa; phylum Arthropoda; class Insecta; order Odonata; family Coenagrionidae; genus Pyrrhosoma; species Pyrrhosoma nymphula. The sequence continues at coordinate 125,911,430 of OY754337.1, read as the reverse complement.
GTGGTCATTATTCATCATCGTGTGCCGAAATACATTCGTTACGTTCATCTAGCAGTTATGCAGTGACCTCCATGGAGGCGAAGAAAATATTTCCGAGAAATTCCCGAGGTACCTTGAATATGAGTAGAATTGCTTCTGCAATTTGACGGACAGGGTCAGTCCACTTCAAAGATTTACTATCTTATGTACAGTAAGTATCAATATATTCGTCTATTTTTCTTCGAAGAATATTTTGCAAGATTATAATAATATTTAGCAGCTATAAATTAACCTGGCGAGTTCTTATGCTAACTACTCTTTACCAGTATGGTTAATGAGCCTACACGAATAACGTCATCAGCTGCTTCCACGTACCTATTGACTTGTTTTACCAGGTTATTAACTCCTTTAAATCTCTTTCTTTCACCTTCTGTTCAAATTATATATATATATATATATATATATATATATATATATATATATATATACACATACAATATGCCAAGAGGGTGGCCGATAAAAATATACAAACGGAAAAAAGAACACTTACTAATAAAAACTTCCGATATTTCGGTGAAGATATTAGCTCCACCTCTCTCTAGGAGAAGAGTAGGAATGAGGAAAAGGATAGAGGTTGAGGTATGGGAGGGGAAAGAGGGGGAAGACGAAGGTGTTACAAGGGGAAAGAGAGGGGAGAGGAAGGAGGGGAAAGACGAAGAGCTGGGAGAGGGCGAGCGGAGGGGAGAGAGGAAAAAAGGGGAGCAAAAGGAAGAGGAGTGGAGGAAGCAGGGAGAGATGAGATGAGGGGGAGGGAGAAACTAGTGTGATTTATTGAGTCTGGGGGGCGAGAAAGCCTGGTGGACCAGAATACAAGAAGATTCAAGATCTTTGAGCTGAAGGGGAGAGGAAGAAGGGGGAAGGGAAGCAATAAGACCAACTTTAAAAGTGTTATTGAAAGTGGAGTTGTGGGAGGAGACGTGAATGGCGACAGGGAGAGAAACAGAGAGGGAGGGGCAATCGTTACAAGACGAGCGGTGCCCATTCATTCTAATTAAATTACACCTTGAATTTATTATAGTTCCTTATTGTTCGGGGGAAAAACGAATTCCCATACCTATCTGTCCGACAAAATATATCTCTTAATTTATCGTTTCTGTCGGACCTGGAAATATAGTGGGGTTCTAATATGATGTTCTCCGTGTCGCTCTTAAAGATATCTATTTTCAATTGCTCAAGCAATCTAAACCTAGCGCGCAGCCTCCGAGTCTCTAGCGGCTCCCATCCTAATTCGTTTAACATCTGTGTAACTCTGTCTGTACGCCCGTAGACATTTTTGACGAATCGCGCAGCTTTCCTTTGTATTTTATTAAGTTCCCGGATTAAGTCTTTCTGCAATGGATCCCATATGCTCGCTGCATATTCAAGGTATGGCCGGACGAGTGCGAAATAGTACCTCTCTTTTACTTTTTCATCCGAAAATCTTCCCACAATACGCTTGACGAATCCAAGCTTCTTCAGAGCTCTGCCACAAATATTTCTCATATGTGTTCCCCACGATAGGTTCGAGGTTATCGTAACTCCTAGATACTTCACTTCATCTGTCGCCTTTGTGTTAACACCATCCACAGCATATACATGGGGATAGTTGGACGACCTCCGCAAGAAATGTACCGCCGTGCATTTGCTCCGATTAGGTTCGAGTCCCCACTATTGGTATCAAGCATGTTGCCAATCGTACCCATCCTCTTGTTGTTAGACAACGTTTTTCCATCCTAATCTGTGATCAAGTGCCGCAAAGGTTGCTCATTAGTATGAAGAGCACAGACCAACCGTGTTGAGTTTACGATTCAGCTTTGCCTCAAACCCAATGCATGACTCCTCCTTCCCAACAAGTGTTAAAATTAGCTCGTAGGCTTCCGCGGATATAGTTTTGACTATTTAATCTTTCGGGATTCATTCCGCGATGTTTAAAATAGGAGCATCATCATAGTTCAGTTAACCTGATGAAGCTGGCAGGAGGACCAGCGAAATATTGCTTATTGCAATTTTAAACATCGTGGAATGAATCCCGAAAGATTAAACAGTGTTAAAATTAGTTGAGTCACCACTCACCACCTGCAAACTACTATCAATGCTGTTTTTCTTTCAGAAATCCACAAGATGGTTAGCAATAATTTCAGCAGGTTTCCTTTTCGTTAAGTCTTTCTCTGGACTGAAATGGCAAAGATACCTTCCACCTGGCTCACTGCACACAGTGTAATACTCTTCTTTCACAATACTTGGAAACTGGTGACCTGAGTTATCTGATTGTAACAGAACATTTGTGGAATCTTCGCGTCCATCAAAGAAGATTCATTCAATATTGCCTATCCGGATCGAGCATGAAATGTTTCATCAAGTGATTTCATGACTTTTTCTTGTGCCCTTTTTACTTTATTGTGATCAACCACAAGTCTCCTGTCTCCTTCAGTTTTTAATCCAGCATCCAAAGATTCAGCTGTTGTAATGGCAGCTGTACGTAGCACCTAGACCGATATCATTCCTAATACTTTGCAATGCAACATTGCGCAGTTGTAATGTATTATGTACTTGACGTAGGAGGTGACTTGTACTTGACGTAGGAGGTACATCAGAATCATCACATAGAATCTGCAAAGGATCTTCAGATTCTTCAACCCAAACATTATTTGGCTCTTCGTCTTCTTTGGGTAAAAGAACTTCATTTGGTTGTAATGTTAATTCTTCCTTCTTCATCTGCTTATATTCAGAAATTCTTCTTAAATCATCATCTTCACTCTTCTGCTTTTTAACTTGTCTTCTGTGCTCAGGTAGATCTGGTAATCCAATTTTATGCCGTCCAACAGATCCAACCTTCTCTCTTTGATTCTTAATAAACACTAGTTCTTTGAGAGGGATCTTCATATCCTTAGAACAAGAGCAGGAGATGTGCACTTCATGTTTACAGTCAGCACCACCTAGACATGGACCCACAAATTCATAACATAACTTAATCTCACACTTGCAATTGAGGATGTCAAAGAGCTTGTCTAACGTTGCTATTGTAAGCCTCTTTCACTTCCAGTTTTCCTCTTTCACGTCATGTTTTTGGCCTTTTCCCAGTTTTCTTCTGTCTTGTCCAGGACTGTGACCATCGAACTTAAAATTGGCGCCACAAAACAAGTCTTTGCTAGCTTCCACTTTTCAAGCACTTTTGGATAAATATCCTTTGCAAAAGTGGCTGCTGGGTAATTTCTGACATTCTCTCCACTCTGCTTTCTAAGTAGCATATCTTAGAACATCACGCAGAGTTGGGAGTTCACATGGCAGCATTTCTCGACCAGTTCAAATGAAGTTACTCATGTAAGTGGCAGTTGGCACTCTTGTCTTCCTTTTACTAGCCGTGGTTACGAATTTTCAGATTTTTTGCTAGTGGAAGAAACTATTCGTGCCTGAAAAAAACAAGAAAATCCCACTACTTTTATGATATTAATAAACATTGAATAAAGAAATTAAAAATTAATAAAAAGCCATTCATCTGCAAATGAGTATTGCTAGTTAAAAAAACCTTTTACTAGTGGCATAATATTTTTTTACAGATTTTATAGTATACTAATATATGTATATTCTTAACCTTAGAGCAGAAACATAGAGAGAAATAATGATAAGAAGGAACTTCTTGTGAGAAGACAGTTTGCTGCGAATTTTACATGAAACGTGAAAATATCACGAATTTGAAGTAGCTATTTACCAAGCAAAACAATGTAATTGCCAGTTCTTGTAAATATAATTGTGAATAGCTATCCAAAACACAACTTTTTGACCCGCCTCATTTTTTGAAAAGAAAGGAAAAAATCGACCCGCCCTACTAGTACATGGTCTTTTCAAGATAAGTTAACAATCATGGTAATCCCAAGATTTTAAACAACATTAGAGTACAATATTTCAGCTTTGCCAACTAATATCTTCGGTAAATTGTTAATATCAATATTCCTGAGTAATTTTGAATTACCGAGAACAATAGCCTTAGTTTTATTGCAATTCTGGACAAAATTGTTGTTAATGGCCCATGAATTCATAGCGTTCACATCTTGGTTTACTTTATCGATAACGTTGATTAACTCTTTTGAATGACAGTGACAATATATCTGGAGATAATCATCATAAAACCTGTAATTACAATTAGTGATGCATTTAGGAAGATCAAGGATGAATATAGAAAATAACAATGGACCAAGCACTGAGCCCTGCGGAACTCCATTTAGGAAGATCAAGGATGTGTATAGAAAACTACAATGGACCAAGCACTCAGCCCTGCAGAACTCCATTTAGGAAGATCGAGGATGTATATAGAAAATAACAATGGACCAAGCACTGAGCACTGCGGAACTCCGCAGTGAACATTAGTCCAGTTCGATGTATTGTCGTTCGAATGTATGACTGCCTGTTTTCAGTTGTTTAAATATGAATGGAACCAGTTTAAGGAGGAACAAGAAAAATTGAGATCTTTAATTTTTTTGAAGGAGCAGAGCATGGCTTACAAGGACAAAAGTGTTTGTAATGACAAATAGCACAAGAATGGTTACCATTTTTTCGTCGATTGTATGACGTATATCGTCCGTGACTTTAAGCAATGCAGTCTGAGTAGAAAAAAATTTACGGAAACCAGATTGGTAAGGGCCATACAAGTTGTTTCGGTTGAGGTATTCGGTGACCTGCTGAAAAACGATCCCTTCCAGGCATTCAGAGTGTTGGAGCTTATGTTCGAAATTGGTCGATAATTGGGCGGGGGGTAATTGGTTTTTTTTACCTTTTTAATTGGTGTGATAAGAGAAGATTTCCAAATTTTGAGGAAATCAGCTGACATTAAGGAGAACTCAAAGATATCGAGTATCCTAGGAAAAAGTGCTGTTGGTGTAGCCTGTATAAATTTAACTGAGATGCCATCAACCCCTACAGAAGTTGTTTTTGAGGTGGATAGCGTTTTACGTAGGGTATCAGGAGTTATATGTTGGAAATAAAAACTGATTTCGTTGTGAGGTACGAGTGGGTCGAGGGTCGAGGAATATATTAAATGAGTTGGCACCAGTGTGTTTTGGTTGGACTGGATTGAGAGAGCGAAGTGTTCGTTTGATGAGAAGTGGAAATACGTGAGTTGTTTTTTTCTCGTCGCTGCTCTAGACTGCCGAGACTCCTCAGTTCCTTCCAAATCTGGTTAGATTCAGTCAAGTTGGAAAAAGTGCTTGCATAATATTTTCTCTTGGCAATCATCACAGGAGTGTTTCACCCACATTGCGTAATGCAACAAACTTGGTGTAGTCCGTTGGTTTTTTTGTGCGAATAAAGGCCGCCACACACCGAATTCTTTGCTAAGCGCGCTACCAGCTTTCGCCACGTGTCTTAAGATCCCGTAAAGCGATTTCCCGCTACCCGTTCACACCAAATGCGAGCCAAGCGAACCGATGCGAACTTCCCGAGCGCTACGTCGCAAGGGATCGCTTGGCCGGCAATTTCCTCTTCGCTTAACTTTCATGGCGCATGCGCAGTATCTATTGCGGTTAATGAGCGCTTCCGTCCCGCCAGCCCAAATTCATTTTTAACCTACTTACAACAGAGCAATTTCAACTACAATACGTACATTAGTTCTGCACACTATGCGCATTGTATAAAATCATTCATCATTGCAATGACGTCAATATTAACGGAATAGTCAAGTGTCAAACCTGAGAAGTGCGTTTTACGCTGTCCGCCATCTTGCTACATAGCGGACGTCCGTTGCGAGAACAGTTCTCATGCTTAGCATAGCATTCTGTGTGTGGCGGCCTTAAAGTTTCGACGTGATTTGTCTTCTTCCTTAATTTGTAGTTTTAAGTCGTTTGTCAGCCATGGTGCCGATAATCTTCGCGACTTCGCGGCCAGAGGGGGCATGACGATTTAAACAGTCCAAAAATTTTAAATTGAACAGTTGTAATTTAGTATCGAGTGGAGGAGGAGTGGAATAAAGTATTCCAGTCAATAAGCAAGTAGGTCATCCTGAAACACGACTGCACCGAAATTTGTAAGATCACTACTACGTATTCTGTAAAGCGCTCTGCCTTAAAAACAGACCATGAGACCAGGCCTGTAAACTTGGAACAGGATGTAAATTTTCTTTACATTATTCAATCCGAATTTGGTTGAAAAAAAAAATAATGTGCCCAAATCTAATAATTAAAAAAAACTATCACAGCCATGGAAAAAATGTTACGAACTGTTTATTCTCTGAGTGAACAAATTATATCGAGGGTGATGACCTCCGTTTTATACCATCCGTTAAACCGATCAGCGGCGTTCGTGCACGCAACGCATTTGTAATGAAAACAGATACACTAACTTGAATTTCCTCCAAAATTATTTATAGAACGCACTTATGAAACGTCATAGCCTAATTCATGGAATATTTGAAGAGACATCGCACCCATGGAGATATGTTGCTATGGCTATCCTTTCAAGCTCCCACCTTTGGCACAACGTATCTAATCGAAAGTGATACGGTTTCTGGTAATGTCGTAATGATGCAACAGTAGCTTTAAATGTGGTCAATATGATTACATACGAGTATAAATTATTCTTCCAATTTAAATTTTAATATATTATGTAGATTGATTTGGTATCGTCGTTTTTTTAGTCGTTGCTCTTGCTCAGATAAAATAATCACTTTTCACTTAAACAAAAACCTTTCACTTCAATCTCAAAATGTTGATTTTCCGCCAACTAATTGCTGCGAAGAGACAACGCTTGGGGGTGATAATTGCCCACGTGTAAAAGCGATCAATGAACACAATTAAAACATTTATATTGCGATTCTGTATGCGGCGCGATATTATAATACATGTTGCTTCTGTGGGGGAGCCTTATTGGAGCATTTCACGATAGGTCCTGCATATACGACTCTTTATCTATCTCAGATTCATCCTTGATTATTAATCATACATCGCATTCCGGAATCATATTTCCTTAACATTAATCCGAGGCAAATGTATTCACCGAATAATAATACAGTGTGTTTCAAAAAGGACTTTACAACTTTGAAAATTCATATAAATTTAATGAAACAAGGTACAGAGCTGGTTTTGGTGTTGTTTTAAAGGAAAACACTTCAAGTTTTTTTTTACTGTTGCCGACTTCGATTCTTCAAACCAAAACACACAACTAGCACACTCGGTTCCAGTGAAGGCAGCCATCTTTAACGTAACTGCCGCTAGCGCTTGTGCGGCTTATGCGGAGCGATTAGGCACTAGCGGACTACGCGAGTCAAAACTTGATGTGTTTCCCATTTAGTTGTTTTTAGCGAGATACTTCCCTAGTCATAATGGAGACCATATTCAAATTTTATATTTTGATTTCAGCGTCAGTAACAAGTATGAAATAAATATTGTAATATTAATGGCGCAAAGATATAGTTACACATGACCAACATTCTCAGTAATTAAATAAATAATGCTACATAAGTCTCAAACTTGACTCATTTTTTCCCGCCGTACGGCTGAAAACCCTTCAAAACACCAGGGTTATTTGCGATTCAGTAAAATTTACTGTGGTGAGTAATAGATTATTTTTTATAAATAGTTAAGAAAACGTGCAATCTACACACAGTTTTTTGACGAAATCTAGGAGCTAGAAGTTCCTAATTTTTTTAAATATTCTCCCTCTGGAGCGCTCAGCCATAATCCATCCCATGTAAAACAGCTTACATTTTTAGGCAAATTGCTCGAAAAGTAGTTCGGAAACGGGTTGATATTTTGATATCATTGCAAAGATGAGAGTTTTTTCTTTAAAATGAGGCCAAGTTCATCAAATTCTAGGTTAAGTGATTTTTCGCTCTCAAGCGTCCTTAAAACAATACTAAAACGAGCTCTGTACCTTTTTGGAATAATTTTATATGAATTTTCAAAGTTGTAAAGTCCTTTCTGAAACACCCTTTATATTATTTGACCTAAACTTATGATATTCGCACCACCTATACTAATAAGATTTTCCCGACTGGGTATTTTTATAGGTTTAGTAACTGGCGATTGATTCTTTCTCGATCGGTTGGAGAGAGATAGAGAGTTAGTTAACCTGAAGTCCGTGGGTAAGATCTCGGTGGCGTAGTGATTGACGAGGCGGGCCGCGAACTCGGCGTCCAGTTGGTTGCTTGCGTCTCCCGGCGTCGCCGCTTGGTGGAAGAGGGCGTTGCGGACGCTCAGCTCGTGAGACCCGCCGCTCCGGAAGTGCGGCAGCGCGGCTCGGAACGAGGCGTGGAATGCGCCGGAGCAGCCAGGGCCGGGCGCAAGGATGGCGAGCAGTTGCTCCCGGGTGCGGCCCCTCGCCGCGAGGGCGAGTTGCCCCAGGGCCGCCGCGAGGCCCACGGGCGAGTGGAGCAGGTTGGTGCCCGAGGGGTCGCGCAGCAGAGACTCGAAGCGCGTGGAGATGCGGAACATGGCGTCGACGGCTGCGCGGACGTCGAGCTGCGCAAGAAACAATGGATCCTTCAGTCGTCACCGATGCCAATGTGCACTTGAATGAAAGTTACAGTTAAAAATACGTGGTAAAAAACACTCGCCAACACTGCTTGCAAATATTTTCTGCTGGTCTGCAAGCCACAGCCTTTCTCAAGGAACTAACGTGGACTCTGGCTCAGAGAGAGGCAGAGGCTTGGGACCGTCCAAAAATATATCTGGAAGCAATGCGCCGTGAAGACTCTTGCCTTCCTTGTTTTGGAGAGGTTTCCTTAAAATGGCTCCACTGCATACCCTTTTCTCGCCTTTTCATTTCTGGATAGGCACTGTCCATTACGTGATTCTATTTTACTCAATTTCGGAAAATACATTTGTTTGACATTTGACTACATTAAATCGCCTATAGAAAAGTTTAGATACTCCGATCGTGAATGGAACCATGGACTCATAGTCGACACTTTAGGCTAAAGTATCTTTACATTTACTTTATGCGTTTCATAGACGTCACTTTAGACGAAATAACGCCAAAGTGTCACTTTACCGCAAAGTGCTCCCCGGAGCTCACTTAAGATGCTTTAGTGATCTTTAGAGATAAACAAAAATGGATGCGCTGGTTGTAAACGAAGTTGAAATTCTTGTCGACTGGGTTGATATCGCCGAGGACATGGAAATGCTGGTGAGAAATCATCACCGGAGGTATGTACATGAAGGCCGTTTTACATGGTAAATTAATTTGCACCATCTACAACTGCGTGAACGCCTGTATCAGGAAATTTTACCGTGTAAAACACTTGTGCGATTGTATTAATGGCTAAACGGAAAAAAGAACCTGTTCTAACTCCATTCAGACAAACACATTTTCGTTCAGTTTCATACATTCGTTTGTACAAAAAATCGCACCGTGTAAAATGGCCTTCGAGACATGGAAAATCCGGTTGAATATTTCCGGGAAGATGAATTTATTCGTCGGTTTTCAAAGGATGTCGTTCAAATTTGTCGTTGCATTTGCGTTCAACATCCATAATCCACCCAAAATTATGCTAGCCATTACAAAAACGCGATTATTAAACTTACAAACCTATCAGATAGGACTGAAGACGTCACATTGTGGAACAGCGTAATATTCACGACAACCGATAAAAATATACTTTGTCAATTCCACACAATTTTAATTGAACCGACCACTTATGTCATTATCAAGGAACAAAACATAACTGAGCGCAGCCTCTTTTACATTCACTATAGAGGTCGTAAAGACGTGACAATGTGGTGGGGGAGAGAGGGGGGGGAAATGTCGGTTGAGAAGGGTAGTAAGAAGATACTAAGATAGTAAGGGAGGGGGAACCGGAGGAAGTGACCTTAGCTGAAGGGTGAGTTACGTGCAAGTTGGTATGAGTCAGCTGGGGGGAAGGAAGATTTGAGGGGAGGGGTGAGTGGGTAGGGGGTATATAGTCATTACATAAAAGAGTTCTTTATCCGGGCTATCCACAATCTCAAGCTGTTCAAGGAAGTTCAATTTTAGCCCTTTGTTACAAAAGTGTAAAATTTTAAGTTTAAAATCACCGGTATAGCACATTTCACATAAACGTTTTGAGAACCCAGATTTGTCGTCATGATTGATAAAACAATGTTTATGTTCATTATTACGAATTGAAAACTTTCTGCCTGTTTGACCAATATATCTCTTGTCGCAATGTGTACATTTTCACATGTAAACATCACTCCTATCCATCACTCTTCCGATTGTTCTTTTGAGTTAAACAGAAGTTTACCAATGATCGTGGAACTGTTCACAGATAATGTTATACTGTCTTTAGGGAATATATTACATAGTTTGTATATGGTTTTATTTACAAAAGGAAGCACACACCATCTCTAAGGTCTGTTGACGATAGCAGAAAGGTTTGTTAAATTATTAATAGTGGTCCTTGTACGTGCTCTGTCAAGAAGTTTTAAAATAAAAGAATCGGCGAAAAGATTTGCTAAAAGTTTAATGATATCAAGCTCCTTATTAAAGTTATCTTCAGTCGTGGGGATGTTTAGCATTCTATAAGTCCACGATCTAAAAGCTGAGAACTTGTACGTTTCGTCAGTGCCGTCTTTAGGGCTGGGCAGACCGGACCCAAGGGCGTCGGGGTATTAAGGGGCCACGAGGTATCAACCCTAGTGAAAAAGTAACAAACATGATTTTCAGACTCAAAAAAAACTTAAGCTCTGAATTTTTGTTCTTCTTATATGCTTCAGACAGTGTGTGTATAGGGGAGAGTGGGGCAAAACCGACCTGAAACCGACCCCCATTAAATTTTCGCTATGCGTGCTGCTATCATGCGGAATGAACGTTAACTAGTTGATCGACAGCCATTACGTGAATGCGGAGTTGTTTCCCGTTCCAGTCAGACGCATTCTCGCGTTGCAACATTGTCCCTAAAATATTAAGAGAGTTTTGACCAGTTTATGCGTTGGGAAGACTTCACTCTGCGTTCTACGGGTTTGAAGATTTACCATCGGTTATTATAGGGGAGAGGGGGGCAAAACCGACCTGCTAAGCATTAAACATTTAAGAAAAAGCTATTTGTTGATGTTTCTTTATAAAATTTATTTTTACTGTGTCCTTAAGTATAAAAGAAGCACTGTGTTCAGTATAATAGACGTATTCCGAATGTTTATATTAAAAAAAAATTTGTTCCCAAAGTCTGCAAAATGACTGTTTTGCCCCATGGGTGGGGTAAAACCGACAGCCATATAAATACCGTACACAATATTTTATGATGACAATTTGTTTGAGTGTATAAGAAATGACACTATTTTCTTAAAGTATGTCTCTTAACCTATAAAATTAACACTTATGTCCTTTCAGAATGTAAAATAATCATTTTTTACATCTGAAAATGGGTTAAACAAAACGGAAATCTTACGTTTCAGTTGCATTAGGATATGAAGCATAAGTAACATATTTTTAAAAAGATTGAGGCATACCGTATAAACCTAAGCATAAACTCATAAAGATGTACGAAATAATTAATTTTAATACAGTATGTATCTATGGTGAAAGAGCATTCATTGGGGCGTGGGGTAAAACCGACCCCAGTCGGTCCTGCCCCACGAGTCTGTGTCGGTTTGCCCCGTGGTACATTTCCAAACTAAAATTGCGATTTTAGTTTACCTGCAACATATATGGCATTCATGGTCACACTAAATTAATCTACTAACATCGGCGAATTCAGTAGTTCCTACAGTTATACCCATATTTGCTCTCTCTGCAACACTGTAGCAGTTTTCCCACTCATTATTAGAGAAATCCAAACATTCCCCGTCCTCAAGGCCTGGTTACACGGTCCATGAGAATGTACAAGTTTCTGTACATTTGTGTGAATGGTTTCATGTACAGAGTCTTGTACATTTATATGGACATGATCAATGAATAGGTGGCTACACGGTACATTTTTTCGGACAAGTTTTCGTACATTTTCTGATGCGCATCATGCGTTTTCGTTGTTTTTCCTCATTTTAAACCGTTGGCGCGTTATTTAAACCTTTTTTTTGACATGGAAACGACACATTCAGTTGTCATTTGGCTTGTGTTGGTGGTTTATTTGGTTTCGAATTGTTTTTTGGATTTTGACCTCTTGCTCGTTGCTTGCAACAAACAAAGCCGCCAACACAAGCCAGATGACAACTGAATGTGTCATTTGCGTCGTCTGCCACCAGGTGTCACTGTAATGAGGTCAACTTGTACGATTGTCTGAACGAAATTAGAACTGGTTCTATTTTCTGTTCAGACATTCATACAATCGTACATTTTGGTGTGGTTACTACACGGTGAATTTTCCTGTTCATCCTGACATTCACACATTTTCTTGTACATTCTCATGTACCGTGTAACGAGGCCTTTAGAGAGCCCGCCGCAACGTTGGCACCCTAATGACCCCTCCCCAGCCCCCATACCCACTGAGATATATCTGAGGAAGCTACAAAAACAAATTACATTAAAAATGAAAAAGATAAGAGCATCAATTAAGACTAAAGTTCAACTCTGTGCATTAGCAAATCATGCAATTACAAATAGTCAGTCATTTAAATTCGAAGAAGCCAACATTTTAGACTCAGAACCAAAATTATCAAAAAGATTATTCAAAGAAATATACCATATATATCCAGAAATAAAAAAGTTGCAATAAAAGAACAGACATTACTTATCTTAGCAAAATTTATCATAATTTAATAAATGACACATAACTTTTCAACAAAGAAATAGATCCAAGCAACCGAATTAAAATTGTAAATAAATAAAAACAGCACCAAACTTTAAAGGTAACAATCTTGAATATGTCTATGTATTTTTTATATTTAATGTCTGTAAATTTACAATTATGTAATCAAAACAGAACTGTCAATCATTTATCATCGTGCATCATTTGTTTATAGCCCAGAAGATGGATGAATAAACATCCGAAACGTCGGCAAAAGTTTAAAAATAAAAAATTATTTGACCTATACTCATGAAATTTGCACCATGTATAAAAATGAAGGTAAATCAATTTTGAAGCAAATTAAAAAAAAAATGAAAATACCTTATGACAGTATTATGGCACGACCTACTACTCCGGGTCAATGATACAAGCAAAGTTTTACAAATGCAAAAATTTAGATTTATGCATCACATTCTGCCTCTTAAATTCTCTAGGAATACATTTGTTGAGCTTGAGAGAAAAGTTTAACTTTTTTTAGAGAAAGCCAAAGATTTTAACGACATATGCGAACCGGTGTCTACATCAAGTAAATCCAACGAGAAGCGTGAGGTTAACAACTCTCTTTGAGGGTCCAAGAAGTGATACATACGCAGTTTACTGAAGAAGGAAATTTGAAAATATTTTTAACCAGAGATCGATTCTCTTTGTTTCAATTAATAAAGATATTCCGCATATAAAACTGTAAACAATAATTTCAAGTTTTTCACATTACTTAGAGAAATAAACTGTGATCAGATAAAAATGAGTGTGAAAAACTTGCCAAAAAATATGACAAAGACATTTCTGCTGACAATTTAATATCAGAGTCCTTACATTACAAACATTTTCTTAGTGAAGCTAAAAAATGCAATGAATGAAGTTTTATTAATTCCAAAAATTTATTTGCATTTAAAAATTATTGTTTAAGTTGCACTTTTCCCAATATTGAAATTAGTCTTAGAATATTTTTGAGGCTTATGATAACCAATTGCAGTGGTGAACGTTCGTTTACAAAACTAACATCATTGAAAAATGATCTACGAAATTCCATGACTCGATCAAAAATAAATAATCTGATTTCAATGAATATAGAATCAAATTTACTCAATTTATTTAACTTTTAGCACATCATTGCTGGTTTTGCTCTGCTCAAATATCACGAAGAAAATTTTGTAAAATTGTGTCTGATTTTGAAGCTGACTGTGACATAATTTTGAAATTCCCATGTTATATAAATTATTCATCTATTAAAATAATATTTTCCTAAAATTTATATTGTAAATAATTCATCCTAATCGCGTGGTATCAATTAATTTTAACTTTAAAAAATAAATTATACATTACCTGCCAAATGGAATGGAATTTGAAAATATATAGGTTTTGTGAATATGATCGATGAAAAAAATAATATCAGCATTGAATTATTATTTGACTTATTGTTAGCAATTTAAAATAAGTCAATCGCGTATTTTGTGTATTATTTGAAATTGTGTTTATGCTGTGCCCTAAAAAGGGCCTTTCACACTATCTCGGACCCTGCAGGGGCCTCTCGATCACGAAAGACGGCCTAAGGCGTAAGGTGACATATGTTTATTGGTTCCCATGAATATTAGAAACCTAACAAATTACTCTAAAATTAAGATGAAAAAATTAAGGAACAAAACCAACGTTAACTTCCTATTGCTATAACAGACAAACGATTATTTAACTTACAAACCGAATGGCAAAAACGCGACTATTAAACTTACAAACCCAGTGACATAAACGCGATTATTAAGCTCAGAAACCCAGCAAATTACTCTAAAAATGATTTGAAAAATAAAACAAACATAAGACCCCTGCGGGTAGGGGGATTGAGAATACTCCCGCAGTATCCCTGCTTGTCGTAAGAGGCGACTAAAAGGGCGGGGAGAAAACCCCGAAAACAAACCCCGAGCCAGTAAGGGTTGAGCCCGGACAGTCTTGTGGGTCAACTGTCTGTGTGCGGCCACACCACCTGGCCTGCGATCCACCCGCATGTTTGCCGTGTGCGGAGACCCGTAAGGAGGAGAAGGGGATCCTGGAGGGTGATGTCCGTGGTTCCCAGCCAGGTGTCGGATGCCCGGTATGGACTATGGGCCAATACCCCTCTTTGGCCCCGGATTCTGTGTAAACGGGCGGCCGGGAGCTAGCCACTCCCGGTCAATCGGCTTCCGATACGTTCGGTGGCGAGTGCCAGGGAGGTCTGCGTAGGGCGGTCGGAGATGCACGAGTTTGGTGGGCTCGTGCGTCGAAGATCCAACCCGAAACAGGCAACCACCTCTAGGGTGCTATATCCCTCGGGTAACCCTGGCGACCGCACCGGTTTGCGGAGCGGCGTCCCAAATGTGTGGCTCCATGGTGGGTGGGGAGCCCGAGGGAAGAATCTATCATTGGTATGGAGGGTAAAATTCAACCACCATCAAAGCGATCCCGCCCGGATACGGGTGGGGGAGAAACAGACTCGTCCGCCTGTAGGCGGTTTCTAATCATGAAGTGCGCGAAAGAAGGGGAGACACTTAAGCGAGTGTCCCCCTTTCTCATTAGAAAGGTTCTATCGGCTGCAGTGCCCGGAGATTTAAGGTCTGCAAAGAAGCTGCGTGACGGAAGCCTCTTAATTGAAACGACCACTCCGCAACAAAGCGACAAGCTGCTATTAATGCAAAATCTCCATGATATACCAGTTCACGTAGAGGTACATCGCACCCTCAACACCAGTCGGGGAGTAAGATCACATTACGACCTGCTGTACGTTGAAGTCGATGAGATCAAGAGAGAGATGGCTTCTCAGGGAGTAGTTGATGCTCGTCGACTAACAACGAAGCGCGACGGCGAAGTAGTAAAGACTACCTCAGTCGTTTTAACATTTGCGCGTGACAGTCTCCCCGACAAGGTTTTCGTCGGATATGAATCGGCACCAGTGCGACCATTCATACCGGTGCCCATGCGCTGCTTCCAGTGCCAACGCTTCGGCCACGTCGCCATGCGATGTGAGGGCAAGGCCACCTGCCCGCGCTGCAGCCTGGAGGAGCATGAGGGTGCTGAATGTACCAAAGATCCACGTTGCGTGAACTGCGAGGGTACGCTTCCAGCGTATTCTCGCAAGTGTCCGAAGATGATCGAAGAACGAAAGGTCATAGAGATTAAGACAATTGATAAAATCCCTTATTTAGAGGCAATGAAGAAGTTCAGAGCCCTTGTAGCACCGACCTTTTCTAAATCCTTTGCTTCCATAGCAACTGTAAAGAAAACCACCCAAGGAACACAGACCGACAAGATTGAGAATACGAAGACAGCCGATCCGAAGGAAGCAGCCAAGCCGGCTAAGGCAACAAATCCGGCAAATAAAACACAAGCCACCGTTCCGGGTTCTCCTAAGAAGAACCCCACTATAACCACCGCCGGGGCCACGCAAAAGAAGCGTGGCAACTCAGTATCCCCCGGACCATCTGGTTTAGCCCGACTCCAACCGGAGTCAATGGAAGAGGACGAATGTCTCTCGGAGACAGAGATCCTCCGGGCTAGAACCAAAGGTAGGAGGAGAAATCGCATCAAGCGTTGATCCTCCAACTGTGTTTTACATTTTAAAATTAATTAATTAATTTATTTTTAAGTTTTATATTCTTTGTGGCTTTTATATTACAGTGGAACTGTCATGTTTTTTATAGGCATAAGGAGGATCTGGCTATTTTAATACGGGATATTAACCCATCTTGCATATGCCTGCAAGAAACCCATTTTAAAACTACCGACAATGGTCTTTTAAACGGTTTTAAAGTTTTTAGATTTGACGATACCAGTGGTCAACGTGCCCAGGGTGGAGTGGCAGTTGCTACTAGGGAGGCCCTTTACACCTCCCGAGTGCAACTGACAACGCCTTTTCAGGCAGTCGCAGTGACGGTACATGCCCCAGAGGCTGTGACATTATGTAATGTTTACTTGCCAGAGGGGGCACCGGTTTCCCGATTCAATCTTGACGCCCTTATTCGTCAGCTACCGAGACCTTTCGTTTTAGTAGGGGATTTTAACGCTCACGATACCCTTTGTGGTAGTTCTTGGGAGCAGTGCAACCGTAGGGGCCAGGATTCATCTAATTTTAGTAAAGATTTTAATTTAGTTTTAATGAACAATGGGGAACACACCCGTTTTAACTCTTTTAACGGTCAGTTTTCTACAATCGATCTTTGTATCACGTCGAGTATCTTGACGAACAAGCTTCACCTGACTGTTCATAATGATCTGTGTGGGAGCGATCATTTTCCCCTTTTAATAAATAGAGAAAATAATTTTAACCCAAATTTTATCATGCCGGGCAACTGGATTGTCCGGAAAGCCAACTGGCCGGTTTTTAAGGATACGTTTTATTACGAGTATGACGAAAGCCAAAACGGTGTTTTAAACATAGATAAATTAACGTGCAGCATCATTGAGGCAGCCAACAGCAGCATTCCAAAGTCAATGCGAAACATTCTTAGGCCTGCAGTCCCGTGGTGGAACGAGGAATGCGCAAGAGCCATTCGTCAGCTCTAAGAAGGCTCTAAGAATTTTTAATAAATGTCCCACGGAGACGAACCTTGCTTCCTTTAGGCACCTCCGAGCCAAAGCTCGAAGGATCGTGAAGGAAGCGAAAAAAGCCTCCTGGATGGAATATGTATCCAGCATTAATTACAGAACACCCCTGGCACAGATCTGGAACAAAGTAAAACGTATTTCGGGAAATCATTATCAGCTCAGCGTCCCTTTCCTCAACGTCGGCGGCAACGTATTGACATCTCCGTCTGCTATTGGTGAGGTCTTCGGTGAGTTACTCGCCAAAACATGCAGGGACGCCACGTATGAGGAAGCCTTCCTCTTCATCAAGAGACGCACAGAATCCTCCCCACTCATCTTTACTGAGATGCGTACAGTGGCAGAGTATAATATCCCTTTCTCCCTCTGGGAACTACGATCTGCCTTTGAAGACTCCCGAGACACAGCCACAGGGAATGGAAACACGTTTCTCCGGAATATTCCGGAGAGGGCACTGTTGGAGGACGTACGCTCCCTCAACCAACTTTGGGCTGAGGGTAGCTTCCATACCTCCTGGCGGGAGTCCATAGTTGTATGTACCCATACTCAAACAGGGTAAAGATAGAGCTGACCCGAACAATTACAGGCCTATTTCTCTTACGAGTTGCCTGTGTAAGGTAATGGAGAAAATGGTGAATCGGCGCCTCGTTTGGTGGTTGGAGCGTCAAAATCTCTCCACTGTCCAATGCGGTTTTAGACGTGGCCGCTCGACCGTTGACCACCTAGTCAGTGTCGACAATTATATCCAGGAGGCTTTTCTTCTCCACCAGCACGTCGTGGGGGTCTTCTTCTTCGACATGGAGAAGGCATAAGACAGGGTTTGGCGGCGGAAGATCCTAACGACGCTGCACGAGTGGGGCATGAGGGGAAATTTACGTGTTTTTATAAATAACTTTTTAAGTGATCGTTTTTTTAAAGTTAAGATAGGCAAGCACCTATCTGAACTCTATTCCCTAGATAACGGTGTGTCCCAAGGGTCCGTTCTAAGTGCGACACTTTTTGCCATTGCTATCAATGATATAGCAAAGTGTATCAAACCTCCTCTCTTGGGATCACAATTTGTGGAAGACCTAGCAATATTTTGCAGGTCGTCCAAACTTATTAGCGCGGTCAGAGTAACCCAGCTGGCTCTGAACAGACTGGAGAATTGGTCCCAGAGAAATGGATTCAAGTTTTCTACGGAAAAGTGCAAGTGCGTCCATTTTTATCGTGTGAGGGGAGTCTACATTCCACCAGCACTTTTACTTGGTGGTAGAAATCTACCCTATGCGGAATCAGTTCGGTTTCTCGGTATGACCTTGGACTACCGACTCAACTACCGTGATCACATACGGGGTTTAAGGGACAAAAGTCTACGGACACTAAACATTTTAAAGTTTTTAAATCACTCATCTTGGGGTGCCGACCGCAGGTCATTGCTTTTATTATACCGCGCACTCGTGCGTTCCAAGCTGGACTATGGGTCGTTCGTTTACAACTCCAGCCGCGATTCCTATTTGAGACCTCTGACATCAGTGCACAACGCAGGGCTTCGGATATCTACTGGTGCTTTTCGGACCAGTCCGGTCCTCAGCATCTATGCTGATGCCGGTGAACCGCCGTTGTCGCACCGTAGAAACATTTTAATGTGCTCCTATGCGGCCAAGATTTTAGCGAGAAAGAACCATCCGTGTTTTAACGTGATTTTTAACCCCCGATTTTTAGAACTTTTAGCAGACGGACAAGGGCCACCAAACGGCTTGGTGTTCGCTTTAAATTATTTATTCAAGCAACCGGGTTAAGGCTCCCAGATTTATACCCGATTGGATACTCTAGTTACCCACCTTGGATAATTCCGTCCCCTGAAATCCACATGGGTCTCAGTAGACGCCCGAAAGCTTACACCACTGATCTAGAATACCAGCGTCTTTTTAACGAATTTCTCTTTCGTTACTCCGACTTAATTCCCATATTCACTGATGGTTCTAAGTCGGATGCAGCTTGCTCATCCGCGGTTACCTCCTCTCACCACGGGGTCATCGAGGCCAGACTCAGCCCGCTGTGTAGCATATACACAGCCGAGCTGCTAGCAATTAAGATGGCTCTCGATGGGATCGGGAAGAGTGCTAAAGCGATTGTCATTTGCACGGACTCGATGAGTGCTCTTCAGTCCATTTCTGGCTTTTCATCCGATCACCCCATTGTCCAGAGCATACACTATAGCCTCCAATGCCTTAATAGAAGAGGAATTGCTATAACGTTCCTCTGGGTCCCTGGACATGTGGGAATTGCCGGGAATGAGAAGGCGGATGCAGCTGCAAAAGAAGCTCTAAATATCCCTGAGCCGACGTTGACGCTGGTACCCTACCAGGACCTGCAAGCTTCTTTACGTAAAGTAGTCCTAGATCAGTGGAGTAAACTGTGGAGTGATGTCCCGAACAATAAGTTACGGACAATTAAACCGGTAACGTCAGGGTGGCCCACTTCCATCAGGGATAGTCGCAGAGAGGAAGTCGTCATCACACGTTCAAGAATCGGGCATTGCGCCCTGACCCACTCGTTCCTCTTTACAGAAGAGAAAATTCCTCCTCGATGTGATGACTGTGACCGTCCTCTCAGTGTGCGACATATCCTGATGGAGTGCGACAAATATCGGGACACACGAAACAGGCTAGGCATCAGTGGCGACCTAGAACAAGTTCTAGGCAACGATGCCGATCGACTAAACCATGTAATTTCCTTTTTAAAGGAAACTAATTTAATAAGCAAAATCTTATATATTTTTATATTTATTATATTTATATTTTTTATATATTTGGGCTTTTAATGCTACCTTTTGTCTAGATTTATATCATTCATATTTTTTTCTTTATATTTACTAGATTGTGCGTGGTGCAAAGTGACCATAGCTGTCGACGCACCCTATAAATCCAAATCTACCTAAAGCGAAAATAAATTGTGAACGAGAAGCGTTAACTTTGTAATTCCCCAAATAGTTATTATAAATATTAATTTCATTCGGGTTTCATTCCGATTTCATTCGTATTTCATTCCATTCAGTTTTCACATCATTTCTAATGAACATATGTTGGATGACAAAGTTACTGCTTTTAATTCACAATGCTAAGCAAATTCCATCAAGTCGCGCCTGAGACTACGGAACATAACCAATGTATTAACGATCCCTAATCCCGAAACTGCGACAGAAACGCGAAACACAAACTTATAAAAAAAACAGCAAATGACTCTTAAACGAATTGAAAAATAAACAAAACCAAAGTTAACTTTACAAAGGTAACACTTTGCTATATTTACCAAAATGTTAACCTAAAAAGTCAACACAATATCGAAACTTATTGACGTATCTCGACTTATTAAAAAACAAAAACTACGCTACGTATTTATTATATTAAGAGACAAGAAGTAAACCCCTAAACTTAAAACGAAATTCCTTAAAATTCGCACCTTACTACGTTAAAAGAAGGAAATTCAACCCAAAAGAAGAACAACACCGGGAATGCCACAACCTCTCGGAGGACGAAATCATAGATACTTGAATCTGGCGAAAATGCAACGTTTGTCAACTGTTTCCGAGACTATTTGTTTACTTCCATTGCCAACATGCCAGTTTTTCATTGGGAAATACACTGTGGCAGCTTAAGTGTCACTTTTTTAAGTGAGACACTTTTGGCAACTATGAAACGCACTTTACGTAAAGTATCACTTTATACTAAAGTGATTCTTTACGAAGGTGGTCATTGAAGTCTCGACTATGTATCGCACTTTTAGACGCTTTACCGCGAAGTTTACCACTGATAATTATTGTAATTATGAGCATAAAATCTGGCCTAATATCTATATTTAATGGAATTCTTTCTAACGATGATGAATTTCTAGAAGACGTTCTTGGACAGTTCTGTGACGATCCCGCTTCACGTCAACCCACTGGCTGCAATCCGCGCTTGTGAAACTTGCATTCTTGGAACTGCTTGCTGCTGCTTCTACGAACCTTGATAATGACCCACTGACAGTGGATAATGACCCGTTGATAGTAGACGTTGGCTGATGCCCCCTAACTGCTGTTGATTCGTAGGAACGCCGCCGGCCAATGGGGATGAACTGTCGAAATGCATCTGTTTCTTTCGAGTCCTTCGATTGTGTTCTGCATTTAAACTGCAAACCTCGACTCTAAGGCTTCATTCGCCACGACACTCGTATTGGGCGGCAGTGGAAGTGGTCTATTTCCATATCGGTCCTTTCTGCTTGGACGGCTTGTGCTCTGTCTGTCTATTGAATCGCTCGAGCAGATCTCCGTTCTTGTACCCAAAAGCCATCTGGATCTTCTTGTTCAAGACGTGATCCAATTCGGCTCTATCGGCAATCTTTCGAACATAAAATCTCTATTAAATCGTTCACGATCAGATTTGACGCCATTATTTTTCAAAATAATACAATACATAAATATCAAATGTCACTTCTTCAGACAACAACCACTTCATCGTTCACAAGTTAGAAATCCGCCCAGTACATGACAAAAAAACCAATATGGCAACGGTTTGTTGATCAAGGCAAAAGTTCGATGCGCGTTTGAAAGTTGAGCACAGAGCCTTTCAACGCTCCACTTTATTTGATCATTACACACTTGAGACTTCGAATAATCAGCAAAATCAAATTACAATCTTCGGATCGTCGAAACAGACTCGGATACGATACTGGACTGGTACGCTACCGATGGCACTCAACGCACAAACGTCTTTTTTGCGGGAAGGGTGGTTTTCAGGTTCATTTATGAAAGTATTACGTCTAATACTTCATTTTTGGACTGATTTGAGTGGTACTAATACAATCACACGCCTAGGATACTTCCTTCTAGAACTGTCTTCAAAATCCCATCACCCGTTTTTACTTCTTCCATCCACCTGCTCTATTCCCTCCCAATATCATTCAGCAACTTCCTTTCCTCACTCACCATCTCGTATTTCTCTCACTCTCTGTCCATTGCATTTACTCCACTCATACTTCCTCCCCAGGGTCCAAGTCTCCGCACCACGCTGTGTGATTGTTATAGTTATAACTTATTTATTTATTTATTCGCTGCATAGGGATCATTTGGACGGGATGAAACTGGAGTTCAGAAGTTTATTTAGTAAATTTTAAGATGAAAGCTTATGCCAAGTTACTGGGAGTACGTGGCTATCTTCTCCAGGTTGAAGTATGGACGAATCTGTTTGACTGGTTACCCACCGGTGTTAATTAATTGATTCCTTATACCCTCTCTTGGCTACTTTGGTGTCGACGTTTTTCAACTTCTTTCTGTCTCTTCTATTTTCCTTACAATTTCTTCTGTCAGACAGATTCGATAGGACGGGGAGTGCGGCAGGGGTGCCCACTATCGCCGTTGCTTTTTAACGTGTATTCAGAAGAAATGGTAAGGGAGGCATAGGGGGAGGAGGAGGTAGGAATAAAGGTAGGAGGGGAGCTGATAAAATCAGTGAGATTTGCAGATGATCAAGCATTGGTTAGTCAGTCTGCAAAGGGGTTACAGTCAATGGCATTTGAGGTGCATTTCGAAAAGTATGGGATGAAGATCAACCACAAGAAAACGAAAGTAATGAGATTTTCTAGAAGTAAGAAGGCGGGGATGAATATAAGGGTGGGAGGGCAGAAGATAGAGCAGGTCGAGCAGTTTACGTATCTGGGTAGTATTTTGGAGGCGAATGGGTTTAGTGGTAAAGACATCAGATGCAGAATTGCGCTAGCTAAAGAAGCATTTTCGAAGAGAAGGGAATTAGTGAGGGGGGGGGTCTGAGAAGAGACGTAAAGAAGAGGCTGGTGAAATCTCTGATATGGAGCGTGGCGCTATATGTGTCGGAAACTTGGTCATTGAGAAGGGAGGATAAGCATAGACTTGAGGCATTTGAGATGTGAGTTTGGAGAAGGATGGAGAAGGTGAGCTGGGTGGCGAGGAAGACGAACGAGGAGGTATTGGATATGGTGGGAGAGGAGAGGAGGCTTGTGGCAGGGGTGCAGAGAAGGCAGAAGAGATGGATGGAGGTGGTTTTGAGAGGAGAGGGCATGTTGAAGAGAGTGATCTATCTATATCTACAAAATACCCTGCAAGCCACCTGAGGGGTGTGTGGCAGGGGGTGAGTAATCATCAACATGCATTACACTATACCCTAAAGTTAGTGTAACTACGACTAATTACGCATTAGCATAAATCGCGTCGTTGTCAACGTCGTCAGAGAATAGACCGGTTTGGAACTTACATAATAGATTTAGTCTAAATTTTAATCGACGGTCTGAAAGCTTTTCCCATCCCAGTTGCTGCAAAAGGTCAGTAACACTAACGAGATTATCATAACGGCCTTTAACATATCTTGCCGATTTTCGCTGCACGCGTTCTAACTCAGTTTCCAAGCCTATCTCATAAGGATCCCAAATACTGTTAATACCTAGTGATGCATAGGAATCCTTCAAACTAGGGTTTTCGGTGACGATGTTATGCAATGGAGTACGAGTTTTCCTCTTTGACTCTCTGGATGACCACTCAAAGCGATGTCTCACATAAAAAATTGTCTTTGCTTGGGGAAATCGTTGTTCACTACATCAGTTCCCAATTACCCAATGGAGATTTTTACCCCTTTAGGGCGAAAATGCGTGTAGCAGTAACCAGAATTCTAAGAAAAAATGTGTGTAACGATACTCAGAATGGTGCCGTCATACTCGTGACATGCATTAGCGATTTATGCTAATGCAGAATTAGTCGTAGTTACACTAACTTTAGGGTATAGTGTAATGCATGGTGGTGATTACTCACCCCCTGCCACACACCCCTGAGGTGGCTTGCAGGGTATTTTGTAGATGTAGATGTACTGGCGGCATATTCTAAGTGGGGTCTAACGAGGGAGAAGTAGCTGATTTCCCTAACTTTATCGTCGCACTTGCCAAGTACTCTTTTAACAAATCCCAATTTACGATTAGCTTGACCGGTAATTTCTCGAATATGTTTACTCCACGAGAGATCATTAGTCAGTTTAACTCCGAGGTACTTAACCGATTCTACGGCGTCTAGTTTTATGTTGTTTATGCAATAGCTGTTACAAGGAGCGTTTTTCCGTTTCCAAAAATTCACAACAACGCATTTTTTCAGGTTTAATTCTAGCTGCCACGCATCGCACCACTCTTGTATTGCCTCGAGGTCCTTAGTTAGCGCTTCCTTGTCATTAAAGCTACGAATTTCTCTATACAACACTGCGTCGTCAGCAAATAATCTAAGCTTACTGTCAACTTTGTCACCGATGTCGTTTATATACAAAAGGAACAGAAGCGGGCCTATGACACTTCCCTGTGGGACACCCGATGTGACTTTTACTTCATTAGAGATAGCGCCATCAAATACAACCCTTTGCACGCGATTATTTAAGAATTCTCTAATCCAGGAAACTACGTCGTCGTCTAAACCGTAGGATTTTAATTGCATGAGTAGCTTACTGTGGGAAACTTTATCAAATGCCTTTTTAAAGTCAGGAAAAATTGCATCAACTGGAGCGTTATGTTCACCCGAGGCTAAAATATCGAGAGCAAAAAGTGCTAATTGAGTTTCGCAAGATCTTCCCTTTCTGAATCCGTGTTGTGTTTTTGTTAACAAGTTTTCTAAATCGAGGTGTCTCATAACTGAACTAACAATTATATGTTCAAGGACTTTGCAAGAGATAGATGTGAGAGATATCGGTCTGTAGTTCGATGGCTGTTCCTTATCACCGCTTTTGAATATGGGAGTGACATTTGCAATCTTCCAGGCCATGGGTACTTTGTGTTCGTTGATGAATTTACTAAATATATTCTGCAAGTAGGGTGCTATTTCACAAGCTAATTCTCTATACACGCGGGCAGGAATTTCTTCGGGACCTGGGGATTTATTTGGATTTAAGATTTTATCAAGTTTTCTATTCCTTGAGTGCAAATATCGATAGGCGGCATCTTTTGCTGGAAGTGATCATTTAACTTTACGGATGTAATCTGCCTGACTTGGTGAACACACTTTGAAAGTAGGAATTTAATAAGTTGGCCTTGTCCGAGCTGCTTGTTAATAATTCGCCATTTTCGTTTCGTAGTGGAATAACTGATGATCTATTGCCTTTAACTTCCCTTACGTATGACCAAAATGCCTTTGGATTGTCCTGTAATTGTTCTCCTAATGTTTTTCTTTTAAAATCCATGAATGTATTCCGAAAGGCTTCCTTGTAGTGGCTCTAGACAATTTGTATTTTTCAAATATTAAATTTTGATCACTAGTGGACAAATCTCTACGGAGTTTTTTCATCTTGAAGTGGCATACTCTCTGACGTCTCAACGATTTTCTCACTTCTGCATTGTACCATCTTGGTTCGCTGCCCTCTTTTTTTACTTTACTTGGAATGTATTTTCTGATCCCTGAATGTACGATCGAAAGAAAAGCTTTCCAACTACCCTCCGTGTCTAACTTTAAGCTTGATTCCTGGAATTCGGGAAGAGAATTTTTAGATGACTCTTAAACGCATTGAAATCTGCTTTTTGAAAAATGTAGAATTTTCTTCTTTGTTTAAAACTTTTAATGATACTCAAAGAGAACTTTGCAGTAACTACTCTATGGTCACTAATGCCCTCAACAGTGTTTACCTTAATTACTAGTTGCGGTATATTTGTTGCCAATAAATCAAGAATGTTGTCCCCTCTGTTAGGCGTCGTAGCTATCTGATGTAGGGCATTTGATGAGAACGTGTGCAGCAGGGACTCGCATATATCTTTGTCTCTTCCTCCTGATATGTAACTGTATGTCCTCCAATCTATAGACGGCGTATTGAAATCTCCACCTATGATTAAATTTCTTTCGGTGTTCCTGGATGTGATGTTCTTTATTTGTGCTTCGAGTTCTAAAATTGAGGTGACGTCGCTGTTAGGTGGCCTGTAGTATGCGCACACGAATATTGTTTTTGATTTAGGGCATCTAATAGAGCACCATACAGATTCTATGCTGGTATCTGGGACGGTTTCCGCTCGGCTGACTATGGTTTTCTTTACAGCTATAAATACTCCGCCTCCGGTTCGGTTGGACCTATCTTTTCTGTAAACATTGAATGATTTAGGAAAAATTTCAGTATCAGAAATATCGTCCGTCAGCCAACTTTCTGTGCCAATAATGACGTTACACTCCGTGCTATGAATAAGGTGGTGAAATTCTGGAATCTTATTTTTTAAACTACGGCAGTTAACTACTGCAACGACTAATGCTTCATGATTATTGTTTATGCGATTCGGGGTTCAGATAGAGGGGAGAACGCTGTGGGAAGCGTGGAAGAGGAAGGAGGAGGATAGGAATTCTCGGTGAAATAAGAGGAGGTAGAAGATATGAAGAATTGAAGAGGGATCTAATAACGGGCCATCCTTAGGAGGGAAAGCGAGACAATGTCTATGAGGTTGGGATGCAGAATGGGGACTGTCCAAGAACCTACCAATCAGCTGGTAGAATACTTAAAAAAATGAAAGACTCTTCTGCATCATTTTCTTGCGTTTCCCTGCCATAACCGCTAGCAATAACTCTCAATTACTGTTTGAAATCCCCCAAAATCCTGCCAAATGCAAGCAGCGTTGCCACGTCCCATCGCCATATTTCCTAAGGCAGCATGGAAAACCTTAATTTTCACCGTAGAAAGTCGATAAAAAGACGCTCGCAAACGTCTTCGGACGATTGACACGACGAAAAAGATAAATTTAGGGAAACTGTTAAAGTTTATAAACATTTAAATGTACTGCACACGGTCAGTTTTGTGCGGCTCCCCTCCCGCTGCGGGGGCCGGGGAAGTGAGGGGACCCTAGGCCGAGCGAGGTCTCACCACGAGCGAGGATTATCCCTTCGCGAGGTCGACTCACACACCGGCTACCTGTGACCCAGAGTCCGAGTACCTGAGATGTGGCCCCGCTACCACTAACCAAAAATAATTTAATCAATTTCTAATGTTACGTTGATAAAGTCAAAATTTACTACAAGTTCAGTCAATTTCTCGCTTTGCCATAGAAAATTGAGAGAACAAGTGTTTTGTAAAACTGTGAAACAAATTATATAATTATTGTCGCTAATAAATAACTATTAATGAAATAATATTACAATGAAAATAAACCTCTGGGGACCAATTACTTAAAAAAAACATTGGAATTTAACAAAAAATACCCAGGAAGGTCTTTCTTCGGGTGTGTTGGATAATCTCCAAGGCTTCGAGGGCGTCTAATTTATGTTCCTTTCCCTCAAAGTGGAGAATATCTGGGGAAAAATCACTACAATGGTCACTTTCTAGGAGGTGCCTCGCGAACAATGAATGGTCTTTTCCTCCTTCGAAGCACTTTTTGTGTTCCTTGGCTCTGGTGGCGAGGCTGCGGCTTGTTCTTCCTATGTATTGGGCGGGGCATTGGTTGCACTTCAGGGAATAAATACCACTTTTCTGTAGGGAGGGTATATTGTCCTTGGCGTTGATTAGGTGGTTACCGAGCGTAGAGGGAACTGAAAATGCTATGCGGTACTTATCTTTGGGGATTTTCTTGGCCACTGCATAGGAAATTTTTCCGAGGAAGGAAACTTTGCACCACCTCTTTGGTTTTTCTATTGGTTCTAGGGAGGAAATATCGGAGACGGCTTGTTTTCTAATGACTTTTTGAGGATGTTGTCGATCAGCTCCGTAGGGTATCCATTCCTTGAAGCGATGTCCTTGATTAAGTGTAGTTCACGTTCATAAGCTTCTTTCTCCATGGGAATCCTGACAAGTCTGTTAATTGCTGCGTGGAAGGTGGCCATCTTCTGAGCCAACGGATGGCGGGAGTCGGCTGGGATGATTTCGTCCGTGCAAGTGGGTTTCCGGTAAACAGAAAACTGATGTAGTCCGTTGGTGATTTCAATTTTGAGGTCCAGAAAGTTGATGCTGTTTCCATTGTTGATTTACACTGTGAAATTGATTCTTTCATGAACGGAGTTGAGGAATTTTAGAAAAGTATCTATCTGTCTGGTGGTTCCTGTCCAGCAGCAAAGGATATCGTCTACATATCTATACCAATAGAAAATGTTGCCCAAGAGATAATTATCTGAACTAAATAATTTTTCCTCGAAGTGGGACATAAATATTTCAGCTAAGAGGAGAGATAGCGAGGATCCCATAGTCAACCCTTCAGCTTGGTTATAAAAGACATCGTTAAAAAGGAAGTAACTCTGTTTAAGGCACAGTTCGGTCAATAAATAAATTTCTTCAGTTATCACCGGGTTGACTTTTGCTTTCTCTAGGTGATCTTTCATTAACTGTAGTGCTTCTAGTTTCGGAACACTTGTGAATAAATTCTTCACGTCAAAGGAAATTAACTTGGCGTTTAGAGGTACAGAGATAACTTTCAGTTTTTCGGTTAGTGCAAAAAAATTCTTGATACTGCGGGTTGAAGAGAAGGCTGCGTGCTCTCTTATGGCGTGATTGAGTCTGAAGGCTAGCTTGTGGGTGGGAGAAGACACACACTAAACAACGGGTCGTATCGGCATATTTGTCTTATGTGTTTTAATCAGGCCGTACAGTCGTGGTGGCAGGGGGTTTCTTTGGATCAATGGCCTTTTTTCCCTTTCACTAAGTAACCCGTTGCAAGAGTTTATCGCACGACGTGCTGCTTCTTGAAAGGATTTGGTGGGGTCTCTAGTAAGCCTATGGAATCCGTGTTCGGTGAGAAAATCTTGACATTTTTGGAAGTAATATATTTTTGGTAGGATAACTAGCGAACTACCTTTGTCAGCTTTGGTTATAAGAAGGTTTTCTCTCTTGATCGTTTCCTTGAGGCGTCGAAGATTCTCTCGGCTGAAATTAGTATTGGAGGGCAAACTGAAATGATTCACTAGAATTATTGCAACAAGTTGTTTTGTACCGTGGTTTTCTCTTCTCAGCGCAATTTCACAGTCCACAGCAAGGTTTTTGGCGGACATTTGGGACAGTGGAAATTCTGGGGCAAACTTGGTACCTTTGTTCAGTAGCTCCATCTCTTGTGGTGAGAATTGGTGAGAAGACAGATTGACGACTCTTGGGTAGAACTCGAAGTCCGTTCTCGGTGTTGTGGTATCTGCGGTGCTGCTACCAGTCTGGTTGAATCGGAGATGGTTCAACTTGGTCATGATGGTGTTGAACTTCTGGTGCGCGATCTCGTGGGCTCGGGTGCGGGTTTCTTGTAGAAGGTTGTCCAAATCCACAGCGCTAAGTTTAGCGCCTAATTCACCGAGCAGGATGAAGAGGTAATGGGTGATGGCCTCCCTCTTCCTAAACCACAGGCTCAACTCATGTTTGACCCACGCTTTCTCTGCAATTTTCACAGCCGACGCAGACGCTCCCCTCCCACTCTCCACTCTTTTCTATCCCTTTGAAACCCTTAGGCAGTGGCGGATCCAGGGGGGGCTATGGGGGCTATAGCCCCCCCCCCCCCACAGCCACAGTCAGAAATTTATTCCCAGAATAAATTTTTCGCTAAACAAGACAAGAATACTTTATCCCCGAAGGAAGTTATTCAGTCTTGAAAGGACATTTGTTCTAATTTCAAAGAACTGATGTGCCTATTTCATATTAAAACAACCCCTACATTAATTATACCATAGAATTAAGTCGAATCTATCCAAATTCACCGCCGAAAAGACGGGTCTAAAAGTATTGTGTACATATAAACTCTTTCGCATCTTTCGAAACTTTCGTGGCATCTTTCGCATCTGGGACTCAACAGCTGATATAAGCAACAAAGAGGTTAGGTTACATACAACGTTGTTGACGTCTGCCATTGTTTACCCTCTCACCAAGGAGAGTAGAGGACTCTACTCTCCTTGCCTCTCACGTATCACTTTGTTTTCGTACTGCATTTCCTACCCGTTATCGCCTAGTGCACCATGTATGGTACGCTTTGCAAGGTTTGGTTACGGCGGCGCTATAACGCGCTTACATTGTAACGTTTGCTCTGAAATTTCGTGGCTGCAACAATGAATACTTTCTGTACACGTATTATATTGTCTGAATGCCACCTTTTTGGATCAGTTTCTATTATGCGTGGCTGAAGGAAGGAGTGTCATTCTCCACTGGCCAAAACAGGGAACATCAACGTTTGTGTTTATTTTATTCTTTGAAAACGCCTTTGTTACGTTTTATTTAATAAACATATAGTTTTACCTATTTAGAAGAAATAAATAACTTGTGTGCGTTTTTTAGTGATTATGTGCAATAACTATATGGTGTACCATGTATAGTGCGCTAGGCGCTTATGTGATCCTTTAGGTATATCAAGCTTTTCCCGATTTTTTCCTCGCAGTTGCTGGTATAACGCAAACTACTTGGCTAGATTTATCTTTAATGCCTTTTTATACAATATTGGTTGCTTTTTAGGATACTTTGACAAATAGTAGTATTGTTTTCTTTGATAAATTAAGTTTTTTCGAAGTCCGACAGTATAATTATTTATTTTATTGTTTTTCATGTTCAAAGTAGTATGTCCGGTAGTTAGTGTCACCGATCTTCAAAACAGGTCTCATGATAGACGTCAAAAATTTAAAGGTTTCCTTCTCATTCTGTATTAATTTTGAAACTTCGCCTGACCGAGCTTCAGTTGTATGGAAATTAAATAGGCGCTATGCTCCTCCACATTGTCTTAAATACGGGTGAATCCGAAATCTTCTTCGTTTCCTCCTTTTCATTTTTACTATTAATGCACAGAGCAACATGATATGCTCTTCACCAGACGACATCTTCGACCTAAACTACGAGATGTAGGTACATGATGCTTGTCAGTGCCACTTCGATGTGAACGTATTTAACGCTGCACGCTGCGCTGCATGGCAAGCGTCATGCAGCGCACCATGCTACTTGCCACTGCAACCTCGGTGTGAACTAGATTCGTTAAGAGAACTTTTCTACATAAGTTAAGAAATATACTATCGAATTCACTCTAAGAAAATTCAATTCCTTACAGAATTTGAGAACTTTCGTCTGCATGCCTTTGACAAAATATAAAAAGGCGATTGAAGAAATGAACCGACACAACAATCTATCTTACCATCGTTTCTCCGAAGAAAAAGCGCTAGAGTTTATAAAGAACATTGACAGCCGGAATTCAAGCGCAGTCAACATGCTTCTTGATAAGGAGAAGAAAATGGTCATAAAAAAAATGCAAACATTTGGGCCCGATCGTTGAATCTGTTCTCTTCTGTTCACGCAATAGTTTGCCTCTACGTGCACACAGGGACTCCGGTGACATGAGGACAGCCGAAAAACTAGAAGATGCGTTTTCTGGCAGAGAGCGTATTTTCCGGTCATTGTTGGCGATCCGACTAAATGCTGGGTATGAAAATTTGAAATTTCACTTGGAAACAGCACCGTGAAACTGTACTCTGATCAGCAAAACCGAGCAGAATGAAGTTATCGACATCATCGGACAGACTATTCGGTGCAAGGCTGTCGAAAAAATCAGAAAATCCAAATTTTTTGCTCTCATTTGTGATGAAACAACAGATGCAAGTAGAATAGTGCAACTGACTATGTGCGTGCGTTATGTTGATGTAGAGGAATATGTCGTCCGCGAGGATTTTCTTGGGTTCATACGATTAAAATGCACTGTCGGAAAAATATCAAAACGGTGATCTCAGATGAGTTGAAGGCTTTGAAATTGAACATTATCGATCTGCGTGGACAAGGATATGATGGAGGATCTAACTTCTCTGGTAGAGAAAATGGAGTTCAAGCATTAATTTCCGAGGATCAACCACTGGCGTTTTATACGCACTGCTTTAGCCATTCATTGAATCTGTGCGTTTTAAAATGTTGTTAAATCCCTGAGATCCGAAATATGATGGGAACAGTTTCGACGTTGATCAATTTTTTCACAAGTTCATCAAAAAGAACACAATTACTCGAAGACGAAACCAGAGCCAAATCACCGAAATCGAAGAAAACCCATTTGATAACACTTTGCTCCACGCGGTGGGTTGAGAAACACGAAGTGTAAACACGGTTTGTGAGTTCCTGCCATATATTGTACGAGTGTTGAATGATTCGAAGTACGATAAGGACATCGAGACGTCTTCGAAAGCGACACAACTACTTGGTGCAATTGAAAGATTGGATTTCTTGATTGCTCTCCAAGTAATCAATGATGTGAGTTCTCCAATTGTGACTGTCAGTAGGACACTTCGAAATTCTCAACTGCAAATTTCATCGGCTTGTGCTCACATCGAGCAAACCATCAAGCTGTTTCTCGAGACGAGAAAGGAAGAAAAATCGTTCGACGAAATCTTCCAGAAAGCCGAGAAAATGGCTAGTGAGATGGAATTTGAACTGAAGGTCCCTCGCTTTTGTGACCGGCAGAAAAATCGAGCTAACATCCAAACAGAAAGTCAAACAGCTTTTGGATATTTTCGGTGAGTTATTCTAACTTATCTTTCGCGTTTTGTTATATCTTGCTTACTAAAAATGGATCATTTGCTTAAATTTGTAATATTTTTCCTCACGTTTTTTGATTAATCTTCATTGAAATTATCTCGCGGTAAAATTGTAAAACGTTAATCTGGGAAAGTCATTTGTAGCGCATTTCTGGAATGAGAACTTCTAATTAAAAGTAATTAACACTGCTTTTGGGATTACATACATAATGTGTTGAATATGATAAGATGAACGAACCTATTCTTCTTAAAATTTTTAAATAAGCTGAAGCTGACGATTGTAACGAATTACTTTTTCCGCATTACAGAGCTACAATTTTTTACCCTAATTTGGATCATATGATCTCATCCCTGACTTCGAGGTTCAAGGGTGAATGTTTGAAGATTCTATCTCTGAAGGGCTGATCCCAACGCTCCATACCAAGGTAGCCGTTGACGAAATCTTAAAAAATGCTCAAGTATACGAAGGAGATCTATGCGGCTGCAGTGAGACGGAGCTGAAAAATGAAATTCTCCTTTGGCACAAGCACTGCAAGACTACCGCTTTCCAACAAGCTGAAACAGCGATTGATGCTCTGCAAGTCATGAAGCATTATGGCTCGTTTTCCCCGAACGTTGCGACACTGCTACAATTATTCGCTACAATCCCGGTGACTTCAGCAGCTGCAGAGCGTACTTTTTCGACACTCAAACGATTGAAGAGTTTTTTGCGAGCCAACATGGCCGAAAATCGACTCAACGGTTTAGCGTTTGCAAACATTCACAAAGAAATAGGAATAAAGGTTGAAGAAGTTGTGGATACATTCTGCAAATCGAAGCCTCGACGAATTGAAACTTTAGACTGGTCCGTCGATGATTATTAATGTGAATTTTGAAAATTAAAACCTCAACGACTCAAATCTTTAGGCAGGTCGGTAAATGATTCTCTCAACGTGAAAAATTTAATTGGAAGTATGGGTAGTGTCGATTTCAGGGGGACTGCATGGCGGTCAGACCCAGGGAGTCTCCAGAACACCCTCATTAGGAAGGCCCTCGCTCGCTCGCTCGCTAATCCGGATCCTCTCTCGAGGTTGGGGACGCACGAGGGTTGCTCTTCCCGGCAGGTAGAAAGTGACCCCGTGCAGTACAATGATAAAGTTTATAAATTTTGCAATTTTGTAACTTTTTCGCATCGCCATCGAATTCCTTGTCTCAATAAGTTTACGAGCGTCTTTTGATTGACTCTCTAGGATGAAAATTAAGGATTTTAGTGTCAGCATAGAAAATGCGCATATGACACCTGGCAACGTTGCGGCGTTGAGGGTCAGATGGGGCATTTTGTGGCGGGATTTCAAAGGTTTTGAGGCTAAGTCTTCGTGCAGTAGCCTTATGAAAGCTGTTAGAAATCCTCTGCATAATACCCTGCGTCCACCTAAAGGATTTTGGGTAATCAATGACTCTTAAAGGCAATATGCCTGTGCCGGTAGAGCATGCAAAACATACTGTTAGAAATACCTGGAGAATACATAAACATACATTAAGGATAACATAAGTTAGTAAGCTACTCTACCAGTCGACTAAACTATTTCTAATTATAAATCCTGACGCAGCCGTTATAGTTTCTTATCGATCGCGGAAAAAACGAAATTCTGAATCTATCTGTTCTACAGTCTATCTCTCTTATTTTATTTTTATGGTCTAATATACCGTAGTACGTTGGCGATCTTAAAATATGGTCAACTTCGTCGTAAAATAAGTTACTCTTGAATTTACACAATACATCTACATCTACATAATACCCTGCAAGCCACCTGTGGGGTATTTGGCAGGAGGCGAGTGCTCGCCAACATGCAGAACGGAACAGTTGCCCGACATTGAATAAAGAACGAAAACATTCCATGCAAATTGCACCGTTGCACAAATGAACAGTGAACTTTCCAAATTCAGTGCGCACTATTTTTGCTATTTAAAATCGATGGATTCATCTATGAACGCAAAACATTTTCTCAACCATACATGCAAAAAGTATATGTTATGAATTATTCAGTCGCGCACCAACCTCCTCCAACCGTCACATTCACCCTGGTGACGACGGACAATTTACGATCAGCCTGACCGGTTTTTTCCCGAATATGTTTATTCCACTATATCCACATAATACCCTACGAGCCACGTCTAGGGTGTTTGGCAGGGGGCGATAAATCATCAGCATGCAGCATGCAAGAGGATACCCACATGCACATCACACAAGTACTTATGACACATTATCTACTACATACTACTCTTAAAGGACTCTCTCAGAACTATCCGTTCTGCAGTCTAGTTCCCTAATTTTACTCTCATGATCTGATCTACCGTAGTATGTCGGATTTCGTAAAATATTATCAACGTCGTCAGAGAATAGACCGGTTTGGAACTTACATAATAGATTTAGTCTGAATTTTAACCGACGGTCTGAAAGCTTTTCTCATCCCAGTTGCTGCAAAAGGTCAGTAACACTAACGAGATTATCATAACGGCCTTTAACATATCTTGCCGATCTTCGCTGCACGCGTTCTAACTCAGTTTCCAAGCCTATCTCATAAGGATCCCAAATACTGGCGGCAAATTCTAAGTGGGGTCTAACGAGGGAGAAGTAGCTGATTTCCCTAACTTTATCGTCGCACTTGCCAAGTACTCTTTTAACAAATCCCAATTTACGATTAGCTTGACCGGTAATTTCTCGAATATGTTTACTCCACGATAGATCATTAGTCAGTTTAACTCCGAGGTACTTAACCGATTCTACGGTGTCTAGTTTTATGTTGTTAATGCAATAGCTGTTACAAGGAGCGTTTTTCCGTTTCCAAAAATCTTCTTTTGGCTTCATATCTATACTAGTGTTATATCTTAAGTTTCGCTATTTACCATCTATGGGACGATACTGTTGATTTTCGAGTGCAATTATTCGGTGACACGTGTAGGGGTCCAACTTGTACAAGTAAACGCCTCAACTAAGAACAATGATTTTACTTTCAGATTTGGTTCAATGTTTCTCCAGTACACCGTGGATATTGCTCAATAGACGTGTTTTTAAATCGTAGCAATTTCAGTGCAGTTTTATTGAATTATACCCACTTATTGTTGCATATAAAATGTTTTCCCAGATATTTAACACACGATTATATTTTCGTCATTCTGTAGAGTAATGTGTAATAATGTGCATTATAGCGGCTATTTGAGAAAGGAATAAAGTGTGACAGCGAGTGTATCGGTGGATTAGGCACATTGAAGACATAATTAAATCTTCGCTTAGTAAATCATTTTCGGTTTTTTATATTATTCGCATCGCATAATTAAATCTCGGAATCTTCGCTAATTTTGCGGTATATTACTGCATCGTCCACAAATAGTCGATTTTTCTGTTTATTCGTGATATGATACATTTTCCTTGCGATCTCTCAGAAAATCACGAATCAAATCTCCTACTTTTTTGTTTATTCTGCATAATTGTAGCTTGAATACTAGTTTTTTGTGAGGTACCTTGTCAAAGCCTTTCTTGAAATCGAAAAATGAGGCATCGACTTGCTGGACACTCAGCGTCGAATGGTGGTGTTGAGGGTTGGAGGTGTGAGAGGGAGAAAGGGTTGGGGAGATAAAGGGCCTCGTTAAGTTGGCCGGGATTTCCATGCGTTAAAGACCTTCGGACAGCGGGGGGTGTGGCAGTTGAGGAGAGGAAAGGATTAGGTAGGAACGTATCTTAAAGTGCATATTCTGAGAATTTCTGTGCACAGTATTCCACTAGTGATAACCTCCACAGTCCCTCCTTTTTCTAACCTCTTCCTCATTACCAAAATTCCCGGTGACTGAACTATAATAATATTTTACGAAATCCGACATACTACGGTAGATCAGATCATGAGAGTAAAATTAGGGAACTAGACTGCAGAACGGATAGATTAAAGATGTCATTTTTCCCACGAACGATAAGGGACCATAATAGCTGCCATGAGACTTTTACCTAGGTTTGTCGTTAGGTAGTTTAGCTCTTAGTAGTAGTAGTACTCCTAATACTTGAATCCTAATCTGTTACCTAGTACATACTAACAGCACGCCTAGCATGTTTTCTACATGGGTCTTGAGTCCCTGTCCATCTGTGTAGTTGTAGAATGCATGTATATTGACGGTCACTCTCCATTTTGATGACATCTGTAGTGTAGCGGTGCATTCTTGTGAGGCTTCGCCTCGTGACAAGCATTAGCGATTTATGCTAATGCATAATTAGTCGTAGTTACACTAACTCTAGGGTATAGTGTAATGCATGTTGGTGATTACTCACCCCCTGCCGCACACCCCTGAGGTGGCTTGCAGGGTATTTTGTAGATGTAGATGTAGATAAGTGAACACTTAATAGATTCCAAGAAATTTTTATCCCAATCCCCAGTGTCATACCATTCCCAGCGGAAATAGAACCACGTGCAGGTAAATTAGGAATTTTTTATTGCAGCAAAAAAAGACGTTACAAGGCAATGATATTAAGAAAAAGGTTTCGTCTCCCCTACAGGTCAGTAATGATTGAGGAATTCAGTCTACCTATGTTTAGGAATTTTTAACAATATAAATTTCCGATGGGGGCACCCGCGTTTTTAACATTTCACATGGCAAGGTTATTGCTCCAAGACAGGAAATAGTTACATGTTTTCCGCAAGTTTTATGATTCTTCTTACCGTCAAAATAATTACAGCGACTAAACAGGCAGTCAGTAGCATTAGAAGATAGTTTGTGATTGAAGTTTGTAGTTTGAAGGTGATGGTTTAGTATTCTGTAGTCCCTTTCTTCGCACACAAGTGATTCGTGGGATGTTGATTCATGAGTTCTAAAATGTTTCTTTAGTTCAGATAAATTTCTATTATTTCAAAAAATTTACGCTGTAAAAAATTTCTTTTTCTGATAGTTTGTACAACTTGTGCATTTGTTGCTGATACGTAAAATCATGTATAAAACGCGACCATTTGTCAACGCCTTGTTTTTGAAGCACAGGTGTAGTTATCGCACAACCTATCCATGATATCCTCCCCATTCGTTGTGGCGTTAAAGGTCAAAATTATATCACGTATTTCAGTTATTTCACTTAGTTATTCATTGCCATGCTAGCTTGAAATCAAGACAACAGTTTTTCCCTGTTTCTTAATTCACGAAACTAAAGCGCAATTTGGCTAAAACATAACAGACACGGGTTTACATTTTTCTCATGGACGAAATGTGTATGTAAATGCGGTAGTTAAATAATTTTTCTAATAGTATCGCTAAAGTTCGTCGATAGTTATCCATCACTTTTGTAAGAAATTCAATACTAGTGACTCAATTGTTCATGTTCACATTACGGTTTGTGTGCTATTGGTTCGCACATACGTTCAACCACGGAAAGTCCGCGAGTGTTCTCTGAATGCTACCCTTCATCTTGTTTTCCAACATAAAACTCCAGGATGGACGTTAACGCATTACAACATCGCAAGGGCCGTACATTCTAATTCCATATTTGGTCTGTTTATTTGCTATATAATGACGAACTCCACAGTAAATTCCAAGTGCCTCCAACTTCTCGTTCTTCGTACTCTGGGCAGATGAGCTGAATTATTTTTGAAGATTTCAAACATTATATCCAATATCTCTCTCAGGCGTTGGAGCCTACGAATTTTAGGTCAGCCCACTTTGGCCTCTTCGTCATGGAACGTAACACAATGCTGTGGTGATCGAAAACGCAGTAGTGACATGCCAAATAATTAAACTTCCTTGAATCCTACAAAGATCCTCGGCATTTTGATGATTACTTTTATTGGTGCAAAAAGTAGTAGGACGTTCGTGAGTGCTTCAATCTCCTGAGCGTTAGTACACATTTCTTGGCTTCTTACTATACTGTCAAAAAGTATCAACATATTTCCAAATAACTGCTCACTCCCATTATTATTTTGTTTATTTTATTTAATCAAAAATGTCCACATACAGCAAATGTTGCCAATTTACAGTGGCCCAATAATAAACGTACAAAGAAAACAGATAACAGACAATAAAAACATAACATAATAACAGATACCATAACAAAACAGGAAATATCGGAAGGAAACTGAATGAAGAAGTATTGTTAGCTATTTTCAGAAAGATGAGAGAGAGCCATGTTTGTAAAGATGTTGGAGGATAGAAAAAAGGGATCAACGCTCTCAGGAAGGGAATTAAGAAGGGAGGGGAGGCGGAAAAAAAGTGAGCGTTGAGCGAGCGATAATCTAGGAATTGGTAAATGGAATAGATCGTGGGTGCGCGTAGGCGGGGAGGGATTACTTCTCCTTATATTCTTGCTTTTTTGCAGTTATATGTCAGTAGCACGACTTGAATCATGAATCAATGGCATGATGAAAGCGCCAATGTTTTATCTCCTCACATATAGCATAAATGTTATACTTTCGGTCAGTGAGAGCAGTTTTCATACGATCAGTGTAAAAAAAGAAGACACTGAAAAGGATGAAGCGCTACAGTGCATACTTCGCGTGCATCACCAACGAAAAGAAGCGTCAAAGATGAGAATTCCAGCATGGAAGATATTTTTACCGATTGTGATTTTGAGAGTGTGTGGTATTCTTTTAAGTTAGCAGCAACAAGATGTATTATTTGCGCTTACTACAGAGCACCAGATTCAAAACTAAATTCGATGTTATGACTGGAGACACAGCTATATTTACAGATGCAACTCGTTACCTCGGGTTCCACGTGAAATGGAACATGATTTTTAACGTGCATAAGACGATTCAAAATAATTTGAAACCTTTAAATTCTTGTGTCCGAAATATGTGTGGGTGTTATGGAATTCCTTTTTCGCATTGCCGCAAAGTGAACAATTAGCGTATTGAAAGCTTGAAAACACTAATCCTCTGCCCAAAATCCTTTAGGTGGACGGCAGGGTATTATGCAGAGGATTTCTAACAGCCAAGATGTGGAGTTCTAACAGCCAAGTTGATTTCCAAGACCCCATCTGACCCTCAACGCCGCAACGTTGCCAGGTGTCATATGCGCATTTTCTATGCTGACACTAAAATCCTTAATTTTCATCCTAGAGAGTCATCAAAAGACGCTGTACTGCACGGGGTCACTTTCTACCTGCCGGGAAGAGTGACCCTCGTGCGTCCCCAACCTCGAGAGAGGATCCGGATTAGCTCGCGAGCGAGCTAGGGCCTTCCTAATGAGGGTGCTCTGGAGACTACCTGGGTCTGACCGCCATGCAGTCCCCCTGAAATCGACACTACCCGGAAGTATTATAAGAGAGTGCAATGAGTAAAATATTGTAGCCTTCGAAGTGGATGGCAAAATTATAATTTTAATGCTCAGTCGTTTATATTGTCGAGTTTATAATTGGATATTATAAAATGTTCGTAATAAAAATTCTATTCGTTGAATTTAAAAATGTATTGACACAAATTTTACTGAAGAAAATGTTTTCTCTGAAAAGTTTAAATGAGTAAACTGTAATTAATCAACTTAACTTGACTTGAGAGGTCTCAACTCTTAAGCCCCCCCCCCCCAGACCTGAATCCTAGATCCGCCTTTGCCCTTAGGTATCCCGCAGCGACCAGACAGACGCAGGCATGAGGAACCGTGGCCCCACCCCTCCCTCCGCCGGACTTCCCTGAGGACCCTCGGAAAGCCAGATAGTGGTGACGACACCAGCGAGCATACGCCCAAGAGGATGACGCACCTGCGATGCAACGGACCTCCAAGCACAGTCACACGCCTTCCCACCCCACCTTGCCACCAACCCCCTTCCCACTACCCAATCCCTCCCCCGTCCCAACCACCCCCATCTCCTTCCCCTCCCAATTCTCCTCCACTCATTCTATATATATTGACTTAAAACTGTATTTTCACCTGAAGATGACATAATGTGTTGAAACCCGGGTCGTGAATAAACCAACTTTGTGAAATTCGCATAATTTTTTATCATTCCTAACATGGAAAAATTTCACATAATTCTCCCTGAAACCGCAAATTTTCCCAAAAAATACCCGTTCAATTGTAAAATTAGTGCAAGGTTCACTAAATAACATTTTCAGAAATACCACAAATGAAACTTAGTTTATTTCTATCAATTCTCGAAAAGAACTAAACGCATAAATCTTTTTTACTAAACCTCAGTTTATTTATTGCGATATCAAGAAAGAGCGAGAATGATGTGTACGACAGGAACTCTTATGAAATGTCAGCGTTCCTCAGCTTACATGAAGAACCATGATACACACGACAGTGAAACATAACGCATGGGTATTGCTCAGACGAAATCGTACGTTAAGACGTCGAACGATAACAAATGACACACACATGATAGCATTTCACTTATCGCACGATACGTAGCCACCTAGCAACCGACTAAAATCGTCACGCTTACAGATGAGTGTTCCGTAAACGATACGCATAGCTTCCACTTTAGGCAAGTAATTCGACTTCGCCCAAACGAATTCCTCTACCAATTCTCAAATAATAGCTAATTATAATAATAGAGCATCCAGTAAACCTATTTTTGAAAAACTAGCGATTTTACCACTTCCTTGTATCTATATCCTTGAGACAGTGTCTCTCATTAACAAGAATCAAGACATGTTCACCAAAAATTGTGGCCTCCATAGTCATAACACTAGAAGTCAAAAACCTAATTCATATAAATCAGCACAGAGTTAACAAAAGTATTAAAGGGATATACCATCATCAAGGGATACTTTTATACAATAAATTGCCAAATGATATTAAGAATATTAAAAGTGCATCTAAGTTTAAATGCACTGATAAAAAACTACTGTCAAACAAATTATTCTATAGTGTAGAGGAATTTTTCATGTACATTATAATGTGACGATGAAATTGAAATGGAAATTTTATGTATATAATTGATATTGTATTTAATGGAAATTGATGTATGAAATGTAAAAATTATGTATCAGAAATATGAATTGATATGCTTTATACTATTATTATAAGAAGTGTACTACTATTCCTTGACAAAGCCATGCATTATATTGTACATGCTTATGGTGAATAAATAATTATAATAATTAATAAAATTACAAGATGATTGGGATATCGTATGATACAGGCTCCTGAAGACTGTTTTACAAGGTAGAGGGCGCGGCTGAATTGCAGCGAAATCCAAAGAGCGAATTGTGAGGTAGAGGATCATGGCGGGCCGCGAAGGAGAAAGGCAGTCGTGACGTCAGGACTCTTACTTTCAACATGGCACACTCTACCCTCCTTTTCAAACGCTACGGAATTTTAAGTCAACTGTAGTAAAATTAAATTCAAATGGTATTTATTCTCCACCTCTTTTTATTTAATATGGTGCAAATATCATGAGTTTAGGTCAAATTATTTTTTTTTTTTAATTTTTCCGACGTTTCGGATTTTTTTTCATCCATCTTCAGGGCTATAAACAAATGCTACACGACGATAAATGTTTGACAGTTCTGTTTTGATAACATAGTTTATCATAATTTAACAAATTACACATAACTTTTCAACAAAGAAATGGATCCAAGCAACCAAATTAAAATTGTAAATAAATAAAAACAGCACCAAACTTTAAAGGTAACAATCTTGAGTATGTCTATGTATTTTTATATTTAATGACTGTGAATTAACCATTATGTAATCAAAACAGAACTGTCAAACATTTTCAACATCGTGCATCATTTGTTTATAGCCCAGAAGATGGATGAATAAAGGTCCGAAACGTCGGCAAAAGTTAAAAAAAAAATAAATATATTGTTTGACCTCATGATATTTGCACCCTGTAAAATTTAATCTGTGATTCAGAAAAACTGAATGCGTTTTCACGTAAGGTTTACAGCAACGTATGAGATAAATGTAGACAATTGTTCCTCGGCATTACAGCCTCACAAACAACGCTACAGTAGTACACACCAGCGTGGTCCCTGCATGTTGTCGTGGGGCTCCGTGGAACGGCGACGCCGTGAACCAGTCGAGGGAAGCGCACTCCGGTGACGGCGTCGGCCGGTAGCTGCTGCTGCTGCTACTGGCGCCGTTAGAGGTCGGGCCAGTGGGCGTCGGGGACGGAGTTGACGACGAGTTCTTCTTCAGACCTGGAAGAGAAACAATTTGTTTGGGCCAGGGCACCCCAAGTCTGTAATTTGGGGCGCCTTAGATGGGAGAAAGAGTTTATCCCATCCCAACTGGGTAGAGAAAGCTCAGCCGCCCGAACCGGACGTAGAAAAAAAAGTGAGGGTATGAAAAATTCTGAAGCCAAAACTGATTATTGGACGCATGAATATACATATGGATCCTAAACCTGCCCCCAGTAGGTGTTGCCAAATATTCCGCATGCACCGAAAAATCAGGACTAAGCAGATTGTAGCGCCGCCACTCGAGAGAAGGTGGTTTTAATAAGGAAAGGCCATGATTCAAATGGAGACACTGGAAATAATGGTACCGGAATTGGCCTCCCTATTAAACCAGCCATTTTTGACACACAGAAGCGAACCATGTCGAAGGAAAGGTCGTGATTCAAATGGAGATTCTGGAACTAAAGGTACCGAAGCTAGGCAACACTGCTGCCCGTTCAGAGGTGCATAAGATTTAGATCCATATGTATATTCATGAT
The DNA here is from genome assembly GCA_963573305.1 of Pyrrhosoma nymphula. Taxonomy (NCBI): domain Eukaryota; kingdom Metazoa; phylum Arthropoda; class Insecta; order Odonata; family Coenagrionidae; genus Pyrrhosoma; species Pyrrhosoma nymphula. The sequence continues at coordinate 125,868,101 of OY754337.1, read as the reverse complement.
TGGACGTATTTCAGTTACCTACTTTTGAGAACCAATGAAATCGACTGTACCTTTTCACGCCTAGCGGGAGCGAAGGATTGTTCAGTTTTGTTTGCAACATTTCTGACGACGAATATTCGCGATATATTGCATAACTTCCGCTTTCGCAGAGAATGTACCAGTCAGATAACTAATATCATTGCACTCTCGAGTTTCCGTTAAACTTCATCCTAGTTAAAATCGCACCGGAAGCGCATATAATTTAATCATGTCGGCAGAAAGACATCGCACGTATCAGCAGTATCTCACACTGGCTGGGCAAGCTTCTTTGGAATTACATTTTTGGAAACAACGATATATGGATATTAAACAGGATAATTATCTAATATGTAATTCAATTAATGAACACGTTTATTTAATGGGCTACTTACATGATAAATGGATGATTGATTAGATTGAAAACAGAGGTATAGCCGTAATTGCACAACGTTTCACTGACTAAAATTTCTGAAGACCAATATTCACGATATTGATTAATTTCCGGTATTGCAAAGTATGTATCAGATAATTTATACCATTGTACTCTTGAGTTTCCGTTACTCTTAAACCTAGTTTAAATCACTCCGAAAGCGCATATTATTAGTATCACACTGTAATTGGCGCAAATTCGCCATATTGCCGACCGCATGGCGAGAAAATTTTTATTGATAACAATAGAACAAAAGCGAGTCGTGAAGCGGAAGTTGGAAGTTTAAAAGCAACATTCTCGGGGTGGGGGGGGGGAGAATAACAACAATACAATAGGAGAGGGGTTATAAAGGCATGAGGTAGTCGAGAATGTCCGGGGGCATTCGACATTACTTCCGGTGGCTCTGCTCCAGGGGAGAGGAAAAATTCAATCCGCGCAGTGTAAGGTGAACGCAGAGGGACTAGGGATTGGAAGTTAAATCCAGAATCGATTTTCGATTAATCGACTTTCGATTTTGGTTTAAAAAATCGATTTTCCAAATATTCGATTTTTTGTCCAAAATAATCGAAAAATCGGAATCGATATTTTAAAATAGTAACGTTTTTGTCTGCTGAAATACGGATGTGCCGTTGTAACAAAATGCAAAATATGGGTCAGTGGAAGCACTAGGGATAAGAACTGAATACGGTTAAATTTATTAATACAATATATTATTTTAAAGATATTAATAAGATATGCAGGGAAGTAATAGTCCATACCAGATAGTTACATATATAGTTTAGTAGCAATAAGAATTGTACCAAAATTGAAAAGTGGGCATACCTACCACAAAATGAAAAACAGAATTTGTTAAATCGTTTCAGGCTTGATTTTGTGGAAGTTCGCTATATCGATGTTGAAAGAACACGCAAATGGTAATTTTCACACGTTTTAATAAAACAACACTTAACAACCGACAATGGTTTCAACACATTGTGACATTTCTTCTTGAGAATGACACAATGTGTTGAAACCATGGTCAGTTGTTAAGTGTTTTTTTATTAAAACGTGTGAAAATTACCATTTGTGTGTCCTTTCAACATGGAAACAGAATTTTATTTATTTCTTGTTTGCAAAGCCGTGGAACCAGTGTTCCTCAGGGATAGACCTTAAGAAAACTAACTTATTTATATATTTTCCGGATAATCGATTTCGCACCTGAGTTGCAATTAACCCGGCGTGAGAAAATAGTCGCTCACACGTTACGGTAGAGGCAACTATAGATAAATAAAATCCTTGCTGGCTACTTTGTATAATACGTGGGGATATTCTCCCTTAATCTCCTTCCAAGCTTGTATTGGATTGGGGTTGGACTTGCGGTCGACTTGAGGGCGGTTTACGAACTGGTGCAGCTCGATTGGCAAAATTAAAATGCTGTAGCAAGCTAAAAATCGAAAATCGATCGGCTTGAATCGATTTTTATCGATTATTCAAAACAAAAAGTCGACTTCGATTAAATCGAAAATCGGAGTGTGATAATCGATTTTCGATTAAAAACGAAATCGATTTTCCAATCCCTAAGAGGGACTGCCGCCATTCGAAGACGCTGACATAACCATTGATTGACCCGACATATATTAGTGACGTCAGATAAGTTGGAACGACGATCTCAAAAGGTAACCATAGTATATAGCACGAGGAGCAAACAAACAAAAGAGATACCAATTGGACACGTGGACATAAAACCAGGACCAAGTGTCCGAATTGTATGTAAAGGTATTCTTCTTTCTATTGGTGATATACAGGGTCTGTCGCAAAAGTATCGAGAACATTTTTTTTGAGACAATTTATTGCAAATAAACGTACTTAATATTCTTCAAAATACGCCCCTTGAGTGTCAATTCACTTTTGGTAGCGTTTCTCCCACTCTTGGAAGGCACGCTGGAAGGCAGAAGACGGAACCCCCTTGCTAAACATAAATCTATTAACATAAATCGCTAATTATGAATTAGCGATTTATGCTAATGCATAATTAATAATAGTTGTAGTTACACTAACTCTAGGGCATAGTGTAATGCATGTTGGTGATTACTCACCCCCTGCCACACACCCCTGAGGTGGCTTGCAGGGTATTTTGTAGATGTAGATGTAACGTCTCCAAATGGCGTCCTTTTAGGCTTCGCTTGATGCGGGGGAACAAAAAGAAGTCCGGTGGTGCTAAGTCCACGTTTCGTCGCCCGTCACTACTCTCTCTCAATAAAAACGAGGTTCACTTTCACTACGTTCCAGGGGGCTTATTCTCTATCTCGGAGCTACCGATGCGGTTGCTTCGAATAAGCTACCAGAATTGGCTACCAACCATATTCTCTAACTCGCGGGAGCTTTCTCAAGAACGTAAAAGGAAGTGGAGAGAAGTTTGATGAAAGGCGGGTATGAGAATCTTTTTAAACTAAATCTGCGGAAACTTCATTACCGGTGACGTCATTCTTTGAACCAATGGGAAAGCTCGTCTCAATGTTTTTCCGTGGATAAAACCGGAGAAACATGTTTTAAGGCCGTTTTAGACGGTGAAGATGCTCTTGTATCGTGTTTAGCGAAAAATTCCACGCATTAAAAATCATACGAGCAAAATCTTAAAAATGTTTTATTTTTGCGAACATAATCTCGTGAACGATCTCGTGAATAAGAACGCACAACGTCCATCTTGGCTGTTTTGATCACTTGAAATAAGATTGTTCGTAAATATATTCGGAAATTAGGGTTCATGTCGATGATGTGGTTCAATATGATTCGTGCTATTTGCTTTCGTCGATTACTCGTTGCTTCAAATCAGTTAAATAATATACGAAGATGAAACTTTTAAAAGAAATGCGAAGGTGATACTCGCTACCACGGCCCGAAAAGTATCCCATTATGGGCTGGAATCACGTAACTCACCCAAGGTAAATATGGCTTTCCGTCACTCCAGTTAATATATTTCTTGTGAAAAATCCCGCTAATGGCGAAAATGACAAAGTAACCCAGTGAAAGTGCAAGGAATCCGCATTTAGTAAATGTAAGAAACATACCCGTGCGTTGGATAATTATAGATAGATAGGCGTTATAAAATGACCATTGTTTAAGTAGGGTATACGGAGGCCGCGCTTCGTAAGGCTACCGTGGGAGCTTATTGGGGCTACGGAAGTAGCTTCGTGACATTTACAGAATATGGGTGGGAGCCTAATATGCTACCGGTAGCTTCTGCTTGCTCTTTCTCCGGTAGCTTCCATGATAGAGAATACCGATGGGAGCAAGTAGCTTATTGAAGCATCTTTTCGCCAGAAAGCTCCGATGCTTCGAGTTAGAGAATAAGCCCCCAGGACGCCCTGAGAAATCCGAACCCGAGTTTCCCTTTGTTCATCTGTTAACACTTTTGGTACCATTTTGGCACAAATCATCCGCATTTGCAAATCGCACGATGCGATGATGAACTGTGTCTTTTGTCATGCTGCACTTCTCCGCTATTAAGTGGTGACACTGAGACGACGATCAGACTGTAAACACTTCCCTCACTTTCGTCACGAGTTGTCATCAGTTTTGGAATTTGACGGTCGTCCAACGCGCTCATCGACTTCAATTGATTCCCGGCCGTTTTGGAATTGTTCGGGACACTCGTAAACTCTTGCCTGTGACATGGCTTCATCTCCTAAGGCTTCCCGAATCATGGCCAGGGTCTCGATACCGGTTTTGTTTTCAGACGAACGCAGAATTTTATGGCTGCCCGCTGTTCCAGCAATCGTTGCATCTTGATTTCCGACGCGACGACATAACACACTTTGCGCGGATCACTGTGCTAGCTCTATACCGTTGCTAGGAGAGACCTGAGCAGCTGCGCAGCAGTTTGGTAGCTGCGACTCCCCCCGTACCATCCCCATCACACCACACACCCCTGCCACGCACCCTTGAGGTGGCTTGCAGGGTATTTTGTAGATGTAGATCACTCGGCGCATTCCGGTACCCCTTCTAGCGCAGTCAGGAATTGTTTTCTCCATAATTTTGCGACAGACCCTGTGTGTCAATTGTTTGGGTGTTGAGTGTTGCTACTGATGATTATAAATGTCAAATGTTTGGCTTTTTGAGGGTTGATATTGGTGTTATGAGTCAAGTGTTTGGAGTTATGAGTATTTCTATTGATATTTATATGTCAAGTGCTTAAAATACTACGATAAATGTTCACCGGGTGGGTGTGATTGTCAACATTTATCGTAATTAGATAGGGATAGAAAGCAATGTGTATATGAGAAATTTATTTATTATTTATTTATTTATTTATTTACCTCCGAAAACAGCACATCGGCCTTTTTATCGGGGTATTTACATACAACAATGGACGAACACTCGAACACTCACAACCATGCCCTCCATGGGAAGTGAAAAATCCTCCACGGCGGGATTCGAACCCGCGACCTTTGGGTTAGCAGGCTAGGACGTTACCCCGCCGCCACCGAGGCCGGCGGGGTAACGGAGAAATGAATACGTTTGTCAAAAGGGAAATAATAGAAAAAGAAAGTGTTACAATTTAAACGGATGGGAGATCTTTAAAATGTTCTATTAATAACCTTAAAATCTTTAAGACGAAGAGGATTATTAATATGCTACAACACCTACTGGGTTGAAATTTCCAAGGAACTGCATTCGAATAATGATTTTTGTGACTCAATTTTTCGTTCAATAGTGAACATGATATAAGTAGAAAAGAGATCGTAACTGTTTCCGAGGTTATCAAAAAAATAGTTGCTATTGGCATCGTAACTGCCTTCCAGAGGGCGGGAAAGTGTCTGCAGCGCGTAACATGAAGCTCACGATCCAAACAAAGCTGTGCCTAACGAAGTGCGTCCACACAGTGGTCGCAACTCATCGAAGAAGTACACTAAGAAAAGCAGCGCTTTTGTAGAACGTGAGTTACATTTTGACGTGAGCTAGATTTCGGTCATCCGTGCGGAGCTAGGCGTGTAGGCGTTGACCCTTCCACTGAAAAGGGTCTTCTGCGCGACTGCCTCCATGTTTCGCCACCACTGCTCGTGCAAAGGTGCACTCACCACTAGAGATTGGAAAATTACCGTACTTTTCATCTGAGGTAAATAACCACGGCAATAAATTACGGTAATTTTCGAAAATTACCGTAATTTTACAGTATTTTTTAAAATTTTAAGCATTAAACAGCAAATGTACGGTTAAATAATAAAGCCATTAGCAATGGGAAGGGAATTAAGATATATAAACCATACCTAATGCAACATTTACCTATTTTTAGTTTTAAATATTGGTAAAGGAACTACGGCAGCAACACGCAATCTGGCTTTCTTTTGTCAAAGTATGAGAAATTTTCAAGAAGAATATTCCAATGCATTACTCTTATAATGTTATAATTTAAGTAAAATATTCCAAAAAATGAGTTGCACATGCCTCAATTTACAATCAAACACGTAGAAAACGTGGACTTCGCTTAAGGGTGTTTTGAGCGAGATATACTTCCCTAGTCATAATGGAGACCATATTCAACTTTTATTCTTTGATTTCAGCGTCTGTAAGAAGTAAGAAATAAATATTGTAATATTTATGGCGCAAAGATATAGTTATACATGACCAACAATCTCAGTAATTAAATAAATAAAGATACATAAGTCTCTACCTTGATTCATTTTTTCCCGCCGTACGGCTGAAAACCCTTCAAACCGGCAGGTTTTTTGCCATTCTGTCAAAATTACTGTGGTGAGTAATAGATTATATTTTATAAATAGTTGAGAATACGTGCAATCTACACACCGTTAGTTTTTTTGACTAAATCTAGGTGCTAGAAGTTCCTAATTTGATTAATATTCTCCTTCCGGAGCGCACAGCCATAATCTATCCCATGTCAAACAGCTTATATTTTGAGGCAAATTTCTTGAATATTAGTTCGGCAAGGGGTTGATATTTTGATATAATTGGAAAGATGAGAGTTGTTTCTTTGAAATGAGGCCAAATTCATCAAATTCTAGGCGAAGTGATTTTTCGCTCTCAAGCTACCTTAAAAGAACATGTTGGGAATTTATCTGTATGAAAGATTTTCTCAAACACGGGTGAATTATCTGTAAAATTATGGTAATTTACAAGGGGCGCGGTAAATTACGAAAATTACCGCGGTAACTTTCAGAGTGACCCATCTCTGCTCACCACTGATGACTCCGAAGGCGTCGAGGCCGGGGAATGCGATGGGGTTCTCCCGGCGCTCCCGACCACCACCACCGGCCACCATCGTCGTCGCTGCGAGCGCCGCTAGCACCACCAGCACCCAGGACGTCTTCTTGGCAGCCATGCTCTCCTTCCCGCCTTCGCTGCTGCGGAGGAGGAGGAGGAGGTATGGACCACTCCTACCACTCGAGGGTATTCTGTAATAACAAAAGGACATTTTTATCTCTGGAAGGAATCTTTGATACCCCGAATTGGGGATTATATATTAAGTGAGGTTCCGCCCGCGACTGTGTTGTTGAAAGTGAGCAACTTTACATACGCGAACGTGATGCGCACTCAGCAATATCATCGCTCATTTGTTTTTGGCGCGATCTTTAAGTTGTGATGTTTCGTATCTAATTCCACAAGAAAGAGAAAAAGATTGTTTGTTGCAAGAAGAAAAGAATAAAGATAGTTCATATTTCTTTTAATAATGAAGGAATGTAATATGTGGGAGTCAAAACAAATACTAAATTCCACATTTTTTTCTCCAAAAAATCCTGCTTTCACTGATGAAATGCGTTACCTACAGAAACCAAAAGTAAAGTTTAAAAAATGCAGATTATTCCACGAATTCATTTTAAATAAGCACTTTTTTACAGCCATAGGCGCCGACTGCAGAGCCATTTCCTACGAATTACCGCATTTTGACTTCAATTACGGCATTAATTCTTCAATAACTAGAAAAATAAGGAGGTAATATGCCTTTAATATATTTTTATTCAATTTCTCAGGAATATTTCCTTCATATAAATAGTTTTCCACGAAAATGGCATTTATATTTTATGGAAAAATACTATTTTTCCCCGTGTTTCTCTCATTCCCCCATTGAACACCATGTAATTTCAAGTTCAATTATAGAATAAAATAGCGTGGAAAGGTATTATTTTGTTGTTCATATCCGATAGAGGAGAAGGATTTTTCCAAGTAGACAGATTATGAATAAAATGACATTTAAGTCATTATACGGTGGAACCAACTTAAGTGAGGGTGGAGTTATCGTCTAAAAACTATCAATGTAGTCGTAATTCAGAACAGATTCCACGCAGCCCCGAAAGGATTCGCCGCGCCAGAGTCTGTGGAGGTTGCGATATTCCAATAGTGGAAAAATAATTCACAAAGACGGAGGTTCGGGATCGAATGATTTTTCCACTGTGGAATATGTTCGCACTTGCGGGCGACTCCGTTGGAAGGCATTACATACACGTATCTAAAAGTGGCTTTGGAGTCCCGGTGCCCTCCTGTGTGGAGACTGTCCGCGTCTCTCGAAATTTCTACCTTCCTGAGTTCACCAGGATTTTGGATCAGAAACGTATGATTATCTAATAAGTATGGTTACCAACACTTTCTTACCCGACGTGTTATTTTCCTCCAGCAATAACATGCTCCTCCGAGGGATCAAAATCGTGAATTCACCTGACATTCGACACATTTTCAACATAAAGCAACATATGGACAGGGAAGGAGATTTTGTTTTGCTGAATTAAATTTTCCGTTGTCTATTAACACCCTAAAAGTCAACTTTTCTGGCCATCGGCGTTGGGAAATTTGAAAAAAGTGACAGCCCCTCCGTTTGTCCAACGTATGAATCTACTTCTACATCTACGATGTACCGTGCAAGCCACCACTAGGATGTGTTGATTCCACATCAGGCATCAGAATCGGCCGAAACTTTTTTTTCGTAATCTAAACATACCCAGCTAACTATTCCAAAAATAAAATTTAGTGGCAATTCATTAATGCGTTTTTTATAAATATTTAAACATTTACAATTTTATCTCGCGCGGCCCGTCGGCTCCCCCATTTGGAATACATGCAGCAGACACGCGATGCAAGCCAAAAAATTTCCTAATTGCTCAATGTCGTTGCTATATGAGATAAAAATATATTATAAACTATAAATGTTAACAACAATTGTTATTTGTTCTGTTAAATGGATGTTTGCAGAGAAATTTAAAATTGAGCCCCACTTTCTCTGCGCGAAAAATGTTGTTAACTACTCCGACACAATCGATTGAAAACTAACGAGAAAGCAAAATCCTTGTATTTAAAAGAAATTTAAAATGGCTAAGTTAGCATGCTTTCCGTAAACATATGATGTCCTAACTTGTAGGAAGGGGTCCTCTCGGAAATATATTATTTGAGGATCCTGTTACTCCTGCCTGCAACTATAGCTGAATCCTCGTCCCATGCTTGGACGAAGAGAGTCTCTTCATTAAAACCACTCCATTTGATTCGGGTATTGCTGCATGAAACTCCCTAATGTCTGGTATACTAACTGCCTGACGAAATCTTTACGCAAGTACATCGGAATGTTTTCCTATATCTTCTTTCTTTGCGTAGCCAAAACCCACTCTTAAAAATGATCTTTTGCCCGTTTAAAGAGTTCTATAGGTGTACGTATTTGTTTTTCGTATGGAAGCTGAAGACTTGATCTTGATGCTAGTCTTTTCAAAGTTCCTCCCAGTCCATCACTTGGCCCTTTACCATGCGATGTAGCAAAGAAATGACATTCTGCAGAGACTGTGAAATCTATCCTGTGAAGATTTAAGTTCTGAATGTTATACTTGTTTTTATAATGAGCAGCTGCTCCATCTGAATAATATATTACTTTTTTAAGCTTCGGAACTTTCAATTTCAAGAATTTAAGAAGTTTTTGAAAAAAATGTACAGTTGATGTTATATGCTTCAAGCTGTCTGATATGATTACGTAGTTCAATGGGATTACATTATCCTGGACTTTAGGGCTGTAATAGCAAGCAAAGAGGTGAACTGTTGCTTGGTCGTTATTCCAGTGCATACCTTGCACGCTGTACTGTAAAACAAAGGCGTATTTTCTAAAAAAAATTTAATGACGAGAACCTGCCCCACTTGGATGTTATGCTTAACATTTCTAAGAAATTCAGATTGATTTTTAGCAATGTAGTCATGTGGCTGAAGTTTCTGTAACTTTTCAATAAAGGTTTCAATAAATTAATTGGTAGATTTTGTTTGCATTTCTAGGGAGCAACGGTCAACTTGCACCCATTGGTGGTAAGTAATGCAATCAATTAAATTTCCATCAAAGTGTTATCCTATTGAATTCCGAATTTTTCTCGGCCCAGGGCAGTTTTTACATTCGTTCAAATGGCATTCCTCAGTCGCAGGGAAACACATCATTGCAGACAAATAGTATTTATATGACAATAGCGGCTCGCTGTTATCCCCTAGATTTATTGGCGACAACCTTGCACCAAAAATCATTAATTTAACATTTTGACGCACCAGACACACGCATAATGTATGAGTTCCTGATGCTCCCGCAAGAACGCACTCCTTAGGTCTTAGCTCTGCAAATTTTGAAAATGAAACTGTATCTTCTGCATATTTTTCCTTAAAATTACAAAACCTCTCTTTCAAATTTCCTAAAATTAGTTTCTTCTGTTTATGTGTCCGTTTTCCATTGTCATTAACGCTGACGTAATCTTTAACTTCAGGCATATCTCTGCTTACACCAGTGTCATGGAAAAATTATATCACTCTGCTTACTGTCTTTTGAGGTAGTGGTTTCCCTCGCTTAGGATTACCAGTGCATTAAATACCCCGTTCCTTTACTAGTTCTTTCACTTTTCGAGCCAAGTATTGAGTTGATCCAAATTCCTCTTGAATTTTTGCCACGCTCCAGCTTTTAGGCAGTGTAGACAGGACTAAAAGTTTTTCACTCTAGGAATTAGCTTCAGCAAATTTTTTCTTGACTTAGCATTCCACACCCTACTAACTCTAATGGGCCGAAGTAACTTTTTGCTTTTCCCTTTATACTTCCCCGATTTATATTCGATGAACAAAAGTCATTTTATGAATTTTTTCTTCAGAGTACTTTATACTTCTCAATTTTTTTGAAAATACTGGTGATGAACCGATTTTGGAGAAACTCAGTTTAATTTTTTCGAGCACAGCTTGACGAGGTGAATAAGGAGCACCATTGCCCTCTCCTTGTGAGTCACTGTCATTGCTGGAGATTAGCAAAAATTTCATCTGTAGTTAGTATACCAGACATTAGGGAGTTTCATGCAGCAATACCCGAATCAAATGGAGTGGTTTTAATGAAAAGACTCTATTCGTCCAATCATGGGACGAGGATTCAGCTATAGTTGCAGGCTGGAGTAACAGGATCCTCAACTAAAATACTTCCGAGAGGACCCCTTCCTACAAGTTAGGACATCATATGTTTACGGAAAGCATGCTAACTTAGCCATTTTAAATTTCTTTTAAATACAAGGATTTTGCTTTCTCAATCTATGATAATCAATTTATGCCCGTAGTTATATGCCAAGGTGTAATCTAGGTCTGAGCGTAGATTTGGTAAATTATCTTGAACCGCTGAACTTGAGTTTAATTTGTTTATATGACGAGCTGTATCGGGCTTGATGTCGTGGAATTTCAACATAATAAAGGCAGAAATTGCAATTTTCCACTCCAGTTAAAATCCACTGGTCTGCGATTGGAAAATTGCATTTTCTGTCTTAATCATTTAAGATAAATGTTATTTATCTTTCGGTCCGCGACAATTGGTTCAATTCTGAGGGAAAGCGCTGTTTTTTGAGTGGACAACAAGGTGTCACGAACAAAAAGAGACGAATGTCCTTCAAATGTATAATTTCCTTCGAATGATGCCGATGAGATCCAATAAAAATGCTCCAATCACTTGGAGCTCGGAAATGATGTTCGCCGGTTTGAAATACTTTTTGAAATATAAGTCGGTCTTAAGGAGGTTCCGCCGCGACTGTGTGAGTCAAAACAAATACTACATTCCACATTTTTTATACTTTGTCCAAAAAAATCCTGCTTTCGCTGACGAAATGCGTTACCTATAGAAACCCAAAAGTAAAGAACAAAATATATGCTGATATTATTCCACGAATGTATTTTAAATGAGCACTTCGTTCCTGCCATAGGAGCCGACTGCAGCGCCATTTCCTACGGATTACCGCATTTTGACTTCAATTACGGCAGTAACTCCCTAATAACTAAAAAAATAAGGAGGTAAGATCCCTGTATTTTATTTTTATTCAATTTCTCAGGATTATTTCCTTCTTTGAGACAGTTTTCCACGAAAATGGCATTTGTATTTTGTGGAAAAACACCATTTTTCCTCGTGTTTCTCTCATTCCCCCATTGAACGCAATGTAATTTCAAGTTCAATTAGAGAGTAATATAGCGTGGATAGCTATTATTTTGTTGTTAATATCAGATAGAGGACAACTTTTTCTACAAGTAGAAAGAATATGAATAAAATGACATTTAAGGTAGTCTGAGAGCGAAAAATCACTTCACCTAGAATTCGATGAATTTGACCTCATTTTAGAAAAAAAAACTCTCATCTTTCCAATGATGTAAAAATATCAACCCGTTTCCGAACTACTTTTCGAGCAATTTGCCTGAACAATATAAGCTGTTTTGCATGGGATAGATTATGGCTGAGCGCTCCAGAGGGAGAATATTGAAGGAAATGGGAATTTATAACACCTAGATTTCGTCAAAAAACTAACGGTGTATAGTTTGCATTTTTTCTCAACTATTTATAAAATATAATCTATAACTCACCACAGTAAGTTATACAGAATCGCAATAAATCTGCCGGTTTGAAGGGTTTTCAGCCGTACGGCGGGAAAAAAGGAGTCAAGTTAGAGACTTATGCAGCTTTATTTATATAATCACCGAGATTTTTGGGCATATATAACTTTATATATTTGCGCCATTAATATTACAATATTTATTTCGTACTTTTTACAGACGCTGAACTCAAAGTTTAAATTTGCATATGGTTTCCACTATTACTAGAGATTTATCTCGCACAAACCACCCTAAGTCATTTTACGGTGGTACCACCTCAACTCGTCGGTCTCCAGTTGAGGAAATTGAGCTCCATCGAAGGCGAACGGATCTCGAACGTCAGCCAAGTCATAAAATCGGCCGCCCATATTATGTCGGCACGCACAGGCTTCGCGAATTCCCCTCTCCTCTCCTTCTCCCACCTCCTCTTCCTCCTCTGCTTCTTCTACCCCTTCCCACACCCACTCACCGACTCCGCGACCAAGGTCGAATCGCTCAAGACAGGGAGAGAGAGAAGAGAGAGTCGCTCTCGCAAGGTCAAACACCGGCCACCCAAAAATGCGGCCGCCGCGAAAACAAACGAAGGCTGCCGCGCGCCCAAATCGCCCGCCTCGGTGTACTCGCCTGCTATAAATGCCCGCTCTACCAATAGCGCCTTTTTTAATTATTAGCGTATTCTCCCAATAATGGAAGACGCTAAGCAAACAACTCTATCAAGATTTCTTCGGGTTCTTCTCCAATAGGCTTTCATTCTTTCCGAGTGGGCTTGTTTTCGTTCTTCCGACCACTTCGGTCTATATTGTTTCTCCTTTGGTTGCTCTGATTTAACTTCCCATCTGTTTACTTTGTGTGTGTGTGTGATGGTGTCTCTTTCTAAAATGTCTGTTGCACATATGTTCGTGTTTTTGAGGTCCTTTCGAAGTTCTTCTAGCCAAGGAATTGTTAAGTGAGGTTACAAAATCTAGAATCTTTTTTGTGAATCGATTTTCTGGTAGTCTACTGAGATGACCAAAGAATCTCATTCGTCTTTTCTCAATGTCACATTCAATGTTTGAAAATTTTAGCGCCTAGCTCCTTTATTATTTATTCATCTATGTGTTTCACTTTTCTTCTTTTATTGTTATCTTCTTTTGTTGTTTCGACCTGACGACGGTTTTCGCGGGTTTCCCGTCGTCCTCAAGACAAATGCCGGGTCAAGCCTTCCCCGCAAATCAATGTTGTGAAATACATTCCAGTGGAAGGTGTTACCTGCCCTGAAGAGGCGAAAGCGTACACCAGGGTCCACATTTGCGTTTTTATCTCTGTCTTTGTTATTTTTATTTGTTATCCTCTTCTATTTCCTGTAAATTGTTGGCAAATGTTGGAATAAAACACTTTTGAATTGAATTGATAGCGCCTTTAAGATAGTTTGAGCGAAAAATCACTTCACCTAGAATTTGATGAATTTGGCTTCACTTCAAAGAAAAAACTCACATCTTTCCAATGATGTAAATATCAAACTCTTGCCGAATTACTTTTCAAGCAATTTGCCTGAAAAGGTAAGCTGTATTACATGGGATATATTACGGCTATGCGCTCCAGAGGGAGAATAATTTAAAATATTAGGAACTTCTAGCACCTAGATTTCGTCAAAAAACTAACGGTATGTATATTGCATGTTTTCTCAACTATTTATAAAAAATAATCTATTACTCACCCGGGTAATTCTTAAAGAATCGCAAAAAAAACTGCCGTTTTGAAGGGTTTTCAGCCGAATTGCGGGAAAAGATGAGTCAAGTTAGAAACTTATGTAGCTTTATTGATTTAATTACTGAGTATTTTGGTCATATACAGCTATATATTTGCGCCATTAGTACTACAATATTTATTGTAATTAAGAATTGTTAATATTTATTGTAAATTTACAATTGGGGGGTTACAACCCTCAAAACCCCCTTGGATACGCCTATTCATTCATTAGAGTAATCTACCGGTTAGAGGTAGGTTGTGATGAAAGTCGGAGAATATCCAACGAGCTCTTACACGTGCAGTGCCCTATCTACCTCTAATAATTCTTTCTTCATCTCACTCTGTTTCATCTCATTCTCTTCCTTCCCCGCTTACCCAACATCCTTCCCTCTATCACGGCCTTCAGCAAACCATCGTCCCTCATTACCCCTTCCAGCCACCTACCCTGTCTTCCCCTTTAATCTCATCTATAAGTTTCCTCTCCTCGCCCACCATGTCAAGCACTTCCTCGTTTGTCTTCCTTTCCGTCCAACGCACCTTCTCCATCCTCCTCCACACCCACATCTCGAAAGCCTTCAGCCTATTTTCGTCTCCCTTTCTCAAGGTCCACGTTTCTGCCCCATACAACGCCAAAAAACTCCATATCAAGCTCTTCACCACAGTGGCGTAGCGAGGGGGGGGGGGGGGTCCGGGGGGTCCGGACCCCCCCCCGAAATATTGAGACATATAAAAAAATAAATTAAGCATGGAGCAGGAGAAAGTCTACAAATAATAAATTATCATACCGTTGTTAAAAAAGGTTTGTCCTTTTGTTTAAATAATAAATTATCAAACGATACGTTTGGGCTCAGCCGCTCGGGTAGTGTAATGGCGGTGTTTGTATATCAGCCAGAGTTTCGACTGTGTAATGTTTACTGTCTAGTTCGCACTCGAGCCGCGCCCGCGGCCCAGCGCTAGTGGAAGCACAGATCCATTGTTCCACCCTGTCAGGCCAATCCAGTAGTAGTAGGCCTACAGATTCTCAAGTAAGTATCATTGGCCTAACCTCTGTAGATATTGGCATAGTTTCTGACCAGTTATTTCACTCCAAAACAGAGTTTTGTAAAACTACGGATTTGAAAAGTTAAGTGCTGAATGATTTATTTTATTTTTCCAGTAACCGTCATTAACAATAAAAAATTAAAGTTTCGGAGTACCTGGCTAAAAAGGTTCAATTGGCTGGCTTATTCTAAGGCTAAGGATGGAACTTGTTGCAAGTTTTTTGCATTAATTGCCAATGAGTTCACTGGTAAAGGTCAACACCAAAAATTGGGAGCCTTAGTAACTATGCCTTATAGAAAGTGGAAAGACGCAATAGATAAATTCACCTCTCACAGCAACTCTGAGTGCCACAAATTTTCTTGTGTAGCAGCAGAAAACTTTATGAAGGTCGATTCTGGCCGAGTAGAAGTCATCAAAATGATGTTGGATTCGCAGAAGAAGAAAGAAAAAGAACAAAACAGAGTATTATTTTTTTAATTATTCATTTACGTAATGTTAAAATGTTATAAATATATTTTAACTAATGCTCTACACTGTTGTTTTTCTAGCCTTACTCATCTATTTGAAAGAGTTTGAAGCTCCGGACAAAATATTTATTTTTATTTGGATAAAACACAATTACTTTGCTTCATCATAAAAGAAAACAAAATATTGAAAAATCATGTAATTACAAAAGATTTCTTTTTAAAAATGAAGTTTTTTCGATTATGAAAAGTGTTAAAATTAGTTTAAAACCCTCTACTTAGTACCCTGTTTTTGAAAAATTTTCCCCCGGATCCCCCCCCGTTTCGTTCGGGGGGGGATCCGGGATTTTTCGGATCCGGGTTCCGGGTTCGGGGGGGGATTTCGTTTTGAACCCCCCCCCCTAACGAAATTCCTGGCTACGCTACTGCTTCACCAGCCTCTTTTTTACATCCTTACTTAAGGTCCCCGTCATCAGCTCCCTTCTATTATTGAACTCTTCCTTCACTAATGGTATTTTCCTCTTAATGTCTTTGCTACTATGTCCTGTTTCTTCTAGCGTACTACCCAAGTAATTAAATTTTTCTACTTGATCCAGTTTGTGACTTCCTACTCTTATCACCAGCCTCGCTTTCTTTGTCCTACAGAATCTCATTACTTTTGTTTTCCTATTATTTATCTTCATTCCGTATTTCTCACACTGCTTTTCCAGTGCATCTACTAAAGTCTGCAATCCTTTCGATGACCGACTGACCAACGCCTGGTTGTCTGCGAATCTAACCGACTTTATTCACTGGCCTCCTACTTTCATCCCCACATCTAGCTCATCACATGCCTCTCTTACCATTTCCTCAGCATAGATAGTAAAAAGTAAAGGCGACAACGGGCACCCTTGCCGTACCCCGCGACCTATAACTGCCCACCCTGATTCACCGTCAGCTACTCTGAGCCCTCTGCCCCATATATAAGTTTCGGATGAGTCTCCAATCACGCCAATCTATTCCTATTTTCCCAAGTATCTGCATTAGTTTCTCCCAGTACACTTTGTGAAACGCCTTTTCCAAATTTATAAAGCAAGCGAAAACATCCTGATTATGCTCTATGTTTCTATCTATAAGTGTCCTCATTACCGCAATCGCGTCTCTGGTTGCCCTCCCATTCCTGAACCCAAATTGGTCATCGCCTAAATAGCAGTTTTTTCTGCTCTCCAACCTTCTATTTAGTATTCTAAGCAACACTTTTGCTGCGTGCGAAATTAGACTGGTTGTTCTTAACTCCTCGCATTCTGACGCTTTCTTCTTCTTCGGGATAGGTATTAATACTGTTTTCACGAAATCCTCTGGCCATACTCCTTCCTCGTAGATCCTGCGAATAAGTTCGAAAAACGATTTTCTCCCATTACAACCTAGATTCTTCAGTAGCTCCGAAGGTAGGTTATCGGTTCCCACGGCTTTTCTACCCTTCATCTCTCTAAATGCCCTCTCTATTTCACTCTCAAGCAACTCTGGTCCGAGGTTATCCTTATCTATTGCTCCTTCATCCTCTAGATCTAGGCTAAGGGGCATATTCTCGCTGTCATATAGCTCCTCTACGTATTCTCTCCATCTTTCTTAGATATCTTCCTGTTCGATTAATATCTTCCCTGTTTTGTCCTTAACCTTTGGTATCGTTTGACCTCTCTTACCACCCGATAACATTTTCACCTTGACGCACAAAGCGCCCACTTCCCCATCCTCCTGCATCTTTTCCATTTCCTCACATTGTCCCTTCCACCAGTTTTCTTTTGCCCGATTTGTCACTCGCCTCAGTTTATTATTCAATTCCTTGTACTTCCTCTTGCCTACGTCGGTGTTCACGTTTTTCCATATCCTTCTCTCCTCCATTTTCTTTATCATTTCTTCTGTAACCCACTGCTTCTTAACCCTCTTCTTTTCCACCGTTCTTATTGTTTTTTCTGCCGCTCCTGCGATGCCTGTTTTTACAACCTCCCATCTCTTCTCTATGGTTCCCATCCGCTTCTCTTCACCTATGTTCTTTTCTACCTGCTCTTGGTATTCCCTCCTTTTCAACCCTTTCAATGCTTCAAGGTTCCACCTCTTTATCTTCCTACCTTTACAAAGCCTTTTGAATCTAACTTCACACTTCATCATCACCAAGTTATGATCCGAGTCCGCATCCGCCCCTGGATAGCTACGAGAGGTTTTTACACTGTTCCTAAATCTTTGCCTTACCATTATATAATCAATTTGGTATCTCCCAGTATCACCTGGCATTTTCCATGTGCACCTACGCCTTGAGTGATGTTTAAACCAAGTGTTTGTCACTTCTAATTTATTTCTTCTACAAAATTCAAATGCCTTTTCATCTCGATCATTTCTTCTTCCTAGCCCAAACCCTCCTACTTCTAGTCCGTCCCTCCCTTCTCCATCAATGCATTCCAGTCACCCATCACCATCAGGTTTTTCTTTCCCGGAACTTCTCTAATTATTTCTTCTACTTGCTCGTACACCTCTTCCTCCCTATGGTTGATCGTAGGTATGTATACCTGTACCAGTACGAAATTCGTCGGGCGTGCTTTTATTTCTACCACTAGTATCCTGTCGCTCACCTGTTCAATGTTTACCACCCTAAGTCCCAACTTTGTGTTCAGTACCATGCCTATCCGTTGACTCTCATCTCCCCCACTATAGATCACCCTGTAGCTATCACTCCAATAGGACCCGCTATCCTTCCATCTCACCTCGCACATTCCCAAAGCATCTATTTTTCTCTTTTCTATTTCCTGCTTAATATTTTCCAAGTTTCCCGGCCCTCATCATGGTCCTTAAGTTCCAAGTTCCTATTTTTACCACTGTTTTCCTCCTCCTCTTCCTCTTTTCTTCTTATTCTCCCTCCTTTCCCTTGTATCCGTCGATGATGATGCTGTGCAAGGATTTCGTTTGAGGACGACCGCGGAGGCCTTGCCTCCCCCGCTGCCGGGCACGACACCCGCCCTAGTGGGCGGCGTCCCCTAGTTGCCAGGAATCAGATCTCTTTTGAATGACTTTCATGTTCTGGGAAGTGATAGTTGAGAGGTATTCCCACGCGACTCAACGGTATTTTTAACGTGACACCATCACGGAACTACCTTTCGTCTGGCTCCTACCCTTCGACCTATCTGGCATAGGTGGCCCTACCAGGAGCAAGTTCTTCCTGCATTAATTTTGTGAAGCGTGTGATTCGAATTTACTACCAGTGACGGATGATCTTAAAAGAGTGGATTATGAATAACAAGACATAATTTTTTCAAGGAAAGTGCGTTTTCCTCCCTGTTTAATAGTGAGTTACCATCACATGAGATCTTTCAATGGTCATTGGAATAGTTCAGTTAGTGCAAATTAAGGTGCCAGCATCACTTTAAGTGCCATTATCACAAGGATAACACACGAGTGCCATGTTTGAAAGATTTCTCCTGTGTAACAATTATATTCATTCCTCTCAACACTTTTAATGCATAATTATAACAAGAGCTATACACCCTTTGATCACGATTAAAAAGGTGGTTATTCGGGGCAGATTTTTTTGCTTAAAACGATATCATGGGAATATCATACGAAGTGTTATTAATATTTAAAATATAATAAGATTTTTAATCACAGAAACAGTACCTAAGGATATATGTGCATGGTCATTTATTACTGAAGATTGACACAACATTTTATGGTTCGGTCCCCATAAACAATACTAAATTATCATCGGACAATTATTTAACTCATGTTTATCTTCACTATACTTACTAACATGATATTATTCTCCGTACAGCAATAAACCTTCACATCCCTTGATTACTGTGTTAATAAAATATACCTCTTTTAGGCTATCATTTACATAATGCGACATTCGTCAGTAATGAGACATTCATTGTAATTGAACCTAAATGACATTCTCCTTGATGATTTTTGTCATTCAGCGAATTAAATCTCTTATCTGAGAAATGTAACTCAGGCATAAGGTCTTAAGACTTAAGTAGTTCATATTCAATCCCCATTATCATTTAGATTAACATAAAGGCGACAGATGAAGTGAAGTATCTGGGAGTTACGATAACCTCGAACCTATCGTGGGGAACACATATAAGAAATATTTGTGGCAGAGCTCTGAAGAAGCTAGGAATCGTCAAGCGTATTGTGGGAAGATTTTCGGATGAGAAAGTAAAAGAGAGGTGCTATTTCGCACTCGTCGGGCCACACCTTGCATATGCAGCGAGCATATGGGATCCGGTGAGGAAAGACTTAGTCGGGGAACTTAATAAAATACAAAGGAAAGCTGCGCGATTCGTCAAAAACTGCTACGGGCGTACAGACAGCGTTACACAGATGTTAAACGAATTAGGCTGGGAGCCGCTAGAGACTCGGAGGCTGCGCGCTAGGCTTAGATTACTTGAGCAATTGAGAATACATATCTTTAAGAGAGACACGGAGAACATCATATTAGAACCCCACTATATTTCCAGGTCCGACAGAAACGATAAATTAAGAGAGATATTTTGCCGTACGGATAGGTATGGGAATTCGTTTTTCCCCCGACCAACAATAAGGGACTTTAATAAATGCTAGGAATAATTTCATTGGAGCGTTTCCTTTTTATATGTATTGTCTATTCCTTTTTTTATTTATATGCCTATTGAGGCGGCTTGCGGGGTAGTATGTAGATGTAGATAGCCATACTGCTATAAGTTTTTCTTGCTTATGTAATTACGGGTACATGAATACTTCTCGGACCCCAACTCGCAGTTCTTGTACATGTATTTGAAAAATGATTAATTGTAATTTTTCTAATTACAGCGACTACCAAGCAGATAGGGTAAAACAGCTGATGGAAGGACTAGGTTAGGAGGCACTAGAGACATAGGGGTGGCTAAACACGCTGCGCTAAGATTGATTGAACCTCTACGCATCTCTAACGACTACAACAAAATAAGAGCATGATTAAGTGACTACCCTGGCGAAAATGTCCCGGTTCCCGGAGCGTAAACCGAGCGAAACAATGCGGAAATCCGCTTCAGGAAGCGGATCCTCGCTTGGGACACGCTTCCTTACTTCTTCCTTTAGCGTAAAGGAAGCGGAAGGAAGCGACACCTTCCGCTTCCGCTCCTCTCCTCTTCGAATACGCTTCCGTGCGTCTTCCTTTAGCTTAAACGAAGCGGAAGGAAGCGACACCTTCCGCTTCCTCTTCCCTCCGCTTCAAATGCTGCTCCTTGCTTTCTTCCTTTAGCGTAAAAGAAGCGGAAGTAAGCGACACCTTCCGCTTCCTCTCCCCTCCGTTTCGAAAACTACTCCTTGCTTTCTTCCTTTAGTGTGAACGAAGCGGAAGTAAGCGACACATTCCGCTTCCTCTCCCCTCCGCTTCAAATGCCGCTCCTTCTCAGGCGAAAATGTCCCGTTTCCCGGAGCTTAACCCGAGCGAAACAAAGCGTATGTCCGCTTTAGGAAGCGAACATTCGCTACGTGTACGCTTCCTTGCCTCTACCATTGGCGTAATGGAAGCGGAAGGAAGCGGCATCTTCCGTTTACGCTCCCCTCCGCTTCGTCTAAACATTCATGCTTCTTCCTTTAGCGTAAACGAAGCGGAAGAAAGCGACACCTTCCGCTTCCGCTCCCCTCCGCTTCAAATACGCCTTCCTACCTCAATTATTTAGCGTAAGCAAAGCGGAAGGGGGCGACTCATCCGCTTCTTCGCCTCTCCGCTTCGTTTAAGGAAGCGTAACTTTCCGCTTCCTTAAACGGAAAAATTGTGGTAATTGGAAAAAAATCTTGTTTATTGTTATTAATATTAACTTTAAATTCATCCTCTGTGGCAACATAGGTTTCAATTGATTAATGCATGATAACTGTTATTGTTATTGAATGGTATTTCCTCAAACTATCACGGAATTGAAATTTTTAAAAATTAGCTCTCGCAGTTACTTACACGGACGGGAATGACCTGGATGTATACCACTTTCTTGACGCGTAACTGTTAGTTGCGAGTATAAATGTCCTAGTTCGTGTTCCGCTCCCGTCGAGTGTGGATGTGTTCTCACTCCGCGCGGTTGACTCAAGGCTATGCATTGCTGGTTGTGAGCCATTTAGTTTCCGGCTATATGTGTGAAATTAGTTGCCTTCATTGAGTGGAAGCTTTATTTGTTTAAATCGAAGTACGCTACATCGAGCTTACAGAAGTTTTGCCCACCTGGCCTACTACATCTTTCTGCCATGAGTTCGTGTGCAGAGTGTAAAAAGTCTACAAGGAATACAACTTGCATCAAGTGTGATACCTGCCGTAAGCCCTTCCATGGATTTTGTCTACAGGAGTCGCTCACCAAGGAAGACATCGAAGGGATTGAAGCAAGTGGACAATCCTGGAAATGTGTGGACTGCCAAAATTTACAAAAGACATCCCGGATGGAAATCGGAAGGTAAATCCCTCCAGGAAATCTTTGATATGTTCCAAGAGGTTAAAAATGAACTTAAGATTACTGAGAAAAACCTCGGGGACACTATTAATAAGCTATACGACAAATTGGAAGACAGTTTAAAGTTAATTGAATCGCAGGGCAAAACATTAGAGCAATGTTTAGATCAAATTTCCAACTTGCAAAGTGAAAATGTGGTGCTTAAGAAACAACTTTCTGACGCACAAAATCGTTCTGATGACCTTGAGCAACGCATGCTATGTAATAATGTGGAAATTCATGGCATCCCTAGCCAAGGTGACGAGAATTTGAAAGTAGTAGTAAGTAAAATTTGTGCTGCATTAGATGTAGAAATAAGTGACAGCCAAATTGACTACTGCTACCGAGCTAAAAAGAAATCTAGTGGGGAGCCAGGAGGGATTCATGTGCGATTTCTGAACCAGCACGTAAGGGATAACCTGTTAGCCAATCGCCGAGTGAAAAGAAATTTTTCTATTCGACACTTGACCTTGGAAGCCGTACCTCCTAGTGATGTAGTACCTGTTTACATTAATGAGCCCCTTTGTGCTGGTAGACGTAAAGTATTTAACGCTGCTAAAATAGCGCAGAAAGATAAGCACTATAAGTATCTTTGGATTCGTGGTGGAAAAATTTATTTGAGAAAAGTAGAAAAGGAGCCTGCAATTGTAGTTACGAGCATGGATGATGTAAAAAACCTTTGATCCTTGCTTTTGTGATTTATTATGGCTTCATCCGACATACTGTTTAATACTATTGAAAGTGTTACTGTGATACAACAGAATATACGGAGTTTGAGGAGAAATTTTGATATCTTTGTGATAAATTTGCATAACTTATCATTTAAGCCGACAGTAATTGTTCTTACCGAGATTTGGATTAAGGAATATGAAACTTCTCTCTATAAAATACCCGGATACAATATCTATGCTCATTGTAACGAAGCAGAACGATCAAAAGGTGTATTGGTATATGTACTAGACTACTTAAATTGTACCTCAAAACCAGTTACTACACTATCTGCTGACTGTGTTTTGCTTACCTTGAAAATGGATTTTATATCTTTTGAATTGTTAAGTGTATATAGGCATCAAAATATTCCTGAGAAACTTTTCTTCAGAGAAATGGAAGGCATTTTTAAAGATGCCAAAGGTAATTTTATAATTGTGGGTGATATGAATATAAATCTATCTGTGATTACCAGTGTAACAAATTATTACAAGGATTTACTGTCCTCGTACGGATTAACGTCTCTTATTGACTGACCAACCAGAATAGTGAGATCGTCAGCAACTTGTTTGGATCATGTTCATGTTAGAATTTCCAACATGTATAAATATAACATAAAAACCGACATCCTGCACTTAGACATCAGTGACCATTCAATGACAAAATTGACTATCTCCGTTAACTCTGAGTTGACCCCTGCTAACCGGACTAATGTTTGCCCTCAATTCACAAGGATTAATTTTGAAAAATTTAAGAATCTTGTTGCTCATTCCGATTGGTCTCATGTATTAAATGAGACAAATGCCAATAGAGCGTTTGAGTATATTTTAGATGTATTAAAACAGTGTCTACAATTATCTAAGGATACTTATATAAAAGACAAAAAGCCTGTTAAGCTTAAGTTATGGATGACGAATTCATTGCTTAAAATGATTGAAAGAAAGAATTATTTGTTTGAAAAAAGTAGACGATTTCCGAAAAATATGAGCCTGAGAAATGAGTATTTGAAATGTCGGAATAATTTGAGAAATAAATTGAGGGAAGCTTCAAATAATCATTACATGAATCGATTTAAAGAGTGCCACAACAATTCAAAAGAGCAATGGAAAGTTTTCAAAGAAATGACTGGAGAACAGGAACCAGGGCTAGCACTTCGGTCCTTAAAAATTAGTGGCAAAATTATTGATGACGAACTGGCCATAGCAAATGAATTTAATTCATATTTTGTTGGTGTCTTTGAATCTGCCAAATCTATGCAATTCGCTCTTAAACACAAGGCTGCGCCAAATCCATGTAGAAGGATGAACAGGGCTAAATCGTTCTTCTTTGACCCAATTCTACCAAAAGAAATAATAAATACGGTGAAATTACTCAGAAATGGTGCATCTCCTGGAATTGATGGCATTAACGGTAAAATATTAAAATTAGTTATTGAAACTATTGCACCAGCGCTAGCACATGCTTGTAACTTGAGTATTAGCACTGGTGAATTGCCAAATATACTAAAAACAGCTGTAGTTATACCAATCTTTAAAAGAGGTGATAGAAACATGATATAAAATTATCGACCCATTTCATTATTGCCAACCATCTCAAAATTTTTAGAGAAGTTAGTGAAGTATAGGGTGATTAGGTTTCTTGAAAAAGGGGATTATTTTAGTCAATATCAATACGGATTTAGATGTGGAAAAAGTGCAGAAGATGCCCTAGTCAATTAGATGACAAAAATATACTGTGCAATAAACTCGAACAATCGAACTGGGGGCTTATTTATAGACATAAGAAAAGCATTGGACCATGAAATTCTATTATTGAAATTAAGTGATGCCGGAATTAGAGGTGTTCCACTGGCTTGGTTTCAAAGTTATTAGTAGAGCGAACCCAGTGTGTACGTGTAGGTAAGGCTTTCAGTGATTCCAAGTTGGCAAAAACAGGGGTACCCCAAGGTTCTGTACTTGGGCCTATTCTATTTCTCATCTATATTAATGACTTGTGTAACTTTGAATTTAAAGGATCACTCACTGCTTTCGCAGATGATGTTGCCTTGTGTTACAGCGGAAGTAATTTTAACAATGTAGTAAAAGATGCGCAATGTGACTTGAATGCATTACGAAGATGGTTTGATTACAATGGTCTAGAAATAAGTGACAAAACCAAACTTATGCTTTTTGATCCAAGAAATTGTTATAAATGTAACTTCTATTTAACTTACCACGACTCTGACTGTCTGAAACAGCCTTGTGGTTGTATAAAGATTGATCAAGTTGATAGTATAAAATATTTGGGAATTGGTATTGACAAATACATGAAATGGAATGATCACATTACTGGACTTTCCAAGATTCTTCGATATTATACGTCCAAACTATGCTACATTAGAAACAAATGTCCTGTAACTTTCCAAATAACCTTGTATGAAGCCCTAGTAGGGTCTAGATTGGGGTATGGCCTGGTCTGTTGGGGAGCATCTTATAATAACTCCTTGCAGCCAGTTGTGTTATTGCAGAAGAAGACAATAAGAATTGTTACCAAAAGCAAAATAAAGACCTTTTGTACGAATATACTTATCCCATATTTGTACGGTTGCAGATACTGCCAATTAAATACTTGTCTATTTTTAAAGTATTAAAATTATTTTATTTAAAGAGCGGCAATATTCCCGCTTGTACCGATAGTGATGAATACTATTTAAGAAGGAAGCGATGTGCAAGAACTCCAAAACCAAACCTAACATTATTTAAGAGGTCCTTTGTCTACTTAGGACCTAAACTATTAAATGACATACCAGAGTATTTAAAAATCTCAAAAAACAAAAGAAAAAATCTAAAGCTGCTAAAGGAATGGATACTATCATAAGTAAAATTGAAGTTTTGTATTAGATTTGCAACTCAAATTATGTTCTGAATTGTAACTAACCATGTTAAGTGTTTATATAATATAGATTGATGTATTGTAAAAAAAAGATGCATTTATTTTTCTTTGTTCAAAAATTGGCATAAATGAAATGGTCCATATTTATACATATGTTCGGAAAATTTCAGTTTTTGTACAACACCAGCAATTGCATGTACTTATTCAAGGAAGGCAGTCTCGACACAGGTGCTTGTACAGGTGCTTGTACCTTTGAGGCTGCCTAAAGCTCCGAAATATTGTACCTAAAAGAATGTAATCAGCTATGGAGTAAATATACATTATTATATTATAAATGACGTAGGTAGGCATTGTGTGGGAAGTAATGAGAAATAAGTTGTGCTGTGTGGTCGGGTAGGTAGTTGGTAGGAAGAAGGTGATCGTCCATGACTGTACTCTGTAAGATATAGAATGCATTTTCTTTTTTAATCATGGTCGTAGCACCTTACGCTTCGTTTTCCGCTTCATGCATTTCTCCACACGGTCCTTCTTCCGCTTAGTGAGAGCTCCCATTCGGTAAATTTTCCGCTACCATACGGTTCATTCTCCGCTTCCTCACGGTTCATTCTCCGTTTCAATACGGTTCGTTCTCCACTTCGTTACGGCTCCTTTCTTCCGCTTCTTTGTCTCATTTGACGGTTTTTTTTCGTTTCCTCTCCGCTCCCTTTTCGCTTCGCTACCGCTTTTCTTCCGCTTCACTGGCCGTTCCGTCCGCTCCATAATTCGCTTTGTTGACGGTTCCATTTTCACCAGGGTATCCATTAACATGCATTTCAAATCTTCCTTACCCTCCTCCAATTCCTTCCTCTCTATTTCCTCTCTATTTCATGACTGGTGACGTAACACCCACTTCCATACGCCCCCTATGGTGGCTCGTAGAGTATTTTGCAGATTTAGCTACCATTATGCACATTATATTGGATGGTTATCAGTTTATTTCCTGAGGTGCAGATTTCATGAGTATAGGTCAAATATTCATTTTTTATTTTTAAACTTTTGTCGACGTTTCGGATGTTTATTCATCCATCTTCTGGGCTATAAACAATGATGTATGATGATAAATGATTGATAGTTCTGTTTTGGTTACATAACTGTAAATTTACAGACATTAAATATAAAAAAATACATAGACATTCAAGATTTTTACCATTAAAGTTTGTTGCTGTTTTTATTTATTTACAATTTTAATTTGGTTGCTTGGATACATTTCTTTGTTGAAAAGTTATGTGTCATTTATTAAATTATAATAAATTTTGCTAAGATAAGTAATGTCTGTTCTATTTCAAATTAAAATTGTAAATAAATAAAAACAACACCAAACTTTAAAGGTAAAAATCTTGAATGTCTATGTCTATGTATTTTTTATATTTAATGTCTGTAAATTTACCATTATGTAACCAAAACAGAACTTTCAATCACTTATCATCATGTATCATTTGTTTATAGCCCAGAAGATGAATGAATAAACATCCGAAACGTCGACAAAAGTTTAAAAATAAAAATGAATATTTGACCTATACTCATGAAATCTGCACCATTAACTAAAGAGGTCGAGAGAATAAATACCATTTTTATTTCTTGTTTTAGTTAAACAGCTGAAGCAACTTTATACGCAGTATTTTCTTAATATTTAACTGTTACTTCTCAGTCAAAAGTTCATCCATGACTAAATCAGACCATCAGTGCTTACACCATCAGGTATATTATATAACCAGATTAATTATAAGAACAACATTATTTGCTATCGCTCAATGTGTATAGGAAGTGATGAAGATGAATTCCTTAGGTCTACGCAATTTAAGTTTGCACATGATTAACTGACTGTGCCTTAACAAATTAATTCACTCTAAGAGCATGAGAGTCCAAATATTTAATAATTATTACCATATACATTAATGAATTTTTAACTAGTGCACGTAAACGGCATTTAGAAGAAATAAAAATTAAAAAAAAGCGAAAGATACACCTAGTTTAACCGAAAGATCAATGAATTTCGTATTTCAGAATTCTATTAAACGGAAACTGAACGAGATAAATAATTCACCAAATCCCGTAATTTTCTTTTTCCCAATTCCTTTTTTTTAAATATATTCTCGCCTTTTCCATGCCAGTTAATTGGAACACACTCTGCCATAATATGTACCCTTGGCAGCATGGGGAGTAGAATTACACAATATAGAATCTTCATTTTAAGGTTCTTATGACTCACTCAATAATTCTTTAAAATTCCTTTTTTTTTGGTTGTTTTTAAATCCACGTTGTGCCGTAGAAGGTGTCCAATAGCATCACCTCTTTGATTCAACAGTGTATTCATTAAACATTTTTAGTTTATTTTATCTTCGTCGTTGGTAATTCTTTCCTTAAATTAGACTTCGAAATCTTCACCATTCATTAATTTATAAAAATATCCATGTTCTCATTTTTGTAACTATAATTTTCTGGCCTTTTTTTCAATCTAAGAGCATGCTCCAAACTCATTTGGTGCTTACATTCTATCAAGGTTGTGTTGACAGCTGTTAGTAGCCTCTTCTGGCAGAATTCATTCATGGCTTGCCATACGTGGTTCTTATATACTTGCTTCCTCTATCGCTGCTGTTCCCTGTTCAACTCTGAGAATGAGTTTGTCTCATTGATTTTTCCACAATCAGTAGTTTTGTTTAAAACGTTAATTTTTAAGTTATAATGATACAGCAATTTCCATTTGGTTCAACATTAGCGTCATATTTATCTGACATCCGACGCGTAGACGTACAATTACAATGAAAAAATTAATTTCCCGCCATGTCGTTTGCAATGCTCCAACCAGAACGTCAGAAAAGCCTGTTATTTTTTAATGTTCGTTACTTTGCAGCAGCGGCAAAGTAAAAAAAAAAAACGCGTTTCAAGCCAAATTGATATTAAATTAATGCATTGGCTTGAAAATTCAGGTTGTTGTACGAGGCATGCCCAAATAACATTCGCATCCACGCGTAAATATTTTCAAATAACCCAGAAAAATCATGATGTTATCGATATATTATTATTATATAAAATATATATTACTTTTACATTATTATATATTACTATTATATATAATAGTGAAGTGTTGGTCGAGCAATCGACCAAGCTGTGGACGCCGCAGTATTGGGATTGTCGGAGCTAAAGACAACCTTCGCCGCCCTGGGAAGAAGATAACTCAAGCTCGCTCAAGCACTGACTTGCTGACTGCGTGAGTCAAAACAAATACTTAAGTCCACATTTTTTATATTTTGTCCAAAAAATCCTGCTTTCGCTGACGAAATGCGTTACCTATAGAAACTCAAAAGTAAGGAACAAAATATATGATGATTATTCCACGAATGTATTTTAAATGAGCATTTTTTTCCAGCCATAGGAGGCGACTGCAGCGCCATTTCCTACGAATTACCGCATTTTGACTTCAATTAGGGCATTAATTCTTCAATAACTAAAAACATAAGGTGGTAAGATGCCTGTATTACATTTTTATTCAATTTCTCCGGATTATTTCCTTCTTAGAAACAGTTTTCCACGAAAATGGCATTTATATTTTATGGAAAATACTTTTTCCCCGTGTTTCTCTCATTCCCCCATTGAACAATATGTAATTTCAAGTTCAATTATAGAATAATATAGCGTGGAAAGGTATTACTTTGTTGTTCATATCAGATAGAGGACAACGTTTTCTACAAGTAGACAGAATATGAATAAAATGACATTTAAGTCGTTCTACGGTGGAACCACCTTAACAAAGTTGAACACGGAAACAGAAGGAACGTTTTGCAAATAAATGGGATCCCAGTCGAACCGGAGGAAGACCCCATAGCCGTGGTCAAGGCCATCGGAGCAGCTTTGGACGTCACCATTTCCGAGAACGACATCGACTATTGTTACCGGGCTCGTCCCCGCCCCTAAACGTCCGATACCCCTCAAAACTCCGGCCCTGTTCGATAGATTCGTCAAGCAATCAACTTAGAGAGACATGGTGCTCCAAAAGAAGAGGGTAAAGAGAGGGACCTCACTACACGAGAAATCGGGTGGCAGGAAACCAAGGTGATCAGTATTTACGTCAACGAATCACACACCATACAAAACAAAAAATCATACGCTGCCGCAAGGTCTCTAAAGAAAGATGGCACTCTAAAATATGTATGGGTGAGGGCGGGAAAGATTCTTTGCCGGAAGGAATATAAAGCTCCGGTGGTCGTTATAAATCAGAGTGATGATCTAAATACATTCACATAGAAATCAATCAGGTTCTTCCAAGGCTCACCATGGCACGCTCTTCTTTACGGAATTTATATTGAATGTGTGCTATTGTGTCCAACAATATTCATTTTACTGCATACTATTTGCTATCAAGTTTTGGGTTTAAGAAGGGCTGTGGTTCTGGAGATATGTAAATGCTAGGATATTCCTCTGCCCAGTACGGGTGATGATGAAAAAAATTAGGGAACTAAACTGCAGAACGGACAGATTTAAAATGTCATTTTTTCCACGAACGATAAGGGACCATAACAGCACTCACTGCCAATGAGACTTTTATCTAGGTTTGTCGTTAGGTAGTGTAGCTCTTAGTAGTAGTAGTAGTACTCCCTAGTACTTGAATCCTTATCTGTTACCTAGTACCATGTAGAAAACATGCAAGTCGTGCTGTTAGTAACAGCACGACTTGCATGTTTTCTACATGGGTCTTGAGTCTCTGTCCATCTGTGTAGTTGTAGAATGCATGTATATTGACGGTCCCTCTCCATTGTGATGACATTTGTAGTGTAGTAGTGCATGCTTGTGAGGCTTAGCCTCGTGAAAAGCATTAGCGATTTATGCTAATGCATAATTAGTCCTAGTTACACTAACTTTAGGGTATAGTATAATGCATGTTGGTGATTATTCACCCCCTGCCACACACCCCTGAGGTGGCTTGCAGGGTATTTTGTAGATGTAGATGAAGATGATTGTTGTCAGTCGCGAATGCTGGGTGATATTGTCACGGAGGAGAAGTACCTATTAGTCAATAATGATTGGAGTAGGAATGTTGTCGCTTATAAGCAAGTGTGTATCAGTTGTGATATATATTCCACACTTGCAGTCAGTGTTTAGTTTGGCAGTATTTTGTTTTCTTTATCGATGGCTAACGAACTTAAAGTATGTCATGTGAACGCACAATCAATTAAGGCCCACTATGACGAATTCTCTAACTATTTCCAGGAAGTTTTTTTCCCCCTAATAGCCGTATCTGAAACATGGCTTACCTAAGCCCAGTGACCCGTCATAATTAGTCGTTTTAAACGGATACTCACTTTTACACTGGGATAGAGTGGGGAAGCGAGGTGTAGGTGTTGGAGCTTGGACATTCACAACAGCAGCTTATCCGCTAGACAGATGTGCTCCTCGTCTCTTGAAAATAGGTCCTCAGTTGAATACCTGTTCCTTGAAATTTGTGCGAGGAAAAACAAATTACTTTTGGTAATAGTGTATAGACCTCCCAAAGTGGGTTTTCCCAAAGAGATGGAAAATGACCTGTACTTATGTATATCCTCATCTATCAAGATGTCATTGTCCTAGGGGACTTCAACGCGGACTTTATTAGCGACCATCCTGATAAAATGTATTTATCCAATCTATTTTTTTCCCTTAACCTTACACTGGTCACTTTCGACCCCACTCATCATCTGCTCAATAGTCATACCTGGCTGGACCTGATTGTGGACGCAGATATGAACAATGTTTCCAATTCAGATCAATGTCCAATTCCCTTCCTTTCACATCACGACCTTATATCGGTAGTATCATCATCATTGGTGCATCTGTCCGCAGACAGGTTTCAACGGTAGCGTTGTCTCCACAGCATTCTGTCCTGGGCCTCTCTCTCTTCATCTCCGCATAACTCCTTCCTTCTTTTATATCCCTCGAAGCATTCCGTACCTCCTCCTTCCTCTCTTCCCTTCTATTTTCCCTTCTATTATTAATTTCTGTATGCTGTTATTCCTTAAAATATGTCCAATCCATTTTGCCTTTCTCTTTTTAATTTCTCTCAGTACACTTCTTTCTTCTCCAATCCTCCTTAGCACTTCTTCATTCGTGATCTTATCTTTCCAATCCAATCTTCTCCATTCGTCGCCATAGCCACATTTCAAAGCTTTCCAAGTACTTTTCTTCTCTCTTCTTCAACGTCCACGTTTCGCATCCATACAACACAATGCTCCATATAAAGCATTTTGCAAATCTTTTCATAATATCCATCTTGATGTTCCTTGCTGTCACCAGTTCCTTAATCTTGCTAAATGCTACTTTTCCTTGCCCAATTCTGCTTTTAATTTCTTCGGTAGTAGGTGTATAAGTTTGAAATTCAATCATTCACACTATCTCCCTTCTCCTACCGAGCTCTCAACGAAAAGGAGAGACCTCTTGAGGATATAATTGATCAAGAGAGTTGGTGTGATGTCTTCGAGAAGAGTTCTATTGACGAGAGAAAGTGGACGTATTTACATCGAAGCTTCTTGACTTTCTAAATTACTTTGCTCCTATTAAGACCATTTATCCTAGACACCCCTTGGATAACGCCCGAGATCAGAGCGTTAACGCGGGAAAGAGATCGCGCATGCGCAAAAGATTCATTAGAACGGACAGCGCTGAGACTTACACTGCTTTTAAAATTTTGCGTAATAAGACTAAAACTGAATTACGAAAATCCAAAAAAGCACATTTAACTGAAAAACTCTCCAGTGTAAGAGATTCCGGTTCTCTATGGGCCGAACTTGGCCGCCTGCAGGTCATTCCTCCCAAAAAAACATTTGCCTCGCAACCTTCAAGTTGAGGAATTAAACTCATATTTTTCCGCCCGTCCTATTCCAAATTAGGGATTGGAAAATCGATTTCGATTTTAATCGAAAATCTATTATCACACTCCGATTTTCGATTTAATCGAGGTCGACTTTTTGTTTTGAAAAACCGATCAAAATCGATTCTAGCCAATCGATTTTCGATTTTTAGCTTGCTACAGCGTTTGAATTTTGCCAATCGAGCTGCGCCAGTTCGTAAACCGCCCTCCAGTTGACCGCAAGTCCAACTCTAATCCACTACAAGCTTGGAAGGAGATAGAGGGAGAATATCCCCACGTATACAAACCAGCCAGCAGGATTTTATCTATCTATAGTTGCCTCTATAGTGTGAGCGACTATTTTCTCACGCCGGGTTAATTGCAACTCAGGTGCGAAATCGATTATCCGGAGAACATTTAAAAATGTTACTTTTCTTAAGGTCCATCACTGAGGAACACTGGTTCCACGGCTTTGCAAACAAGAAATAAATAAAATTCTGTTTTTCAGTTTGTGGTATGACCACTTTTCAAAATTCAATACTTATTGCTACTAAACTATATGTAATTTGCTTGTTATATTACCTATGTGTTTATAAGTATCTGTTATAGATTATTACTTCCCTGTATATCTTATTAATATCTTTAAAATAATATATTATATTAATAAATTTAACTGTATTCGGTTCTTATCCCTAGTGCTTCCATTAACCCATATTTTGCATTTTGTTACAACAGCACATCCGTATTTCAGCAGACAATTTCTTTACATGAATGAATATCGATTTCGATTTTTCGATAATTTTGGGCAAATAAATCGAATTTTTAGAAAATCGATTTTTAAAACCAAAATCGAAAGTCGATTAATCGAAAATCGATTCTGGATTTAAATTTCCAATCCCTATCCCAAATACACCCAAATACACACCAAAATCACCTCGTCTCTCAACTGTGGAAATTCCATTCAACTAAGATGATTTGTATTTAAAAATACCTCGCTCTGACACGGTCCTTAAGGAATTCAGAAATATAAAATCCAAAGCTACCGGACCCGACGACTGGCAACAACACAATTCATTCAACTCTGCTTACCCTGCCATACTCCCTTTAACTGTCCAACTATACGAGTTTTCCCTTCTGCATTCTTCATTTCCATCGCAATGGAAAAAGGCCTATCTCCGCCCAATATCCAAAGTAGTACAAAACCCATCTAAACCGAAAGATTGCAGGCCAATATCCTTACTCTGTGCCATAGCAAAACCACTCGAGAAGATTGTATACACTCAAGTTACTGACTATCTATTCGAACAGAATTCTATGGACCCTTTCCAATCCGGCTTCTGGCCTATGCACGGCACTCAGACCGCATTGACAAAAATAATTGAGGATATCAAAATAAGTATAGACGCTAAAAAACTTACAATATTAGTGCTCTTCCACTTTAAAAAAGCTTTTTTAAAATGGTGCACCATGAGCTCTTATTGTATAAAATGAAAAACCTCAGATTTTCCACTAGTACATTACATTGGTTTAGATCATATTTATCTGATCGTAAACAAGCTGTATATATCGGAGATTGAGTTGTATCTAAATGGACTACAGCTACAAATGGAGTCCCCCAGGGATCCGTATTCTCCCCCCTCTTATTTACTATTTTCATCAGGGACCTTCCCTTGTGCATTCGACATTGTAAATACCACCTGTACGCTCATGACCTACAAATCTTCTATTCGTTTAGACCCTCTGAGCTAACTCAGGCTGTTCGACTAATAGATGAGGATATCGACAGCATATGTTTATGGTATGTTTAAGAAGCGTTTCCCGTGAACTTAAAATAAGATTATACAAAACACTGATCCGTCCCGTTCTTTTGTATGTAAGCCAATCATGGAGCACACGGAACATATACCTGAACCGATTTGCGACATTTGAAAGAAGAGTACTAAGGAAGGTTTTTGGCCCAGTCCTTGATTTAGAATCAGGAGAATGGAGAAGACGACATAATGCAGAAATATACAATCTGTACAATCAAGAACCGAAAATTATAGGAGTGTTAAGGATTAGGAGATTGGAATGGGCTGGACATATGGTTAGAATGAGTGGGGAAAGATTTCCTAAGATGGCTATTGACATGACAATAGAAGGAAGGAGACCAGTGGGGAGACCTCGCAAGAGATGGATAGATGGAGTAAGGGAAGACTTGCAACAGCTAGGAAACATGGCCGAACTGGCGGAACACAGCAGAGGACAGAAGAGAATGGAAAGCCTTAGTTGTATCATCGCGCGGTCCCCTGGGCCTGATCGCGTAAAGTATGTTTATGGGTCTCAAGTAATAAATTGATCATCAATCAGTCCAAGACAAAATCAATCATCCTAGGCAGTCCAAGAAATATCAATTCTCTCCCTGACAATATTCCCAGTATAAACGTACTTGGAACTGACATTGTATATTAGGGTGTATCACGAAAAACTTTTTTTTGAAATTCAAAATTGCAAGTGGATAAAAAGTTGTCACTGTGCTCACATATGCACCAAAAAAAATTTGAGTCAAATCGTAAAATGTTTAGGTCTCCCGGAACGGGCCTAAAGTTTGATTTTTTTGTCAAAAAACGTAGATTTTCAATTTTTTTAAAAACGTAAACACAAAAAAAAATTTTGTTTTCAAGTACAAAAATATAAAGTTTAAAACGTTAGTTAACAGTAGAAAAAAAATTACACCGGTCGCGTAACATTTATGTCTCCCAGATAAGGTGTAAAAAGGTCATATTTGTGCAATATTAAGGTCAGTTTTTGACAGATTCATTTACTTATATTCAACTTATTTTATTTATATATTTCTTTTAACCATACAAATAAAAAGTATTACAATCTAATGTGTGTTTACTAGGCCGAAATAATCCTTTATTTTTTTAAATAAGCCTATTTTTAGAGTAAGAGAAATGAAAAAAAGGATTTTCATTTCAAAAGGAAAAAATTACAAATATTAAAACGTTAAGCTTGAATAAGTAATTCAAAATTAATCTTGATTGCATAATATATAGATAAATGATATAATTGATGCAAATTTCAGAATTTTTAGTTGTCCGTGGGGAATAGGTTTATTTTAATAGGTATGAGACATCTCAGTTATCAGCAGCTCTCGCCACCTTTAACCAAAGTTTTTAGTTAGGCTGATTTTAAAGAACAATTTCTAGCAACTCATCTATATGCTTACAAAAAACCAAAAATATTATATAGAGTTGATTGTTTCCAAAGAAGTAGATATTTTATTTTTATAGAAAATAAAGTCTTACTTGATGTTTATTCCTGGGCTATTGCAGATGTGAAGTGATGTTTCGTTTCAAACTTTGGAACATATTTTCTGTCCAGCAATAGATCTTATCTTGATCTAATGAAACCATCTCTCTCTTTGTAGCCAAAAACGTGCTTAGAAGCTTCTGTAACTCATTCACAATTCTTTCCACTGCTTGTGTGTGTGAAGGAGTTTTAAACTACTTTCTATCGCTAGTTCCTGTTTCAACGATCAACTCTAGCTCTTGCTTGCTTAAGTTAGTTAGGAGAGGTGGTTTTGCTACTGTTGTAGGCTGCCAATCAATAAGATCTACATAGTCCTCTGCATCAAAATTAACTTGTGGTGGTTTGAAAACCCTCTTTGCTTTTAAATCTGTTTGTAGAGCTATTTGTATTCTTTTGCTTGCCAGACACCTAATATTTTTTTCGTGAATCAAACAAATTTCCCAAAAGAAGATGTTCTGGGTGTACCAT
Source organism: Pyrrhosoma nymphula (assembly GCA_963573305.1). NCBI lineage: Eukaryota > Metazoa > Arthropoda > Insecta > Odonata > Coenagrionidae > Pyrrhosoma > Pyrrhosoma nymphula. The sequence goes on along the minus strand of OY754337.1, from coordinate 125,831,930 downwards.
AAAAGCATATCTCTGTAGCGTTGATTGAACAACAGCCTTCAGCTCACCTTCTAAGTAATTTATGCGTTATACAATCTTAAAAAGGTTTTGTGAAGCATAATCCTTTGATGACATTTAATTTTAAACCATGAGGGAGCATAAACTTTTATGAAAAACTCAGCCAGGTTTTTCAACTGAAGGGTTGTATCAAGTGATGCAATATATAAGCGTAAAATTCGGTTTGCCATTGTCAGCCATCTTGCATGGGAGATGTTTCCTGGGTTTCTGCTTGCCAACTCTTTGGAGCATTCGCCTGCTAACACAGCTTGAAATATATGCCAGAGATATTTCTGGTCAGTGCTCAAGTCCTTAAAATCAACCTCTGGAAAAACGCTATCTATTTTATTGTACTCAACAACTGGTAAATCTTGACAACATGCTAAACTTTTTCCAATTGGGCTTCTAAAAGAATTGGGCCCAGAAGTTGGACCATCAAGGGCAACCATAACTTTCCTAAGCGGCAATTCGTTCAAGTGAAGCAAACAAACCACTGCTAGTACTAGGCGTTTTACAGCCTTTAGAACAATGAAATTGATCCATTATGGACTCCAGTATTAGATGCAGTACCATCACAGCCAAGAGCTTTAATAGTTTTCTCATCAATGCAGTTTTCTTACATGAATTTCAGTATGGATGATACTGTCTTTCCCAGAGCCATTGGCTGGAGTAACGTGTCCAAAATATGTTGAATTTGGTTCTTCAAACAAACATATGTATTCTTCTTGTATAGTTATCCGGACACATTTACCACTAACAATTTCTTTACTTATTGTTTCATCTTTTCGACCATCGAAATAGCACCCCACCACAGCGACTTGCCGCAGCGTTAGGACGCAGCCCTGAGACGCACCAGTGAAACCACACCTGAGTGTAGCATTCACCATTTCATAATAATATTATCGCTACTTCAAAATGCTGTAAAAAAATACCTACAATATAAACACATAATTGAAATTAATCTGAAGGATGGGTTTACAATTGAAAAATAGGTGTGTTTGGTAAAAAATGTACATTTTCATGTAGATTCCGGAGACGTAGATGTTACATGACAGATATTAATTTTTTTCTACTGTTAAATAACATTCGAAACTTTATCTTTTTGAACTTGATAACAAAAATTTGATTTTTATTTACGATTTTAAAAAAATTGAAAATTACGTTTTTGACAAAAAAAAATCAAACTTTAGGACCGTTCCGGGAGACCTAAACATTTTTCAATTTGACTCAAATTTTTTTTGGTGCATATGTGAGCACAGTGACAACTTTTTATCGACTTGCAATTTTGAATTTCAAAAAAAAGTTTTTCGTGATACACCCTATTGTATATTCCTCTTCGTTTACCGACTTAGGTGTAACTATCAATCAAACGCTAACATGGACAGAACAAGTATCTCTGGTCTCCTGCAAAGTTTTTAAGATCCTCCACATAATCAAGCGTAACAAAAAGGAACTTCCTGCCCAAATTCGCCGCAAACTGGTCAGATCGCTTATCCTTCCTATCTTCGATTATTTCTGCGTAATTTATTGCACCGTTCGGTAAGACATTAATTTGAAACTGCAAAGGTCACTGAATGCTTGCCTTCGATTCATTTATCTGATTCCATAATTCGACCATATATCCCACGCTTATCAACTAGCAAATTTCCTTACAACACGGAACCGCAGGAAATACTTTTTAGGTACCCTCATTTTCATAATCCTCAAGTTTAAACAACCTGCCTATTTAACCGAACTCTTTACATACACTTCCGAGGTTCGAAACAGAAACCTACGCCCCCCCCCTGGTGCACTTTATATCCCAAACCCATAGATATCAACTCTACTCCACTACTCCTTCTCGGTAGAAGCAGTTAGACAATGGAATTCTCTCCCCCATGGTAATCGTCAAACATCATCGGTGAACTTATTCCAGACAAAATTATTCCACTACCTTCGTAACCCCACTCCGTCTTTTTCATAATATCTATTACATTTTTCTGTTAATAAACTGATTTATATAATTTAAATAATTATCTGTCATTGAGTCGAGTCTTATTTTGTGAAACATGTATTTTACTTTTTATTATTCGATTTGAAAGAAACGTTTCACTTAATTTAGTTGTTAACTGTTACACCTGTTTTCAACTGATATATTATCGTTTGATGTGTTTTTGGTTTATTTTTGTATTCTACATTTGTTTAGATGCCCTTCGAGGCCTTTATTTTTATTTTTGTATTTTTGCAATTTAATTCATATGTGTTATGTAATCACCTGAACCTAGGGGACATGGGATCCCAGGTTATCCATAAAGTTATCCTATTTTATTCTATTCTATAATGAGACATTGCTTACTTTTTCTGCACGATTTGTGATGTTCTTTTGTTACATAACAACCTATTTCCATAAGTTCTGCGTCCTTTCTCTTACGATTCGTATTCGCAATCAAAGAATTGAAACGCTGAAAAAAGAAATTACTCTATGAGTCAATTGTTTACCGATGAATCAATGCAACGACAAAACAGTTGATACTCGTGAAAAAGCACGCAACAGGCATCGTCAATGCACCTCTGTGTATCGATGCAAGCTCACCACCAGCGCACAGTGGGCTGAAATGGGAAAAAGTTGGCCAACAATAGATATAATCATTCGATTCCAGTTAAATTTGGTATTTAAGGGTTTTTTGGGTTGACAATTACGAATCAAAAGTCAAAAGTTCATTTAAAAAAAAACAAAATGGCGGACACTATATGCTTGCTACTAAAAAACTTCATAATTGCTCCAGTATCTTCTCTGCTGAAGTTATTATTTACACAAACGATTGGCCTCACATATACATGCATGCAATATACACACTCATATATCTGTTGATCATACCACTGACGGAAAAATACCTTATTTAACGGCACACTTTTTACCGTATTTAACGGTTATGCTAAGCGTAGATGCGTTGATGACACAATTAACGTTGCATCCACACATTCTTTTCATGTTACTTTCACACCTTCATGCTTTGAATGCTTTTATAGAAATATAGGTCAGTCAGAAAATAACATGCATAGGTATGTCATCTGTTACATAAGTTAAAGTTAAGAAAAATCTTCTATGATTTAAATGAAATATTATCTTCTTACAAGTCGATGGTTAATCATCAATAGAAGAATCTGCTTTCTATTCATCTTCACTTCCATTATCGAACTCATCATCAGACTCTACGGATAAAATGAAATCATCTGGAATTTCACGGACTGCAACTGGTAAACTTCCCTGCTTTTGCCGCGGAAGTTCTCATTTTGACGATATTAAAGGATCTGATGTTAAAAGTAACCGATGAAAAACGTCATTATTTGAAGCTTTTCTTGAACTTTTCCGAGTGTGGTCCCTGCGAAATCTTTTGCAATCTAGATGTAGATGTTGTACATGAAATCCGTAGTAATGGAGTACGTCGGCCCCTTTTTCAACTCAATCTTTACCATTTCATAATTCCTAATGCTAATTACCCAGAAATTGTCCAAAATAAAAGATTAATTATGTCAACACAATCGCAAAATTGATTGAAAGAAGTATAAAAAAAAACTATAATACCTACATTAATTATTTACACAAATAATCATTATCCTGTCACTGAGGAAATAAACAACCACATATACTATTCAAGAGCATCCACGAAGTCAGTTAAATTAATTTCAATTCGCATTTATTCCAAATTTTAGATAATATACGAAATAATTGCATTCGTCAGTCTTATCCGACTTTTATGAAGCTTATGCAACACTTAAAACACAATTCTCGTCATAACCCATTCATTAGGAGCTTAAGTCTACCTAACACAAACCTTTAAAGGTAAAAATAAATATCATCAGCAGAACGCACGACAATCATCACAGTACACAACATTCGTAATCGCTGGATTGCAGCAATATTGCAAACTGTCACTTAAGTACACGATAGATATTTGTTTCAATATTCTTGCCAACTATGACGTTGTCTCTCAGAAAAGTTATACTTACAATTAGTGAAACCAACAGTCATTGAAAATTGAAATGAAAGAGTGCCGCCACAGTCGGATACTTTGCTTCTGGTAAATCCTCGCAGCCAAAGACAAGACGTTCGGCTGAAACTATATTACAAAATAAATTTTCGCAGAATTCTTTGCTACTCTTTTACATTGGTGTCCATTTATAGAGAGTTTTTAATGTTTTGAAGTCAATAAAATATTTCACACTGCTATAGTTTTGTAGTTATAAGGGATATTTTTTATCATTGGTCATTATACATGAAATCACATTCAAAAGTATATTGCAAAATATTTTCTTTTTTGAGGTTTTTGGTCCAAATAAATTATCACGGCGCCTTTACCAACTTACATGCGAGTTTATTCAAAATCATCACCATGGAGAAACGAACATATTGTTGAGAATCGCTCGATCAAAACAAAAACAATAGAATACTAATGGATAGAGAAGCGTGCAAGAGTGTCTACTATTCGAAAAAATCGGGAAAATGTCAGGAGTTTAGAAATATATCGGAAAAAAATCGGTAATTTTCTGAAAATAATAAAAAAACGGGAAAATGATTAGTGATGGTTACTTGCAGATCGCTACAATAAAAATAAGGACGGCAGACATCATCATCTGGTGTTTGGCTGAAGGCATCTTTTGCCTTTTGCTATCCTTCCTTTTATTTCTTCAACACTTCTCCTGTCATCTGTTACCAAAGTTGCTAAATACGTGTAGTTTTTCACTTTTTCTACTATGCCTTCATCTATTTTCACTCTCATAATATAATCTTCACAGTTTACTGGCATCACCTCCTAATCTTTCCTAAATTCATCTTCATCCCGTATTCCTTCATCCTCCTTTTCCAGAACCTTTAACAACCTTTGAAGTGCTTGCATTTAACCTGCTAAGATTACCATGCCATCTGCAAATCTCTTATTCTTCTTATCTTCCTCCTTCCCATCAAATAATTCATAGATCGTGTCCTCAACGTGTATATTGAACAAGGTTGGTGACAGACAGCATCCCTGCCTTACACCTCTCCCAAGATCCACCCATTCTGTCATATCCTCATTTAGTTTAAATGTATTTATTTTTGCCACATACACAATATAATAGGTCGTATACAATTCATAGGTCATCTCATATTGATAGGTGATTGAGTGAGTCTTGGAGAACGTGTAAACGGCGGAGGCGTGGTTTTATAATTAAGGATGGAATACAAGCATTTCAAAATGGAATCTCGAAGGGACTGTGTACGCCTGGTGCAAATGGATAAGAGGGGGGGGTTTAAATTTTTTAAGTTTTTCTCCCAATTAAAAAAATGTCTTTTTTTAATTGGGAGAAAGGAGGAGAGAGAAGTGGGTGCAGAGGAACAACTGAACGGGAGCAGCTGGGTGCAGCAGCGAATCGCAGCAGGAAAGTGGCAATGGTGATAATGTCATTCGTATTTAGACATCAAGGAAGTTATTTAATTGCCGCAGCAAGAATGACGCGCGGTAAACTCGGCCCGCGACCCTGGAACTTGACCCACACCCCCCTCCCATCACCCCCATGCCCTTTTAATTATTATTAAACGCCCACTGTTCCGCCCTCATCCATCCTTTTGAATTTCCCTCCACACCCTCCCCCTCCGCCATAACCACCTGAGAAACATTTCATTCGCGCGCGTACCTACTCCCCACATCTCGGCACTTCCCAGCATGCACTGCAGACGACGCACAGTGGTCCCAAATCGAAAAAAGCTGGTCGAGAGTCATTTTTTCAACTTTTTCCGAGGAATTTTTGAGAGTTTTATTCGTATTCTACACTATATGGTCTATGATATAGGCTAGTACAATGGCTTTTTAGTTGCTCAATGTAGTCTGTGGAACTCGGTAAACATGGGTCCTTCGGGGTAAAAACGCCTGTCGCGTTAAATCACTCATTTTTAGAGAAGTTCACCTTCATAAAAAATAGCTTTCAGACAATTTATGAACTTTAAAAAAAATACAGAGCATAAATTCGTGCCTTTGTGTACAAATACTGATGATTTGGTTTACTTTAGTTGTTTTATTATTGGAAAGAAAAATGTTTAAACTTTATGCTATTTTTATTTGAATTTTGGAATATAAATAGCAATATCGTTTTGGGCGCCGCCGAGCCCCCCGGAGATTTTGACATGAATTGAAAGCGTATAGTCTATAGAGTCTATAGAAAAAGAAAAATCTTGCTTTCGTTTGCAAATTTGGCCTCACGATGGGTTTATGTTGAACGGTGCAAAGCGCTGCCGCGACCGCCGCCAGGCCGACCGGGCGGCGGCATTGCGAGCGCGAGGTGTATTCCAAAGAAAGCTCATTGTTAGGTAGCCGCCGCGCGGTCGGAAAGGATTATTGCTGCCAAAAAGGGTAGCACCTGGCCGCATTTGTATTGCTCTTCAACGAGGTTTACCCGACCTCTTCTCTGTCACAGGGTGCTAGGAATGAATTGCTCTCTGACCACCCGGAGTGTCGCCGCACGTGAGCAACATTTCTTGGGAAAATAGAGAGGAGGATTGAGGCCCTTCTTGACACAAAATTTTCTACAGTTCTTTCAAGTTCTTTCATGTATCGCCAGTGTAAAATCTAGAGATTCAGGCAGCGCCAATCCGCAATTTTATTGCTCTTAAACATGGAAAACCGAGCAACGTCTCTGCCTCAATACTTTCCAAATGAATTGCACCCTGACCACCGGGAGCGTCCCGCTGCACGTGAGCATCATTTCCTGGAAAAGAGTAAGGGCGAGTATGCTATCCTTGACGTAAACAATAATACAGTTAGGTTCCTTTAGGTATCTTAAGCGTGAAATTTGGTCGCTAGAATTCAGTTGTACTTAGTTCCGTGCATGGGATACTCAAATGCGTGAGTTGCTTCGTGTGCTGTGAGTTGCGTCTTGTGCTCTAAGTGGCTTCGTGTGGTTTGAGTTACACTGAGATAAAGCCAAGAGAAAAGTGTCTACAATTACGTGGTGCACCGCGAAAACCATTCCACACTGAGTTTATATTCTAAGTCTAGTCTATAACTATTCATAGGGTGTGTATTAGTGCAGTATGTGAGTTATTCCAGGATATCCTCCGTGGGTTTTTGCCACTTTGAGTGATATTGTAAAAGTATCTATTGATTTGATTAGTGCAGTAGATTTCAGCCGGAAATAAGTCGAATTACGTAATCGATGGAAGTGATAAATCTTACGAACCTTACGCTGCACGAAAAATTTATTGAACGTAAAGAAGACTCCATATCCTTGAAGAAGGAATATGTCAAGGATTATTTAATCAGCACTTTTAATTTGAACGGAGATGAGAATGCCAAAAATACTATGGCCATTTTCATGAGGAAATATTTTTTCCCCAAATATCTGATGAAGTGGGAACAGTGTTCACGATGCGATAGTGTTTTCCGGCAGAAGTTCAAAAGTTGGCTGCAACTTAAGGTGAAATTTCCTCCGGCTGTGTATAAATACCTTCCGAGCACATCTGGTAGGTAGTTGACAGTGTTAACTTGACATTCAACTTATAATTGTATAGAATATTTAACATAATCATGATATCATCATAATCATTTCTAGGATCGGCAGATTTAGCTCAAATTGGTCGACCCATAAAACAATTTGAAGGGTCCAGCGACAGGGTGCAGAGGAGGAAAACGGAGGCACTTAGAGGTAGTACATCGCCAGCTGAGCTAGCCTCTGCTACATCGATGAGCTACCGTAGCAAAGGTGATGAGTCGGCCGCGAAGCTCATCAAAGAAGTAACAACAACCACCCCTACTAGAGCGCGACGAGTTTTATCAAAGTGGCGAACTAAGGAGGTCAAAACAAGCAAAGTATCGCCTGATGAAGCGCTTTGTATGATTGTGTCTGGGCATTTTACAAAATATCAGTATTTATTAGTTAGGAAAACTTCAAAAATACATGGCATTTCCAGCTATCTCTCCTTACACACACGGCAGAAAGAATAATTTCCAGCGTGCAATTGCCCAAAGAGAGGCGTGACGTGCTAACGTCCGATCCCTTTATTTCTAATGTTTTAGGCGTGCAGAGAAAAAATGACGCCTTTATCAGCAGAGGTACGAAGTATCCTCAATGTGGATGATTTACTGAGTGATACTGATACCGATGAACTATCAGACGATGATTTTGAGAGTCTGTAATTGTTTCCTCAATAATAACTGATGCAACCATAAATTACCTAATTTATTTTATATCCCATTAGCCTCAATAATAATATTCAGTTACGTAATTAAACTGAAAAAAAATTTAGAGCGCATAAATGACTGTTTCCAATCCTGGTACGTAGTTAACACACTAAACAACTTGAAGGTCGCTGATCCGAATTTCATCTATGCTTTGAAGGAATTGATCATATTGTGTTATATTTTTGAATTGTTAAATTAATTGAAAAATAGAAACCATCACAGATTATGCATAAAAAACTTCAACTTTAGGCTCAACGGAACAAAAATATATAGGAACACATATTACCGTTGTTTTAGTTACGGTCAACTTAAATTGTTTAGATAATTAACCAAGCAAAACAAATAAAAATCGAAGGTTTGAAAAAATTACCTCGACTTCATTTGATGCGAATCGATCAACATATGGAATACAAAATTAAATATAATTTCAATTTTAAACATTAAACTGTTTAAATAATTAGCCATATTCAAACAATAATATCAAAGATACAACAAAAATAACTTCAAATTCGGATTAAGCGGACAAAAATCTTATTAAACGCTTCTCCATAATACAATAGTGAGTAAATATAAGAGCGGTATTAATTTCGACCACCTTTTTTCGATTTGGGACCACTGTGCGACGTCGCAGCGGAAGGCCTCGTTCTCGGTGGTCACCCCCCTAACCCGGCCTTCTCAGGCAGTGACGTCACGGATGGACGCCGCGTCCTCCATCCCCACCCTCCGGCCCCGTTATGACGTCACTCATGGATCACGCCGGGGATTCCCTCCACGTAGCTTGGTCAACGGAGGAGGATCGCTCTGTTTCAAGGGGTATGTAATTGTAGACAGCGGTGACGAACATTTCTCAAAGGGAGACCTCGCGTACGCTGTAATGGGCTCAAGAGATGCACTCCTCCTCCGTCGAGGATCAAACCGCAAGAGGTCGCTCCCCTTCTCTCCATATCTGCAGGAGTGCCCACGGTGCTTTCTCTCCTCCCTTCCCCACCTATTCCCAAATCAAGAGCGCAGTTGAGCCGCTCCTCCGATGAACCAGCCAACCGGGCGCGTTCCGAAATTCACTGCCAGTACTGCCTGTGCTGCCGTAAAACGGCAGCCGTACTGCGGCTGCTGCAGTAACATGAATTTCGGAACGGTCGGCAGTGGCTTGAAATTCAATATGGCCGAATTGCGTGGTTATTTATTGTAAGCGATCTTTCAATGCGTTAATTCTTAATGCTAATCCTTATGACATAGATAAAGGGCATGCTAATTGTATTCTAATTTTCATTGCCTTGCTACTTAATGCTACTTTATACTGGTTGGTTACTTTCTCTGACGAGAATAAAATGAATTCGCCTCAGCTACCCGAGAATGGAGAAAAAACCCTGTGTTATTAAACAAATCTCCGTTATAATTAACACTATCGAATTTATAGTAAGCAGTTTGAATCTTGGGATTATAAACAAGTCCTAGAATATATTTTTCAATTCCTGGATTTTCTTCATGGCCAGTCGTACGAACATTTTCAATAACTACTAAATTTATGCAACAGATTACGTTTCCCGACAATTATTATACATGCCGGTGTTATGCTAAGTTACCACTCTAGTAAGAGGCTGTATAATTACGTGTCCCACATTATTCATGACACTAAATTAATTTTGAGTAATTTCGCAAGTCGCTTTCATTCGCAAATAGGTATAATTGCTTCTCTACTTGTATCACTTGTAATGTTGTTCACTCCCTCATCATTTTATTAACGCTTTTATCCTATTGAAATATTTATCGGCATGATTAATTATAGCTGGTTTACATACTTGATAAATAAATGGGTTTTATAAACTATTATACGCCAATCAGATGTTGTTAGCTATTTAAGTGCATCGAGACTTTTCTCTCTCGCCGATATAAACATTAAAATGCTCGAAGCAGTGTCTCTAAACTCTTCTGATATTATTTATTAACGATTTAGATTTGATTTTTCCGCCATTTATTCGATGGCTGTCTGCTTTACTGCCGGCATAGCTGCTCTTGGGTTGCAGTAGTGGCAGTAGAGTTCACAGTGAGAAACGTCATCAATTGGCTGACGTCATTGGTCACTGTGCGGTACTGCCAGTAGATTTCGGAACGGTTTGGCAGCGCTGCCAGTACTGGCAGTGAATTTCGGAACGCGCCCTATGAGCACAGTACGAGTGTACACCACGATGCGCCACGCGCGATTCATCTGTCGCGTGGTGGATGCAGAGGGTTGATGGTCCATTGCGATCAAATGGTATCGAATGCATTTGCATATATTGACGGGAAGTGGTTTGAGGTTAAAAGAGAACGAAAAATAGATGAAAACTTTCCACAACCATCCGTTCGCATCAACTGTGTTAGCAACGAGAATGTTGACATTTTGACTCCGCGTTAAATCCGCGGGATAGGGTCACGCATAGAGAACTGGGGCCCGATTCTGATCTTCCACCAGTCAATGACTGGTGGAAAGTTCCACCATTCGTTCATTGAACGACTCATGATCCGTTCAATTAACGGCTCAATGACCTCCTCTGGAGAGCCGAACGTCACATACTTATGCCGATTTCCAACTTAATTCGAAAACGCGAACAAAACAATGTCTACCTTCCGCACGCTTACTTCCGTCGGAAAGTTTCCACCACGACACTAGCGCTGTTCCACCAAGTGGATGACGGGTGGAAGGGAAGCTTGACTTTCCACCAGTCATTGAACGATGTAGTGATCGATTCTCTGGTGGAAGGTGGAACATGATGACGTAGTGTCGGAAAGTCATGACGTTTTGGTGGAAAAGTTGAACATCGGGAAAGCATCAGAATCAGGCCCCTGGTTTTAAAATACGATACTTATAAAAAAAACTGCTTACTATTGACAATAATTTCATCTACATCTACAAAATAACATGCAAGCTACATCCAGATGAAATAATAATGTCGTACGCTTGGCCGCGAAAACCAGAAAGCAGACAGGACAATGAACAACTAATGGAGAAAGCAGGGGAGTGCCACGTTGGCGAACATGGCAGCACGCAGCACCAGGGCCAAGATTCTACTACCAATTAATTATTACCACTAAAACTCCCTCTGCGTCATACGAAAACATAATAATGCACACAGTATACAATATCACGCTGTAGGTACCTACAATCCAATCAGGGAGAGACGTATATGATGATAGAATGTGAATAAACACGAATTTAAAAGTCTAGTGCACCGTCTAGCGATTTATTTTCGTCTATATACGACGACATTTCTGACGTGCAAAAGTTTTATAATTGCAGACACACACAAATGAAAGTATCAACTATGCCATGTGGACATAAAAAATGAAAATAATAATATTAATAAAGAAAACATAAAAACATTCAGCTACCTAACTATCATCATCACTATCACATTCTAGGAGGCTACCATATGATCTTGCTATTGTGGTCCATAATCAAATTGCGAGGAGAAAATGACAGTTTCAACCTGCCGACACAGCAATCTGCTTCCCTAGTTTCATTCATGTTATCGAGTCTTCCATTGTTACACGGAGTCTTTACAACGTTTCTAAGATGTAAACTACGTCAGTTACAGATGGCGTCATGTCCAATTGCCACTAACGCGAAGTGTTATCGGTCCTATTCTCTTTCTCATCCACGACTAGAGATGGGTCTCCACTCTATGACAATTACCTCGGTATTTTTCGTAATTTACCGCTCCCCTTGAACTTTACCTTAACTTTCCATATAATTCACCTAAAAGTATATGGGATAATTTTTCATCCAGATAAATGCCCAATAAGTTCTTTAAAGCCGAGTTCACATTTCATACGTGTTTAATAATAAATTTACGCATGTAAAACTCATTTTTGGAATATATTAATTAAATTATAGCATTATAAGATTAAAGCTTTAGAATATTCTTCTTGATAATTTCTCATACTTTGACAAAAGAAAGCCAGATTGCGTGTTGCTGCCGTAATTCTTTTAACAATTTTAAATATTTCTAATAGATTAATGTTGTATTAGGTTTGGTTTAAACATGGTTATTCCCTCCCTCTTGCTATTAGCTTTCTTATTTAATCGTTCATTTGCTGTAAAATGCTTAAAACAAAAAAATACTGGAAAATTACTGTAATTTTCGAAAATAACCGCAATTTATTACCGTGGTGGTAATTTACCTCAGATGAAAATTGCGGTAATTTTCCCATGTCTACTTAACACTCATATTACATCCAAGGTTTCTTAAGTTTTATAGTATCTCAAGTAACACATGTAAGAAATATTTGTGGCAGAGCTCTGAAGAAGCTAGGATTCGTCAAGCGTATTGTGGGAAGATTTTCGGATGAAAAAGTAAAAGAGAGGTACTATTTCGCACTCGTCCGGCCATACCTTGAATATGCAGCGAGCATATGGGATCCATTGCAGAAAGACTTAATCCGGGAACTTAATAAAATACAAAGGAAAGCTGCGCGATTCGTCAAAAACTGCTACGGGCGTACAGACAGCGTTACACAGATGTTATTAAACGGATTATGCAGGGAGCCGCTAGAGACTCGGAGGCTGCGCGCTAGGCTTAGATTGCATGAGCAATTGAGAATAGATATCTTTCAGAGCGACACGGAGAACATCATATTAGAACCCCACTATATTTCCAGGTCCGACAGAAACGATAAATTAAGAGAGATATTTTGCCGAACGGATAGGTATGGGAGTTCGTTTTTCCCCCGAACAACAATAAGGGACTTTAATAAATGCTAGGCGTAATTTCATTAGAGCGTTTCCTTTTTATATGTATACGGCTGGTGTCCTAACACCCCCCGCCACACGCCTATTGAGGCGGCTTGCGGGGTAGTATGTAGATGTAGATGAAGTACTAGTTCTATATAATTATCTGTTTTGTAATTTCCCAGGAAATTTTTCACAACATCAGCAAACGACCTCCAAGCATTTTGCTCAACCTCATTCATAAATTGTCCTCAAACATGTCCTCTCCGGGTTTCAATGTTGGCTCATCACACCTGCGCAACATCGAGTGCGCACAATTTACACACATCTGATTAGAGATGGTTTGAAAATTACCGTAATTTTCAGCTGAGGTAAATTACCACGGTAATAAATTACGGTAACTTTCCTGTATTTTTTAGTTTTAAGTATTAAAAAGCAAATGTATAATTAAATAAGAAAGCCAATAGGAATAGAAAGGGAATAACCATGTCTAATACAACATTAATCTATTAGAAATTCTTAAAATTGTAAAAAGAACTTCGGCAGCTACACGCAATTTGGCTTTCTTTTGTCAAAGTATGAGAAATTTTCAAGAAGAATATTCTAATGTATTACTCGTTATTCTAATGCTATAATTTAAGTAAAATATTCCAAAAATGATTTGTACGTGCCTCAATTTATTATTTAACACGTTGGAAATGTGAACTTGGCTTAAAAGAACATATTGGGAATTTATCTATATGAAAAATTATCTCAAACATAGGTGAATTATCTAGAAAGTTATGGTAATTTTCAAGGGGCGTGGTAAATTACGAAAAATACCACGGTAATGTATGAAAATTACCGAGGTAATTTTCAGAGTGGGGACCCATCTTTAGTCACAAGATAACAGACGTGGCTTGCCACCTCGCAGATGCTGGAACTTCAACTTTGCAAGGCTACCAATGCTACTCGGTATACTTTGTGCCATGTTTATCTATAAATGGAAGAAAGGAGATAGAGAGCACAGTGTTAGCAGCCATAGCAGCAAACATTTAAACAAATAGCTGTTTTGTAGTTTTGTTTTTTAATTAGCAACGATGTACTCACTTAAAATTACCCAGGAGCCGCGTTTGAGGAATGACTTCTGTAACTCTATTTCTTGTTCAATAGTGAACATTATATCGGTAAAAAAGAGATGGTAACTGTTTCCGAGGTTATGTAAAAAATATTTGCTATGACCTTTTTGTGGAGCAACATATTATATTGAAGCGAAGCCTGTATCGTGGAGGAAAGGAAGATATTCCAGCGCAAAAAAATATCACGTGGTGATAACAGTATTTCGTTTCCCACCTCATTTTTATTTCAATTGAAGCAATTTAACTTTTCATTCTTGGCGTGGAAATGCATACTTTCAGATGACAAAATGGATTAAAAAGTAATAATCCGTTCATTGTTTACGGCCTTGAGAAAGACCCACGACCAATCGAAGCCCATGCTATTCACGGAAATGCACATGCCTCAATTTATTATAAAAACACGTAGGAAATGTGGACTTGGCTTAAAAGAACATGTTGGGAATTTATCTGTAGTAAATATTATCTCAAACATGGGTGAATTATCTGTAAAATTACGGTAATTTACGAGGGACGAGGTAAAAAGCCTGGCAACGATTAATTCGATCTTGAGATAGTGTTTGTGTGTGTGATTGAAAATTCTTCCTGGAGAGGATTTTGGCATCACCCGAACGAAACAAACATATTGCACGTCATCGAACGGGCTTACGACATAAATGTGCTCGATTTATTATTATAGAAACATGTCTCCACTGGTAACAATCTCCACGTCAATAAAACCCCCCACTCCACATCACTTGTAAAAAGGTGCCGCACACAGGTAACAAAGGTGAAATTAGGGATAGTTTTCTGAAAAATTCTTCCTCAGCGATAAAACGATTTCGTTCAAATGATATTAACCCATCTTCAAGGACGGTTTGTGCGAGATATACTTCCCTAGTCATAATGGAGACCATATTCAAATTTTATTTTTTTATTTCAGCGTCTGCAAGAAGTACGAAATAAATATTGTAATATTAATGGCGCAAATACATAGTTATATATGACCAAAATTCTCAGTAATTAAATAAATAAAGCTACATAAGTCTCTAACTTGACTCATTTTTACCGCCGTACGGCTGAAAGCCCTTCAAAACAGCAGGTACATTTGCGATTCTGTAAAAATTACTGTGGCGAGTATTAGATTATTTTTTATAAATAGTTGAGAATACATGCAATCTACACACCGTTAGTTTTTTGACGAATTCTAGGTACTTACTTAGAAGTTCCTAATTTTTGAAATATTCTCCCTCTGGAGCGCACAGCCGTAATCTATCCCATGTAAAATTCATGCTTCAGGTTCATTTTTAACCTTCGATATATGATGAACATGTTTCTTCGTACAGGGAACAACTATCTTGGTTAACTGTCAAGAGCAGGCGTAATTACTTCTTGCTAAGCGTCTTCCTGTTCTCCTTATTTTCCGTTACAGAACCTAAATATTTGATGGATATGTTTATACACCGACCTCAGTCCCGTAATATGAATACAAGGAGCGAAGCATCTGATTTATATATTGCCCTGCCCATAGAACCACCAAATACCACAATTCTTTCCTTGTCAAATCCACGAAATTATGGAATTTTCTCCCCATAGACCTTAAGAACAGTAAAAACAGGCAGTCATTCAAAACGAAACTTTATTCTTACCTTCCATCAAGTAAACATAAATCTCTAATTCGGATTTGGTATATCTATATATCACCATCCGCTTCCTACTTTGTACTTGTGCAATATTCATTAAAATGTCTTTTATTGTTAATTTTGTTTTTCGTTATTTTGTGATATGAATATGCATAATAATGTTTGTATTATCTTTGTATTTATATGTTTTCAAACATGTTTCTACTCATTGTTTATGTTTGATACTATGTTGGTTGTTTAAGCTCACCAAAATTGTAATTATAATGTTGGTGCTCTTAAGGGTATTGTACCTAGGGCTAATAAATATTTATTATTATTATTAAACAGCTTATATATTTACAGGCAAATTTCTCGAAAAGTAGTTCGGCAAGGGGTTGATATTTTGACATCATTGGAAATATGAGAGTTTTTTCTTTAAAATGAGACCAAGTTCATAAAATTCCAGGTGAATGACGCGTCGTAATTGAATCGAGGGATATATATATTTCCAAGGTGACGAAAAAGATATGAAGCCTCATTTATTCACTTCACAATAAGTATATATCTTCTGGAATCACGGTCTTCAACCAATTGCTGTTAATGATTAAGGTCGGATGAGACCACCGCAGTTATTATCATATTGTTGCAATTTAGAAATGAATGAAGGAGATGAAACAAGAGAACTAGAAGTGAGAGCTTATTTTCTCTCTAAACGCTGTTATTATTGTCCTCGTATGCAAACCAACGTATAAATAAATAAAGTCAACCATCATTCCTACCTCCAGAGGATACCTCCTTCCGGTTAATGCATATTACATGTTTTTTAAAATAAACACACACATTAGGTTAAATGACGTCGGTGTGGAGGAATTAAGTCTTCTGGAATTTTTATAAAAATTACCTTTTTCCCTTCGTACACTTTCAATAATGATATGCGCAGCATAATTTCTCATACTTTGTGGAAAGCCTCATCAAATTCTCATAGCCTCCTCCTGGAGAGGAATAATAAGAGTTAAGATATTATAATATAATCTCCCAGATGTCCCGTCACGCAATGGCGTGTCTGGCGACGCCTTTAACTTCCGATATAATTGGTATAATTCCCTCTTATCTAAATACGTACAACAGCCCTAATCAACTGAGGTACATAATGACACCATTTGGTATGAAATAATAGCGTAATTTTCCGGTGATAAGTAATATTTTCCTGCACACTTACACTTTGCGGATCTTTACGTGAAAACTCACCCAATCCATTATGAAATATTTTTATGAAAAACTAGATTTTCTTCTCATGCTGGTTAAATTATAGCCGACCAAGGTTTCAACAACATGTGCTATTAAGAAGGTACTTTGTCGTTTTTTTTGAAGATCTAGATAGATTTAAGATGATAGAGTGAATGTGATGGGAATGTTAGTTCTCACCCGTGGTCTCCTCCACTGGAATCTGTTCGCACTCCGGAACGACGGCCGGTGAAGTGATGAAGTCACTTCTTCATCCGTTGATTCTCAAGGTGAACACTCTCCACTTGACACTCTCACTAGCACACACGCAATGTCAGTCACTCTCACGCGAGTCTGTCCGGATGCCTAGGCGTTCCAGGGCGAAATTATAATAACATTCTCTCTCGAAATATATCCGTCTTATCTTTATCGGTTCTCTGGCGTCCGTCGATGTCTGGCTCAGTTGCTATAATGCGAAGGTCTTTCCTTCTGGGCCACGCGGATTTTCCTCCTTCTCCCCCTCCCCTCCCATACCCCCTCTTCTTCCCCCCCTCCTTCTTCACCTTCAGCTGGATCCACCGCAGGGAGGGAGTGGTGGTGGGGTATCCATGGCAACGCCGGTGTGACGACAAGAGGCCTTCCCCCCCTTCCTATCCTTCCGTTGACCTCTTGCCCGCCCATGGCGGAGGCAGGGGTAGGGTGTCCAGACGTCCGGTTAAATCCGGACACGTCCTCCTTTTTTGATCTCTTTTTACCCGGGCGGAATTTTACATTGTCCTCCTTTTTCGCAAATTTGTCCGCAATAGAATCATGTTTGCAATCATGAATATTCGTATGGATCGAAATCTTCAGGACCACTGTACGGGCAGCAGTGTTGCCTAGCTTTCCGCAAAAGATAGGTCACGCTGAAGTCAGCATGGTTCCACTTCTGTGTGTCAAAAATGTCCGGTTTAATTAGGAGGTCAATTCTGGTAACTTTATTACCATTATCTCCATTTGAATCACGACCTTTCCTTCGGCATGAGTTACTTGTGTGTGTCAAAAATGGCCGGTGTTAATATGGAGGCCAATTCCGGTAACTTTATTTCCAGTATCTCCAATTGAATCACGGCCTTTCCTTATTAGAACCATCTTCTCTAGAGTGGCGGCGCTACAATCTGCTTGGTCCTGATTTTTCGGTGTATGCGGAATGTTTGGCAACACCCACTGGGACCAAGTTTAGGATCCATGTGTATATAGGATCCATGGGTGTTTATCATAATTTAATAAATGACACATAACTTTTCAACAAAGAAATGTATCCAAGCAACCAAATTAAAATTGTAAATAAATAAAAACAGCACCAAACTTTAAAGGTAAAAATCTTGAATGTCTATGTATTTTTATATTTAATGTCTGTAAATTTACAATTATGTAACCAAAACAGAACTGTCAATCATTTATCATCATACATCATTGTTTAGAGCCCAGAAGGTAGATGAATAAACATCCGAAACGTCGACAAAAGTTTAAATAAAAAAAAATTATTTGACCTATACTCATGAAATTTGCACCATGTATAAAAAAGAGTTGGAGAATAAATAGCATTTGAAAGAAGGAATGGGTAGGTTGACCAGACGTCCGGTTAAATCCGGACACGTCCTCCTTTTTTATTTCTTTTTACCCGGGCGGAATTTTACATTGTCCTCCTTTTTCGCAAATTTGTCCGTAATAAAAATCATATTTTCAATATTCCCGTTCTATTGCTCTTTTCTTTAATTCCATATCAACAGATGGCAGCATATTCGTCCATTTTGTCAATTTTTCACTACTTATCATGGATCGATTGATAAGCGGAAGTGCAACTATCGATTATTTAAAACTTCCGTTGCGTATTTTCAGTTCCGTTATAACGTTTTCTTGGTTACACTTAGTTCCATTTGGATCTATGTGTGATCTGCTGTTTATAGTTACGTTTACTGAGTTTTATAAAATATCGGGAAATGCCTAAACGCAAGTCAACATTCTTAGATGTTCTTGTCCACAAATATCATGTCTTTAAGAAAGGGAGAACTGTATACGAAGCATAATGTAAATTGTGTGGAGCTGGAAATTTCGTCTCAGTGGCCAATATGTTTCCGTGCGTCCTCTTTTGTTTTAACTTTGGGTTAGTGTCGATTGAGCGGGGCCACATCTCAGGTACTCGGACTCTGGGTCGCAGGTAGCCGGTGTGTGGGTCGACCCTTGCTCGCGAAGGGATAATCCTCGCTCGTGGTGAGACCTCGCTCGGCCTAGGGTCCCCTCACTGCCCCGGCCCCCGCAGCGGGAGGGGAGCCACACAAAACTGACCGTGTGCAGTACATTTAAATGTTTATAAACTTTAACAGTTTCCTTAAATTTATCTTTTTCATCGTGTCAATCGTCCGAAGACGTTTGCGAGCGTCTTTTGATCGACTTTCTACGGTGAAAATTAAGGTTTTCCATGCTGCCTTAGGAAATATGACGATGAGACGTGGCAACGCTGCTTGCATGTGGCAGAATTTTGCGGGATTTCCAACAGTTTTTTAGAGTTATTGCTAGCGGATATGGCAGGGAAACGCAAGGAAATGATGCAGAAGAGTCTTATGCATGTAATAAAATACGGTGTACAATATTTTACATTTTATACTGAGCATTAGAGAAGCAAATTAGCTTGAGTATCTTTTTCCACGTGTAAGAAAAGGTCCTCTATGCGGGAAGGGTGGTTTTCAGGTTCATTTATGAAAGTATTACATCTAATACTTCATTTTTGGACTAATTTGAGTGGTAATAATACTATCACACGCCTAGGATACTTCCTTCTAGAACTGTTCTGTTATTCTGCAACTTTTCTACTAATCTTTTCTTCTAAAATCCCTGAATGCATTCCGAAAAGCTTCCTTCGATTTGGCTGTAGACAATTTGTATATTTTCTTTACTGAATTGTGATCATCAGGGCACATCTATATGGAGTTTTTACATCTCGGCGTGGCATACTCTCTGTCGTCTTAACGATTTTCAGACTTCTGCATTGTACCATCTTCGTACGCTGCCTTATTTTTTGAGTAGGAGCGTCTGAAGAAATTTTTTGAAAATACTTTACCTTGATAATGCCTCTCTGTAACGAAACCATGGTCGGTAACAATAAAACCTCATGAGGAAACATCCACGTTGTAATTTGTGCAGCCACGCCACGTTGTGCCACGCCTAAGATAGGTTTATAATGTAATTTTTTCCGCGCACAGTCATGGATCATAACTGTTGCGATAGATCAATCATATGTCACTTTCAGTTCGTCAGTTCCAGTGAAACTGACGAATTATCTCTCGAAAATCTCTCTAATCTCGAAATACTTGAATGATTTTGCCACGGTATGGCGATGCAATCCAACTTCTTTGGTGATGATATTTGCAGGATATCGGTTTAACCAGCCAATTAACACAGCTAGTACTATCTCCACGTTTGTGCGAAAACCGGAGAAAATGGCATTAGCTAGTAAAGGAGTAACTCTTCGGCAATTCCTGGCTGAGCAGCGGTACACTGGAGTTCTACCTCTACCCTTCTTATTAATACTACAGGTCCTGCCACACACACAAACCTTATTTTCGGGAATGATTTCTGTGGAACAGAAAAAATGTACCACGCCAACCGTAGCAATGTGCGCCTTGAAAGCAGCGAGACTCAGGCAGTACTCCATGATCGCTTCACTGACCACATATGAAGTTACCTCAGGGGCATCCTCGTTTATATGCCTACACCAAAAGAATTAGAATGGTGGACAGGTTTTTTTAGCACTCAGGGAAAGGATATGGGAATCGCGTGATTACTTTGACAGTTTTGCCACTTACATGCATGCACGCTTGTTAAGGGGTAACTTGCGCACCCAAAAACGACTTAAGACGGCGAACTTCCTTTTAGATAACGAGCACTACACTCCTTATCTAACGGAGGGTGACAATAGAAAGGTTTTTCCTCGACCTCTTCTTTCTCCCCCACTGATCTTCTTCCATCACTCCGCTGTCTCTGGGCGTCCCTTCCGCACCTCATTTGCCCATCACTCGGGTTAAGTTTAAGCGTCGGTGACCCGCTCAAGGACGTTGAAACAGATTCTTGTAGGTCATAGCAAATTATAGACTGTAGAATCGGTTAAATACCTTGGAGTTTTTACTTATAATAAATTTACTAATACTTTTTACCGACGATGTTTTAGTCTTGGGTGAACATAACGTTCCAGTTGATGCAATTTATCTGGACTTGAAAAGGGAATTCGATTACGTTTCCCACAGAAAGCTACTCATGAAGTTAAAATCCTACGGGATTGACGACGACGTAATTTCCTGGATTAGAGAAGTCTTAAGCAATCGCGTGCAAAGAGTTATATTAGACGTCGCTATCTCTAATGAAGAAAATGCAACATCAGGTGTCCCACAAGAGAGTGTCCTAGACCCGCTTCTGTTCCTTTTGTACATTAACGATATCGGTGAAGTAGTTAGTTACATTATTGGCCGACGACGCAGTGGTATATCGGGAAATCCGTAGCCTTAATGATAAGCGAGTGGTAACTAAAGACCCTGAGGCAATACAGGAGTGGTGCGATGCGTGGTTGCTAGAAGAAACCTGAAAAAATGCGTTGTTAGGAAGTTTTGGAAACTGAAAAACTATCCTTGTAAAAGCTCTTGAATACACAACTGCGAATATTGGAATTTGTTAAAATAGTTCTTGGTAAGAGCAACGATCAAGTTGGGGAAATCAGTTACTTTTCGCTTGTTAGACCCCACGTAGAATACGCTGCAAGTATTGGGGATCCTTATGCGGCAGGCTTAAAAACCTAGTTAGAGCATGTGCAGAGAAGATTGGCAAGATACGTTAAAGGCCGCTATGATAATTTGTTAGTGTTACTGACATTTTTCAACAACTGGGATGGGAGTCACTTTCATACCGACGGTTAAAATTCAGACTTAATCTATCTTCTTCTCTAACTTAATCTAACTCTTCTTAATCTAACTCTTCGTCTTAATCTTAAGACTTAATCTAACTCTTCGTGGCCGTACTCGTTTAAGCGCAAGGGCATATACGAGTTTATACATAAACTAAGTGTACAAGTTCAAACCCACGAAGGGGCGTTCTTTTTATATTTCTGATTGTGAAATATTTCCTAAATCATTCAAAGTTTACAGAAAAGATAGGTCCAACCGAACCGGAGGCGGAGTATTTATAGCTGTAAAGAAAACCATAGTCAGCCGAGCGGAAACCGTCCCAGATACCAGCATAGAATCTATATAGTGCTCTATTAGATGCCCTAAATCAAAAACAAAATTCGTGTGCGCATACTACAGGCCACCTAACACCGACGTCACCTCACTTTTAGAACTCGAAGCACAAATAAAGAACATCACATCCAAGAACACCGAAAGAAATTTATTCATAGGTGGAGATTTCAATACGCCCTCTATAGATTGGAGGACCTACAGAAACATATCAGGAGGAAGAGACAAAGATATATGCGAGTCCCTGCTGCACACGTTCTCATCAAATGCCCTACATCAGATAGCTACGACGCCTAACAGGGGGGACAACATTCTTGATTTATTGGCAACAAATATACCGGAACAAGTAATTAAGGTAAACACTGTTGAGGGCATTAGTGACCATAGAGTAGTTACCGCAAAGTTCTCTTTGAATATCATTAAAAGTTTTATACAAAGAAGAAAATTCTACATTTTTCAAAAAGCCGATTTCAATGCGTTCAAGAGTCATCTAAAATATTCTCTTCCCGAATTCCAGGAATCAAGCTTAAAGTTAGACACGGAGGGTAGTTGGAAAGCTTTCCTTTCGATCGTACATTCAGGGATCAGAAAATACATTCCAAGTAAAGTAAAAAAGAGGGGAGTGAACCAAGATGGTGCAATGCAGAAGTGAAAAAATCGTTAAGACGTCAGAGAGTATGCCACCCCAAGATGAAAAAACTCAGTAGAGATTTGTCCACTAGTGATCAAAATTTAATATTTGAAAAATACAAATTGTCTATAGCCACTACAAAGGAAGCCTTTCGGAATGCATTCATGGATTTTAAAAGAAAAACATTACGAGAACAATTACAGGACAACCCAAAGGCATTTTGGTCATACGTAAGGGAAGTTCAAGGCAATAGATCAACAGTTATTCCACTACGAAACGAAAATGGCGAATTATTAACAAGCAGCTCGGACAAAGCCAACTTATTAAATTCTTACTTTCAAAGTGTGTTCACCAAGTCATCGCAAATTACATCCGTAAATTTAAATGATCACTTCCAGCAAAAGATGCCGCTTACGCTTAGTGTAACTACGACTAAGTATGCATCAGCATAAATCGCTAATGCTTGTCATGAGGCGAAGCCTCACAAGCATGCAACACTCACTACAGATGTCATCAAAATGGAGAGTGACCTACATGCATTCTGCATACATGCATTCTACAACTACACAGATGGACAGGGACTCAAGACCCATGTAGAAAACATGCTAGGCGTGCTGTTAGTATGTACTAAGTAACAGATAATGATTCAAGTATTAGGAGTACTACCACTACTAAGAGCTACACTACCTAACGACAAACCTAGATAAAAGTCTCATGGCAGCTATTATGGTTCCTTATCGTTCGTGGGAAAAATGACATCTTAAATCTATCCGTTCTGCAGTCTAGTTCCCTAATTTTACTCTCAAGATCTGATCTACCGTAGTATGTCGGATTTCGTAAAATAGTATCAACGTCGTCAGAGAATAGACCGGTTTGGAACTTACATAATAGATTTAGTCTAAATTTTAATCGACGGTCTGAAAGCTTTTCCCATCCCAGTTGCTGCAAAAGGTCAGTAACACTAACGAGATTATCATAACGGCCTTTAACATATCTTGCCGATCTTCGCTGCACGCGTTCTAACTCAGTTTCCAAGCCTATCTCATAAGGATCCCAAATACTGGCGGCATATTCTAAGTGGGGTCTAACGAGGGAGAAGTAGCTGATTTCCCTAACTTTATCGTCGCACTTGCCAAGTACTCTTTTAACAAATCCCAATTTACGATTAGCTTGACCGGTAATTTCTCGAATATGTTTACTCCACGATAGATCATTAGTCAGTTTAACTCCGAGGTACTTAACGGATTCTACGGTCTCTAATTTTATGTTGTTTATGCAATAGCTGTTACAAGGAGCGTTTTTCCGTTTCCAAAAATTCACAACAACGCATTTTTTCAGGTTTAATTCTAGGTGCCACGCATCGCACCACTCTTGTATTGCCTCGAGGTCCTTAGTTAGCGCTTCCTTGTCATTAAAGCTACGAATTTCTCTATACATCACTGCGTCGTCAGCAAATAATCTAAGCTTACTGTCAACTTTGTCACCGATGTCGTTTATGTACAAAAGGAACAGAAGCGGGCCTATGACACTTCCCTGTGGGACACCCGATGTGACTTTTACTTCATTAGAGATAGCGCCATCTAATACAACCCTTTGCACGCGATTACTTAAGAATTCTCTAATCCAGGAAATTATGTCGTCGTCTAAACCGTAGGATTTTAATTTCATGAGTAGCTTACTGTGGGAAACTTTATCAAATGCCTTTTTAAAGTCAAGAAAAATTGCATCAACTGGAGCGTTATGTTCACCCGAGACTAAAATATCGTGAGCAAAAAGTGCTAATTGAGTTTCGCAAGATCTTCCCTTTCTGAATCCGTGTTGTGTTTTTGTTAACAAGTTTTCTATATCGAGGTGTCTCATAACTGAACTAACAATTATATGTTCAAGGACTTTGCAAGAGATAGATGTGAGAGATATCGGTCTGTAGTTCGATGGCTGTTCCTTATCACCGCTTTTGAATATGGGAGTGACATTTGCAATTTTCCAGTCCATGGGTACTTTGTGTTCGTTAATGGATTTACTAAATATATTCTGCAAGTAGGGTTCTATTTCACAAGCTAATTCGCTATACACGCGGGCAGGAATTTCTTCAGGACCTGGGGATTTATTTGGACTTAAAGATTTTAGCAAGTTTTCTATTCGCTGAGTGCAAATATCGATAGGCGGCATCTTTTGCTGGAAGTGATCATTTAACTTTACGGATGTAATCTGCGATGACTTGGTGAACACACTTTGAAAGTAGGAATTTAATAAGTTGGCCTTGTCCGAGCTGCTTGTTAATAATTCGCCATTTTCGTTTCGTAGTGGAATAACTGTTGATCTATTGCCTTGAACTTCCCTTACGTATGAACAAAATGCCTTTGGATTGTTCTGTAATTGTTCTCCTAATGTTTTTCTTTTAAAATCCATGAATGCATTCCGAAAGGCTTCCTTGTAGTGGCTCTAGACAATTTGTATTTTTCAAATATTAAATTTTGATCACTAGTGGACAAATCTCTACGGAGTTTTTTCATCTTGGCGTGGCATACTCTCTGACGTCTTATCGATTTTCTCACTTCTGCATTGTACCATCTTGGTTCGCTGCCCTCTTTTTTTACTTTACTTGCAATGTATTTTCTGATCCCTGAATGTACGATCGAAAGAAAAGCTTACACGTGGAAAAAGATACTCAAGCTAATTTGCTTCTCTAATGCTCAGTATAAAATGTAAAATATTGTACACCGTATTTTATTACATGCATAAGACTCTTCTGCATCATTTCCTTGCGTTTCCCTGCCATATCCGCTAGCAATAACTCTAAAAAACTGTTGGAAATCCCGCAAAATTCTGCCACATGCAAGCAGCGTTGCCACGTCTCATCGTCATATTTCCTAAGGCAGCATGGAAAACCTTAATTTTCACCGTAGAAAGTCGATCAAAAGACGCTCGCAAACGTCTTCGGACGATTGACACGATGAAAAAGATAAATTTAAGGAAACTGTTAAAGTTTATAAACATTTAAATGTACTGCACACGGTCAGTTTTGTGTGGCTCCCCTCCCGCTGCGGGGGCCGGGGCAGTGAGGGGACCCTAGGCCGAGCGAGGTCTCACCACGAGCGAGGATTATCCCTTCGCGAGCAAGGGTCGACCCACACACCGGCTACCTGCGACCCAGAGTCCGAGTACCTGAGATGTGGCCCCGCTCAATCGACACTAACCTAACTTTGTCCTCCTTTTTTAGGCTGTTTGTCCTCTTTTTTTTATACGTCTGCATCTGGTCACCCGAGGCGGTGGGGGGAGGGGTGGGCCTCCTCGGACAATCAACTCTCCTGCGACTGACCCTTACCACCAACTTCGAAATCTATTGTGTAAACACGAGTTTGAAACGTTTTTTATCTCCAAAGCATGAATATACATATGTGGATCCTAAACCTGCCCCCAGTGGGTGTTGCCAAACATTCCGCATGCAGCGAAAAATCAGGACCAAGCAGATTGTAGCGCCGCCACTCTAGAGAAGGTGGAAAGCTAATAAGGAAAGGCCGAGATTCAAATGGAGACACTGGAAATAAAGGAACCGTAATTTGACTCTCTATTAGCACCAAGGTGGTTAAAATGAAATGGAGGAGGCATGCCCGTGAACGCTCATGGGCGAAAGTGAAGCAAGAATAGGGGTGCTTGGGAAGGATTTTGCGTCGAGTAGATGTACGGCCAAACCAGTAACAAAACATCGCCTCGCCTGTGGTTTTTAACTTTGAGGATTTGACGAAAATCGAACGCGACCGCCCGACACGTAAGCCAGAGGAAGGTCTAAACTGTGCCGACTGCAATGGCGGAATTAACTTCAAGAATCAAGTGGTATGTCGCCTTCATTTCTTTTCTAAGCTCCTTGATTAGCACCGGCCATTGACACACACAAGCGAGCCATGCCGAAGGAAAGGCCATGATTCAACTTGAGATACTGGACATAAAGATACCGGAATTGGCCTCCTAATTAAACCGGACATTTTTGACACACAGAAGCGGAACCATGCCGATTGCAGCGCGACCTATCTTTTGCGGAAAGCTAGGCAACACTGGTGCCCGTTCAAAGGTGCATAACATGTAGATCCATATGCAAATTCATGCTCCGAAGCTTGAAACGCTATTTCTGTCATTTGCGCATCAAATTTAAAGCATTATATTATTTTGCATTTTGATTGACAGAGCAAACAACTTCATCTAATATAAATGCTGATTTTTGTCGCCATTATTTGGTTAAGAGCGGAAAAAACGGCCCATTTTTCGAGCTCAAAAAATGAATTATGCACGTTAGTTTGCCGATATTTCCGATTCCGGATCGTCCCGATTCGGATTTCAATTTCGAGGTTTACGAATTTATCTCTTGATGGTGAGCGAGGACAAGTGGCATTTTTATTGTCTCTCCTATAGTTTAGCAGTGTTTCTGAGATCGGCCATTTTTAACGATCGGCCATTTTGCATTTTCCCTTTGTACATACATGTACACGGAGAACTATTTTCTCTAGAGATTCAACCAATCCAAAAGTTATCGAATCCCAATCTTTTTGATTTATCGAATCCCACATGAATCGAATTTCGAATCCGAAACCTTATCTCAGAAAATTACGAATCCCAGTTGCTTTTCAATACCAATCGCATTTATAAAACAAATTGCAATCCATTTCTTTATTTCCAGTACTATTTTGAACCAATAAATTGTTCCACACAGGTGTTCCCTCAATTTCAATATTTATTCATTAGCTAAAAAATAAAAACCAAATTGAGCAGCTGTTTCAGTCTCACTTAATATTTATTTGTTCTTCAACAAAGTGCAATGAATTAATTAGTTATAAATTTTTCCTCAACAATGAAATGGGAATAAAAGTGTCTCATCACTAGTAAATGATAGAGTAATAGGAGTAAGAACAGAGAGATAAGCCGCGGAAGGGGATATTCCTCGTGATATTTGACAAAGAGTAGACAGTGTAAATATTATGAGATCTGCTGAATTGTAGTATGTGGTAACGACTATATCTCGGAATATATTAAAGAATTATAAATGAAAACTGGTGTGCTACACTAAGGTATTACTGTACACCTTTGGTGCAAACATGGAGATTATTGCTGTAATACTTCAGTATTTTTGGAGAAGGAGGTATACAATGGAAAATATAGGAATAAGTGTCATTTAAATAAATGCTTTATTTCGATTGAAATGGGAATAAAAGCGTCTCATCACTAGTAAATGATAGAGTAATAGGAGTAAGAACAGAGAGATAAGCCGCGGAAGGGGATATTCCTCGTGATATTTGACAAAGAGTAGACAGTGTAAATATTATGAGATCTGCAGAATTGTAGTATGTGGTAACGACTATATCTCGGAATATATTAAAGAATTATAAATGAAAACTGGTGTGCTACACTAAGGTATTACTGTACACCTTTGGTGCAAACATGGAGATTATTGCTGTAATACTTCAGTATTTTTGGAGAGGGAGGTATACAATGGAAAATATAGGAATAAGTGTCATTTAAATAAATGCTTTATTTCGATTGAAATGGGAATAAAAGCGTCTCATCACTAGTAAATGATAGAGTAATAGGAGTAAGAACAGAGAGATAAGCCGCGGAAGGGGATATTCCTCGTGATATTTGACAAAGAGTAGACAGTGTAAATATTATGAGATCTGCTGAATTGTAGTATGTGGTAACGACTATATCTCGGAATATATTAAAGAATTATAAATGAAAACTGGTGTGCTACACTAAGGTATTACTGTACACCTTTGGTGCAAACATGGAGATTATTGCTGTAATACTTCAGTTTTTTTGGAGAGGGAGGTATACAATGGAAAATATAGGAATAAGTGTCATTTAAATAAATGCTTTATTTCGATTGAAATGGGAATAAAAGCGTCTCATCACTAGTAAATGATAGAGTAATAGGAGTAAGAACAGAGAGATAAGCCGCGGAAGGGGATATTCCTCGTGATATTTGACAAAGAGTAGACAGTGTAAATATTATGAGATCTGCAGAATTGTAGTATGTGGTAACGACTATATCTCGGAATATATTAAAGAATTATAAATGAAAACTGGTGTGCTACACTAAGGTATTACTGTACACCTTTGGTGCAAACATGGAGATTATTGCTGTAATACTTCAGTATTTTTGGAGAGGGAGGTGTACAATGGAAAATATAGGAATTAGTGTAATTTAAAAAAATGCTTTAATTCGATTGAAATGGGAATAAAAGTGTCTCATCAATAGTAAATGATAGAGTAATAGGACTAAGAACAGAGAGATAAGCCGCGGAAGGGGATATTCCTCGTGATATTTGACAAAGAGTAGACAGTGTAAATATTATGAGATCTGCTGAATTGTAGTATGTGGTAACGACTATATCTCGGAATATAATAAAGATTTAAAAATGAAAATTGTTGTGCTACACTAAGGTATTACTGTACACCTTTGGTGCAAACATGGAGATTATTGCTGTAATACTTCAGTATTTTTGGAGAAGGAGGTATACAATGGAAAATATAGGAATAAGTGTCATTTAAATAAATGCTTTATTTCGATTGAAATGGGAATAAAAGCGTCTCATCACTAGTAAATGATAGAGTAATAGGAGTAAGAACAGAGAGATAAGCCGCGGAAGGGGATATTCCTCGTGATATTTGACAAAGAGTAGACAGTGTAAATATTATGAGATCTGCAGAATTGTAGTATGTGGTAACGACTATATCTCGGAATATATTAAAGATTTATAATTGAAAACTGGTGTGCTACACTAAGGTATTACTGTACACCTTTGGTGCAAACATGGAGATTATTGCTGTAATACTTCAGTATTTTTGGAGAAGGAGGTATACAATGGAAAATATAGGAATAAGTGTCATTTAAATAAATGCTTTATTTCGATTGAAATGGGAATAAAAGCGTCTCATCACTAGTAAATGATAGAGTAATAGGAGTAAGAACAGAGAGATAAGCCGCGGAAGGGGATATTCCTCGTGATATTTGACAAAGAGTAGACAGTGTAAATATTATGAGATCTGCAGAATTGTAGTATGTGGTAACGACTATATCTCGGAATATATTAAAGATTTATAAATGTAAATTGGTGTGCTACACTAAGGTATTACTGTTCATTTTCGGGGCAAACATGGAGATTATTGCTGTAATACTTCAGTATTTTTGGAGAGGGAGGTGTACAATGGAAAATATAGGAATTAGTGTAATTTAAAAAAATGCTTTAATTCGATTGAAATGGGAATAAAAGTGTCTCATCAATAGTAAATGATAGAGTAATAGGACTAAGAACAGAGAGATAAGCCGCGGAAGGGGATACTCCTCGTGATATTTGACAAAGAGTAGACAGTGTAAATATTATGAGATCTGCTGAATTGTAGTATGTGGTAACGACTATATCTCGGAATATAATAAAGATTTAAAAATGAAAATTGTTGTGCTACACTAAGGTATTACTGCACACCTTTGGTGCAAACATGGAGATTATTGCTGTAATACTTCAGTATTTTTGGAGAAGGAGGTATACAATGGAAAATATAGGAATAAGTGTCATTTAAATAAATGCTTTATTTCGATTGAAATGGGAATAAAAGTGTCTCATCACTAGTAAATGATAGAGTAATAGGAGTAAGAACAGAGAGATAAGCCGCGGAAGGGGATATTCCTCGTGATATTTGACAAAGTGTAGACAGTGTAAATATTATGAGATCTGCAGAATTGTAGTATGTGGTAACGACTATATCTCGGAATATATTAAAGATTTATAATTGAAAACTGGTGTGCTACACTAAGGTATTACTGTACACCTTTGGTGCAAACATGGAGATTATTGCTGTAATACTTCAGTATTTTTGGAGAAGGAGGTATACAATGGAAAATATAGGAATAAGTGTCATTTAAATAAATGCTTTATTTCGATTGAAATGGGAATAAAAGCGTCTCATCACTAGTAAATGATAGAGTAATAGGAGTAAGAACAGAGAGATAAGCCGCGGAAGGGGATATTCCTCGTGATATTTGACAAAGAGTAGACAGTGTAAATATTATGAGATCTGCAGAATTGTAGTATGTGGTAACGACTATATCTCGGAATATATTAAAGATTTATAAATGAAAACTGGTGTGCTACACTAAGGTATTACTGTACACCTTTGGTGCAAACATGGAAATTATTGCTGTCATACTTCAGTATTTTTGGAGAAGGAGGTATACAATGGAAAATATAGGAATAAGTGTCATTTAAATAAATGCTTTATTTCGATTGAAATGGGAATAAAAGTGTCTCATCACTAGTAAATGATAGAGTAATAGGAGTAAGAACAGAGAGATAAGCCGCGGAAGGGGATATTCCTCGTGATATTTGACAAAGAGTAGACAGTGTAAATATTATGAGATCTGCTGAATTGTAGTATGTGGTAACGACTATATCTCGGAATATATTAAAGAATTATAAATGAAAACTGGTGTGCTACACTAAGGTATTACTGTACACCTTTGGTGCAAACATGGAGATTATTGCTGTAATACTTCAGTATTTTTGGAGAGGGAGGTATACAATGGAAAATATAGGAATAAGTGTCATTTAAATAAATGCTTTATTTCGATTGAAATGGGAATAAAAGCGTCTCATCACTAGTAAATGATAGAGTAATAGGAGTAAGAACAGAGAGATAAGCCGCGGAAGGGGATATTCCTCGTGATATTTGACAAAGAGTAGACAGTGTAAATATTATGAGATCTGCTGAATTGTAGTATGTGGTAACGACTATATCTCGGAATATATTAAAGAATTATAAATGAAAACTGGTGTGCTACACTAAGGTATTACTGTACACCTTTGGTGCAAACATGGAGATTATTGCTGTAATACTTCAGTATTTTTGGAGAGGGAGGTATACAATGGAAAATATAGGAATAAGTGTCATTTAAATAAATGCTTTATTTCGATTGAAATGGGAATAAAAGCGTCTCATCACTAGTAAATGATAGAGTAATAGGAGTAAGAACAGAGAGATAAGCCGCGGAAGGGGATATTCCTCGTGATATTTGACAAAGAGTAGACAGTGTAAATATTATGAGATCTGCAGAATTGTAGTATGTGGTAACGACTATATCTCGGAATATATTAAAGAATTATAAATGAAAACTGGTGTGCTACACTAAGGTATTACTTTACACCTTTGGTGCAAACATGGAGATTATTGCTGTAATACTTCAGTATTTTTGGAGAGGGAGGTGTACAATGGAAAATATAGGAATTAGTGTAATTTAAAAAAATGCTTTAATTCGATTGAAATGGGAATAAAAGTGTCTCATCAATAGTAAATGATAGAGTAATAGGACTAAGAACAGAGAGATAAGCCGCGGAAGGGGATATTCCTCGTGATATTTGACAAAGAGTAGACAGTGTAAATATTATGAGATCTGCTGAATTGTAGTATGTGGTAACGACTATATCTCGGAATATAATAAAGATTTAAAAATGAAAATTGTTGTGCTACACTAAGGTATTACTGTACACCTTTGGTGCAAACATGGAGATTATTGCTGTAATACTTCAGTATTTTTGGAGAAGGAGGTATACAATGGAAAATATAGGAATAAGTGTCATTTAAATAAATGCTTTATTTCGATTGAAATGGGAATAAAAGCGTCTCATCACTAGTAAATGATAGAGTAATAGGAGTAAGAACAGAGAGATAAGCCGCGGAAGGGGATATTCCTCGTGATATTTGACAAAGAGTAGACAGTGTAAATATTATGAGATCTGCTGAATTGTAGTATGTGGTAACGACTATATCTCGGAATATATTAAAGAATTATAAATGAAAACTGGTGTGCTACACTAAGGTATTACTGTACATTTTCGGGGCAAACATGGAGATTATTGCTGTAATACTTCAGTATTTTTGGAGAAGGAGGTATACAATGGAAAATATAGGAATAAGTGTCATTTAAATAAATGCTTTATTTCGATTGAAATGGGAATAAAAGCGTCTCATCACTAGTAAATGATAGAGTAATAGGAGTAAGAACAGAGAGATAAGCCGCGGAAGGGGATATTCCTCGTGATATTTGACAAAGAGTAGACAGTGTAAATATTATGAGATCTGCAGAATTGTAGTATGTGGTAACGACTATATCTCGGAATATATTAAAGATTTATAAATGAAAACTGGTGTGCTACACTAAGGTATTACTGTACACCTTTGGTGCAAACATGGAGATTATTGCTGTCATACTTCAGTATTTTTGGAGAAGGAGGTATACAATGGAAAATATAGGAATAAGTGTCATTTAAATAAATGCTTTATTTCGATTGAAATGGGAATAAAAGTGTCTCATCACTAGTAAATGATAGAGTAATAGGAGTAAGAACAGAGAGATAAGCCGCGGAAGGGGATATTCCTCGTGATATTTGACAAAGAGTAGACAGTGTAAATATTATGAGATCTGCTGAATTGTAGTATGTGGTAACGACTATATCTCGGAATATATTAAAGAATTATAAATGAAAACTGGTGTGCTACACTAAGGTATTACTGTACACCTTTGGTGCAAACATGGAGATTATTGCTGTAATACTTCAGTATTTTTGGAGAGGGAGGTATACAATGGAAAATATAGGAATAAGTGTCATTTAAATAAATGCTTTATTTCGATTGAAATGGGAATAAAAGCGTCTCATCACTAGTAAATGATAGAGTAATAGGAGTAAGAACAGAGAGATAAGCCGCGGAAGGGGATATTCCTCGTGATATTTGACAAAGAGTAGACAGTGTAAATATTATGAGATCTGCAGAATTGTAGTATGTGGTAACGACTATATCTCGGAATATATTAAAGATTTATAAATGAAAACTGGTGTGCTACACTAAGGTATTACTGTACACCTTTGGTGCAAACATGGAGATTATTGCTGTCATACTTCAGTATTTTTGGAGAAGGAGGTATACAATGGAAAATATAGGAATAAGTGTCATTTAAATAAATGCTTTATTTCGATTGAAATGGGAATAAAAGTGTCTCATCACTAGTAAATGATAGAGTAATAGGAGTAAGAACAGAGAGATAAGCCGCGGAAGGGGATATTCCTCGTGATATTTGACAAAGAGTAGACAGTGTAAATATTATGAGATCTGCTGAATTGTAGTATGTGGTAACGACTATATCTCGGAATATATTAAAGAATTATAAATGAAAACTGGTGTGCTACACTAAGGTATTACTGTACACCTTTGGTGCAAACATGGAAATTATTGCTGTAATACTTCAGTATTTTTGGAGAGGGAGGTATACAATGGAAAATATAGGAATAAGTGTCATTTAAATAAATGCTTTATTTCGATTGAAATGGGAATAAAAGCGTCTCATCACTAGTAAATGATAGAGTAATAGGAGTAAGAACAGAGAGATAAGCCGCGGAAGGGGATATTCCTCGTGATATTTGACAAAGAGTAGACAGTGTAAATATTATGAGATCTGCAGAATTGTAGTATGTGGTAACGACTATATCTCGGAATATATTAAAGAATTATAAATGAAAACTGGTGTGCTACACTAAGGTATTACTTTACACCTTTGGTGCAAACATGGAGATTATTGCTGTAATACTTCAGTATTTTTGGAGAGGGAGGTGTACAATGGAAAATATAGGAATTAGTGTAATTTAAAAAAATGCTTTAATTCGATTGAAATGGGAATAAAAGTGTCTCATCAATAGTAAATGATAGAGTAATAGGACTAAGAACAGAGAGATAAGCCGCGGAAGGGGATATTCCTCGTGATATTTGACAAAGAGTAGACAGTGTAAATATTATGAGATCTGCTGAATTGTAGTATGTGGTAACGACTATATCTCGGAATATAATAAAGATTTAAAAATGAAAATTGTTGTGCTACACTAAGGTATTACTGTACACCTTTGGTGCAAACATGGAGATTATTGCTGTAATACTTCAGTATTTTTGGAGAAGGAGGTATACAATGGAAAATATAGGAATAAGTGTCATTTAAATAAATGCTTTATTTCGATTGAAATGGGAATAAAAGCGTCTCATCACTAGTAAATGATAGAGTAATAGGAGTAAGAACAGAGAGATAAGCCGCGGAAGGGGATATTCCTCGTGATATTTGACAAAGAGTAGACAGTGTAAATATTATGAGATCTGCTGAATTGTAGTATGTGGTAACGACTATATCTCGGAATATATTAAAGAATTATAAATGAAAACTGGTGTGCTACACTAAGGTATTACTGTACATTTTCGGGGCAAACATGGAGATTATTGCTGTAATACTTCAGTATTTTTGGAGAAGGAGGTATACAATGGAAAATATAGGAATAAGTGTCATTTAAATAAATGCTTTATTTCGATTGAAATGGGAATAAAAGCGTCTCATCACTAGTAAATGATAGAGTAATAGGAGTAAGAACAGAGAGATAAGCCGCGGAAGGGGATATTCCTCGTGATATTTGACAAAGAGTAGACAGTGTAAATATTATGAGATCTGCAGAATTGTAGTATGTGGTAACGACTATATCTCGGAATATATTAAAGATTTATAAATGTAAATTGGTGTGCTACACTAAGGTATTACTGTTCATTTTCGGGGCAAACATGGAGATTATTGCTGTAATACTTCAGTATTTTTGGAGAGGGAGGTGTACAATGGAAAATATAGGAATTAGTGTAATTTAAAAAAATGCTTTAATTCGATTGAAATGGGAATAAAAGTGTCTCATCAATAGTAAATGATAGAGTAATAGGACTAAGAACAGAGAGATAAGCCCTGGAAGGGGATATTCCTCGTGATATTTGACAAAGAGTAGACAGTGTAAATATTATGAGATCTGCTGAATTGTAGTATGTGGTAACGACTATATCTCGGAATATAATAAAGATTTAAAAATGAAAATTGTTGTGCTACACTAAGGTATTACTGCACACCTTTGGTGCAAACATGGAGATTATTGCTGTAATACTTCAGTATTTTTGGAGAAGGAGGTATACAATGGAAAATATAGGAATAAGTG
This sequence comes from Pyrrhosoma nymphula, assembly GCA_963573305.1. NCBI lineage: Eukaryota > Metazoa > Arthropoda > Insecta > Odonata > Coenagrionidae > Pyrrhosoma > Pyrrhosoma nymphula. Next base: position 125,796,110 of record OY754337.1, on the reverse strand, counting down.
TCATTTAAATAAATGCTTTATTTCGATTGAAATGGGAATAAAAGTGTCTCATCACTAGTAAATGATAGAGTAATAGGAGTAAGAACAGAGAGATAAGCCGCGGAAGGGGATATTCCTCGTGATATTTGACAAAGTGTAGACAGTGTAAATATTATGAGATCTGCAGAATTGTAGTATGTGGTAACGACTATATCTCGGAATATATTAAAGATTTATAATTGAAAACTGGTGTGCTACACTAAGGTATTACTGTACACCTTTGGTGCAAACATGGAGATTATTTCTGTAATACTTCAGTATTTTTGGAGAAGGAGGTATACAATGGAAAATATAGGAATAAGTGTCATTTAAATAAATGCTTTATTTCGATTGAAATGGGAATAAAAGCGTCTCATCACTAGTAAATGATAGAGTAATAGGAGTAAGAACAGAGAGATAAGCCGCGGAAGGGGATATTCCTCATGATATTTGACAAAGAGTAGACAGTGTAAATATTATGAGATCTGCAGAATTGTAGTATGTGGTAACGACTATATCTCGTAATATATTAAAGATTTATAATTGAAAACTGGTGTGCTACACTAAGGTATTACTGTACACCTTTGGTGCAAACATGGAGATTATTGCTGTAATACTTCAGTATTTTTGGAGAAGGAGGTATACAATGGAAAATATAGGAATAAGTGTCATTTAAATAAATGCTTTATTTCGATTGAAATGGGAATAAAAGTGTCTCATCACTAGTAAATGATAGAGTAATAGGAGTAAGAACAGAGAGATAAGCCGCGGAAGGGGATATTCCTCGTGATATTTGACAAAGAGTAGACAGTGTAAATATTATGAGATCTGCTGAATTGTAGTATGTGGTAACGACTATATCTCGGAATATATTAAAGAATTATAAATGAAAACTGGTGTGCTACACTAAGGTATTACTGTACACCTTTGGTGCAAACATGGAGATTATTGCTGTAATACTTCAGTATTTTTGGAGAAGGAGGTATACAATGGAAAATATAGGAATTAGTGTCATTTAAATAAATGCTTTATTTCGATTCAAATGGGAATAAAACCGTCTCATCACTAGTAAATGATAGAGTAATAGGAGTAAGAACAGAGAGATAAGCCGCGGAAGGGGATATTCCTCGTGATATTTGACAAAGAGTAGACAGTGTAAATATTATGAGATCTGCAGAATTGTAGTATGTGGTAACGACTATATCTCGGAATATATTAAAGATTTATAAATGAAAACTGGTGTGCTACACTAAGGTATTACTGTACACCTTTGGTGCAAACATGGAGATTATTGCTGTCATACTTCAGTATTTTTGGAGAAGGAGGAATACAATGGAAAATATAGGAATTAGTGTCATTTAAATAAATGCTTTATTTCGATTGAAATGGGAATAAAAGTGTCTCATCACTAGTAAATGATAGAGTAATAGGAGTAAGAACAGAGAGATAAGCCGCGGAAGGGGATATTCCTCGTGATATTTGACAAAGAGTAGACAGTGTAAATATTATGAGATCTGCAGAATTGTAGTATGTGGTAACGACTATATCTCGGAATATATTAAAGATTTAAAAAATAAAAAATTGGTGTGCTACACTAAAATATTACTGTACACCTTTGGGGCAAACATTGAGATTATTGCTGTAATTCTTCAGTGTTTTTGGAGAGGGAGGTATATAATGGAAAATATAGGAAATAGTGTCATTTAAATAAATGTTTTATTTCGATTGAAATGGGAATAAAACCGTCTCATCAATAGTAAACGATAGAGTAATAGGACTAAGAACAGAGAGATAAGCCGCGGAAGGGGATATTCCTCGTGATATTTGACAAAGAGTAGACAGTGTAAATATTATGAGATCTGCTGAATTGTAGTATTTGGTAACGACTATATCTCGGAATATATTAAAGATTTATAAATGAAAATTGGTGTGCTAAGCTAAGGTATTACTGTACATTTTCGGGGCAAACATGGAGATTATTGCTGTAATACTTCAGTATTTTTGGAGAGGGAGGTATACAATGGAAAATATAGGAATTAGTGTCATTTAAATAAATGCTTTATTTCGATTGAAATGGGAATAAAAGCGTCTCATCACTAGTAAATGATAGAGTAATAGGAGTAAGAACAGAGAGATAAGCCGCAGAAGGGGATATTCCTCGTGATATTTGACAATGAGTAGACAGTGTAAATATTATGAGATCTGCTGAATTGTAGTATGTGGTAACGACTATATCTCGGAATATATTAAAGATTTATAAATGAAAATTGGTGTGCTAAGCTAAGGTATTACTGTACATTTTCGGGGCAAACATGGAGATTATTGCTGTAATACTTCAGTATTTTTGGAGAGGGAGGTATACAATGGAAAATATAGGAATTAGTGTCATTTAAATAAATGCTTTATTTCGATTGAAATGGGAATAAAAGTGTCTCATCACTAGTAAATGATAGAGTAATAGGAGTAAGAACAGAGAGATAAGCCGCAGAAGGGGATATTCCTCGTGATATTTGACAATGAGTAGACAGTGTAAATATTATGAGATCTGCTGAATTGTAGTATGTGGTAACGACTATATCTCGGAATATATTAAAGATTTATAAATGAAAACTGGTGTGCTACACTAAGGTATTACTGTACATTTTCGGGGCAAACATGGAGATTATTGCTGTAATACTTCAGTATTTTTGGAGAGGGAGGTATACAATGGAAAATATAGGAATTAGTAACATTTAAATAAATGCTTTATTTCGATTGAAATGGGAATAAAAGCGTCTCATCACTAGTAAATGATAGAGTAATAGGACTAAGAACAGAGAGATAAGCCGCGGAAGGGGATATTCCTCGTGATATTTGACAAAGTGTAGACAGTGTAAATATTATGAGATCTGCTGAATTGTAGTATTTGGTAACGACTATATCTCGGAATATATTAAAGATTTATAAATGAAAATTGGTGTGCTAAGCTAAGGTATTACTGTACATTTTCGGGGCAAACATGGAGATTATTGCTGTAATACTTCAGTATTTTTGGAGAGGGAGGTATACAATGGAAAATATAGGAATTAGTGTCATTTAAATAAATGCTTTATTTCGATTGAAATGGGAATAAAAGCGTCTCATCACTAGTAAATGATAGAGTAATAGGACTAAGAACAGAGAGATAAGCCGCGGAAGGGGATATTCCTCGTGATATTTGACAATGAGTAGACAGTGTAAATAGTATGAGATCTGCTGAATTGTAGTATGTGGTAACGACTATATCTCGGAATATATTAAAGATTTATAAATGAAAACTGGTGTGCTACACTAAGGTATTACTGTACATTTTCGGGGCAAACATGGAGATTATTGCTGTAATACTTCAGTATTTTTGGAGAGGGAGGTATACAATGGAAAATATAGGAATTAGTGTCATTTAAATAAATGCTTTATTTCGATTGAAATGGGAATAAAAGCGTCTCATCACTAGTAAATGATAGAGTAATAGGAGTAAGAACAGAGAGATAAGCCGCAGAAGGGGATATTCCTCGTGATATTTGACAATGAGTAGACAGTGTAAATATTATGAGATCTGCTGAATTGTAGTATGTGGTAACGACTATATCTCGGAATATAATAAAGATTTAAAAATGAAAATTGTTGTGCTACACTAAGGTATTACTGTACACCTTTGGTGCAAACATGGAGATTATTGCTGTAATACTTCAGTATTTTTGGAGAAGGAGGTATACAATGGAAAATATAGGAATAAGTGTCATTTAAATAAATGCTTTATTTCGATTGAAATGGGAATAAAAGCGTCTCATCACTAGTAAATGATAGAGTAATAGGAGTAAGAACAGAGAGATAAGCCGCGGAAGGGGATATTCCTCGTGATATTTGACAATGAGTAGACAGTGTAAATATTATGAGATCTGCTGAATTGTAGTATGTGGTAACGACTATATCTCGGAATATATTAAAGATTTATAAATGAAAACTGGTGTGCTACACTAAGGTATTACTGTACATTTTCGGGGCAAACATGGAGATTATTGCTGTAATACTTCAGTATTTTTGGAGAAGGAGGTATACAATGGAAAATATAGGAATAAGTGTCATTTAAATAAATGCTTTATTTCGATTGAAATGGGAATAAAAGCGTCTCATCACTAGTAAATGATAGAGTAATAGGAGTAAGAACAGAGAGATAAGCCGCGGAAGGGGATATTCCTCGTGATATTTGACAATGAGTAGACAGTGTAAATATTATGAGATCTGCTGAATTGTAGTATGTGGTAACGACTATATCTCGGAATATATTAAAGATTTATAAATGAAAACTGGTGTGCTACACTAAGGTATTACTGTACATTTTCGGGGCAAACATGGAGATTATTGCTGTAATACTTCAGTATTTTTGGAGAGGGAGGTATACAATGGAAAATATAGGAATTAGTGTCATTTAAATAAATGCTTTATTTCGATTGAAATGGGAATAAAAGCGTCTCATCACTAGTAAATGATAGAGTAATAGGAGTAAGAACAGAGAGATAAGCCGCAGAAGGGGATATTCCTCGTGATATTTGACAATGAGTAGACAGTGTAAATATTATGAGATCTGCTGAATTGTAGCATGTGGTAACGACTATATCTCGGAATATAATAAAGATTAAAAAAATGAAAATTGTTGTGCTACACTAAGGTATTACTGTACACCTTTGGTGCAAACATGGAGATTATTGCTGTATTACTTCAGTATTTTTGGAGAAGGAGGTATACAATGGAAAATATAGGAATAAGTGTCATTTAAATAAATGCTTTATTTCGATTGAAATGGGAATAAAAGCGTCTCATCACTAGTAAATGATAGAGTAATAGGAGTAAGAACAGAGAGATAAGCCGCGGAAGGGGATATTCCTCGTGATATTTGACAATGAGTAGACAGTGTAAATATTATGAGATCTGCTGAATTGTAGTATGTGGTAACGACTATATCTCGGAATATAATAAAGATTTAAAAATGAAAATTGTTGTGCTACACTAAGGTATTACTGTACACCTTTGGTGCAAACATGGAGATTATTGCTGTAATACTTCAGTATTTTTGGAGAAGGAGGTATACAATGGAAAATATAGGAATTAGTGTCATTTAAATAAATGCTTTATTTCGATTGAAATGGGAATAAAAGCGTCTCATCACTAGTAAATGATAGAGTAATAGGAGTAAGAACAGAGAGATAATCCGCGGAAGGGGATATTCCTCGTGATATTTGACAAAGAGTAGACTGTAAATATTATGAGATCTGCAGAATTGTAGTATGTGGTAACGACTATATCTCAGAATATATTAAAGATTTATAAATGAAAATTGGTTTGCTACACTAAGGTATTACTGTACATTTTTTTGGCAAACATGGAGATTATTGCTGTAATACTTCAGTATTTTTGGAGAGGGAGGTATACAATGGAAAATATAGGAATTAGTTTCATTTAAATAAATGCTTTATTTCGATTGAAATGGGAATAAAAGCGTCTCATCACTAGTAAATGATAGAGTAATAGGAGTAAGAACAGAGATATAAGCCGCGGAAGGGGATATTCCTCGTGATATTTGACAAAGAGTAGACAGATAAAATATTATGAGATCTGCAGAATTGTAGTATGTGGTAACGACTATATCTCGGAATATATTAAAGATTTATAAATGAAAATTGGTGTGCTACACTAAGGTATTACTGTACATTTTCGGGGCAAACATCGAGATTATTGCTGTAATACTTCAGTATTTTTTGAAGGGAGGTATATAATGGAAAATATAGGAATTAGTGTCATTTAAATAAATGCTTTATTTCGATTGAAATGGGAATAAAACCGTCTCATCACTAGTAAATGATAGAGTAATAGGACTAAGAACAGAGAGATAAGCCGCGGAAGGGGATATTCCTCGTGATATTTGACAAAGAGTAGACAGATAAAATATTATGAGATCTGCAGAATTGTAGTATGTGGTAACGACTATATCTCGGAATATATTAAAGATTTATAAATGAAAATTGGTGTGCTACACTAAGGTATTACTGTACATTTTCGGGGCAAACATGGAGATTATTGCTGTAATACTTCAGTATTTTTGGAGAGGGAGGTATACAATGGAAAATATAGGAATTAGTGTCATTTAAATAAATGCTTTATTTCGATTGAAATGGGAATAAAAGCGTCTCATCACTAGTAAATGATAGAGTAATAGGAGTAAGAACAGAGAGATAAGCCGCAGAAGGGGATATTCCTCGTGATATTTGACAATGAGTAGACAGTGTAAATATTATGAGATCTGCTGAATTGTAGTATGTGGTAACGACTATATCTCGGAATAAAATAAAGATTTAAAAATGAAAATTGTTGTGCTACACTAAGGTATTACTGTACACCTTTGGTGCAAACATGGAGATTATTGCTGTAATACTTCAGTATTTTTTGAAGGGAGGTATATAATGGGAAATATAGGAATTAGTGTCATTTAAAAAAATGCTTTATTTCGATTGAAATGGGAATAAAAGCGTCTCATCACTAGTAAATGATAGAGTAATAGGAGTAAGAACAGAGAGATAAGCCGCGGAAGGGGATATTCCTCGTGATATTTGACAATGAGTAGACAGTGTAAATATTATGAGATCTGCTGAATTGTAGTATGTGGTAACGACTATATCTCGGAATATATTAAAGATTTATAAATGAAAACTGGTGTGCTACACTAAGGTATTACTGTACATTTTCGGGGCAAACATGGAGATTATTGCTGTTATACTTCAGTATTTTTGGAGAGGGAGGTATACAATGGAAAATATAGGAATTAGTGTCATTTAAACAAATGCTTTATTTCGATTGAAATGGGAATAAAAGCGTCTCATCACTAGTAAATGATAGAGTAATAGGAGTAAGAACAGAGAGATAAGCCGCGGAAGGGGATATTCCTCGTGATATTTGACAATGAGTAGACAGTGTAAATATTATGAGATCTGCTGAATTGTAGTATGTGGTAACGACTATATCTCGGAATATATTAAAGATTTATAAATGAAAACTGGTGTGCTACACTAAGGTATTACTGTACATTTTCGGGGCAAACATGGAGATTATTGCTGTTATACTTCAGTATTTTTGGAGAGGGAGGTATACAATGGAAAATATAGGAATTAGTGTCATTTAAACAAATGCTTTATTTCGATTGAAATGGGAATAAAAGCGTCTCATCACTAGTAAATGATAGAGTAATAGGAGTAAGAACAGAGAGATAAGCCGCGGAAGGGGATATTCCTCGTGATATTTGACAATGAGTAGACAGTGTAAATATTATGAGATCTGCTGAATTGTAGTATGTGGTAACGACTATATCTCGGAATATAATAAAGATTTAAAAATGAAAATTGTTGTGCTACACTAAGGTATTACTGTACACCTTTGGTGCAAACATGGAGATTATTGCTGTAATACTTCAGTATTTTTGGAGAAGGAGGTATACAATGGAAAATATAGGAATAAGTGTCATTTAAATAAATGCTTTATTTCGATTGAAATTGGAATAAAAGCGTCTCATCACTAGTAAATGATAGAGTAATAGGAGTAAGAACAGAGAGATAAGCCGCGGAAGGGGATATTCCTCGTGATATTTGACAATGAGTAGACAGTGTAAATATTATGAGATCTGCTGAATTGTAGTATGTGGTAACGACTATATCTCGGAATATATTAAAGATTTATAAATGATCACTGGTGTGCTACACTAAGGTATTACTGTACATTTTCGGGGCAAACATGGAGATTATTGCTGTAATACTTCAGTATTTTTGGAGAGGGAGGTATACAATGGAAAATATAGGAATTAGTGTCATTTAAATAAATGCTTTATTTCGATTGAAATGGGAATAAAAGCGTCTCATCACTAGTAAATGATAGAGTAATAGGAGTAAGAACAGAGAGATAAGCCGCAGAAGGGGATATTCCTCGTGATATTTGACAAAGAGTAGACAGTGTAAATATTATGAGATCTGCAGAATTGTAGTATGTGGTAACGACTATATCTCGGAATATATTAAAGATTTATAAATGAAAATTGGTGTGCTACACTAAGGTATTACTGTACATTTTCGGGGCAAACATGGAGATTATTGCTGTAATACTTCAGTATTTTTGGAGAGGGAGGTATACAATGGAAAATATAGGAATTAGTGTCATTTAAATAAATGCTTTATTTCGATTGAAATGGGAATAAAAGTGTCTCATCACTAGTAAATGATAGAGTAATAGGAGTAAGAACAGAGAGATAAGCCGCGGAAGGGGATATTCCTCGTGATATTTGACAAAGAGTAGACAGATAAAATATTATGAGATCTGCAGAATTGTAGTATGTGGTAACGACTATATCTCGGAATATATTAAAGATTTATAAATGAAAATTGGTGTGCTACACTAAGGTATTACTGTACATTTTCGGGGCAAACATGGAGATTATTGCTGTAATACTTCAGTATTTTTGGAGAGGGAGGTATACAATGGAAAATATAGGAATTAGTGTCATTTAAATAAATGCTTTATTTCGATTGAAATGGGAATAAAAGTGTCTCATCACTAGTAAATGATAGAGTAATAGGAGTAAGAACAGAGAGATAAGCCGCGGAAGGGGATATTCCTCGTGATATTTGACAAAGAGTAGACAGATAAAATATTATGAGATCTGCAGAATTGTAGTATGTGGTAACGACTATATCTCGGAATATATTAAAGATTTATAAATGAAAATTGGTGTGCTACACTAAGGTATTACTGTACATTTTCGGGGCAAACATGGAGATTATTGCTGTAATACTTCAGTATTTTTGGAGAGGGAGGTATACAATGGAAAATATAGGAATTAGTGTCATTTAAATAAATGCTTTATTTCGATTGAAATGGGAATAAAAGCGTCTCATCACTAGTAAATGATAGAGTAATAGGAGTAAGAACAGAGAGATAAGCCGCAGAAGGGGATATTCCTCGTGATATTTGACAAAGAGTAGACAGTGTAAATATTATGAGATCTGCAGAATTGTAGTATGTGGTAACGACTATATCTCGGAATATATTAAAGATTTATAAATGAAAATTGGTGTGCTACACTAAGGTATTACTGTACATTTTCGGGGCAAACATGGAGATTATTGCTGTAATACTTCAGTATTTTTGGAGAGGGAGGTATACAATGGAAAATATAGGAATTAGTGTCATTTAAATAAATGCTTTATTTCGATTGAAATGGGAATAAAAGTGTCTCATCACTAGTAAATGATAGAGTAATAGGAGTAAGAACAGAGAGATAAGCCGCGGAAGGGGATATTCCTCGTGATATTTGACAAAGAGTAGACAGATAAAATATTATGAGATCTGCAGAATTGTAGTATGTGGTAACGACTATATCTCGGAATATATTAAAGATTTATAAATGAAAATTGGTGTGCTACACTAAGGTATTACTGTACATTTTCGGGGCAAACATGGAGATTATTGCTGTAATACTTCAGTATTTTTGGAGAGGGAGGTATACAATGGAAAATATAGGAATTAGTGTCATTTAAATAAATGCTTTATTTCGATTGAAATGGGAATAAAAGTGTCTCATCACTGGTAAATGATAGAGTAATAGGACTAAGAACAGAGAGATAAGCCGCGGAAGGGGATATTCCTCGTGATATTTGACAAAGAGTAGACAGATAAAATATTATGAGATCTGCAGAATTGTAGTATGTGGTAACGACTATATCTCGGAATATATTAAAGATTTATAAATGAAAATTGGTGTGCTACACTAAGGTATTACTGTACATTTTCGGGGCAAACATGGAGATTATTGCTGTAATACTTCAGTATTTTTGGAGAGGGAGGTATACAATGGAAAATATAGGAATAAGTGTCATTTAAATAAATGCTTTATTTCGATTGAAATGGGAATAAAAGCGTCTCATCACTAGTAAATGATAGAGTAATAGGAGTAAGAACAGAGAGATAAGCCGCAGAAGGGGATATTCCTCGTGATATTTGACAATGAGTAGACAGTGTAAATATTATGAGATCTGCTGAATTGTAGTATGTGTTAACGACTATATCTCGGAATATAATAAAGATTTAAAAATGAAAATTGTTGTGCTACACTAAGGTATTACTGTACACCTTTGGTGCAAACATGGAGATTATTGCTGTAATACTTCAGTATTTTTGGAGAAGGAGGTATACAATGGAAAATATAGGAATTAGTGTCATTTAAATAAATGCTTTATTTCGATTGAAATGGGAATAAAAGTGTCTCATCACTAGTAAATGATAGAGTAATAGGAGTAAGAACAGAGAGATAAGCCGCAGAAGGGGATATTCCTCGTGATATTTGACAAAGAGTAGACAGTGTAAATATTATGAGATCTGCAGAATTGTAGTATGTGGTAACGACTATATCTCGGAATATATTAAAGATTTATAAATGAAAATTGGTGTGCTACACTAAGGTATTACTGTACATTTTCGGGGCAAACATGGAGATTATTGCTGTAATACTTCAGTATTTTTGGAGAGGGAGGTATACAATGGAAAATATAGGAATTAGTGTCATTTAAATAAATGCTTTATTTCGATTGAAATGGGAATAAAAGTGTCTCATCACTAGTAAATGATAGAGTAATAGGAGTAAGAACAGAGAGATAAGCCGCGGAAGGGGATATTCCTCGTGATATTTGACAAAGAGTAGACAGATAAAATATTATGAGATCTGCAGAATTGTAGTATGTGGTAACGACTATATCTCGGAATATATTAAAGATTTATAAATGAAAATTGGTGTGCTACACTAAGGTATTACTGTACATTTTCGGGGCAAACATGGAGATTATTGCTGTAATACTTCAGTATTTTTGGAGAGGGAGGTATACAATGGAAAATATAGGAATTAGTGTCATTTAAATAAATGCTTTATTTCGATTGAAATGGGAATAAAAGTGTCTCATCACTAGTAAATGATAGAGTAATAGGACTAAGAACAGAGAGATAAGCCGCGGAAGGGGATATTCCTCGTGATATTTGACAAAGAGTAGACATAAAATATTATGAGATCTGCAGAATTGTAGTATGTGGTAACGACTATATCTCGGAATATATTAAAGATTTATAAATGAAAATTGGTGTGCTACACTAAGGTATTACTGTACATTTTCGGGGCAAACATGGAGATTATTGCTGTAATACTTCAGTATTTTTGGAGAGGGAGGTATACAATGGAAAATATAGGAATTAGTGTCATTTAAATAAATGCTTTATTTCGATTGAAATGGGAATAAAAGCGTCTCATCACTAGTAAATGATAGAGTAATAGGAGTAAGAACAGAGAGATAAGCCGCAGAAGGGGATATTCCTCGTGATATTTGACAAAGAGTAGACAGTGTAAATATTATGAGATCTGCAGAATTGTAGTATGTGGTAACGACTATATCTCGGAATATATTAAAGATTTATAAATGAAAATTGGTGTGCTACACTAAGGTATTACTGTACATTTTCGGGGCAAACATGGAGATTATTGCTGTAATACTTCAGTATTTTTGGAGAGGGAGGTATACAATGGAAAATATAGGAATTAGTGTCATTTAAATAAATGCTTTATTTCGATTGAAATGGGAATAAAAGTGTCTCATCACTAGTAAATGATAGAGTAATAGGAGTAAGAACAGAGAGATAAGCCGCGGAAGGGGATATTCCTCGTGATATTAGACAAAGAGTAGACAGATAAAATATTATGAGATCTGCAGAATTGTAGTATGTGGTAACGACTATATCTCGGAATATATTAAAGATTTATAAATGAAAATTGGTGTGCTACACTAAGGTATTACTGTACATTTTCGGGGCAAACATGGAGATTATTGCTGTAATACTTCAGTATTTTTGGAGAGGGAGGTATACAATGGAAAATATAGGAATTAGTGTCATTTAAATAAATGCTTTATTTCGATTGAAATGGGAATAAAAGTGTCTCATCACTAGTAAATGATAGAGTAATAGGAGTAAGAACAGAGAGATAAGCCGCGGAAGGGGATATTCCTCGTGATATTTGACAAAGAGTAGACAGATAAAATATTATGAGATCTGCAGAATTGTAGTATGTGGTAACGACTATATCTCGGAATATATTAAAGATTTATAAATGAAAATTGGTGTGCTACACTAAGGTATTACTGTACATTTTCGGGGCAAACATGGAGATTATTGCTGTAATACTTCAGTATTTTTGGAGAGGGAGGTATACAATGGAAAATATAGGAATTAGTGTCATTTAAATAAATGCTTTATTTCGATTGAAATGGGAATAAAAGTGTCTCATCACTAGTAAATGATAGAGTAATAGGACTAAGAACAGAGATATAAGCCGCGGAAGGGGATATTCCTCGTGATATTTGACAAAGAGTAGACAGATAAAATATTATGAGATCTGCAGAATTGTAGTATGTGGTAACGACTATATCTCGGAATATATTAAAGATTTATAAATGAAAATTGGTGTGCTACACTAAGGTATTACTGTACATTTTCGGGGCAAACATGGAGATTATTGCTGTAATACTTCAGTATTTTTGGAGAGGGAGGTATACAATGGAAAATATAGGAATAAGTGTCATTTAAATAAATGCTTTATTTCGATTGAAATGGGAATAAAAGCGTCTCATCACTAGTAAATGATAGAGTAATAGGAGTAAGAACAGAGAGATAAGCCGCAGAAGGGGATATTCCTCGTGATATTTGACAATGAGTAGACAGTGTAAATATTATGAGATCTGCTGAATTGTAGTATGTGTTAACGACTATATCTCGGAATATAATAAAGATTTAAAAATGAAAATTGTTGTGCTACACTAAGGTATTACTGTACACCTTTGGTGCAAACATGGAGATTATTGCTGTAATACTTCAGTATTTTTGGAGAAGGAGGTATACAATGGAAAATATAGGAATTAGTGTCATTTAAATAAATGCTTTATTTCGATTGAAATGGGAATAAAAGCGTCTCATCACTAGTAAATGATAGAGTAATAGGAGTAAGAACAGAGAGATAAGCCGCAGAAGGGGATATTCCTCGTGATATTTGACAAAGAGTAGACAGTGTAAATATTATGAGATCTGCAGAATTGTAGTATGTGGTAACGACTATATCTCGGAATATATTAAAGATTTATAAATGAAAATTGGTGTGCTACACTAAGGTATTACTGTACATTTTCGGGGCAAACATGGAGATTATTGCTGTAATACTTCAGTATTTTTGGAGAGGGAGGTATACAATGGAAAATATAGGAATTAGTGTCATTTAAATAAATGCTTTATTTCGATTGAAATGGGAATAAAAGTGTCTCATCACTAGTAAATGATAGAGTAATAGGAGTAAGAACAGAGAGATAAGCCGCGGAAGGGGATATTCCTCGTGATATTTGACAAAGAGTAGACAGATAAAATATTATGAGATCTGCAGAATTGTAGTATGTGGTAACGACTATATCTCGGAATATATTAAAGATTTATAAATGAAAATTGGTGTGCTACACTAAGGTATTACTGTACATTTTCGGGGCAAACATGGAGATTATTGCTGTAATACTTCAGTATTTTTGGAGAGGGAGGTATACAATGGAAAATATAGGAATTAGTGTCATTTAAATAAATGCTTTATTTCGATTGAAATGGGAATAAAAGTGTCTCATCACTAGTAAATGATAGAGTAATAGGACTAAGAACAGAGAGATAAGCCGCGGAAGGGGATATTCCTCGTGATATTTGACAAAGAGTAGACAGATAAAATATTATGAGATCTGCAGAATTGTAGTATGTGGTAACGACTATATCTCGGAATATATTAAAGATTTATAAATGAAAATTGGTGTGCTACACTAAGGTATTACTGTACATTTTCGGGGCAAACATGGAGATTATTGCTGTAATACTTCAGTATTTTTGGAGAGGGAGGTATACAATGGAAAATATAGGAATAAGTGTCATTTAAATAAATGCTTTATTTCGATTGAAATGGGAATAAAAGCGTCTCATCACTAGTAAATGATAGAGTAATAGGAGTAAGAACAGAGAGATAAGCCGCAGAAGGGGATATTCCTCGTGATATTTGACAATGAGTAGACAGTGTAAATATTATGAGATCTGCTGAATTGTAGTATGTGTTAACGACTATATCTCGGAATATAATAAAGATTTAAAAATGAAAATTGTTGTGCTACACTAAGGTATTACTGTACACCTTTGGTGCAAACATGGAGATTATTGCTGTAATACTTCAGTATTTTTGGAGAAGGAGGTATACAATGGAAAATATAGGAATAAGTGTAATTTAAATAAATGCTTTATTTCGATTGAAATGGGAATAAAAGTGTCTCATCACTAGTAAATGATAGAGTAATAGGAGTAAGAACAGAGAGATAAGCCGCGGAAGGGGATATTCCTCGTGATATTTGACAATGAGTAGACAGTGTAAATATTATGAGATCTGCTGAATTGTAGTATGTGGTAACGACTATATCTCGGAATATATTAAAGATTTATAAATGAAAACTGGTGTGCTACACTAAGGTATTACTGTACATTTTCGGGGCAAACATGGAGATTATTGCTGTAATACTTCAGTATTTTTGGAGAGGGAGGTATACAATGGAAAATATAGGAATTAGTGTCATTTAAATAAATGCTTTATTTCGATTGAAATGGGAATAAAAGCGTCTCATCACTAGTAAATGATAGAGTAATAGGAGTAAGAACAGAGAGATAAGCCGCAGAAGGGGATATTCCTCGTGATATTTGACAATGAGTAGACAGATAAAATATTAAGAGATCTGCTGAATTGTAGTATGTGGTAACGACTATATCTCGGAATATAATAAAGATTTAAAAATGAAAATTGTTGTGCTACACTAAGGTATTACTGTACACCTTTGGTGCAAACATGGAGATTATTGCTGTAATACTTCAGTATTTTTGGAGAAGGAGGTATACAATGGAAAATATAGGAATAAGTGTCATTTAAATAAATGCTTTATTTCGATTGAAATGGGAATAAAAGCGTCTCATCACTAGTAAATGATAGAGTAATAGGAGTAAGAACAGAGAGATAAGCCGCGGAAGGGGATATTCCTCGTGATATTTGACAATGAGTAGACAGTGTAAATATTATGAGATCTGCTGAATTGTAGTATGTGGTAACGACTATATCTCGGAATATATTAAAGATTTATAAATGAAAACTGGTGTGCTACACTAAGGTATTACTGTACATTTTCGGGGCAAACATGGAGATTATTGCTGTAATACTTCAGTATTTTTGGAGAGGGAGGTATACAATGGAAAATATAGGAATTAGTGTCATTTAAATAAATGCTTTATTTCGATTGAAATGGGAATAAAAGCGTCTCATCACTAGTAAATGATAGAGTAATAGGAGTAAGAACAGAGATATAAGCCGCGGAAGGGGATATTCCTCGTGATATTTGACAAAGAGTAGACAGTGTAAATATTATGAGATCTGCAGAATTGTAGTATGTGGTAACGACTATATCTCGGAATATATTAAAGATTTATAAATGAAAACTGGTGTGCTACACTAAGGTATTACTGTACATTTTCGGGGCAAACATGGAGATTATTGCTGTAATACTTCAGTATTTTTGGAGAGGGAGGTATACAATGGAAAATATAGGAATTAGTGTCATTTAAATAAATGCTTTATTTCGATTGAAATGGGAATAAAAGCGTCTCATCACTAGTAAATGATAGAGTAATAGGAGTAAGAACAGAGATATAAGCCGCGGAAGGGGATATTCCTCGTGATATTTGACAAAGAGTAGACAGTGTAAATATTATGAGATCTGCAGAATTGTAGTATGTGGTAACGACTATATCTCAGAATATATTAAAGATTTATAAATGAAAATTGGTGTGCTACACTAAGGTATTACTGTACATTTTTTTGGAAATCATAGAGATTATTGCTGTAATACTTCAGTATTTTTGGAGAGGGAGGTATACAATGGAAAATATAGGAATTAGTGTCATTTAAATAAATGCTCTATTTCGATTGAAATGGGAATAAAAGCGTCTCATCACTAGTAAATGATAGAGTAATAGGAGTAAGAACAGAGATATAAGCCGCGGAAGGGGATATTCCTCGTGATATTTGACAAAGAGTAGACAGTGTAAATATTATGAGATCTGCAGAATTGTAGTATGTGGTAACGACTATATCTCAGAATATATTAAAGATTTATAAATGAAAATTGGTGTGCTACACTAAGGTATTACTGTACATTTTTTTGGCAATCATAGAGATTATTGCTGTAATACTTCAGTATTTTTGGAGAGGGAGGTATACAATGGAAAATATAGGAATTAGTGTCATTTAAATAAATGCTTTATTTCGATTGAAATGGGAATAAAAGCGTCTCATCACTAGTAAATGATAGAGTAATAGGAGTAAGAACAGAGATATAAGCCGCGGAAGGGGATATTCCTCGTGATATTTGACAAAGAGTAGACAGTGTAAATATTATGAGATCTGCAGAATTGTAGTATGTGGTAACGACTATATCTCAGAATATATTAAAGATTTATAAATGAAAATTGGTGTGCTACACTAAGGTATTACTGTACATTTTTTTGGCAATCATAGAGATTATTGCTGTAATACTTCAGTATTTTTGGAGAGGGAGGTATACAATGGAAAATATAGGAATTAGTGTCATTTAAATAAATGCTCTATTTCGATTGAAATGGGAATAAAAGCGTCTCATCACTAGTAAATGATAGAGTAATAGGAGTAAGAACATAGAGATAAGCCGCGGAAGGGGATATTCCTCGTGATATTTGACAAAGAGTAGACAGTGTAAATATTATGAGATCTGCAGAATTGTAGTATGTGGTAACGACTATATCTCAGAATATATTAAAGATTTATAAATGAAAATTGGTGTGCTACACTAAGGTATTACTGTACATTTTTTTGGCAAACATGGAGATTATTGCTGTAATACTTCAGTATTTTTGGAGAGGGAGGTATACAATGGAAAATATAGGAATTAGTGTCATTTAAATAAATGCTCTATTTCGATTGAAATGGGAATAAAAGCGTCTCATCACTAGTAAATGATAGAGTAATAGGAGTAAGAACAGAGAGATAAGCCGCGGAAGGGGATATTCCTCGTGATATTTGACAAAGAGTAGACAGTGTAAATATTATGAGATCTGCAGAATTGTAGTATGTGGTAACGACTATATCTCAGAATATATTAAAGATTTATAAATGAAAATTGGTGTGCTACACTAAGGTATTACTGTACATTTTTTTGGCAATCATAGAGATTATTGCTGTAATACTTCAGTATTTTTGGAGAGGGAGGTATACAATGGAAAATATAGGAATTAGTGTCATTTAAATAAATGCTTTATTTCGATTGAAATGGGAATAAAAGCGTCTCATCACTAGTAAATGATAGAGTAATAGGAGTAAGAACAGAGATATAAGCCGCGGAAGGGGATATTCCTCGTGATATTTGACAAAGAGTAGACAGTGTAAATATTATGAGATCTGCAGAATTGTAGTATGTGGTAACGACTATATCTCGGAATATATTAAAGATTTATAAATGAAAACTGGTGTGCTACACTAAGGTATTACTGTACATTTTTTTGGCAAACATGGAGATTATTGCTGTAATACTTCAGTATTTTTGGAGAGGGAGGTATACAATGGAAAATATAGGAATTAGTGTCATTTAAATAAATGCTTTATTTCGATTGAAATAAGAATAAAAGCGTCTCATCACTAGTAAATGATAGAGTAATAGGAGTAAGAACAGAGATATAAGCCGCGGAAGGGGATATTCCTCGTGATATTTGACAAAGAGTAGACAGTGTAAATATTATGAGATCTGCAGAATTGTAGTATGTGGTAACGACTATATCTCAGAATATATTAAAGATTTATAAATGAAAATTGGTGTGCTACACTAAGGTATTACTGTACATTTTTTTGGCAATCATAGAGATTATTGCTGTAATACTTCAGTATTTTTGGAGAGGGAGGTATACAATGGAAAATATAGGAATAAGTGTCATTTAAATAAATGCTTTATTTCGATTGAAATGGGAATAAAAGCGTCTCATCACTAGTAAATGAAAGAGTAATAGGAGTAAGAACAGAGAGATAAGCCGCGGAAGGGGATATTCCTCGTGATATTTGACAAAGAGTAGACAGATAAAATATTATGAGATCTGCAGAATTGTAGTATGTGGTAACGACTATATCTCGGAATATATTAAAGATTTATAAATGAAAATTGGTGTGCTACACTAAGGTATTACTGTACATTTTCGGGGCAAACATCGAGATTTTTGCTGTAATACTTCAGTATTTTTTGAAGGGAGGTATATAATGGAAAATATAGGAATTAGTGTCATTTAAATAAATGCTTTATTTCGATTGAAATGGGAATAAAACCGTCTCATCACTAGTAAATGATAGAGTAATAGGACTAAGAACAGAGAGATAAGCCGCGGAAGGGGATATTCCTCGTGATATTTGACAAAGAGTAGACAGATAAAATATTATGAGATCTGCAGAATTGTAGTATGTGGTAACGACTATATCTCGGAATATATTAAAGATTTATAAATGAAAATTGGTGTGCTACACTAAGGTATTACTGTACATTTTCGGGGCAAACATGGAGATTATTGCTGTAATACTTCAGTATTTCTTGAAGGGAGGTATATAATGGGAAATATAGGAATTAGTGTCATTTAAAAAAATGCTTTATTTCGATTGAAATGGGAATAAAAGTGTCTCATCACTAGTAAATGATAGAGTAATAGGACTAAGAACAGAGAGATAAGCCGCGGAAGGGGATATTCCTCGTGATATTTGACAAAGAGTAGACAGATAAAATATTATGAGATCTGCAGAATTGTAGTATGTGGTAACGACTATATCTCGGAATATATTAAAGATTTATAAATGAAAATTGGTGTGCTACACTAAGGTATTACTGTACATTTTCGGGGCAAACATGGAGATTATTGCTGTAATACTTCAGTATTTTTTGAAGGGAGGTATATAATGGAAAATATAGGAATTAGTGTCATTTAAATAAATGCTTTATTTCGATTGAAATGGGAATAAAAGTGTCTCATCACTAGTAAATGATAGAGTAATAGGACTAAGAACAGAGAGATAAGCCGCGGAAGGGGATATTCCTCGTGATATTTGACAAAGAGTAGACAGAAAAAATATTATGAGATCTGCAGAATTGTAGTATGTGGTAACGACTATATCTCGGAATATATTAAAGATTTATAAATGGAAATTGGTGTGCTACACTAAGGTATTACTGTACATTTTCGGGGCAAACATGGAGATTATTGCTGTAATACTTCAGTATTTTTTGAAGGGAGGTATATAATGGAAAATATAGGAATTAGTGTCATTTAAATAAATGCTTTATTTCGATTGAAATGGGAATAAAACCGTCTCATCACTAGTAAATGATAGAGTAATAGGACTAAGAACAGAGAGATAAGCCGCGGAAGGGGATATTCCTCGTGATATTTGACAAAGAGTAGACAGATAAAATATTATGAGATCTGCAGAATTGTAGTATGTGGTAACGACTATATCTCGGAATATATTAAAGATTTATAAATGAAAATTGGTGTGCTACACTAAGGTATTACTGTACATTTTCGGGGCAAACATGGAGATTATTGCTGTAATACTTCAGTATTTTTTGAAGGGAGGTATATAATGGAAAATATAGGAATTAGTGTCATTTAAATAAATGCTTTATTTCGATTGAAATGGGAATAAAAGTGTCTCATCACTAGTAAATGATAGAGTAATAGGAGTAAGAACAGAGAGATAAGCCGCGGAAGGGTATATTCCTCGTGATATTTGACAAAGAGTAGACAGTGTAAATATTATGAGATCTGCAGAATTGTAGTATGTGGTAACGACTATATCTCGGAATATATTAAAGATTTATAAATGAAAATTGGTGTGCTACACTAAGGTATTACTGTACATTTTCGGGGCAAACATCGAGATTATTGCTGTAATACTTCAGTATTTTTTGAAGGGAGGTATATAATGGGAAATATAGGAATTAGTGTCATTTAAAAAAATGCTTTATTTCGATTGAAATGGGAATAAAAGTGTCTAATCACTAGTAAATGATAGAGTAATAGGACTAAGAACAGAGAGATAAACCGCGGAAGGGGATATTCCTCGTGATATTTGACAAAGAGTAGACAGATAAAATATTATGAGATCTGCAGAATTGTAGTATGTGGTAACGACTATATCTCGGAATATATTAAAGATTTATAAATGAAAATTGGTGTGCTACACTAAGGTATTACTGTACATTTTCGGGGCAAACATCGAGATTATTGCTGTAATACTTCAGTATTTTTTGAAGGGAGGTATATAATGGAAAATATAGGAATTAGTATCATTTAAATAAATGCTTTATTTCGATTGAAATGGGAATAAAACCGTATCATCACTAGTAAATGATAGAGTAATAGGACTAAGAACAGAGAGATAAGCCGCGGAAGGGGATATTCCTCGTGATATTTGACAAAGAGTAGACAGATAAAATATTATGAGATCTGCAGAATTGTAGTATGTGGTAACGACTATATCTCGGAATATATTAAAGATTTATAAATGAAAATTGGTGTGCTACACTAAGGTATTACTGTACATTTTCGGGGCAAACATCGAGATTATTGCTGTAATACTTCAGTATTTTTTGAAGGGAGGTATATAATGGAAAATATAGGATTTAGTGTCATTTAAATAAATGCTTTATTTCGATTGAAATGGGAATAAAACCGTCTCATCACTAGTAAATGATAGAGTAATAGGACTAAGAACAGAGAGATAAGCCGCGGAAGGGGATATTCCTCGTGATATTTGACAAAGAGTAGACAGATAAAATATTATGAGATCTGCAGAATTGTAGTATGTGGTAACGACTATATCTCGGAATATATTAAAGATTTATAAATGAAAATTGGTGTGCTACACTAAGGTATTACTGTACATTTTCGGGGCAAACATGGAGATTATTGCTGTAATACTTCAGTATTTTTTGAAGGGAGGTATATAATGGAAAATATAGGAATTAGTGTCATTTAAATAAATGCTTTATTTCGATTGAAATGGGAATAAAAGTGTCTCATCACTAGTAAATGATAGAGTAATAGGAGTAAGAACAGAGAGATAAGCCGCGGAAGGGGATATTCCTCGTGATATTTGACAAAGAGTAGACAGATAAAATATTATGAGATCTGCAGAATTGTAGTATGTGGTAACGACTATATCTCGGAATATATTAAAGCTTTATAAATGAAAATTGGTGTGCTACACTAAGGTATTACTGTACATTTTCGGGGCAAACATGGAGATTATTGCTGTAATACTTCAGTATTTTTGGAGAGGGAGGTATACAATGGAAAATATAGGAATTAGTGTTATTTAAATAAATGCTTTATTTCGATTGAAATTGGATTAAAACCATCTGATCAATAGTAAATGATAGAGTAATAGGACTAAGAACAGAGAGATAAGCCGCGGAAGGGGATATTCCTCGTGATATTTGACAAAGAGTAGACAGATAAAATATTATGAGATCTGCAGAATTGTAGTATGTGGTAACGACTATATCTCGGAATATATTAAAGATTTATAAATGAAAATTGGTGTGCTACGCTAAGGTATTACTGTACATTTTCCGGGCAAACATATAGATTATTGCTGTAATACTTCAGTATTTTTTGAAGGGAGGTATATAATGGAAAATATAGGAATTAGTGTCATTTAAATAAATGCTTTATTTCGATTGAAATTGGATTAAAACCATCTGATCAATAGTAAATGATAGAGTAACAGGAGCAAGAACAGAGAGATAAGCCGCGGAAGGGGATATTCTTCGTGATATTTGACAAAGAGTAGACAGATAAAATATTATGAGATCTGCAGAATTGTAGTATGTGGTAACGACTATATCTCGGAATATATTAAAGATTTATAAATGAAAATTGGTGTGCTACACTAAGGTATTACTGTACATTTTCGGGGCAAACATGGAGATTATTGCTGTAATACTTCAGTATTTTTTGAAGGGAGGTATACAATGGAAAATATAGGAATTAATGTCATTTAAATAAATGCTTTATTTCGATTGAAATGGGAATAAAAGTGTCTCATCACTAGTAAATGGTAGAGTAATAGGAGTAAGAACAGAGAGATAAGCCGCGGAAGGGGATATTCCTGGTGATATTTTTTTCAAAGAGTAGACAGTGTAAATATTATGAGATCTGCAGAATTGTAGTATGTGGTAACGACTATATCTCGGTATATATTAAAGATTTATAAATGAAAATTGGTGTGCTACGCTAAAGTATTACTGTACATTTTCGGGGCAAACATGGAGATTATTGCTGTAATACTTCAGTATTTTTTGAAGGGAGGTATATAATGGAAAATGTAGGAAATAGTGTCATTTAAAAAAATCCTTTATTTCGATTGAAATGGGAAAAAAAGTGTCTCATCACTAGTAAATGATAGAGTAATAGGAGTAAGAACAGAGAGATAAGCCGCGGAAGGGGATATTCCTCGTGATATTTGACAAAGAGTAGACAGTGTAAATATTATGAGATCTGCAGAATTTTAGTATGTGGTAACGACTATATCTCGGTATATATTAAAGATTTATAAATGAAAATTGGTGTGCTACGCTAAGGTATTACTGTACATTTTCGGGGCAAACATGGAGATTATTGCTGTAATACTTCAGTATTTTTGGAGAGGGAGGTATACAATGGAAAATATAGGAATTAGTGTCATTTAAATGAATGCTTTATTTCGATTGAAATGGGAATAAAAGTGTCTCATCACTAGTAAATGATAGAGTAATAGGAGTAAGAACAGAGAGATAAGCCGCGGAAGGGGATATTCCTCGTGATATTTGACAAAGAGTAGACAGTGTAAATATTATGAGATCTGCAGAATTGTAGTATGTGGTAACGACTATATCTCGGAATATATTAAAGATTTATAAATGAAAATTGGTGTGCTACACTACGGTATTACTGTACATTTTCGGGGCAAACATGGAGATTATTGCTGTAATACTTCAGTATTTTTGGAGAGGGAGGTATACAATGGAAAATATAGGAATTAGTGTCATTTAAATAAATGCTTTATTTCGATTGAAATTGGATTAAAACCATCTGATCAATAGTAAATGATAGAGTAATAGGAGTAAGAACAGAGAGATAAGCCGCGGAAGGGGATATTCCTCGTGATATTTTTTTCAAAGAGTAGACAGTGTAAATATTATGAGATCTGCAGAATTGTAGTATGTGGTAACGACTATATCTCGGTATATATTAAAGATTTATAAATGAAAATTGGTGTGCTACGCTAAAGTATTACTGTACATTTTCGGGGCAAACATGGAGATTATTGCTGTAATACTTCAGTATTTTTTGAAGGGAGGTATATAATGGAAAATATAGGAATTAGTGTCATTTGAAAAATCCTTTATTTCGATTGAAATGGGAAAAAAAGTGTCTCATCACTAGTAAATGATAGAGTAATAGGAGTAAGAACAGAGAGATAAGCCGCGGAAGGGGATACTCCTCGTGATATTTGACAAAGAGTAGACAGATAAAATATTATGAGATCTGCAGAATTGTAGTATGTGGTAACGACTATATCTCGGAATATATTAAAGATTTATAAATGAAAATTATTGTGCTACACTAAGGTATTACTGTACATTTTCGGGGCAAACATGGAGATTATTGCTGTAATACTTCAGTATTTTTGGAGAGGGAGGTATACAATGGAAAATATAGGAAATAATGTCATTTAAATAAATGCTTTATTTCGATTGAAATGGGAATAAAACCGTCTCATCACTAGTAAATGATAGAGTAATAGGAGTAAGAACAGAGAGATAAGCCGCGGAAGGGGATATTCCTCGTGATATTTGACAAAGAGTAGACAGTGTAAATATTATGAGATCTGCAGAATTGTAGTATGTGGTAACGACTATATCTCGGAATATATTAAAGATTTATAAATGAAAATTGGTGTGCTACACTAAGGTATTACTGTACATTTTCGGGGCAAACATGGAGATTATTGCTGTAATACTTCAGTATTTTTGGAGAGGGAGGTATGCAATGGAAAATATAGGAATTAGTGTCATTTAAATAAATGCTTTATTTCGATTGAAATGGGAAAAAAAGTGTCTGATCACTAGTATATGATAGAGTAATAGGACTAAGAACAGAGAGATAAGCCGCGGAAGGGGATATTCCTCGTGATATTTGAAAAAAGAGTAGACAGATAAAATATTATGAGATCTGCAGAATTGTAGTATGTGGTAACGACTATATCTCGGAATATATTAAAGATTTATAAATGAAAATTGGTGTGCTACACTAAGGTATTACTGTACATTTTCGGGGCAAACATGGAGATTATTGCTGTAATACTTCCGTATTTTTGGAGAGGGAGGTATACAATTGAAAATATAGGAAATAATGTCATTTAAATAAATGCTTTATTTCGATTGAAATGGGAATAAAACCGTCTCATCACTAGTAAATGATAGAGTAATAGGAGTAAGAACAGAGAGATAAGCCGCGGAAGGGGATATTCCTCGTGATATTTGACAAAGAGTAGACAGTGTAAATATTATGAGATCTGCAGAATTGTAGTATGTGGTAACGACTATATCTCGGAATATATTAAAGATTTATAAATGAAAATTGGTGTGCTACACTAAGGTATTACTGTACATTTTCGGGGCAAACATGGAGATTATTGCTGTAATACTTCAGTATTTTTGGAGAGGGAGGTATACAATGGAAAATATAGGAAATAATGTCATTTAAATAAATGCTTTATTTCGATTGAAATGGGAATAAAACCGTCTCATCACTAGTAAATGATAGAGTAATAGGAGTAAGAACAGAGAGATAAGCCGCGGAAGGGGATATTCCTCGTGATATTTGACAAAGAGTAGACAGTGTAAATATTATGAGATCTGCAGAATTGTAGTATGTGGTAACGACTATATCTCGGAATATATTAAAGATTTATAAATGAAAATTGAGGTGCTACACTAAGGTATTACTGTACATTTTCGGGGGCAAACATGGAGATTATTGCTGTAATACTTCAGTATTTTTGGAGAGGGAGGTATACAATGGAAAATATAGGAATTAGTGTCATTTAAATAAATGCTTTATTTCGATTGAAATGGGAATAAAAGTGTCTCATCACTAGTAAATGATAGAGTAATAGGAGTAAGAACAGAGAGATAAGCCGCGAAAGGGGTTATTCCTCGTGATATTTGACAAAGAGTAGACAGATAAAATATTATGAGATCTGCAGAATTGTAGTATGTGGTAACGACTATATCTCGGAATATATTAAAGATTTATAAATGAAAATTGGTGTGCTACACTAAGGTATTACTGTACATTTTCATGGCAAACATGGAGATTATTGCTGTAATACTTCAGTATTTTTGGAGAGGGAGGTATACAATGGAAAATATAGGAATTAGTGTCATTTAAATAAATGCTTTATTTCGATTGAAATGGGAATAAAAGTGTCTCATCACTAGTAAATGATAGAGTAATAGGAGTAAGAACAGAGAGATAAGCCGCGGAAGGGTATATTCCTCGTGATATTTGACAAAGAGTAGACAGTGTAAATATTATGAGATCTGCAGAATTGTAGTATGTGGTAACGACTATATCTCGGAATATATTAAAGATTTATAAATGAAAATTGGTGTGCTACACTAAGGTATTACTGTACATTTTCGGGGAAAACATGGAGATTATTGCTGTAATACTTCAGTATTTTTGGAGAGGGAGGTATACAATGGAAAATATAGGAAATAATGTCATTTAAATAAATGCTTTATTTCGATTGAAATGGGAATAAAAGCGTATGATCAATAGTAAATGATAGAGTAATAGGTGTAAGAACAGAGAGATAAGCCGCGGAAGGGGATATTCCTCGTGATATTTGACTAAGAGTAGACAGTGTAAATATTATGAGATCTGCAGAATTGTAGTATGTGGTAACGACTATATCTCGGAATATATTAAAGATTTATAAATGAAAATTGGTGTGCTACACTAAGGTATTACTGTACATTTTCGGGGCAAACATGGAGATTATTGCTGTAATACTTCAGTATTTTTGGAGAGGGAGGTATACAATGGAAAATATAGGAATTAGTGTAATTTAAATAAATGCTTTATTTCGATTGAAATTGGAATAAAACCGTCTCATCACTAGTAAATGATAGAGTAATAGGAGTAAGAACAGAGAGATAAGCCGCAGAAGGGGATATTCCTCGTGATATTTGACAAAGAGTAGACAGTGTAAATATTATGAGATCTGCAGAATTGTAGTATGTGGTAACGACTATATCTCGGAATATATTAAAGATTTATAAATGAAAATTGGTGTGCTACACTAAGGTATTACTGTACATTTTCGGGGCAAACATGGAGATTATTGCTGTAATACTTCAGTATTTTTTGAAGGGAGGTATACAATGGAAAATATAGGAATTAGTGTCATTTAAATAAATGCTTTATTTCGATTGAAATTGGATAAAAACCATCTGATCAATAGTAAATGATAGAGTAATAGGAGTAAGAACAGAGAGATAAGCCGCGGAAGGGGATATTCCTCGTGATATTTTTTTCAAAGAGTAGACAGTGTAAATATTATGAGATCTGCAGAATTGTAGTATGTGGTAACGACTATATCTCGGTATATATTAAAGATTTATAAATGAAAATTGGTGTGCTACGCTAAAGTATTACTGTACATTTTCGGGGCAAACATGGAGATTATTGCTGTAATACTTCAGTATTTTTTGAAGGGAGGTATATAATGGAAAATATAGGAATTAGTGTCATTTAAATAAATGCTTTATTTCGATTGAAATGGGAATAAAAGTGTCTCATCACTAGTAAATGATAGAGTAATAGGAGTAAGAACAGAGAGATAAGCCGCGGAAGGGGATATTCCTCGTGATATTTGACAAAGAGTAGACAGTGTAAATATTATGAGATCTGCAGAATTGTAGTATGTGGTAACGGCTACATCTCGGAATATATTAAAGATTTATAAATGAAAATTGGTGTGCTACACTAAGGTATTACTGTACATTTTCGGGGCAAACATGGAGATTATTGCTGTAATACTTCAGTATTTTTTAAAGGGAGGTATATAATGGAAAATATAGGAATTAATGTCATTTAAATAAATGCTTTATTTCGATTGAAATGGGAATAAAAGTGTCTCATCACTAGTAAATGATAGAGTAATAGGAGTAAGAACTGAGAGATAAGATGAGGAAGGGGGTATTCCTCGTGATATTTGACAAAGAGTAGACAGTGTAAATATTATGAGATCTGCAGAATTGTAGTATGTGGTAACGACTATATCTCGGAATATATTAAAGATTTATAAATGAAAATTGGTGTGCTACACTAAGGTATTACTGTACATTTTCGGGCCAAACATGGAGATTATTGCTGTAATACTTCAGTATTTTTGGAGAGGGAGGTATACAATGGAAAATATAGGAATTAGTGTCATTTAAATAAATGCTTTATTTCGATTGAAATGGGAATAAAAGTGTCTCATCACTAGTAAATGATAGAGTAATAGGAGTAAGAACTGAGAGATAAGATGAGGAAGGGGGTATTCCTCGTGATATTTGACAAAGAGTAGACAGATAAAATATTATGAGATCTGCAGAATTGTAGTATGTGGTAACGACTATATCTCGGAATATATTAAAGATTTATAAATGAAAATTGGTGTGCTACACTAAGGTATTACTGTACATTTTCGGGGCAAACATGGAGATTATTGCTGTAATACTTCAGTATTTTTGGAGAGGGACGTATACAATGGAAAATATAGGAATTAGTGTCATTTAAATAAATGCTTTATTTCGATTGAAATGGGAATAAAAGCGTCTCATCACTAGTAAATGATAGAGTAATAGGAGTAAGAACAGAGAGATAAGCCGCGGAAGGGGATATTCCTCGTGATATTTGACAAAGAGTAGACAGTGTAAATATTATGAGATCTGCAGAATTGTAGTATGTGTTAACGACTATATCTCGGAATATATTAAAGATTTATAAATGAAAATTGGTGTGCTACACTAAGATATTACTGTACATTTTCGGGGCAAACATGGAGTATTTGCTGTAATACTTCAGTATTTTTTGAAGGGAGGTATATAATGGAAAATATAGGAATTAGTGTCATTTAAAAAAATGCTTTATTTCGATTGAAATGGGAAAAAAAGTGTCTGATCACTAGTAAATGATAGAGTAATAGGACTAAGAACAGAGAGATAAGCCGCGGAAGGGGATATTCCTCGTGATATTTGACAAAGAGTAGACAGATAAAATATTATGAGATCTGCAGAATTGTAGTATGTGGTAACGACTATATCTCGGAATATATTAAAGATTTATAAATGAAAATTGGTGTGCTACACTAAGGTATTACTGTACATTTTCAGGGCAAACATGGAGATTATTGCTGTAATACTTCAGTATTTTTGGAGAGGGACGTATACAATGGAAAATATAGGAATTAGTGTCATTTAAATAAATGCTTTATTTCGATTGAAATGGGAATAAAAGTGTCTCATCACTAGTAAATGATAGAGTAATAGGAGTAAGAACAGAGAGATAAGCCGCGGAAGGGGATATTCCTCGTGATATTTGACAAAGAGTAGACAGTGTAAATATTATGAGATCTGCAGAATTGTAGTATGTGGTAACGACTATATCTCGGAATATATTAAAGATTTTTAAATGAAAATTGGTGTGCTATACTAAGGTATTACTGTACATTTTCGGGGCAAACATGGAGATTATTGCTGTAATACTTCAGTATTTTTGGAGAGGGACGTATACAATGGAAAATATAGGAATTAGTGTCATTTAAATAAATGCTTTATTTCGATTGAAATGGGAATAAAAGTGTCTCATCACTAGTAAATGATAGAGTAATAGGAGTAAGAACAGAGAGATAAGCCGCGGAAGGGGATATTCCTCGTGATATTTGACAAAGAGTAGACAGTGTAAATATTATGAGATCTGCAGAATTGTAGTATGTGGTAACGACTATATCTCGGAATATATTAAAGATTTTTAAATGAAAATTGGTGTGCTATACTAAGGTATTACTGTACATTTTCGGGGCAAACATGGAGATTATTGCTGTAATACTTCAGTATTTTTGGAGAGGGACGTATACAATGGAAAATATAGGAATTAGTGTCATTTAAATAAATGCTTTATTTCGATTGAAATGGGAATAAAAGTGTCTCATCACTAGTAAATGATAGAGTAATAGGAGTAAGAACAGAGAGATAAGCCGCGGAAGGGGATATTCCTCGTGATATTTGACAAAGAGTAGACAGTGTAAATATTATGAGATCTGCAGAATTGTAGTATGTGGTAACGACTATATCTCGGAATATATTAAAGATTTTTAAATGAAAATTGGTGTGCTATACTAAGGTATTACTGTACATTTTCGGGGCAAACATGGAGATTATTGCTGTAATACTTCAGTATTTTTGGAGAGGGACGTATACAATGGAAAATATAGGAATTAGTGTCATTTAAATAAATGCTTTATTTCGATTGAAATGGGAATAAAAGTGTCTCATCACTAGTAAATGATAGAGTAATAGGAGTAAGAACAGAGAGATAAGCCGCGGAAGGGGATATTCCTCGTGATATTTGACAAAGAGTAGACAGTGTAAATATTATGAGATCTGCAGAATTGTAGTATGTGGTAACGACTATATCTCGGAATATATTAAAGATTTTTAAATGAAAATTGGTGTGCTATACTAAGGTATTACTGTACATTTTCGGGGCAAACATGGAGATTATTGCTGTAATACTTCAGTATTTTTGGAGAGGGACGTATACAATGGAAAATATAGGAATTAGTGTCATTTAAATAAATGCTTTATTTCGATTGAAATGGGAATAAAAGTGTCTCATCACTAGTAAATGATAGAGTAATAGGAGTAAGAACAGAGAGATAAGCCGCGGAAGGGGATATTCCTCGTGATATTTGACAAAGAGTAGACAGTGTAAATATTATGAGATCTGCAGAATTGTAGTATGTGGTAACGACTATATCTCGGAATATATTAAAGATTTTTAAATGAAAATTGGTGTGCTATACTAAGGTATTACTGTACATTTTCAGGGCAAACATGGAGATTATTGCTGTAATACTTCAGTATTTTTGGAGAGGGACGTATACAATGGAAAATATAGGAATTAGTGTCATTTAAATAAATGCTTTATTTCGATTGAAATGGGAATAAAAGTGTCTCATCACTAGTAAATGATAGAGTAATAGGAGTAAGAACAGAGAGATAAGCCGCGGAAGGGGATATTCCTCGTGATATTTGACAAAGAGTAGACAGTGTAAATATTATGAGATCTGCAGAATTGTAGTATGTGGTAACGACTATATCTCGGAATATATTAAAGATTTATAAATGAAAATTGGTGTGCTACACTAAGATATTACTGTACATTTTCGGGGCAAACATGGAGTATTTGCTGTAATACTTCAGTATTTTTTGAAGGGAGGTATATAATGGAAAATATAGGAATTAGTGTCATTTAAATAAATGCTTTATTTCGATTGAAATGGGAATAAAAGCGTCTCATCACTAGTAAATGATAGAGTAATAGGACTAACAACAGAGAGATAAGCCGCGGAAGGGGATATTCCTCGTGATATTTGACAAAGAGTAGACAGATAAAATATTATGAGATCTGCAGAATTGTAGTATGTGGTAACGACTATATCTCGGAATATATTAAAGATTTATAAATGAAAATTGGTGTGCTACACTAAGGTATTACTGTACATTTTCAGGGCAAACATGGAGATTATTGCTGTAATACTTCAGTATTTTTGGAGAGGGACGTATACAATGGAAAATATAGGAATTAGTGTCATTTAAATAAATGCTTTATTTCGATTGAAATGGGAATAAAAGTGTCTCATCACTAGTAAATGATAGAGTAATAGGAGTAAGAACAGAGAGATAAGCCGCGGAAGGGGATATTCCTCGTGATATTTGACAAAGAGTAGACAGTGTAAATATTATGAGATCTGCAGAATTGTAGTATGTGGTAACGACTATATCTCGGAATATATTAAAGATTTTTAAATGAAAATTGGTGTGCTATACTAAGGTATTACTGTACATTTTCGGGGCAAACATGGAGATTATTGCTGTAATACTTCAGTATTTTTGGAGAGGGAGGTATACAATGGAAAATATAGGAATTAGTGTCATTTAAATAAATGCTTTATTTCGATTGAAATGGGATTAAAAGTGTCTGATCACTAGTATATGTTAGAGTAATAGGACTAAGAACAGAGAGATAAGCCGCGGAAGGGGATATTCCTCGTGATATTTGACAAAGAGTAGACAGTGTAAATATTATGAGATCTGCAGAATTGTAGTATGTGGTAACGACTATATCTCGGAATATATTAAAGATTTATAAATGAAAATTGGTGTGCAACACTAAGGTATTACTGTACATTTTCGGGGCAAACATGGAGATTATTGCTGTAATACTTCATTATTTTTGGAGAGGGAGGTATACAATGGAAAATATAGGAATTAATGTCATTTAAATAAATGCTTTATTTCGATTGAAATGGGATTAAAAGCGTCTCATCACTAGTAAATGATAGAGTAATAGGAGTAAGAACAGAGAGATAAGCCGCGGAAGGGGATATTCCTCGTGATATTTGACAAAGAGTAGACAGATAAAATATTATGAGATCTGCAGAATTGTAGTATGTGGTAACGACTATATCTCGGAATATATTAAAGATTTATAAATGAAAATTGGTGTGCTACACTAAGGTATTACTGTACATTTTCGGTGCAAACATGGAGATTATTGCTGTAATACTTCAGTATTTTTGGAGAGGGAGGTATACAATGGAAAATATAGGAATTAATGTCATTTAAATAAATGCTTTATTTCGATTGAAATGGGAATAAAAGTGTCTCATCACTAGTAAATGATAGAGTAATAGGAGTAAGAACAGAGAGATAAGCCGCGGAAGGGGATATTCCTCGTGATATTTGACAAAGAGTAGACAGATAAAATATTATGAGATCTGCAGAATTGTAGTATGTGGTAACGACTATATCTCGGAATATATTAAAGATTTATAAATGAAAATTGGTGTGCTACACTAAGGTATTACTGTACATTTTCGGGGCAAACATGGAGATTATTGCTGTAATACTTCAGTATTTTTGGAGAGGGACGTATACAATGGAAAATATAGGAATTAGTGTCATTTAAATAAATGCTTTATTTCGATTGAAATGGGAATAAAAGTGTCTCATCACTAGTAAATGATAGAGTAATAGGAGTAAGAACAGAGAGATAAGCCGCGGAAGGGGATATTCCTCGTGATATTTGACAAAGAGTAGACAGTGTAAATATTATGAGATCTGCAGAATGGTAGTATGTGGTAACGACTATATCTCGGAATATAATAAAGATTTATAAATAAAAATTTGTGTGCTACACTAAGGTATTACTGTACATTTTCGGGGCAAACTTGGAGATTATTGCTGTAATACTTCAGTATTTTTGGAGAGGGACGTATACAATGGAAAATATAGGAATTAATGTCATTTAAATAAATGCTTTATTTCGATTGAAATGGGATTAAAAGCGTCTGATCAATAGTAAATGATAGAGTAATAGGAGTAAGAACAGAGAGATAAGCCGCGGAAGGGGATATTCCTCGTGATATTTGACAAAGAGTAGACAGATAAAATATTATGAGATCTGCAGAATTGTAGTATGTGGTAACGACTATATCTCGGAATATATTAAAGATTTATAAATGAAAATTGGTGTGCTACACTAAGGTATTACTGTACATTTTCGGGGCAAACATGGAGATTATTGCTGTAATACTTCAGTATTTTTGGAGAGGGAGGTATACAATGGAAAATATAGGAATTAGTGTCATTTAAATAAATGCTTTATTTCGATTGAAATGGGAATAAAAGTGTCTCATCACTAGTAAATGATAGAGTAATAGGACTAAGAACAGAGAGATAAGCCGCAGAAGGGGATATTCCTCGTGATATTTGACAAAGAGTAGACAGAAAAAATATTATGAGATCTGCAGAATTGTAGTATGTGGTAACGACTATATCTCGGAATATATTAAAGATTTATAAATGAAAATTGGTGTGCTACACTAAGGTATTACTGTACATTTTCGCGGCAAACATGGAGATTATTGCTGTAATACTTCAGTATTTTTTGAAGGGAGGTATATAATGGAAAATATAGGAATTAGTGTCATTTAAAAAAATGCTTTATTTCGATTGAAATGGGAATAAAACCGTCTCATCACTAGTAAATGATAGAGTAATAGGACTAAGAACAGAAAGATAAGCCGCGGAAGGGGATATTCCTCGTGATATTTGACAAAGAGTAGACAGATAAAATATTATGAGATCTGCAGAATTGTAGTATGTGGTAACGACTATATCTCGGAATATATTAAAGATTTATAAATGAAAATTGGTGTGCTACACTAAGGTATTACTGTACATTTTCGGGGCAAACATGGAGATTATTGCTGTAATACTTCAGTATTTTTTAAAGGGAGGTATATAATGGAAAATATAGGAATTAGTGTCATTTAAAAAAATGCTTTATTTCGATTAAAATGGGAATAAAACCGTCTCATCACTGGTAAATGATAGAGTAATAGGACTAAGAACAGAGAGATAAGCCGCGGAAGGGGATATTCCTCGTGATATTTGACAAAGAGTAGACAGATAAAATATTATGAGATCTGCAGAATTGTAGTATGTGGTAACGACTATATCTCGGAATATATTAAAGATTTATAAATGAAAATTGGTGTGCTACACTAAGGTATTACTGTACATTTTCGGGGCAAACATGGAGATTATTGCTGTAATACTTCAGTATTTTTTAAAGGGAGGTATATAATGGAAAATACAGGAATTAGTGTCATTTAAAAAAATGCTTTATTTCGATTAAAATGGGAATAAAACCGTCTCATCACTAGTAAATGATAGAGTAATAGGACTAAGAACAGAGAGATAAGCCGCGGAAGGGGATATTCCTCGTGATATTTGACAAAGAGTAGACAGATAAAATATTATGAGATCTGCAGAATTGTAGTATGTGGTAACGACTATATCTCGGAATATATTAAAGATTTATAAATGAAAATTGGTGTGCTACACTAAGGTATTACTGTACATTTTCGCGGCAAACATGGAGATTATTGCTGTAATACTTCAGTATTTTTGGAGAGGGAGGTATACAATGGAAAATATAGGAATTAGTGTCATTTAAATAAATGCTTTATTTCGATTAAAATGGGAATAAAACCGTCTCATCACTAGTAAATGATAGAGTAATAGGAGTAAGAACAGAGAGATAAGCCGCGGAAGGGGATATTCCTCGT
This sequence comes from Pyrrhosoma nymphula, assembly GCA_963573305.1. NCBI lineage: Eukaryota > Metazoa > Arthropoda > Insecta > Odonata > Coenagrionidae > Pyrrhosoma > Pyrrhosoma nymphula. The sequence goes on along the minus strand of OY754337.1, from coordinate 125,761,366 downwards.
GATATTTGACAAAGAGTAGACAGTGTAAATATTATGAGATCTGCAGAATTGTAGTATGTGGTAACGACTATATCTCGGAATATATTAAAGATTTATAAATGAAAATTGGTGTGCTACACTAAGGTATTACTGTACATTTTCGGGGCAAACATCGAGATTATTGCTGTAATACTTCAGTATTTTTTGAAGGGATGTATATAATGGAAAATATAGGAATTAGTGTCATTTAAATAAATGCTTTATTTCGATTGAAATGGGAATAAATCCGTCTCATCACTAGTAAATGATAGAGTAATAGGACTAAGAACAGAGAGATAAGCCGCGGAAGGGGATATTCCTCGTGATATTTGACAAAGAGTAGACGGATAAAATATTATGAGATCTGCAGAATTGTAGTATGTGGTAACGACTATATCTCGGAATATATTAAAGATTTATAAATGAAAATTGGTGTGCTACACTAAGGTATTACTGTACATTTTCGGGGCAAACATGGAGATTATTGCTGTAATACTTCAGTATTTTTTGAAGGGAGGTATACAATGGAAAATATAGGAATTAGTGTCATTTAAAAAAATGCTTTATTTCGATTGAAATGGGAATAAAAGTGTCTCATCACTAGTAAATGATAGAGTAATAGGACTAAGGACAGAGAGATAAGCCGCGGAAGGGGATATTCCTCGTGATATTTGACAAAGAGTAGACAGATAAAATATTATGAGATCTGCAGAATTGTAGTATGTGGTAACGACTATATCTCGGAATATATTAAAGATTTATAAATGAAATTTGGTGTGCTACACTAAGGTATTACTGTACATTTTCGGGGCAAACATGGAGATTATTGCTGTAATACTTCAGTATTTTTGGAGAGGGAGGTATACAATGGAAAATATAGGAATTAGTGTCATTTAAATAAATGCTTTATTTCGAATGAAATTGGATTAAAACCATCTGATCAATAGTAAATGATAGAGTAATAGGACTAAGAACAGAGAGATAAGCCGCGGAAGGGGATATTCCTCGTGATATTTGACAAAGAGTAGACAGATAAAATATTATGAGATCTGCAGAATTGTAGTATGTGGTAACGACTATATCTCGGAATATATTAAAGATTTATAAATGAAAATTGGTGTGCTACACTAAGGTATTACTGTACATTTTCGGGGCAAACATGGAGATTATTGCTGTAATACTTCAGTATTTTTGGAGAGGGAGGTATACAATGGAAAATATAGGAATTAGTGTCATTTAAATAAATGCTTTATTTCGATTGAAATTGGATTAAAACCATCTGATCAATAGTAAATGATAGAGTAATAGGACTAAGAACAGAGAGATAAGCCGCGGAAGGGGATATTCCTCGTGATATTTGACAAAGAGTAGACAGATAAAATATTATGAGATCTGCAGAATTGTAGTATGTGGTAACGACTATATCTCGGAATATATTAAAGATTTATAAATGAAAATTGGTGTGCTACACTAAGGTATTACTGTACATTTTCGGGGCAAACATGGAGATTATTGCTGTAATACTTCAGTATTTTTGGAGAGGGACGTATACAATGGAAAATATAGGAATTAGTGTCATTTAAATAAATGCTTTATTTCGATTGAAATGGGAATAAAAGTGTCTCATCACTAGTAAATGATAGAGTAATAGGAGTAAGAACAGAGAGATAAGCCGCGGAAGGGGATATTCCTCGTGATATTTGACAAAGAGTAGACAGTGTAAATATTATGAGATCTGCAGAATGGTAGTATGTGGTAACGACTATATCTCGGAATATATTAAAGATTTATAAATAAAAATTGGTGTGCTACACTAAGGTATTACTGTACATTTTCGGGGCAAACTTGGAGATTATTGCTGTAATACTTCAGTATTTTTGGAGAGGGACGTATACAATGGAAAATATAGGAATTAATGTCATTTAAATAAATGCTTTATTTCGATTGAAATGGGATTAAAAGCGTCTGATCAATAGTAAATGATAGAGTAATAGGAGTAAGAACAGAGAGATAAGCCGCGGAAGGGGATATTCCTCGTGATATTTGACAAAGAGTAGACAGATAAAATATTATGAGATCTGCAGAATTGTAGTATGTGGTAACGACTATATCTCGGAATATATTAAAGATTTATAAATAAAAATTGGTGTGCTACACTAAGGTATTACTGTACATTTTCGGGGCAAACATGGAGATTATTGCTGTAATACTTCAGTATTTTTGGAGAGGGAGGTATACAATGGAAAATATAGGAATTAGTGTCATTTAAATAAATGCTTTATTTCGATTGAAATGGGAATAAAAGTGTCTCATCACTAGTAAATGATAGAGTAATAGGACTAAGAACAGAGAGATAAGCCGCAGAAGGGGATATTCCTCGTGATATTTGACAAAGAGTAGACAGATAAAATATTATGAGATCTGCAGAATTGTAGTATGTGGTAACGACTATATCTCGGAATATATTAAAGATTTATAAATGAAAATTGGTGTGCTACACTAAGGTATTACTGTACATTTTCGCGGCAAACATGGAGATTATTGCTGTAATACTTCAGTATTTTTTGAAGGGAGGTATATAATGGAAAATATAGGAATTAGTGTCATTTAAAAAAATGCTTTATTTCGATTGAAATGGGAATAAAACCGTCTCATCACTAGTAAATGATAGAGTAATAGGACTAAGAACAGAGAGATAAGCCGCGGAAGGGGATATTCCTCGTGATATTTGACAAAGAGTAGACAGATAAAATATTATGAGATCTGCAGAATTGTAGTATGTGGTAACGACTATATCTCGGAATATATTAAAGATTTATAAATGAAAATTGGTGTGCTACACTAAGGTATTACTGTACATTTTCGGGGCAAACATGGAGATTATTGCTGTAATACTTCAGTATTTTTTAAAGGGAGGTATATAATGGAAAATATAGGAATTAGTGTCATTTAAAAAAATGCTTTATTTCGATTAAAATGGGAATAAAACCGTCTCATCACTGGTAAATGATAGAGTAATAGGACTAAGAACAGAGAGATAAGCCGCGGAAGGGGATATTCCTCGTGATATTTGACAAAGAGTAGACAGATAAAATATTATGAGATCTGCAGAATTGTAGTATGTGGTAACGACTATATCTCGGAATATATTAAAGATTAATAAATGAAAATTGGTGTGCTACACTAAGGTATTACTGTACATTTTCGGGGCAAACATGGAGATTATTGCTGTAATACTTCAGTATTTTTTAAAGGGAGGTATATAATGGAAAATACAGGAATTAGTGTCATTTAAAAAAATGCTTTATTTCGATTAAAATGGGAATAAAACCGTCTCATCACTAGTAAATGATAGAGTAATAGGACTAAGAACAGAGAGATAAGCCGCGGAAGGGGATATTCCTCGTGATATTTGACAAAGAGTAGACAGATAAAATATTATGAGATCTGCAGAATTGTAGTATGTGGTAACGACTATATCTCGGAATATATTAAAGATTTATAAATGAAAATTGGTGTGCTACACTAAGGTATTACTGTACATTTTCGCGGCAAACATGGAGATTATTGCTGTAATACTTCAGTATTTTTGGAGAGGGAGGTATACAATGGAAAATATAGGAATTAGTGTCATTTAAAAAAATGCTTTATTTCGATTAAAATGGGAATAAAACCGTCTCATCACTAGTAAATGATAGAGTAATAGGACTAAGAACAGAGAGATAAGCCGCGGTAGGGGATATTCCTCGTGATATTTGACAAAGAGTAGACAGATAAAATATTATGAGATCTGCAGAATTGTAGTATGTGGTAACGACTATATCTCGGAATATATTAAAGATTTATAAATGAAAATTGGTGTGCTACACTAAGGTATTACTGTACATTTTCGGGGCAAACATCGAGATTATTGCTGTAATACTTCAGTATTTTTTGAAGGGATGTATATAATGGAAAATATAGGAATTAGTGTCATTTAAATAAATGCTTTATTTCGATTGAAATGGGAATAAATCCGTCTCATATTTAGTAAATGATAGAGTAATAGGACTAAGAACAGAGAGATAAGCCGCGGAAGGGGATATTCCTCGTGATATTTGACAAAGAGTAGACAGATAAAATATTATGAGATCTGCAGAATTGTAGTATGTGGTAACGACTATATCTCGGAATATATTAAAGATTTATAAATGAAAATTGGTGTGCTACACTAAGGAATTACTGTACATTTTCGGGGCAAACATGGAGATTATTGCTGTAATACTTCAGTATTTTTTGAAGGGAGGTATACAATGGAAAATATAGGAATTAGTGTCATTTAAAAAAATGCTTTATTTCGATTGAAATGGGAATAAAAGTGTCTCATCACTAGTAAATGATAGAGTAATAGGACTAAGAACAGAGAGATAAGCCGCGGAAGGGGATATTCCTCGTGATATTTGACAAAGAGTAGACAGATAAAATATTATGAGATCTGCAGAATTGTAGTATGTGGTAACGACTATATCTCGGAATATATAAAAGATTTATAAATGAAATTTGGTGTGCTACACTAAGGTATTAATGTACATTTTCGGGGCAAACATGGAGATTATTGCTGTAATACTTCAGTATTTTTGGAGAGGGAGGTATACAATGGAAAATATAGGAATTAGTGTCATTTAAATAAATGCTTTATTTCGAATGAAATTGGATTAAAACCATCTGATCAATAGTAAATGATAGAGTAATAGGACTAAGAACAGAGAGATAAGCCGCGGAAGGGGATATTCCTCGTGATATTTGACAAAGAGTAGACAGATAAAATATTATGAGATCTGAAGAATTGTAGTATGTGGTAACGACTATATCTCGGAATATATTAAAGATTTATAAATGAAAATTGGTGTGCTACACTAAGGTATTACTGTACATTTTCGGGGCAAACATGGAGATTATTGCTGTAATACTTCAGTATTTTTGGAGAGGGAGGTATACAATGGAAAATATTGGAATTAGTGTCATTTAAATAAATGCTTTATTTCGATTGAAATGGGAATAAAAGTGTCTCATCACTAGTAAATGATAGAGTAATAGGACTAAGAACAGAGAGAGAAGCCGCGGAAGGGGATATTCCTCGTGATATTTGACAAAGAGTAGACAGATAAAATATTATGAGATCTGCAGAATTGTAGTATGTGGTAACGACTATATCTCGGAATATATTAAAGATTTATAAATAAAAATTGGTGTGCTACACTAAGGTATTACTGTACATTTTCGGGGCAAACATGGAGATTATTGCTGTAATACTTCAGTATTTTTGGAGAGGGAGGTATACAATGGAAAATATAGGAATTAGTGTCATTTAAATAAATGCTTTATTTCGATTGAAATTGGATTAAAACCATCTGATCAATAGTAAATGATAGAGTAATAGGACTAAGAACAGAGAGATAAGCCGAGGAAGGGGATATTCCTCGTGATATTTGACAAAGAGTAGACAGATAAAATATTATGAGATCTGCAGAATTGTAGTATGTGGTAACGACTATATCTCGGAATATATTAAAGATTTTTAAATGAAAATTGGTGTGCTACACTAAGGTATTACTGTACATTTTCGGGGCAAACATGGAGATTATTGCTGTAATACTTCAGTATTTTTGGAGAGGGAGGTATACAATGGAAAATATAGGAATTAGTGTCATTTGAAAAATCCTTTATTTCGATTGAAATGGGAAAAAAAGTGTCTCATCACTAGTAAATGATAGAGTAATAGGAGTAAGAACAGAGAGATAAGCCGCGGAAGGGGATACTCCTCGTGATATTTGACAAAGAGTAGACAGATAAAATATTATGAGATCTGCAGAATTGTAGTATGTGGTAACGACTATATCTCGGAATATATTAAAGATTTATAAATGAAAATTGGTGTGCTACACTAAGGTATTACTGTACATTTTCGGGGCAAACATGGAGATTATTGCTGTAATACTTCAGTATTTTTTGAAGGGAGGTATACAATGGAAAATATAGGAATTAGTGTCATTTAAAAAAATGCTTTATTTCGATTGAAATGGGAATAAAAGTGTCTCATCATTAGTAAATGATAGAGTAAAAGGACTAAGAACAGAGAGATAAGCCGCGGAAGGGGATATTCCTCGTGATATTTTTTTCAAAGAGTAGACAGTGTAAATATTATGAGATCTGAAGAATTGTAGTATGTGGTAACGACTATATCTCGGAATATTTAAAAGATTTATAAATGAAAATTGGTGTGCTACACTAAGGTATTACTGTACATGTTTTTGGCAAACATGGAGATTATTGCTGTAATACTTCAGTATTTTTGGAGAGGGAGGTATACAATGGAAAATATAGGAATTAGTGTCATTTAAATAAATGCTTTATTTCGATTGAAATGGGAATAAAAGTGTCTCATCACTAGTAAATGATAGAGTAATAGGAGTAAGAACAGAGAGATAAGCCGCGGAAGGGGATATTCCTCGTGATATTTGACAAAGAGTAGACAGTGTAAATATTATGAGATCTGCAGAATTGTAGTATGTGGTAACGACTATATCTCGGAATATATTAAAGATTTATAAATGAAAATTGGTGTGCTACACTAAGGTATTACTGTACATTTTCGGGGCAAACATGGAGATTATTGCTGTAATACTTCAGTATTTTTGGAAAGGGAGGTATACAATGGAAAATATAGGAAATAATGTCATTTAAATAAATGCTTTATTTCGATTTAAATGGGAATAAAAGTGTCTCATCACTAGTAAATGATAGAGTAATAGGACTAAGAACAGAGAGATAAGCCGCGGAAGGGGATATTCCTCGTGATATTTGACAAAGAGTAGACAGATAAAATATTATGAGATCTGCAGAATTGTAGTATGTGGTAACGACTATATCTCGGAATATATTAAAGATTTATACATGAAAATTGGTGTGCTACACTAAGGTATTACTGTACATTTTCGGGGCAAACATGGAGATTATTGCGTTAATACTTCAGTATTTTTGGAGAGGGAGGTATACAATGGAAAATATAGGAATTAGTGTCATTTAAATAAATGCTTTATTTCGATTGAAATGGAAATAAAAGTGTCTCATCACTAGTAAATGATAGAGTAATAGGAGTAAGAACATAGAGATAAGCCGCGGAAGGGGATATTCCTCGTGATATTTGACAAAGAGTAGACAGATAAAATATTATGAGATCTGCAGATTTGTAGTATGTGGTAACGACTATATCTCGGAATATATTAAAGATTTATAAATGAAAATTGGTGTGCTACACTAAGGTATTACTGTACATTTTCGGGGCAAACATGGAGATTATTGCTGTAATACTTCAGTATTTTTGGAGAGGGAGGTATACAATGGAAAATATAGGAATTAGTGTCATTTAAATAAATGCTTTATTTCGATTGAAATGGGAATAAAAGTGTCTCATCACTAGTAAATGATAGAGTAATAGGAGTAAGAACATAGAGATAAGCCGCGGAAGGGGATATTCCTCGTGATATTTGACAAAGAGTAGACAGATAAAATATTATGAGATCTGCAGATTTGTAGTATGTGGTAACGACTATATCTCGGAATATATTAAAGATTTATAAATGAAAATTGGTGTGCTACACTAAGGTATTACTGTACATTTTCGGGGCAAACATGGAGATTATTGCTGTAATACTTCAGTATTTTTGGAGAGGGAGGTATACAATGGAAAATATAGGAATTAGTGTCATTTAAATAAATGCTTTATTTCGATTGAAATGGGAATAAAAGTGTCTCATCACTAGTAAATGATAGAGTAATAGGAGTAAGAACATAGAGATAAGCCGCGGAAGGGGATCTTCCTCGTGATATTTGACAAAGAGTAGACAGATAAAATATTATGAGATCTGCAGAATTGTAGTATGTGGTAACGACTATATCTCGGAATATATTAAAGATTTATAAATGAAAATTGGTGTGCTACACTAAGATATTACTGTACATTTTCGGGGTAAACATGGAGATTAATGCTGTAATACTTCAGTATTTTTTGAAAGGAGGTATATAATGGAAAATATAGGAATTAGTGTCTTTTAAAAAAATGCTTTATTTCGATTGAAATGGGAAAAAAAGTGTCTGATCACTAGTATATGATAGAGTAATAGGACTAAGAACGGAGAGATAAGCCGCGGAAGGGGATATTCCTCGTGATATTTGACAAAGAGTAGACAGATAAAATATTATGAGATCTGCAGAATTGTAGTATGTGGTAACGACTATATCTCGGAATATATTAAAGATTTATAAATGAAAATTGGTGTGCTACACTAAGGTATTACTGTACATTTTCTGGGCAAACATGGAGATTATTGCTGTAATACTTCAGTATTTTTTGAAGGGAGGTATATAATGGAAAATATAGGAATTAGTGTCTTTTAAAAAAATGCTTTATTTCGATTGAAATGGGAAAAAAAGTGTCTCATCACTAGTATATGTTAGAGTAATAGGACTAAGAACAGAGAGATAAGCCGCGGAAGGGGATATTCCTCGTGATATTTGACAAAGAGTAGACAGATAAAATATTATGAGATCTGCAGAATTGTAGTATGTGGTAACGACTATATCTCGGAATATATTAAAGATTTATAAATGAAAATTGGTGTGCTACACTAAGGTATTACTGTACATGTTCAGGGCAAACATGGAGATTATTGCTGTAATACTTCAGTATTTTTGGAGGGGGAGGTATACAATGGAAAATATAGGAATTAGTGTCATTTAAATAAATGCTTTATTTCGATTGAAATGGGAATAAAAGTGTCTCATCACTAGTAAATGATAGAGTAATAGGAGTAAGAACATAGAGATAAGCCGCGGAAGGGGATATTCCTCGTGATATTTGACAAAGAGTAGACAGATAAAATATTATGAGATCTGCAGAATTGTAGTATGTGGTAACGACTATATCTCGGAATATATTAAAGATTTATAAATGAAAATTGGTGTGCTACACTAAGGTATTACTGTACATTTTTGGGGCAAACATGGAGATTATTGCTGTAATACTTCAGTATTTTTGGAGAGGGAGGTATACAACGGAAAATATAGGAATTAGTGTCATTTAAATAAATGCTTTATTTCGATTGAAATGGGAATAAAAGTGTCTCATCACTAGTAAATGATAGAGTAATAGGACTAAGAACAGAGAAATAATCCGCGGAAGGGGATATTCCTCGTGATATTTGACAAAGAGTAGACAGATAAAATATTATGAGATCTGCAGAATTGTAGTATGTGGTAACGACTATATCTCGGAATATATTAAAGATTTATAAATGAAAATTGGTGTGCTACACAAAGGTATTACTGTACATTTTCGGGGCAAACATGGAGATTATTGCTGTAATACTTCAGTATTTTTGGAGAGGGAGGTATACAATGGAAAATATAGGAATTAGTGTCATTTAAATAAATGCTTTATTTCGATTGAAATGGGAATAAAACCGTCTCATCACTAGTAAATGATAGAGTAATAGGAGTAAGAACATATAGATAAGCCGCGGAAGGGGATATTCCTCGTGATATTTGACAAAGAGTAGACAGATAAAATATTATGAGATCTGCAGAATTGTAGTATGTGGTAACGACTATATCTCGGAATATATTAAAGATTTATAAATGAAAATTGGTGTGCTACACTAAGGTATTACTGTACATATTCTGGGCAAACATGGAGATTATTGCTATAATACTTCAGTATTTTTTGAAGGGAGGTATATAATGGAAAATATAGGAATTAGTGTCATTTAAAAAAATGCTTTATTTCGATTGAAATGGGAAAAAAAGTGTCTGATCACTAGTATATGATAGAGTAATAGGACCAAGAACAGAGAGATAAGCCGCGGAAGGGGATATTCCTCGTGATATTTGACAAAGAGTAGACAGATAAAATATTATGAGATCTGCAGAATTGTAGTATGTGGTAACGACTATATCTCGGAATATATTAAAGATTTATAAATGAAAATTGGTGTGCTACACTAAGGTATTACTGTACATATTCTGGGCAAACATGGAGATTATTGCTGTAATACTTCAGTATTTTTGGAGAGGGAGGTATACAATGGAAAATATAGGAATTAGTGTCATTTAAATAAATGCTTTATTTCGATTGAAATGGGAATAAAAGTGTCTCATCACTAGTAAATGATAGAGTAATAGGACTAAGAACAGAGAGATAAGCCGCGGAAGGGGATATTCCTCGTGATATTTGACAAAGAGTAGACAGATAAAATATTATGAGATCTGCAGAATTGTAGTATGTGGTAACGACTATATCTCGGAATATATTAAAGATTTATAAATGAAAATTGGTGTGCTACACTAAGATATTACTGTACATTTTCGGGGCAAACATGGAGATTATTGCTGTAATACTTCAGTATTTTTTGAAGGGAGGTATATAATGGAGAATATAGGAATTAGTGTCATTTAAAAAAATGCTTTATTTCGATTGAAATGGGAAAAAAAGTGTCTGATCACTAGTAAATGATAGAGTAATAGGACTAAGAACAGAGAGATAAGCCGCGGAAGGGGATATTCCTCGTGATATTTGACAAAGAGTAGACAGATAAAATAGTATGAGATCTACAGAATTGTAGTAAGTGGTAACGACTATATCTCGGAATATATTAAAGATTTATAAATGAAAATTGGTGTGCTACACTAAGGTATTACTGTACATTTTCGGGGCAAACATGGAGATTATTGCTGTAATACTTCAGTATTTTTGGAGAGGGAGGTATACAATGGAAAATATTGGAATTAGTGTCATTTAAATAAATGCTTTATTTCGATTGAAATGGGAATAAAAGTGTCTCATCACTAATAAATGATAGAGTAATAGGACCAAGAAAAGAGAGATAAGCCGCGGAAGGGGATATTCCTCGTGAAATTTGACAAAGAGTAGACAGATAAAATATTATGAGATCTGCAGAATTGTAGTATGTGGTAACGACTATATCTCGGAATATATTAAAGATTTATAAATGAAAATTGGTGTGCTACACTAAGGTATTACTGTACATTTTCGGGGCAAACATGGAGATTATTGCTGTAATACTTCAGTATTTTTGGAGAGGGAGGTATACAATGGAAAATATAGGAATTAGTGTCATTTAAAAAATGCTTTATTTCGATTGAAATGGGAATAAAAGTGTCTCATCACTAGTAAATGATAGAGTAATAGGACTAAGAACAGATAGAGAAGCCGCGGAAGGGGATATTCCTCGTGATATTTGACAAAGAGTAGACGGATAAAATATTATGAGATCTGCAGAATTGTAGTATGTGGTAACGACTATATCTCGGAATATATTAAAGATTTATAAATGAAAATTGGTGTGCTACACTAAGGTATTACTGTACATTTTTGGGGCAAACATGGAGATTATTGCTGTAATACTTCAGTATTTTTGGAGAGGGAGGTATACAATGGAAAATATAGGAATTAGTGTCATTTAAATAAATGCTTTATTTCGATTGAAATTGGATTAAAACCATCTGATCAATAGTAAATGATAGAGTAATAGGACTAAGAACAGAGAGAGAAGCCGCGGAAGGGGATATTCCTCGTGATATTTGACAAAGAGTAGACAGATAAAATATTATGAGATCTGCAGAATTGTAGTATGTGGTAACGACTATATCTCGGAATATATTAAAGATTTATAAATGAAAATTGGTGTGCTACACTAAGGTATTACTGTACATTTTCGGGGCAAACATGGAGATTATTGCTGTAATACTTCAGTATTTTTTGAAAGGAGGTATACAATGGAAAATATAGGAATTAGTGTCATTTAAAAAAATGCTTTATTTCGATTGAAATGGGAATAAAAGTGTCTCATCACTAGTAAATGATAGAGTAAAAGGACTAAGAACAGAGAGATAAGCCGCGGAAGGGGATATTCCTCGTGATATTTTTTTCAAAGAGTAGACAGTGTAAATATTATGAGATCTGCAGAATTGTAGTATGTGGTAACGACTATATCTCGGAATATTTAAAAGATTTATAAATGAAAATTGGTGTGCTATACTAAGGTATTACTGTACATGTTTTTGGCAAACATGGAGATTATTGCTGTAATACTTCAGTATTTTTGGAGAGGGAGGTATACAATGGAAAATATAGGAATTAGTGTCATTTAAATAAATGCTTTATTTCGATTGAAATGGGAATAAAAGTGTCTCATCACTAGTAAATGATAGAGTAATAGGAGTAAGAACAGAGAGATAAGCCGCGGAAGGGGATATTCCTCGTGATATTTGACAAAGAGTAGACAGTGTAAATATTATGAGATCTGCAGAATTGTAGTATGTGGTAACGACTATATCTCGGAATATATTAAAGATTTATAAATGAAAATTGGTGTGCTACACTAAGGTATTACTGTACATTTTCGGGGCAAACATGGAGATTATTGCTGTAATACTTCAGTATTTTTGGAGAGGGAGGTATACAATGGAAAATATAGGAAATAATGTCATTTAAATAAATGCTTTATTTCGATTTAAATGGGAATAAAAGTGTCTCATCACTAGTAAATGATAGAGTAATAGGAGTAAGAACAGAGAGATAAGCCGCGGAAGGGGATATTCCTCGTGATATTTGACAAAGAGTAGACAGATAAAATATTATGAGATCTGCAGAATTGTAGTATGTGGTAACGACTATATCTCGGAATATATTAAAGATTTATAAATGAAAATTGGTGTGCTACACTAAGGTATTACTGTACATTTTCGGGGCAAACATGGAGATTATTGCGTTAATACTTCAGTATTTTTGGAGAGGGAGGTATACAATGGAAAATATAGGAATTAGTGTCATTTAAATAAATGCTTTATTTCGATTGAAATGGAAATAAAAGTGTCTCATCACTAGTAAATGATAGAGTAATAGGAGTAAGAACATAGAGATAAGCCGCGGAAGGGGATATTCCTCGTGATATTTGACAAAGAGTAGACAGATAAAATATTATGAGATCTGCAGATTTGTAGTATGTTGTAACGACTATATCTCGGAATATATTAAAGATTTATAAATGAAAATTGGTGTGCTACACTAAGGTATTACTGTACATTTTCGGGGCAAACATGGAGATTATTGCTGTAATACTTCAGTATTTTTGGAGAGGGAGGTATACAATGGAAAATATAGGAATTAGTGTCATTTAAATAAATGCTTTATTTCGATTGAAATGGGAATAAAAGTGTCTCATCACTAGTAAATGATAGAGTAATAGGAGTAAGAACATAGAGATAAGCCGCGGAAGGGGATATTCCTCGTGATATTTGACAAAGAGTAGACAGATAAAATATTATGAGATCTGCAGATTTGTAGTAGGTGGTAACGACTATATCTCGGAATATATTAAAGATTTATAAATGAAAATTGGTGTGCTACACTAAGGTATTACTGTACATTTTCGGGGCAAACATGGAGATTATTGCTTTAATACTTCAGTATTTTTGGAGAGGGAGGTATACAATGGAAAATATAGGAATTAGTGTCATTTAAATAAATGCTTTATTTCGATTGAAATGGGAATAAAAGTGTCTCATCACTAGTAAATGATAGAGTAATAGGAGTAAGAACATAGAGATAAGCCGCGGAAGGGGATCTTCCTCGTGATATTTGACAAAGAGTAGACAGATAAAATATTATGAGATCTGCAGAATTGTAGTATGTGGTAACGACTATATCTCGGAATATATTAAAGATTTATAAATGAAAATTGGTGTGCTACACTAAGATATTACTGTACATTTTCGGGGTAAACATGGAGATTATTGCTGTAATACTTCAGTATTTTTTGAAGGGAGGTATATAATGGAAAATATAGGAATTAGTGTCTTTTAAAAAAATGCTTTATTTCGATTGAAATGGGAAAAAAAGTGTCTGATCACTAGTATATGATAGAGTAATAGGACTAAGAACAGAGAGATAAGCCGCGGAAGGGGATATTCCTCGTGATATTTGACAAAGAGTAGACAGATAAAATATTATGAGATCTGCAGAATTGTAGTATGTGGTAACGACTATATCTCGGAATATATTAAAGATTTATAAATGAAAATTGGTGTGCTACACTAAGGTATTACTGTACATTTTCTGGGCAAACATGGAGATTATTGCTGTAATACTTCAGTATTTTTTGAAGGGAGATATATAATGGAAAATATAGGAATTAGTGTCTTTTAAAAAAATGCTTTATTTCGATTGAAATGGGAAAAAAAGTGTCTGATCACTAGTATATGTTAGAGTAATAGGACTAAGAACAGAGAGATAAGCCGCGGAAGGGGATATTCCTCGTGATATTTGACAAAGAGTAGACAGATAAAATATTATGAGATCTGCAGAATTGTAGTATGTGGTAACGACTATATCTCGGAATATATTAAAGATTTATAAATGAAAATTGGTGTGCTACACTAAGGTATTACTGTACATTTTCAGGGCAAACATGGAGATTATTGCTGTAATACTTCAGTATTTTTGGAGAGGGAGGTATACAATGGAAAATATAGGAATTAGTGTCATTTAAATAAATGCTTTATTTCGATTGAAATGGGAATAAAAGTGTCTCATCACTAGTAAATGATAGAGTAATAGGAGTAAGAACATAGAGATAAGCCGCGGAAGGGGATATTCCTCGTGATATTTGACAAAGAGTAGACAGATAAAATATTATGAGATCTGCAGATTTGTAGTATGTGGTAACGACTATATCTCGGAATATATTAAAGATTTATAAATGAAAATTGGTGTGCTACACTAAGGTATTACTGTACATTTTCGGGGCAAACATGGAGATTATTGCTGTAATACTTCAGTATTTTTGGAGAGGGAGGTATACAATGGAAAATATAGGAATTAGTGTCATTTAAATAAATGCTTTATTTCGATTGAAATGGGAATAAAAGTGTCTCATCACTAGTAAATGATAGAGTAATAGGAGTAAGAACATAGAGATAAGCCGCGGAAGGGGATCTTCCTCGTGATATTTGACAAAGAGTAGACAGATAAAATATTATGAGATCTGCAGAATTGTAGTATGTGGTAACGACTATATCTCGGAATATATTAAAGATTTATAAATGAAAATTGGTGTGCTACACTAAGATATTACTGTACATTTTCGGGGTAAACATGGAGATTAATGCTGTAATACTTCAGTATTTTTTGAAGGGAGGTATATAATGGAAAATATAGGAATTAGTGTCTTTTAAAAAAATGCTTTATTTCGATTGAAATGGGAAAAAAAGTGTCTGATCACTAGTATATGATAGAGTAATAGGACTAAGAACGGAGAGATAAGCCGCGGAAGGGGATATTCCTCGTGATATTTGACAAAGAGTAGACAGATAAAATATTATGAGATCTGCAGAATTGTAGTATGTGGTAACGACTATATCTCGGAATATATTAAAGATTTATAAATGAAAATTGGTGTGCTACACTAAGGTATTACTGTACATGTTCAGGGCAAACATGGAGATTATTGCTGTAATACTTCAGTATTTTTGGAGGGGGAGGTATACAATGGAAAATATAGGAATTAGTGTCATTTAAATAAATGCTTTATTTCGATTGAAATGGGAATAAAAGTGTCTCATCACTAGTAAATGATAGAGTAATAGGAGTAAGAACATAGAGATAAGCCGCGGAAGGGGATATTCCTCGTGATATTTGACAAAGAGTAGACAGATAAAATATTATGAGATCTGCAGAATTGTAGTATGTGGTAACGACTATATCTCGGAATATATTAAAGATTTATAAATGAAAATTGGTGTGCTACACTAAGGTATTACTGTACATTTTTGGGGCAAACATGGAGATTATTGCTGTAATACTTCAGTATTTTTGGAGAGGGAGGTATACAACGGAAAATATAGGAATTAGTGTCATTTAAATAAATGCTTTATTTCGATTGAAATGGGAATAAAAGTGTCTCATCACTAGTAAATGATAGAGTAATAGGACTAAGAACAGAGAAATAAGCCGCGGAAGGGGATATTCCTCGTGATATTTGACAAAGAGTAGACAGATAAAATATTATGAGATCTGCAGAATTGTAGTATGTGGTAACGACTATATCTCGGAATATATTAAAGATTTATAAATGAAAATTGGTGTGCTACACTAAGGTATTACTGTACATTTTCGGGGCAAACATGGAGATTATTGCTGTAATACTTCAGTATTTTTGGAGAGGGAGGTATACAATGGAAAATATAGGAATTAGTGTCATTTAAATAAATGCTTTATTTCGATTGAAATGGGAAAAAAAGTGTCTGATCACTAGTATATGATAGAGTAATAGGACTAAGAACAGAGAGATAAGCCGCGGAAGGGGATATTCCTCGTGATATTTGACAAAGAGTAGACAGATAAAATATTATGAGATCTGCAGAATTGTAGTATGTGGTAACGACTATATCTCGGAATATATTAAAGATTTATAAATGAAAATTGGTGTGCTACACTAAGGTATTACTGTACATTTTCGGGGCAAACATGGAGATTATTGCTGTAATACTTCAGTATTTTTGGAGAGGGAGGTATACAATGGAAAATATAGGAATTAGTGTCATTTAAATAAATGCTTTATTTCGATTGAAATGGGAATAAAACCGTCTCATCACTAGTAAATGATAGAGTAATAGGAGTAAGAACATATAGATAAGCCGCGGAAGGGGATATTCCTCGTGATATTTGACAAAGAGTAGACAGATAAAATATTATGAGATCTGCAGAATTGTAGTATGTGGTAACGACTATATCTCGGAATATATTAAAGATTTATAAATGAAAATTGGTGTGCTACACTAAGGTATTACTGTACATATTCTGGGCAAACATGGAGATTATTGCTATAATACTTCAGTATTTTTTGAAGGGAGGTATATAATGGAAAATATAGGAATTAGTGTCATTTAAAAAAATGCTTTATTTCGATTGAAATGGGAAAAAAAGTGTCTGATCACTAGTATATGATAGAGTAATAGGACCAAGAACAGAGAGATAAGCCGCGGAAGGGGATATTCCTCGTGATATTTGACAAAGAGTAGACAGATAAAATATTATGAGATCTGCAGAATTGTAGTATGTGGTAACGACTATATCTCGGAATATATTAAAGATTTATAAATGAAAATTGGTGTGCTACACTAAGGTATTACTGTACATATTCTGGGCAAACATGGAGATTATTGCTGTAATACTTCAGTATTTTTGGAGAGGGAGGTATACAATGGAAAATATAGGAATTAGTGTCATTTAAATAAATGCTTTATTTCGATTGAAATGGGAGAAAAAGTGTCTCATCACTAGTAAATGATAGAGTAATAGGACTAAGAACAGAGAGATAAGCCGCGGAAGGGGATATTCCTCGTGATATTTGACAAAGAGTAGACAGATAAAATATTATGAGATCTGCAGAATTGTAGTATGTGGTAACGACTATATCTCGGAATATATTAAAGATTTATAAATGAAAATTGGTGTGCTACACTAAGATATTACTGTACATTTTCGGGGCAAACATGGAGATTATTGCTGTAATACTTCAGTATTTTTTGAAGGGAGGTATATAATGGAGAATATAGGAATTAGTGTCATTTAAAAAAATGCTTTATTTCGATTGAAATGGGAAAAAAAGTGTCTGATCACTAGTAAATGATAGAGTAATAGGACTAAGAACAGAGAGATAAGCCGCGGAAGGGGATATTCCTCGTGATATTTGACAAAGAGTAGACAGATAAAATAGTATGAGATCTACAGAATTGTAGTATGTGGTAACGACTATATCTCGGAATATATTAAAGATTTATAAATGAAAATTGGTGTGCTACACTAAGGTATTACTGTACATTTTCGGGGCAAACATGGAGATTATTGCTGTAATACTTCAGTATTTTTGGAGAGGGAGGTATACAATGGAAAATATTGGAATTAGTGTCATTTAAATAAATGCTTTATTTCGATTGAAATGGGAATAAAAGTGTCTCATCACTAATAAATGATAGAGTAATAGGACCAAGAAAAGAGAGATAAGCCGCGGAAGGGGATATTCCTCGTGAAATTTGACAAAGAGTAGACAGATAAAATATTATGAGATCTGCAGAATTGTAGTATGTGGTAACGACTATATCTCGGAATATATTAAAGATTTATAAATGAAAATTGGTGTGCTACACTAAGGTATTACTATACATTTTCGGGGCAAACATGGAGATTATTGCTGTAATACTTCAGTATTTTTGGAGAGGGAGGTATACAATGGAAAATATAGGAATTAGTGTCATTTAAAAAATGCTTTATTTCGATTGAAATGGGAATAAAAGTGTCTCATCACTAGTAAATGATAGAGTAATAGGACTAAGAACAGAGAGAGAAGCCGCGGAAGGGGATATTCCTCGTGATATTTGACAAAGAGTAGACGGATAAAATATTATGAGATCTGCAGAATTGTAGTATGTGGTAACGACTATATCTCGGAATATATTAAAGATTTATAAATGAAAATTGGTGTGCTACACTAAGGTATTACTGTACATTTTTGGGGCAAACATGGAGATTATTGCTGTAATACTTCAGTATTTTTGGAGAGGGAGGTATACAATGGAAAATATAGGAATTAGTGTCATTTAAATAAATGCTTTATTTCGATTGAAATTGGATTAAAACCATCTGATCAATAGTAAATGATAGAGTAATAGGACTAAGAACAGAGAGATAAGCCGCGGAAGGGGATATTCCTCGTGATATTTGACAAAGAGTAGACAGATAAAATATTATGAGATCTGCAGAATTGTAGTATGTGGTAACGACTATATCTCGGAATATATTAAAGATTTATAAATGAAAATTGGTGTGCTACACTAAGGTATTACTGTACATTTTCGGGGCAAACATGGAGATTATTGCTGTAATACTTCAGTATTTTTTGAAAGGAGGTATACAATGGAAAATATAGGAATTAGTGTCATTTAAAAAAATGCTTTATTTCGATTGAAATGGGAATAAAAGTGTCTCATCACTAGTAAATGATAGAGTAAAAGGACTAAGAACAGAGAGATAAGCCGCGGAAGGGGATATTCCTCGTGATATTTTTTTCAAAGAGTAGACAGTGTAAATATTATGAGATCTGCAGAATTGTAGTATGTGGTAACGACTATATCTCGGAATATTTAAAAGATTTATAAATGAAAATTGGTGTGCTACACTAAGGTATTACTGTACATGTTTTTGGCAAACATGGAGATTATTGCTGTAATACTTCAGTATTTTTGGAGAGGGAGGTATACAATGGAAAATATAGGAATTAGTGTCATTTAAATAAATGCTTTATTTCGATTGAAATGGGAATAAAAGTGTCTCATCACTAGTAAATGATAGAGTAATAGGAGTAAGAACAGAGAGATAAGCCGCGGAAGGGGATATTCCTCGTGATATTTGACAAAGAGTAGACAGTGTAAATATTATGAGATCTGCAGAATTGTAGTATGTGGTAACGACTATATCTCGGAATATATTAAAGATTTATAAATGAAAATTGGTGTGCTACACTAAGGTATTACTGTACATTTTCGGGGCAAACATGGAGATTATTGCTGTAATACTTCAGTATTTTTGGAGAGGGAGGTATACAATGGAAAATATAGGAAATAATGTCATTTAAATAAATGCTTTATTTCGATTTAAATGGGAATAAAAGTGTCTCATCACTAGTAAATGATAGAGTAATAGGAGTAAGAACAGAGAGATAAGCCGCGGAAGGGGATATTCCTCGTGATATTTGACAAAGAGTAGACAGATAAAATATTATGAGATCTGCAGAATTGTAGTATGTGGTAACGACTATATCTCGGAATATATTAAAGATTTATAAATGAAAATTGGTGTGCTACACTAAGGTATTACTGTACATTTTCGGGGCAAACATGGAGATTATTGCGTTAATACTTCAGTATTTTTGGAGAGGGAGGTATACAATGGAAAATATAGGAATTAGTGTCATTTAAATAAATGCTTTATTTCGATTGAAATGGAAATAAAAGTGTCTCATCACTAGTAAATGATAGAGTAATAGGAGTAAGAACATAGAGATAAGCCGCGGAAGGGGATATTCCTCGTGATATTTGACAAAGAGTAGACAGATAAAATATTATGAGATCTGCAGATTTGTAGTATGTGGTAACGACTATATCTCGGAATATATTAAAGATTTATAAATGAAAATTGGTGTGCTACACTAAGGTATTACTGTACATTTTCGGGGCAAACATGGAGATTATTGCTGTAATACTTCAGTATTTTTGGAGAGGGAGGTATACAATGGAAAATATAGGAATTAGTGTCATTTAAATAAATGCTTTATTTCGATTGAAATGGGAATAAAAGTGTCTCATCACTAGTAAATGATAGAGTAATAGGAGTAAGAACATAGAGATAAGCCGCGGAAGGGGATATTCCTCGTGATATTTGACAAAGAGTAGACAGATAAAATATTATGAGATCTGCAGATTTGTAGTATGTGGTAACGACTATATCTCGGAATATATTAAAGATTTATAAATGAAAATTGGTGTGCTACACTAAGGTATTACTGTACATTTTCGGGGCAAACATGGAGATTATTGCTTTAATACTTCAGTATTTTTGGAGAGGGAGGTATACAATGGAAAATATAGGAATTAGTGTCATTTAAATAAATGCTTTATTTCGATTGAAATGGGAATAAAAGTGTCTCATCACTAGTAAATGATAGAGTAATAGGAGTAAGAACATAGAGATAAGCCGCGGAAGGGGATCTTCCTCGTGATATTTGACAAAGAGTAGACAGATAAAATATTATGAGATCTGCAGAATTGTAGTATGTGGTAACGACTATATCTCGGAATATATTAAAGATTTATAAATGAAAATTGGTGTGCTACACTAAGATATTACTGTACATTTTCGGGGTAAACATGGAGATTATTGCTGTAATACTTCAGTATTTTTTGAAGGGAGGTATATAATGGAAAATATAGGAATTAGTGTCTTTTAAAAAAATGCTTTATTTCGATTGAAATGGGAAAAAAAGTGTCTGATCACTAGTATATGATAGAGTAATAGGACTAAGAACAGAGAGATAAGCCGCGGAAGGGGATATTCCTCGTGATATTTGACAAAGAGTAGACAGATAAAATATTATGAGATCTGCAGAATTGTAGTATGTGGTAACGACTATATCTCGGAATATATTAAAGATTTATAAATGAAAATTGGTGTGCTACACTAAGGTATTACTGTACATTTTTGGGGCAAACATGGAGATTATTACTGTAATACTTCAGTATTTTTGGAGAGGGAGGTATACAATGGAAAATATAGGAATTAGTGTCATTTAAATAAATGCTTTATTTCGATTGAAATGGGAATAAAAGTGTCTCATCACTAGTAAATGATAGAGTAATAGGACTAAGAACAGAGAAATAAGCCGCGGAAGGGGATATTCCTCGTGATATTTGACAAAGAGTAGACAGATAAAATATTATGAGATCTGCAGAATTGTAGTATGTGGTAACGACTATATCTCGGAATATATTAAAGATTTATAAATGAAAATTGGTGTGCTACACTAAGGTATTACTGTACATATTCTGGGCAAATATGGAGATTATTGCTATAATACTTCAGTATTTTTTGAAGGGAGGTATATAATGGAAAATATAGGGATTAGTGTCATTTAAAAAAATGCTTTATTTCGATTGAAATGGGAAAAAAAGTGTCTGATCACTAGTATATGATAGAGTAATAGGACCAAGAACAGAGAGATAAGCCGCGGAAGGGGATATTCCTCGTGATATTTGACAAAGAGTAGACAGATAAAATATTATGAGATCTGCAGAATTGTAGTATGTGGTAACGACTATATCTCGGAATATATTAAAGATTTATAAATGAAAATTGGTGTGCTACACTAAGGTATTACTGTACATATTCTGGGCAAACATGGAGATTATTGCTGTAATACTTCAGTATTTTTGGAGAGGGAGGTATACAATGGAAAATATAGGAATTAGTGTCATTTAAATAAATGCTTTATTTCGATTGAAATGGGAATAAAAGTGTCTCATCACTAGTAAATGATAGAGTAATAGGACTAAGAACAGAGAGATAAGCCGCGGAAGGGGATATTCCTCGTGATATTTGACAAAGAGTAGACAGATAAAATATTATGAGATCTGCAGAATTGTAGTATGTGGTAACGACTATATCTCGGAATATATTAAAGATTTATAAATGAAAATTGGTGTGCTACACTAAGATATTACTGTACATTTTCGGGGCAAACATGGAGATTATTGCTGTAATACTTCAGTATTTTTTGAAGGGAGGTATATAATGGAAAATATAGGAATTAGTGTCATTTAAAAAAATGCTTTATTTCGATTGAAATGGGAAAAAAAGTGTCTGATCACTAGTAAATGATAGAGTAATAGGACTAAGAACAGAGAGATAAGCCGCGGAAGGGGATATTTCTCGTGATATTTGACAAAGAGTAGACAGATAAAATAGTATGAGATCTACAGAATTGTAGTATGTGGTAACGACTATATCTCGGAATATATTAAAGATTTATAAATGAAAATTGGTGTGCTACACTAAGGTATTACTGTACATTTTCGGGGCAAACATGGAGATTATTGCTGTAATACTTCAGTATTTTTGGAGAGGGAGGTATACAATGGAAAATATTGGAATTAGTGTCATTTAAATAAATGCTTTATTTCGATTGAAATGGGAATAAAAGTGTCTCATCACTAATAAATGATAGAGTAATAGGACCAAGAAAAGAGAGATAAGCCGCGGAAGGGGATATTCCTCGTGAAATTTGACAAAGAGTAGACAGATAAAATATTATGAGATCTGCAGAATTGTAGTATGTGGTAACGACTATATCTCGGAATATATTAAAGATTTATAAATGAAAATTGGTGTGCTACACTAAGGTATTACTGTACATTTTCGGGGCAAACATGGAGATTATTGCTGTAATACTTCAGTATTTTTGGAGAGGGAGGTATACAATGGAAAATATAGGAATTAGTGTCATTTAAAAAATGCTTTATTTCGATTGAAATGGGAATAAAAGTGTCTCATCACTAGTAAATGATAGAGTAATAGGACTAAGAACAGAGAGAGAAGCCGCGGAAGGGGATATTCCTCGTGATATTTGACAAAGAGTAGACGGATAAAATATTATGAGATCTGCAGAATTGTAGTATGTGGTAACGACTATATCTCGGAATATATTAAAGATTTATAAATGAAAATTGGTGTGCTACACTAAGGTATTACTGTACATTTTTGGGGCAAACATGCAGATTATTGCTGTAATACTTCAGTATTTTTGGAGAGGGAGGTATATAATGGAAAATATAGGAATTAGTGTCATTTAAAAAAAGCTTAATTTCGATTGAAATGGGAATAAAAGTGTCTCATCACTAGTAAATGATAGAGTAATAGGACTAAGAACAGAGAGATAAGCCGCGGAAGGGGATATTCCTCGTGATATTTGACAAACAGTAGACAGATAAAATATTATGAGATCTGCAGAATTGTAGTATGTGGTAACGACTATATCTCGGAATATATTAAAGATTTATAAATGAAAATTGGTGTGCTACACTAAGGTATTACTGTACATTTTCGGGGCAAACATGGAGATTATTGCTGTAATACTTCAGTATTTTTGGAGAGGGAGGTATACAATGGAAAATATAGGAATTAGTGTCATTTAAATAAATGCTTTATTTCGATTGAAATGGGAATAAAAGTGTCTCATCACTAGTAAATGATAGAGTAATAGGAGTAAGAACATAGAGATAAGCCGCGGAAGGGGATATTCCTCGTGATATTTGACAAAGAGTAGACAGATAAAATATTATGAGATCTGCAGAATTGTAGTATGTGGTAACGACTATATCTCGGAATATATTAAAGATTTATAAATGAAAATTGGTGTGCTACACTAAGGTATTACTGTACATTTTCGGGGCAAACATGGAGATTATTGCTGTAATACTTCAGTATTTTTGGAGAGGGAGGTATACAATGGAAAATATAGGAATTAGTGTCATTTAAATAAATGCTTTATTTCGATTGAAATGGGAATAAAACCGTCTCATCACTAGTAAATGATAGAGTAATAGGAGTAAGAACATAGAGATAAGCCGCGGAAGGGGATATTCCTCGTGATATTTGACAAAGAGTAGACAGATAAAATATTATGAGATCTGCAGATTTGTAGTATGTGGTAACGACTATATCTCGGAATATATTAAAGATTTATAAATGAAAATTGGTGTGCTACACTAAGGTATTACTGTACATTTTTGGGGCAAACATGGAGATTATTGCTGTAATACTTCAGTATTTTTTGAAGGGAGGTATATAATGGAAAATATAGGAATTAGTGTCATTTAAAAAAATGCTTTATTTCGATTGAAATGGGAAAAAAAGTGTCTGATCACTAGTATATGATAGAGTAATAGGACTAAGAACAGAGAGATAAGCCGCGGAAGGGGATATTCCTCGTGATATTTGACAAAGAGTAGACAGATAAAATATTATGAGATCTGCAGAATTGTAGTATGTGGTAACGACTATATCTCGGAATATATTAAAGATTTATAAATGAAAATTGGTGTGCTACACTAAGGTATTGCTGTACATTTTCGGGGCAAACATGGAGATTATTGCTGTAATACTTCAGTATTTTTGGAGAGGGAGGTATACAATGGAAAATATAGGAATTAGTGTCATTTAAATAAATGCTTTATTTCGATTGAAATGGGAATAAAAGTGTCTCATCACTAGTAAATGATAGAGTAATAGGACTAAGAACAGAGAGATAAGCCGCGGAAGGGGATATTCCTCGTGATATTTGACAAAGAGTAGACAGATAAAATATTATGAGATCTGCAGAATTGTAGTATGTGGTAACGACTATATCTCGGAATATATTAAAGATTTATAAATGAAAATTGGTGTGCTACACTAAGGTATTACTGTACATTTTTGGGGCAAACATGGAGATTATTGCTGTAATACTTCAGTATTTTTGGAGAGGGAGGTATACAATGGAAAATATAGGAATTAGTGTCATTTAAATAAATGCTTTATTTCGATTGAAATGGGAAAAAAAGTTTCTGATCACTAGTATGTGATAGAGTAATAGGACTAAGAACAGAGAGATAAGCCGCGGAAGGGGATATTCCTCGTGATATTTGACAAAGAGTAGACAGATAAAATATTATGAGATCTGCAGAATTGTAGTATGTGGTAACGACTATATCTCGGAATATATTAAAGATTTATAAATGA
The DNA here is from genome assembly GCA_963573305.1 of Pyrrhosoma nymphula. Lineage (NCBI taxonomy): Eukaryota > Metazoa > Arthropoda > Insecta > Odonata > Coenagrionidae > Pyrrhosoma > Pyrrhosoma nymphula. The sequence continues at coordinate 125,735,904 of OY754337.1, read as the reverse complement.
AAATTGGTGTGCTACACTAAGGTATTACTGTACATTTTCGGGGCAAACATGGAGATTATTGCTGTAATACTTCAGTATTTTTGGAGAGGGAGGTATACAATGGAAAATATAGGAATTAGTGTCATTTAAATAAATGCTTTATTTCGATTGAAATGGGAATAAAAGTGTCTCGTCACTAGTAAATGATAGAGTAATAGGAGTAAGAACAGAGAGATAAGCCGCGGAAGGGGATATTCCTCGTGATATTTGACAAAGAGTAGACAGATAAAATATTATGAGATCTGCAGAATTGTAGTATGTGGTAACGACTATATCTCGGAATATATTAAAGATTTATAAATGAAAATTGGTGTGCTACACTAAGGTATTACTGTACATTTTCATGGCAAACATGGAGATTATTGCTGTAATACTTCAGTATTTTTTGAAGGGAGGTATATAATGGAAAATATAGGAATTAGTGTCATTTAAATAAATGCTTTATTTCGATTGAAATGGGAATAAAAGTGTCTCATCACTAGTAAATGATAGAGTAATAGGAGTAAGAACAGAGAGATAAGCCGCGGAAGAGGATATTCCTCGTGATATTTGACTAAGAGTAGACAGATAAAATATTATGAGATCTGCAGAATTGTAGTAAGTTGTAACGACTATATCTCGGAATATATTAAAGATTTATAAATGAAAATTGGTGTGCTACACTAAGGTATTACTGTACATTTTCCGGGCAAACATGGAGATTATTGCTGTAATACTTCAGTATTTTTGGAGAGGGAGGTATACAATGGAAAATATAAGAATTAGTGTCATTTAAATAAATGCTTTATTTCGATTGAAATGGGAATAAAACCGTCTCATCACTAGTAAATGATAGAGTAATAGGAGTAAGAACAGAGAGATAAGCCGCGGAAGGGGATATTCCTCGTGATATTTGACAAAGAGTAGACAGATAAAATATTATGAAATCTGCAGAATTGTAGTATGTGGTAACGACTATATCTCGGAATATATTAAAGATTTATAAATGAAAATTGGTGTGCTACACTAAGGTATTACTGTACATTTTCGGGGCAAACATGGAGATTATTGCTGTAATACTTCAGTATTTTTGGAGAGGGAGGTATACAATTGAAAATATAGGAATTAGTGTCATTTAAATAAATGCTTTATTTCGATTGAAATGGGAATAAAAGTGTCTCATCACTAGTAAATGATAGAGTAATAGGAGTAAGAACATAGAGATAAGCCGCGGAAGGGGATATTCCTCGTGATATTTGACAAAGAGTAGACAGATAAAATATTATGAGATCTGCAGAATTGTAGTATGTGGTAACGACTATATCTCGGAATATATTAAAGATTTATAAATGAAAATTGGTGTGCTACACTAAGGTATTACTGTACATTTTCGGGGCAAACATGGAGATTATTGCTGTAATACTTCAGTATTTTTGGAGAGGGAGGTATACAATGGAAAATATAGGAATTAGTGTCATTTAAATAAATGCTTTATTTCGATTGAAATGGGAATAAAACCGTCTCATCACTAGTAAATGATAGAGTAATAGGAGTAAGAACATAGAGATAAGCCGCGGAAGGGGATATTCCTCGTGATATTTGACAAAGAGTAGACAGATAAAATATTATGAGATCTGCAGATTTGTAGTATGTGGTAACGACTATATCTCGGAATATATTAAAGATTTATAAATGAAAATTGGTGTGCTACACTAAGGTATTACTGTACATTTTCGGGGCAAACATGGAGATTATTGCTGTAATACTTCAGTATTTTTTGAAGGGAGGTATATAATGGAAAATATAGGAATTAGTGTCATTTAAAAAAATGCTTTATTTCGATTGAAATGGGAAAAAAAGTGTCTGATCACTAGTATATGATAGAGTAATAGGACTAAGAACAGAGAGATAAGCCGCGGAAGGGGATATTCCTCGTGATATTTGACAAAGAGTAGACAGATAAAATATTATGAGATCTGCAGAATTGTAGTATGTGGTAACGACTATATCTCGGAATATATTAAAGATTTATAAATGAAAATTGGTGTGCTACACTAAGGTATTACTGTACATTTTCGGGGCAAACATGGAGATTATTGCTGTAATACTTCAGTATTTTTGGAGAGGGAGGTATACAATGGAAAATATAGGAATTAGTGTCATTTAAATAAATGCTTTATTTCGATTGAAATGGGAATAAAAGTGTCTCATCACTAGTAAATGATAGAGTAATAGGACTAAGAACAGAGAGATAAGCCGCGGAAGGGGATATTCCTCGTGATATTTGACAAAGAGTAGACAGATAAAATATTATGAGATCTGCAGAATTGTAGTATGTGGTAACGACTATATCTCGGAATATATTAAAGATTTATAAATGAAAATTGGTGTGCTACACTAAGGTATTACTGTACATTTTAGGGGCAAACATGAAGATTATTGCTGTAATACTTCAGTATTTTTGGAGAGGGAGGTATACAATGGAAAATATAGGAATTAGTGTCATTTAAATAAATGCTTTGTTTCGATTGAAATGGGAATAAAAGTGTCTCGTCACTAGTAAATGATAGAGTAATAGGAGTTAGAACAGAGAGATAAGCCGCGGAAGGGGATATTCCTCGTGATATTTGAAAAAGAGTAGACAGTGTAAATATTATGAGATCTGCAGAATTGTAGTATGTGGTAACGACTATATCTCGGAATATATTAAAGATTTATAAATGAAAATTGGTGTGCTAAGCTAAGGTATTACTGTACATTTTCGGGGCAAACATGGAGAATTTTGCTGTAATACTTTAGTATTTTTGGAGAGGGAGGTATACAATGGAAAATATAGGAATTAGTGTCATTTAAATAAATGCTTTATTTCGATTGAAATGGGAATAAAAGTGTCTCATCACTAGTAAATGATAGAGTAATAGGAGTAAGAACAGAGAGATAAGCCGCGGAAGGGGATATTCCTCGTGATATTTGACAAAGAGTAGACAGATAAAATATTATGAGATCTGCAGAATTGTAGTATGTGGTAACGACTATATCTTGGAATATATTAAAGATTTATAAATGAAAATTGGTGTGCTACACTAAGGTATTACTGTACATTTTCGATGAAAACATGGAGATTATTGCTGTAATACTTCAGTATTTTTGGAGAGGGAGGTATACAATGGAAAATATAGGAATTAGTGTCATTTAAATAAATGCTTTATTTCGATTGAAATGGGAATAAAAGTGTCTCATCACTAGTAAATGATAGAGTAATAGGAGTAAGAACAGAGAGATAAGCCGCGGAAGGGGATATTCCTCGTGATATTTGACAAAGAGTAGACAGTGTAAATATTATGAAATCTACAGAATTGTAGTATGTGGTAACGACTATATCTCGGAATATATTAAAGATTTATAAATGAAAATTGGTGTGCTACACTAAGGTATTACTGTACATTTTCGGGGCAAACATGGAGATTATTGCTGTAATACTTCAGTATTTTTGGAGAGGGAGGTATACAATGGAAAATATAGGAATTAGTGTCATTTAAATAAATGCTTTATTTCGATTGAAATGGGAATAAAAGTGTCTCATCACTAGTAAATGATAGAGTAATAGGAGTAAGAACAGAGAGATAAGCCGCGGAAGGGGATATTCCTCGTGATATTTGACAAAGAGTAGACAGTGTAAATATTATGAAATCTACAGAATTGTAGTATGTGGTAACGACTATATCTCGGAATATATTAAAGATTTATAAATGAAAATTGGTGTGCTACACTAAGGTATTACTGTACATTTTCGGGGCAAACATGGAGATTATTGCTGTAATACTTCAGTATTTTTGGAGAGGGAGGTATACAATGGAAAATATAGGAATTAGTGTCATTTAAAAAATGCTTTATTTCGATTGAAATGGGAATAAAAGTGTCTCATCACTAGTAAATGATAGAGTAATAGGACTAAGAACAGAGAGAGAAGCCGCGGAAGGGGATATTCCTCGTGATATTTGACAAAGAGTAGACAGATAAAATATTATGAGATCTGCAGAATTGTAGTATGTGGTAACGACTATATCTCGGAATATATTAAAGATTTATAAATGAAAATTGGTGTGCTACACTAAGGTATTACTGTACATTTTTGGGGCAAACATGCAGATTATTGCTGTAATACTTCAGTATTTTTGGAGAGGGAGGTATATAATGGAAAATATAGGAATTAGTGTCATTTAAAAAAAGCTTTATTTCGATTGAAATGGGAATAAAAGTGTCTCATCACTAGTAAATGATAGAGTAATAGGACTAAGAACAGAGAGATAAGCCGCGGAAGGGGATATTCCTCGTGATATTTGACAAAGAGTAGACAGATAAAATATTATGAGATCTGCAGAATTGTAGTATGTGGTAACGACTATATCTCGGAATATATTAAAGATTTATAAATGAAAATTGGTGTGCTACACTGAGGTAATACTGTTCATTTTCGGGGCAAACATGGAGATTATTGCTGTAATACTTCAGTATTTTTGGAGAGGGAGGTATACAATGGAAAATATTGGAATTAGTGTCATTTAAATAAATGCTTTATTTCGATTGAAATGGGAATAAAAGTGTCTCATCACTAGTAAATGATAGAGTAATAGGAGTAAGAACAGAGAGATAAGCCGCGGAAGGGGATATTCCTCGTGATATTTGACAAAGAGTAGACAGATAAAATATTATGAGATCTGAAGAATTGTAGTATGTGGTAACGACTATATCTCGGAATATATTAAAGATTTATAAATGAAAATTGGTGTGCTACACTAAGGTATTACTGTACATTTTCCGGGCAAACATGGAGATTATTGCTGTAATACTTCAGTATTTTTGGAGAGGGAGGTATACAATGGAAAATATAAGAATTAGTGTCATTTAAATAAATGCTTTATTTCGATTGAAATGGGAATAAAACCGTCTCATCACTAGTAAATGATAGAGTAATAGGAGTAAGAACAGAGAGATAAGCCGCGGAAGGGGATATTCCTCGTGATATTTGACAAAGAGTAGACAGATAAAATATTATGAAATCTGCAGAATTGTAGTATGTGGTAACGACTATATCTCGGAATATATTAAAGATTTATAAATGAAAATTGGTGTGCTACACTAAGGTATTACTGTACATTTTCGGGGCAAACATGGAGATTATTGCTGTAATACTTCAGTATTTTTGGAGAGGGAGGTATACAATTGAAAATATAGGAATTAGTGTCATTTAAATAAATGCTTTATTTCGATTGAAATGGGAATAAAAGTGTCTCATCACTAGTAAATGATAGAGTAATAGGAGTAAGAACATAGAGATAAGCCGCGGAAGGGGATATTCCTCGTGATATTTGACAAAGAGTAGACAGATAAAATATTATGAGATCTGCAGAATTGTAGTATGTGGTAATGACTATATCTCGGAATATATTAAAGATTTATAAATGAAAATTGGTGTGCTACACTAAGGTATTACTGTACATTTTCGGGGCAAACATGGAGATTATTGCTGTAATACTTCAGTATTTTTGGAGAGGGAGGTATACAATGGAAAATATAGGAATTAGTGTCATTTAAATAAATGCTTTATTTCGATTGAAATGGGAATAAAACCGTCTCATCACTAGTAAATGATAGAGTAATAGGAGTAAGAACATAGAGATAAGCCGCGGAAGGGGATATTCCTCGTGATATTTGACAAAGAGTAGACAGATAAAATATTATGAGATCTGCAGATTTGTAGTATGTGGTAACGACTATATCTCGGAATATATTAAAGATTTATAAATGAAAATTGGTGTGCTACACTAAGGTATTACTGTACATTTTCGGGGCAAACATGGAGATTATTGCTGTAATACTTCAGTATTTTTTGAAGGGAGGTATATAATGGAAAATATAGGAATTAGTGTCATTTAAAAAAATGCTTTATTTCGATTGAAATGGGAAAAAAAGTGTCTGATCACTAGTATATGATAGAGTAATAGGACTAAGAACAGAGAGATAAGCCGCGGAAGGGGATATTCCTCGTGATATTTGACAAAGAGTAGACAGATAAAATATTATGAGATCTGCAGAATTGTAGTATGTGGTAACGACTATATCTCGGAATATATTAAAGATTTATAAATGAAAATTGGTGTGCTACACTAAGGTATTACTGTACATTTTCGGGGCAAACATGGAGATTATTGCTGTAATACTTCAGTATTTTTGGAGAGGGAGGTATACAATGGAAAATATAGGAATTAGTGTCATTTAAATAAATGCTTTATTTCGATTGAAATGGGAATAAAAGTGTCTCATCACTAGTAAATGATAGAGTAATAGGACTAAGAACAGAGAGATAAGCCGCGGAAGGGGATATTCCTCGTGATATTTGACAAAGAGTAGACAGATAAAATATTATGAGATCTGCAGAATTGTAGTATGTGGTAACGACTATATCTCGGAATATATTAAAGATTTATAAATGAAAATTGGTGTGCTACACTAAGGTATTACTGTACATTTTAGGGGCAAACATGAAGATTATTGCTGTAATACTTCAGTATTTTTGGAGAGGGAGGTATACAATGGAAAATATAGGAATTAGTGTCATTTAAATAAATGCTTTGTTTCGATTGAAATGGGAATAAAAGTGTCTCGTCACTAGTAAATGATAGAGTAATAGGAGTTAGAACAGAGAGATAAGCCGCGGAAGGGGATATTCCTCGTGATATTTGAAAAAGAGTAGACAGTGTAAATATTATGAGATCTGCAGAATTGTAGTATGTGGTAACGACTATATCTCGGAATATATTAAAGATTTATAAATGAAAATTGGTGTGCTAAGCTAAGGTATTACTGTACATTTTCGGGGCAAACATGGAGAATTTTGCTGTAATACTTTAGTATTTTTGGAGAGGGAGGTATACAATGGAAAATATAGGAATTAGTGTCATTTAAATAAATGCTTTATTTCGATTGAAATGGGAATAAAAGTGTCTCATCACTAGTAAATGATAGAGTAATAGGAGTAAGAACAGAGAGATAAGCCGCGGAAGGGGATATTCCTCGTGATATTTGACAAAGAGTAGACAGATAAAATATTATGAGATCTGCAGAATTGTAGTATGTGGTAACGACTATATCTTGGAATATATTAAAGATTTATAAATGAAAATTGGTGTGCTACACTAAGGTATTACTGTACATTTTCGATGAAAACATGGAGATTATTGCTGTAATACTTCAGTATTTTTGGAGAGGGAGGTATACAATGGAAAATATAGGAATTAGTGTCATTTAAATAAATGCTTTATTTCGATTGAAATGGGAATAAAAGTGTCTCATCACTAGTAAATGATAGAGTAATAGGAGTAAGAACAGAGAGATAAGCCGCGGAAGGGGATATTCCTCGTGATATTTGACAAAGAGTAGACAGTGTAAATATTATGAAATCTACAGAATTGTAGTATGTGGTAACGACTATATCTCGGAATATATTAAAGATTTATAAATGAAAATTGGTGTGCTACACTAAGGTATTACTGTACATTTTCGGGGCAAACATGGAGATTATTGCTGTAATACTTCAGTATTTTTGGAGAGGGAGGTATACAATGGAAAATATAGGAATTAGTGTCATTTAAATAAATGCTTTATTTCGATTGAAATGGGAATAAAAGTGTCTCATCACTAGTAAATGATAGAGTAATAGGAGTAAGAACAGAGAGATAAGCCGCGGAAGGGGATATTCCTCGTGATATTTGACAAAGAGTAGACAGTGTAAATATTATGAAATCTACAGAATTGTAGTATGTGGTAACGACTATATCTCGGAATATATTAAAGATTTATAAATGAAAATTGGTGTGCTACACTAAGGTATTACTGTACATTTTCGGGGCAAACATGGAGATTATTGCTGTAATACTTCAGTATTTTTGGAGAGGGAGGTATACAATGGAAAATATAGGAATTAGTGTCATTTAAAAAATGCTTTATTTCGATTGAAATGGGAATAAAAGTGTCTCATCACTAGTAAATGATAGAGTAATAGGACTAAGAACAGAGAGAGAAGCCGCGGAAGGGGATATTCCTCGTGATATTTGACAAAGAGTAGACAGATAAAATATTATGAGATCTGCAGAATTGTAGTATGTGGTAACGACTATATCTCGGAATATATTAAAGATTTATAAATGAAAATTGGTGTGCTACACTAAGGTATTACTGTACATTTTTGGGGCAAACATGCAGATTATTGCTGTAATACTTCAGTATTTTTGGAGAGGGAGGTATATAATGGAAAATATAGGAATTAGTGTCATTTAAAAAAAGCTTTATTTCGATTGAAATGGGAATAAAAGTGTCTCATCACTAGTAAATGATAGAGTAATAGGACTAAGAACAGAGAGATAAGCCACGGAAGGGGATATTCCTCGTGATATTTGACAAAGAGTAGACAGATAAAATATTATGAGATCTGCAGAATTGTAGTATGTGGTAACGACTATATCTCGGAATATATTAAAGATTTATAAATGAAAATTGGTGTGCTACACTGAGGTAATACTGTTCATTTTCGGGGCAAACATGGAGATTATTGCTGTAATACTTCAGTATTTTTGGAGAGGGAGGTATACAATGGAAAATATTGGAATTAGTGTCATTTAAATAAATGCTTTATTTCGATTGAAATGGGAATAAAAGTGTCTCATCACTAGTAAATGATAGAGTAATAGGAGTAAGAACAGAGAGATAAGCCGCGGAAGGGGATATTCCTCGTGATATTTGACAAAGAGTAGACAGATAAAATATTATGAGATCTGCAGAATTGTAGTATGTGGTAACGACTATATCTCGGAATATATTAAAGATTTATAAATGAAAATTGGTGTGCTACACTAAGGTATTACTGTACATTTTCGAGGCAAACATGGAGAATATTGCTGTAATACTTCAGTATTTTTAGAGAGGGAGGTATACAATGGAAAATATAGGAATTAGTGTCATTTAAATAAATGCTTTATTTCGATTGAAATGGGAATAAAAGTGTCTCATCACTAGTAAATGATAGAGTAATAGGAGTAAGAACAGAGAGATAAGCCGCGAAAGGGGATATTCCTCGTGATATTTGACAAAGAGTAGACAGATAAAATATTATGAGTTCTGCAGAATTGTAGTATGTGGTAACGACTATATCTCGGAATATATTAAAGATTTATAAATGAAAATTGGTGTGCTACACTAAGGTATTACTGTTCATTTTCGGGGCAAACATGGAGATTATTGCTGTAATACTTCAGTATTTTTGGAGAGGGAGGTATACAATGGAAAATATAGGAATTAGTGTCATTTAAATAAATGCTTTATTTCGATTGAAATGGGAATAAAAGTGTCTCATCACTAGTAAATGATAGAGTAATAGGAGTAAGAACAGAGAGATAAGCCGCGGAAGGGGATATTCCTCGTGATATTTGACAAAGAGTAGACAGATAAAATATTATGAGATCTGCAGAATTGTAGTATGTGGTAACGACTATATCTCGGAATATATTAAAGATTTATAAATGAAAATTGGTGTGCTACACTAAGGTATTACTGTACATTTTCGGGGCAAACATGGAGATTATTGCTGTAATACTTCAGTATTTTTGGAGAGGGAGGTATACAATGGAAAATATAGGAATTAGTGTCATTTAAATAAATGCTTTATTTCGATTGAAATGGGAATAAAACCGTCTCATCACTAGTAAATGATAGAGTAATAGGAGTAAGAACAGAGAGATAAGCCGCGGAAGGGGATATTCCTCGTGATATTTGACAAAGAGTAGACAGATAAAATATTATGAGTTCTGCAGAATTGTAGTATGTGGTAACGACTATATCTCGGAATATATTAAAGATTTATAAATGAAAATTGGTGTGCTACACTAAGGTATTACTGTTAATTTTCGGGGCAAACATGGAGATTATTGCTGTAATACTTCAGTATTTTGTGAGAGGGAGGTATACAATGGAAAATATAGGAATTAGTGTCATTTAAATAAATGCTTTATTTCGATTAAAATGGGAATAAAAGTGTCTCATCACTAGTAAATGATAGAGTAATAGGAGTAAGAACAGAGAGATAAGCCGCGGAAGGGGATATTCTTCGTGATATTTGACAAAGAGTAGACAGATAAAATATTATGAGATCTGCAGAATTGTAGTATGTGGTAACGACTATATCTCGGAATATATTAAAGATTTATAAATGAAAATTGGTGTGCTACACTAAGGTATTACTGTACATTTTCGGGGCAAACATGGAGATTATTGCTATAATACTTCAGTATTTTTTGAAGGGAGGTATACAATGGAAAATATAGGAATTAGTGTCATTTAAATAAATGCTTTATTTCGATTGAAATGGGAATAAAAGTGTCTCATCACTAGTAAATGATAGAGTAATAGGAGTAAGAACAGAGAGATAAGCCGCGGAAGGGGATATTCCTCGTGATATTTGACAAAGAGTAGACAGATAAAATATTATGAGATCTGCAGAATTGTAGTATGTGGTAACGACTATATCTCGGAATATATTAAAGATTTATAAATGAAAATTGGTGTGCTACACTAAGGTATTACTGTACATTTTCGGGGCAAACATGGAAATTATTGCTGTAATACTTCAGTATTTTTTGAGAGGGAGGTATACCATGGAAAATATAGGAATTAGTGTCATTTAAATAAATGCTTAATTTCGATTGAAATTGGATTAAAACCATCTGATCAATAGTAAATGATAGAGTAATAGGAGTAAGAACAGAGAGATAAGCCGCGGAAGGGGATATTCTTCGTGATATTTGACAAAGAGTAGACAGATAAAATATTATGAGATCTGCAGAATTGTAGTATGTGGTAACGACTATATCTCGGAATATATTAAAGATTTATAAATGAAAATTGGTGTGCTACACTAAGGTATTACTGTACATTTTCATGGCAAACATGGAGATTATTGCTGTAATACTTCAGTATTTTTTGAAGGGAGGTATACAATGGAAAATATAGGAATTAATGTCATTTAAATAAATGCTTTATTTCGATTGAAATGGGAATAAAAGTGTCTCATCACTAGTAAATGGTAGAGTAATAGGAGTAAGAACAGAGAGATAAGCCGCGGAAGGGGATATTCCTGGTGATATTTTTTTCAAAGAGTAGACAGTGTAAATATTATGAGATCTGCAGAATTGTAGTATGTGGTAACGACTATATCTCGGTATATATTAAAGATTTATAAATGAAAATTGGTGTGCTACGCTAAAGTATTACTGTACATTTTCGGGGCAAACATGGAGATTATTGCTGTAATACTTCAGTATTTATGGAGAGGGAGGTATACAATGGAAAATATAGGAATTAGTGTCATTTAAATAAATGCTTTATTTCGATTGAAATGGGAATAAAAGTGTCTCATCACTAGTAAATGATAGAGTAATAGGAGTAAGAACAGAGAGATAAGCCGCGGAAGGGGATATTCCTCGTGATATTTGACAAAGAGTAGACAGTGTAAATATTATGAGATCTGCAGAATTGTAGTATGTGGTAACGACTATATCTTGGAATATATTAAAGATTTTTAAATGAAAATTGGTGTGCTACACTAAGGTATTACTGTACATTTTCGGGGCAAACATGGAGATTATTGCTGTAATACTTCAGTATTTTTGGAGAGGGAGGTATACAATGGAAAATATAGGAATTAGTGTCATTTAAATAAATGCTTTATTTCGATTGAAATGGGAATAAAAGTGTCTCATCATTAGTAAATGATAGAGTAATAGGAGTAAGAACAGAGAGATAAGCCGCGGAAGGGGATATTCCTCGTGATATTTGACAAAGAGTAGACAGATAAAATATTATGAGATCTGCAGAATTGTAGTATGTGGTAACGACTATATCTCGGAATATATTAAAGATTTATAAATGAAAATTGGTGTGCTACACTAAGGTATTACTGTACATTTTCGGGGCAAACATGGAGATTATTGCTGTAATACTTCAGTATTTTTGGAGAGGGAGGTATACAATGGAAAATATAGGAATTAATGTCATTTAAATAAATGCTTTATTTCGATTGAAATGGGAATAAAAGTGTCTCATCACTAGTAAATGATAGAGTAATAGGAGTAAGAACAGAGAGATAAGCCGCGGAAGGGGATATTCCTCGTGATATTTGACAAAGAGTAGACAGTGTAAATATTATGAGATCTGCAGAATTGTAGTATGTGGTAACGACTATATCTCGGAATATATTAAAGATTTATAAATAAAAATTGGTGTGCTACACTAAGGTATTACTGTACATTTTCGGGGCAAACATGGAGATTATTGCTGTAATACTTCAGTATTTTTTGAAGGGAGGTATACAATGGAAAATATAGGAATTAATGTCATTTAAATAAATGCTTTATTTCGATTGAAATGGGAATAAAAGTGTCTCATCACTAGTAAATGATAGAGTAATAGGAGTAAGAACAGAGAGATAAGCCGCGGAAGGGGATATTCCTCGTGATATTTGACAAAGAGTTGACAGATAAAATATTATGAGATCTGCAGAATTGTAGTATGTGGTAACGACTATATCTCGGAATATATTAAAGATTTATAAATGAAAATTGGTGTGCTACACTAAGGTACTACTATACATTTTCGGGGCAAACATGGAGATTATTGCTGTAATACTTCAGTATTTTTGGAGAGGGAGGTATACAATGGAAAATATAGGAATTAATGTCATTTAAATAAATGCTTTATTTCGATTGAAATGGGAATAAAAGTGTCTCATCACTAGTAAATGATAGAGTAATAGGAGTAAGAACAGAGAGATAAGCCGCGGAAGGGGATATTCCTCGTGATATTTGACAAAGAGTTGACAGATAAAATATTATGAGATCTGCAGAATTGTAGTATGTGGTGACGACTATATCTCGGAATATATTAAAGATTTATAAATGAAAATTGGTGTGCTACGCTAAAGTATTACTGTACATTTTCGGGGCAAACATGGAGATTATTGCTGTAATACTTCAGTATTTTTTGAAGGGAGGTATATAATGGAAAATATAGGAATTAGTGTCATTTAAACAAATGCTTTATTTCGATTGAAATGGGAAAAAAAGTGTCTCATCACTAGTAAATGATAGAGTAATAGGACTAAGAACAGAGAGATAAGCCGCGGAAGGGGATATTCCTCGTGATATTTTTTTCAAAGAGTAGACAGTGTAAATATTATGAGATCTGCAGAATTGTAGTATGTGTTAACGACTATATCTCGGAATATGTTAAAGATTTATAAATGAAAATTGGTGTGCTACACTAAGGTATTACTGTACATTTTCGGGGTAAACATGGAGATTATTCTGTAATACTTCAGTATTTTTTGAAGGGAGGTATATAATGGAAAATATAGGAATTAGTGTCATTTAAAAAAATGCTTTATTTCGATTGAAATGGGAATAAAAGTGTCTCATCACTAGTAAATGATAGAGTAATAGGAGTAAGAACAGAGAGATAAGACGCGGAAGGGGATATTCCTCGTGATATTTGACAAAGAGTAGACAGTGTAAATATTATGAGATCTGCAGAATTGTAGTATGTGGTAACGACTATATCTCGGAATATATTAAAGATTTATAAATGAAAATCGGTGTGCTACACAAAGTAATTACTGTACATTTTCGGGGCAAACATGGAGATTATTCTGTAATACTTCAGTATTTTTTGAAGGGAGGTATATAATGGAAAATATAGGAATTAGTGTCATTTAAAAAAATGCTTTATTTCGATTGAAATGGGAATAAAAGTGTCTCATCACTAGTAAATGATAGAGTAATAGGAGTAAGAACAGAGAGATAAGACGCGGAAGGGGATATTCCTCGTGATATTTGACAAAGTGTAGACAGTGTAAATATTATGAGATCTGCAGAATTGTAGTATGTGGTAACGACTATATCTCGGAATATATTAAAGATTTATAAATGAAAATTGGTGTGCTACACTAAAGTATTACTGTACATTTTCGGGGCAAACATGGAGATTATTGCTGTAATACTTCAGTATTTTTTGAAGGGAGGTATATAATGGAAAATATAGGAATTAGTGTCATTTAAATAAATGCTTTATTTCGATTGAAATGGGAATAAAAGCGTCTCATCACTATAAAATGATAGAGTAATAGGACTAAGAACAGAGAGATAAGCCGCGGAAGTGGATATTCCTCGTGATATTTGACAAAGAGTAGACAGATAAAATATTATGAGATCTGCAGAATTGTAGTATGTGGTAACGACTATATCTCGGAATATATTAAAGATTTATAAATGAAAATTGGTGTGCTACACTAAGGTATTACTGTACATTTTGTGGGCAAACATCGAGATTATTGCTGTAATACTTCAGTATTTTTTGAAGGGAGGTATATAATGGAAAATATAGGAATTAGTGTCATTTAAATAAATGCTTTATTTCGATTGAAATGGGAATAAAAGCGTCTCATCACTAGTAAATGATAGAGTAATAGGACTAAGAACAGAGAGATAAGCCGCGGAAGGGGATATTCCTCGTGATATTTGACAAAGAGTAGACAGTGTAAATATTATGAGATCTGCAGAATTGTAGTATGTGGTAACGACTATATCTCGGAATATATTAAAGATTTATAAATGAAAATTGGTGTGCTACGCTAAGGTATTACTGTACATTTTCGGGGCAAACATGGAGATTTTTGCTGTAATACTTCAGTATTTTTTGAAGGGAGGTATATTATGGAAAATATAGGAATTAGTGTCATTTAAAAAAATGCTTTATTTCGATTGAAATGGGAATAAAAGTGTCTCATCACTAGTAAATGATAGAGTAATAGGAGTAAGAACAAAGAGATAAGCCGCGGAAGGGGATATTCCTCGTGATATTTGACAAAGAGTAGACAGTGTAAATATTATGAAATCTGCAGAATTGTAGTATGTGGTAACGAATATATCTCGGAATATATTAAAAGAATTTTAAATGAAAATTGGTGTGCTACACTAAGGTATTACTGTACACCTTTGGTGCAAACATGGAGATTATTGCTGTAATACTTCAGTATTTTTGGAGAGGGAGGTATACAATGGAAAATATAGGAATTAGTGTCATTTAAATAAATGCTTTATTTCGATTGAAATTGGATTAAAACCATCTGATCAATAGTAAATGATAGAGTAATCGGAGTAAGAACAGAGATATTAGCCGCGGAAGGGGATTTTCCTCGTGATATTTGAAAAAGTGTAGACAGTGTAAATATTATGAAATCTGCAGAATTGTAGTATGTGGTAACGAATATATCTCGGAATAAATTAAAGATTTATAAATGAAAATTGGTGTGCTACACTAAGGTATTACTGTACATGTTTGGGGCAAACATGGAGATTATTGCTGTAATACTTCAGTATATTTTGAAGGGAGGTATACAATAGAAAATATAGGAATTAATGTCATTTAAAAAATGCTTTATTTCGATTGAAATGGGAATAAAACCGTCTCATCGATAGTAAATGATAGATTAATAGGTGTAAGTACAGAGAGATAAGACGCGGAAGGGGTTATTCCTCGTGAAATTTGACGAAGAGGAGACAGTGTAAATATTATCAGATCTGCAGAATTGTAGTATGTGGTGACGACTATATCTCGGAATATATTAAAGATTTATAAATGAAAATTGGTGTGCTACACTAAGGTATTACTGTACATTTTCGGGGCAAACATGGAGATTATTCTGTAATACTTCAGTATTTTTCGAAGGGAGGTATATAATGGAAAATATAGGAATTAGTGTAATTTAAAAAAATGCTTTATTTCGATTGAAATGGGAAAAAAAGTGTCTCATCACTAAAAAATGATAGAGTAATAGGACTAAGAACAGAGAGATAAGCCGCGGAAGGGGATATTCCTCGTGATATTTGACAAAGAATAGACAGTGTAAATATTATGAGATCTGCAGAATTGTAGTATGTGGTAACGACTATATCTCGGAATATATTAAAGATTTATAAATGAAAATTGGTGTGCTACACTAAGGTATTACTGTACATTTTCGGGGCAAACATGGAGATTATTCTGTAATACTTCAGTATTTTTTGAAGGGAGGTATATAATGGAAAATATAGGAATTAGTGTCATTTAAAAAAATGCTTTATTTCGATTGAAATGGGAATAAAAGTGTCTCATCACTAGTAAATGATAGAGTAATAGGAGTAAGAACAGAGGGATAAGACGCGGAAGGGGATATTCCTCGTGATATTTGACAAAGAGTAGACAGTGTAAATATTATGAGATCTGCAGAATTGTAGTATGTGGTAACGACTATATCTCGGAATATATTAAAGATTTATAAATGAAAGTCGGTGTGCTACACTAAGTAATTACTGTACATTTTCGGGGCAAACATGGAGATTATTCTGTAATACTTCAGTAGTTTTTGAAGGGAGGTATATAATGGAAAATGTAGGAATTAGTGTCATTTAAAAAAATGCTTTATTTCGATTGAAATGGGAATAAAAGTGTCTCATCACTAGTAAATGATAGAGTAATAGGAGTAAGAACAGAGAGATAAGACGCGGAAGGGGATATTCCTCGTGATATTTGACAAAGTGTAGACAGTGTAAATATTATGAGATCTGCAGAATTGTAGTATGTGGTAACGACTATATCTCGGAATATATTAAAGATTTATAAATGAAAATTGGTGTGCTACACTAAGGTATTACTGTACATTTTCGGGGCAAACATGGAGATTATTGCTGTAATACTTCAGTATTTTTTGAAGGGAGGTATATAATGGAAAATATAGGAATTAGTGTCATTTAAATAAATGCTTTATTTCGATTGAAATGGGAATAAAAGCGTCTCATCACTAGTAAATGATAGAGTAATAGGACTAAGAACAGAGAGATAAGCCGCGGAAGGGGATATTCCTCGTGATATTTGACAAAGAGTAGACAGATAAAATATTATGAGATCTGCAGAATTGTAGTATGTGGTAACGACTATATCTCGGAATATATTAAAGATTTATAAATGAAAATTGGTGTGCTACACTAAGGTATTACTGTACATTTTGTGGGCAAACATCGAGATTATTGCTGTAATACTTCAGTATTTTTTGAAGGGAGGTATATAATGGAAAATGTAGGAATTAGTGTCATTTAAAAAAATGCTTTATTTCGATTGAAATGGGAATAAAAGTGTCTCATCACTAGTAAATGATAGAGTAATAGGAGTAAGAACAGAGAGATAAGACGCGGAAGGGGATATTCCTCGTGATATTTGACAAAGTGTAGACAGTGTAAATATTATGAGATCTGCAGAATTGTAGTATGTGGTAACGACTATATCTCGGAATATATTAAAGATTTATAAATGAAAATTGGTGTGCTACACTAAGGTATTACTGTACATATTCGGGGCAAACATGGAGATTATTGCTGTAATACTTCAGTATTTTTTGAAGGGAGGTATATAATGGAAAATATAGGAATTAGTGTCATTTAAATAAATGCTTTATTTCGATTGAAATGGGAATAAAAGCGTCTCATCACTAGTAAATGATAGAGTAATAGGACTAAAAACAGAGAGATAAGCCGCGGAAGGGGATATTCCTCGTGATATTTGACAAAGAGTAGACAGATAAAATATTATGAGATCTGCAGAATTGTAGTATGTGGTAACGACTATATCTCGGAATATATTAAAGATTTATAAATGAAAATTGGTGTGCTACACTAAGGTATTACTGTACATTTTGTGGGCAAACATCGAGATTATTGCTGTAATACTTCAGTATTTTTTGAAGGGAGGTATATATTGGAAAATATAGGAATTAGTGTCATTTAAATAAATGCTTTATTTCGATTGAAATGGGAATAAAAGCGTCTCATCACTAGTAAAGATAGAGTAATAGGACTAAGAACAGAGAGATAAGCCGCGGAAGGGGATATTCCTCGTGATATTTGACAAAGAGTAGACAGTGTAAATATTATGAGATCTGCAGAATTGTAGTATGTGGTAACGACTATATCTCGGAATATATTAAAGATTTATAAATGAAAATTGGTGTGCTACGCTAAGGTATTACTGTACATTTTCGGGGCAAACATGGAGATTTTTGCTGTAATACTTCAGTATTTTTTGAAGGGAGGTATATTATGGAAAATATAGGAATTAGTGTCATTTAAAAAAATGCTTTATTTCGATTGAAATGGGAATAAAAGTGTCTCATCACTAGTAAATGATAGAGTAATAGGAGTAAGAACAGAGAGATAAGCCGCGGAAGGGGATATTCCTCGTGATATTTGACAAAGAGTAGACAGTGTAAATATTATGAAATCTGCAGAATTGTAGTATGTGGTAACGAATATATCTCGGAATATATTAAAAGAATTTTAAATGAAAATTGGTGTGCTACACTAAGGTATTACTGTACACCTTTGGTGCAAACATGGAGATTATTGCTGTAATACTTCAGTATTTATGGAGAGGGAGGTATACAATGGAAAATATAGGAATTAGTGTCATTTAAATAAATGCTTTATTTCGATTGAAATTGGATTAAAACCATCTGATCAATAGTAAATGATAGAGTAATAGGAGTAAGAACAGAGATATTAGCCGCGGAAGGGGATATTCCTCGTGATATTTGAAAAAGAGTAGACAGTGTAAATATTATGAAATCTGCAGAATTGTAGTATGTGGTAACGAATATATCTCGGAATAAATTAAAGATTTATAAATGAAAATTGGTGTGCTACACTAAGGTATTACTGTACATGTTTGGGGCAAACATGGAGATTATTGCTGTAATACTTCAGTATATTTTGAAAGGAGGTATACAATAGAAAATATAGGAATTAATGTCATTTAAAAAATGCTTTATTTCGATTGAAATGGGAATAAAACCGACTCATCGATAGTAAATGATAGATTAATAGGTGTAAGTACAGAGAGATAAGACGCGGAAGGGGTTATTCCTCGTGAAATTTGACGAAGAGGAGACAGTGTAAATATTATCAGATCTGCAGAATTGTAGTATGTTGTAACGACTATATCTCGTAGTATATTAAATATTTAAAAATGAAAATTGGTGTGCTACACTAAGGTATTACTGTTCACCTTTGGTGCAAAAATGGAGATTATTGCTGTAATACTTCAGTATTTTTGGAGAGGGAGGTATACAATGGAAAATATAGGAATTAGTGTCATTTAAATAAATGCTTTATTTTGATTGAAATGGGAATAAAACCGTCTCATCACTAGTAAATGATAGAGTAATAGGAGTAAGAACAGAGAGATAAGCCGCGGAAGGGGATATTCCTCGTGATATTTGACAAAGAGTAGACAGTGTAAATATTATGAAATCTGCAGAATTGTAGTATGTGGTAACGATTATATCTCGGAATATATTAAAGAATTATAAATGAAAATTGGTGTGCTACACTAAGGTATTACTGTACACCTTTGGTGCAAACATGGAAATTATTGCTGTAATACTTCAGTATTTTTGGAGAGGGAGGTATACAATGGAAAATATAGGAATTAGTGTCATTTAAATAAATGCTTTATTTTGATTGAAATTAGATTAAAACCGTCTGATCACTAGTAAATGATAGAGTAATAGGAGTAAGAACAGAGAGATAAGCCGCGGAAGGGGATATTCCTCGTGATATTTGACAAAGAGTAGACAGTGTAAATATTATGAAATCTGCAGAATTGTAGTATTTGGTAACGATTATATCTCGGAATATATTAAAGAATTATAATTGAAAATTGTTGTGCTACGCTAAGGTATTACTGTACACCTTTGGTTCAAACATGGAAATTATTGCTGTAATACTTTAGTATTTTTGGAGAGGGAGGTATACAATGGAAAATATAGGAATTAGTGTCATTTAAATAAATGCTTTATTTTGATTGAAATTAGATTAAAACCGTCTGATCACTAGTAAATGATAGAGTAATAGGAGTAAGAACAGAGAGATAAGCCGCGGAAGGGGATATTCCTCGTGATATTTGACAAAGAGTAGACAGTGTAAATATTATGAAATCTGCAGAATTGTAGTATTTGGTAACGATTATATCTCGGAATATATTAAGAAATTATAAATGAAAATTGGTGTGCTACACTAAGGTATTACTGTACACCTTTGGTGCAAACATGGAGATTATTGCTGTAATACTTCAGTATTTTTGGAGAGGGAGGTATACAATGGAAAATATAGGAATTAGTGTCATTTAAATAAATGCTTTATTTCGATTGAAATGGGAATAAAACCGTCTCATCACTAGTAAATGATAGAGTAATAGGAGTAAGAACAGAGAGATAAGCCGCGGAAGGGGATATTCCTCGTGATATTTGACAAAGAGTAGACAGTGTAAATATAATGAAATCTGCAGAATTGTAGTATGTGGTAACGATTATATCTCGGAATATATTAAAGAATTTTAAATGAAAATTGGTGTGCTACACTAAGGTATTACTGTACACCTTTGGTGCAAACATGGAGATTATTGCTGTAATACTTCAGTATTTTTGGAGAGGGAGGTATACAATGGAAAATATAGGAATTAGTGTCATTTAAATAAATGCTTTATTTCGATTGAAATGGGAATAAAACCGTCTCATCACTAGTAAATGATAGAGTAATAGGAGTAAGAACAGAGAGATAAGCCGCGGAAGGGGATATTCCTCGTGAAATTTGACAAAGAGTAGACAGTGATAAATATTATGAAATCTGCAGAATTGTAGTATGTGGTAACGATTATATCTCGGAATATATTAAAGAATTATAAATGAAAATTGGTGTGCTACACTAAGATTTTACTGTACACCTTTGGTGCAAACATGGAGATTATTGCTGTAATACTTCAGTATTTTTGGAGAGGGAGGTATACAATGGAAAATATTGGAATTAGTGTCATTTAAATAAATGCTTTATTTCGATTAAAATGGGAATAAAACCGTCTAATCACTAGTAAATGATAGAGTAATAGGAGTAAGAACAGAGAGATAAGCCGCGGAAGGGGATATTCCTCGTGAAATTTGACAAAGAGTAGACAGTGTAAATATTATCAGATCTGCAGAATTGTAGTATGTGGTAACGACTATATCTCGGAATATATTAAAGAATTATAAATGAAAATTGGTGTGCTACACTAAGGTATTACTGTACACCTTTGGTGCAAACATGGAGATTATTGCTGTAATACTTCAGTATTTTTGGAGAGGGAGGTATACAATGGAAAATATTGGAATTAGTGTCATTTAAATAAATGCTTTATTTCGATTGAAATGGGAATAAAACCGTCTCATCACTAGTAAATGATAGAGTAATAGGAGTAAGAACAGAGAGATAAGCCGCGGAAGGTGATATTCCTCGTGAAATTTTACGAAGAGTAGACAGTGTAAATATTATGAAATCTGCAGAATTGTAGTATGTGGTAACGATTATATCTCGGAATATATTAAGAAATTATAAATGAAAATTGGTGTGCTACACTAAGGTATTACTGTACACCTTTGGTGCAAACATGGAGATTATTGCTGTAATACTTCAGTATTTTTGGAGAGGGAGGTATACAATGGAAAATATAGGAATTAGTGTCATTTAAATAAATGCTTTATTTCGATTGAAATGGGAATAAAACCGTCTCATCACTAGTAAATGATAGAGTAATAGGAGTAAGAACAGAGAGATAAGCCGCGGAAGGGGATATTCCTCGTGATATTTGACAAAGAGTAGACAGTGTAAATATTATGAAATCTGCAGAATTGTAGTATGTGGTAACGATTATATCTCGGAATATATTAAAGAATTATAAATGAAAATTGGTGTGCTACACTAAGGTATTACTGTACACCTTTGGTGCAAACATGGAGATTATTGCTGTAATACTTCAGTATTTTTGGAGAGGGAAGTATACAATGGAAAATATAGGAATTAGTGTCATTTAAATAAATGCTTTATTTCGATTGAAATGGGAATAAAACCGTCTCATCACTAGTAAATGATAGAGTAATAGGAGTAAGAACAGAGAGATAAGCCGCGGAAGGGGATATTCCTCGTGATATTTGACAAAGAGTAGACAGTGTAAATATTATGAAATCTGCAGAATTGTAGTATGTGGTAACGATTATATCTCGGAATATATTAAAGAATTATAAATGAAAATTGGTGTGCTACACTAAGGTATTACTGTACACCTTTGGTGCAAACATGGAGATTATTGCTGTAATACTTCAGTATTTTTGGAGAGGGAGGTATACAATGGAAAATATTGGAATTAGTGTCATTTAAATAAATGCTTTATTTCGAATAAAATGGGAATAAAACCGTCTAATCCATAGTAAATGATAGAGTAATAGGAGTAAGAACAGAGAGATAAGCCGCGGAAGGGGATATTCCTCGTGAAATTTGACAAAGAGTAGACAGTGTAAATATTATCAGATCTGCAGAATTGTAGTATGTGGTAACGACTATATCTCGGAATATATTAAAGAATTATAAATGAAAATTGGTGTGCTACACTAAGGTATTACTGTACACCTTTGGTGCAAACATGGAGATTATTGCTGTAATACTTCAGTATTTTTGGAGAGGGAGGTATACAATGGAAAATATTGGAATTAGTGTCATTTAAATAAATGCTTTATTTCGATTGAAATGGGAATAAAAGTGTCTCATCACTAGTAAATGATAGAGTAATAAGAGTAAGAACAGAGAGATAAGCCGCGGAAGGTGATATTCCTCGTGAAATTTTACGAAGAGTAGACAGTGTAAATATTATGAAATCTGCAGAATTGTAGTATGTGGTAACGACTATATCTCGGAATATATTAAAGAATTATAAATGAAAATTGGTGTGCTACACTAAGGTATTACTGTACACCTTTGGTGCAAACATCGAGATTATTGCTGTAATACTTCAGTATTTTTGGAGAGGGAGGTATACAATGGAAAATATAGGAATTAGTGTCATTTAAATAAATGCTTTATTTCGATTGAAATGGGAATAAAACCGTCTAATCACTAGTAAATGATAGAGTAATAGGAGTAAGAACAGAGAGATAAGCCGCGGAAGGTGATATTCGTCGTGAAATTTTACGAAGAGTAGACAGTGTAAATATTATGAAATCTGCAGAATTGTAGTATGTGGTAACGATTATATCTCGGAATATATTAAAGAATTATAAATGAAAATTGGTGTGCTACACTAAGGTATTACTGTTCACCTTTGGTGCAAACATGAAGATTATTGCTGTAATACTTCAGTATTTTTGGAGAGGGAGGTTTACAATGGAAAATATAGGAATTAGTGTCATTTAAATAAATGATTTATTTCGATTGAAATGGGAATAAAAGTGTCTCATCACTAGTAAATGGTAGAGTAATAGGAGTAAGAACAGAGAGATAAGCCGCGGAAGGTGATATTCCTCGTGAAATTTTACGAAGAGTAGACAGTGTAAATATTATGAAATCTGCAGAATTGTAGTATGTGGTAACGATTATATCTCGGAATATATTAAAGAAATATAAATGAAAATTGGTGTGCTACACTAAGGTATTACTGTACACCTTTGGTGCAAACATGGAGATTATTGCTGTAATACTTCAGTATTTTTGGAGAGGGAGGTATACAATGGAAAATATAGGAATTAGTGTCATTTAAATAAATGCTTTATTTCGATTGAAATGGGAATAAAACCGTCTCATCACTAGTAAATGATAGAGTAATAGGAGTAAGAACAGAGAGATAAGCCGCGGAAGGGGATATTCCTCGTGATATTTGACAAAGAGTAGACAGTGTAAATATTATGAAATCTGCAGAATTGTAGTATGTGGTAACGATTATATCTCGGAATATATTAAAGAATTATAAATGAAAATTGGTGTGCTACACTAAGGTATTACTGTACACCTTTGGTGCAAACATGGAGATTATTGCTGTAATACTTCAGTATTTTTCGAGAGGGAGGTATACAATGGAAAACATAGGAATTAGTGTCATTTAAATAAATGCTTTATTTCGATTGAAATGGGAACAAAACCGTCTCATCACTAGTAAATGATAGAGTAATAGGAGTAAGAACAGAGAGATAAGCCGCGGAAAGAGATATTCCTCGTGATATTTGACAAAGAGTAGACAGTGTAAATATTATGAAATCTGCAGAATTGTAGTATGTGGTAACGATTATATCTCGGAATATATTAAAGATTTATAAATGAAAATTGGTGTGCTACACTAAGGTATTACTGTACACCTTTGGTGCAAACATGGAGATTATTGCTGTAATAATTTAGTATTTTTGGAGAGGGAGGTATACAATGGAAAATATAGGAATTAGTGTCATTTAAATAAATGCTTTATTTCGATTGAAATGGGAATAAAAGTGTCTCATCACTAGTAAATGATAGAGTAATAGGAGTAAGAACAGAGAGATAAGCCGCGGAAGGTGATATTCCTCGTGAAATTTTACGAAGTGTAGACAGTGTAAATATTATCAGATCTGCAGAATTGTAGTATGTGGTAACGACTATATCTCGGAATATATTAAAGAATGATAAATGAAAATTGGTGTGCTACACTAAGGTATTACTGTTCACCTTTGGTGCAAACATGAAGATTATTGCTGTAATACTTCAGTATTTTTGGAGAGGGAGGTATATAATGGAAAATATAGGAATTAGTGTCATTTAAATAAATGCTTTATTTCGATTGAAATGGGAATAAAAGCGTCTCATCACTAGTAAATGATAGAGTAATAGGAGTAAGAACAGAGAGATAAGCCGCGGAAGGGGATATTCCTCGTGATATTTGACAAAGAGTAGACAGTGTAAATATTATGAAATCTGCAGAATTGTAGTATGTGGTAACGATTATATCTCGGAATATATTAAAGAATTATAAATGAAAATTGGTGTGCTACACTAAGGTATTACTGTTCACCTTTGGTGCAAACATGAAGATTATTGCTGTAATACTTCAGTATTTTAGGAGAGGGAGGTTTACAATGGAAAATATAGGAATTAGTGTCATTTAAATAAATGATTTATTTCGATTGAAATGGGAATAAAAGTGTCTCATCACTACTAAATGGTAGAGTAATAGGAGTAAGAACAGAGAGATAAGCCGCGGAAGGGGATATTCCTCGTGATATTTGACAAAGAGTAGACAGTGTAAATATTATGAAATCTGCAGAATTGTAGTATGTGGTAACGATTATATCTCGGAATATATTAAAGAATTATAAATGAAAATTGGTGTGCTACACTATGGTATTACTGTACACTTTTGGTGCAACAATGGAGATTATTGCTGTAATACTTCAGTATTTTTGGAGAGGGAGGTATACAATGGAAAATATAGGAATTAGTGTCATTTAAATAAATGCTTTATTTCGATTGAAATGGGAATAAAACCGTCTCATCACTAGTAAATGATAGAGTAATAGGACTAAGAACGGAGAGATAAGCCGCGGAAGGGGATATTCCTCGTGATATTTGACAAAGAGTAGACAGTGTATATATTATGAAATCTGCAGAATTGTAGTATGTGGTAACGACTATATCTCGGAATATATTAAAGAATTATAAATGAAAATTGGTGTGCTACACTATGGTATTACTGTACACCTTTGGTGCAAACATGGAGATTATTGCTGTAATACTTCAGTATTTTTGGAGAGGGAGGTATACAATGGAAAATATAGGAATTAGTGTCATTTAAATAAATGCTTTATTTCGATTGAAATGGGAATAAAATGTCTCATCACTAGTAAATGATAGAGTAATAGGAGTAAGAACAGAGAGATATGCCGCGGAAGGGGATATTCCTCGTGATATTTGACAAAGAGTAGACAGTGTAAATATTATGAAATCTGCAGAATTGTAGTATGTGGTAACGATTATATCTCGGAATATATTAAAGAATTATAAATGAAAATTGGTGTGCTACACTAAGGTATTACTGTTCACCTTTGGTGCAAACATGAAGATTATTGCTGTAATACTTCAGTATTTTTGGAGAGGGAGGTATACAATGGAAAATATTGGAATTAGTGTCATTTAAATAAATGCTTTATTTCGATTGAAATGGGAATAAAATGTCTCATCACTAGTAAATGATAGAGTAATAGGAGTAAGAACAGAGAGATATGCCGCGGAAGGGGATATTCCTCGTGATATTTGACAAAGAGTAGACAGTGTAAATATTATGAAATCTGCAGAATTGTAGTATGTGGTAACGATTATATCTCGGAATATATTAAAGAATTATAAATGAAAATTGGTGTGTTACACTATGGTATTACTGTACACCTTTGGTGCAAACATGGAGATTATTGCTGTAATACTTCAGTATTTTTGGAGAGGGAGGTATACAAAGGAAAATATTGGAATTAGTGTCATTTAAATAAATGCTTTATTTCGATTGAAATGGGAATAAAATGTCTCATCACTAGTAAATGATAGAGTAATAGGAGTAAGAACAGAGAGATATGCCGCGGAAGGGGATATTCCTCGTGATATTTGACAAAGAGTAGACAGTGTAAATATTATGAAATCTGCAGAATTGTAGTATGTGGTAACGATTATATCTCGGAATATATTAAAGAATTATAAATGAAAATTGGTGTGCTACACTAAGGTATTACTGTTCACCTTTGGTGCAAACATGAAGATTATTGCTGTAATACTTCAGTATTTTTGGAGAGGGAGGTATACAATGGAAAATATAGGAATTAGTGTCATTTAAATAAATGCTTTATTTCGATTGAAATGGGAATAAAACCGTCTCATCACTAGTAAATGATAGAGTAATAGGAGTAAGAACGGAGAGATAAGCCGCGGAAGGGGATATTCCTCGTGATATTTGACAAAGAGTAGACAGTGTAAATATTATGAAATCTGCAGAATTGTAGTATGTGGTAACGATTATATCTCGGAATATATAAAAGAATTATAAATGAAAATTGGTGTGCTACACTATGGTATTACTGTACACCTTTGGTGCAAACATGGAGATTATTGCTGTAATACTTCAGTATTTTTGGAGAGGGAGGTATACAATGGAAAATATTGGAATTAGTGTCATTTAAATAAATGCTTTATTTCGATTGAAATGGGAATAAAATGTCTCATCACTAGTAAATGATAGAGTAATAGGAGTAAGAACAGAGAGATAAGCCGCGGAAGGGGATATTCCTCGTGATATTTGACAAAGAGTAGACAGTGTAAATATTATGAAATCTGCAGAATTGTAGTATGTGGTAACGATTATATCTCGGAATATATTAAAGAATTATAAATGAAAATTGGTGTGATACACTAAGGTATTACTGCACATTTTCGGGGCAAACATGGAGATTATTGCTGTAATACTTCAGTATTTTTTGAAGGGAGGTATACAATGGAAAATATAGGAATTAGTGTCATTTAAAAAAATGCTTTATTTCGATTGAAATGGGAATAAAAGTGTCTCATCACTAGTAAATGATAGAGTAATAGGAGTAAGAACAGAGAGATAAGCCGCGGAAGGGGATATTCCTCGTGATATTTGACAAAGAGTAGACAGATAAAATATTATGAGATCTGCAGAATTGTAGTATGTGGTAACGACTATATCTCGGAATATATTAAAGATTTATAAATGAAAATTGGTGTGCTACACTAAGGTATTACTGTTCATTTTCGGGGCAAACATGGAGATTATTGCTGTAATACTTCAGTATTTTTGGAGAGGGAGGTATACAATGGAAAATATAGGAATTAGTGTCATTTAAATAAATGCTTTATTTCGATTGAAATGGGAATAAAAGTGTCTCATCACTAGTAAATGATAGAGTAATAGGAGTAAGAACAGAGAGATAAGCCGCGGAAGGGGATATTCCTCGTGATATTTGACAAAGAGTAGACATTGTAAATATTATGAAATCTACAGAATTGTAGTATGTGGTAACGACTATATCTCGGAATATATTAAAGATTTATAAATGAAAATTGGTGTGCTACACTAAGGTATTACTGTACATTTTCGGGGCAAACATGGAGATTATTGCTGTAATACTTCAGTATTTTTGGAGAGGGAGGTATACAATGGAAAATATAGGAATTAGTGTCATTTAAATAAATGCTTTATTTCGATTGAAATAGGAATAAAAGTGTCTCATCACTAGTAAATCATAGAGTAATAGGAGTAAGAACAGAGAGATAAGCCGCGGAAGGGGATATTCCTCGTGATATTTGACAAAGAGTAGACAGTGTAAATATTATGAAATCTACAGAATTGTAGTATGTGGTAACGACTATATCTCGGAATATATTAAAGATTTATAAATGAAAATTGGTGTGCTACACTAAGGTATTACTGTACATTTTCGGGGCAAACATGGAGATTATTGCTGTAATACTTCAGTATTTTTGGAGAGAGAGGTATACAATGGAAAATATTGGAATAAGTGTCATTTAAATAAATGCTTTATTTCGATTGAAATGGGAATAAAATGTCTCATCACTAGTAAATGATAGAGTAATAGGAGTAAGAACAGAGAGATAAGCCGCGGAAGGGGATATTCCTCGTGATATTTGACAAAGAGTAGACAGTGTAAATATTATGAAATCTGCAGAATTGTAGTATGTGGTAACGATTATATCTCGGAATATATTAAAGAATTATAAATGAAAATTGGTGTGATACACTATGGTATTACTCTACACCTTTGGTGCAAACATGGAGATTATTGCTGTAATACTTCAGTATTTTTGGAGAGGGAGGTATACAATGGAAAATATTGGAATTAGTGTCATTTAAATAAATGCTTTATTTCGATTGAAATGGGAATTAAAGTGTCTCATCACTAGTAAATGATAGAGTAATAGGAGTAAGAACAGAGAGATAAGCCGCGTAAGGGGATATTCCTCGTGATATTTGACAAAGAGTAGACAGTGTAAATATTATGAAATCTGCAGAATTGTAGTATGTGGTAACGATTATATCTCGGAATATATTAAAGAATTATAAATGAAAATTAGTGTGCTACACTATGGTATTACTGTACACTTTTGGTGCAAACATGGAGATTATTGCTGTAATACTTCAGTATTTTTGGAGAGGGAGGTATACAATGGAAAATATAGGAATTAGTGTCATTTAAATAAATGCTTTATTTCGATTGAAATGGGAATAAAACCGTCTCATCACTAGTAAATGATAGAGTAATAGGAGTAAGAACGGAGAGATAAGCCGCGGAAGGGGATATTCCTCGTGATATTTGACAAAGAGTAGACAGTGTAAATATTATGAAATCTGCAGAATTGTAGTATGTGGTAACGATTATATCTCGGAATATATTAAAGAATTATAAATGAAAATTGGTGTGCTACACTATGGTAATACTGTACACCTTTGGTGCAAACATGGAGATTATTGCTGTAATACTTCAGTATTTTTGGAGAGGGAGGTATACAATGGAAAATATTGGAATTAGTGTCATTTAAATAAATGCTTTATTTCGATTGAAATGGGAATAAAATGTCTCATCACTAGTAAATGATAGAGTAATAGGAGTAAGAACAGAGAGATAAGCCGCGGAAGGGGATATTCCTCGTGATATTTGACAAAGAGTAGACAGTGTAAATATTATGAAATCTGCAGAATTGTAGTATGTGGTAACGATTATATCTCGGAATATATTAAAGAATTATAAATGAAAATTGGTGTGATACACTATGGTATTACTGTACACCTTTGGTGCAAACATGGAGATTATTGCTGTTATACTTCAGTATTTTTGGAGAGGGAGGTATACAATGGAAAATATTGGAATTAGTGTCATTTAAATAAATGCTTTATTTCGATTGAAATGGGAATAAAAGTGTCTCATCACTAGTGAATGATAGAGTAATAGGAGTAAGAACAGAGAGATAAGCCGCGTAAGGGGATATTCCTCGTGATATTTGACAAAGAGTAGACAGTGTAAATATTATGAAATCTGCAGAATTGTAGTATGTGGTAACGATTATATCTCGGAATATATTAAAGAATTATAAATGAAAATTGGTGTGCTACACTAAGGTATTACTGTACACCTTTGGTGCAAACATGGAGATTATTGCTGTAATACTTCAGTATTTTTGGAGAGGGAGGTGTACAATGGATAATATTTTAATTAGTGTCATTTAAATAAATGCTTTATTTCGATAAAAATGGGAATAAAAACGTCTCATCACTAGTAAATGATAGAGTAATAGGAGAAAGAACAGAGAGATAAGACGCGGAAATGGTTATTCCTCGTGAAATTTTACGAAGAGTAGACAGTGTAAATATTATGAAATCTGCAGAATTGTAGTATGTGGTAACGATTATATCTCGGAATATTTTAAAGAATTATAAATGAAAATTGGTGTGCTACACTAAGGTATTACTGTACACCTTTGGTGCAAACATGGAGATTATTGCTGTAATACTTCAGTATTTTTGGAGAGGGAGGTGTACAATGGATAATATTTTAATTAGTGTCATTTAAATAAATGCTTTATTTCGATTAAAATGGGAATAAAACCGTCTCATCACTAGTAAATGATAGAGTAATAGGAGTTAGAACAGAGAGATAAGCCGCGGAAGGTGATATTCCTCGTGAAATTTTACGAAGAGTAGACAGTGTAAATATTATGAAATCTGCAGAATTGTAGTATGTGGTAACGATTATATCTCGGAATATATTAAAGAATTTTAAATGAAAATTGGTGTGCTACACTAAGGTATTACTGTACACCTTTGGTGCAAACATGGAGATTATTGCTGTAATACTTCAGTATTTTTGGAGAGGGAGGTGTACAATGGAAAATATTGGAATTAGTGTCATTTAAATAAATGCTTTATTTCGATTGAAATGGGAATAAAACCGTCTCATCACTAGTAAATGATAGAGTAATAGGAGTAAGAACAGAGAGATAAGACGCGGAAGCGGTTATTCCTCGTGAAATTTGACGAAGAGTAGACACATAAAATATTATCAGATCTACAGAATTGTAGTATGTGGTAACGAATATATCTCGGAATAAATTAAAGATTTATAAATGAAAATTGGTGTGCTACACTAAGGTATTACTGTACACCTTTGGTGCAAACATGGAGGTTATTGCTGTAATACTTCAGTATAATTTGAAGGGAGGTATACAATAGAAAATATAGGAATTAATGTCATTTAAAAAATGCTTTATTTCGATTGAAATGGGAATAAAACCGTCTCATCACTAGTAAATGATAGATTAATAGGAGTAAGTACAGAGAGATAAGACGCGGAAGGGGTTATTCCTCGTGAAATTTGACGAAGAGGAGACAGTGTAAATATTATCAGATCTGCAGAATTGTAGTATGTTGTAACGACTGTATCTCGTAGTATATTAAAGATTTAAAAATGAAAATTGGCGTGCTACACTAAGGTATTACTGTACACCTTTGGTGCAAACATGGAGATTATTGCTGTAATACTTCAGTATTTTTGGAGAGGGAGGTATACAATGGAAAATATAGGAATTAGTGTCATTTAAAAAAATGCTTTATTTCGATTGAAATGGGAATAAAAGTGTCTAATCACTAGTAAATGATAGATTAATAGGAGTAAGAACAGAGAGATAAGACGCGGAAGGGGTTATTCCTCGTAAAATTTTACGAAGAGTAGACAGTGTAAATATTGTCAAATCTGCAGAATTGTAGTATGTGGTAACGACCTTATCTCGGAATTTATTTAAGATAAGAAAATGAAAATTGGTGTGCTACACTAAAAAACTACTGTAAATCTTTGGTGCAAACATGGAAAATATTGCTGTAATACTTTAGTATTTTCGGAGCGGGAGGTATACAGTGGAAAATATAGGAATTAGTGTCATTTAAAAAAATGCTTTATTTCGATTGAAATTGGATTAAAACCGTCTCATCAATAGTAAATGATAGAGTATTAGGAGTAAGAACAGATAGATAAGCCGCAGAAGGGGTTATTCCTTGTGAAATTTGACGTAGAGTAGACAGTGTAAATATTATCAGATCGGCAGAATTGTACTTGAGGTAACGACTATATCTCGTAGTTTAATAAAGATTTATAAATGAAAATTGGTGTGCTACACTAAGGTATTACTGTACACCTTTGGTGCAAACATGGAGATTATTGCTGTAATACTTTAGTATTTTTGGAAGGGAGGTATACAATGGAAAATATAGGAATTAGTGTCATTTAAAAAAATGCTTTTTTTCGATTGAAATGGGAATAAAACCGTCTCATCACTAGTAAATGATAGAGTAATAGGAGTAAGAACAGAGAGATAAGCCGCGGAAGTGGTTATTCCTCTTGAAATTTGACGAAGGGTAGACTGTGTAAATATTATCAGATCTGCAGAATTGTAGTATGTGGTAACGACTATATCTCGGACTATATAAAAGATTTAAAAATGAAAATTGGTCAGCTACACTAATGTATTACTGTACACATTTGGTGCAAACATGGAGATTATTGCTGTAATACTTTAGTAATTTTGGAAGGGAGGTATACAATGGAAAGTATAGAAATTAGTGTCATGTAAAAAAATACTTTATTTAGATTGAAATGGAAATAAAAGCGTCTCATTACAAGTAAATGATAGAGTAATAGGAGTAAGAACAGAGAGAAAAGCCGCGGAAGGGGTTATTTCTCTTGAAATTTGACGAAGGGTAGACTGTGTAAATATTATCAGATCTGCAGAATAATAGTGTGTGGTAACGACTATATCTCGGAACATATTAAAAATTTATAAATGAAAATTGATGTGCTAAACTAAGGTATTACTGTACTCCATTTTTCCGTACATGGAGATTATTGCTGTAATACTTCAGTATTTTTGGAGAGGGAGGTATATAATGGAAAATATAGGAATTAGTGTCATTTAAAAAAATGCTTTATTTCGATTGAAATGGGAATAAAAGTGTCTCATCACTAGTAAATGATAGAGTAATAGGAGTAAGAACAGAGAGATAAGCCGCGGAAGGGGATATTCCTCGTGATATTTGACAAAGAGTACACAGTGTAAATATTATCAGATCTGCAGAATTGTAATATTTGGTAACAACTATATCTCGGAATATATTAAAATTGTATAAATGAAAATTAGTGTGCTACACTAATGTATTACTGTACACCTTTGGTGCAAACATGAAGATTATTGCTGTAATACTTCAGTATTTTTGGAGAGGGAGGTATACAATGGAAAATATAGGAATTAGTGTCATTTAAATAAATGCTTTATTTCGATTGAAATGGGAATAAAAGCGTCTCATCACTAGTAAATGATAGAGTAATAGGAGTAAGAACGGAGAGATAAGCCGCGGAAGGGGATATTCCTCGTGATATTTGACAAAGAGTAGACAGTGTAAATATTATGAAATCTGCAGAATTGTAGTATGTGGTAACGATTATATCTCGGAATATATTAAAGAATTATAAATGAAAATTGGTGTGATACACTAAGGTATTACTGTACATTTTCGGGGCAAACATGGAGATTATTGCTGTAATACTTCAGTATTTTTGGAGAGGGAGGTATACAATGGAAAATATAGGAATTAGTGTCATTTAAATAAATGCTTTATTTCGATTGAAATGGGAATAAAAGTGTCTCATCACTAGTAAATGATAGAGTAATAGGAGTAAGAACAGAGAGATAAGCCGCGGAAGGGGATATTCCTCGTGATATTTGACAAAGAGTAGACAGTGTAAATATTATGAAATCTGCAGAATTGTAGTATGTGGTAACGATTATATCTCGGAATATATTAAAGAATTATAAATGAAAATTGGTGTGCTACACTAATGTATTACTGTACACCTTTGGTGCAAACATGAAGATTATTGCTGTAATACTTCAGTATTTTTGGAGAGGGAGGTATACAATGGAAAATATAGGAATTAGTGTCATTTAAATAAATGCTTTATTTCGATTGAAATGGGAATAAAAGCGTCTCATCACTAGTAAATGATAGAGTAATAGGAGTAAGAACGGAGAGATAAGCCGCGGAAGGGGATATTCCTCGTGATATTTGACAATGAGTAGACAGTGTAAATATTATGAAATCTGCAGAATTGTAGTATGTGGTAACGATTATATCTCGGAATATATAAAAGAATTATAAATGAAAATTGGTGTGCTACACTATGGTATTACTGTACACCTTTGGTGCAAACATGGAGATTATTGGTATAATACTTCAGTATTTTTGGAGAGGGAGGTATACAATGGAAAATATTGGAATTAGTGTCATTTAAATAAATGCTTTTGTCATTATTAGTGTCATTTAAATAAATGCAGCCTGGTACGTGAAAAGCCGTTACCGTCGGTTAAAGCCGTCTTGTTAGTGCTGATCTCTTAGAACAACTCGGATGGGAATCACTGTCAGACCGTAGATTGAAAACAAGACTAAATCTATTATGTAAATTCAAGAGTAGTTTATTTTCCGACGAAGTTGATCATATTTTACGACCGCCAACGTACTATCCCACACAGCACACTCAAAATTTATACCGTATAAAAGTTGCTTAAATAGTATAGTATAAATTGTAAATAATATTCCGTCGATTATGTACGTAATATGTGAATAATATGCAATATATGCAAATATAATGCAAATATTATGCCATCGAAAACTGTAAATAATATTTGCATAATATATACATATTTTCAGAATATCTCGGAGAATGAAATCCCAGACAGCACATAAAATTTTGTATCTGTATCGACGGTGGACAAACAGGATACAAGAATTGCCATATGAAATGTTCGCAAGAGAATTTTATGAATATGCAAACTCTAGTTCTCGAGAGAATGAGCATCATGAGCATACATTTTAAGTTTACCCTTGCACATAACATGCAGAATTAAAACAACGTAATTAATGCGCGTACTTCTTTGCAAGAAGCCTAAATAACTTCAAGAGATATTAGTATTCGCTCGTACATAATTGGTACAGGATACTAGTATCTTGTCCTGACAGGTCTTGTTCACGGTGCCATGGTCCTTATATTAAATTTATTTTTTTTTTTATAGGGACCTTGCACGGTGCGATGGAACTATTTGCAGGCGCGGAGGCTCACTTTGGAGCGGTCACCGGCTCGTTCTCAGTTTGTTTACATGTGAGAGTTTGTGACTGTGCTTCCCAATACACTAGTCGGAAATCAGAAGTATTTACTTACATATCATTTTAAAACAGTTGCGTGAAGTACCCTACATTCGTATTTCTGGTAATTGTAGTGAAAATAGGTTTATTTTTACTCTGGTGGCATTATTTTTCATGCATCGTTATTTTATGTGTAGTTCTTTGTGTTGAAACTCATCATCCAAGACTTGTCATCATCCATCATAATCATCATAATCATGCGTAAAGTTTTTCTGGAGGATTTTCACTCATTAAGATAGCCAGATTAATTACCAACTAAGTTTTTTGGTGATAGATACGGATTTCATTACTCTTATCGAAGTCATTATTTGGCTAGAAGACTGTGATAGGGTTTTTTGAAAGGAGCAATGCCCACTTGTCGGCGGTTTTCAAGATTGTGGAGTTCTAAAAAAGAGAATTCTGGCAAAGAAAGGAATCTCATTGTGAAAGAAAGGTGAGTGGATTTAATTAGGTATGTTGAATATCAATTTCAATATCTATTTTGGAGGCTTGATGCAAGCATTTTAATGCTGGAGACATTAATGTGTTGTCTTTCAATTCGTGGATGTGCCTGAACACATTATATTAAGCTGATAATGAGAGAAACTAATAATTTCATATCTTTGTAGCATGAGAAAATTGTGATAATGATAAATGATCCAGTGATTTGTTTCAAATCGTTCTTAATTTGGCCAATGTTATTGTAATTCCAATTACTGTTGTCAGAGTTAACTTTAATATTATTTTCATGTAGGCGTCGTGTTTCAAAGTTATTCTCCCCCCGACGATGTGTAGTTCTCTCATTTAAAGATCTTTTATGTTCTTCTTATACCTATATTAATGTTTTTCGTTGGAAAAAGTTAATTTAACGCAATCCTCATTCATAATACAATTGCTAGACTAGATTTTTGCCGACACAATTCGAATTAAGGATTAATTGACACGATTAATTAATTAATTGGTAAGGATCCTTACTGGCTTTTCTTAACGCATAGGTACGCACTAAAGATACATTGTCTGTGTAATTTCGAATTCAGTGTTATTAGCATTTTTAATATGCATACAAAACGTTCCGAACTTACGTGTATTTCAGAAAAATGTGCACATGTGTGCACATTAATGTGCATCATTTCTTAAAATTATGCCAAAGTAATCGGCGAATGCCATAAAATGCCCACTACATTATTGTCTTAGGTAGGTATATAAATCTCGAGCCTCAAAATTATGCGATAACAAAAATATATTTAATCGCATAATATGCCATTCCGTTCTGTGCCAAATATATGCACAGAACGGAATGGCATATTATGTGTATAATATTTGAATATTTGATGAATAAACATGGAAGTTATGCGGATAATGTTGAATCACGAGTTCCTGTTTTTATCATAATGTAAATGTATTTTATGTTCTCTTTTTCAGCAGTAACCTTCAAAACCAACTGTCAATGGATGGAGCAATGAAGATGGAGCTATCTGGAAGATACCACTGATTTAATGTTGAAAAATGAATTACCACACTAATAAAAATAAATGCAAAAGAATTGACTTACAGTTTCCTCCTTTCTCCTCCTTGATTTTATATATTGGCGTTTTAACTTTAATATTTGCGTAAATTATATTTAAATTGCAAATTGTATTTGAATAATAATGCATATAAAATTAATGAATTGAATCAAATGCCTACTATATTAAAGAATATGAGTATTATGCACGTTATATATATATATATATATATATATATATTGAATGCGCAGGTATTATTGAATAATATGCACATTATATTCAAAATATATGCACAGTTAGTATTGATTATTATGCACATATTATTCTGGAGTTATGCGCATAATATGCCATTAAAGTCACCGCATAGATTCTGCATATATGTACATAAAATCGGTCTATATGGGGACATTAGCCCATTTCTATTCACAGTTTATGTACATATTATGCACATCTTATACCACTGCCATGGCATAATTTGTGCATAATATTTGAATATTATGTGCATATTATTCCCTTTGTGCTGTGTGGGATGGTAGATTAGATCATAAAAATAAAATAAGAGAGATAGACTGTAGAACAGATAGATTCAAAATGTCGTTTTTTCCGCGAGCGATAAGAGACTATAACGGCTGTGTGAGGACTTAGAGATAGATTAGTTGACTGGTAGTGTAGCTTACTAACTTATGTATTTCTTAAAGCATATGTTTACGGAGTTTTATGGTGTTTCTAACAGCATGTTTTGCATGTTCTAGCTTCATAGGCAGATTGCCCTCTTAAGTAGCATGTAGAATATTATGTGTCATCGTACATGTGTGGCGTGCATGTGGGGATTCTCTTGCATGCTGCATGATGGTTTTTAGTTAATGATGGAATTGGTTAGTATCCTTAATATTCATGACCGTGCGGTGTGCATGTGGCGGTACGCTTGCATGCTGCATTTTGGTGACTTGTCACCCCCTGCCAAACACCCTAGAGGTGGCTCGCAGGGTAATATGTAGATGTAGATGATTCTTTCATTTATCGAAAATTAGTGCGATCATGCATTCACGCACCTACTAGCAAGTGGAAATGCCTCGCTCAAATAGGCTTTCGCAGAAAAAAATGAGGATCTAATGCAGTGAGAAATATAAATAGAGGATAATTGGGTTGGGGGTAGCGCAACAACCTCCCAACAATTAATTCCTGGTGATTGAGAAAAATCGTAATCGAGAGGTTATCCGTACTCCCCAGACCCCTGGAGTGAAGCAATACACCCCTGTCCTAAGGGATGAAATGATTCACTATCAATTAGTCCTGAGAAAATATTGGAATAAAATAGCTACGTAATATTCCGCAGTGATTATAAGAAGACTTCAAGAGGATTTTCAGGTTCTCCGGCATCTTTCGACCAAAATTAACAGACTTGAATGCAGTGGCGTAGCCAGGTTTTGGGTCTAGGGACGAGGGGGGGCAGGACAGGACATTTTTAAGGGGGCACCGACTCATGAATTAACCAGTTTACTAAACAAATTTCAGTGATGCTATAAGGCAGATGAGTTTGCGCAACATAACATAATTGACATCGTATTACACATTTATTTACACGTACTTTGGACTTCGAAGGTGGAAACATTATAATAAGACAATGGCTCCCGAAGACAGGGCGGCGGTGGGAGTATCCGCCCCCCCCTCCCCCCCTGCCCACGCTACTGATTGAATGCCGGCGTAGCTGTCTCCCACAAGGTGAACCAACGCGAAAGAAACCCAAAAACCCTTGAACCATCTTCAGGTCAATAAAAAATGACTAACGAAAGCACGTCAGTAGATAGACGTACAGTCAGTCATACTCAGGTTGACCGACGGACCCGGGACTACCTGAGGCCACCCCTATAATCCCTCGCCACGTCCGCTGGGGCTGTCCGCTGCCTAGGTGATGAGTCACCTACTGGCTGTGTTTATATAATGGTACACTTTCTTAACAGAATAATAATTTAACATTTTTACAACTATATTGGAAATCTACTAAAAAAGTTATGAAAAATGATACCAAATTGGACCTAGGTATTACAAGATTTCATCTGATTATGACAATGTTTATAAACAAACAAATCTGGTAACAATTCTGGTTCTGGGTGACTCATAATATTTCTGAAAGTAGGGGATGTGAGTCATTTAGTAAAACTGCAATGTGTGTAATATATACTTACGATAATAATGACTTATAATTAGCCACGCAGGAGGATACAGAGGTTGGATAAAATCACCACCATTGATTTTTGAATAAAAAAAGACCGTCGATTTCCACGAGGAGATGAACCACGAAGTTTTTGAAGGATGGTTTTTTGAGGTGTTATTAAAATCAATCCCAGCCGGTTCTACAATAGTTATGGACAATGCCCCCTATCATTCCCGGGTGGATAATCAAGCACCAACGACATCGTCAAGAAAAGGAGAATACGTTGACTGGTTGCGTCTGCTTGGAATTCCATTTTCGCCAGATATGCGCAAGCCTGAGCTCTACAATCTTGTAATACCTAGGTCCAATTTGGTATCGTTTTTCATAACTTTAGTAGATTTCAAATATAATTGTTAAAATGTTAAATTATTATTCTGTTAAGAAAGTGTACCATTGTATAAACCCAGCCAGTAGGTGACTCATCACCTAGGCAGCGGACAGCCCCGGCGGACGTGGCGAGGGATTATAGGGGTGGCCTCAGGTAGTCCCGGGTCCATCGGCCAACCTGAGTTTGACTGTAATTATTACGCACACCCTATTGCATAAATTACCTACACAGAGTGGAAGGAGGTACGATTCGGAAGAAAGACAAAGGGATTTCAATTACGGAATGCTTCAAGTTGATTGTTTAGGAAGACGAGCATTCACTCTGGTCATATGAGCCAAATGAGTCTGGTGAGTGCGACCTCAGGGATCTCAGGGTGAGTGAATCCACCAATGTCCTCTTGTGTTTGCGTCATAGGAGGTAAGTAGCGCAAGGGGAACGACCATTTGGGGGGGATAGAGAAGGGGAGGGTGGATACATCTCATCTGCCATTGGCCCTTACGGCAGAGGCTGCTCTACCAACTGCCACCACTGTCATCCATTCGACTTCCGTTAGATGCAGATCACTCGTCTTGGTCAGAGTAAGGTGCTGTAGTGTTCTCGAGTCCGGTGATTGTGGAAGCCATCTGTGCTCTTGGAGCAATCGAATCTCTCCTGGTGCTGCCTGCGGACCCCACTGTCTTTTCGACTCTTTCGTCCGGCGCAAAACAGTAAGTGTACCTACATCCATTTATATTTGTCGACATGTGCAGTCCTTATTAATCCGCTGATAGGTTTTCTGAAGCTGCCCTTTGCTCCCCGTGTATTTTCTCTTCGCTGACAATATATGTTGGATGCATTTCATTCGGGGATTGATTGGTTTGTTGTGGTGGATGGAGTTCCGTCTCTCCCATTCGGAGAGCCCGGGTTCGATTCCCGGGAGAGGTTGATTTTTCAGTGGATTTCCATTCTCTAGTTGATAGTATTTTGCTTGGACCCTTTTGCTGCTTCGTTTAGGGTAGGCTAACGCAGGCGTCTCGTTTCTCTTCACCCTTCCTCCTACTCGCCTATGACAACGGTGCAAATGATCGTAGTTATCGCTCATCATAAAGAAAACCAGCTGAGCGTTACACCCTTGGTCTTCCTTTGTTTTTCTAGCGAATCATATGTATCTCCTTCGAATACATTTAAGGGGGTAATTGCTACATAGTGTGGCCGATATTTTTCTCCAGCTAAAGCTGACAAGTTGTATTATATCAGGTGTAATGTCAAGTGAATGACAAGGGTTTTTCTCCTTCTAGTCGGTGCCTGAACTCTTCAGCAAATGAACTCTCGGCATCGAAAAGAACTACGGACGTGAATTCTCTCCATCTGTGCCCTTGGACCAATCGTACATCTCTTGGTGCTGCCTGCGGACCCCACTGTGCACCTCATCAAGTGTTTCGTCCGACGCTAAACAGTAAGTGTGCATTTATTTACATTTGTCGACATGTGCAATCCGAGGGTCAGTTTTTTTTAGCTGTGCTTTGCCCTATTCTATTATTAAATTTCCCCTTGTTCCCAATATGCTGGATGACTTTTATCCGGGGATCGGGTTGTTGTGTTTGACGCACTCCCACTCGGAGGGGCCGGGTTCAACCCGCGGGAAAGTGGGATTTATCAGTGGATTTAAGACAATATGTCGTTTGAACTTTGCGGAGAGTCCTTGTAGCTAGTGTGGTGTCCATTCCGTCGGATGTTGTTTAGGGTAGGCTAACGCAGGCGTCAGGTTTCTATCTACCCTCGCTCGCACTCACCTTTGACAATTTGGCTCATATGACCAGAGTGAATGCTCGTCTTCCTAAACAATCAACTTGAAGCATTCCGTAATTGAAATCCCTTTGTCTTTCTTCCGAATCGTACCTCCTTCCACTCTGTGTAGGTAATTTATGCAATAGGGTGTGCGTAATAATTACAGTCAAACTCAGGTTGGCCGATGGACCCGGGACTACCTGAGGCCACCCCTATAATCCCTCGCCACGTCCGCCGGGGCTGTCCGCTGCCTAGGTGATGAGTCACCTACTGGCTGGGTTTATACAATGGTACACTTTCTTAACAGAATAATAATTTAACATTTTAACAATTATATTTGAAATCTACTAAAGTTATGAAAAACGATACCAAATTGGACCTAGGTATTACAAGATTGTAGAGCTCAGGCTTGCGCATATCTGGCGAAAATGGAATTCCAAGCAGACGCAACCAGTCAACGTATTCTCCTTTTCTTGACGATGTCGTTGGTGCTTGATTATCCACCCGGGAATGATAGGGGGCATTGTCCATAACTATTGTAGAACCGGCTGGGATTGATTTTAATAACACCTCAAAAAACCATCCTTCAAAAACTTCGTGGTTCATCTCCTC
This sequence comes from Pyrrhosoma nymphula, assembly GCA_963573305.1. Lineage (NCBI taxonomy): Eukaryota > Metazoa > Arthropoda > Insecta > Odonata > Coenagrionidae > Pyrrhosoma > Pyrrhosoma nymphula. The sequence continues at coordinate 125,694,200 of OY754337.1, read as the reverse complement.
GTGGAAATCGACGGTCTTTTTTTATTCAAAAATCAATGGTGGTGATTTTATCCAACCTCTGTATCCTCCTGCGTGGCTAATTATAAGTCATTATTATCGTAAGTATATATTACACACATTGCAGTTTTACTAAATGACTCACATCCCCTACTTTCAGAAATATTATGAGTCACCCAGAACCAGAATTGTTACCAGATTTGTTTGTTTATAAACATTGTCATAATCAGATGAAATCTTGTAATACCTAGGTCCAATTTGGTATCATTTTTCATAACTTTTTTAGTAGATTTCCAATATAGTTGTAAAAATGTTAAATTATTATTCTGTTAAGAAAGTGTACCATTATATAAACACAGCCAGTAGGTGACTCATCACCTAGGCAGCGGACAGCCCCAGCGGACGTGGCGAGGGATTATAGGGGTGGCCTCAGGTAGTCCCGGGTCCGTCGGTCAACCTGAGTATGACTGACTGTACGTCTATCTACTGACGTGCTTTCGTTAGTCATTTTTTATTGACCTGAAGATGGTTCAAGGGTTTTTGGGTTTCTTTCGCGTTGGTTCACCTTGTGGGAGACAGCTACGCCGGCATTCAATCAGTAGCGTGGGCAGGGGGGAGGGGGGGGCGGATACTCCCACCGCCGCCCTGTCTTCGGGAGCCATTGTCTTATTATAATGTTTCCACCTTCGAAGTCCAAAGTACGTGTAAATAAATGTGTAATACGATGTCAATTATGTTATGTTGCGCAAACTCATCTGCCTTATAGCATCACTGAAATTTGTTTAGTAAACTGGTTAATTCATGAGTCGGTGCCCCCTTAAAAATGTCCTGTCCTGCCCCCCCTCGTCCCTAGACCCAAAACCTGGCTACGCCACTGCATTCAAGTCTGTTAATTTTGGTCGAAAGATGCCGGAGAACCTGAAAATCCTCTTGAAGTCTTCTTATAATCACTGCGGAATATTACGTAGCTATTTTATTCCAATATTTTCTCAGGACTAATTGATAGTGAATCATTTCATCCCTTAGGACAGGGGTGTATTGCTTCACTCCAGGGGTCTGGGGAGTACGGATAACCTCTCGATTACGATTTTTCTCAATCACCAGGAATTAATTGTTGGGAGGTTGTTGCGCTACCCCCAACCCAATTATCCTCTATTTATATTTCTCACTGCATTAGATCCTCATTTTTTTCTGCGAAAGCCTATTTGAGCGAGGCATTTCCACTTGCTAGTAGGTGCGTGAATGCATGATCGCACTAATTTTCGATAAATGAAAGAATCATCTACATCTACATATTACCCTGCGAGCCACCTCTAGGGTGTTTGGCAGGGGGTGACAAGTCACCAAAATGCAGCATGCAAGCGTACCGCCACATGCACACCGCACGGTCATGAATATTAAGGATACTAACCAATTCCATCATTAACTAAAAACCATCATGCAGCATGCAAGAGAATCCCCACATGCACGCCACACATGTACGATGACACATAATATTCTACATGCTACTTAAGAGGGCAATCTGCCTATGAAGCTAGAACATGCAAAACATGCTGTTAGAAACACCATAAAACTCCGTAAACATATGCTTTAAGAAATACATAAGTTAGTAAGCTACACTACCAGTCAACTAATCTATCTCTAAGTCCTCACACAGCCGTTATAGTCTCTTATCGCTCGCGGAAAAAACGACATTTTGAATCTATCTGTTCTACAGTCTATCTCTCTTATTTTATTTTTATGATCTAATCTACCATCCCACACAGCACAAAGGGAATAATATGCACATAATATTCAAATATTATGCACAAATTATGCCATGGCAGTGGTATAAGATGTGCATAATATGTACATAAACTGTGAATAGAAATGGGCTAATGTCCCCATATAGACCGATTTTATGTACATATATGCAGAATCTATGCGGTGACTTTAATGGCATATTATGCGCATAACTCCAGAATAATATGTGCATAATAATCAATACTAACTGTGCATATATTTTGAATATAATGTGCATATTATTCAATAATACCTGCGCATTCAATATATATATATATATCCCTATAAACACAAAAAGCTGCAGCAGCGCTGCACAAGGGTTTCAAGGTTGCACGCGCAACTCGCACTTGAGGAAGCGCTGCCGCAGCGTCTCCGCAGCGGTATTTCGGAGCGCGCTGCCAAAGGGTATAGCTGCAGCGCATCAACAGCGCATGGGTGATGCACGCCAGCAACACGCTGCTGTAGCGCTACCGATGCATGTTCGTGAAGCATGAAGCCACCGCTGAAAGAACATAGGCTCTTTTACTCCTCCCTTAACACGAAGCAATGAGAAGGTTGAATTGTTAGTGATTTTCAGGCACCTGTTTTATCATATGTATCGAGATAATTTAAAATAAGTTGAAAAGATAACTATTGATGTAGAGTACGAAATGAAGTTCTCAGAATGGAACACGCAGTTTTATGCCCCTCCCGTATTTATCGGTATCAGTTCCAATTTCTAAATTTGTCGGATAAAAACATTATTCATAGGGCACGCGCTCGCATTAGAAGCTACATCAGATGCAGACAGCCAAGATACGTTTCGCGCCTAGTTTGAATGGAATGGGTTGTACAATTGAGTAAGAGGTGGCGCTGACTACCGTTGATATCTCAGATGAACTGTAGATTGTTGCTGCGTAAAGTGCATCTTTTAGTGAACAGTTTTTCATCACGTAATTATTTTAGAAACTTCAGCTTTATCACAAGGCACAATATATGTCATCGTAGCTTTCATGATAAGCCATTGAAAAGTACATATCTTTGGCTCTCGACATACGCAGCCGTGGGGGACTCAATGAAATCCATGGGATACAGTACTGTGTGTATCTCGTGAAATTATGCCGGACCGAGTTGGTCTTCTTTTGAGTGTATTATATTTAGAAATGAACACTTAAGTGATTTTAGTAACGAGTTAACGGATAATTCTACGTGCTGTTATGATTGTTATTTCCTTTGGGGCATTTTTAATTTTAGGTTCCTTTTATACTTTGAAGAAGAGGGCGAGCCGGTCGAGTATAATGTTTTTGAGGCTGTGGCTCGTCAGGTTAGAGGTAATGGGAGGTTCGCCTAGAGTTCATAAATAATAAGGCATTTGGAATTTATTAAAAATTATAACGAAAGCGTTGCCGCAGCGTGGTGGAAGCGTTACTGAAGCGCTGTTCATGCGCTTCAATAGCGCTGCTGAAGCGCTGCTGACACGGGAATATCGGAAATTTGAAGGTATCGGTCACGCTGCAGCAGCGCGTCCGCATCGGCTGCAGCGCTGCGACATTGCGCTGCTGCCGCGCTTCAGCAGCATTTTGTGTTTACAGGGATATATATATATATAACGTGCATAATACTCATATTCTTTAATATAGTAGGCATTTGATTCAATTCATTAATTTTATATGCATTATTATTCAAATACAATTTGCAATTTAAATATAATTTACGCAAATATTAAAGTTAAAACGCCAATATATAAAATCAAGGAGGAGAAAGGAGGAAACTGTAAGTCAATTCTTTTGCATTTATTTTTATTAGTGTGGTAATTCATTTTTCAACATTAAATCAGTGGTATCTTCCAGATAGCTCCATCTTCATTGCTCCATCCATTGACAGTTGGTTTTGAAGGTTACTGCTGAAAAAGAGAACATAAAATACATTTACATTATGATAAAAACAGGAACTCGTGATTCAACATTATCCGCATAACTTCCATGTTTATTCATCAAATATTCAAATATTATACACATAATATGCCATTCCGTTCTGTGCATATATTTGGCACAGAACGGAATGGCATATTATGCGATTAAATATATTTTTGTTATCGCATAATTTTGAGGCTCGAGATTTATATACCTACCTAAGACAATAATGTAGTGGGCATTTTATGGCATTCGCCGATTACTTTGGCATAATTTTAAGAAATGATGCACATTAATGTGCACACATGTGCACATTTTTCTGAAATACACGTAAGTTCGGAACGTTTTGTATGCATATTAAAAATGCTAATAACACTGAATTCGAAATTACACAGACAATGTATCTTTAGTGCGTACCTATGCGTTAAGAAAAGCCAGTAAGGATCCTTACCAATTAATTAATTAATCGTGTCAATTAATCCTTAATTCGAATTGTGTCGGCAAAAATCTAGTCTAGCAATTGTATTATGAATGAGGATTGCGTTAAATTAACTTTTTCCAACGAAAAACATTAATATAGGTATAAGAAGAACATAAAAGATCTTTAAATGAGAGAACTACACATCGTCGGGGGGAGAATAACTTTGAAACACGACGCCTACATGAAAATAATATTAAAGTTAACTCTGACAACAGTAATTGGAATTACAATAACATTGGCCAAATTAAGAACGATTTGAAACAAATCACTGGATCATTTATCATTATCACAATTTTCTCATGCTACAAAGATATGAAATTATTAGTTTCTCTCATTATCAGCTTAATATAATGTGTTCAGGCACATCCACGAATTGAAAGACAACACATTAATGTCTCCAGCATTAAAATGCTTGCATCAAGCCTCCAAAATAGATATTGAAATTGATATTCAACATACCTAATTAAATCCACTCACCTTTCTTTCACAATGAGATTCCTTTCTTTGCCAGAATTCTCTTTTTTAGAACTCCACAATCTTGAAAACCGCCGACAAGTGGGCATTGCTCCTTTCAAAAAACCCTATCACAGTCTTCTAGCCAAATAATGACTTCGATAAGAGTAATGAAATCCGTATCTATCACCAAAAAACTTAGTTGGTAATTAATCTGGCTATCTTAATGAGTGAAAATCCTCCAGAAAAACTTTACGCATGATTATGATGATTATGATGGATGATGACAAGTCTTGGATGATGAGTTTCAACACAAAGAACTACACATAAAATAACGATGCATGAAAAATAATGCCACCAGAGTAAAAATAAACCTATTTTCACTACAATTACCAGAAATACGAATGTAGGGTACTTCACGCAACTGTTTTAAAATGATATGTAAGTAAATACTTCTGATTTCCGACTAGTGTATTGGGAAGCACAGTCACAAACTCTCACATGTAAACAAACTGAGAACGAGCCGGTGACCGCTCCAAAGTGAGCCTCCGCGCCTGCAAATAGTTCCATCGCACCGTGCAAGGTCCCTATAAAAAAAAAAATAAATTTAATATAAGGACCATGGCACCGTGAACAAGACCTGTCAGGACAAGATACTAGTATCCTGTACCAATTATGTACGAGCGAATACTAATATCTCTTGAAGTTATTTAGGCTTCTTGCAAAGAAGTACGCGCATTAATTACGTTGTTTTAATTCTGCATGTTATGTGCAAGGGTAAACTTAAAATGTATGCTCATGATGCTCATTCTCTCGAGAACTAGAGTTTGCATATTCATAAAATTCTCTTGCGAACATTTCATATGGCAATTCTTGTATCCTGTTTGTCCACCGTCGATACAGATACAAAATTTTATGTGCTGTCTGGGATTTCATTCTCCGAGATATTCTGAAAATATGTACATATTATGCAAATATTATTTACAGTTTTCGATGGCATAATATTTGCATTATATTTGCATATATTGCATATTATTCACATATTACGTACATAATCGACGGAATATTATTTACAATTTATACTATACTATTTAAGCAACTTTTATACGGTATAAATTTTGAGTGTGCTGTGTGGGATAGTACGTTGGCGGTCGTAAAATATGATCAACTTCGTCGGAAAATAAACTACTCTTGAATTTACATAATAGATTTAGTCTTGTTTTCAATCTACGGTCTGACAGTGATTCCCATCCGAGTTGTTCTAAGAGATCAGCACTAACAAGACGGCTTTAACCGACGGTAACGGCTTTTCACGTACCAGGCTGCTCTTCTCTGTACACATTCTAACTCCGTTTTTAAGCCTGTTTCATGAGGATCCCAAACACTGGAAGCATATTCTAAATGGGGTCTAACGAGGGAGAAGTAGCTTATTTCTCTCACTTTGTCGTCGCACTTGCCTAAAATTCTTATAACAAATCCCAATTTACGATTAGCTTGACCTGTTATTTCCCGAATATGTTTATTCCACGATAGATCATTATTGAGCCTAACTCCGAGATATTTTACGGATTCTACCGTCTCTAATTGGGTATCCTGAATGAAATAGCTCTGTTGTGGGGAGTTATTTTTCCCCCAGAATTTCATTACTACGCATTTTTTTCAAATTTAACTCTAGCTGCCAAACATCGCACCATGCTTGGATTGCAGTAAGGTCATTCGTTAGTTTATCCTTATCTTCACTGCTACACACGAGAAGGGATTTCGTCTGGACCAGGTGACTTATTTGGACTGAGTAATTTCAATAAAATTTCTATTCCGTGAGCACTAATATCAAGGGGAGGCATCTTACGTATGCAGTGATTATCAACCGCCACGGATGAATTCTCAGATGACTCGGTGAACACGCTCTTAAAGTAGGAATTTAATAAATTGGCTTTATCGGAACTGTTTGTTAACACATCTCCATCCCTAGTAGCGCAAAAATATTTTTAAAACATTGAAAAAAAGATTTTTTAAACATTGTGAAAAAATTGAGGAATGTTATGACAACATTGTCAAAACCTTTTAAAAACGTTTTGCTGCACCATCTAACATTTTTCACACAATCTTTTAACAACTTTGTAAAATGATTTTAAAATATTATATTAAACATTGTTAAAATATTTTATAAATATTTTTATAAATATTTTATAAATATTATAACAATGTTTCTATGTTTAACAACAATAGCATTAATTTCAACCTCACATTCTAGATCGTTCCTGCTCATAATATTTACGGATTGTCTATCTCGCAAATACCTACGTCATATCCTACTCACAACTATAAGCGATAAGAGAAAGTTGTATATATACGGCCATTCCCGTGCGTAAATGTGTTCGCGAGAACTAACTTTTAAATGTCAATGCCGTGATAGTTTGAGGAAACGTACCATTCAATCATGAGAACAGTTTTCAGGTATTAATTAATTGAAACCTATGTTGCCACATTAAATGAATATAAAGTCAATATTAATTAGAATAAACAATATTTTTTCCAATTTCCACACGTTTTTTACTATTCAATGAAGACGTAACTTACTTGCGGAAATGTTACGAACGTGAATATGCATAATCAATGTGGAAATGAGAAAACTGATGAATGTACCAATAAAAGCATAACAGTAATTTAGTGTACAGCGGAAATTAATTACAAAAAGCTATCAATGATAAGTGTTTACTGGCAGAACCCAAGTCTCTCCGATTCGTTTCAAAGCTTCCCATTTATGCCTAATATTATTATATTTTTGACGTAGCGAACGCAGCGCCAACGCGCCAATTGTTAGTTGAAACCCGCATTTTTCAAAACCCCAAGTTCTTGTCCAGGGTTGCAGCATAGGTTTTGAATCGCTTAAAATTCTTGATTCGTCATTGAGGTTTTGCCGGATTACGTGCTTTAAAGTATCGTTCGAAGCATACCTGATTACAATGCAATATGTTACGGTATTATACGCGTACTATACTCTATTAAAGGTAAATGCGCATGCTCACAGCGGAAAAGTAGCGTGGATACTTGGAGCCTTGGCTCCAAGTATTATTAGGTTGAAAATATTACAAGTTGAATTGAATGACGAACGTCGAAGCATCTCCAAAAATGTTGTTTAAAACGCGATTCATGAACTTTGGAAGCGATTAAACTCTTGATTGTGGAACATTTTTTTGGTTTCCTTTCCCAGATGATTTTCGGACTTAGTTTTTGGCGCTTTCGTTGAAAATATTACAAGTTGAATTGAATGACGAACGTCGAAGCATCTCCAAAAATGTTGTTTAAAACGCGATTCATGAACTTTGGAAGCGATTAAACTCTTGATTGTGGAACATTTTTTTGGGTTCCTTTCCCAGATGATTTTCGGACTTAGTTTTTTGGCGCCTTCGTTGAAAATATTTTAAGTCCCAAAATCGTCTGGATAATATATGGGACCCAAAAAAAAGTTCCATAATAAAGAGTTTAATCGCTTCCAAAGTTCATGAATCGCGTTTTAAACAAATATACCAGTCACTAAAATGTTTACTAGTAACTGATGGGTTTCGCCAGTTTCTAGGAAATGTTTCTGTGTAATTTGGAAAAACTGGCCAATAACTGATGGATTTTACCAGTCACTAAAGAGTGTTCACTAGTTACTGGTCACATTTCACCAGTAACTGATGGGGTTCACCAGTTATTAGGGAATGCGATTGAGTAGTTTGCAAAAACTGACCAATAACTGATGGACTTTACCAGTTACTGGTGAAAATTGACCAAAAACTGATCGATCTCACCAGTTACTGGTCAAATTTCACCAGTAACTGATGGATTTCACCAGTAACTGATGGATTTCACCAGTATTTTTTCTTAAGGGATATTTTCGGTCGAAGAATGAACCACAGGCTAAACATATTACTATGTGTCAAGAATATATTTCATGAAATATATTCATATATTGTATATATTCATATAATTATAAGTTTTTTTAAATTATTTCAACATAATTTCTAAATAATTTTTAATTTGTTTAAAATAGTTTTAAAAATATTTTAAAATCATTGTAAAAATATTTTTAAAAAATATGGGGAAATGTTTGAGTTCCTATTGTCAAATTACTATAGGAATAGGGTATTTTCACTGGGAATACTATAATAGTGACTTATCAATACTGTTTGTACTAATAAAATGTATTACAGTAATACCCTATTGAAAATGCCCCATTGGTTTCATATAGGAATTATGTAAATTCCTATAGGAATTGCAATTTCCTACAGGAACGATGAAGCTTCCTATAGGAACAATAAATTTCCTATAGGTACAAGAAAGTTTCCTATAGGAACGAGAAATTTTCCTATAGGAATGATAAATTTTCCTATAGGACGAATATTTTCCTATAGGAACGAGAAATTTTCCTATAGGACGAATATTTTCCTATAGGAACGAGAAATTTCCTATAGGAACGAGAAATTTTCCTATAGGACGACTATATTTTCCTATAGGAACGAGAAATTTCCTATAGGAACGAGAAATTTTCCTATAGGAATGATAAATTTTCCTATAGGACGAATATTTTCCTATAGGAACGAGAAATTTCCTATAGGACGAATATTTTCCTATAGGAACGAGAAATTTTCCTATAGGACGAATATTTTCCTATAGGAACGAGAAATTTCCTATAGGAACGAGAAATTTTCCTATAGGACGACTATATTTTCCTATAGGAACGAGAAATTTCCTATAGGAACGAGAAATTTTCCTATAGGAATGAGAAATTTTCCGGACGAATATTTACCTATAGGAACGAGAAATATTCCTATTGGACGAATATTTTGCTATAGGAACGAGAAATTTCCTATAATTATTATTGTACTTATTTTGGGGGAGTATAATAAAATATGTACTATAACACATTAACAAATACATAAACGTAAAAAGCTAGTGATTAGAATGAAAAATAAGTTTAAATAGCAGGCATAACATTATTAACGTAAATTAACGAATATTATTGTATATTTTATGCGATGATATATACAGTTGTTTTGGCCTGTATTAACTACAATTCGAAACATTTTTAAAATATGTTTAAAATATTGCCAAAATATTAAGTTTAAAAAGTTTTTTGTAATGTTGAAAAATATTTTTAAAAGATTGCTAATATATTTTTGTGCTACTAGGGATTATTGTTTCTTAGCGAACAAACGGTAGATCTTTTACCTTGAACTTCCCTAACATAAGACCAAAATGCTTTTGGGTCATCCCGTAACTGCTCTACAAGTGTTTTCCTTTTAAAATTCGTGAATGCTTTCCTGAACGCTTCCTTTGTAGCGGCTTTAGACAACTTATATTTATTAATTATTAACTCTCGATCACTAGGAGATACATCATGAATGATTTTTTTCATCTTAGCATGGCACGCTCTCTGTCGCCTTAACGATTTTTTGACTTCCGCGTCATACCATCTCAGTTCGCTACCTTCTTTTTTTATTTTACTAGGGATATATCTTTTGATTCCTGAATTTATGAGCAAAAGAAAAGCTTTCCAAGTCCCTTCTACATTTGATTCCATTACTGATTTATGAAACACGGGAAAAGCGTTTTTCAGATTACTCTTGAACCCATCAAAATCAGCTCTTTTAAATATGAAAACTTTTCGTTCTCGTTTAAAACTTTTTGCGATATTTAAAGAAAACTTAGCTGTTACTGCCCTATGATCACTGATTCCCTCGACGGTGCTCACATTTATTACCTGATGTGGTATATTTGTCGCTAACAAATCAAGAATATTTTCTCCTCTGTTAGGAGCGGAAGCTATTTCTACATCTACATCTACAAAATACCCTGCAAGCCACCTCAGGGGTGTGTGGCAGGGGGTGAGTAATCACCAGCATAAATTACACTATATCCTAAAGTTAGTGTAACTACAACTAATTATGCATCAGCATAAATCGCTAATGCTTGTCATGAGGCGAAGCCTCACAAGCAAGCAACACTACACTACAGATGCCATCAATATGGAGAGTGACCTCAATATACATACATGCATTCTACATGCATCCGTTCTGCAGTCTAGTTCCCTAATTTTACTCTCATGATCTGATCTACCGTAGTATGTCGGATTTCGTAAAATATTATCAACGTCGTCAGAGAATAGACCGGTTTGGAACTTACATAATAGATTTAGTCTAAATTTTAATCGACGGACTGAAAGCTTTTCCCATTTCATTAGAGCGTTTCCTTTTCATATGTAAACGGCTGGTGTCCTAACACACCCCGCCACTCGCCTATTGAGGCGGCTTGCGGGGTAGTATGTAGTGCATAGTACCTAGTACATACTAACAGCACGCCTAGCATGTTTTGTACATGGGTCTTGAGTCCCGGTCCATCTGTGTAGTTGTAGAATGCATGTATATTGAAGGTCACTCTCCATTTTGATGACATCTGTAGTGTAGTGTTGCATGCTTGTGAGGCTTCGCCTCATGACTAGCATTAGCGATTTATGCTAATGCATAATTAGTCGTAGTTACACTAACCTTAGGGTATAGTGTAATGCATGTTGGTGATTACTCACCCCCTGCCACACACCCCTGAGGTGGCTTGCAGGGTATTTTCATCTACATCTACGATGTAACGTGCAAGCCACCACTAGGGTGTGTGGCACGGGGTGATTCCACACCAGGCATGCAGCACTCGTCCCAGAACAAATCAGAACCCCGCACGCTCCCCCTGACACTAGGCGCAGGCCAAAAAGCTGTCAGGAGAACAGTGCGCAGTAGAACCAGAAACTGGGAGAGTGATACGTAAATGATCATGCAAACATGCAGAAAAATGCTATAGACACATCTAGTGGTTAATATTACTGATACTGCTAATTTAGGAATACTACGAGATGCTACCTCATGCAAAGAACAAAATAAAATAATGCCGGACTAATCGACCGGTGTGAAGAGTTAGTGACGATGTAGTGTTATTAAGCACAAGTGAAAATTTTACTCTACCTATTGAGGGTGGGAATTTCAAGTGATTGATCTATCGCAACTATTATGATCCCTTATTGTACGTGGGAAAAATGACATTTTAAATCTATCGGTTCTGCAGTCAATTTCCTTTATTTTATTCCTGTGATCGCTTCTACCGTAGTACGTTGGCTCTAGCAGTATGTGTTGAACGTCCGGCAAAAAACTGTCTGCTCCGAGTTTGCGCAAAAGATTTAATCTGTATTTCTCCCTTCGATCAGTAAGAGATTCCCACCCTAATTCCTTCAACAATTCGGTAACACTGCTAAGTTTATCGTAACATTCATTCTTCCTCCTGCCTTCGGACGGAAAGGACGTGTTTTCGAGAGCCCCCTAATCCGGTGCCTGGATACCTGCCTGCACCTGCTGTGTTCCTACCTGCTCTCTGGCCACCCGCTGCCCGGTGCTTGTGTAGTGACATATATATTATTCGTAGTCTTCTATACCTTCTAACTAGATATTTACAAGTTAGTCGTTTAGTATATATTTTTAGTGGTGTCTTCACTAGTATTAGTAGCAGATATTTACAAGTTAGTCGTTCATTATATATTATTAGTGGTGTCTTCACTAGTGTTAGTAGTTAAAGAGTGAGTGGTGTTTGAGTGAGTGAGTGTCCTTTCACGGCCGTGCTATCCCGGTCCTTGCCTCGTGTTCGTCAACCGAAGGTGCCTGCAGGAAGTGATAAGTAGATTCTTAATTCTACGCTAATATCCCATTGCTATATTATTTGCATCTATTTAATATATCATTATTTTCACGCTTCATTTATCCTATATTTAGTGGTTTTTATTGTTCTTTTTTGGTTCTTTGTTGTACTTTATTTTTAGTATTTTTTTACATATCGTTAGTCTACAAATCTGGTGTTCCGGTATTAAAAGAACCTCTAATTAATTCAAGTTAGCCTAATTCTTAGTGGCAGAGTAGTTATATATATTTTATTAAATATTCCATTGTTATAATCTTAGTGCATTTTTAGTTCTAAGTACTGTTTATTGCTATTTAATATTTTAATATAATTATTTTTTGTCATATGTAGATAGTTTCCACTCCATTTTCACCTTTTGATTTTTATATAGATTAAATTATCTATATACATTTAGGTTAGACCGCTAATATCTAGTAAAATCTAACATATATAGACTGTTAAAATATCGATAGATTTTCTAGCGTTAATCTAATTCAATATATTCTATTTAGATTGAATCGTACCTAGTTCGAAGAAAGGGTAGTTTTTTCTCTCCAAGTTACTAATCAACTCGTAACTTATTATATTTTCAACACAGTCTTAGGTCTACCATCTGACTACTAATCATCGTATAGAAACTAGCGTTAGTAGAGCCTTGTGAATTTAAAAACTTTTTAAACTCTAGTCCGCCCCTCACGCAAAGTATAAACAGGCTTCTATTGTTCACCCCTTACACCTGTGCATAGAACCCCTCCACAGCTCACTTGCGTCATCTGTCCTCCAACTCCCCCCCCCCAACAACAACACGCTAGGAGTGAAGTCAGTTACCACCCGCTGTCAGCCCATTAGCCCATCCCCTTAAGGGAATAAAGTCGTGAAGCCTTCTGCACTCGTGAAAGGGTTTTTGAGAATAGAATGACTCCCATTAGGACTGCTCTTAACCTCTTCAGGGGCTCACCCGATTGCGAGTCCTTAGTGGCCCGGATCCCTGGGCTTGAGAAGATGGTGGACGAGCTCCGTGCTCTGGTGGAGCGGTTGGTGGAAGGTCCTGGAAGGTCGCGGCGGAATGAGGATGGCCCTAAGAGCTCCGAACGCGTCAAGGCCAGGGGAAGCCCAGGCTCTGTCGCGGGATGGAGAGTGGAGGACCTTTCTCGGACTTCCGTGCCTCCGGTGTCGTCTCCCTCCGTTGCTTCAGGGACATGGAAAGTGGTCTCGAGGCGTAGCCACGGGGTTACCCTCCGAAAACGAGGATTGGCAGGGGCGGAGGCTGAGTCAATCCCCGTCAGCAATAGGTTCGATGTGCTGGCGGAGGCTGAGCCATCGGAGCTAGAACTGGGAGGTGGGTCGCCGAGTGGGAGTGGAGAGGGAAGGGAGGGAATTTTAGTAATAGGTAGCTCCAATGTCCGGCGTATAGTGTCCCCAATGCGTGGAAAGGCCCGACGGGAAGGAGGAGAACCACGGGTCACCTCCTTGTGTATACCGGGAGGAAAGGTGCCACAGGTGACGAAGGCGATGAAGTCGGCGGTCAGGGGCGCGAACTGCTCCAAGTTGCATGTGGTTGCCCATGTTGGGACCAATGATGCCGTGTTTATGGGATCCGAGGAGATTTTAGGCTCTGTGAGAGACCTATGCTCCGAGTTCCGCCGTATTCGCGGAGAATCTCGTACCAACTTGAGGCTTACCATATGCAGCTTGGTACCTAGGACGGATCAGGGTTCGATGGTTTGGAGCCGAGTGGAGGGCATAAACCAGAGACTCAGTGAAGTCTGTGGGAGCGAGGGAGGGGAGTTCTTGGACCTCAGGCCGGTGCTGGATTCGTGTCGGGTGCCTATAATTCGCTCGGGTGTCCACTATACATACGAGGCATCGCAGGAGGTAGCGCGCAGGATACTTGAGCACACTCGTCGAGTTTAACATAGACGGTAGGCTACAGGGCAGGTCAATTAGTGGGGTCAATAATTATGTGTTGCCAGTTAGTAATTTAGCTAAGAATACTCCGAGTATAGGGTCCAAGAATGGCTTAATTGAAGACAGAAAACTTGAAATTACCCCAAATCGCATAAACAATAATCTTGAAGCATTAGTCGTTGCAGTAGTTAACTGCCGTAGTTTAAAAAATAAGATTCCAGAATTTCACCACCTTATTCATAGCACGGAGTGTAACGTCATTATTGGCACAGAAAGTTGGCTGACGGACGATATTTCTGATAGTGAAATTTTTCCTAAATCATTCAAAGTTTACAGAAAAGATAGGTCCAACCGAACCGGAGGCGGAGTATTTATAGCTGTAAAGAAAACCATAGTCAGCCGAGCGGAAACCGTCCCAGATACCAGCATAGAATCTGTATGGTGCTCTATTAGATGCCCTAAATCAAAAACAATATTTGTGTGCGCATACTACAGGCCACCTAACACCGACGTCACCTCAATTTTAGAACTCGAAGCACAAATAAAGAACATCACATCCAGGAACACCGAACGAAATTTAATCATAGGTGGAGATTTCAATACGCCCTCTATAGATTGGAGGACCTACAGTTACATATCAGGAGGAAGAGACAAAGATATATGCGAGTCCCTGCTGCACACGTTCTCATCAAATGCCCTACATCAGATAGCTACGACGCCTAACAGGGGGGACAACATTCTTGATTTATTGGCAACAAATATACCGCAACAAGTAATTAAGGTAAACACTGTTGAGGGCATTAGTGACCATAGAGTAGTTACCGCCAAGTTCTCTTTGAGTATCATTAAAAGTTTTAAACAAAGAAGAAAATTCTACATTTTTAAAAAAGCCGATTTCAATGCGTTTAAGAGTCATCTAAAAAATTCTCTTCCCGAATTCCAGGAATCAAGCTTAAAGTTAAACACGGAGGGTAGTTGGAAAGCTTTTCTTTCGATCGTACATTCAGGGATCAGAAAATACATTCCAAGTAAAGTAAAAAAAGAGGGCAGCGAACCAAGATGGTACAATGCAGAAGTGAGAAAATCGTTAAGAGGTAAGAGAGTATGCCACGCCAAGATGAAAAAACTCCGTAGAGATTTGTCCACTAGTGATCAAAATTTAATATTTGAAAAATACAAATTGTCTAGAGCCACTACAAAGGAAGCCTTTCGGAATGCATTCATGGATTTTAAAAGAAAAACATTAGGAGAACAATTACAGGACAATCCAAAGGCATTTTGGTCATACGTAAGGGAAGTTCAAGGCAATAGATCATCAGTTATTCCACTAAGAAACGAAAATGGCAAATTATTAACAAGCAGCTCGGACAAGGCCAACTTATTAAATTCCTACTTTCAAAGTGTGTTCACCAAGTCATCGCAGATTACATCCGTAAAGTTAAATGATCACTTCAAGCAAAAGATGCCACCTATCGATATTTGCACTCAAGGAATAGAAAACTTGCTAAAATCTTTAAGTCCAAATAAATCGCCAGGTCCCGAAGAAATTCCTGCCCGCGTGTATAGAGAATTAGCTTGTGAAATAGCACCCTACTTGCAGAATATATTTAGTAAATCCATCAACGAACACAATGTACCCATGGACTGGAAAATTGCAAATGTCACTCCCATATTAAAAAGATGTGATAAGGAACAGCCATCGAACTACAGACCAATATCTCTCACATCTATCTCTTGCAAAGTCCTTGAACATATAATTGTTAGTTCAGTTATGAGACACCTCGATATAGAAAACTTGTTAACAAAAACACAACACGGATTCAGAAAGGGAAGATCTTGCGAAACTCAATTAGCACTTTTTGCTCACGATATTTTAGCCTCGGGTGAACATAACGCTCCAGTTGATGCAATTTTTCTTGACTTTAAAAAGGCATTTGATAAAGTTTCCCACAGTAAGCTACTCATGAAATTAAAATCCTACGGTTTAGACGACTACGTAATTTCCTGGATTAGAGAATTCTTAAGTAATCGCGTGCAAAGGGTTGTATTATATGGCGCTATCTCTAATGAAGTAAAAGTCACATCGGGTGTCCCACAGGGAAGTGTCATAGGCCCGCTTCTGTTCCTTTTGTACATAAACGACATCGGTGACAAAGTTGACAGTAAGCTTAGATTATTTGCTGACGACGCAGTGTTGTATAGAGAAATTCGTAGCTTTAATGACAAGGAAGCGCTAACTAAGGACCTCGAGGCAATACAAGAGTGGTGCGATGCGTGGCAGCTAGAATTAAACCTGAAAAAATGCGTTGTTGTGAATTTTTGGAAACGGAAAAACACTCCTTGTAACAGCTATTGCATAAACAACATAAAACTAGACACCGTAGAATCGGTTAAGTAACTCGGAGTTAAACTGACTAATGATCCATCATGGAGTAAACATATTCGAGAAATTACCGGTCAAGCTAATCGTAAATTGGGATTTGTTAAAAGAGTACTTGGCAAGTGCGACGATAAAGTTAGGGAAATCAGCTACTACTCCCTCGTTAGACCCCACTTAGAATATGCCGCCAGTATTTGGGATCCTTATGAGATAGGCTTGGAAACTGAGTTAGAACACGTGCAGCGAAGATCGGCAAGATATGTTAAAGGCCGTTATGATAATCTCGTTAGTGTTACTGACCTTTTGCAGCAACTGGGATGGGAAAAGCTTTCAGACCGTCGATTAAAATTTAGACTAAATCTATTATGTAAGTTCCAAACCGGTCTATTCTCTGACGACGTTGATAATATTTTACGAAATCCGACATACTACGGTAGATCAGATCATGAGAGTAAAATTAGGGAACTAGACTGCAGAACGGATAGATTTATGATGTCATTTTTCCCACGAACGATAAGGGACCATAATAGCTGCCATGAGACTTTTATCTAGGTTTGTCGTTAGGTAGTAGAGCTCTTATTAGTAGTAGTACTCCTAATACTTGAATCCTTATTCGTTACCTAGTACATACTAACAGCACGCCTAGCATGTTTTCTACATGGGTCTTGAGTCCCTGTCAATCTGTGTAGTTGTAGAATGCATGTATATTGACGGTCACTCTCCATTTTGATAACATCTGTAGTGTAGTGGTGCATGCTTGTGAGGCTTCGCCTCGTGACAAACATTAGCGATTTATGCTAATGCATAATTAGTCGTAGTTACACTAACCTTAGGGTATAGTGTAATGCATGTTGGTGATTACTCACCCCCTGCCACACACCCCTGAGGTGGCTCGCAGGGTATTTTGTAGATGTAGATGTAACAACCTTTCACAAATCTTGCTGCTCTCCGTTGTATTCTATCTATTTCAGAGATTAGTCCTACTTCGTAAGGGTCCTATATGCTAGCAGCGTATTCCAAGTGAGGTCTCACGAGTGAAAAATAACATCGCTCTTTAACTTTCTCGTCGCATTTTCCTAATATTCTCTTGATAAATCCCAATTTGCGACTAGCCTGTCCGCAGATTTCCCGAACGTGTTTCCCCCAAGACAGGTCCTGAGTAAGGGTCACACCTAAGTATTTAACTGACTCTACATTTGATAAGTCTGTTTGATTAATTGTGTACGTATCGTTGACCGAGTTATTCTTTTTCCAAAAATTCATAACAACGCACTTTTTAAAATTCAATTCTAACTGCCAAGTATTGCACCATTCATTTATTGCATCTAGGTCTTTTTGTAGCGCAATCTTGTCGGACTCATTGTCTAGATCCCTGTACAACACTGCGTCATCTGCGAAGAGGCGAATTTTGCTAGCAACAACGGTAGTGATATCATTAATATACAAAAGGAACAATAAGGGACCGATGACACTTCCCTGAGGTACACCTGATGTAACTTTCACTACATCTGAGCTAATGCCATCTAGAACTACCCTCTGTTCGCGGTCGGCTAAGAACTCTTTTATCCAACATATTACGTCGTGGTGTATTCCGTATGCTTCCAACTTAACGAGTAACTTTGAATGAGGGACCTTATCGAAAGCTTTTTTAAAATCTAGAAATATTGCGTCTACTTGGACAAGCTTTTCTCCCGAGGAAAGAATGTCGTGAAGGAAGAGGGCCAACTGGGTTTCGCATGACCTGCCTTTCCGGAATCTGTGCTGATTTGGCGTTAACAAGTTTTGACTATCCAAGTACCCCATAATCGAACTGACGATTATATGTTCCAATATCTTGCACGAGATAGACGTAAGGGAAATCGGTCTATAGTTACTGGGCTCTTCCTTATCGCCACTTTTAAATATTGGTGCAACGTTCGCGATTTTCCAATCGTAAGGAACATGATGTTGTGTTAGGGATTTTTCAAATATTATTTTAAGGTATGGTGCTATTTCTGATGCTTATTCTTTATAAACTCGGTCGGGAATTTGATCGGGACCGGGTGATTTCTTGGAATTAATGTATTTCAGATGACTTTCTATTCCACGACTAGTGATATTAATAGACTGCATTGGGTGCTTATATAGCCTAAGCATTGTAGTGGTATCGTTTGAAGAACATTTGGTATAGACGCTTTGAAAAAAGGCGTTGAGGATATTTGCTTTATCTAATTTGTATTTTGCTCTTTCTCCTAGATTGTTCTTTAGTGACGTTACTGTCGATTTGTAGCCTTGAACCTCCCTCACGTATGACCAAAACGCCTTTGGGTTGTCCTCTAAATATTCGCCCAATATTTTATTTTTGAAATTCGTTAATGCATTTTGAAAGGCTGCCTTAGCTGCTGTTTTCGTTTTCTTGTATTTGTCGCATAACTTCTTATACTCCTCTTCGGGGAGATCCTGACGTTCGTTCCTCATTTTTGCGTGCTGTATTCGTTGTCGCTTGAGAGATTTCCGGACGTCCGCATTATACCACCTAGGTTCAGTATTGACCTTTTTAAGTTTACTTGGTATTGCGCTAGTTATGGCTAGTTGTGTGATGTTACAAAAAGTATTCCATGTATAGTCAGTACAACGGTTTTCACTAATATCACTAAATTTTTTATACGAGGTCAATAGTTCTTGTTTTAAGCCTTTGAAATCCGCCTTGTGAAATAAATATACCCTCCTCTTTATGGGTGCCTTTTTGTCAGTACTAATATGGAATCTAGCTTTTACTGCTCTGTGATCGCTAATTCCGTTCACTGTTACTACGTTAAGGACGCTTTCAGGTATGTTAGTCGCCAAAAGATATAGAACGTTTTTTCCTCTGGTCGGTTTTGTGACTAATTGATGTGAGGAATTAGAAGTAAATGTGTGGAGTAGAGTGTTGCACAACTCTTTTTCTTTGCCGCCATTTTTGAAACTATATGTCTTCCAGTCAATCGAGGGAACGTTGAAATCACCACCAATAATTATATTATTTTCGTTATTTTGACGTGTGAGACGCTTCACCTATCTATCCAACTCTAGAACTGAATTTAAGTCTGCATCGGGTGGTCTATAATATGAGCAAATAAAAATTCTTTTTGTTGAGCATTTAATGGAACACCACACACTTTCTAAATTACAATCTGGAAATATTTCGGCTCTGCTGACGAACTCATCTTTGACTGCGATAAATACTCCTCCTCCTGTTCTCGCTGTTCTGTCTTTTCTGTAAATTGCATATGATTTTGGGAAGATCTCGGTATCTGCAATTTCATTCGATAACCAACTTTCTGATCCTATTACTACATCAGCTTCCGTGCTCCCAACGAGATGGTGAAAATCAGCAACTTTGTTTTTTATACTACGGCAATTAACAACCACGATGGAAATGGAATCCCTGGGATACAACTTACAAGTCATATCTATCGAGTATTTTATATCATTAATGACACTTGTTTTTGATGTACCTGAGCCACGTTTTCTATTTCTTTAGGATATTAAGTCATTCTGAATTTGAAAAAAGCTCTCATTCCTATCAATATTTACGGTGAACCCTTTACTTAATAACCCACTACATGATCTACTCTCTGCCCTACTCTCTACCCTAAAAAAGGCCTGCAGTGCTCTAAAATTATTCTCCTCCTGTCTCTCGGAGTGAACGGACGTGCCTGACAGACCTCTCCCTGGAACCGGTTTTTTGTTTTCCTCAGCGACGCAGAGACCCTTTTCTACCTGCGTTGAGCTCCAGCCCTGTCAGCCTGTTCATCACCGTAGTTCCTAGTTCCTTAGTGATAAGTAGCCTCACTTGATTTACTTACATTTCTTGTGTGTTAGAGAGTGCTTTTATTTATCTTGTTCCAGTGTCTAACTTTTTGCCTGGTGTGAGTTAGTAGAATCAGTGTTATAGCTATTTTGTAGTAGTGTTGTTAACTTCTTTTTTTTTTGTTTAAGTTTTAATTTTATTAACTAGTACACAGTAGTAAGTGATAGTAAGGATTGTTAACTGCAGAGATTGTAAAATTTATCACACTTTCGTCACCGTTAAACACAGTTCTCTCTCTCTCTCTCCATCAGTCTATTCTGCCAAGCACAGGACTAGTTTATTTCAATCGAGTTTAGAACTACATCTAAAAAGGACTTTAGTTTAAGAGCGTTTATTGCAACAGTTTTTAGCTACGTGACTGTAGGTTAGCTTTTTTCTTGGGGAATTGATTTCGATAGTGTTAGGATGGCTTTAACAACACTACTACAAAATAGCTATAACACTGATTCTACTAACTCACACCAGGCAAAAAGTTAGACACTGGAACAAGATAAATAAAAGCACTCTCTAACACACAAGAAATGTAAGTAAATCAAGTGAGGCTACTTATCACTAAGGAACTAGGAACTACGGTGATGAACAGGCTGACAGGGCTGGAGCTCAACGCAGGTAGAAAAGGGTCTCTGCGTTGCTGAGGAAAACAAAAAACCGGTTCCAGGGAGAGGCCTGTCAGGCACGTCCGTTCACTCCGAGAGACAGGAGGAGAATACCAAAACACATGCACATGCTTAAAACATGCACAGCGTGCTGTAAGTGCTAGGTAGCAGACAAGGATACAAGAATTAGGGAGTGCTACTACTACTGAGAGCTGCACTACCTAGCGACAGACCTAGTTA
This sequence comes from Pyrrhosoma nymphula, assembly GCA_963573305.1. Lineage (NCBI taxonomy): Eukaryota > Metazoa > Arthropoda > Insecta > Odonata > Coenagrionidae > Pyrrhosoma > Pyrrhosoma nymphula. The sequence goes on along the minus strand of OY754337.1, from coordinate 125,672,938 downwards.
CAACTTTAAAAGCCTCATTGGCAGCTGGTATGGTCTCTTTCCGTTCGCGGGAAAATGACATTAAAAATCCTTTTAACTTTAATCCTTAACTTTATCGTCACAATTATTTATTGTTACATTTATTTACAATTATATGTTCAAGTACTTTCCAATAAATATGTGATATTATCCAAATTATTGTGACTAACAAATGACATATTTATTTGTAAAAGACCAAATATTTTATCAGTAGTGCCCCCGCCAGTCTGAAATCCGCTTTGGTATTCTCTCCTCTGCATATAGTTTAATTCTTTCACTAATCAGGCCAGATAAAATCTTATACACCACGAAATGCACCATAATTTCAAAATCCAAGCGATAATGCAGTATAATACACTATCGTTTTACACGGTTTGGAATTGGGGAACGGCGTTTCGAGGTATATTTCAGAAAGGTGGCCAAAGGATTAATATACCCCGGGAAAACTGAGAGAGGGAAACCCAGGATAAAGTGGAGGGATTGATTCAGAAGCTAAATGGAGGAATCCCGTTAAATACCTAAAAATATCATGATATTTCTAATGATAAATAGTTCACCAAATACAGTTTCTAAGCATCCTTGTAAAGGAGAGTACTAGTTATTTGTACTAATTTAGCGTTCAAACTTGAAATAATTCATTTAATTGATAGATAGAGAAAAATCCTTTGCAAAAACTAAATATATTGATGTTATTGCCTAATTTGACTCATTTTGTGGAGAAAGTTATGGGAGGATTTATTGGCACTCAATTTCCATTTTATTTCATTATTTCTTGATTGAAATCATGTTCAGTTCCATTTATGTTCGGCAGCGAGGAATTCGTTTTGAACAAATGTGTCTGCTCGAAGAGTGGAGATTAGTCACAATCCTGCTACAAATATTTAAATGCGTACCTAGTTGAATAACAGCCAATAAAATAAATAACGTTAGCAGACGTGGAAAGAGCTTTGTACTGTAGCAGCCGGAATTCTTGTCATGAAACTACCTTCCTTCTTCCTAAATGTGGTGATAGGGAACAGCCATCGAACCACTGTCCGATATCGCTCACATCTATCTCTTGCAGAGTCCTTGAACATATAACTGTAAATAATTGTAAAAATGCATAATTGTGACGATAAAGTTAGGGAAATAAGTTACCTCTTAACAGGCTGCAGAACGGATGGATTTATAATGTCATTTTCCCGCGAACGAAATGAGACCATAACAGCTGCCAATGAGATATTTAACTAGGTTCATCGATAGGTCATGTAGCTGTAGGTAGTTGTAGTACTCCCTAATACTTGTATCCTTATCTACTACCAAGCACTTAAACCCGCCGCGCATGTTTTCAACGCAATTTCTGAATGTGTCAGTTTATGTAGTACAAAAATACATAAATAATAACGGTCCCTCTACCATAGGTAGCATATCTGTAGTGTAGTGCATGCTTGTGAGCCTTCAGCCTTCGCCTCGTGACAAGCATTACTGGAGGAAAACCGATTTATGCTAATGCATCAATATTCGTAGTTACCATAACTTTAGCTTTTAGTGGAATTCATGTTGGTGACTACTCGCCTGCCATACACCCTTGAAGGGGCTTTCAGGATACTTTGTAGATGTAGATATTTTGTACATTTGATAAATTATTATTTTGGGGATTAGACAACGACGTAAGTTTTTGGATCAGGAAATTCTGATGCGATCGCGGACAAAGTGACAAAGTTGATAGTAAGCTTAGATTATTTGCTGACGATGCAGTGGTGTATAGAGAAATTCGTAGCTTTAATGACAAGGAAGCGCTAACTAAGGACCTCGAGGCAATACAAGAGTGGTGCGATACGTGGCAGCTAGAATTAAACCTGAAAAAATGAGTTGTTGTGAATTTTTGGAAACGGAAAAACACACCTTGTAACAGCTATTGCATAAACAACATAAAACTAGACACCGTAGAATCGGTTAAGTACCTCGGAGTTAAACTGACTAATGATCTATCGTGGAGTAAACATATTCGAGAAATTACCGGTCAAGCTAATCGTAAATTGGGATTTTTTAAAAGAGTACTTGGAAAGTGCGACGATAAAGTTAGGGAAATCAGCTACTACTCCCTCGTTAGACCCCACTTAGAATATGCCGCCAGTATTTGGGATCTTTATGAGATAGGCTTGGAAACTGATTTAGAACGCATGCAGCGAAGATCGGAAAGATATGTTAAAGGCCGTTATGATAATCTCGTTAGTGTTACTGACCTTTTGCAGCAACTGGGATGGGAAAAGCTTTCAGACCGTCGATTAAAATTTAGACTCAGTCTATTATGTAAGTTCCAAACCGGTCTATTCTCTGACGACGTTGATAATATTTTACGAAATCCGACATACTACGGTAGATCAGATCATGAGAGTAAAATTAGGGAACTAGACTGCAGAACGGACAGATTTATGATGTCATTTTTCCCACGAACGATAAGGGACCATAACAGCTGCAAATGAGACATTTATCTAGGTTTGTCGTTAGGTAGTGTAACTCTTAGTAGCGGTAGTGCTTCTAATACTTTAATCCTTATCTGTCACCTAGTACATACTAACAGCACGCCTAGCATGTTTTCTACATGGGTCTTGAGTCCCTGTCAATCTGTGTAGTTGTAGAATGCATGTATATTGACGGTCACTCTCCATTTTGATAACATCTGTAGTGTAGTGGTGCATGCTTGTGAGGCTTCGCCTCGTGACAAACATTAGCGATTTATGCTAATGCATAATTAGTCGTAGTTACACTATCTCTAGGGTATAGTGTAATGCATGTTGGTGATAACTCACCCCATGCCACACACCCCTGAGTTGGCTTGCAAGGTATTTTGTAGATGTAGATGTAGTTGCTAGAATTTGCTCCCTTTTAGCATGGCAAACTCTATTCTGCCTTAGCGCTTCCCTCACTCACTCATCCCACGTGGGTTAGCTTAAAATAGGAGTCGGGGGAGAAAAAAGCGCCTCTTGCTTTCCCCCCTCCCCTCCCATAGCTTCGGCGTTGCCAATTTTCGGGAGGCAATCAGTTAAAATCATATCAATTTTCGTAAAATCGTTATTTCTCATCGTAGAACCTCGATCAAAAGACGTACTTAATCGCTCCGCCGTCAGGAGTATCATTACTTTATTTATTAACCTCTAAGCATCCGAATTATTAAAGTAAAAAATGTACTACTGATGGTCATGTCTGCCGGGGTAACCTCAAGCTGTACCCGCGGACCCGGATTATCTCTCGGAGCCCGAGGAAGGGTTCGGAAAGGGGTCTTCTTCGAGCGAGGACTGCACTAATTACCCCTTCCTTGGGTCTCGTATACCTGTGGTCCAAGGGTGTCCCACGAAACTACCATTAACCTTAATTAAATATATATTTTTAAAATTAGTAATTTAACTATATTGGGGCCCTGCAGTGAAACGTTAATGAGGAGCGTAGCAACCCAAGTACGATAAACTTTACTTTTCAACTACTCACGCTTGGTATAGTCTAGTTGGAGGGCAATTAGCTGTCGAGTGAGTCAGCTGTCGTGAGGGGCGATGTTAGACTAACTTCTATCCTTGCTAATATTGTTAACACCCTGTCCCCCTTAGCCAAGTCCGCTAATGCACAGCAGCAGAAGAATACTCACCCGTGAATCAATGCCCTCCTTTTGCTTTGGTCAATAGGGAAAGCAATCCATTTCCCCAACACGACAGGAGTGCTCAGCAACTTCATCAATGGCGTCGCTCAAAGAGGGTTTGATAAGGCCGAGATTACTGACGCGCCGTGGATTTTTGCCCACGACTAGCGACCCTCAAGGACTTGAGCGAAAATGCCCGCAAAATATATAAATAAAAATATTTAGGGCCTAAAATATTCTGCTAACTACCACCCGTTAAACCGAGAGTTAAAATTGAACGTAAATTTAGCATGTTAATCAAAATTTGGTAAAAGGAAATAAGGAGGTTGAATTTTCGCTCACCTTTTGTCAATAAAAACATTTGCCACAAATGCCATTCAGGGGCACAAAATTTTGTATAAAATATCATTGCATAAGCTAATGAGCCAGCATTTCTGTTTTATTGTATTTTATTATGTTCTAGCATCCGAAATGCAGACCAAATACCCGATCGAACAAGACATTTATTCTCATCACGAGGAAAGTCACGAAGTCGAAATGGATGATCTCCTTGCAGCAGCAAACAATGCATCTCCGTTTCCACCCTTGTGCTCTATTGTCAGACTCATTCGACGTATCCACGTCAAAAACATTTCAATGACAAATAAAAAATTCATTTCAATTTAATGCGTTTTAAGAGCTTGAAAAAATATTGTTGAATACCACTCAATAAAATCTCAAAAAACTCAAAATATGTGATGACAGACAGACCAACAAGATTAGTATATTACTTTAAAGCCACACGGACTTGCTCGCAAAACATACTAATGAAACACCTAGATTAACATTTAACACTCCCTTCCGATGGTGTTTTCTAGGATAGCACCTATCCAACAAAGAATTAGTCCAGAATAATTTTTTACTCGTCACACACATTTTGAGTGTCATTGACATTTAATTTTCTAATTTCTTACGGTTATAGCTTTAGGTGATTCATAAATCGTTTCTATGGTAGTATTTATGGTACGGCATATCTACATATCTATAGTAAGATTAATGTATATCTTTAGAGAGCTTTATTTACTTCGGAAAATTTACAATCATTGGAAGCATAGAGAAAAATATGATGCTGAAATTTTGAAAATTGAGTTTCATTTATCAGTCACAGTTACAAAATTCACCAGAATCAGCAGGTGGGCATTGAATAACGTCATCAGAAGACTGATCCTACATGTTCGAGAAAGAACTCTTCTGATGATTCACATGAGACTTATGATAGCGTATTCTTGACTGAGTTTGTTCAAACTTTTCTGACAAATTTCCAATTTCACATGGCATTCTCTTCCTTGTCTGCAAAATGAATAATTTTAATTAAATAAATTAGCTAACTGGGTTATTTTTCATGTTTCCACGATTTTTTATTATTTGATTTTTCTTACATCCGGGATCATTCACGGTTGGTTACTTTTTTTACAACGTTTCACTTCTCCTCCTGATGGCGTCGTCAGCTAAAGAATTTGCATTGACATTTCGGTCACTATACTTTACACTAGCGTGTTGCTATGGCGCATTAACAATGGCTGCTGCATTTTGGATTTAAAACTGACCGCACCAATTGACCGGAGTAATTATTCTCTTCCACATCGTCGCGAGGGTGTAACCGGTATTTACTTGAGGACGCCGCCACAAAGAGAGGTGAAATGTTGTGAAATAGTATGATATGTTTAAAAATTAATAACACGCTTTTATAAAGAATGCACTGAAAAGGAGAAAATAATTATTTTAAACAGCCACAGTAATACCAGCGATCACACGTACGTCAATAAAAAAGAGAAAAAAGTAAGATTGTGAAGTTATAGCTACCATGGTAGCTCAACATTATTTAAGTACGATTATTTATAGGGATGCAAGATAAACTTTGAAAAGAATTTTTGCTGTTTTATTGATATGCAAGGAGAGGGTGCCCGTTGAAATTCAACAGGAAGAAATAATTAAAATTAGTGCACAGGATTATAAAAATCCTTTCAATTACCACCCGTTAACTATAATGAGAAAAACCAACTTTGTTCCATAAACAACTTTTCCTCAACATTGTGGAAATCATAAAGTTGGTTTTTCCTATCATGGATATACATCATTGCCACAATGTCAGGCCTGATACCATCAGTTTTCCCACCCGTAAATTTAAATTACTATCAGTATTTAGCATGTGCTGTCATTTATTCATTCCTTAAATAGCTCAGAGTTGAATATAAATATACGGAATCTCTCGGCTTCAGCAATTGGCATTCGGTTGTTATAGGAACGATGAATCGAAAATGCAAACAAGTCTGCAAAATATCGATACATTTTGTTAAATTTTTCACAATTTCGATTGGAAAACAACATTCGGTTTTATAATAAATAATAATCTCTAATCGATTTTCTTTCTATTGATACTTCTCCCGACTTCGAACGAATTTTATTTCGAATACATTTTTGCAATTGAAAATAGGTCTGAGCAAAACCAAACATCAGCTTAGCGTGTTTTACTCATTCGCTGAAAAAACATAATAATACATAATAAATTAACATATTTTACATAAAACAAACGTTAAGCATTTTTTCTTAAATCAGCTCATCAATACTATTAATTTGAGTATAAGTTGATGGGTGTCCGACACCTAGAAATGGCTAAGCATAATGAACATCCAATCAAACACATACATATACACACTTTCTCCTTTACGAGGGCAAGGTGAAAAGTTCTGGGCCTTACACACGCCATGTTAGTACCAATGAAATTTTGGTTTTGTTATGTTCGCACACCTTTCCCAACAATGTAATTCAAATTTCCATTTGAGCTGCCCCATACTGTTGTTGACACGGCTTTTCGAAGTAGTCTGTTGTGTGTGTTTCGTTCAAATGGATAAAGTGGAGTATCGTGCTGTCATAAAACTATTCGTTTTGGACGGTTTATCGCCAACGGATATTCTTAAAAAGTTGGTGAGAAAGTTGGTGGTGGTCGGTACGTGATAAGAGGCCTGGGTTGCAAAAGAAGAAAATCATCTTTCACCAGGACAGTGCACCTGCCCACAAAGTTCTCTTGACAATGGGAAAACTGAGGGATTTGAAGTACAAATTATTGGAAAATTCATCCTATTCACCAGATTTGGACCCCTCTGACTTCCACCTATTCCCACATTTAAAAACATTTGAGGCTGGCAAACGTTTTGAGTCCAATGAAGATGTTATGGCAGCCGCAGATAGTTATTTTGCAGACCTACCAGAATCGCATTCCGTCACGGAATCGACTCATTTGAAAAACGTTGGACAAAGTGAATTGACATGTAGAAAAATAAATGCATTATTGATATAAAAATTACAGTCTTTCATTGCCAGGCTAAGAACTTTTCACCTCGCCCTCGTATATATAGAGATATTAGGGTCATGAGATAATGATTATAATCATAAGGTATTAGCATAAAAATAACATCCTTTCTGTTTGCTATTAAGACCGTATGAGCAAAAAATGGTGATTTCACAAACTATACCCCAATCTGCACAGCATTTTCGTCGTGTATTGGATTCAGCTCTTTTAAAGGCCATCCACCATACTTGAGTTATCTGCTAGTGGCGCAGGTAGCTCGTATTCGAAACAGATGCTATTCTGTGAGCACTTTTTACAATTAATGCAGAAATGCCTGTCGGTTCTCAACGACACAGGTAAAAGTGAAAAATGGCATAGTAGTTCTATTCAAAGAGAAGATGAACTGACTTCTCAATTATCATCTTAGTTATTATAAGAAGTGGAAATTGCCCGTTTTTCCTCTTAACGATACATAGTATGAAGCCATTTTACTGAAATTGTTTATTCTTAAAACAGTAAAACTAAATAAGTATAGGTATCAGTTTCGCAATGAAGGACGTGGGGAAGATCGACATGAACTTTGAGCATATTTTCCCTTATGTGATTCAGAGCGAGATTTTTTCCAGTGCCATAGAGACCATCTCTTCCTTGAACTACGACCTTGACATGGTGGAAGTGCTTGTGCATTCCAATGACCCCTAGAGCTGGACTGGAAGGAGCAAGTACGTAGGCATGGTACTGAACACAAAATTGGGACTGAGGGTAGTAAACATTGAACAGGTGAGCGACAGGATTCTCGTGGTAGAAATAAAAGCACACCGGACGAATTTCGTACTGGTCCAGGTATACATGCCTACGAGCAACCATAGGGAGGAAGAGGTGGAAGAGGTGTACGAGCAAGTAGAAGAAATAATTAGAGAAGTGCCGGGAAAGAAAAACCTGATAGTGATGAGTGACTGGAATGCAGTGGTGGGGGAAGGGAGGGACGGATTAAAAGTGGGAGGGTTTGGGCTAGGAAGAAGAAATGATCGCGGTGAAAAGGCAGTTGAATTTTGTAGAAGAAATAAATTAGTAGTGACAAACACTTAGTTTAAACATAACCCCAGGCGTAGGTACTCATGGAAAATGACGGGTGATACTGGGAGATAACAAATTGGTTATATAATGGTAAGGAAGAGATTTAGGAACAGTGTAAAAACTCGTGTAGCTATCCAGGGGCGGATGCGAACTCAGATCATAACTTGGTGATGATGAAGTGTGAAGTTAGATTCGAAAGGCTTTGTAAAGGTAGGAAGATAAAGAGGTGGAACCTTCAAACATTGAAAGGGTTGAAAAGGAGGGAATACCAACAGCTCGTAGAAAAGAACATAGGTGAAGCAAAGTGGATGGGAACAAAAGAGAGAAGATGGGAGGTTATAAAAACAGGCATCGCAGGAAAAGCAGAAAAAACAATAGGAATAGTGGAAAAGAAGAGGGTTAAGAAGCAGTGGGTTACAGAAGAAATGATAAAGAAAATGGAGGAGAGAAGGATATGGAAAAACGTCAACTCCGACGTAGGCAAGAGGAAGTACAAAAAATTGAATAATAAACTCAGGCGAGTGACCAATCGAGCAAAAGAAAACTGGTGGAAGGGGCAATGCAAGGAAATGGAAAAGATGCAGGAGGAGGGGGAAGTGGGCGCTTTGTACGCCAAGGTGAATATGTTATCGGGTAGTAAGAGAGGTCAAATGATACCAAAGGTTAAGGACAAAACAGGGAAGATATTAACGAACAGGAAGATATCCAGGAAAGATGGAGAGAATACGTAGAGGAGCTAGATGACAGCGAGAATAGGTCCATTAGCCTAGATCTAGAGGATGAAGGAACAATAGATAAGGATAACCTCGGACCAGAGTTACTAGACAGCGAAATAGAGAGGGCATTAAGAGAGATGAAGGGTAGAAAAGCCGTGGGAACCGATAACCTACCTACTGAAGAATCTAGGTAGTAATGGGAGAAAATCGTTTTTCAAACTTATTCGCAGAATCTACGAGGAAGGAGTATGGCCTGAGGATTTTGTCAAAACAGTATTAATACCTATCTCGAAGAAGAAGAAAGATTCATAATGCGAGGAGTATAGAAAGATCAGTTTAATTTCACACGCGGCAAAAGTCTTGCTTAGAATATAAAATAGAAGGTTGGAGAGCAGAGCAAACTGCTATTTAGGCGATGACAAATTTGGGTTCAGGAAGGGGAGGGCAACCAGAGATGCGATTGCGGTAATGAGGACACTTATAGATAGAAACATAGAGCATAATCAGGATGTTTTCGCTTGTTTTGTAGATTTCGAAAAGGCGTTTGACAGAGTAAACTGGGAGAAACTAATGCAGATACTGGGGAAAATAGGAATAGATTGGCGTGATAGGAGACTCATCCGAAACTTATATATGGGTCAGAGGGCTCATGTAAGGGTAGCGGACGGTGAATCAGGGTGGGCAGTTATAGGTCGCGGGGTGCGGCAAGGGTGCCCGTTCTCGCCTTTACTTTTTAACATCTATGCTGAGGAAATGGTAAGAGAGGCATGGGATGAGCTAGACGTGGGAATGAAAGTAGGAGGCCAGTGGATAAAGTCGGTTAGATTTGCAGACGACCAGGCGTTGGTGAGTCGGTCATCAAAAGGACTGCAAACTTTAGTAGATGCACTGGAAAAGCAGTGTGAGAAATACGGAATGAAGATAAATAATAGGAAAACAAAAGTAATGAGATTCTGTAGGACAAAGAAAGCGAGGCTGGTGATAAGAGTAGGAAGTCACAAACTGGAGCAAGTAGAACAATTCAATTACTTGGGTAGTACGCTAGAAGAAACAGGCCATAGTAGAAAAGACATTAAGAGGAGAATAGCGTTCAATAATAGAAGGGAGCTGATGACAGGGACCTTAAGTAAGGATGTAAAAAAGAGGCTGGTGAAGAGCTTGATATGGAGTGTGGCGTTGCATGGGGCAGAAACGTGGACCTTGAGAAAGGAAGACGAAAATAGGCTGAAGGCTTTCGAGATGTGGGTGTGGAGGAGGATGGAGAAGGTGCGTTGGACGGAAAGGAAGACAAATGAGGAAGTGCTTGACATGGTGGGCGAGGAAAGGAAACTTTAAGATGAGATTAGGGGAAGACGGGGTAGGTGGCTGGAAGCAGTAATGAGGGACGATGGTTTGCTGAAGGCCGTGATAGAGGGTAGGATGTTGGGTAAACGGGGAAGGGGAAGGAAGACAATCGGTTCTATGGACGGGATGATGAAAGGTAGGACTTATGCTGAGATGAAGAAAGAAATACAAGAATTTAAGTGCTGAAATTTAAACCGTCAAAAGTGTTACGCGTTTTTAGCCCGACCCACCATTTTTACCCAAACACTTGGTCTCATAGAGTCGGGCTTTACACAAGTGTATACGGTACATAGTTTTTATTTCCTGTGATAAATTAATGGTTCATTTAGCACATGGAAAAATGTACTAATCCCTAAAATACATGCACTTAGATTTTGAGCGGGAGAAGTAGGTGAGTTGAAGACTATATTTTCACGGGGGATTCATGAATACCAAAATAATCTCATGCTATCCCAGCGAAACTTGTGAAGGAAGGTTTCTCGGGCGTTCCACTGGGTTCGAAGTTCCTCCAAGAAGAGGAAGATGTGGAGCCTGGTTGGAAATATGGAGTCAGTGGAACACTCGAGACACTTTCCGGGAAATGACCGCCTGTCCTCTCGCGAGAGAAGGAGCTGAAATTCTCAAGGCTACCACTGAATTCCTTACCTCATCTCTTCTTGCTTGGGCAATTCGAGCACAGGCTCTGGTTTGAGCCAATTGTCTTCTTATGTCTTCAATCTGGCACTGATAGGATCTCCGAACTGTTTCACATCTTTCTTTTGCTTTAGCCACCTGCCGAGCTGAATCTTCCCTTACACATTCCAGCTGATTGCTTAGCTGGAGTATTTCCACCGACTTCTCCTCCGAGCAGCGCCTACATTGAGCAGCACATTCTTCTAGTCTTTTCATTTCCCCTCTGAAAGATTTAAGAACGCAATAAGTTATTGTCTATTTATTTTGGTATATCCGTGGCACCAAAAACTTTGGTTTACTGAACTCTTCAACTGGTGGTGTACTTTGTGCCTACTCTGATGCTGACTTTTCAGGGGATGTCAAGACTGAGGTGAAATGAGGTGAAAAACTGATGAGTTATGATAATGATTTCAAATACATAAAACATTACTTAAGAGGGTACTAAATGGTGCCGTGTTGATCTTGACTTTGTTGCCGTGTTGATCTTTTTGGGAGTAAGTTGCCCCGGAGTGTTGAATGGAAGTTGGGATTACATTCTCTACCTGGTGAGATATTGAAGTTCGACCAATTACCAGCTTTATTGGATTATATTTTCAGATTCCACCTGATTTTCTGCATATTTACAACATTTTATCGTCACTTTTCCACCCTGAGACATTTGCAAATTCAAAAAAGTGAAAATCTATCCGTGCTATTGGGGGCACATTTCATTTTCACTATAAAACAATAATTGAGTGCATACTATATAGTCCTACCAATGAAAAAAAGTGAATATGAAATGTAAATTCCACTCTTTTTTTTACAGGTATGAGAGCTGAATCACTACAGTTTTATGGAATAAGGTTAGGATTCATAGTTGGCACCTAGGGCAAAATGATCTTTAGATAGGTTCAAGTGATCTTATCATCATTCATACATGCCAAAATAGGCCAAATCACTTACACATTAAGTCTCGCTCTACCTTTCAATGATACCTAATGAAAGGCATTGTTAAAAACTCGAATATGAATCCCACCCTCATGCATTGTCTGAAAATTATCGAGACATAGACCTCCATCTTCCAATGATCCCCTGAAGAAAATCATGCTTCCAGCACAGCAAAAAATGAAATTTTGCTACTGAAAATGACTCATTGCATTCTTTCCCTGAATTTGTGACTATTGAGGGACAGAGAGGTGGAAGGATTTATCATTACTTAAGTTTGCAATTGCAGTCCGTAAGCTCCTTGCATTTCTTCTCCCACGCCTCCGCCTTTGCAGTGAGAGAGTCAGCCTGGTTGATTGAATCCTGCTGCTGATTCCAATACTGGTCTAGTTTTTGGGTGGCTTCAATCATCTGTGAAATAAAAGCATCCATATGAAAATTTCCCAAGTCTTTAAGTACTTCCTTCAATTGTGAGTTACGAGCAAATAAGTCCATAGATATATTACTTTTGCTCGGGTATCTTCAGCCTCTAATTGGAATTCATAGCACTTTTCTTCTGCAGCTTTCTGCTTCTGAATAGCTTCTTGAAGTCTGCACTGAGTAGTTCGCAGAACACCTGGCAATGATTTAAGTTCCTCTACTTTCTCTCGAAACTGGCACTGTAATGACAGGTTTTGTTTAAATTAGTACATGCTTTATATGGGATGATAATTGAGGACTCAGGAGTCATAAATTTGATGAAATGTTTAACAGGTTCACTGCTTTTGAAGTTTTAACCTTTGCTGCCAGTATTTTCTCAAAATACATAGAGATATTTCTGCAAATAATTATTGTTGAAATGAGACCCTGTATTCCTAGGAATTTTACGTCAATGGCAAAGTGTAGCAAAAACAGTCTGCGACCTGGCATTCATTTCAGAATCACTCAAGTGAATGGTGATCCTAATTGGAATCACGGGAATGATTGACTAAGCTCTTCACTAATGCTTGGTATTGCAGTAAGGTAATACTGTAAATCATTTTTCCACGTTTTTTAGAAAAGGGCATAAAAAATTCATGGGCCATCATTTTGAAACCAAATTTATTCCAAACAGCACATAAATAATATTAAAGCATAATAATCAACTAATTTATGGTTAAAATATTGCTGTAAGTTAAATTGCTGTACATAACAGAGTATAAGTGGAAAATTTTTTTGCCATGAAAACCTAACTTTCGATCTGAGTCAATATGAAAGACATCTTTCAGGGAATTTTTTCAACATACAGTAAGCACATCTAAGTTGATTCGGCCAGCTCGGCAGATGTATTCTCGTTGTGGTGGAAGGAAAACGTAATTAGGCCGAATATATGCCAAGTTGGCCGTGATTGGTGTAAGATGTGGCCAATAAAGCAATATAATAATAACATGTGCCCCTGAATCCCGGAAAATTGCCTGTCTAATATTGCAAGGTAAAACTATTTTCGTTTCATTTCTTTCATTAAATAATTGGACAGATTTTTTCTTCTATCATTCATTCGTTGTTCCAAATATTTGATGCTGTGGCATATCAGAATGTGCCAAACATGGCACGGACGGTGACTAGGGAAGCTAGCAACAGAGGAATACACTGTCGCTGGCCAATGCTATCATTTACTTGCTCCATACAAGTGAAAACATTTAAGTTGTGCAGTGCACAGTGAAAGTTAAAATTAAGTGTTACTTTATGGGAGGAAAACTCAAGATAATGAACACATGAAAGAGACGGTTGTCCTATGAAGCTGGTTTTAAGTTAAGAGTGATAGAATACCTACACCAAACTGATTGGCAATTCTAAGGCAATGGGGAAGAATAACCTGAACGAAAAACTCCAAGAGTGCCTTTATATGCACATGTAGGTATATATGTCTGTGTATGGATGTGACCTTTATGTATATTTTTTATTTGAAAAGGGTTTTAAAAACTAATAATTATAAAAAAAAGGATATTTATCAAAACATGCACAATATTCAGTCAGGTGTCTTAATTTTCAAACTGTTATGCTTGAGAATAGCCTAAGATGAGCACATCTGAAGAGGATCAAATGAAATAATTTTAATTATAAACAATTAATTAGTAAAAATAATTTTTATTAATAATAATGTGTAGATAAGGTCTTCTTAATGTTATTTATGGAAATAATGAAATACCGGGAGAAAAAAGAAGCTATTTGATGTTGAAAAACTTTATGGGTCAAAATGACCCCTGCCCGTCCTTCTTGGTAGTGCGAAACTCCCGTCCTTCAAGTGTTAAAATATGGGATCGCCAAAACAATGGACAGCTTGGAAGATGATCTCCTTTTTTCGAGAAAGATGATCTAACAGCCTCATCCAGGAGAGAGGAGGCAGTCGTGAGTTTGGTTGCAATGTTTACTCTGGGCAACGACTATGACTCCTGGCCTGAGCCAGTTCAATGGTAGGTCAGGTAGTCTGGCCAAATCTATGGGTGGCGCTTATTCTGTTTGAGGTGAAGAAATGACTGTCACCTTTTCGTGAAAATATTCACTGCTTGTGTTGTGTGACTCGTCAGTAAGGTGAGCATTTCTATTCTGTGACTCATGTAAAAGGTCTTTTGGGTCTTTTATCAGGAGGGTCTCTTCCTTGAACTACGACCTTGACGTGGTGGAAGGGCTTGTGCGTTCCAATGACCCCTAGAGCTGGACTGGCAGGAGCAAGTACATTGCTCCTGGTAGGGCCACCCATGCCAGATAGGTCGAAGGGTAGGAGCCAGACGAAAGGTAGTTCCGTGATGGTGTCACGTTAAAAATACCGTTGAGTCGCGTGGGATACCTCTCAACTATCACTTCCCAGAACATGAAAGTCATCCAAAGAGATCTGATTCCTGGCAACTACGGGACGCCGCCCACTAGGGCGGGTGTCGTGCCCGGCAGCGGGGGAGGCAAGGCCTCCGCGGTCGTCATCACACGAAATCCTTGCACAGAATCAGAATCATCATCAGAAGATACAAGGGAAAGGAGGGAGAAGAATAAGAAAAAGAGGAAGAGGAGGAGGAAAACAGTGGTAAAAATAGGAACTTGGAACGTAAGGACCATGATGAGGGCCGGGAAGCTTGAAAATATTAAGCAGGAAATGGAAAAAGGAAAAATAGATGCTTTGGGATTGTGCGAGGTTAGATGGAAGGATAGCGGGGACTATTGGAGTGATAACTACAGGGTGATCTATAGTGGGGGAGATGAGAGTCAACTGGTAGGCATGGTACTGAACACAAAGTTGGGACTGAGGGTGGTAAACATTGAACAGGTGAACGACAGGATACTAGTGGTAGAAATAAAAGCACGCCCGACGAATTTCGTACTGGTCCAGGTATACATGCCTACGAGCAACCATAGGGAGGAAGAGGTGTACGAGCAAGTAGAAGAAATAATTAGAGAAGTGCCGGGGAAGAAAAACCTGATAGTGATGGGTGACTGGAATGCAGTGGTGGGAGAAGGGAGGGACGGATTAGAAGTAGGAGGGTTTGGGCTAGGAAGAAGAGATGATCGCGGGGAAAAGGCAGTTGAATTTTGTAGAAGAAATAAATTAGTAGGTTTAAACATCACCCCAGGAGTAGGTACACATGGAAAATGCCGGGTGACACCGGGAGATACCAAATTGATTATATAATGGTGAGGCAGAGATTTAGGAACAGTGCAAAAAACTCTCGTAGCTATCCAGGGGCGGATGCGGACTCGGATCATAACTTGGTGATGATGAAGTGTGAAGTTAGATTCAAAAGGCTTTGTAAAGGGAGGAAGATAAAGAGGTGGAACCTTGAAGCATTGAAAGGGTTGAAAAGGAGGGAATACCAAGAGCTAGTAGAAAAGAACATAGGTGAAGAGAAGCGGATGAGAACCATAGAGAAGAGATGGGAGGTTATAAAAACAGGCATTGCAAGAGCGGCAGAGAAAGCAATAGGAACGGTGGAAAAGAAGAGGGTTAAGAAGCAGTGGGTTACAGAAGAAATGATGAAGAAAATGGAGGAGAGAAGGATATGGAAAAACGTGAACACCGACGTAGGCAAGAGGAAGTACAAGGAATTGAATAATAAACTCAGGCGAGTGACCAATCGGGCAAAAGAAAACTGGTGGAAGGGACAATGTGAGCAAATGGAAAAGATGCAGGAGGAGGGGGAAGTGAGCGCTTTGTACGCCAAGGTGAAAATGTTATCGGGTGGTAAGAGAGGTCAAGCGATACCAAAGGTTAAGGACAAAACAGGAAAGATATTAATCGAACAGGAAGATATCCAAGAAAGGTGGAGAGAATACGTAGAGGAGCTATATGGCAGCGAGAATAGACCCCTTAGCCTAGAGCTAGAGGACGAAGGAACAATAGATAAAGATAACCTCGGACCAGAGTTACTTGAGAGTGAAATAGAGAGGGCACTAAGAGAGATGAAGGGTAGAAAAGCCGTGGGAACCGATAACCTACCTTCGGAGCTACTGAAGAATCTAGGTAGTAGGGGGAGAAAATCGTTTTTCGAACTTATTCGCAGGATCTACGAGGAAGGAGTATGGCCAGAGGATTTCGTGAAAACAGTGTTAATACCTATCCCGAAGAAGAAGAAAGCGTCAGAATGCGAGGAGTATAGAACAATCAGTTTAATTTCGCACGCAGCAAAAGTGTTGCTTAGAATACTAAATAGAAGGTTGGAGAGCAGAGCAAAGTGCTATTTAGGCGATGACCAATTTGGGTTTAGGAAGGGGAGGGGAACCAGAGATGCGATTGCGGTAATGAGGACACTTATAGATAGAAACATAGAGCATAATCAGGATGTTTTCGCTTGTTTTGTAGATTTCGAAAAGGCGTTTGACAGAGTAAACTGGGAGAAACTAATGCAGATACTGGGGAAAATAGGAATAGATTGGCGTGATAGGAGACTCATCCGAAACTTATATATGGGTCAGAGGGCTCATGTAAGGGTAGCGGACGGTGAATCAGGGTGGGCAGTTATAGGTCGCGGGGTGCGGCAAGGGTGCCCGTTGTAGCCTTTACTTTTTAACATCTATGCTGAGGAAATGGTAAGAGAGGCATGGGATGAGCTAGACGTGGGAATGAAAGTAGGAGGCCAGTGGATAAAGTCGGTTAGATTTGCAGACGACCAGGCGTTGGTGAGTCGGTCATCGAAAGGACTGCAAACTTTAGTAGATGCACTGGAAAAGCAGTGTGAGAAATACGGAATGAAGATAAATAATAGGAAAACAAAAGTAATGAGATTCTGTAGGACAAAGAAAGCGAGGCTGGTGATAAGAGTAGGAAGTCACAAACTGGAGCAAGTAGAACAATTCAATTACTTGGGTAGTACGCTAGAAGAAACAGGCCATAGTAGAAAAGACATTAAGAGGAGAATAGCGTTCAATAATAGAAGGGAGCTGATGACAGGGACCTTAAGTAAGGATGTAAAAAAGAGGCTGGTGAAGAGCTTGATATGGAGTGTGGCGTTGCATGGGGCAGAAACGTGGACCTTGAGAAAGGAAGACGAAAATAGGCTGAAGGCTTTCGAGATGTGGGTGTGGAGGAGGATGGAGAAGGTGCATTGGACGGAAAGGAAGACAAATGAGGAAGTGCTTGACATGGTGGGCGAGGAAAGGAAACTTTAAGATGAGATTAGGGGAAGACGGGGTAGGTGGCTGGAAGCAGTAATGAGGGACGATGGTTTGCTGAAGGCCGTGATAGAGGGTAGGATGTTGGGTAAACGGGGAAGGGGAAGGAAGACAATCGGTTCTATGGACGGGATGATGAAAGGTAGGACTTATGCTGAGATGAAGAAAGAAATACAAGAATTTAAGTGCTGAAATTTAAACCGTCAAAAGTGTTACGCGTTTTTAGCCCGACCCACCATTTTTACCCAAACACTTGGTCTCATAGAGTCGGGCTTTACACAAGTGTATACGGTACATAGTTTTTATTTCCTGTGATAAATTAATGGTTCATTTAGCACATGGAAAAATGTACTAATCCCTAAAATACATGCACTTAGATTTTGAGCGGGAGAAGTAGGTGAGTTGAAGACTATATTTTCACGGGGGATTCATGAATACCAAAATAATCTCATGCTATCCCAGCGAAACTTGTGAAGGAAGGTTTCTCGGGCGTTCCACTGGGTTCGAAGTTCCTCCAAGAAGAGGAAGATGTGGAGCCTGGTTGGAAATATGGAGTCAGTGGAACACTCGAGACACTTTCCGGGAAATGACCGCCTGTCCTCTCGCGAGAGAAGGAGCTGAAATTCTCAAGGCTACCACTGAATTCCTTACCTCATCTCTTCTTGCTTGGGCAATTCGAGCACAGGCTCTGGTTTGAGCCAATTGTCTTCTTATGTCTTCAATCTGGCACTGATAGGATCTCCGAACTGTTTCACATCTTTCTTTTGCTTTAGCCACCTGCCGAGCTGAATCTTCCCTTACACATTCCAGCTGATTGCTTAGCTGGAGTATTTCCACCGACTTCTCCTCCGAGCAGCGCCTACATTGAGCAGCACATTCTTCTAGTCTTTTCATTTCCCCTCTGAAAGATTTAAGAACGCAATAAGTTATTGTCTATTTATTTTGGTATATCCGTGGCACCAAAAACTTTGGTTTACTGAACTCTTCAACTGGTGGTGTACTTTGTGCCTACTCTGATGCTGACTTTTCAGGGGATGTCAAGACTGAGGTGAAATGAGGTGAAAAACTGATGAGTTATGATAATGATTTCAAATACATAAAACATTACTTAAGAGGGTACTAAATGGTGCCGTGTTGATCTTGACTTTGTTGCCGTGTTGATCTTTTTGGGAGTAAGTTGCCCCGGAGTGTTGAATGGAAGTTGGGATTACATTCTCTACCTGGTGAGATATTGAAGTTCGACCAATTACCAGCTTTATTGGATTATATTTTCAGATTCCACCTGATTTTCTGCATATTTACAACATTTTATCGTCACTTTTCCACCCTGAGACATTTGCAAATTCAAAAAAGTGAAAATCTATCCGTGCTATTGGGGGCACATTTCATTTTCACTATAAAACAATAATTGAGTGCATACTATATAGTCCTACCAATGAAAAAAAGTGAATATGAAATGTAAATTCCACTCTTTTTTTTACAGGTATGAGAGCTGAATCACTACAGTTTTATGGAATAAGGTTAGGATTCATAGTTGGCACCTAGGGCAAAATGATCTTTAGATAGGTTCAAGTGATCTTATCATCATTCATACATGCCAAAATAGGCCAAATCACTTACACATTAAGTCTCGCTCTACCTTTCAATGATACCTAATGAAAGGCATTGTTAAAAACTCGAATATGAATCCCACCCTCATGCATTGTCTGAAAATTATCGAGACATAGACCTCCATCTTCCAATGATCCCCTGAAGAAAATCATGCTTCCAGCACAGCAAAAAATGAAATTTTGCTACTGAAAATGACTCATTGCATTCTTTCCCTGAATTTGTGACTATTGAGGGACAGAGAGGTGGAAGGATTTATCATTACTTAAGTTTGCAATTGCAGTCCGTAAGCTCCTTGCATTTCTTCTCCCACGCCTCCGCCTTTGCAGTGAGAGAGTCAGCCTGGTTGATTGAATCCTGCTGCTGATTCCAATACTGGTCTAGTTTTTGGGTGGCTTCAATCATCTGTGAAATAAAAGCATCCATATGAAAATTTCCCAAGTCTTTAAGTACTTCCTTCAATTGTGAGTTACGAGCAAATAAGTCCATAGATATATTACTTTTGCTCGGGTATCTTCAGCCTCTAATTGGAATTCATAGCACTTTTCTTCTGCAGCTTTCTGCTTCTGAATAGCTTCTTGAAGTCTGCACTGAGTAGTTCGCAGAACACCTGGCAATGATTTAAGTTCCTCTACTTTCTCTCGAAACTGGCACTGTAATGACAGGTTTTGTTTAAATTAGTACATGCTTTATATGGGATGATAATTGAGGACTCAGGAGTCATAAATTTGATGAAATGTTTAACAGGTTCACTGCTTTTGAAGTTTTAACCTTTGCTGCCAGTATTTTCTCAAAATACATAGAGATATTTCTGCAAATAATTATTGTTGAAATGAGACCCTGTATTCCTAGGAATTTTACGTCAATGGCAAAGTGTAGCAAAAACAGTCTGCGACCTGGCATTCATTTCAGAATCACTCAAGTGAATGGTGATCCTAATTGGAATCACGGGAATGATTGACTAAGCTCTTCACTAATGCTTGGTATTGCAGTAAGGTAATACTGTAAATCATTTTTCCACGTTTTTTAGAAAAGGGCATAAAAAATTCATGGGCCATCATTTTGAAACCAAATTTATTCCAAACAGCACATAAATAATATTAAAGCATAATAATCAACTAATTTATGGTTAAAATATTGCTGTAAGTTAAATTGCTGTACATAACAGAGTATAAGTGGAAAATTTTTTTGCCATGAAAACCTAACTTTCGATCTGAGTCAATATGAAAGACATCTTTCAGGGAATTTTTTCAACATACAGTAAGCACATCTAAGTTGATTCGGCCAGCTCGGCAGATGTATTCTCGTTGTGGTGGAAGGAAAACGTAATTAGGCCGAATATATGCCAAGTTGGCCGTGATTGGTGTAAGATGTGGCCAATAAAGCAATATAATAATAACATGTGCCCCTGAATCCCGGAAAATTGCCTGTCTAATATTGCAAGGTAAAACTATTTTCGTTTCATTTCTTTCATTAAATAATTGGACAGATTTTTTCTTCTATCATTCATTCGTTGTTCCAAATATTTGATGCTGTGGCATATCAGAATGTGCCAAACATGGCACGGACGGTGACTAGGGAAGCTAGCAACAGAGGAATACACTGTCGCTGGCCAATGCTATCATTTACTTGCTCCATACAAGTGAAAACATTTAAGTTGTGCAGTGCACAGTGAAAGTTAAAATTAAGTGTTACTTTATGGGAGGAAAACTCAAGATAATGAACACATGAAAGAGACGGTTGTCCTATGAAGCTGGTTTTAAGTTAAGAGTGATAGAATACCTACACCAAACTGATTGGCAATTCTAAGGCAATGGGGAAGAATAACCTGAACGAAAAACTCCAAGAGTGCCTTTATATGCACATGTAGGTATATATGTCTGTGTATGGATGTGACCTTTATGTATATTTTTTATTTGAAAAGGGTTTTAAAAACTAATAATTATAAAAAAAAGGATATTTATCAAAACATGCACAATATTCAGTCAGGTGTCTTAATTTTCAAACTGTTATGCTTGAGAATAGCCTAAGATGAGCACATCTGAAGAGGATCAAATGAAATAATTTTAATTATAAACAATTAATTAGTAAAAATAATTTTTATTAATAATAATGTGTAGATAAGGTCTTCTTAATGTTATTTATGGAAAAAATGAAATACCGGGAGAAAAAAGAAGCTATTTGATGTTGAAAAACTTTATGGGTCAAAATGACCCCTGCCCGTCCTTCTTGGTAGTGCGAAACTCCCGTCCTTCAAGTGTTAAAATATGGGATCGCCAAAACAATGGACAGCTTGGAAGATGATCTCCTTTTTTCGAGAAAGATGATCTAACAGCCTCATCCAGGAGAGAGGAGGCAGTCGTGAGTTTGGTTGCAATGTTTACTCTGGGCAACGACTATGACTCCTGGCCTGAGCCAGTTCAATGGTAGGTCAGGTAGTCTGGCCAAAT
The DNA here is from genome assembly GCA_963573305.1 of Pyrrhosoma nymphula. Lineage (NCBI taxonomy): Eukaryota > Metazoa > Arthropoda > Insecta > Odonata > Coenagrionidae > Pyrrhosoma > Pyrrhosoma nymphula. The sequence goes on along the minus strand of OY754337.1, from coordinate 125,651,572 downwards.
CTATGGGTGGCGCTTATTCTGTTTGAGGTGAAGAAATGACTGTCACCTTTTCGTGAAAATATTCACTGCTTGTGTTGTGTGACTCGTCAGTAAGGTGAGCATTTCTATTCTGTGACTCATGTAAAAGGTCTTTTGGGTCTTTTATCAGGAGGGTCTCTTCCTTGAACTACGACCTTGACGTGGTGGAAGGGCTTGTGCGTTCCAATGACCCCTAGAGCTGGACTGGCAGGAGCAAGTACATTGCTCCTGGTAGGGCCACCCATGCCAGATAGGTCGAAGGGTAGGAGCCAGACGAAAGGTAGTTCCGTGATGGTGTCACGTTAAAAATACCGTTGAGTCGCGTGGGATACCTCTCAACTATCACTTCCCAGAACATGAAAGTCATCCAAAGAGATCTGATTCCTGGCAACTACGGGACGCCGCCCACTAGGGCGGGTGTCGTGCCCGGCAGCGGGGGAGGCAAGGCCTCCGCGGTCGTCATCACACGAAATCCTTGCACAGAATCAGAATCATCATCAGAAGATACAAGGGAAAGGAGGGAGAAGAATAAGAAAAAGAGGAAGAGGAGGAGGAAAACAGTGGTAAAAATAGGAACTTGGAACGTAAGGACCATGATGAGGGCCGGGAAGCTTGAAAATATTAAGCAGGAAATGGAAAAAGGAAAAATAGATGCTTTGGGATTGTGCGAGGTTAGATGGAAGGATAGCGGGGACTATTGGAGTGATAACTACAGGGTGATCTATAGTGGGGGAGATGAGAGTCAACTGGTAGGCATGGTACTGAACACAAAGTTGGGACTGAGGGTGGTAAACATTGAACAGGTGAACGACAGGATACTAGTGGTAGAAATAAAAGCACGCCCGACGAATTTCGTACTGGTCCAGGTATACATGCCTACGAGCAACCATAGGGAGGAAGAGGTGTACGAGCAAGTAGAAGAAATAATTAGAGAAGTGCCGGGGAAGAAAAACCTGATAGTGATGGGTGACTGGAATGCAGTGGTGGGAGAAGGGAGGGACGGATTAGAAGTAGGAGGGTTTGGGCTAGGAAGAAGAGATGATCGCGGGGAAAAGGCAGTTGAATTTTGTAGAAGAAATAAATTAGTAGGTTTAAACATCACCCCAGGAGTAGGTACACATGGAAAATGCCGGGTGACACCGGGAGATACCAAATTGATTATATAATGGTGAGGCAGAGATTTAGGAACAGTGCAAAAAACTCTCGTAGCTATCCAGGGGCGGATGCGGACTCGGATCATAACTTGGTGATGATGAAGTGTGAAGTTAGATTCAAAAGGCTTTGTAAAGGGAGGAAGATAAAGAGGTGGAACCTTGAAGCATTGAAAGGGTTGAAAAGGAGGGAATACCAAGAGCTAGTAGAAAAGAACATAGGTGAAGAGAAGCGGATGAGAACCATAGAGAAGAGATGGGAGGTTATAAAAACAGGCATTGCAAGAGCGGCAGAGAAAGCAATAGGAACGGTGGAAAAGAAGAGGGTTAAGAAGCAGTGGGTTACAGAAGAAATGATGAAGAAAATGGAGGAGAGAAGGATATGGAAAAACGTGAACACCGACGTAGGCAAGAGGAAGTACAAGGAATTGAATAATAAACTCAGGCGAGTGACCAATCGGGCAAAAGAAAACTGGTGGAAGGGACAATGTGAGCAAATGGAAAAGATGCAGGAGGAGGGGGAAGTGAGCGCTTTGTACGCCAAGGTGAAAATGTTATCGGGTGGTAAGAGAGGTCAAGCGATACCAAAGGTTAAGGACAAAACAGGAAAGATATTAATCGAACAGGAAGATATCCAAGAAAGGTGGAGAGAATACGTAGAGGAGCTATATGGCAGCGAGAATAGACCCCTTAGCCTAGAGCTAGAGGACGAAGGAACAATAGATAAAGATAACCTCGGACCAGAGTTACTTGAGAGTGAAATAGAGAGGGCACTAAGAGAGATGAAGGGTAGAAAAGCCGTGGGAACCAATAACCTACCTTCGGAGCTACTGAAGAATCTAGGTAGTAGGGGGAGAAAATCGTTTTTCGAACTTATTCGCAGGATCTACGAGGAAGGAGTATGGCCAGAGGATTTCGTGAAAACAGTGTTAATACCTATCCCGAAGAAGAAGAAAGCGTCAGAATGCGAGGAGTATAGAACAATCAGTTTAATTTCCCACGCAGCAAAAGTGTTGCTTAGAATACTAAATAGAAGGTTGGAGAGCAGAGCAAAGTGCTATTTAGGCGATGACCAATTTGGGTTTAGGAAGGGGAGGGGAACCAGAGATGCGATTGCGGTAATGAGGACACTTATAGATAGAAACATAGAGCATAATCAGGATGTTTTCGCTTGTTTTGTAGATTTCGAAAAGGCGTTTGACAGAGTAAACTGGGAGAAACTAATGCAGATACTGGGGAAAATAGGAATAGATTGGCGTGATAGGAGACTCATCCGAAACTTATATATGGGTCAGAGGGCTCATGTAAGGGTAGCGGACGGTGAATCAGGGTGGGCAGTTATAGGTCGCGGGGTGCGGCAAGGGTGCCCGTTGTCGCCTTTACTTTTTAACATCTATGCTGAGGAAATGGTAAGAGAGGCATGGGATGAGCTAGACGTGGGAATGAAAGTAGGAGGCCAGTGGATAAAGTCGGTTAGATTTGCAGACGACCAGGCGTTGGTGAGTCGGTCATCGAAAGGACTGCAAACTTTAGTAGATGCACTGGAAAAGCAGTGTGAGAAATACGGAATGAAGATAAATAATAGGAAAACAAAAGTAATGAGATTCTGTAGGACAAAGAAAGCAAAGCTGGTGATAAGAGTAGGAAGTCACAAACTGGAGCAAGTAGAACAATTCAATTACTTGGGTAGTACGCTAGAAGAAAGAGGACATAGTAGCAAAGACATTAGGAGGAGAATAGCGCTAGCGAAGGAAGCGTTCAATAACAGAAGGGAGCTGATGACGGGGACCTTAAGTAAGGATGTAAAAAAGAGGCTAGTAAAGAGCTTGATATGGTGTGGCGTTGTATGGGGCGGAAACGTGGACCTTGAGAAAGGAAGACGAAAATAGGCTGAAGGCTTTTGAGATGTGGGTGTGGAGGAGGATGGAGAGTTGGACGGAAAGGAAGACAAATGAGGAAGTGCTTGACATGGTGGGAGAGGAGAGGAAACTTATAGATGAGATTAGGGGAAGGCAGGGTAGGTGGCTGGAAGGGGTAATGAGGGACGATGGTTTGCTGAAAGTCGTGATAGAGGGTAGGATGTTGGGTAAGCGGGGAAGGGGAAGGAAGAGAATCGGTTTTATGGACGGGATGAAGAAAGGTAGGACTTATGCTGAGATGAAGAAAGAAATACAAGAGGTAGAAAGGGCACAGCACGTGTAAGAGTTCGTTGGATATTCTCTGACTTTCATCACAACCTACCTCTAACCGGTAGATTACTGTAATGAATGAAATCAGGAGGGTGAATCAGTTCTTTTTTGTGACAATTCTGTGCATTGTTTGATGGTTGCGAGTGATAGATACATCTAGAACAAGCACTTGTCGTCGGAGTCATTCTTTTCAACACAAAAATTGCTTATGGATGTGAGTACCAAGTTTTACATTTATTTAAAAGCGGCTTGTTGGGAGAATTTTGTGTGAAAAAATCGATTCAAACCGAGATCCCGTTATAGGCTAATGGTTTTATCCCGTGAAAATTATCGCATTTGAGTATACATCTGTGGGTGACCTTGCTAAAGTTATCGTAGCACCATTTCCTGTAGTTTGATTTATAGGAATGTTATTAACTAGCACCAATGTTATTTTTAAAATGCTACATTATTAGCATAAAGGTATACTCTATATTATTTTCACTTGGTGGAGACGGTAAGATCATGAATAATTTACTTGAATTAAATATTGCATAGAAAATTGTTATCACTAACACATTGTTTGGAGTGCATATGCAAATGAATTTCCACAGAAAACAATCAAATTCTTAGCTATACCATTTCCACAAGTGCTGCACCTATTTTACCAGAATGCAGAATAAGGTCGACCTAGGTAAGGGTCCACAGCAAGCCACTCCCTTGCCTCTGCTAGCAAGAGGTAAATTCCCTCCTGCACACAGGGGTAGCAAAGGAAATTACGTGGTCAGAGCTGAAAGATTGAATTCAGTGGAAACACAAAAAATCTTAAAATTTGAACCTTTATCAGGCCATAACTCAGGTCAGGCACTTCAACTTCTTTACAAAGGTTATCAGTTTTCCCCTAGCAGGCCATTTACAAAAGATTGGTGCTCAATGTGGAAGCGGATTGTGAGAGTAAAAAGCTTGATGATTTCAACTTGCTACAGAGTACAGCTCCTCCTTGCAGTAATTTTGTTGCCTCCCGTAAGCACCACTGAGGTCTGTTCTTCAGTGCATCAAGCACTAATGTGTCGGATCGATTATTATTTTACAGAAGTGGACAAAGGGAAAATTATCACGTTCAATTGTAGGTTATGGAAAGGTGTATTTGTGATGAGTTAATATGAGCATGTGATGAAATATGAAGTCTTAATTGATAGATGCAACTTAAGTTAGTAAATGAAGGCTTGATGGATGCAATTAAGTAAGTTCAAGAAATTAAAATGGTTACATATTCATATGATGAGTGGGTTTACATGTCATAGCTGCTTGTCACTAATTAGAATAAAAAATTATTTTCCGTGAAAATTATTATGGATTTCAATCAAATGGTGACATTTAGTCAGCAAAAATAACTTTGATACATTTTTTTAAATAGCTGACGAGAAAAATTAAGCAGAACATGGAAATATGAATTTTAAATTTGATCACTAACTGCAACATGCAATAAAGGCAAGTGAGTATTAAGTTCAATAGAGCTATGATTATCCGGATCTATTGGGACCAGACCCCATCCAGATAATGAAATATCCCAATAATTGGAAAACTCACAAAAATGGTAATTTCTTGGATAACAGCTAAATTTATGTATATGTTATGTATTAATCTAAATACTACAAAAACAATGTTTTTCACATTTGCAAGCGAAAGACCTATGACTTATCTGCCCAGGTGGCAAGCACTGTTGCTGCACTACATAGTTTCGCTGTAGGAAGGGCCCAATATAGGATGGGCCACTACTGAATATTGATTGTTCGCGAGAAGATTGCTCTCTCTTAACATGTTCGCAACGGATTGCTTTTAGAACGATAAAAACACATACGTACTGCAACCAATAACTATCAAACAAAATCAATGGTACAGAATGCAAATAGCCTATTACCATCAATGTAAAAAGCCAATTTTTGAGGATTTTTTCCCTCAAGGTGATCTGTATAATAGGCGATTTGGATAGTTGGGAGTTTGGATAGTTGGAGTCATACTCTATTGATCTTAAAAAAGTTATAAATTAAGGCATATTTACATGATTGGAGTAGATGTGTGAACTGTTTCGAGAGCAAGTTCACTGATTTAGAATGGGCTACCTATACTTATGAGCGTGCGCTCACGCTGAAACTTGCTGAGTAAAAATGCTCATGACCTCATGCTCAAGCTGCTAAATTAGCTTTTCATCCATCATGTGTTGCACTATGAAGTGTTAAAATTCATTCATAATTTTAAATTAAGGATGATACCACCTTATTTAGAAAACCTGCTTGTCAAAAATTATGATATTCATGAATACACCAGGTGTACATAGACAATATTTAATAAAATTTATATGTAGAAACTAATGTAGGTACTAATAATTACATTAGACCACAGCAGTTAGGATCACCCGATTTTTACACCATACGGCATGATTTCAATAAAGATTCTGATTGGTCTACTTGATCATGTCACTTGTCTTGCCCTGAACGCCAGTAGTGAGTGAACACTTCCAGTCCCATACCAACTGCCATATTAAGATCACGTAGTCGATCAGTTGTTTGGTATACCCAGTCTTGTGCATTTATTCTGCACTCCCAAATATCACAACACAAGAGCAAAGTCCAACTTTCATATTCCCTATGTTAGAAAATAAACCACCCATAATTCTATGTTTCATAAAGGAATGATTTTGTACTATATCTAAAGCATTAAGTAAATTAATTCAGAGCATGAACTGATTTCATATTGAGGTAAGCAGATGGGGTTCAAAGAAAGATATTTATCAAGGGTGATATTATAACTGTGGCCAAAGAAAATGCTGTGATTCCTTATCAATTGAATTAACTGTTAGTGCTGATACTGGCTATTTGCTAGATTTTCAGAGGTATATACGTTGGCATGTGGTTATAATATTAATTTCATATCTGCACCTAGGTTGATTTTATGCCGGGCCTATGTCAGCTTGATGTCGGACCTATGTTGGCTTGTGTTGGGCCTATGACGGGCCTGTATAGGCTTGTAGGCCTGATGTCGGCTTGATGCCGGGCCAATATCGGTTTGATGTCGGGCCTACTTCAGATGGTAATGTCGGCTGTAGCCCGGCTAAACATTATCATAACGATGTCAGGCGACATCGGCTGCCGATGTCAGGCCCACCTACAGCCGACATATGCCTATTGGAAGGCCCGACATTGGAATGCTACCTGGGTGGTATCATAGATATGATTTCATTCTCTCATAACGGTATGTAAGCCATGTATGTAGGCAGAGAAATTCTTGTTCATGATGGTAGAAACGATTATAGAAAAAATAATCCTGTGGAGAATTTTTCAGTTTTGGTTCTCGTAAATTGAGGTTATTCACGGTCATTATTAAAGTAGGAGACAATTTAAGCCTGTTTTTACCTAAGCAAGTGTCACTACAGAAATGGTAGGTGTGAAACTAGCTCTTTCTGCACATGATGAGACATGTTTGTAGCAGGTGTAATATGGCAAGCATGAGTTGTGCGTGATATGACCCGGCAGGTATGACACGACAAGTTTGCTGCAGGTATGACACGACAAGTTTGCAGCAGGTTTGACACGACAAGTTTGCTGCAGGTTTGACACGACAAGTTTGCTGCAGGTTTGACACGACAAGTTTGTAGCAAGTTTGCAAACACGTAACTAAGAGGTTTGATTCAAGCTTGCAGCAAGTTTGCAGGCTTGTTATGACAAATTTTCGGCAAATTTGCAGCTTTGCCGTGACAAACTTGTGGCAAGTTTGCAGCAAGTTTAACATGCTATCTGGGACCACTGCACTCAAACCGGAGAATAAACATGATCAATTATGGAAAGAACAATAGGTATTTTTTCACAGGGTAATTTATTTAGGAACATACAACTAGTTTCGATGCATAGGCATCGTCTTCAGGCACCTGAATATGCATTGAAACTAGTTTTTCCTGTAACAAAATCCTGTGTAAAAATACCAAGTGTTCTTGTCATGGTTGAAAATTAATTTCCACAAAGTCGTGCCTGAATTCACCGAGATCATACACACGATCGCATGATTTTTTGAAAACCAAACTTCAATGGGTTTAACAGGAGAATCAAGCAACATTTAATATTTTTCAATTCCATGATCATATTGAAAAGCTGAATTCATGTCTGCCAAACAGGCATACATTTTGGTTACCTGTAGCAGGCATGCTAACAACATTGACAACAAGGAATTCTACTGTTGCTGTTTGAGGCTTTTAGCAAGATGTACAAAAGCTATAGCATCACTTGTAGTACAATAGTGATAGCACCTCTTTCACTACAGCATGAATAAAACGATCTAAAAGACATTGACTTCCATGGATTGCCAACCTATCAGGGGCACATGTGATCTTATTTAGACCACTATACTACATCTCCTCTAGGAGAATTTTGTTAAAAATCCTCCTTGAATGGCAGTTAAAATGATGGCAAATAACACCCCAATAGACTTTTAAATAACAAAACCAAGCCACATCCTTCTTAGTGGAAGATCCTAGCACTGATACTACATAATAATTTAATTATATGCCAGCATATGAATCTATTGATTTCATCCCTCAGCATAAACTACATGCTTACTTTAACCCTCTGAATCTCTTCTTCCACTTGCTTTGTCATTCGTCTGTTGTCTTCCTCCATTACCTCTATTTGGCGGCACTGTTCTTCAACTTGTTGCTGAGCCAGCAAATACTACAATTTAAGAAAATACCTTCAGTCAAGAAGTAAAGAGGACCAAATTTAATCTTAAAATTTTTTCTCTTTGATTTTAATTCTGTAATAAGGCATTTTGCCAAAAATTGCACGACCATTTCCCGTCATACCTGGTAATTATATGCTAAGGTAGTTATACAAAGAAATGTATAATACACATATTATTCATATAATAATTAATCACCTTTTCCCTGTAATATTCTTTTTGGTATGCACATTCCTGTTGCATCATATGCAGCTCTTCCAGTTCATCTTTTGCATCACGTAGTTGTTGTTCAAGAACCATCACTTGACTACTTTGCCCTTTGGAGCCCTAGAACCATAATTAGAAAAAATAATTACTCTTACTTACTTAACCTTTTAGAGAGAGGCTTCCTGTGCCCAACCAATGGCACTTGCATGTCTCATGCCAGTGACTCAACCACAAAGGAATTCAGTACCCTAGTGTTTTCTTTCTCCGCATCAGCTGCCACTAATTTGTCTTGAAGCTCTTTGATAGTGGTTTCAGCTTCCTTCATGCACCTTCTTTTTTCTTCCAGTTCAATTATCAAATTCTCATTTTCTACATGCATAGCAGCCACTTCTGTCACTTTAGCCTTATAGTCTTCTGTAACTCGGGAATACTTCTCTTTCAGTTGCTGAATTTTCTCGCAATTTTTGTCCTGATTCATTTGAAGTGGGCATGTAGTTGGCTGAAACGGTTAAAATAAATTATATTCAGAATCATCACTAAGATGAAGGATATGGTATTTTCCCAGCACATTATGAAAATGAATTCTTCACGGGATTTCCACCGGGTCAGGTTGTGGGCAAATCCGGTTGGTTGGGTCAAAAAATCACGTCAGCGGGTTGGTTGTTGGCATCAACACCCTATGAGGACAATGGCAGTGTCAACCATTGAAATGCCTGCAGCAGCCAACAACCTGACCTGGTGGAAATCCCATATGAAGAATTTATTTCCTTGCAAGTAGGAATACGTACCCTATTTCTCATGGAAGATGCAGCTTCTTGGAGTTTACAGCGCTCTCCCTCAGCTTGCTTTCGAGCCATTTGCACACATTCCAATTCTCTCTGCATGCTTTTCATTTGCATCTCCAGGCGGTTGATCATGTTCTCCTGAGGGAATAAATTCTTCATGATCTGACTGAATTGAAGGTAGGTTATTTTTGAAAAGTCTAAAAACTAAAATCATATCATTACCTCCATTTTTTTGGATTGGTCCTCCTTGCACGACTGAAAAAAAGTTTGTCACAACATTATTATCATTTCAATATTAAATCAATATGAAATGCATGCAATTTTTGATATTTTCTATATTTTAACTTCAATTGAAATTTCAGTTCTTTTTTGTTGTTAGGATAAAAAGAGTGATGTTAAGGTTTGATATGGTGCCTACCACTTTTGATGGCTGCTTATTTTGGTTGCAAAGCTTTTCCTGAAGTTGTTTATTTTCCCATTCTAATAACTTCATTTCATTTATAATCAGGCTGTTTTCCCTCTTTAAATGGTCTAGGGCTTGTTCCTTGGATAAAATGTCTTCTAGTAATTGGTACCTGATGTAAGACATAAGAACAGATATTCATATATATTTTTAGGGCAAGATTGGTGCTATGAGTTTTATCATCCATTTAACTGTTAAGGAGTTAAATGAAAGCTTTGTGTACTTGGATTTGTCACAGTTCCAACTTCTACCACTTCACATTTACAATTAGTTATAATAGTATTTATTTAAGTAATTGAACTGGTAATTGAAAAAAGACACTAGTAAGCTCAATTTGCATCATCAAAATTAAAAGCACTATTTAAAATAGGTCATTTGTTCTCAAATATGCATTTTATAAGTGGTTCTAATGATGCAGAATAAGAAATTTGTCTGTTATAATCTTCAAATTTCAATGACTGGTATAAGATTGATACACAAATTAATACATGTGTAGTTGGATGTGAAATAATTAAAAAATGAATTAAGAGCTACTGCAAACCATTCACCTCGATGAAAGTACTCCTATTAATTGTAAATTTTCAAATTGAAATAAAACTTGATGACATTGTGGCACATGCAGACATTCTTTTATGCTTCTTTTGTTTTTAAACAACTAAGGCTAATTCATGATTCGGTAAAGAGCTTCCAAAAAATTACTGGCAGTCCTAATACATTTAAGCGGTGCTTACTAACAGCAAGGGTCACATATTTCTTCAGAATTTAACTTAACTTCCACTGTAAACGTAAATAGATACTAAATATATTGTTTATAAGGAAACTGGGTTGATGATAGTCTTCATATCGTTAGCAACCACTAATATGTCAATTACATTACTCGCTATTGATGAGAAAAATATACATGTGCAATTTTGGGAATTAATCCTGGCCAAAGTTATTTTTTAAATGGTTCTGAAGAAAATATATTTTAATACATTTTGTAAATGAAGTTTTGGGTTAAGATTTATTATTGTATTCACAGTGGTTGAAATCATATGAAATTCATATATTCACCTGCGAAGTACAATTCATAGTTTTTTCCTAAGATACCATCATTGAACAAGTTCATTTGCAATAAGTTGGCTAACTGTAAGTCAGGATAATGGAAACCTATTCCTGTTTCGTACAACTCTATAACGACCAAAACAGTATTCTATTCACATTTTGTTCATGAGAAAGGGAGGATTCATCCCTATAAATAGAGTGTTGTATAATTGGATTGGATCCGATATTTTCGTGTACCTTTTGTTTTTGGGATTGTGTCGGGCACTGAAGAGAGGGCCACGACAGTAGTGCAAAAAACGTGGCCAAAGGTATACTGTTCTAGGAAACGCCTGGAAATAAAATTTCTTGGAATCTATTGATAAACTAATATTTTAATATGGTTTATTTTCTGAGTTATTACGTCCAATCGTTTCACATTTAACATTGGTAGTTATGGAGACACAGTCTGTGGTTGACCTCTACCACTAGGTGCTTAGGAGTATAAAATTGAAGTTTTCAGGAATTTCTGTAATTTATGTGTAGCTGTTCAAAATATTTAGTATTTCATATTTTTTCACTTCATTATACATTTTGAACAGTAAATGGCATTAAAATGCCAAGAAAATTTAAACAAATTATTTTACTAATAATAAAAATAATTTTTAAAAATACTCGATTATTTCCTTGATAAATGTCCAAATTTACAAGGTAGCCATCGGGAGGCACCCAAATTGGGAGACACCCAAATTGAGGCACCACACTTCATATGGCCAAATCTTATGGGCTTCGCCCGAATAAATTTTTTACATACATGCCTCCCGAAATGTGACTCTATTGACTCACCAAAACTCAAGCACTGTTCTTCTTCGAAATTATCACCAAATTTTTTATTTGCCATATCCATAAGGTGGTGCATTTTCCACATTTTATCCGTGGCATCAATGGTAATATTGTCACAGCAGTACATGAATCTATTTATTTGCAATAATCTGTCTCACCTCATTGAATTATGCAAGAGTTCATTTCTCATATCGTGTGCTGCCTCTGAAAGTGTCTTTTACTAGGTATAAGGAGGACATACTCCTTGGAATAGAATGACAACAAACATTTTCACTTCCTCAGGTGTTATGCTTGGATTTACACAATTGCAGAACTGTCCATACTCATTTGATTCTCCTACTAAATGAGATATTACTTCTTCGTAAAAAAATAGTTCCAAAAATGTGGTAGGGGACACGTCACGAAAGGAGGAGTAATTAGGGAAAATTGCTTCAAATACAGTAATGTCTTTATCATCCAAAATGATCTTTTGCTTGCATGTTTGAGATCTCTTACGTGATTTACCACTTGGACCAGGCTCCCCATATGCTTGGATATTCTCCGGCTTTCCTTGGGGCGCATCACTGGTTGCACGTCCACCGTTCCGAAAGACAACTTTAACTTTGGCGTGCAATTGCCGTCCAATTAAGTTGTCCACCATTCCTCCGCTGTCTTCTTCGGCTGAATCTTCATTAAACAACGCAGTTGCCACCGGTGGTTCGATGTATATTTCAATTAAATCAATACCAACATTTTTCGGCACTACACGCAGCAACTCAATAGTAGAAGTAACGAAAAGCGTGCGAAATATGGCTCGACCAAGTGCGATAGAGAGGCGAAAGGCCGAAAGAATATAAAGGATTTAGCAGTCTTTGGCACCGTCTTGAGAGTTTACCAGTGGCTACACTCCTTCTCATTCACTAGATCTTTCTTCTCCTCCTTTAGAGGAAAGGTTCATTTTTTACCACCAGATATCCCCAAATCTAGGTTGGAGTGTGCGTCACGAGCCCAAAAAAAGTGTATATACATCCGGAGGTACGAGGACGACAAGCGGCCTAAGTCATCAGGGTGACGGCGTACACAAATACGACTGAACTAGACATATTTCTGGGGTGTACATAAATAAAATGTATACTTCATTCAAACTCTAATTGGTTTCAACACGATAAAGCAAAATAAATCAGGTAGAAACACCACAGACGAAGAAATTACCACGTAATCGCTCCCCGCATAAAAATAGCATGGGAAGCACCTAGCGGTACCGTTTGGAAGCATAGAAATGTCAATCCTTGTCACTTGCCAATGAATAAACCTGCAACTAAAATTTTGATCAAATCGAAAGCTACTTGTATTAAGATGTAATACTATGTGAAAAAATGCCGTAGAAAATGTCAATACTGGAAAAAAATAAGAAAATCGGAAGGTCTGCAAGAAATTAACTGTTTAATGGCAATCCATAAAAATTCTCCCATTTGAAACATCTGAATTGACATTTTATAAGGGCAGAAAAATGCTACATTTTCTACATCATAAGCTGTAGTATATTTAAATTGATGTCAAGTTAAAAAAATCCAGTATTACATTCAGAAGTATAAGAAAAATTAATTATAATAATACACTACCGGCTGGTACCATACGGTACCGCTAGGCGTTAACGGGTTAATTTCCGTTATACATTATATTATTTCTATGTGTTTATTGGTACATTCAGCAATTTCCTCCTTCCAACATTTCCAGAAGTTAGTTAGGTACATCTTGATCGAAACATGAGGGATTTGGAAAAAATCTTGTTTATTCTCAGTAATATTGCATTTTTATTCATACTATGTGGCACTAATAGGTTTCAATTAATTGATGCCAAATAACTGTTATCGTGATGTGATGGTATTTCCTCTAATTATCATGGAATAATTATTTCTCAAAGTTTCATTAACCCATTAAAATGGCCAGATATAAGACTTTCTTGATGCTGGTATTTCGATATCGGGTGCGAGAATATATGTGTAGAGCCTTAGGGTAGCGGATCATGCGAGATAGATACAATGTCATTAGGTAGATACAAGGTAGGATAATTCAATATACTATAGCATGTCATCACGTATTAGTACATTAATAGTAATTAAATGTAAATTATCATTTTTAATTTTGAGAGAGCAGGGATGAGTCAGTGGAGAGAGAGTGCCAGCTCATTAGGTGGCAAGGGTGTGCCAGATCATTATATATTTACTAGGGTACGTGGATCATGTGCCAGCGCAGTTGCAAGGCATTTTATTGCGTTTAACTCACACTAACCTCACATTTAACTCACACTAACCTCACGTTACAAATTCACGTTTCCCTCACATTAGCTCAGACTTCCCTCACAGCGTATTTTCACCAGGTGAGAGCAAAATATGAAACGTGAAAGAAAATTTACTTTGGCTGCTGGTGTTGGATGGTGATAAGTAACACAAACTTGAAAGTGTATAATACTGCAGGAAAAAATAGTTAAGGAAAATACTCTCCATAGGGTGTGAAAAAAGGACACAGAAACCTTTCAAGTGGAAATAAGGAAAGAGAGGAGAGTAAATGAGTCACCATTGATACCGTTATGTATGCAGCAACAGCAGTTTTGAATTACCACCACACTGTGTTGCTCTTAACAGCGAATATCACATGTTTCTCTGAACACCACTGGCGTTCATGCTTTCAGTTATATCAGAGTGATCTGCTCTTCCACGCCACACAAAGGTGAGCCTTGGCTGTGAGTGCATTGAAACCGTATTGTTGGAGCTGTTGTACATAACCACATTATTTACAGATTTACTCAGTAATTTAAAACAAAAAAGTGCTATGAGAGAAACAACAATAACAATAAAATGCTGGTGGGGTAAAAGCTGAATTAAGGGGAGAGTAGTACTAGTACAAACTAACGGAACAGAAAAATGGATGACCAAACTTTCCCAGTCAGGTGATAATCAAAGGGAGGTACAGTACAGGACCTCAAATCTGGAAAGCATGGGACCGAGTGATTTCTGGATTTTCGAGTTTTCTGTATTTTGGGTCCTCATTAAGATTAAGGCATTTCATTCATCTTAAAAGGTCTAAATTGAGGTATAACAACTGACAAGCAAATATACGTCAGTAAGATCACGTAGATCTAACATGAATCGTCTCCAATAGTTCCATGACTGGAAGCAATAGTGGCGCTGCGTTGCGGTAGAACGAAAAAACATGTGGAGGGAGTTTGAAAATTTAGCTTCAAATCTTGTGGATTTTGTGTTTTCCGAATTTTGGAATTACGAATTTGAAGTCCTCAACTGTATTTGGAATTTTGAAGGTGAAAGGGATTTCACAAGGGAATCACCCAAATACTATGCAATACAAGATTTTTCAACATTTTTGTTTTAATCTGAAACTGGTAAATTTTCAAATGTATCCAAGAGCACATAAAATTTTTGGCAAGTCCAAGTGACACTGAACTTTGTGTAATTGCATGGTAAATGATGGCATCCTGGTAGGCCAATTCATTACTCATGAGTAGATCATTTGGCTTCCGCCCAAAGGCCATGGGTCAAAACACCAGAGAACAAACACCATGCTCCGGTGTCCAAACCCAGGAGAAGCCGTTTACCACACCCAACCACACTCAAACTGTGTCATTTTCTGGGAAACCACTTGTGGGGTATGAAAAGGAACTGGTCAAAAACTAGTGGAACATCAGAAGCCGAGCTGCATCAAAAATGTCCATAAAATTGAATCCCCAAGTTTATTTCATAAAAAAGCTGCGGAGCCGAAAAGCCAGTGTATGGACTTAAATTTTTTAATTTATGTTGTCCGTCACCATGCACCACACCTCTGTAATTCTTCACGAACTGAGATCATACCTGCCCTGCTGACCATCCGAAGGAATATCACAGACCTCTCATTTATTTACTATGCATTAAAAGGTCAGTTCCCATCAACAGAAATACTTCCGTACTTTTCATTTCATATCCCCCCCATACCTTGAGCAACAATCAACTCCTAGACCTACCCATAATTCTGTCTTTCTTCCAGCGATCCCTTTTTTATGCTGGAGTATTAAGTTACTTTGTGTCAGCTATCAGCCACAGGCTGCACACACCATACCTTACATTTCAAAGTGTTGTTTTCGTCATTCTTTTTTTCTCTCTATGAGTTGCACGGGAACTGTAAGAGTGTGCGGTTCAGTAAAGTTTGTTGTCCCGTGAGTTGCATCTTATTGCCCCCAAATCAACCAATTCCCTCAAGGTTAACCGACATTTTACAGACTCCTTGAATTGTTTAACACTACTTCATCTGCACACCTCTCCATGATCTCTCCACACCCTTTAGAAAAGCACAGAGTTAACAAAAGTATTAAAGGGATAGACCATCAAGGGATACTTTTATACAATAAATTGCCAAATGATATTAAGAAAATTAAAAGTGCATCTAAGTTTAAATGCATTGTTAAAAAACTACTGCCAAACAAATTATTCTATAGTGTAGAGGAATGTTTCATGTACATTAATTTGACGATGAAATTGAAATGGAAATTTTATGTATATAATTGATATTGTATGTAATGGAAATTGATATATGAAATGTAAAAATTATGCATCAGAAATATGAATTGATATGTTTTATACTATTATTATAAGAAGTGTACTACTATTCCTTGACAAAGCCATGCATTATATTGTACATGCTTATGGTGAATAAATAATTATAATAATACACAAAAACCACCGCAGGAAATTTTTTCCTCCTCATTCACCCCTTTTCCACATTGTTGTATTTTATTGATTAATGTTGTTATTTTATGTTAGTGTTTTTTGTTAATGATATTTTTTTCTAATCAATTATATTTTATTTTTGTTAATTTAGCAGTTTATATGTTTAAAATAATCAATGTGAAGGCTGGTGCTGGCTGTTTTTTTTGGATGTTTTTCAAATAAATTAAATTAAAATTGAAATCATTCTTCCTGTACTAACTACAGAGCTTTCATTTCATTGACTGTTAATTAATCAAATTTATTTATTCAAACTATCCACCATTATTTTGGGAAGGCGATGAAGGATCTAACTAAAACATTACTTTAATAATACATACTGAAAGTCCTCAAGGTGAACATTTTCAGCAGCAAGTTTATCTTGGAGACTAGAGCTGTCGTTGAGACGATCAGTTAAGCAGATCACAACTTCCTGAAATAAGAAGGGGACAACATTACTTCTGATAAGAGAAAAATATGATTTTTTATCAGGTGTCTTTATTCACCAATAATACAGTATCCCATTGATCGTGTGTCATTTCTAACCTATAATTTCAGACACTCTCTTTCGTGCCACATGAATGAAATTTGGTACCTAGGTAGAAAAAGGTCGTAAATTTTGTTGAGGGTAAGCGAAATTTTTATAAATATGACCTTTTGACCCCATAAATCGAGTCCAACCAAAAATCCAAATTTTGCCTCAAGGGCTTTCAATGTTAAAGTTTTCGAAATACAAAAAAGACAAAATTTCTTTGTGAAACTTTCAATTTTTAGGTTTTAGGGCACAAGAAACAGGATGGAAGAACTTTCGAGTTCGAAATTGCAACCGTGACCCCTGAAAAGGCACAGTCAAGGTCATAGTGGTGACGAAAAGCGAATCGCCGCTACAAACCTGTCGAATCATAGGTTTAAAAATGTGCCAAGATCGATGGTAAGGTCTTAAGATCCCTCTTGTCATCCGTCGACCTTCAAGGGTCACTCAGAGGTCACATGGGTGACAAAAAGTGAATTGGGGCTACAAATGTATCGAATCATAGGATTAAAAAGGTTCCAAGGTCGATGGTCAGGTCTTCAGATCCGTCTTGTCATCCCTTGACCTTCAAGGGTCACTCAGGGGTCACAGGGGTGACCCCTGAGAAAAGGTGCATCGGGGCTACAAACATATCGAATCATAGGTTTATAAAAGTCTCATGGTTGATGGTAAGGTCATCAGATATATCTTGTCATCCCTTGACCTTCAGTGGTCACTCAGGGGTCAAAGGTCACAGGGGTGATGAATAGCGAATGGGAGCTACAAAAATGTCGAATCATTTGATTCAAAGAGTGCCCAATACGTTAGTAAAGTCTTTCCAGGAAATCTCTGACATCCAACTGTTGGGCAGGGGTCAAAGACCACTAGGTGTAGCCAAGGAAATCAGGGCAACAGACGCGTTGATTTGTAGCTTTGAAAGGTTGAAGAATTAGATGATGACGTTCCCTGATACTGCTCCTCGTCTCCTGACCTCCAAGGGATACACAGAGATCAATTATCACAGATGTTGGAAATGGCAAGACCGGGAAACAAACATGATGAATCTGAGACTTTTAAGGCTGCAAATATCAATAGTAAGGTCCTCAGATACCACCTTTCATACCTTGACCTCTTTGGGTCATATGCTGGTCGTTAATTTTGAGTTTACAAATCAATGACAAAATTTAATTATAATTTCAAGTTAATTTCTTTTAATTAAATAAAAATGCTTTATCAAATATTTCATTCAATAAAAGACCAAACTAGGGGCTACATACATATTGAATCATTGGTTTAAAAAGGTGCCAAGGTCGATGGTAAGGTCTTCAGATCCCTCTTGTCATCCCTTGACCTTCAAGGTGTCACAGGGGTGACAAAAAGTGAATCGAGGCAGCAATCTTATCGAATTGTATCGAGTACGCCTTCACAGAATGCAAATTCAGCATATGTTTGAGAAGTTTAGGGAGTAAATCTGCTTCAATGTTGAACAACACAAGAAGAGGGACCATACCAGACACCCTTTTGAAATATCAACCTCACCGGAGTAGAGGCAGACAGTAGTGTTGGTAATAGTGTTTAAGACGTTTTGAAATGTGTATTCATGGTTGGTAGCAGTGTTTCGGAGTTTGATTGCCTTTTGTTTGTGTTACATAATTAACATGACGTAGTAGTGACTAGTCTGTCTTTATTTCAGTTTATTAGTACAATAAACTGCCAAAGTAGTAGTGAATACCAAAAATAACAATAGGTTACGGGCCCAGATGCTTACAGGAGTATCTGTGATATTTGTGTGTATTTATATTCAATGTGTATCGTCTACTGTGATATTTGTGCAGTTTGAGTAGGAGTGTACTAATTAAACAACGTGGCAATGGCTGCCGGTAGTGAAGATGGACTAGACAAAGGCCTGAAATTGAAGGACGACAATTACTATGCCTGGCATATTAAGGCGAGGGCACTTCTGGATCAACAAGATTGTTAGGACGCAATTGACCCAGGATTTGGCGGAGAAGAATTGTTTGAAGGATTTAGTCCCGGTGAAAGGAAGAAGAACTCGCAGGCGTTATCCCTCATACTTCTGACTGTAAATGACAAGTCTATCAACTATACCCAGTAAACACAAAATGCTGTAGATGCGCATCTGATGCGCTGCGCGGTAGCGCTGCAGCTATCACGAAGGCGCTTCTGCAGCGCACCTAGCACTCCTAAACTTCCCTTTTTTGAATGTCGAATGCGCTGCTAACGGATGTCAGGAGCGCTGCACAAGCGCGTCAAGAGCGCTGCACAAGCGTGTCATGATCGCTTCAACCTGCAAAAAATAGTTTACTCAAGGACTGAAGGTAGATGGTGTCTCCGGACTGCATAGACTCAACTTCACTTTCGCATCTACCTACGCCATATCCAACTATCAATTGCTAAATCTGTTTCTTGAAAGTTGTATATATACGGCCATTCCCGTGCGTAAATGTGTTTGCAAGAACTAACTTTTAAATATCAATGCCGTGATAGTTTATGGAAACGTACCATCCAATCACGATATCAGTTTTCAGGCATTAATTAATTGAAACCTATGTTGCCACATTAAATGAAAATAAAGCCAATATTAATAAGAATAAACAAGATGTTTTCCAAATGCACGCGTTTGTTTACATTTCAATGAAGACGTAACTTACTCGCGCAAATGTTACGAACGTGAATATGCATGTATACGAGTCAATCCATTAATAGTGGTCCAGAGGTGGTTGCTTGATGATTTTTAATTTATTTTTATATTTTTACCATACAAACTACCATTTATTGTGAATACAAATACAATTGTCATTATTTTATTTTTTTAATTTTATTTTCCTGATAGTGGCCATTTTTATGCTAACGAAACACCGATTTTAGGCGATTTCAGTGTTCTGCAGTTAAAGCAAATATCTCCAATTCTGTGTATCCTAGAACAATCAAACAAAAACCAATCGATTCAGTAAATAATGAACTTAAATACAGGTTGGGTGATGTATCGACCTAAAATTAAGTCTAGGGTCCAAATATTGCTTCAAAGTTTTCATCACTTAACTAAAAAAATTAATTTTTACAATTTTTTTTACATAGGAAGGCAATATACTTAATGTTTGTAATTTTTTTATTTGAAAGGTATAAAGCCATGCCTTAAGTTTGCAGAATTTGAAGATGTAGACTTCAGTGGTTTTTTTATTAAATTGTTTGTAAGTTCTTGATTTTTCAAATTTTCCAAAGTTTAATGCCCATTATCTTTGTTGGGCATAAAAATAAAAATTTTAAATTTGGCCCATTTACAGTCCTTTAGATGTGGAATGACCAGTAAAAATTTTGTTTTGTGAACTCAACTATTTATACTGATTTATACAACTCAACTGAGTGTTCTAAAACATTATTGGACAATTTTATTGTTAATATTCACAGACTATAGTGATTTAAGAATAAGTACTCAAGTTTTTGACACAGCTCTTTCTGACCATCTTGCAATTCTGTCCACTTTAACCGTACAGTCATCTTGCAATAATTCAATGTCTAAGCCAATCAAATACCGGAGATTCATTAACGAATCTAATGTTAATTATTTTCGGCTCTTGTTGGCACAGCAAAATTGGAAAGAGGAGTACGAGTCACATGGCCTAAATGAAAACTTTAATAGCTTTTATAATATTTTTATACATTGCTTTAATATTGCATTTCCTCTTGAACCAGTGAGATACAGAGGAACTAGTAAAAAAAACTGGCTAACGCCAGAGATTGTAAGCATGTCTAACTATTTAAGAAATATGTCAAATATTATTTTGAATTCAAATGAACCCCAGATACATGATCAGTACTTGGATTTAAGAAGACATTACAGGTACTGTATAAAAAGAGCAAAAAGGGAGTACAATGATCAACGAATAAAAAATGCTTCTAACTATGCCAAAGTGGCATGGAAAATTATTAAACAGAGTTCGTCCTCAAATTCAGTGGAAACTCTTGACCACATCATAGATGATGTTGGAAATGTCATTAGAGATCCTGTTATGATATCTAATGCTTTCAATGAAGCATTCTTACAGATGCCTGTTTCTTTGTTGGCTGCCCCCACTGTTCCATATAATCCAAATTCAGTGAATTGCAAATCATTTTATTTAAAACCTTGTGATAAAAAAGACCTACAACAACATTTGACTAAGGTAGGGGGTAAAAATGCAGTGGATATTGATGGTTTGTCCGGTAAATTACTTTGTCAGTGTATGGACCCTATTCTTGATCATCTCCTATCTTTAGTTAATCAGTCTTTGTTGGAAGGTGTTTATCCTGATGCACTTAAGGTAGCCAAGGTGGTTCCTGTGTATAAAAATAAAGGAAACAGAAGTAACTTGAATAGTTATCGACCAATATCCATTATTCCCATGTTTGGTAAAGTTCTAGAACGAGTGTATTCTAAAAGACTAGTGGACTACCTGGATAGTCAGAACTTGCTATCTGCACAACAATTTGGTTACAGAAAAGCTAGGTCTACTGAACAAGCCCTTTTTAATACCATTGACCACATACTGGATCAGATTAATGAGAAATGTAAAGTTCTAGGCATTTTTTTTGATCTTAGTAAAGCATTTGATACAGTCAATCATGATAGACTACTCTATAAATGCCAGGCTTTAGGCATTAGAGGGGTCGCATTAAATTGGTTGAAAACATATCTAGATCATAGATACCAGAAAGTAGCCTATCAACAAGAAGGTAACATTTACATGTCCACTCCACTGGAAGTAGTTAAAGGTGTTCCTCAGGGATCTGTTCTGGGGCCCATTCTCTTTTTAATTTTTATAAATGACCTGCCAATGAACCTAACAGTGAATTCACACAATTGTGTAATATATGCGGATGACGTGAGCGTAGTAACATCTAGTAAATCTTTAAAAAATTTAATTACCGATGGTGAACTTTTATTACAACAAATGATTAACTGGTGCAATAACAATGAACTTGTCCTGAATAGTAACAAAACTCAAGCAATGTTTTTTTCAGCAAAATACAATCAGTTTGTAAATAATGGTACTCTGTGTCAAAAGAAAAATTTTCATGTTGTGAATAATTTAAGGTTTCTTGGAGTATATATTGAACAAAATCTAAAGTGAGATGTTCATGTGGCAGATTTATGTAAAAAACTGTACTCAGTATTTTATTTATTGTCTGTTATAAAACATACTGTAAGCCTTGATGTTCTCTAAACATTGTACTATGGTCTTTTCTTCTCCAGAATTTCATATGGCATCATATTGTGGGGAACTCCATCCGCATTGAATGGTGTATTTTTAATACAAAAGAAGTTATTGCGAATGATGTGCCGTAAACCTTTTCGTGCTCACTGTCGGCCTCTTTTTAAGGAACTGAAGATTTTAACTGTGCCTTCGTTATATATTTATTATTCTATACTCTATGTAAGAAAACATGAATCTGATTTTACCCCAAATAATAATTATCATACCTACGAAACAAAAAGATGTAACGACATGCATGTGCTCTCATCAACTCTTGCCATAACTTCGAAGGGACCTCGTCAAATGTGCATAAAATTGTATAATCACCTTCCACAATTTATAAAAAAAGAAATAAGAATGGCTATATTCAAGAATTTAGTTTATGACTATCTTTTGTTTCATTGTTTTTATACTGTAAATGATTACTTAAACTATCATCAATGATTGTATAATCTTTTTGTTAGTATTGATATATTTTTGTTTAATCATGTATTTTGACGTGCCTTATATACTTGCAGCTTGTTCTACAATGTATCCTATGGGCAAATAAATTATTATTATTATTATAAAGATATTAAACATTGAAAAGTACCAAAATATCGACGAAATCGACATCAACACGGCACCATTTAGTACCCTCTTAAGTAATGCTTGATGCCTATAAAATCATTATCATAACTCATTAATCAGTTTTTCACCTCATTTTAAAAGTTATTCATTATAAAGTAAACATTTGGTATAGTAAACTTAAGCTAAAATGTAAATGCAGGCCTTAGAATACAAAGAATATTTGGGAATTCAAAGAAACTTACCCATATATTAAAATTGGTCATTCCATAACTGTATACCAAATGTTTACTTTATAATGAATACCATACAATTATATGGTAAAAATATTAAAAATCACCAAGCAACAAATTTAACTTTTTCTGGACCACTTAATATGGATTGAACCATACTCAATGTTACGAATGTGGAAATGAGAAAACTGATGAATGTACCAATAAAAGCATAACAATAATTTAGTGTACAACGGAAATTAATTACACAAAGCTATCAATGAAGTGTTGTTACTGGCAGAACCCAAGTCTCTCCGATTCGTGTCAAAGCTTTCCCATTTATGCCAAATTTCCGGTCTAAGAATGAACCACAGGCTAAACATGTTACTATATATCAAGAATATATTTCATTAAATAAAAAAACAAAGGATACACATAGTAAATGTTTAAAGAATGAGTATTCATATCTTCCTCTTTCGATTGAGACTTTCACCATCTCCCCTTATTCAAAAGACTACCTGCAGCGCTGTGGCTGTGCGTCCGCAACTTGCGGCTGCCGCACTTCAAACACGAGCAGCGAATGCGCATCAGATGCGTTTATCTATAATTCGCTCTATGAGAGCGCTGCTGAGACGCTGCTGACGCGCTTCAGTTGACATGTGCTGCACTGGCAGCGCTGACATCCTTGTGAAGCGCTGCTGCAGCCATGTGTGTTTACTGGGTATTGGGGACTGTAAATCAGCAGAGAAAGCATGGAAGACATTACAAAACCTCAATCAAGAATTCAGTCTACTCCAGCAAATTGAGTTCTTGGAAGATTTGTCGACGCTGAAGAAAGCCGATTCCATGACGGATTATGTATCCAATGTGTTACATTTAAACAGGAAGATTAGTAAGTGTGGCATGCAATTTGGTGAGCATGCTTTGTCCTTATTTTTGCTTAGAGGATTGCCGAAGGAGAACTATGAAATATTTATTCGCACCATGGAATATGAGGATCATCTAAAAATGGATAGTGTTATTTCTAAATTATTGGTGGAGGAGAAAAGGCAGAATAGAGAAATGAACAACGGAAAAGAAGAAGCTAAAGCGTTGGCAGCAATGAAAGGATTACTTGTCAATAAGAAGGAGAACTATCAGAAATCGCAAGAAGAAAGGAAGGAGCAGGAATCAAGTAGAAATACGAGTAGGAGTAATTCTCTTAATAAAAGTAGAAGTCAGAAGATGTACAAATGTTACACATGTGGTAAGTTTGGCCATATTAGTAAGGATTGTACAGATTTGAAAGAATTTTTAGCAGAAAGACAAAAGTAATCAGGAGGCGAAGCAAAAACCGCAGTTAGTTGTATCCTTGACCGAGTGGAAAAAGCTAAAGCCTACTGTTCAATCGGGAAGAAAGGAAAGCTCAAGAGAAAGGAGAGGTTCCTAGATTCTTGTTCATCTCATCACATGAGTCCCATGAGAAGTGACTTTTTACACTTAGAAGAAAAGAGTGCGTATGGTGTCATTAAGATGGATAACGGAGATGAAGCTCCGATTGTTGGCACTGGTTCTGTGGTCATCAAAACACCTGAAGAAGAAGGAGGACTCACTGTCACATTACACGGTGCATTGTATGTACCTGATATGGAATGTGGATTGATGTCAGTATCGCAGCTTACCAGTAAAGGTCTGGATGTGGTGTTCTCAGGTGAAAAAGGAGTGGTGATGGATAAGGATGAACTGATTTTTTCCGCCAGGAAGAAAGACAGAGTTTATTTGGTAAAGACCAGTGTAGGAGAAATTAAAACTGAATCAAACGCAGACAATCCAATCAGTGGTGTAGCCTGTCATGCAATCAGTGATCTAGACACATGGCACCAGAGACTCGGACACGTACATCAGGAAGCGCTGTTGAAGATGCCAATGTTTAAAGGATTGAAGAAGAAAGATAAGTTCAATGTTTGTGAAGTCTGTGTTCAGGGGAAGTTTAGCAAATTCAGCTTCCCTAAACGCAGCACTGAAAAATCTGTTGAACCAATAGCATTAGTACACAGTGACCTTATGGGAAAGTTCACACCAGCTTCACTTGGTGGATCCCAATATGTATTGACCTGGATTGACGACTATTCAAGATTTATAACAGTGAAATGTTTGAAGAAGAAAACAGAGGTATTTGAAGAATTTATCAAGTATCAGCATCTTGTAGAGAACCAGCATGGGAGAAAACTGTTTGCTTTACAAACTGACAACGGAACAGAGTACACAAGAGGTGATTTCCAGGAATACTTACAGAAGCAAGGTATCATGCACAGAAAAACAGTACCAGAATGTCTGAAACAAAATGGGGCTGCTGAAAGGAGTAATCGCACTCTCATGGAAATGACACGGTGCATGATGATCCAAGCAGGTGTATCGAAGACCTTCTGGACTGAAGCAATTATGACAGCAGCTTTTATCAGAAATAGATATCCATCATCATCAATCAACAACCAGATTCCATTCGAACTGTGGATGAATAGGAAACTGAATGCTGAAGACATGGAAAGATTGAAAGTTTTTGGTTGTCGAGCATGGGCCAAGAAGTTGGATGGAGGCAAATTGGATTCCAAAGCAGAAGAGTGTGTGATGGTGGGATACGAAGAGAACACAAAGGATGGATATAGATTGTGGAGTACTGAACGTTGATGCATCATTATCAGGAGAGATGTTGTATCCGAGGAGTTTATTTTGATATGTCTGTATGTAGAACGAGTTATGCGCCTTTGCCAATGGCAAGAAACAGTGTTGTTCTGATGATGTAGAAGTAAATCATACAATGTATCGAAGTGCAGTAGGGAGTCTGTTGTATGCAACAAATAATACGAGACCAGACTTATCTTTTGCCATTCATAAGGTAAGCCAGAAAAATCAGTGTCCCACACGTGCAGATTGGAGAGCTGTGCAGCAAATATTTCGGTATGTAATGGGCACTGCAGATCTAAAATTTGTGTTTAAAACGACAGGTAAACCTCTAGAGGTATATTGTGATGCAGATCATGGTGGTTGCACTGAAACTCGTAGGTCTGTAAGTGGTTTTGTTATGTTGCTCGCAGGAGCTGCAATAATATGGCAAACTAAGAAACAGCCTTGTGTTGCCAGATCAACAGTAGCAGCAGAGTATATGGCTATGGCTGATGCAGCTTATGAATTAAAGTGGGTCAGAAATTTAATGACTGAAATGTATCAGGAGAAATTTGTAAGTAAGCCTACTACCATATGGGCATATAATACGGGTGCTATTACACTCAGCAAAACAGATTTTTTGACTGAACGTACTAAGCACATTGATATAGAGTATCATATTTGTAAGGAACAAGTGAAAGAAGGGTTTGTAGAATATAAATATGTACCATCAGCTCAGAATATTGCTGATATTTTCACTAAAAGTGTGCCTGGTCCTAAAACAAAATTATTTGTGAATATGTTGGGACTTCATTGAGAAAATGTATTCTCAATTTGCATGTTTTGCATTGAGTATGTTTTTTTCTTTTTTTGTGCTTTAACATTTCAAACATGTTAAACAAGGGGAAGTGTTGGTAATAGTGTTTAAGACGTTTTGAAATGTGTATTCATGGTTGGTAGCAGTGTTTCGGAGTTCGATTGCCTTTTGTTTGTGTTACATAATAAACATGACGTAGTAGTGACTAGTCTGTCTTTATTTCAGTTTATTAGTACAATAAACTGCCAAAGTAGTAGTGAATACCAAAAATAACAATAAGTAGTGGCTTTGGTCTTGGCATCTTATCGTGCTCCATCTGCCTCCGCGGCTTTCATTCAACATCCCCAGGTCAGCCTTGCAACGAATAGTGAGGATTCTGAAATTGAAGCCTTACAAAGTGAGAATGGTGTAGGAGTTTCGTGAGGGAGACTATGGAGAACGCGTTCACTTCTGCAACTGGATGGCTGAGAAACTGAACCAAAACCCTATCTTCATGATTTAGGTAGTTATTTGATGTTCTTTGACGATTTGTGATGATATTTTCTGTTTTATTCAAGTTTTGATATAAAAATATATTTGTCTGTTTCAGCTTATGGTTTCCGATGAAGCCAAATTCTTTTTATACGGGGCTGTTTCTTCCACTCACGCTAGGTACTGGGCTGCAATCAACCCCGACGTGCAGGGTGAGCAGTCCCTCGACAAGCGTGGCATGATGATCTTCATGGTTATGGTGGATACTCCCATTTTGGGCCACACCTTTTTTTGGAAAAGGTGAAAAAAGAAACTTTCCTAGCTATGCTGTAGGAAAACCTGTTCCTGGGCATGGGAAGGAGAACTACGTCACCACTGAGGAGGTGTGGTTCCAGCAGGATGGAGCACTTCATCATCTAATTCCTCAACCTTTCGAAGCTACAAAGCCCTGTCTGTTGCCCTTATTTCTTTGGCTACACCTGGTGGCCTTTGACCCCTGCCCAATTGTGGGAGGTCAGGGAATTCCTGGAGGGTGGTTACTATCGTATTGGGCACTCTTTGAAACATACGATTCGATACTTTTGTAGCTCCGATTTGCTATTCGTCACCCCTGTGACCTTTGACCCCTGAGTGACCACTGAAGGTCAAGGGATGACAAGATATATCTGATGACCTTACCATCAACCATGAGACTTTTATAAACCTATGATTCGATATGTTTGTAGCCCCGATGCACCTTTTCTCAGGGGTCACCCCTGTGACCCCTGAGTGACCCTTGAAGGTCAAGGGATGACAAGACGGATCTGAAGACCTGACCATCGACCTTGGAACCTTTTTAATCCTATGATTCGATACATTTGTAGCCCCAATTCACTTTTTGTCACCCATGTGACCTCTGAGTGACCCTTGAAGGTCGACGGATGACAAGAGGGATCTTAAGACCTTACCATCGATCTTGGCACATTTTTAAACCTATGATTCGACAGGTTTGTAGCGGCGATTCGCTTTTCGTCACCACTATGACCTTGACTGTGCCTTTTCAGGGGTCACGGTTGCAATTTCGAACTCGAAAGTTCTTCCATCCTGTTTCTTGTGCCCTAAAACCTAAAAATTGAAAGTTTCACAAAGAAATTTTGTCTTTTTTGTATTTCGAAAACTTTAACATTGAAAGAAAGCCCTTGAGGCAAAATTTGGATTTTTGGTTGGACCCGATTTATGGGGTCAAAAGGTCATATTTATAAAAACTTCGCTTACCCTCAACAAAATTTACGACATTTTTCTACCTAGGTACCAAATTTCATTCATGTGGTACGAAAGAGTGTCTTAAATTATAGGTTAGAAATGACACATGATCAATGGGACACTCTGCATTTCTGATTATACTCTTGGAAATTTTATTTTTGTGGTCTAGCAAGAAAATAAATTTTGATTTAATGATAAATTTTGAGGGGATATGAAGTAGGTTAGATAGTTGAAGGACAAAAGAGAATAAATTATGCATGTACATGATTGCAGTAAGAAATTTTATTTGGAGTGCCAACCACGATAACGTGAACTAGTGAGGGAGCATTTCATTAGGAAACAAAATTAGAGCATCATTACCTCAGGGTCAAGAGGGGATTGTATATCCATGAATCAAGGAAAAATTCTAATTAGAAAACAATTCTGTCATACCCAGAGGTTAATTTACTGACTGGCTTAACAAACTTCCAAAGCTAGATCTGGCTCACGACCAACAATCTCAACAGGGATCAGGGTTTTCCTCTCAGCTGTACCTGGAACCCTATCATGAAAAAGGCAGGAAACCATAATATTGGCGGGAACGGATAGCCAATGAATGGAGACTATGTTGGGAGGAACAGAGTATAAAGACTGGAACACTAAGATTGTCCGCATCCACAGCCTTGAAAATGGCAGGAAAGTCTCCTTCCGAAACTGTCTGTCATCAGTCTGATCCTTCCTTTCAATCCACCCCTGAACAGCCTAAGGATACAAGTCACCAAGAAAAGTCTGTAGATTACTGGAGTCATGTACTATTCATGAGTTTTGCTTTAGCTGTAACCATCTGTCATCAGCTAAGGTTCACACAACCATAAAACCTTACCTGTTAGCAGTGGCGGATTTAGATGGGGTGCAGGGGGGGGAGGAGGGCAGGCAGGCAGCTGCCCTCCCCCATAATTCCTGGTAAAACAGGGAAACTGGTGGTCATAAGGTATTCAATTACCCCCAGAAAGTAGCAATCCACCCAAAGCAACAATCTTAATCCGCCACTGCCTGATAGATGCATGTACTGGTAACCTGTAAATTCAGTGTGGGCCATTCTGACTGAGCTGAATTTTTGCATCACATTGTCATTTGTTTGACAGCCAAATTTTTTCTGTACCATTTATCACTGTATATTCAGTCTAATCCAAAACACAGTTATGTTTGAAAATATACAAAAATATAGGAACAGTGGTACATATTACTATAATTGTTTTTATCTATTTTTTATGTGGAAAAATTACTTACATTTTTTGGGTCCATTGATGCATCAATACTTGGAAGAGGCCACTTTGGTTGTCCTTCTGCAATGTTCAGTTTCTTTTTTTGATCACCCAACACTATTTTGGGTAAATTTTTGTCGGTGTGACACATTATAACTTTTGGAAGTTCAAAGGCTTTTGAAAGAAATGATGAATCTTGTGGGATGTTATAGGATTTCTTGATGTCTTTCGGAGCAATCACAGATGCTCTCTTGTAAGTTTTATCCCCACACATCATGCCAAGCTTAGGCTTTTCAAAGCGATCTCCCATATCTGAACCACCAATACACTTTTTTAAGTCATTAAAATATTTGTCATCTGAGGAAAGCATTCCAGCCCCCATATCTGGGGCAAAAAGACTAATATCACATTCTGATACTGGAATTCCTCCTAACTCCATCAATTTCTGAGTGACACACTCTAACTCTGAAAGTTTTTCAAACAGCAGTTTCTCTTTTTCTTTCAACTCTTTCGCACCTTCTTTTGTGAATGTTGGATCCTGGAAATAAAGGTAAAGGTGTGATAAGTATATCACATTACAATTAATGGTATTCATGAAAAACAGCCAGCCTGGTTAGTCTAGTGGGTATTGGCCCAGCCTATAAATCAAATGGTATTCAGTGCCGGCCCAGCTTAAGGCTTTTGATATTTATGTACTGTACAGCCATTCAGCTTCCAGGAAACCTGATAAACCGCCAGCCTTTACATTTCAGGATGTCAACAGATGACAGGGCACCTTAATCACATAGTTAAAAACACATCAGGGAATTTATTTCGCTCCAGAGAGACAGAGCCAATCTTATCATCAATTTATGAAGACATAAATGATTTTCGTGACTAAGTTGCAAGTTTTTCCTACAATTGTGTTAGTATCGCCATTAGTATTCTACCAAATGGATGGTGGGTCCTAGGATAGACCTACAGATAATCAGTCCTGGTGCATAGGTCATCTCTAATGTTTCCTTCAGAAAGATATATTTTTCAACAAAATTTAGCCTCTCTTTCACTCATCATATTTTATTCCTCCTTTCAGACGCTAAAATATTCCTTTTCTTGAACTTACTCTCCCATGCTCTTCCCCTCTTCCCTATCTCACTCTTGTCAACCTATCCTCATCTCTCAGTATGTCCTACACCGCTTTTGTAACCTCCTTCCAATGTCTCCCTCCCTTGCCAATCTAACTCTTCCTCATTTGTTCTTCACTCAACCCAGCTCATTTTTTCCTGCTTGACCACATCTCAAAAGCCTCCACCCTACACTCATTGTTCTTCCTTATCAACCAAGTTTCTGTACCACACAATGCCAAACTTCATAATAGAGTTTGAACTAGGTTCTTAATATTTTCTTCCCACCTTTGCTCCAAATCTTCCTCCTCAATTCCCTCCCGTAAGTAAATGCCTCCTTTGATAATGCAGTCCTTCACCTTATGTCCTTACTAAAAAGCCATCCAAAATACTCCCCTCTGATATATGTGAATAGTTCCACATGCTCTAGTTTATGCCTCACACTCTTAATGAATTGCAGCATTCCTACTTTTCTCTCACTTGATAGTGATGCCTAAATGAATGCCTCAGTTGAGATAGGCACATTGATTATCTTGCCTCTTCAATTGCCTCTGGGTGTTATTTGATCAGAAGGATGATAGTACTAACAAATACAGACACAGCCATTAATATATATATATATATATATATATATATATATTATGCACATATATTTATATAGCAGATTGAAATGTGGCTTTATGGGTAAATACCCCTAAATCTGAAAGAATTTTCAAAATACAAAAGTGCGGGGCTATATAAGAATCATTTGTAAGGCAAGACAAAAAGTGAGTTGTAGAGACCTATTCAAAAAACTTAAGAATATGCCGTTATCTTGTATCTACATGTACGAATCAATATTACTAGTAAAAACTTTTGAAGGTAAATTTAACTTGAAGACAAATAAAAATGTTCATAACCATGATACGAGAAAAAAATCCAATTATGTAACTATAGAACACACAATCTTACTCTGTTCAGCAAAGGGCAGACATATATATGGGTTGCAAATTATTTAACAATTTGCCAGTTGAAATAAAAAATGAGCAAAGACTGGTGTGTTTTAAAATTAAATTGAAAAAATATTTCCTGGACAATTGTTTTTATAACGTAAGATAATTCTTGTCGAATGACTGATAATATTGCTGTATGTCGTTTAACTTTTCTAATATGTACTGCTATTTTATTGTATTTTACCTTTTTTCTTTATTTAATGGGCCTATATATGTAACAACATGTAAACGGGACCAATAAAACTATCTATCTATAATAGCTGCAGAGTAAAGAGGATTGGAAGCAATGGAAATGTGGTTTCATTGAAAAATGATGGATATGAAACAAATGCAAAGAACCAGTAATGAATTCCTATAGAAAGTTGGAGAGAAGTTTAACAACAAAATTGCTAAGTTGAAAAGGCTAACTTACTGGACATAATCTGGGACACAACAGGCCCATGAAAATAGTACTGGATGGGGAAGGAGTGAATTAAGGATGTGACCAAGAATGGAACGCAACAGGCAAATAATGGACATGAAAATGAAGACTTTTGAAGGAGTGGTTGTTACCCTGAGAGGAGAATGGAGTGGAGAGAGAGAGAGAGAGAGCTGCAGCAAACCAATATGCGCGGCAATTATGATGCTGATGGTGACTTTTCGAGAATCTCACTACCTTTCTCTTCTTCCAGTTCATCTTCATAGCAAACCTTATGCCATATATGTACCTTCAATATGCTTATCATCAACTACAGTCCCTTGGCTGTCCAGGCTGGCTGCTTAATCACCTCTAAATCTAAATGAAATAATCAGCTCCATTCCAATTTTTATTCCCGCTTCAAACTCTTCCAATGCTTTGCAGAACATTTCCTCAGAGCACTCGTCAAAGAGCAATGGCTATACATAGTGGACACCACCACTTCACTCCCCAGCATATTACTGCCCATTCCGATTCAGCATCCACTACCTTCACCTCCTCATGGAGAGATTTCTATCCATCCTTCCATTCGAGTCTTCATTTTTGCAGCCATTGCATCAACTTAGTCCTCCTCACTCACTCCCTCAAGCACCTTCTCAAAGTCTATATAGCAAACAAAAATATGTACTGATCATATTTTTATTTTCTTTCTATGCTTGTGATCATGTGGAATATTGCAAATAGATTCATGTTTTACTGTATTGTTTACTGTAAAGGGGGTACCCTGAAATGTATCATAATATTTATGAATTTAGAATTCATGAATTAACATTATGAATTTTGGTACATACCTTATACTTTTCAATAGACTTCTTGAGCTCATCTACAACAGACATCGCTGCAAATAGACGCTGATAAGTTTCATTTAGTTCGTTCTCTACTGATGGTTTTGTAAAAATAATATCATTACTTGTGGATGGTGCACTTTTAACATATAACTTCTCTATGCAGTCTGCCTTTTGGTCGATTTTCGTCTCATTTTGAATGCTTTTTCTTTCAACTTCCAATTCTTCCTTTGAGTCCTTTTCCCCTCCTGCATCTTGCTCACCCTCAGGCTCGAGGGGACTTTCATTTTTTCCTGAAATGAGAATGAAACCTATCTATTTGAAATTATGTCCAAAGTATGTAGTAGTTACTTTATTTTCATTTTGACCTTGATACATTATGACCACTTCTAGGTACCTACATTGGCACAGAAATAATTGGTGGAAAAACCAGTTGAAAACCTGTTCACTCTCTGGAGGCTTTGCATCAAACCTGGTGAAATACTGTACTTACCCACATAGCACAGCAAGCCTGCTGCAGGCTTGTTGAAAGCTTTTCAGAGCTAGATTGAAAGCTTATAGGTGCATAAAAAAAACCACGAATTAATGATATTCAAACGTACGGAGGACTATATGATTGATTTTAATACAATTAACTCCAATTACAAAGAAGTGATGAATTATCACCTTATTTAGCATTTTATGATTTATATGTCATACGTTACCTACGTCTACCTCATGTGGAAGCGAGTCTTATGTATTATTGAATGTTTAATGTATTGTTTTCGTAAATAATATCACAATATAATCCAGGAAATTTCATTTGTGCATTGTATATTGATTTCATTAATTCCACCTACAAGCAAATTACTCTTCATTTGTAATATATAACATTATGTAATATAGAGAAGGGGGAAGGAAGGGAGAGAGAGGAAGGGAGCGTTAGGGGAGAGAGATATAGGGAAGGGGGAAGGAAAGAAAGCAGGGGAGAAGACGATTTGTGAGGGTAGTGTCATCATCAAAAAAATATTTTTGATGATGACAAAAAAACATTTTTGATGATGACAAGCTGCGAGTTAGCTCCATTAAATGAATGGGGGAGAGGTCAATTACTTTAGTGTATTTTATGTATTAAAAACCTAAAGAACTAAACCACCGCAGTGGATTTGTAACTAAAATAATCTGTCTGATAGCAAATGTGATCAAAAATGCAACATACAGGCGGTCCTCGACTTTCGTACAATTCGGACTTTCGTACACTCCAAACTGATACCTTTTACTTGACTTTCGGACACCAAATTCGGACTTTCGGACATCTCTCAAACAAAATTTTTGAATTTCCCGCGATGGTGCATGGCGCATCCCAGCATTCAACTGTTTCATCCGGCGTTCTCGCTCGCTAGTACACGCGACTGTGGGCAATGTTAACTATGATTTGATTAAATTTGCAGCAGGACCCCTAAACATGGAGTCCTGAGGCACTGGGCAGTGTTAACTTAGAACAAGGTGTAACTTGTTTATTCACAGAATTTAATTAATGTCGTATGATAAGAATGAGTAGAAAACGTAAATATAATGTGACTGAGACCAACGAAAATACGCATAGGTCGCAGTAAAAGTTGGGAATTATTAGACGTGCTGAACTGGGAGGATCTTTCGCTGCAAGACAATCATTGAGCCATTCAACTGTGTGTCCAAGAGTAAAGGGGAAAGATAAAATTATAGACCATTTACGAAATGCTGGGAAGTGCAATGTGAAATTCACGAAGCTAGGTACGGTATGTACCTAGGAAACATCATTCTATTTTCGTTTGTCTTATGTCCGATTTAGGAAATTGCGAAATTTTGTTGTTTTTTTTAATTGTAATAAATTAAATGATATTGAGTTTAAGGTTCCAAAAATTAAATGTCGTGATGCTTCTTGTTTTGGGTCTTTATAGTGATGGTGGACACTATCAGTGAAATGTTAATTTCTGATGGAGAAAAATTAGAAATGCGTATGTTTACTCAGAACAAAACCGTATTCTTTTAGAACCGTTTATAAAGACTGCCTAGTTTTTAAAGTTTTAAGTATTTTAAACTTTTGGATTAAAAATAAAATTTCCTTATAATTGATATGAGGTTTTACTATGAATATATAACTCTCCGGGAACGTAACCCCTAATTAGTATGGGACTCTATTGTTCAACTTTCGTACATTCGACTTTCGTACAAGTCTTCAGGAATGCATTGTGTACGAAAGTCGAGGACTCCCTGTACAAAGATTTTTATAACTGTTTAACTCTCTCCCTCTTAACTCGGCCAGAACCTGCCGTATGGTGTTCTCTGGCCGCTCGGCAAATTTAAATGCCCAGTTTGCAACCTATTAATTCACAAGTGAGACCAACGGTGTTCGTAAGTTTCCTTTTTAAATTTAACCCTCAAATTGTGAAACAGTTTTGGTTTATGTCATAAAATATTTTTATCATAAATAGTTTTTATGTACTTTTAGACCTACACCCAGGTTTCTAGCATATGCTCATGAGCATCCTCCATTTCTGCAAAGACTTATTTGTGGTACTCGAAAAAAACACCTTACTTTACACAATGGTAAATCACAGTCATGGCATTTCCAAGAGGTTTCTACACTCCTTCCAGCAGTAGTCTTCCTTTTTTGGGCACTACAGCAAGCACACACTCTCTTTCTTCCGTCATTTTTCATGAGATGGTGGGGGGTGACAGGAAAACTTACGGCACCGGCCTAATGTCTTTTGCCACCTAATATCTTGCGGGAGGAGTAGTTCCCTATCATCTGTTTGTATAGAGCTAGGCAAAAGTCTTTTTTTGCTGTCCCATGCTTCGAGGTTGAGGGAGAATTTGTTTCTTTATAAAGTATTTAACTATTTACAATGGCTGTGTTCATTACAAACGCAAAAATATATTTCCACTATTTCTTGGTCTTCCTTCCCAAATCACAGTAAGACCTGTTCTGATCGGCTCTATCAACTCCACCCATAAATCTGTTATATCTTACTACTGATTCTGGGCATGGAATCAGAATTTGTTTATCACCCATCCCCGTTTTCTTGGGAATCATCAAACTCACTTTTGGATCGCAGTTTGCCGATAGAACACAAACGTCTCGTCTGTCATGCCAGACAGTTGCCGTCACTTCTGCTAATTGTATAATTTTACTTTCACCTCGTTTAAGTTTTAGGCTCTTCGGATGTTTAAATTCAACTGGCTATTCTTTACGTGTTGGTCGAGTAGTAGCGCAAGAATACTTTTTACTTTTATAAAGGTCTTTCATAAGAGAAACGCTTGAAAAAAACTGATGTGGTTAAGACCACACGGGAGAAGTGTAAACTTCTATGGTGATATTCTGATATATACATATAATACATAAAAAATATTTCATCAATTGTAATATTGTGCATTTTATACTAAGGTGTTTGTATTAAATAATTCAGCCATGCTTTAATCACTCTTTTGTTCACTACGCCGTGCAGAAAGCTAGATTTATGTATTTTTTCTCTCATTATGTGAACGTATATACAGTGATCATCATCAATATTTTGCGGTAATTTACTCACCATTGTATTAACCTCAACTGGAACATTAATTACTTGAACATAAATCCCAAACTGACCGTGGATATGTCGCAGTCGCCTTATTTGCATGAAAGGAATACAGAGTATTATTAATCTTTCAGTCACCAAATCTAATGGGAAATTTTTCAAACTATCTGGAAATGGGGGATTTTGGAAACCTTTATATACTGATAGTTGAGGGATATTATTTTTGTGAATACAGGTTGCACATATCTGAAATTCTGATTTCTGAACCCGAACAATTTTCCTGATTAATATTATGCTTTTTGTACTATCAATATTGGTAAATGATCAAAATCATTTTGAAACCAAAGTCTATCACAAGCATCGCAAGCATGTCCAAATTCATTTTTAATAAATTGCTTTATAAACTCTTTATGTGCCGACAAATGTGTTGAGAATGAGCTGTACATCAATTGCTGTTTATGTTGTGCTTGTATTAGAGGTTTGTTAATATAATTTTCGTTTGACATGTCTTTTTCATTCCGCCGTTGAACGAAATCGTGCACAACATTATCAACATTTGAATTTGACTCGCCCCGATCCTCTCCTCGATTAATCAGCATAGCCGGAATATGAAGATCTGGAGATGGTCCACCACTTTCAGAATTAGGATAGGTAATGTCTTTCCGCGGTATAAATGGCATCTCTCGTAGAGGGACCAGCTACAGTCAACTCTCGATTATCCGGGCTAATGATGGGGAGAAGACGCACGGATAATCAGAAAACACGGATAATCCAAACTTTCACATTTATTTCTTATAATTTTCCTAATATACGTAAAAAAACGATGTACTATCTTTTGCGCACATAGTCCGTTATTTTAGATTGTTTCATGAACTAATTGTGAGTTTTCTTCATCCCACCGCATATCTTTTTAGCAGCAATAATGCCATTGTAGTCGTATTTCCACTGCTTCCTATACTTCCCATAAAGCATCTACGAAGTTGAGCGCCTGGCTGCGATTTATGCGTTTGCTGCCCCCCTCGTCTTAATCCCTGCTACTTCAACTCTCCCCACTCCCTTCCTCTCCAACTTGTCCGATCGCGGCGGAAATAATATCGCTATCAGTAGCGTGCTGGAAGCCCGGGACACTTTTGTCTCTAGTTAGCCTTTCTTCTAAATTCTCCGCATCAACATTTTCGAATCATTTCATGGTTTTCACTGAACCCCCAACTCGGAGTCATGCGCTTTAGTTTCTGAAAATCCCCAAAAATCACCTTTGAGGTTGAACAAAAGTTTCCTCCAAGAACGAACTAGTGTAACAGGTTTCACTGAGGACCAGGCATGTGACACACCGTGAATTGCATCCAATTTTGCCATTTTCTTCCAAAATTTCAATAAATTATCATCTTCATTGGCTAGTATCCTGAGAAGACAAACTCGTTATTTCCTTTTCATTGACGCGATGACACCGTGATCCATTGGCTGAAGTATGGAAGTGATGTTCGGGGGTAAAAAAAACTTTGCTTCGCTGCACTTTTTTGGGAGGCTTGATATGTCGCCAATGGCACCGACGAACTCTTGTGCTTTCTACATGATTCTTACAATTAGAAGTTATCTTGACCATCACAGGGAGCTCGCTCGTATTTATCGTGTTTCTTTTGTCTGTTATCTTTTTTGTGCCGACAGCTTGTCAGCTTGAGGATTTCCCTCTCCCAGGCACTTTGGCCTTGGGAGTTGATGACCCAGATGAAAATTTTTGCTTTCCGTTACCTTTCCGCAGGCAAAAGGAAAGGAAACGGAAAACAGCTTTGCTTTCCAATTGGCTTCCGATGCTTTCCGGTTGGCTTGCATTGTGGCTAGTTGACATCCAATTGCTTTCCGATTCCTTTCCCATGGACTTAGAATTATTTCAGAGAATAAATGTGACTATGTTGCCATCCGATTCCTTTCTGTTTCCCTGTCAAAAATGTTCCGCTTCCTCGATCGGTCACGAAGGGTACACGTAGCGGTGATTCGCTTAAGGAAGCGAATCAACGTTTGGAGTACGGTTCTTTGACTGTTGAAGTAGCGTGCACGAAACGTACGGAAGCGGTGCGTTCCGCTTCCGCTTTCCG
The DNA here is from genome assembly GCA_963573305.1 of Pyrrhosoma nymphula. Taxonomy (NCBI): domain Eukaryota; kingdom Metazoa; phylum Arthropoda; class Insecta; order Odonata; family Coenagrionidae; genus Pyrrhosoma; species Pyrrhosoma nymphula. The sequence continues at coordinate 125,613,528 of OY754337.1, read as the reverse complement.
ACAAGGAGATTTAAGAAGAATCAAGTTGCCCATAAACGACAGTTACAGGTTGATACCACATAAATCGAGGTAATATTACCTCGATTTATGGCCAGGCAATAATATAGGCTGTGGGTCTGCAAAGTGCACCCCTTGAGGGTTGCGCCCCTGGCAGCCGCCCGCCTGGCCAGCCCCTAGCTACGATGCTGAAGCTAACGTGCGGGAATTGGAAAAATCATGTTTATTCGCAGTAATATTGCATTTATATTCAAACTATGTGGCAACATAGGATAAGTTATCTGGCATTAATTAATGGCAAATAACTTTTATCAAGATTTTATGGTATTTCCTCAAACTATCACAGAATTATCATTCAATGATAATTGTTCTCGAAATCACATTTATCCACGGAAGTGACTACATATATACGTCTTTCTCAACACCTTCACTTCAGTAATGGGTGTGAGAATAGGTGCGTTGAGTCGTAGGATAGGTAATAAGCGAATCGGGTACCCTGTTGTCAGATAGATACGAGGTAGTAAAATACGACGTACTATATCATGCCATTGCGCAATAGCACATTCATAATGAATAATGGCAATTTATCTTTTTTTTTTATTTTGAGAGATCAGCGAGAGGAGGAGTCAGTGGAGAAGTAACGTGATATTCCGGCTCGTGAAAGTTTTCGTCCGCTAGTTTTCCGGCTCTGGAACGCGTCCATATGCTAGGATTCCGGCACATGAACGTTTTCGTCCGCTAGGTTTCCGTCTCGGGAACGCTTTGTTTGTACGATTCCTTGTCTCATTGTATGTTTCATTTCACTTAGGAGACAGTTTATAGTTACGGTTTGTTCACATTCCGATTCGCTTCGTGTACTAACATTAAATCTCTGCTTCGTCGACGGTTCGTATCTGCTTCCCTCCACAATATTTTCGCCAGGGTTCCTTTCCTATGGACTTTTTTCGGAAAATTTTCGGAAAGCAAACGGAAAGTATGAATTTCTGCTTTCCAATTGCTTTCTTTTTGCACCATTGGCAGGCAATCGGAAATCAACCTACGGAAAGCAATTGAAAGGGTGTGGAAAGCAATTCTTTTTCATCTGGGGAGGGTCCATGGTTATCCCTTAGCTTCGCGATAGTGCTTCTGGAGTATCGTATTACCCACAGCTGCTAGATTTATTGCCTGTTCGTACTTCTTTACCGTTATTTTTTTCTCAATGCGTCCTTCTACTCGATGATATTCTTCTACTGCGCTAGCCTTTTGAGTTCGACTGCTTGTGTTTCCTCTCGCTCATTTTTTGACCCGTCGCATACTGTTTGAACTTTGTCTACGGAAATAAGTCCACTGTGCATTTATTGTTAATCTCTCTGGACTCTCCTAGATTTCTTTTCTTGTATTGACCCCTGCTTTGTTTGGTCATTCATCTCTGGACTTTTTACTGACCTCTGCGTTTGATTGGTAGCAGGGCGTTCGTTGGATTACCTGAGCCAACCTCAATAGTGTTTTGTTCATTTATAGTCCTGCGCGTCATCTTGGACTTCTCTCTCAGCATTTTGGGACTGATTATTTTTGCATTTACCAGTGTTTTATTTTGGCAGTCTTGTGGCATCCTTGTAACTTAGGGTTTATTTTGCCCTTGGATTATCATTGGCTTATTCTTCACCATCCCTTTTGAAACATTTACTGAGTCTACGCCCAAAATACATGAAGAACGTATGTATTTTTCAAGAAGGGCATTCCAACGGAAGGTTTTCAAGAAATTCTGGAAGAAAATGAGCGCGGGGATGAATTTTTAGACAACATTTCCGAAGGTTACTCTATATCCCTCCTTTCCCCAACCTCCCGATGACGTCGCCATAAAAACTCATCGATTTAAATCACCATACTAATATATAAAAATTGAATGGTGTCTGTCTGTCTGTCCGTCTGTCTGTTGCTCAATCACGCAAACACTACTGAACCGATTGAGCTGAAATTTTGTATGTAGTTAGAAAATGTACCGGGATGAAACATAGGCTATATTAAAAATCTGTCAGGGCCCCCAAATGCCCCCCCTGGGGGTCCCTTGTGGTCCATGCTAAGCATTGGGTTTGGTGCAGTGGTTTTATTTCTTGCTTTTAAAATTACTTTCACTCAAGATAGAGGGCTGGAATTTTTTTTATCGGATGGCTGAATAAATTTAGTTTCTAATTCTTTCATACGATTTTCTTTTACGCTTCGTAATTATCAGAATATCATATTTTTTGCTGAAAAATCGGACATTTTTCTCTTTATTCAACAATAGCATATTTCCTTGACAACCAGAGATTTGAATTTCAAAGGATATTCACGCATCTGACATTTAATTTTTCCTGAAGGCCCATGATAGCACGTAGAAAGAAAATTTGTATAAGAAGGGCCCAGAGTCCCCAGGGCCCCATGATAGATTGCTTCGGGGGTAATCGATGAATTCAATGCATATTTACAGGTATACTCTTCAATGTCTATTCTCAAAGTTGCACTTATAAGGGAACTGCATACGAGAGAACACTTATGTATAAAACGATACACATAAAGGAATTAAACGTGGAAGAATATTTACGTGCAGCGAATAATAATGTTAATAATGCCTCTGTTGCTACAAGAAATACGGCGTCGTTTATTATAGTTTAATACTCAGTCGAATTACACGTAGTGGAACCGTCTGCCTCTCATTGCGATTGCGAACTGTTTTTTAGACCAATTCCCACATAAACTTTACGAGTTATTTATATATACTTAATCGTGTTAAATGCAGTTTACTCACATTGACTCAATCATCGAGTTGTCTATTCGAGTTTATCACTTGCTTCTGTGTTTCCCCTCCTTGGACTTAAAAATATATTCATAAGCATGACTAATAGAATAAAGGGTAACATTTTGAAAAAATCTTCTAAAGCATGAGAAATGTCTTCTTTGTGAGAAAATGAGTCCTTGCATGTAAAACGACAAAGGTTAACCTTTGATGCTCAAAGACATGCCTACCAGCAATCTCATGATAATCTCCCCGTGGTGTTTCTTGGATTACGCTAAGAACCGCACAAATTTCATCCTAATCAAATCTACTGATGGGTAACCAGCTAAAACACTGGTTCAAATATTGAGCCATTTGTTTCGAAACTTCAATCTGTTTTAAGATGGCGGAAATTATAATTGCGTCACTACATGCTTCTTACCAATAAGAAGAACGGATAGTCTACGTAATGGACGTCATCGGTGCATGAAAATTGGCAAGTGCACTAAGAATGATCACAATAGATTTTTAATTTTCTAACCAATGATTATGATTTAGATAACAATGAATGTAGCCACCCTGTATGCCAAAGTCATAGTCCGGGTTCATAGGACAAATAAACATCGCTGCTATTGAAAATGCTCCTTTTGACGTTGTCAACAGCTGGATTATACTCTACTCTTCTATCCTGATTATGATACTCAAAGCACATATCAACAATGAATGGCGGAACTCAATTAAGTCATTGAATGCAAATATATTTATGTACACAGGGGAAGTGCTCAAGCTGTTATTCACTCAAAAGACGGCTCAAGAGAACTTGAGGGACGAGGTCACCATCTATCGACCTAGGAGCTATTTGTTAAGTAGTAATGAGTCTTCGTGGCCCATTATTGGGTTTCCCGTGTATTGAAGAGGACATACAATCACTCAACTCTCCGTGCACGACATGGAAAACGAACAAATTACAACGATCACAACAAACAAGATAAGATACGAACTCCTCAAATGATCATGCTAAAAGTGTTATTAAGACTTTGTGGTTTTCTTATAAAATAAGTTCAATATTTTTCTCACCCGTTGAATTTCAACGAGTACCTTCAGCTAGTACTAATATATAAAAATTGAATGGTGTCTGTCTGTCTGTTGCTCAATCACGCGAACACTACTGAACCGATTGAGCTGAAATTTGGTATGTAGTTAGAAAATGTATCTGGATGAAACATAGGCTATATTAAAAATCCCTCAGGGCCCCCAAAGGCCCCCCCTGGTGGTCCATGCTAAGCATTGGGTTCGGGTCAGTGGTTTGCTTTTTTAAATCACCTTCACTCAAGATAGAAGGCTGAAATTTTTTTAGCGGATGGCTGAATAAATGAAGTTTCTAATTCTTTCAATCGATTTTATTTTACGCTTCTTAATTGTCTGAATATCATGTTTTATGCTGAAAAATTTCACATTTTTCTCTGAAATCAACAATAGCATATTTGCTAGACAACCAGGGATTTGAATTTCAAAGGATATTCACACATCTGGCATTTATGTTTTCCTGCCGGCCCACGATAGTAGGTAGAAAGAAAATGTGTATAAGAAGGGCCCAGAGTCCCAAGGGCCCCATGATAGATTGCTACGGGGGGTTATAGATAAATTCAATGCATATTTACAACAAGTATACTCTTCAATGTCTATTCTCAAAGTAGCTCTCATAGGGGAACTGCATGTATATGAGAGAACACTTACGTAGTGAACGATACACATATTAAGGAATTAAAAGTGCAAGAATATTTACGTTCAGTGAAGAGTAATTGTATTAATGCCTCTGTTGCTGCAAAAAACACGGCATTGTTTATTATTGTTTAATACTCAGATCTGATTACGATTGTGAGCTGTTTTTTAGACCAATTCTCACATCATAAACGTTATGAGTTTTTTATACATATATATTTAAAATCGTTAAATTGCAGTTAACTTACATTCACTCAATCATCGAGTTCCAGGGCTTAAAAATATATCTATCAACATGCCTAACAGAAAAAAGTAACCTTTCGAATAAATCTTCTAAAGCAAGAGGAATGTCATCTTTGAGATAAGTGAAAATTGGCAAGTGCACTAAGACTGATCACCATAGATTTTTAATTTTGTAACCAATGAATATGATTTAGGAACCAATGAATATAGCTACCCTTTATGCCAAAGGCATAGTCTGGGTATTGAAGGATTCATAGGACAAATAAACATGTCTGCTATTGAAAATGCTCCTTTTGACGTAGTCAACCGCTGGATTATACTCTACACTCCTATCCTGATTAAGATACTTAACGCACATATCAACGTTGAATTGCGCAACTCAATTAAGTCATTGAATGCAAATATATTTATGTACACAAGGGAAGTGATCAAGCAGTTATTCACTCAAAAGACGGCTAAAGAGAACCGGAGGGACGAGGTAACCATCTATCAATCTGGGTGCTATTTAAGTAGAAATGAGTCTGCGTGGCCCATTTCACGGTTTCCCGTCCATTAAAGAGGACAAACAGTCACTCAACTCTCCGTGCACCTGGAAAACGAACGAATTACAACGATCACAACATACAAGATAGGTTACGAACTCCACAAATTATGCAGACTGTGTTCTTCAGGCTTTGTGTTTTACTTATAAAATACGGTCAATGTTTTTTCACACCCGTTGAATTTCAACGGGTACCTTCAGCTAGTAAATAATAAAATGAATTCTGAGCGATGGCTCTGTTTGAAAGAGATCGAAAGGAGAGGGAAATCGTGCAAATATTAGGCACTGAAGAGGAAGATGCTTCTAGAGCTCAATCTGCTAAACCATCTACATTGGGTGGGAGTCTCTGCTAAAGAAAAATAATTTCAAAGTTCACCTTCGGAATCTGAAGATAGCGCAAATGAAAACGATTTGCCGCCTTGTGTAGGCTTTCGCGGGTTGATGGATGTGAAGATACAGGTTCTTCCAGGTTTTACTCCGCGTTGGTCCATCTTCTTCGGACGAAATGTTTTGCCGGGGTTGCCGTCGAAATTCGGCTTTGAATCGACCACTTTACGACTGCAACTTCACGACTGCCAAAGTCGAAAGTCGGCGTAGAGTCGACCACTTCACGACTGCCAAATTCGAAAGCCGGCGTAGAGTCGGCCGCTTCTTGACTGCAACACCGGCGAAACCGTCGTCCGAAGATAATGGACCAACGCGGAGGAAAACACGGAAGAGCTGTATTTTCACGATTTACCGCCACATTCGAAGAAGAAATTCCCGGAATTCATATGCCATAGTACGGATATGAATCCGGGAATGCATGGATGCGATCCCCAAGATTCTAGATGCAAGGCGAGTGCTAGGGAAGATTGTGCGATACTAGAGATTCCATTAATTGTCTCTTTCAGTGGATCTTATGAAGTTTATTGTGGAAGAAACCATTAATTATTGTAAATATACCAGTGACAAAGCTCCGAAGAGTGCATATTCACCCCTCAAAAGTTGGAAAGATACTGACGATGAACAATGAGGTAAACACAACATGCTCATTGTGAGTAAGTAAGGAAAACAATTACGTTTTTTATGGTGGATTTAAGTAGCAAGAAATGGCCTTACGTTAGACTTGATTGTATTAGATTGATAAAATCCAAATGTGTTTTTTCGTTGAATGTTTTTTATATTTACCGCAGAAAATATCGACGAAGAGTAAAAAATCACGCATGGATAATCCGCGCACGGATAATCGGGAGTTCACTGTATTTGCGAATAATGAATTATACGATGTCTCTAGGGAATGAATGATAGTTTTTTGGAGGGCCCCGCTATTTGGAAATAATTCATTTCCATAGTTTGTAGTAAATCATTGGTCCCTTGTCTCTCCCTGTAATTTTTATAACGAATTTTATCCAGGCTCTTTCTATGAGCAGCATCTTCATTTCCTACACAATCTTTATTCTCAATAAATTGTCAAAAATTGTTCCCAAAAAAAATTTTCAAAAAAAAAGAGCTCCACCATTAATAGATCTTGGGACCTTCGGGACGTGGGACGACGATTCTAACCACTACGCCATCTTACTCTTTTAAAAGCGAGCGTTCTCATGAGTTTACATTCGGCATGCTAAGCGGGGCCCCGGAAAGAAGAATCGGACGGCACGTGACGCGAGTTTGCTCTTTTTTCCCCCATACCAAAAGTGCCCAACGGGCCAAAAGAAGTTTACACTTCAAAAAAACTGTCGAAATAAACGTGATGGTTCTTACCAAGGTGCTTTTCAAGTAAATTCATCACAACTTTGCTTCCTAACAGCATTTCTTTATTTCTACTTTCTTTCTTGCCCAAATATACATTCCCTTCTAAAACATAACCTGTCGGACTCGCCAATATGTACCCAAATTTTAAAACCCCAATTTGTAGGTTTTGATTTGACGTACTGTTTTATATGGTGGCGTCCTTTAAATGCCACCATCGCTTCGTCGACAGCTAAATCACGACCAGGCTGGTAATTTTCATGGAAAGTATCTAAAACATCTAGTACTGGTCTCACCTTTTGAAGGATATCAAAACCAACATCACTTTCTTTTTTCTCTTTTCTGATATCACTTACATGAAAATATTTTGTTATGTCCGTAAATCTACTGTAAGTCATACATTTTCCAATCAGAGGGCAGTCTATATCCTCACTTCTCCAGTAGTCTTCACTTTCAGGCAGATCAAACACCCCCATATATACCATGACACCCAAATATGCTCTGATTTCCTCATAGGTAACGTTAACCCAATGCCTATCATTCTTTCCTGAACGTCGCTGGAGATATTCTGCATATATATTTAATTTTCTACTATTCTGTGAAAAAACTCCTCACTGCTTAACATACACATTAAATAATCTAATTCACTCGACCCAACGAGCAAGTCGTGCTTTGGTCCCTTTCCTCCATTAAAAACACAAGGAACGTTATACAGTAATGAATATTCCCATTTAGAGGGGAGTGCACTTTCACCTGTCGCATCACTGACACGGAGTATAATCCTCTTCTATGTCACTATCACCTGAACTGGCACTTTCAAGAAATTCCTCCGCTTCATCCGAAGAACTCGAACACCCTGTATCATCATCACCCAGTATCATCTCTGTCCACTTCTCTCGCTATAGCGTCCTCACTCAAAGAATCCATGGTTAGAACTGGGGGGCATTTGGGAAGATATTTTTTTCATGAGGACTGTGCTTTATCTCATTGCGAAGCATATGAGTTAGTGATGGTGGTCACCCAAGAAGAAAACTCAGTATGTAGATATGAGAGTCACTCCTAAACAAGCCAAGGCAGGCGTGGTGTTTTCATCTTATTTTTTCGTCCTATAAAGTGTCCCTTACAACCCACTCGTGAAATCATGTGTCATCTGCTCTCTACGACAAGGCCTCTTCTAAAAGGGCTTTCATGATGACTCGAGAATATTCTCTCATCACTTCGCTGGTGAGAATACGCTAGCCCAAACACCCAAATGGATTTCGGGCTCTTTCGGGTTTCGTGGCTGAGACAATGGGGCTCTGTTTCAACTGATAGGAGTAAATGAAAAGACAGATGCTTGCGTAGGCAATGATAAACATTCTTCAGATAAAACAGATGCCTATGAAGCTCAAAAGAGTGCCCTTGGCCGGTCAAATCACGAGCAGAGCAACACGGGCGGTTACGTCCGAGTTAGGAGGGAGAGAGAGAAAAATCGATGGCCGGTTTCAGCCGACTTAAGAGGGCATTTAAAGGCATATGTCTTTGGGCATTTAAACTTCAGAAGGGAAAGGGTTAAATCTCGAGCTCGTCACCTTGAGCATCTTAAGATGAAATGAATAAGCCGATATATTGGCACCTTGAGTGCCAAAGGGTTAAATTCCCTCAAAGCGGTGAGGTATGATTCATGTAAGATGGTATTAACGCACTTACTTCCATAATACAGTCTGAGTTAGCATTGGCTGGCCATGATCAATTCCTGGGAATGCTCATTTTTCAATCCACTTGCATGGGGATTAAGTTTATTTACAGGGAAATCAGTATTAAAATAACTTATAACATTTCTGGGAATTACCTTTCCCTCAAACCTATCGTGGAGAACACATATATGAAACATATGCGGCACAGCTTTAAAGAAAATAGGATTTATGAAGAGTACAGTAGGAAGTTCCTCGGATGAAAAAGTGAATGATAGGTGCTAATTTGCTCTGGTTAGGCTACACCTCGAATACGCCATGAGCATTTGAGACCCTGAAGAGAAAGATTTGATTTGAAAAATAAATGTAATATGTACTAAGGAGAGCTGTGCGCTTTGCTAAAAACTACTACAAGCAAACAAAGTGTTTCACTGCCTTTAGAGGAATTAGGCTGGGAACCACTAGAGACTCAGAGGCCACAACCTAGGCTTAGACTATTTGAGAAATTCAGAACAGGTGTTTCAGTTCGACGCAGAGAATATCTTTTTGACTCTCCACTACACCCCTAGGTCCAACAGGAAAGATAAAATAAGAGAAACACATTGCCGAACAGATAGGTACGAAAATTCGTTCTTTCCACGCACAATAAATGATCATAATAAAAACTGAGGTCCATTGAAAACACTGCCATAATGCACTTTGCCTTTTCACCTCCCTACAACATTCTCCTTCACACCTTTACATGGCTTGTGTCCAAATACCCTCTGCCCAGTGGCTTGCAGGGTAGTATGTAGAAGTAAATAAACATGTTTAAGAATGAGGAGTTAAATTTGCCTTCCACTGTGTGAAAACATTCTAGCTCATTCAAGGTTTCATGAGATGGAATTTCACAAAAGTACTTCATTGACTTCCGACTGAATATGTATGTGTTTGGAGGTGTTATTTTGAATTTTTTTCCTGACCACTGCAGTGAAACATGAATTGAAGAGTGTTCAGATAAGTCAGCATGTATAGTGGTGCAAGTTATTTGGTTGATCACCATAGGCAAGTCAGAGACAAATAGGTCAAGCAATGTTAATGAATGTTTGCTATTTTGAGTCAGCAAGGTGTTAAGAACTTAGAAACCAAATAATGAGAGTAAGTTTGGAAATGAACATTCTCCAATCATTTGAGTCATTCATTTGATCTATATTGAAATCACCTAAAATGTTTGAGCCCATTAGTTTTTTACCTTGTAAGAATGTTAACCACTTCCCTGACAAGCCCGCATATATTCGGGCACCGAGGTTGTGCAAAATCTGACAAGCCCGCATATATTCGGGCAAGTCCGCGATGTCCGTATATTTTTCTTTACGCCCGCATATAGTCGGCCGATGCTAGTAGTTTGCGTTCCTGCCGCCTCCCATGCTGTTGAAGGTCCAGAGCCACCGATGCGGCAATCGGCGCTCTTTTCAAATAGTGATTTCTAATGTTAAAACAATGGTCATTTTTGGTAATATTTCTAGCAATTCGAGGGTTATAATTTTTTACGCACTGAAAAGTTATCCCCATACGAAATTTCAATCACCTACATTGTCATTCGTAACTATCCGTCTATTTACTTCATGCATGGAGTTTCTTTTGCGAACTTATTACGAAATTTACAACTTCAATTTTTGTTATTTATAGATAATTATTGCAAATTTATGATGTAAAACTTCCGTTTTACATGACAAAAAACTTTCTAAATAAGTAAATAATTGTTAAATTAGTTATTTTCATTTATTTCGTCATTTACTTCATGAGCATTCAGTTACATTTTTCTTCAACATTTTAGCGGTCGTTATAAAAATTGCAATTTCAATTTTGCGCTAATTTTCACTGCTAAGATGAGTTCCACAGTAATTGGAATACAATATTTCTCTAGCAACAGAACATGAATCTTTCCTTGCCTTATTTTTTACTATAGATATATATTTGTTACCATATATGTTATATGTTTGTTACTATATATATTTGTTACAATATATATTTGTTACAATATATATTTGTTACTATATATATATTATGTAATTCTATATTATTCGTCCGCAAATTTTTCTTCCGGTAATTTTTATATATGCAGGAAATGTCTATTGTACCGTTCTCTTTAGATAAAATGGCGTGAGCGTAAATGTTTAGATATGTTGCGAATGTTATTTCATCAGCCCCTTTCATTTTTCTACTTTGAATACTGGCGGAAGTGGTGAAACATATTTATTGAAACAGCTTTACGATGAAGACGTCTGAAGGTCGTACATTCTCAATAGAAATCAACACAAGTGCCCTGTGTATGTGCTACCCTAACCCACATGAGTACGAGAAAATAGGAAAGATAGAGATCAATCCCAAACATGTGTAATGCCTTCTATTGTCATGCTTGACACTTTCCTGAGGTCAGAAAACACCTGCTCGAGAGCCGATGGCCCGCTAAGCAACCTGGCGCTCGGTATCATGTCATGCTAATATGCCACCATTTGCTCCCCGGGCTACTTTCCCACCAGCCAACCCTTTACTAATGGGCTTTTCTCGATATAAATTTACCGTTAGTTGGAAAATTCATGCTGTTGCAGTACGCACACGTGTGTTTATTTTCCAGGAAATGGTAGGAACGGAAAAGAAAAATTTTATAATGAGCATGGGATGGGCTTTTCACACTTAGGGGCGAGATCCTTTGCATATTGTGATTGTTTCCACGAGTACTTTGTCGGAAGGACGATAGTGACAGTCTTTCGTTGAGTTTCAGAGAATAAGCATCCTTGATTTTCAGAGCGCATGCACTTTTTCGCTGAAATTCCACCGATACTAACTTTCCATTTTTAGTTCTAACATTTTCGTTCTAATACGAGCGGTGTAGTAGGAGTGAACTCTACGGAAAATTATTTGTTTTCGCACGGTAACATTTAGTAATCAGAAATGGATTCCGGAGAGGAATCAGTGTTGACCAGCAGTGATTCGGAGGTTATCGACATTGAAGTTCCTGGCTCCTAGTCGACTCTCTCCGGAGAAACAAGCTCCGAATCAGAAGGCGCAGCGGAACATTCGTGGGAAGCGGAGTGGGAGGAAATGCTTACAACGAATCCTCCTTCGGCACCACCTAGGTTTCTTTTTGAAAGTAATTCTTTGATGAACTTCGACCTGGTTCCCGAATGATTTTCCCTAAAAAACTTTTTTCAACGATGAAAATGTTGACTTTATAACTTGGGAAACTAACTTGGGAAGCGAGCTGTGACAAGCTCAGAAATTCGTGTTTTTTGCCCTTGTAATGATACAGAGCAGAGTGCGGAAGCCAGATACTGAGTTTTATTGGTCAACGAGACCAATACTCTCCTCTCTTTTTTTTGGACACACAATGTCTTACCGATGATTTGTAAAAATAAGGCAATATTTACATTTTGCCTATAATAACGATTTTGAACCCCAAACACACCCCAACGCCAAACTAAATAAAATATGGCCGATTTGCCAGAGGCTGGAGGAAAAGTTCAAGGCACTCCATACACCAGAGACGGATGTTACCATCGAAAAGAGCCTACGGCAGTTCATGCCTAAGCCGCCACGGCAGTTCATGCCTATGAAAAGAGCTTCATTTGGCAAGTATTTTTTCTTTGTGAATCGAGAACTGGATACGTGTGGTCAACGACAATTTACACGGGAAAGGGGACTGTGTTGGATAAAGACTTGACCCATTTACCCATGACCTCAAAAGTGATGATGACTCTAATGAAGCCATTATTTGGCCAATGATATTGCCTGACGACGGATAACTTTTATACTCCAGATCTAGCCGACTTCACACTCCACTGACTCGTATGGAACACTGAGGAAAGGGATTCCAGCACACTTCAAAGATAATCAAATAAAAGAAATGAATTTTCTTGTTTTTGTCATAGAATGAATTCTGTTATAACATTTTCAGAGCGAAAGTCATCGTCATGCGGGTTGCCTAACTTCCATGAATGTTTGTGCGATGTTTCTTGATGTACTATGGACTAAAATTAATAGTTAACATTAACGTTGTCGGCAAAGATATGCTTTTGCAATATAAACTAAATGTATTCATCATTAGATGACTAACTAAGGTTTACGGGAAGGAAAGTTATACTGATATGCAGGTTGCCTAATTCTCTTAAGTTAATGGGCAACATTCAGAAATTATTGAATAAATCATTAGTTATTTAGAAAAAAAAAGAAAGGAAAACATTTTCAGATTTGCCTCCCTTTAATGCTTCTGAATCTGAAATTAAAAAATATGACTTTTTTTGACCGGTTTTGTAAAAAAAATCCGTCAGGGAAGTGGTTAAGGCATATGAAAATTCTCCATAATGGATTCTACATGGTCAAGATTAAGAAAAAATACTGGTGAAATTTGACCAGTAACTGGTGAGATCGATCAGTTTTTGGTAAATTTTCACCATTTCACCAATTTGGTAAAGTCCATCAGTTATTGGTCAGTTTTTGCAAATTACTCAAACACATTCCCTAATAACTGGTAAAACCCATCAGTTACTGGTGAAATGTGACCAGTAACTGGTGAACACTCTTTAGTGACTGGTAAAATCCATCAGTTATTGGCCAGTTTTTCCAAATTACGCAAAAACATTCCCTAGAAACTGGCGAAACCCATCAGTTACTAGTAAACATTTTAGTGACTGGTCAAGTCCATAAGTTAATGGTCAGTTTCTGCAAATTACAGAAAAACATATACTCCATCAACTGGTGAAATCCATCAGTTGCTGGTTATTTTTCACCAGTAACTGGCGAACACTCCTAATGACTGGTGAGTTCCATCAGTTATTGGTCAGTTTTGCTCATTACTTATTAGCTCACTCCAGCAACTGGTGAAATTCATCAGTAACTGGTTAATTCTCACCAGCAACCGGGAACACCCTCCAGTGACTAGAAATCCCTCAGTAACTCTTCAGCTTGCACTAATCTCTTGTGCAGCCCCAGTAAAAATTCCAGCTAGAATATTTAGCAGGATCCAGCTAGATCTAGCAAGATTTAGAAGGAACCTACTAGAATTCAGTAAGATTCTGCAGGAAACAGCATGTAGTTGGAGTAAACGAGCAAAGATAAGACCAACATCAATGCATTTTCAAAAATGTTGTTTAAAATGCGATTCATGAACTTTGGAAGCGATTAAACTCTTGATTTTGGAACTTTTTTTTGGGTCCCATTATCCAGACGATTTTGGGACTTGAAATATTTTCAACAAAAGCGCCAAAAACTAAGTCCGAAAATCATCTGGGTAAGGAACACAAAAAAATGTTCCAAAATCAAGAGTTTAATCGCTTCCAAAGTTCATGAATCGTGTTTTAAACAACATTTTTGGAGATGCATCAAGATTATTTTTCTTGGAAAAGAAGTTATTCATGAGTAAGAAAATTAAACGGCTAGGAGAAGTGATTTTGGAGGAAGAATAATATAATACGGAATTTTGTTATAAGGTCGTAGTTAAACAAGTTCTTAACGATAATCGTTGGTTTACATTTAGAAGATTATTATTGCCTGTGGGGAAGAGAAATACTTCAAGATATCACTGTCGTGATACGATTTGTTCTATTTTCACCCAACACTGTTCTATGAAAGTTGCCGTCGTAAAACTCGTGATCTCATTGGGCTCATGCATTGGTGTCGTGGGTCAAAGGTTTTCATCTAGGTGTTAATTCTGTATGTGTTTTCGGTGTGGGAATTTGTCATTAGCTTTTTTTTCTTGTGAGTTTATTTAAGGGTAGAGTACAGTGGTAACTGTGTTAGTGGAATAGGTTAAAAATTAGTGACTGCAATGAATGACAAATATTAATTTTCTTTGAATATGTGGTTGAATCGTGTATTATGTGCTTAATTTGTTTCATTGTGTCCCTTGTTTAAAACTTTGCTTCACTTATCCAATTTTATTATTCTCAGCTAAAATTTTTGGTCAATTTAAGGTGACTTGTTAAAACTTTTATTTCTAGCTGTGATCCGATGAGCACATCCTGCTTTAACTGAGGCAGATGAAGACATGGAGGTGGGATTGAGGCTGGAAATATCATTATTGAGAGGGAGGATGAGTGCAGCTGAAGCCAGAGTGCGAAAATGAAGGAAGAGGAAGGGGAATAGAAGAGGAAACATCCGTTGGGGTAGGTGATACATGATTTAAACAATCTATAGCTAAGACTCTCTTGGTCATATCGTAGATCAAGGGAGGATTGGTAAATTTTCAGTTAGTTCTTTCTTCAAACTGTGGATATTATTATAATTATTTGTTTAAAGTAGAGACATGCATGCCTGTCTTTGCTTTTTTACCATTTGATGGATGTAAAAATTTTCAGTAACTTTGAACACCCATATTTCTGACAAGGGGACTTGAAAAGATTTCTCTGGTGGTGTCTTAGGTAAATTAAGAGCTTGACATTCATTATTGATGATATAGCTGCTGATATTGAATTTGAAAATTTGTGTCAAAATGTTAATAGGTACTACCTTAATTACTATAGACCATGAATATGCTAGTATCAGCCATAAAAAACTGTCTACTTGGTGCAAAATATAATTAGATCAGGGAATATATATAATAGAATAACCTGGCACTGATTGTGTTTTAACCATATTCTTAAACATGTTTCCCAGTGATATCATGACTCATGTAAGCTGTTTCTTTCAGCATAAGCGACTGATGAGGATGAACCATCAATGAGAATGGGAATACAGAAGAAATGCAACAGTGCTTCAAGTGGCAAGAAAGAGCTTATATGACACCTAGGATTTTGTAACCATTAGTAATTTCAATAAATTGTATTTTTCCTAATTTTGTATTTTCTTTCAGAAACACTCTTTCATACCTATTGTAAGTACATCAAGTACTGGCTCCATTCATATGGTTAGTTTCAGCCATATGACTGTGCCATCATTACTATAACCTTATTTCCCATTTTTGGGTGCACTTAGTTCCATAGTCCTTAATATCTTTTTAACATCAATTTTATATCAGTCCAACATCATCACCAAATGCCATTTTTATATCATTGTATAGTCAGGAAAGATATCTTTTTAACGTCAATTTTATATCGGTCCAACATCATCAGGAAATGTCATTTTTATATCAATGTATAGTCAGGAAAGATATCCTTAGTATGTCAGATATATATCAATTTGACGTCGGTAACATGCCACTTTTGTCTTTTGTTATAGTCGGGAAAGATATCCTTTTTATGTCAGATTTTATTGTCATTTCTTAGAATACGCCCATCAGTTACAGGTCAGCTTGCTTGCTGGCTATTGACAAGAATATATTTGAATCTCCTCACTTTAAAGCCACCTGTTGTATAACTTACCACCATTGCAATGGTTTTCATAGCTTTCATAATTTTAATAACAGATGTTAACAACTGGATCCCACAATATTTGAAACTGAAATAATAAAAAAATTTTGTTTCTGGAAGAAGTAAACAAAATACGAAGGGTTAGACAAATATAAATTATTATGTAGGCATAACTAACTAACTATTATGTATAACAACTGGTTTTAAAAAAGTTGTTAATTCTTTCAGCAGTTATTGGTTAACTTTTACCAGTGTCTGGTGATATTTAAACCAGTAACTGGTGAATTTTCTCACCAGTAACTGGTGAATTTTCTCACCAGTAACTGGTGAATTATCTCACCAGTAACTGGTGAATTATATCACCAGTAACTGGTGAATTTTCTCACCAGTAACTGGTGAATTATCTCACCAGTAACTAGTGAATGTTCTCACCAGTAACTGGTGAATTTTCTCACCAGCAACTGGAAAGTGTTTCAAATAACTGATCAACTATTCACCAGTTATTTACCAGTTAATTCATCAGTTATTTATCAGTTTTTGGGTGAAATTTTTCTTAAGGGTGAATCCTTCACTGGAATCTCCAAATAGAATACTCTGACTACCTCACAGATAATAACCCATACCATTATGTCAGTAGCAAGCCAGATATTTTGTGTGCCTGCTCCCTTAAAAAATGATATTCACCATTGCAAAAAATTTGCTCACCTGCAGGATGACCAGAGTCACTTTGTAATGCTGTTGAAGCCCTGAGTGCAGTGCTTCCATCAGAAATATCTTCACCATCATCTGTTTCGAGGGTTAATTCCATCTCAGACATCTCCCCTTCAGGGGAAGCACCATTTCCTGTAGCTTCTGATTCTGAGACTGATTCATCAGTATTGATCATCTCTTTTTGAAGCTGTAATTAAATTAAAGTTATGTACCAAATAGCAAGGGTATACATGCACTATGTAATGCAATTACAGGGGAAGCAAGAGCTTAAATTTGGGAAATTCCACTTACTCCTGGTGTATTCTTCAGTAGTCCAGGATATTTCCTTCTGATAAAAAGCAATCTAAAATTTTTTATTAATAGGATATACACCAAGTTAAGTTTCTAGAATATCACAAAGGAAACCGTTGTCAGCTTGATCTTGTAGAAGTTATCCATTACGGAAGAATTAAAATAACTTTGTTACCTAACTCCACTAATTATTTATTATCATAACCCGGGCTTCAACACTTGGTGTCATCTACAGGTGATCTACAAACCTGAAGATGACACCAAGTGTTGAAACACGGGTCAGTATCAGTACGGGTCAAATGACAATTAACAATCAGTGGAGTTAACAAATTAACTTTAATTCTTCCATTCTAAAATATCATTTTCAATTTAAAGCATGAATGAAGTAAGTGAATCACACATTTCATCTATGGTCCAGTTATACAAATTCTTATTCTTAATGCACGTTCATACCTCAGCCAATCTCCTAGATAGCGCATCACTAACAAAGTCATCAAACTTTGGTTTGCATTGGTGATACTTCTTTCTTTCATCTTCACCAAACCGATCTCCAGAACCCTTGTATGAAGGAAGAAATAGAGTCAATAATTAACTAAATATATTCTTCACATAAAAGAGAGCTGCTACGTATTCCCTACAAACTTAGCAATGATTATCATTTCCTAGAGTTATAATGAACAGTAAATATTCCAGGAATCCAATGGAATATTATACGATGGCCTCCAATTTGAGACTAAAGATAATGTACGATACTCATAGTTCAAACTTCATCATTATAAAGAAGTTTCACCATTATAACAAAATAAGGGACTCAATCTAAATTATAGGCAAAAAATGTTATCTTTTCAATTCCAAAGAATGAATTAGTGTTATTTTTTAATTGGAAAGAACACGTGGATTTCCTATTCCAACTAGATAATAATAGCATATCTGGAGGCTAGGGTCATGTGCAATGAACCTCAACATTCACATCTTGCAGGGAACTTCCTCTCCACTCAACAGTCCTAGCTAGGGTCACCCTGGCAAGATTTGAATTTTGCGCCCCCCAATATATAATTTTGCACCCCCGCTATAGGTACTGACTATGACACTAGGTATCTAAAAATCAGGACGAACAAATTGTGGGGATTCCCCACAGTGTTTTGCTACGCTCGTTGGTCATTCTAACAAAATATGGCCAACCAACACGGCCAGTTAGGCGCCGGCACGCCGTGCCGCTTTGGTTGGCGTGTGCCGGAGAGAGGAAAAACGGCCAATGTTAATGTACATACGAGTGTGACAAAATATTAGTTTGTGCGTAGTTTTTCTTTCTTTTATTTAGGGTTCGGTACAAATTTTGTATGTTAAGTTAGGGGCGCCGTTTCTAAATTGTGGGGGTGCCTATCGTAATCAGGTGTGTTTTTTTAATGCGAGTTAGCATCATGTTTTAATTTTGTGAGCCTGTGTCCCAGCGGCCTGCAGGCTGTGGGTCCGCAAAGTGCACCCCCCTGAGGCTTGCGCCCCTGGCAGCCGCCCCCTTGGCCAGCCCCTAGCTACGGCCCTGTCTCCACTATCACATTTTTGGTAATATGTTTGAGAATGTCTACCCCGACTATTTCTTTCGGATACACATTTGTCACCTCTCCTCCCCAATCAGCTGAAATGCAGACTTTACTTTGCTTCTCCACAGCTCTCCTTCCAAATGCGTGTCCTAAATAGAATCTCAAAATTTATTTTAATCTCTTAATTTTGCGGAAGTATTCATGGATGCCAGCTTCTAAGTAGCAGTAGTCTCATTTTATATTTTTTATTAATTGCTCTTCCTCATTTAGATTCAAAAGGTCCAAGTATTTTTTCACACTGCAAATTTGTGACCAAATTACTGGTTGCAGAACTCATGGAAATATTTCTTCCTTGAAACTCCACCCAATGTTCTTCTTCTTCTCAAGTCATCAACCCGAACGTTGGTTGGCGGCAGTTCTCCATCAATTTCAGTCTTGTGCCATTCTTTTCAACTGCAAGGAAGTGGAGCAGCCTAACTCCTTCATTGGTTGTCTGATAAACTCCAACCTAGGCCTGCCCCGGCAGTTGGTTCCCTCCACAGTGCCTTCTAAGATGGTGGCCAGCAAATTTTTGTGCCTTAGTTGGTGCCTGATCCAGATATCACTTCTCTTTTCAACTAATTTCAGCAGACACGGAGTCTCCCCCATACGTCTGAGAACCTCCTCGTTACTGACTTTGTCCACCCAGGGGATCTTTATCATCCTCCTGAAACACCACATCTGGAATGCCTCCACTCTTCTGCCTTGCCCAGCATCAAGGTCTCACTGCCATGTTTGTATTACCTGTCACGGAAACTAGTGTGGAAATTTACAAAGCATTTTTCATTTTGTGACAATGCTATCGATAGAATTGAGCCCGAAGACATGACAAAGTGGACTAGGGGTAAAGTAGGCGACTGGTAATACAATGGCCTCAGGCTTGCTTAAGCTAATGGGTTTAGGTATAACTCTAAAAGGGGGACGATTTTTAAATCACTTTTCTATAACGACCTGCTTACTTACTTCTGCCAAAATCCAAGAGTCGGTTATTGGATACTACCCTAGTCAGTCCCAAGCAATTTCCCATTTGTTCCTCCAATCAGGGAAATGGAAGATGCTAGTTTTTTTGGTGCCGTTAATAGAGCCAGCAAGGCAGTGCCAGGTCACAAGGGGGCAAGACAGCTCAAGCTCATCAGGGGCAAGAGAGCAAGGATGAAAGGTTACTATGTGCCAGTTCAGTTGCAAGTCCTTTTCTTGTGATCATACATAACTTCCTTGGTTTTTTTTCAATTGCAAGGCAATTTCCATTGGGTGGAGCAAACATTTGTGTGGACCATATTTTCATATGGCAGTGAGACCTGGAACCACCACCTATGCTATGCCAACCACCACAAATGCTAACCACAGTTTGAACGCACATTGGAGTGGTAGTTCTTAATGCTGCCACTTAACAGTGGTCAGGCACTGGTACCGCGAGTGGAAACAGGAAATGATGAAAGGCGATAATAAAAATAGTCATTCAAAAAAGTGAAGCACACGATGCTACTTTGACGAATAAGCAAAGAGGAGTGTCATTTGCTTTGCAAATCATTTTGAAAATCTCTAAAGGTCTCAGTGATGTGGGAATCCTTGTTTTGTTCGCTTGCTCTCTACTTGTTCATCGGGATTCCGGGTGAGGGCAGCCGAGCATTGTGATAGAATGAATCATTAACGTTAAGAAGGTGTGAATGCATGTAGGGTTTCTATGTTGGTTCCTAAGACAAGTTTACACAAGGCACTTTGTTGCACAATCTGATGAATGTATTTATGCGCATTGAAAGTTGCATCATGTAAAGCTGTAAATTGCTAGAATGCATGCTCAAATTCAAAAACAAGAGATAGAAAAATAGCCCCTGCACTAATTCCGAGCCTGCATTCTTGCATTGCAAAAACAGATGCTACTTCAAATTGTGCAATGAAGTGCCTCGAGTAAAACAGCCTTTACAACAGAAGTCTGATCCGAGTTACCAGCTAACTAGGGTCAGCCAACCGTGGTTAGAAATTCAACCACAGTTAGCGCTAACTGGCATTTCCCTTACCAAATGTAACCAGCGTCAGGCCTAGGGGGTCATTCCATTTTAAATTGACAAATGGTTGTTGCCTCACCATCTCAGATTTCAACGAAATTCGGCATGTGGGTATTGCCTGCCCTTGTGACCCATAAACCGTTGACTAAATTAACAGGACAATAATTTCGCCCCTGAGTCATAGGCAAACGTACATCACTTGGACACTTAAAATACTTCATTTTGTGCCCTTTTTGTACAAGCTCCAGCAAACTTATTGTACTTAGCACAAATATAAAAAAGGTATCATTGGAAAGTTAAAAAACTCTACTTACTTGATACCTACTATTTATCATGAACGTTGACTTTGTGAAAGTTTAAATGCTTCCTCAACTGCTCTAAGTCAAAGTACAAAATGTTGTTTTTTTTTAAATTTGGGCTATAAATAAACCCAGAAAGGACTTCAAGTAACAGGCTTTTTTTTCTCGTCTTAATACTCACGCGTGTGTAGTATATGATAATAAATAAAATATGGATTTTAACCAACCTCCACCGCGGACATATCCCAAGAATCTGCAAAATTTGGCAAAACATTGTTTTTTGGAGATAAAAAAATCCATGTGGCACAGGTTTTAAAAATCACGTGAGTGCTGATGTAGCAGTTCTTAAGATGTTCTTTCAGAAAAAAAAGAATTGAGTTGTGTTTTTCAGGGGTTGGAGAGATATAGGGATTGGAATTTGTGTAAAATAAGGCATTCAAGCGCAACAAGTGATGGGCCTGAATAATGCAGGTATCCCTTAAACAATGATGTACTAATCAAGTTAGGAATGGTATGAAAATAAGCAGAGAACATTTATAGGGTCACTGATACCTTTTAGAAGAGGTCCACCCAATGATAATCCTTCTGTCAACTAACCATAAGGTTTGATGTAACACACGAAACCTCAACTCTTTGTTGGCAATAAGTCTGGGTTTTATTGCGATTGATGGAAACCGTAAATTATAAAACATGGTCTTCGGATATTCAATTAAGTCAAAGGCACAGAGAAAAAGACATGATTTCAAAATGACTGCGCAGTACGTACATTTCATTAGGTTATTGAATTGGTCTCACTGCCACGTAGAAAATAATAATAATATTTTATTCGACATTTAACAGAAGTACACTGCAATAGTCATCGTCGTAAAACATAAAAAAAACACAGGAATCTGGTAATTAAAATGATTTCAGAGGTTTTACTCTCAACAAATTACTGGAATAAAATACTTTAGACAAGAGCCAATGATAAATAATCATTTTAAATCTTGGCAGGCTGACAAGCCTGGCCTCTTTGGGTAGCATATCAAATAACTTTAGTTTTATTACATTTCATTATAAGTAAAAATACTTCGAGTAAGATCATTTCTACAAAAAAGTGTTATCAATGCTTTAATCAATTTCCGTTGGCAGTATTCAATCAAATATTGGATCATATATTCAATCAAATATATACTCACATTGACCACACTTCTTCTACCTGCCATTTCTACACAATGATAGCATACAATCGATTCATGCACAGAACTGAAATAGCAACCATGCCAACCATCCTAGCAACCACTGGTTTTTCGGTCGTTGATTGTTATACATATATCATATGATATATATATATATATATATATATTGTGACGGAACGTGCTGGGCGTTTGACCATAACCCCTTTCTTTCGTCCGCCGCAGAATCTTACGGCCGGGCCGTCCCCCACTTCCCTCGTCCATCTCAATTAGTTAAAGAAAGCCTCCCAAAGGAAGGAAGGAAGTCTTACTTCGCTTGTGAAGTAAAAAAGGGTGCCACACAAGACCGCGGTCAAGCTACTCGAATGGTAGAAGAGAGTGGAAATTACTTTCTCAGGGGGAGATCTTGATAGGTAGAGACGCCTTACCCCCACGATCGCGACGGCAAACGATGCCGAAAGAACAGGAACTCTCAGGCTCTCGTTCAGGGAGAAAAAGACTCGCAGTAGCTATGAGAAATTGAACCCTTTTATTTGAACACACAAGAAAAATGTACACTCTTAAATCCTAATGAGGGATGAATGCACTGGTGATTTGCGGAACATTAATGAAAAATACCCAGCAATGACTGGCTTAACTATGAACTAATGATGTAAGAGACAAAAGTTGAACAAATTGACATAAAACTGAATGAAACCCTTCAAATGATATTTACAAGCTCCTCGTCCTTTCGTACGAAGTATAATTATGGACCTTTTGGACGGGAGAAAGTGATACAAAATTAATCAGAACAAACTGATTATCAAATGTGGTGAGCCCTTTTCGGCTTCTCAAAAAGTTCACGTGGGTGAAACGGTGGAGTTGGCAAATTCGTCTTCGCCACGGTTCACTGCGGGTCGACGGCGGGGAAGGGATTCACTTGACCGTTGACCGGTCTGGGTCAGGGGTGGATGTGATCAGTACTTAGGCTTTGTAGAGGTGCTTGGTGCATGTCCGGAGAAGCGTGGGTTTCCCGGCCCTGGGGTGAGAAGGTATCGGCACCTGGCTCGGCCCGACCTTCGTCGTCCTCTTAGAGCCAACGGGGAAATTATTCTTCCGCCGCGGGGTCGTTCGTTGTATGGGATGTCTTTCCTCCCATGCGACGACTATTCCGCAGACTCTCCTCTCCGGTTCCACACCTTATGGCTGCCTCGATTAAGCACGACTGTCCTTCCGCCTGCCTCGAGCTGTCATGCCCGTCTGTCTCCCTCCAGCTCTCTTGTCCGTCTGCC
The DNA here is from genome assembly GCA_963573305.1 of Pyrrhosoma nymphula. NCBI lineage: Eukaryota > Metazoa > Arthropoda > Insecta > Odonata > Coenagrionidae > Pyrrhosoma > Pyrrhosoma nymphula. The sequence continues at coordinate 125,590,229 of OY754337.1, read as the reverse complement.
TTGACGGCTGCCTGTCGTCGTTCTCCCTCTTTCTACCTAGTCATGTGTTTACCCATCATACCCTTACACCAAAAAACAATTGATACTTGATATTTACAAAACCTTGGGCGGCAGGTTCAAATTGCCGAGCGAGCCGTTTCCTCCCTGATCGCCAGCCTAGGATCTCCTCAGCGACGCGTCATTAAAAAAAAGAGAATCACGCCAACACGAGCGGACTGTTACAATATATATATAATAAATAAGGAGAATTACAACCTCTCCCTCTGTACCACCTACTTCCCAGGCGTCCATGCCCTCAAAAAAATCATTAAAAACCTTTTCCCACTCCTCTCTGATAATCTCACCACCAAAAACACATTCCCCAAATGTCCCTCTCTCACCTTCAGGCGTCCCCCTAACCTCTCCAGCATCCTAAAAACCACCAAACCGCTGACTAAACCCTATATTAGCTCTAAAACCCCACCCAACCCCTGCCATCGCGCGAGATGCAAAACGTGCCCTATTCTTATTACCGACCCCCTCCCCGCTAAATTCCTCTCCCACCCACTTCCTTCCGTCCCCTCTCGGTCATGCACTTCCCACAACATTGTGTACATCCTCCTTTGCAACCTTTGCGATTCCTATTACATTGGTCTCACCACTAACGCCTTAAGTGTAAGATTGACCGGCCACCGAGCCAGTTGTAAGCCGTCCTCGCCCAATGCCTCCTTCCCCGTCCCGGTCCATGCTTCCTCCCACAATGTCAGTTTTGACAAATGTTTCCGAGCAGGCATATTGTCTTCCCTCCCTCCCTCTGCCTCTCCCCTTCAATTACGTACATTAGAATTGGCTTGTATCTGGCTTTATTCTGCCTATAATCCCCCCGGATTAAATCGGGCTCACTGACCCCTACCGCCCCTTCTCCTCTCCCCTTTCTCCTCCTTTTATCCCCTCCCGCCCCTCCCCTTTCCTCCCTCCCACATCCCTTCCTTCTCCGACCCTCTCCCGCTTCTTCCCCTCTTCTCCCCCCCTCACCCCGCTCTCCTCTTCTGACCCCCTCCCGCCCCCCCTCTTCTCCCCTTTCTTACCCCTTTCTCCTCCCTCTCCTCCTACCTCACTCTACCCCTTGTCCCATGCCTATCCATCATTCTGTATCCTTCCTTCTGTGAGAAAGACAGCTTTTCGGCTGTCGAAATATCAGAACGTATAGTGTGTGAGTGTTCTTCTTTTTGTGTTTCTATATTTATTTCCGCCCCACCTGTGGCAAAGTTTATTTTTATTTAAATTATCGCGTGTGTGATTTTCCACGAACTCATATATATATAATGAGTGTTCGTAAATATATATATTTACGAACTCATATATATATATATAAAACAGGTGGTGAAAGAAAGAGGATAGGATACATATAAAATTGTACAAGACAATGGTGATGTGAAGATGGAATGATGGCCGATTCCAAGTGAAAAAAATTCGTCTAGACCGGGAATTGAACCACGGACCACGCGCGACATCGGAAGGGCGCGGCGCGGCACGATATTTGCCCCTGCGACATTCGAGTGCACATTGTAGTGATACGACGCGCGATACGTCAAGTGGTAAAATGTAAGACGGTGACGTTTTTCCGTCTCTCAGTCGTAATCGCAGAGGTGGATATTTTTTTAGCTTACCATTATTTGGAAACGAGGCACTAGTGACTGAAATTCATGTTGTACCGGGTAGTAAGAATGCGGGGTAGGTACAAGAATGGGATGAGGCCCAAGGTGAAATTGAAGAGCCCGGCACTTACACCTCAGCTTCATTTAACTGTTCATTTAGAAGTAAAAAAAATTACATTTGAGAGCTCTTTTGCACCGGTCAGAAAGAAAAACGGGCAACAATGCGACGAATTAACAAATTAAAATAAAAATTCGGGACGATAAGCGATTTTTACAATTTAACCCTTTCAACGCTGAGCCTTATTTGTTAAGTCTTACCCCTGGCTGAATGCATTTTTTTGGTGTTTTTACTGACTCGTTACATAAGAAACATATGTCCTTCATTAATTTAAAAAAATCTTTAAAAAAAATTAATTTTAAAAAAGTTTTAAAAATGACGTGAATTCACGTCGTCAGCAGTTCGTTAGAGCCTAGTGTGTGTTATGCACGGTAGTATCCCTTCCCCTGAAATTATTTTTTTGCTTCCAAAATGTTTATTTTTTTCTCTTCAATTTAAGTACGGGAAAAATACCTCAAAAATATTCATAGTTGCCATACAGAACGAATTCATTATGTCATACCCATACCGGTTAGTTATGTATCGATCTAAATTTTTTTACTGTACTACTTTTCGTTGCAATTTTCTGAGCAAACTTTTCTGCCGGCCAGATGGACGTTATGCCGATGTGCTTAATCTACGTATTGTACGCTTTCAAGGAGATGGTTCGTAATAGAATATATTTATGAAAAACCCTTATAACACAACCTTTCACTACATTTTTCAATGTTTATGGTAAGTTCACGATGTCTAATCATGAAATTTTATTGAAAAGAATTTCAGTCACTAATTTTAATTTCGAGTATTTATTAAAAATTACATAAAATATAAATAATACTTTACAAATAAACATAATATTTGCAGCCACTACATACGTACACTAAAGATACAAAATTATTATTAAAAATTACCAATTTTTTATAACAATTTATGTATTTGACAAGTAACGTACAATAACTTAACTACCTTCTCTCTCTATCTTTGCATTTTATTTACATATTCATATTTTTATGCCTTTATATTTTCATGAAATTTAACGTCGCACGGATACATTTGGAGGGGACGGTGTCTCACGCAAACAGGGCAAAAGAAATATGTCTTTACGTATCCCCATCTTCTGGCAATCTCGGAACCATTTTTGCACTGTTCGCTTCCTCTTTGCTTGGTCATCTGTTGGGAGGGATCGAAGGAAATTCCTTTGCCTCTGGAAGGGACTGAAGGGTAAGGGCGAATAATTAAGAATTAAAAGGAGAGATTTAATAACCGAAAGCCGAAAGTCGTATAGAGGATCTTGGGTGGGATTTCTTGTAAAGGTAGTAGCTGTTCAGGAGAAGAAGGTGGAAGATGTGGATGCCCAACTTTATATACTATTTGAGCGTTTTTCACTCCATCGGATAGTATGACATCATCAGATCAGTGTGATCGATGCCACCCATTGCCTCATTGTATCTGACAATTACCTCAAGTTTCGGTGAAGGTTTCACTCCCCTTCGGTGGGGGACATCAACCATTTCACCACCATACTGCGAACTGATCATCAGTACCTCCCTCATGTCTTTCGCTTCCATGACGCAGACACCATCTTCAATGCAGGCATTCACAACTTCCCCCTTCTTTAATTTTGTTGAAACAATGTGGGGAGGATTACCCTTACGGTTAGTTCTCAGAGTCGTGGTACAATTGGTATTCCACTCTAGTAGTTGGTGGGCCAAATTTACGCTATTGTATTACCTAATTTTCCATAAACAATGAATGCCTGACATCAAGCTGACCCTCCATTATTTTACATACAACAGAGTCAAGGTGGCCTCGCCCTCCTACATCAGCGTCACTAAACCCAGTGTACATTATAAATCTGAGAACTAAACCAGAGGGTTCTGTATGTGTATATATTTTAATACCGTGTATTTTTTCCCCTTCAAAAACGTCCGAAAAAATATTGGTTCCCTCCAGAGAAGCATGGACATAACAATGCAGAGTTTCTGCATTGGGGTTACAGCATTGGTCATTGAGTCATGGAAGAGGTCAATTATATCGGGGCGTATTTTATGGAGTCGATCAGTTGGCTGAGGCTGACCATGTTACAGGTTTTTTGCAAAGTGTAAACATTCCCTAATACAAATGAAAATGCAAAATACCCTAGAACCTGTCACGGCTCATGCAGTTCCACAAGCAGGGAAAGTTAAATAGAAGGTCCGGGCTCAAAAAATCGGCTATCCTGCTCAAAGAAATGGTTCCCGTATGAAACAGGATACCAAGGCAATCAGTCAGTAAAAGGTCGAAAAATGTTGGGGTTCATCTCCTTGGGGTGGGGCAGTCATGCCAAGGGTCTTTGTGAATAGGATTGGGTCTTTTGTCGGTCTGTCGGAAGTCCAAGAGTACGTGGTCTCTCTCAGTCTGGAAGTGGTGGTATTCAAAGAAAGGCCGGGGAGGCCAGACTCGGGGAATAACGGTAAATTACCCTGCGAGGGATCCCCTTCCTCTTCTAACTCATCCTCGCCGCTCTCTCCCCACTCCGTCTCCCCGAGAAATGACTCCCTTCTTCGTCATCACTCCCGCTTCCGTCGTCTTCCTCCTCAAGAAGCTTCTACAGTTCCACTACATGAGTTATGACATAGGAACCCTCATGCCTCGGAGACCTTTGAGGTGTGTTCATCGGAACACCTAGAGGCTCTAAAAGAAACAACGGCTGGGATCTACCTAATGATGTTGAGGGTTGAGGGCTCTAAAAGAATGTGAAATACCTATCACCCTAAGTAATCGTTTCAGGCTTAACTTTGTGGAAGTTGGTAACATCCATGATTAAAACCAAGTTGTTCTATCATGGACCTATCACCCTGCTGGTTACCATTCTCCAACCTCCAAAACAACCCTCCCTCAACGGCTGCATGTATGACAGGTACTTCAATACGTAGATCGACAGTTCTTTATTTCACATTTCCCAACCATGTAAGTCGCGGAAACCAAATGTATAATTCATTGGAGAAATTTTTATATGGCCACAAAGTAAGCGAATTACATTTTTTGAGAGGTTAGCACAAAATTATTAAAACGTTTGTTGAGATCGTGCGGCAGTTTATTAAAAATGCCTTCATATGCCCTGAAATATTTCATTGGAAGCACTTTATTACAAACAATGGCATACCTTAACAAGTCAGCAACAATCACTAATATTAGTAATACTGACGAATTTACTAAGTACACTGAACTATGTTATATGCATTTTTTATGTTCACTGACCGAAGGATTAGCTGCACAAAAATTCAAGAGTGGAAAACTAGACGTAAAAAAATACCAATGTGATTACTCACCAAAACAGGAAAGAAACTTGACTTGGAAAAGATTGACAATGTTGCAATTATTGATAGACTGGAAAAATTATAGTGTTATGTTTTTCATAAACACATCTTAGAAACAAATACAAAAACAAAAATCACTTTATAATCCACTGGATCATTTACCAAAACTGACGAGAGAAGAAGGAATCTGATAAAGTTGAAAATATCAGGGGTCAGGTTGCGTACCAATACAGGATTTTCGGCTGTTATATTTTCACATGTATGAAGTAATGATTGGAATAAGAAAAACGTGTACGATTTTAACGGCTCATAAGATGCGCGTTTAAAGAAAGACAAATGAAACCTAATTCCATAACTTATATCCACAGTGATCACAAAAATAACTGAAATATTACGAAAAAATTAGAATAAAACTTACGTTTATCTCGATTAAATAATAAAAATGTCTTCATATAAGTCTGAATACTACGGAATTTCAGTGACTTACCTAGGCACAAAAGATATTAACACATTTTATGCTATAAATAAAAGTGAAATGGCGTTTAATTACAAAATTCAACGAAATACCATGCGAAAAAGTGGCATTTACGCATCTCCAATAGGAAACAACAACACTCGCAAGAAACACTGGAGTAAGAAAAACTGACCTTCCCCAAGTGATGGGTGGACTCTCGCTGATGACTGAGAGCCCGCTCGAGCTCTTAGGAACGACTGAGACGCAGTGGTACCGCTTATAAGGAGCTGAGCGCTGGGCGTGAATTCACGTCATGGCGCCAGCGGCTAGGGTAGTCGGGACGTGAATTCACGTCATGCCGCGTGGAAAGGGTTAAGACATTCACATCGGCAATATAAGCATAAAAAGGCACAAAGAAATTAAATTAGCATTTAAATGCAGTAACAAATTGATTTTTTTGTTATAAATAGCCCTGAATGGATTTCTAGCTTCGTTAAAATGTATTTCCCTAATAAGAAAAATTAAACTTTTGGTAATATATCTCAGCAACAATGGCAGTTCTTATGGACTCTTCTTTAGTATTAGAGCCATATAATTTCTTCATAAAATGTCTTCAACCTTGTTAATGTATTCCCATCCAGGGTTTATCCGTATAACGTCTTAAATTCTTGAGCAATGGATTTTCCCACATCACTTGGTATATCAAAAAGGTCACCATCCACAGTTCAGATTTTCTCTGTAACCGTTGCAAGGAGTAGTTCTCTTGCCTCAAGCGATGACGTGATTGATGGTAGTTAACCAAAATCACATCTGATAAACGTAGGATCTGCGTCGACATCAAGATTCTACTCTGCTGCTTTGGATTCGAGAATGCAGTTTGCTTCTTCTCCATCCAGATATTCTGTTGCCTACAGAAAACCTACTCATGCGCCATGATGGCTTAATTTAGTTATAGACATAATTGACACATATGTAGTATAAAAGCTGAGCGAAATCGGTTACAATAGTGTACCTTTAAGTGGGTGAAAAAGACGTTCCAACTGATGTATCGCAGGCGCACATCGTTCCTGTCACATACCTCATGTATTCCAATAACTTTATATGTATGCAGTTATAATGCAGTATTTAGCCATGTTCCCCATAATATCAATACTGGCCTTGAAGGCAGAGCAACTTCGGGCGTTACCTCTTTAAACTCAGCAATACTGAGTGGTGCCTTCAAAAGCCAGTTCTTAGCAATTGAAACCATCGCATGTACGCATCACGTAATATTACCATAGTTGTTATCCTACTCTGTGTATAATAATAATACTTTGGATGATTTTTCTTTATGCATGTTTAATGACATTATTTCAACCTTGATAGATTAAAAAAGAAACTGAAATAACTGACCAGCTCTACACTAAAGACAAGCTTGGTGACGTTGAGATGAATATTGCTTTTTTAGGCCGAAATATGCGATATCAGCAGAAAAAGGCAAAAACAGGTAAAATAGGCATTTTTAGGCAGTAACAAATTGCCTTAATTTCGCCATAAATGATCCTAAATGAACTTATAACTTCATAAAATTGCTTTCCTGAGTAAAAGAAAAAATAGGCATTTTAGGCAATGTCCTCAGCTTAGGTCGTGCGCACACTTGGCCACTTGTGGTCGCGACTAGTGGCGGCCACAAGTGGCCACCATCAGCTCCTAGACGCGGCCACTAGTGGCTGCCACCAGACGCCCAACCCGTCCACCTGTCGCCGCCACTTTTTCCACTGACTGATTCCATTCCGTAGCCAAATTTCAATAGAGACGAGTCTACATTCTGAGAATATGGAGCCCCGCTCGATTGCCTGAATGCTTTTTTCGGAAAAATTAGGAATGGATTTCAGGCAAAGTTCATTCCCAGGCCTCGGTTTTCGTCGCACGATCACTGTACCAGTCCGATTTCAGTCAGTCCAAATGGCAGGAAGTGTTTCAATTTCGGATATAAAGACATCCACATCGAAAGTCTTCATGTCGAGCAATACACACGCATGCTCCACGAAGTACTGGAACAGACTTGAGAAACGCAGAGTGGCTGGCGGCGACAGTGGCCAAGTGTACGCCTGAAGTCGGCGACTAGTGGCCGCCACAAGTAGCGAGACCAGCGTCGGCCGCAGCTTGTCGCGGCCACTAGTGGCTGAGCTGTGGCTGGTGCGAGTGGCCAAGTGTGCGAGGGGCCTACGCAGTGGCGGATACATATGGGGGGCGCGCGCCCCCCCTTGCGGGGCCATTGCCACCCGTGCCGCACAGTGGTCCTTATCCGAAAAAAGGCGGACAAAAGTCATTTTTTTCGACTTTCTTGAAACTCACTTTAAATATGCAGTTCTTGTAGCAAAGTGTCCAGGGAATCCCTACCGCACACTTAGTTTTGCATAAAAAGTTTTGTTAAGATTATTAAATTGCTTCTAAGTAGAGCTAATTTTAGCTAAACCGCGCTCTTTAAATTTGTTCGAAAAAATACACATTTGTAACAAGTTTTTTGCTCTATTTCGTATTAAAAATTGGTAAAATGAGTGTGGACTATAATTATATGGACACTTTACCATGAGAAAAACTAGGTTTCAATCTTGTAGTGGTTGTGATGATCCCTGAAGGAGTTCTTCAAGAGGAATCTTTTTTTCTCGCAAATTTCGCATAAACGTTGGATTATAAAAAGAGTGACACAGAGATTCTTATAGTGGCAAGAGTGGGTTATATTAGAAAGATATTAGTAAAGGATTTAGCTGCAAATAAGTGAATTACAACGACTTATATGACTCTCTGCCGCGGACGTGAACGTCGGGACTAGACACGCGAGCTTCGTCACAGTGGAGACACAGTAAAATACGTCTTTTCCAATGTTTTATTGATTAGGATTTTAAAAATGAAGAAGTGTACTATTTTTTCTCTATGTTTATTCTGTTCTTGGCCGAATTCACACTACAAAGATCGAGAGAAAGAATTTCAGACTCAGCGATACTAAGCGAGATTGTGACGCTGGAAGAGGAGGAAAATATTTTCTTCGATCGCTTTTCAGTACGATTCCCATCGAATTTTGTTCATCGTTGGAAGTATATAAGACTGGTTGTATGCACTGCTGCTGAGAAAACCCACCTCTGGCTGTCCCTTTCCTCAAAGCCTAAGTGACAGGAGACCCGTTACCCGCACACGTGCCTGACCCAAGGGTCCTTAGTCGGGATATTTTACTATCCCTACTTAGCGCACCACCCAACTTGGGTTTATAGCCTAAAGGCGGTTTCTTTGACCTGCAAGTGAAATTGCATGTGTTAACAGATGTGGTATTTACCCTCCAGGTGCATCTTTCCAGATGGGTTTTATTGGAGGGCTGTCGCTGGTAGGCATTTTTTCACAAAATTCAGGCATTGCACATTCCTCTTTATGCGGTCCACCAAAAACCATCCTGGTTATCCTCGGGGGTAGACCCAGGTTCTTGGGGGTGGTGTTAACTTCTATTCTTAACCTCCTCCATGCCTCTATCGAAACATTTTGGTGCTCTTCAGTTGGTCCTTTTCCATCGATGAGTACACATGCGAGTTCTTAGTCGTTGGGTACTCGGTTGGCAATAGTCTTCGTGATTTGAAGTGATCTCTGAAGTAAGTGTTAGTGTTGTGATAATTCGGAATAGTGTTGTGATTCAATTATTTTTTTGTTCCTGGCCACCACAGCGATACGGATAATTAATCAGGTATGCTATTTCTCTTTTATTTCCGTTTTTGAAGTTGATCTAGTACGGGGTACCATACTAAATTTTGCATTGTTTTTGCTTCCGTTTAAACTCCTAACTTTCTAGAATAAAGAATATTGTTCAGTATTTAACGAACCAATGATTATAATTTTTAACGCACAGCTATGTCGTTAACATTTACGTGGAAGCAACTTCACGGTAAAATGCAGGAGAAAAAAGGAGCCAATGGACGACCGGAAAAGTAATTTGACGGGACTTCTTGAGGATTGCCTACATTTTACACGGAGATGATGAGCGCAAAAAATGAGCTCAAAAATTTTTTGAAAGTAAATTTTTTTGTTGGTTACGAGAAAAGATGGCGAGATTGCTCTCGAACGAACTCTTTTTTGGATGCGACTTGGTTGGATCAAATCGTTGATTTCTCTGATGTTGTGTATCGTAACTTTCCAAGCACCTCAGGGTTGTATTTTCCCTGTGTTTTAATTGTGATATGACATCCCTTGGGCTATTGTCTGAGTAATAAGCCTTTTTTATCAAGCACATACAATAAAAGAAAGGGTAGGCCAAACAAACAATTTTCGGATGTCACTACCAGATCAAAAAGAAGGAAAACTAAATTCCTTAGAGAAAATACTTTCCCTGCAGAACTGTCTTCTGCTACAGCCATGAATCTAAGAGAGAGAGGACATGAATCAGCCATGAATCTAAGAGGTGAGGAGCGCGCAGAAGCGTCTCTAGTTAATACGATGACCCCCCCCCCCCTACACGGATATGGTATGTAAATGAGTATTGAAAAAGTGGAAGAGGGAAAAGGAAGAAAGTACTTCAGGAGAAATTTAAAAGTAGAATGGGTCTATTAGTTGATCTACCAAAGCAAAAATATGGCACATCGAATGATGGCAACACAGCTAGGCGCTTCTTCAAAAATGCCCGCCTATCAGCTGAAAGTACTGGTAAGGATCCAATTATTTCACAAAAATCTTCTTTTACTTCAACGCTTTTCACATGAAATAAAATATAAAATTGATTTTCAGTCGTAGAAAAAGAACTTATCATTAAAATTTCAAATATTTTGAGAGCTTCGTCATGCGGCCTTCTAATTGAACCCCCAAAATTTAAAGAATAATTTATGGACACGGCAAAATGTTATGTTAAATATTATGAGTGGTTCTACATGCCACCCATAGTACATAAAGTTCTGCTGCATGGTGCAGATGTGATTGAGTCAGCTCTTCTTCCAATTGGAGAGCTTTCGGAGGATGCTCAGGAATCTCAGAATAAAGATATAAGAACTTATCGCATCACGCAAGAAAAATTTCAAGATTCCACACGACTGAGGACGTTTTCCGGAGACTGATGCTGACCTCTGATCCATTAGTCAGTAGGTACATTAGGTGCTGAATTAAATAAATACCGTGGCCTAAAAGATCTGCCTAAAGAGGTCCGTGAGCTCTTGCAAGAATATGCTGACTCAGCGAGTGAATGCGAGGAAGAGGAGTGGAATTCAGGAGAATCTGATTTGGAATTATATGAATTGTAAAGTTAATAAGACACAAATTATGTTTTTATTTACATAAATGACTAAATTTGCACTTAAAACCGTTTTAATGTTTATTAAATAATTACTTATTTTTTAGTTTCAGCGGCACTACCTCTGCTAGCTGATAATCGCAATCACTTCAACGTTAGAATACTTTCCCCTAACTGCCTTACATTTACCCATTTTTTAAATAATTATTTACTAAGTTAAAGGTCTAGAAGTCATATTATGCAAATACTTTTTATATATTTGCATATTTAATAATAACAGGCGTTTTCTATGCAGTCTCCTCATTATCGGTTAATTTAGCATTAAAATTCCCAATATCTTCTAAAATAATTATTTTTTGTTGAAAATAACAGCAGAAATGAACTAAGAGCGTCTTAAAACATATAAATGACAATTTTCAAATTAATCTGACAAAAATCTGATTTTTGTCCCTCTTTTTCGCGATCCGGACCACTGTGCAAGTCCCCGAGTCCCTACTGACCGCTACTGACTAATGGATCAGAGGTCAGCATCAGTCTCCAGAAAACGTCCTCAGTCGTGTGGAATCTTGGAAGCCCCCGCCAATCAGCCCGCACGCTGTTCGTTTGTCTTTCGTCAGTCGACTCTGAGTCGAGTTATCGAGTAGTTGTACTTTCTTATGTAGCACGCGCGCGCGTCATCGTATATTATACGTTTCTGTCTGGTTCATAGATAGCTAACCTACGAGAAAAGTCGCGGCCATTCTAGTGATCTCGATACGTTATTCTGTCTGGCATTTGTTCGAGAAAAGTCGGGAATATTCTACTGTTTGTATTTGTTCACACTCCTTAAAAGTCTAAAAGCGAACATTCTGGCACCAAATGTTCTCGAAACAACCGAGCTACATATATAAGTGAAGCAGAGTCGCTGCCAGGCAGTCAGTTTGAAAGCTACAATCGTCGCGATAACTTGAGTTTTTTTCTGTATCCGCCACTGGGCCTACGTCATAACCAACCTGCGTTCCGATTAGCTACTTCGTGGTAAAGATTAGCTACTAGTGGATTAGCTACTAGCCGTGGTAAAGCATCGTTTTGTGACGTAGCAATACCAGTTTAAAGGACAACTGACGAACGAGATTTAGAAGCGTATGCCTTCTCGCCTTAACCAAAAACATATGTTATCAATATTATCATCACAATTGTGTTTTTCTACACTTAATCTCGTTCTATTCACGCACCTGTGAAGTATCAACTTTAAGATTTATTGGTAAACTTAAACAACTGTGGTACAATCTAAATAATATATGGATTTATAAGAATATGAATTCATCTTTTGAACACTTGCTTTTCCTGAACGACTTAATCTTCCGCTCTTCTTCATCAGATTCGCAGCCCATATTACATTTTAGCGAACTGATAATTCGACTACCATTAAGGGGAACAAAAGCATTAGCTAAATATACATTGTTGTCAGACTGTGGTACCCCATTGTCCATACGAAATGAAGGAACCTTTGAGTATTTCCACAAAAATTTTAACTTCACCTGCTGACTAAGGTTTCGACTTGTTCAGTCATTTTCAAGGGTTTGGTATTGAGTTAATAATGTGAAATCTCGGTCGACAAGCGAAATAATAATATGTAAATAAGAAATAAAGGCTATGATAATGACTTCATAAATCGAAACCTAAGTAGTTCGGCATATGAAAGAATTAATTCTATTCTGGACTACACAGCATTTCTCTAATTTCATATTATTATCGATCATGTATAAATACTTGATTAAAGGGTTCACGTCCCAAATATTAAAATATCCTCCCTTCGAAAAATGAAGGCGATGTCTAGCCATTAACGATAGGTCGTAGTTATATATATGTAAGTTATAAATGTTGAATGCTGACATAGTTAAATATAAATGGTGATCCCCCGACGCTTATCATTTTCAAGGCATTGACTTCATAAGTTGAAACATTGGTTGACAAGCGAAGTTAGACATAATAATTAAAAACAAAAATTAAGGCCTTGATAATGTCTTCGTAGGCCAAAGTCTTGGACAGGCAGTGAAACAAAGTAGTATTTTAGACAAGGCAAAACTTCCGTCATTTCATATTATTATCGATATACTGAAATAGTGTAACCTACCCTTAATAAAATCTAACCTCTCTTTAACTACGCATGGCAACGTAATCACTTTTAACCATATCGGTAGTATATAAATATTTATTCTTTTAATTTTGTGTGCAGACCAAGGAGTATGTAGTATCCCTGGTGCAGACGGTGAAACCGTGATCTGCCGTGATCCCTCCACGCTTTCTGTGATTCAACTGTTTTCCCATGATTCTTACCAGGATTTTGACTATTTTGCGTTCCCACTACAAAAAACCCAACGGTAACCACTATTCCCTGATCTGACGAGGGTAACTCAATTCTAGTAGGACTATCTACCATGGTAGCCGTATTCGAGCGTTTCCATTACTAGCATTGCGCGGGTAGAGAGTTACCGTCGTAGAAATGACAGTAGTGGAAACGGGGCCACAGAAGAAAGGATACAGACTGGTCCGTATATATATATATATATATATATATAACCATTCATTCATTCACTCAAACCGCTCACAGGCGTAAATAATTAATATTTCGTTCAAACAGGTGGTGAAAGAAAGAGTATAGGAAACACATAAAATGTGATGACACAATGGTGATGTGAAGATGGAATGATGGCCGATTCCAAGTGAAAAAAATTCGTCTAGACCGGGAATTGAACCACGGACCTTCCGATTTCGCGCCGGATGCTCTGACCATCTGATGCTCTGTGTCATCACATTTTATGTGTTTCCTATACTCTTTCTTTCACCACCTGTTTGAACGAAATATTAATTATTTACGCCTGTGAGCGGTTTGAGTGAATGAATGAATGGTTGTATGGCCGGAATGGCTCATTTCTACTTCTTGGGCTCTGCGTGCCCCGAAACGCCTGTTCTGTATCTTTACCACTGTCTGTGTGCCTGATTCAAACTTTGCTTTCCTCTTCTGTGTACGTAATTTCTTCTCTGCCGGTGAGTGAAAATGTCCAGCGCCATCTCTCGGCGACTTTTACGGACTAATATTGGGGGTGTTTGTTCATATAAACCCCCCACCGATTCCAGTGTTTCCTTAGTAGTCTAGATAGCTTAGTGGTCAGAGCATCCGGCGCGAAATCGGAAAGTCCGTGGTTCAATTCCCGGTCTAGACGAATTTTTTTCACTTGGAATCGGCCATCATTCCATCTTCACATCACCATTGTGTCATCACATTTTATGTGTTTCCTATACTCTTTCTTTCACCACCTGTTTGAACGAAATATTAATAAATATTATATATATATATACACACACACACGGATCAGTCTGTATAATTTCTTCTGTGGCCCCGTATCCACTACTATATATATATATATATATATATATATATATATGTGACGGTTCCCGACTCTTACCCGCAAGCTGTGGCCAATTAAAAGCCGGGACAAACGTCCACATATGAACTTTAGTTTTAAAATAATAAGGTCTCGCGAAAAAAACGGGGTTGGTGGGCTGGATGATTGGGTATTAACACATGAGGGGGAAAAAGGGAAGGTCATGGGGGAGTTCGGAATTATTTGGCTCCCGGGTAGCACTCACCCGAAACTAGGATGCACTGGTCCCGGCCTTCTTCTTTCATCGACTGGTGTGCGGTATTCGTGACTGCGTAGACCTGAAGAGGAACTGCAAAGAAGTGCACTTTCCGGCACTTCAATAGGTTTGCTCCCTCGTACATCGGGAAATACTTGTACGGATTGACCGATATCTATATCGGACCAATCTACCGTGCCTGCTCCTGGCCCCGAAGCACGAAGAACGTCTCCTCTTCGTCCCACTGGTCACCACTCTCGCGAACACTCCTCATTGAGGAAAAAAAACGAAGAGCGGTTCCGCAACACCTGCGCGGTCTTTATATCCTTTTCGGCGCCGGGGTCACATGATGAAAAGGGGGGGTATGGCGTAAGGCACGCCACATCCCGATACATGGTCAAATGAATCCCTCCAAACCACCTATCGCCGATGCACCTAACTGCGCGGCGATGTGCTACACTCCAGAGCCAAGGAGTGGGGTGGGGGTGGTGAGTGGGTAAATAGGGTGTGGTTGGGACGTAAGTCTGTGACGGGCTCGGGCTGTCACATAGCCCCTCCCTAAACTGTGGAGGCGATCTTTGCCTGAAAAGAGGGCTCCAAAGTTATTATACTAGTATTAATTAATTTTTTTAAGGCAAGGGATTCGGGACGCGAGAGATTTTTGGGTGGATTCAAGGATTGGAGGAATGAATTGTCAGATATTTTTGTGAGGAAACGTTTAATGAAGATTTCTACTGGATGATTTGAGGGAAGTGGTTTGGGTTCACGTTGGGACGGTGGAACAAATTTTGCAAGGGGATGAACGGAGTTGGGGGTTGAAGGCTTAGGTTGAGTTTCCCAGAATGCTCGCCACCACAGATTCCGGCAAAATTTCAGGGCATCAGTAAGGATATTTAGAGGATTAACTCTTGGGGTGGGTGAGAAAGATAAGCCTTTTTGCAGAACTGCACGCTCGTTTTCGCCCAGTGAAACGGACGAGAGGTTTATTACCTCTCGGTCGGCGGTGGCCAGGGAGCGGGGTAGGTCTTTCCGCGTCGGAGAGAGACGCTGTGGGAAAACCGGGCGGTCGCTTGGAGGGCGGGGGAGGTTAAGAAGTGAAGAAAGGTCGGGTTTGTAAAGAAAAAGGGGGGGAGGCTCAGGAGGGGGTGGGGGTGTGAGCTTCGTGAATGGTAAACGAATGCCAATTTGAAGGAAGGAAGTGGAGAGTGAGGAAAGTTTTCTTAAAAGGATGGTACGTCGGCGAACAAGGTTTCGGAGCGCAGAAGAAAATATTTGGTTTAAGAGAGTGATTGATTTTGGGAATGAAAGGGATATGATGTTTGTAAGTGAGGTAAGATCACATAGATGTTTCTTGAAGAGAGACTGATATTGGGAAAGGATGATGCGGGTGAAATCTATTGATTGACGATAAATGAATACGCGAAGCTGAGGATGAAGACAATGTGGAATGCCGGTAAGAGGTATCTTGATAGTCAGACCATTAGGTATGATCCCTAGGGATAGACATGAAGTGAGAAACTCGCTGTGGGCACCATATTTCACCCGCATTTTTCACCCGCATAGATTTCACCCACATCATCCTTTCCCAATATCCGGCCGGCCTTGATCCGTGCTCACCCTCACCGGTGTGCCGAAACGTGCGATCCAACCGCAGAAAAATTCGCGCGCGACCGTGTCCGCTGTAGCGTCGGCTATCGGGATGGCTTCAGACCATCGCGTATAACGGTCAACACAAGTCAAACAATAGCGGAAGCCATTCGACACTGACAGTGGGCCCGCAATATCTAAATGAATATGGTCGAAGCGTTGGGATGGAGGGACAAAACCAAGGTTAGAAAATAAATGGAGGCGATATACCACTTGATTCTTGAAGCCAATTCCGCCATTGCACTCGGCACAGTTTAGACCTTCCTCTGGCTTACGTGTCCGGCGGTCGCGTTCGATTTTCGTCAAATTTAAGTTAAAAACCACAGACCAGGCGATGTTTTGTGACTGGTTTGGCAACACCTACTCGGCACAAAACCCTTCCCAAGCACCCCTATTCTTGCTTCACTTTCGCCCATGAGCGTTCACGGTCATGCCTACTCCATTTCATTTTAACCTCCTAACAAAACTGTCTGCGGGAGACACTGTGTGCCGCAGGACTTTGGCGCGATGGCATGGGATGCAGGTTCGTGACCAAGTGCGGCAGTCCTTCTGCATGGAGGGCCAAACGAACCTGTCGGTCACTAACTTCGTGGAAGCCTTTATTTCAGTGTGGGACAACTGGTGAGTGAGTCGAACACTTGCTTGCGAAAGGGCTCCGTTATAAATGGCCTGATCTTATTAGTTGACACATCACAAAACAGTTCACAGTCACTTCCGGGGACGATCATTTTTTTTAGATCGAGGGAACCACCATTATCACAACACTTTTCAATGAACTCTGCCTGCGAACGAGCTAGCGCAATTAAGTCAATGTCACCAGATACAGCATCGACGCGGGATAAGGCGTCTGCTACGACGTTTTCTCGACCCGCAATGTGGCGAATGTCGATACTAAACTGCACCACGTAATGTAAGTGCCGAAATTGGAGGGGGGAACACTTTTCCGGTTTTTGTTGGAATGCGTAGACTAACGGTCCATGATCTGTAAAATCACAAATTTCCGTGCATCCAGCACATGGCGGAAGCACTTACACTGCAAGAAGCCCACGGTCATAGGGGCTGTACTTACGCAGCAGCGGTTACGCGAGTAAAAAACCCTAGGGGTTGCCACGCGTCACCCGCGCGTTGGTTCAAGGCCACACCGATGGCGTTGTCGGATGCGTCCGTAAACAGGGCCAACGGTAGCTGCACATCGGGATGTGCCTCAAATGCCGCGCTCGCGAGATCGTCTCTGCACAGGCGAAAGGCGCGGTCAAGGGTTGCCGTCCACTCAATCGCATCGTTGCCCGTCACACCTCCCTTCAATACTTCACACAGGGGTAATTCCACTACCGAGGGCAATCGGTATAAGCCCACATAGCAAAGCAAGCTTGCTGCAACCTTGCAGCAAGCTTGTCATTGCAAGATAGCAAGCTTGCAGCCAGCTTGCATTGGCAAAATTAAAGCTTGCAGCAAGCTTGCTGCAATCCGACTACTGCACTTGCCGCAAGCTTGTAGCAAAATTGCAGCAATCTCTCAATGGCAAGCTTGCTGCAATCCGACAACTACACCTGCTACAAGCCAGCAGCAAGCTTGCAGCAAGCTTGCTGCAATCAGACTACTGCAACCTTGCAGCAAGCCTGCTGCTATTTTGAACTGCAAGTTGCATGCAAGGCCTGTGCAAGCTTCATGCAAGACAAACCTGGGCCAATTAAGGTTTAATTGAAGTACACGTTTCACTGACACCAGCAAAAGTAGGTATCACTAACACCAGCAAAAGTTGACGTGGAAGTCAGCTATTACTACAATTAACAAACTTGACAATATTTCCAGTCGGCCGCCATATTTTCCGATGTATCAAAAAGCGAAATCGGTCCTGCTGCTGAGGCATTGCCTAACCTTGAGAATGCAGAGACTGCATTGTTGGTCTTAAAATGATTGTAAACTTTAATTAAAAATTTACAACTTTTATTCCTTTTAACGCTGGAATAGCATACATAAAAATCACAAATGTAAAATACTTAACAAATTAAACAAAAGTTGAATCATATGATGCTTTCCTTCAACTGCTGCACACCACAAAAACAAACACCATGCGAATGAGAACAGTTCATTTTGCTAATTTCACAGCATATTCAAGGGTAATTTGTTTACATTATTACCTCTTGAAATGAAGTAGTAATAGGTTTTTATGGCACTGCAAATTCTCTCCCAAATTATAAAAAGGGTTCCAGCTGCGGTTCCATCCTTATAGCCGTGAGCCTCGCTTCAACATTCTGAAAAGTAGGAATGATGACGTTACGATTTCATACGCAAAGAATCCCGCATGAATTTTCTATACCAAACAAAGCTTACAAGTTAAATTAACGATGCTTGAAAGAACAGGAGAGGATTGATGTTTTGTCTTACCAGAAATCGGTGACGTCCGTCTTTCAAGACTTCGCTCACACTTTTCGTAGGTTACACCCTTGTTCCACTGATTACACGGTAGGCTTCCCATGAAATTTCCGATTGAAACAGCTCATTGTAGGATGGAAAAAGATCGACCTTTGGCTCCTAAAAGTATTCCATAACTTCAATGGAGTATCACAAAGTCCATGGACAGAAAGGTGATACGAAATATTTAATGTGGTACAAAGGATGTTTTTAGTACTTAGATTCTTAAAGAACCACGATTGTTAAATCATACCTGTGAATTTCTTTCCTTCCATTCATTCTTCTTGCAGACAATGCAAACAAATTTACGTAATATACCGCAATCCAACTACTAATTAATTGTAAATATCACAAATAAATAAACGACACAAAACACACCAACGGCTCCTACTAACTTCGCTAACAACAAAAAAATGAGCATCTAAATGCACCCGGCTCTATCCCTCTATTGTCAAAATCAAATATTGCCAAATTGCCACAGTCCTGCAGCAAAGTTGGCAAGGTTGGCACACTCCATGCAGGTTGAGTGCAACTAGCCTTCTGCTTGCACCGAACGTGACAATATTGGCAAGTTTGCAGCAGGCTTGCATCAATATTGCCAATCTTGGCAAGCCGTAGGCCAAACTCAAGCAAGGTTGCCGCAACCTTGCATGCTATGTGGGAGCCGTCTGTAAAAATTTACCATGTCGAGGAACTGCCTTAATTGTTTCACGGTTTTTGGGATGGGATAGCACTTCACAGTGCCTATCTTCTCGGTGGTAGGTCGCACGCCGGAGGCGCTCACTGTGTGGCCTTGAAACGTCATTACGTCTACACCTAGCACACGCTTGGCGGAGTTCACTACGATGCCGTAATCACTTAATCGTTGGAATAATTCACGTAAATGACACTCGTGCTCATCCGCATCGACAGATGCGACCAAAATGTCGTCCAGGTATGCGTACGAAAGGTCGAGACCCCTAAGCACCTCGTCAATAAAGCGCTGAAAAGTCTGCAAAGCGTAGCGCAGGCCAAAAGCCATGCAAGTAAACTCGAAGAGACCGAATGGTGTTATAATAGCTGTCTTGGGAACGCCCTCTGGGGCCACAGGTATTTGATAATAGGCGCGCACTAATTCAATTCTAGAGAACACTCTCTCACCGTCGAGATTGTGAGCGAATTCCGCCATGCGTGGCACCGCGTTGAGGGCACGGTAATCTCCGCATAGACGCTAGTCACCGTCCTTCTTGGCACAAGGTGGAGTGCCGATGCCCAATAGCTGTCAGACCTCCGTGCTGTCCCGTTCCGCAGCATCCCTTCTAACTCCTGTTTGGCGATGGCAGACTTGTCCGGCGCTTGCAGGAAACGGTTGGACCTGGCGTCGTCTTGGTGTAATGCATGGTGGAGTGTCAATAATCAGTTGGCGTCCCAGATGGTCGGGTGATCTGGGGGTACTCGCCCAGCACCACATGAAAGTGGGACGTGTTAACCACCGTCTTCACTTGCGGGTGCGGACAAGTCACTTCACGGCCGCGGGTCGTCAGGGACGTGATGCCGTTGATACAGTAGTCGGCGCTAGTGCACGTCGTCGGGAGGTCGAAGAAGGATAGAAAATCGACCCATTAAATAATCCCTGATCACTACAAATTATTTGAGTATTTTTTGTAATGTTAAATCTCGCTAGGAAAAATCCCCTTTTGAGTATTATTTTTCAGAATTACATAATGTTCAATTGGAATAATTACCAGAAATCCAATTGTACGGTAAAATTGTTAAATATACAGTAGCAATTAACAGAAGCCCCAGTAGCAGTGGACGGCCCCGCAACGTTGCAGGCACGTCGCATTGCGACCAATGTGACGGTCCCGCAACGTCACAGGAGTGGCGGTTACGTCGCTGCGACGTGCCCGCGACGTGCGAAGTTTCCGAGAATCAACGTCACGGGCACGTCGCATTGCGACGTGCCCGTGACGTTGATTCTCGGAATTGCATGCATTGCACGTCGCATTGCGTCATGTGACAATGTCCTAAAAGTTTTAATGCCCTTTGCTTCAAATGGATTAGAAGTTAAATTAGCGGATCGGACCCCTCGAGAATAAATGAGACACGCACAAAATTATAATATTAACCGCTGGGAATGCGCTTACGACAGACGTATCTCAAATTAATTTCAAGCGTTTACAACATATAAGATATGAAACTTGAGAGGGAAAAATATTTAAGACACTGAAAATATTAGCGTCCGTTTTTTTATTTTGAAACACCAATAATATGTTCCACTACAACCTCTCAGATTTATATGGCAAATATAATTGGTACACATCCATCTTCATAAGATGCCCTTCGTTTTCTGCAGATGATGCTCACATTATAAAGCCCTCCATATATAATTATTATTCAATATAAAGGCATAGAAACAGTGTTTCCCAAAATAAACTTTATTTTAATTTTAAACATGGTCAATCTTTGTTCCTCCTCCTCTCCACCCTAGACTTGGCATGTTTAAGCCACTCCATAATTAATGTTTCCACTTCCTTCAAACTAACATCTGCCCATTTTGTACACCTGACAGCACCTGTGAAATGATAAAACATTTCATTAATATAACAGCCTTTACATTCACTTTAGATTCACTGATGTGAGTTATCAAATTACGTCTAAATATAAAGCCGTATTTTAAACGATGCATGTACCTGCGCGGGTAGATGCGTGAACACATTCACCATGAAAAATGTATCGTGTAAACACGCAAAATTGCGTAAATGCGCGCGTCGACGCGTGGCCTTGAAATAGCCCGTACTAATTCGCTGAATATGTTCAAGAATGTGTGCATGCATGTACTCGCGTGTGAACACGGCTTAAGAGTGTATACAATTTTATAGAATACTTACTGTTGACTTCTGCTATTCTTCAATTTCTCGATGGTCTCGACGTGCTCGTTCTGTTCCGCACAGAGCTTAACTTGTGAATACGATCTGTTGGGATCCACTATAATATAATTATGTACTTCTAATGGAATGTCGCAGAGGCTCCAGAAAGGCAAAGAGATGTTCGGTTTATGGTTCTCCAAACGCAACTAATCACATGAACTCGCATCCCTTAAGCAAGGAAAGCTTTGGAAAATTCCTAGAAAGGTTTTTCCTCGAAACCAGCCCATGGGTTCTTCTCGCTTTGTTGTCAACATCTGGAAAACATTGGAGGCCTTTCTTCCCACCCTTCCCTCTCCCACCCTGCGGAAGGGTGGTTGCGTTCGTTGCGTCCAAGGCAACCTAGGGTACAACCGGTACAACAGAGTTCGCTCGACCCTCGATCCCTTTAGCGGTCATTCTCTCAGCATGTGTCAGCCGTCACTAATTGTACATCTACATGTTAACCGAGCTGGAGGCGGAGTATTTGTAGCTGTAAAGAATTCAATTGTCAGCCAAGCGGAAACCTTACCGGAGACCAGCGTTGAATCTGTGTGGTGTTCAATTAAATGTCCTAAATCGAAAACTATATTTGTATGCTCGTACTATAGACCACCAAACACTGATATAACATCAATTTTAGATTTTGAAACCCAAATAAACAGCATAGTATCCAAATATCCTGATAGAAATCTGATATTAGGCGGAGATTTCAACTTACCCTCTATAGATTGGAAGACCTATAGCACAGTCTAAACAGTAGTTTAGACTGTGCCTATAGCTTCATACCCGGTGGGAGAGATAGAGTCATCCGCGAGGCGTTACTGCACGCTTTTTCATCAAACGCATTGCTTCAAATAGCTTCCGCTCATAACAGAGGAGAAAATATTCTTGATTTGTTAGCGACAAATATACCACATCAGGTAATAAATGTGAGCACCGTCGAGGGAATCAGTGATCATAGGGCAGTAACAGCTAAGTTTTCTTTAAATATCGCAAAAAGTTTTAAACGAGAACGAAAAGTTTTCATATTTAAAAGAGCTGATTTTGATGGGTTCAAGAGTAATCTGAAAAATGCTTTTCCCGTGTTTCATAAATCAGTAATGGAGTTAAATGTAGAAGGGACTTGGAAAGTTTTTCTTTCGCTCATAAATTCAGGAATCAAAAGATATATCCCTAGTAAAATAAAAAAATAAGGTAGCGAACCGAGATGGTACGACGCGGAAGTCAGAAAATCGTTAAGGCGACAGAGAGCGTGCCATGCTAAGATGAAAAAAATCATTCATGATGTATCTCCTAGTGATCGAGAGTTAATAATTAATAAATATAAGTTGTCTAAAGCCGCTACAAAGGAAGCGTTCAGAAATGCATTCACGAATTTTAAAAGGAAAACACTTGTAGAGCAGTTACGGGATGACCCAAAAGCATTTTGGTCCTATGTTAGGGAAGTTCAAGGTAAAAGATCTACCGTTTGTTCGCTAAGAAACGATAATGGAGATGTGTTAACAAACAGTTCCGATAAAGCCAATTTATTAAATTCCTACTTCAAGAGCGTGTTCACCGAGTCATCTGAGAATTCATCCGTGGCGGTTGATAATCACTGCATACGAAAGATGCCTCCCCTTGATATAAGTGCTCACGGAATAGAAATTTTATTGAAATTGCTCAGTCCAAATAAGTCACCTGGTCCAGACGAAATCCCTTCTCGCGTGTATAAAGAACTAGCATCAGAAATTGCCCCCTACTTGCAGCTAATATTCACAAAATCCATAAAGCAACACGGAGTACCAAATGACTGGAAAATTGCCAATGTAACGCCCATATTCAAAAGTGGAGACAAGGAACACCCATGTAATTACAGACCGATATCTTTAACGTCCATTTCATGCAAAATCCTTGAACACATTGTTGTCAGCTCAGTAATGAAACACCTAGACACGCATAACTTGTTAATGAGAACTCAACACGGATTTAGGAAAGGTAGATCATGCGAAACTCAGTTAGCGGTGTTTGCCCACGATATTTTAGTCTCCGGAGAGGACAACATTCCAGTGGACGCGATTTTTCTTGATTTCAAAAAAGCATTTGATAAAGTGCCCCACGATAAGTTATTAGTAAAACTAAAATCATACGGCATAGACGATGATGTAATTTCCTGGATCAGAGAACTTTTGAGCGATCGCGTGCAAAGAGTAGTATTAGACGGCGTAGCCTCCAACGAAGTTAGAGTCACATCTGGCGTCCCTCAGGGTAGTGTCATAGGCCCACTCCTCTTCCTACTCTATATCAACGATATTGGTGAAATAATAGACAGTAAACTTCGATTATTTGCAGACGACGCTGTAGTATACAGGGAAATCCGTAGCAGTGAAGATAAGGATAAACTAACGAACGAACTTACTGCAATCCAAGCATAGTGCGATGCGTGGCAGCTAGAGTTAAATTTGAAAAAATGCGTAGTAATGAAATTCTGGGGGGAAAATATGATGTAATTTATATTCCTAAAAGGAGTCTCCAAACAAAATCACTTTAGTTATTTTAGTGGAACGGCGAGAGAAGCAAACACTCCATTCAGGTTTTCCGACAGAACGAAAAGACGTTCGTTTATTTCCTCCCTTTTTTTTTTACAGGCGACAGAAGAGGGCAGCACAGTACAGGAGGGTTAAAACAACATACACTCGCATAGAGGCATGGCGCAAGAATACAAAAGAGAGAAAATAGTTCGCTGGTAGAATTTTGCTTATCAAGCTTAGTATAATATGACACCTCTCCTCAAAATTCGAACAGCAAGAACAAATAAACAAAAAAACTCGATACAAATAAGAAGTGAGAGCATAGACATAGCTCAAAACTATCAGCACAAAGTAACAACAAAGTATACTTGGCAAATATTTTGGTGCAATTTCAGGCATAAAAATAGTTATGTCGATGCCCTAAAAAAAAAACAACATACTTTAAGGCTACCACACTTTGATAATTGATAAACAGAGACAAAAAACTTAGTCTTCAAATTACTCACAGGCTTGACATTAACAAGCAAAAAAAAACAAGACTTCTACTCTACTAGCCCCATAGCTTGGACAAACAATTTTGTTTTAGGTTGAGGCAAGATTTTTGTTAAGATGTCAGCTACATTGTCAGATGACGGGACATGGTTAACTCTAATTTCACCATTTTGAATACACTCTCTTACAAAATGATACCTCAGCCTACAGTGCTTATTTTTGTCTGTTAATCTTATTGATTCAGCCAAACCGTTGGCCCCCTGGTTATCAGCATACAGCTGCACAGCTCCTTTTACAGGATGACCTAGCTCGCTCATTAAGTCTCTTAGCCACACTATGTCCTTACACGCTTCAAACATTGAGTAATACTCAGCCAACATAGTACTGCTTGCAGTGGTAGATTGCTTTTTACTCCGCCAAACTACTGCAACACCAGCCATTAGAACTACATGACCACCTACAGACAATGAGTCTGATTTATCATTTGCCCAGTCGGCATCACTGTACACTTTAAATGCAAAAGAGGGGTCACTCTGGAATACCATTTTGTAGCTTGCAGTCCCCTTTAGGTACCTCAGCACACGCTTCACCCCTTCCCACTGCACATCAGTAGGCTCCTGGCAATATTTACTCAAATACCCAACTATGAAGGAAATATCAGGTCTCGAGCAAGTTGATAAATACAACAAACACCCGATTGCAGACCGATACCTCTCCTGGTTAAAAGGTTTCCCTTTTTCATCCATCTTGGCACCTAAAACACCTGGAGTAAGTACACTAATACAATTAGCCATATTAAACATTTCCAGTACTTCCTTAATATAGTTTTGTTGGTCCATTTCAAGGATATTTTCAGTGGGTCGAGAAAAATTGAGTCCTACAAAGTTTGTTATTGGTCCCAGGTCCCTGATCTCCACAATCTCACTTAGGCCCTGTTTTAAGATAGATAGAAATGATTTCGTACCACAAGCAATGATATCATCCACATACGTTCCCACGTAACCCTCCTGGTGTACAAAAACACATGGATCTGAAATACATTGCTTGAAACACATTTTACACAAGATTTTAATTAACATGTCATTCCAAACCATGCCTGACTGCTTTAGACCATACAGGCTCTTTTGAAGGAGACAAACCATTCCCTCATCTCCCTCGTACCAGAGTTTGGGCTGCTCCATGTAAATAGTCTCATCCAGAGCTCCATTCAAGTAAGCTGCAACACAGTCAACATGCTCAATTTCCCATCCCTTGCTAATAGCTAAGGCCAACAAAACTCTAAGACTACCCTTAGATAGCACGGGGCTGTACGTTTCCCAATAATCAAAACCGTACCTTTGGCTAAAACCCTGTGCCACCAATCTAGCTTTGTACACAAGATCACCAGAGGAACTCACTTTCGGTGGGGGAAAAACCCATTTGCAGCCTACCACATTGACTCCCTTTGGCCTTTCCACCATAGTCCAAGTACCATTCCGTTGATGGTTTGCCATCTCCCTCTGAATTGCTTCCATCCACTGCTTACGGTCAGGTCGTCTCATGGCCTCCTCCACGGTCTTCGGAGGCCCGGCAGGGTGCCAGACATCTCCGCCCACGGTGTCGTCCACCCTGACGTGCGACAGGCAGCAGGGCAGCTTGCATGGTTGCAAGGGCCTCCTCTGGCGCTCCGAGCGTCGTACCCCCACTCCTGGAGGATGGCCCCCTCCATAGCCATCACGGCCGTTTGGCAGCAGTGCAGCTTCATCCACAACAGGGATCTCGCCGCCATCGTCCTCCTCACCCAGGGCATCAGCAATTGGGCAAAACACCTCCCTGGGGGCAGGCTGCTCCCACCTCAGGCTTTCCTTGTGCTTGAAAGGGAATCGGCCCTCCCTGAACACCACGTCCCGGCTGTGGAACACCCGCCTCTCCTGGATGCTCCAGAGACGGTATCCCTTCATTCCTTCCCCGTATCCTAAGAAAACGCACTCCTGCGCCCTGGGAGAGAACTTGCCATCCCTCCTCGGTTCGGGCGTCCAAGCCCAAGCGAGACAGCCGAAGACCCGGAGATGTTCCACGTCTTGCTTCGTTAACTTCCTTCCGGTCCACCTTTCCATGGGAGAGTCATAGTTGAGCGACTTCGATGGGCGTAGATTTCGAAGATAGACCGCCGTCTGCAGTGCCTCCGCCCAGAAGTACAGTGGCATGCTGGCTTGAAACAAGAGACACCTTACAATATCAGCCAAAGTTAAGTTCATTCTCTCTGCAATACCATTTTGTTGGGGAGTGAATTCTACAGATGTTCGGTGCACGATCCCACTCTTCTCGAGGAATGATTGGAAATCCCCGGCCAGGTACTCAGTCCCCCGGTCCGTTTGGAGTTCCCTCACCCTCCTGCTGTGCAGAACTTCACACCTCTCCTTGTACTTCTTGAAGTTGTCAAGTGCTTCGCTTTTCCGTGCCATCGGCGATGCAGACACATACTTCGATCCCTCATCGACAAAAGTTATGATGAACCTCCTCCTCCCTAGAGATTCTGGCCGAATTGGTCCCATGATGTCCGAATGTACTCGGTCGAGAATGCCCAGCTCCTCATGATGGTCCTTCTTGGGGAATTTAGATCTCTTCATCTTTCCTTGCACACAAGGGTCACAAAAATTTCCATCAATTTCATTTCCATTTTCTCCCTTTGACATCAGGCTGGAAAGCACCTTCATCCTGCCCATGATTTCACTACATGGGTGGCCCAGCCTGCGATGCCACACTTGTTGTGAGACTCGGGATGCTTTCTTCTCATTCTGGTTGTACTCTTCACGTAGAGTCATAATTGAAACTCCCTCCATGGTTGAAATAAAGTATAATCTCCCTATACGATGGGCCAAGAAAACTGGTTTCCCTTCTCTAAGAACTTGAGTTTTCCCTTGTTTTGATATAAATTCCAGCCCTTTTTCCTCAAGCTGTCCCTGAGATATCAAATTATCTTGCAGCTCAGGGACATACAAAACATCAGAAAAGCTAATATCTCTGCCTCCACATTCCTCTGACAGGCGTAGAGTCACGGTCCCCTTACCCATTATTTTCAGGGGTCTGCCGTCTCCTACTTCTACCTCTCCAGAGTACTCTTCCAAAGTGGTAAACAAATTTTTCTTACTGGTCATGTGGTCCGATGCGCCCCCATCGAGGATCCACACTCCATTCTCCCCAGGGGTGTACTTCTTTGCATACAAGGCTATATGTTCCCTTGTGGCGATTGAAGCCTTAATAGAATGCTCAGAGTCCTTCTCTTTCTTCTTCTCTTCTGCCTCTTTCACTTGTTTCACCTTAGGGCAATTTCTGGCTATATGGTCTTCATCTCCACAGGCATAACAGAAATTTCTATACACTTTAGACTTACCCTTCCCCTTGTTTGAAAATTTCTCTCCCTCATTCTTTTGCTTCGACTTACTTTGTACCTTCCCCATTCTCAGGGCTGTGTGTTGGTCGTCACTTCTACCTTGCATTTCCCTTTCACATTCCAGGAGAATTTGCTTCACAGATGACATCTTTATTTTGTCTGGTTGGGCACAAAGGGTCTTAACAGAAATTTCGTATTCAGGGGGCAGTCCTGACAAGCATAAGTAGGCGAGTTGACTGTCACTTATTTCAAGTTTATTTGACTTCAATGTCCTATTCATCTCTTGCATGCTATTCAAATACTCAGAAATAGATTGATTTCCTTTTGTATGTGAGGCAAGCTCCCTCAGTCTCATCATGGCTCCATAACTTGTGTTGTTTGTGCAGAGCTCTTCAAGGATCCTCCATGCCTCTGAAGCTGCTTCACAGTCAAGAATGTCATTTATTAGGTCCTCACCTGTCGTTCGCATGATGAGGGCAAGCGCGGTATAGTTGCTCTTCCTACGCTTCTTGGCCTCAGTTGCAGATGGCTGAAAATCATCGTCGTCATCATACCCAACGATGGCCTCCCAGCACTCCAATTTCAGCAGCTCCGGCTTAACACAAGCTCTCCATGCCGAAAAATTACTCCTCGTTAATTTCGGGATCGAGCTTACTGATGAAACCTCCGCCATGATGCTGCTTCACCTCTAGACAATAGATCCGTCGAACTGCCGGACGCCACGCCACAACACAGAATCTTCTCCCAAAACGAAACTTGTTGAACGTCCGCACTAGTTTTACTTCGCTATTCACGCCGAGCCAGCTGGGCCCATAACCTGATGTAATTTATATTCCTAAAAGGAGTCTCCAAACAAAATCACTTTAGTTATTTTAGTGGAACGGCGAGAGAAGCAAACACTCCAATCAGGTTTTCCGACAGAACGAAAAGACGTTCGTTTATTTCCTCCCTTTTTTTTTTTACAGGCGACAGAAGAGGGCAGCACAGTACAGGAGGGTTAAAACAACATACACTCGCATAGAGGCATGGCGCAAGAATACAAAAGAGAGAAAATAGTTCGCTGGTAGAATTTTGCTTATCAAGCTTAGTATAATATGACAAAATAACTCCCCACAACAGAGCTATTTCATTCAGGATACCCAATTAGAGACGGTAGAATCCGTAAAATATTTCGGAGTTAGGCTCAATAATGATCTATCGTAGATTAAACATATTCGGGAAATAACAGGTCAAGCTAATCGTAAATTGGGATTTGTTAAAAGAATTCTAGGCAAGTGCGACGACAAAGTGAGAGAAATAAGCTACTTCTCCCTCGTTATACCCCATTTGGAGTATGCTTCCAGTGTTTGGGATCCTCATGAAACAGGCTTAAAAACAGAGTTAGAACGTGTACAGAGAAGAGCAGCCAGGTACGTGAAAAGCCGTTACGATAGTCTTGTTAGTGTTACTGACCTCTTAGAACAACTCGGATGGGAATCACTGTCAGACCGTAGATTGAAAACAAGACTAAATCTATTATGTAAATTCAAGAGTAGTTTATTTTCCGACGAAGTTGATCATATTTTACGACCGCCAACGTACTATGGTAGATTAGATCATAAAAATAAAATAAGAGAGATAGACTGTAGAACAGATAGATTCAAAATGTCGTTTTTTCCGCGAGCGATAAGAGACTATAACGGCCGTGTGAGGACTTAGAGATAGATTAGTTGACTGGTAGTGTAGCTTACTAACTTATGTATATCTTAAAGCATATGTTTACGGAGTTTTAAGGTGTTTCTAACAGCATGTTTTGCATGTTCTAGCTTCATAGGCAGATTGCCCTCTTAAGTAGCATGTAGAATATTATGTGTCATCGTACATGTGTGGCGTGCATGTGGGGATTCTCTTGCATGCTGCATGATGGTTTTTAGTTAATGATGGAATTGGTTAGTATCCTTAATATTCATGACCGTGCGGTGTGCATGTGGTGGTCCGCTTGCATGCTGCATTTTGGTGACTTGTCGCCCCCTGCCAAACACCCTAGAGGTGGCTCGCAGGGTAATATGTAGATGTAGTACATGGGTTGGGATGGTCAATATAATAAGTGAAAATATTTTAATCCACTTTATCCCCAAACTATTATAATAATAATAATAGTTGCTCACAAATGAGCCTCAATAATTATTGGTTATGTACATACATAAGAAATTCTGGCAGGCACTTTTGCCATTGAATTACGATTAAATTAACAATGTTTATATTTACTATCCCTACATCTACAAAATAGATGCTGCAGCTTAAGTTAGCAAATGTTTATCATAATTCCAATATACGAGGTGTGATCAAAAAATAACGGGAATTTTAAAATTTCTCGGACTTCA
This sequence comes from Pyrrhosoma nymphula, assembly GCA_963573305.1. NCBI lineage: Eukaryota > Metazoa > Arthropoda > Insecta > Odonata > Coenagrionidae > Pyrrhosoma > Pyrrhosoma nymphula. The sequence continues at coordinate 125,560,188 of OY754337.1, read as the reverse complement.
TAATTCCGAGTTGCTGCCATATGGTCTTACGGTCAATAATGAATACTACCCGGAAGTTGTGTGCCATTTGCGTGAAGCAATCCGTCGAAAACTCTCAGAATTGTGGCAAAACAACTCGTGGAAATTGCACCGCGATAATGCTGACGCTCACACTTCACTGCTTATTCGTGACTTTTTGGTAAAAAAAACAAACAGATATATTTATCCTCAGCCACCGTATTTGCCGGAAATGCCCACCTGTGACTTCTTTCTATTCCCAAAGCTGAAGAGAACCATGAAAGGTTTTACCACCATTGATGAGATAAAAACAGAATTGCTGAAGGAGCTAAACTCTATACCGAAAAGTGAGTTCCAGAAGTGGTTCCAAGATTGCAAAAACCGCAGGCACAAGTGTATAATATCTACGGGGGATTACTTTGAAGGGGACAAAATTGATATTGATTAATAAATAAATATTCTTTAAGAAAAACGAAAATTTCTGTTATCACACCTTTTTTATCACACCTCGTACATACATGATTTAAGGTGCATCTGATGGATTAATAATGGCTACCTAATATTTATTCATATTTAGGTAAAAAATTGCTCTTAAAAATTAGAAAATTTAATATAATTTTCATTCATAGCTTTTAATTGACTGGTAGTTTCGCATTTGGATTCTTTTATTTCAAATACAAGCATATTATTTTCTAAGAAATGAAAACAATATAATAATAAGCAACAGGAATTAATATTTTCAAGAAATGTAAATTGTAAAGCACTGGAATGGAGACTAAATTTCGGGGGTTATCTTAGGAACATATGTAACTGGTATATACAGCCAGAGGGAGAAAATAATTCACATACAAGCTGTTACTTACAAAAAATTTTCATTATAAAATTCAAGGAAATCCAGTCAGCTTGATACAACAAAAGGACAGTGAGATGCATTTTAAACCTAAAGTCAATGACAAATAATAATTATACTAATTTGTTCATAAAAATAATAATATTTTTCAGAGCGATAGGCAATATTGGTGTCATCTGAATAATCTGAGGCATAAATATATTCATCGGTGAATGAACTATTTACACTGCATGAACATTTTCCACTGGTCAGTAAACAAGAAGATATACAAAAATAATATTAAATCACAGAATCATTCACCAAATACACAATATGGAAACAAAAAGAAATGTCTTTGTACATATGGGAGGGCTTTCGATGATTGCAGGATTACTACGCAAGGTTTTTACAGTACCTAATAAATGCCAGGATTTTTCAATGATCACCAAATGCATACCTTTGGGATAATAAAGAAAAAGCACTCAACAATTTCAATATCTGGCACCACACTGATAGATAAATGCATGACCAATGACTAACATAACTCTGATTTAGAAAACTAATTGATCATCTGTAAATTTCATTTCACAACCAACATTTCAAAACAATAATTTACTGAGATAAAATGAATTACCCTTGTTGGTTCCTGAAATGCCTTCAAGTTCATGGAAGTTTAACAAATTGTATGCACACATTGTGATACATTGAAATAGTAACATACATTGGTCCTATACAGACTGAACCAACTCTGAGAACAATAATATACAGAAGTATGATTTCAATCTGAATTTTGATTAAGGAGGTGTAATGGCAAAAATATAAAAATGCTAATGGATTTTTCAAGTCAGCAGTCTTATCCTGGTGAGTTATTTTGTTGTGAACAAACAACACATTAATTGGTAGGTATCAAGTTTCATATAACTAGAAGAAATGAGTGAAAGCTATTCCACACACTTTCTAGATAGTTGCTCCATTTGAAATGTTTTTCTGGATTATTAAAAGCTTTGATGACAGAGGACATCCACAGGATGAAATATTCGTAAAGCTATGATAGCACATAAATCATTTTCTCCACACTATTGTCATGTATTTAATACTTGCTTTTGCTTCCGATTTCATTCCGAATACAAGAAATAATAATCGACAAAAATAAATAAACCCTCCAAAGACATGTGAGAATTTCATTTAATAGAAAGCCATAGATTGAGATTTTGAAGCTTTGGAAGAACAAAATATTAACACATTCCTCAGAAAACGCAGAGGAAAATAAATAAATAAAACTTTTCACAGTGATTATGTACCAGTTGATTAATTCCACAACCAAACTAGTTCCTAGCTAGTTCTTTGTCTTTTGCTAAGGCTCTCATCATTACTTATTCTGCCAAACATATACTTCAGTTGCGGCATATATTGCATAACGTCCCGCACTTGTACTAATGGAACTATATCACTTGACGATTGGCACTTCCCTGAGCTTCGGAGCACTTGCATGTGTAACCTGAGAAAGGAGAAACAACAAAAATCAATTTATCATAAAAAATTAAATTCAAGAGCTAAAAACTAACTTGAAAAATCTGCAAAAATAAAAATACTAGAACTAAGATTTCAAGGTTTTAAATGATCCATAGGTATCACACAACTTAGTGAGTCCTAGGCAAATTCTGCAATAAATATATTTGGCCAATTCAGATTTTAATCAAAGCAGCGAATAAATTCAAAACTAACATTCTTAGAGAAACTGTCTCCCTAAGTTATTAGCACAGGGATAACACTCTTTTAAGTCCCATTTTGGTCTCAAAGTGACATGGCACCTAAGAATGCAATGAGGAATACAAGTTTCATTCATCATTAGATTAGAAGGAAAACCAATGCATAGTCGTCACATCCAGGTACTGCCTTTGTTCCAAGGTAAAGCGTGTGGGGAATACCACAGGGAAGTTAAAACGAATAAGGGCCAAGAACAGAAGAGAAATAAAACATACTGAATATCTTAGACACTGTGTGAAAGCATAGGGAAACAGAGGTAAAGAAGGGATGTATCCTTGAAAAAACCTTGCCTGAATCTCCTATGGGACTTGAGAAAAACTTTAAATTTTCCACCCCTGACAATGTCAAGGTAAGTATTGATATCACTCTCTCACTATTGCAAGTGCCTTTGAGCATAAGGTGAGTGCTGTCAGTAAACAGTGTGCCTGCATGCACTACAGAAGTCTGGATTTATGTAGGTTGAATTAATTAATTGTTATTTTTATCTGTTGCTACCTGTTTATGTTGTTAATTTTATTTCATGGTTGTCAATTAGCCCTGAGGATGGCAACAAATTTGCTGAAATGTTGGCTGTGAAATAATGATCTTTAATTGACCAAAACTCAATACATAAATTAAAAGAAGGAAGGAATTAATTAAGTTGGGAACTGTCTGTATGTCATTTGTAACTGAGTATGTAGTTAACACGAATAACATTAATTTTCTCAATATTTATCTTGTCAGGAGATGATTGGTCTTGTTTTTTTTTATAATTGATGTCATCCACTTAATTCGCCTACAGTTCGAAAAATTAATTTACTTCTCTAGGGCTCTAGGAGTATGCGTTAAAAGTTTAATGTGTAGGTACTTCTTATACTTGGTTTGGACTGGCTTCTCTCTGAGGGAAAGTATAGAGAAATACATCTCCTGACATTATATTTATTAAAACAAGAGGCCGAGAAAACATAACTTCTATGTAAATATTTTCAGTAATCTCAAAATTGACATTCCCTCTTAAGTAAAAAAAAAATCACTTATTGTTAGAAGTAGGGCTGCCTATTGTCCTTATTTTTCATAAAAAATTTTTAATGCACAGGAGGTTTGAACATTTTTGAATGCCTGTAATTTTGGCCCTAATATTTGAAACACCCTTGTCCTGATGCCCGGATAAATTGCTTGGCTGTACCAGCCACTGTACGTATGTAGTAAGATGAAAGGCTATAGAAGATAGATGGAAATGCACCCATTATAACTACCCAATGTCACTAGTTTTAAATCAGCCTCAGGCATGGGTGGTGCTTAAGTTTTGACAATAATGACTTAGAATTGACAAAAAAATATAACCAAAGTTGTTGGAGCTACTAAATAACCGACATTTAACATTGCCTGGAAAATTATATACAAAAGAACCAGTAAAATTGTAGGTAGTTGCAAGAGATATGTGCACAGTATTTTATGGAGTCCACAATGTTTGACCTGGCAGCCCTCATTTCATGAGAAATAGAGGTGACAACCCTACTTACATGTTCACCACCTTTCCGTCGAGGTGAGTGAGAAGCAATATTTTTCATTACGATGTTTCTCAATCACCTCCAGAATGTAACAAAAGGAGCCTTGATGACCCATGCAGAATTCTCAACCCTGCTCTGACTAAGCATTTAGAAAATCAAACTGTCTGCAGAAAATGGTCAACTGGGAGAGCAATGAAATTCTGTAATATTTGAGGCAAACAGAAGTGAAAAGGTGGTAGATGAAAGTGGTATGCAGCACAAGAGAAGGGGGATCAGGTTTAATAGAACAAGAATCAGGAAAGAGCAATCAAATCAAAGCATAGGATCAGCAATAAATAAAAAGAGTATTTGCATGCTTTCGAGGTACGCCATGAAAGAATTCACCAACAGTGGACTCTCATTAGGACGTTCCGTGATAGCAAGTTGTCCTTATTTGCATGCTCAATTATTCAGGTTCGAGTCACTATGCATGTAACTAATCATGGTTAGCACGTTTTGGCAACCACTTCAGCACATTTGATGGAGGACCGGAGTTAAAAAATGTCCCAGTAGAAGTGGCTTTAAGGTAAATTTGATGAGAAAAATAAGTGACTGTTTTATTCTAGCATTGTAAAAGGTTGTTATCACTCACAAATACATTTTTATGGGTACATTGTGGTAAAAAATGTTTATGTTTAATCGGCCCAACCATGGTGCAACGGACATCGATGCTACATAAGAGCGAACTAAAGCCGGCAAATGCTCATTCTCCTGATGACGCGCTTCCAGGAAGAGAAGCGAAACGTTGAGATTTACATAATGAACAAAACGGAGCATTGTCCGAAAGCATCATTCTGCATAGATAAGAAAAGCTGCGTAGATATGAAAATTCTGCATATATAAGAAAAGCCTTCAAACAAAAATTAACATCGACTGTTTCTTTTTTCGGGATTCATTCCGCGATGTTAAAATTGTAAAAATCAATTAAACCTGATGAAGCTGGCAGGAGGACCAGCGAAATATTGTTTTTTACAATTTTAACATCGCGGAATGAATCCCGAAAAAAGAAACAGTCAACACTACATCCACGGAAGCCTACGAGCTAAAAATTAATATCCTCTACAGGGAGGACATTTACAAGAAGATAAGAAGACTGGAATGACTTCGGAATAAGAAGAGTAAACTTCTGTCATCCCTTGCCTATTCACAACGGTGCCGATATATGGAAACAATTCCTACATGTGTGAAAGTCAAACATTATCTGAAGACGACAAAGGCCAAAAATATCCTCAAACGAACCAGCCAAGCTCTCTTAAGGGAACGTGTTTGTGCAACACGCATGTCACTCTTTACGGTTGCGGACAAATTATATGATCTTCACTTGGAGCTCTCCGGTGTTTTGAATCGAGAGTACTGGGAAATTGTAGACCGAATAATGAATGGTTCCTCGATAATCACACTTGAAGCCAATACCCTCAAACAGAAGCAAAAATTCAACAACATCGTATAAAGGCAGAAAAAAACCACAGGCTGACCTACCAAATGCGGTACACAATCTGACCGAGCATACACTGGCCAAGGAGACGGTCTCGGTTCTTTCAAAAGGATTGAATTACGCAGTTTCTCCAAAACAAATACCAACGGAAGATATTATCACAGGAGTAGAGGCTGCAATACGGTTTCTTCCTTTGGATGAAGCCGACAACATGAGGCATGAAATAGTGCAAGTACTACGATCTTCCAAAATACCTAAACTAAATTTGCTAACTGCTGAACTTCGATACTTGAAGGAGCTTAAATCTAATAAGAACATCCTCATCCTTCCATCGGACAAAGGCAGCGCAACTGTTATTATGACGAAGGAGGAATATGACAAGAAAGTCCTCTCCCTTTTGGATGCGGAAACTTATGGGAGGCTCAATAAAAACCCAACGCCCAGAATTGAGTGCAAAGTAAGGCAATTAATCAAAACATCTTCAATTCTCAAAGAAGAGCATTGGAAATTAATGCCTTCTGCATCTAAGGCTCCTCGTCTCTATGGTCTGCCAAAAATTCACAAGGAAGGAATCCCTTTGAGGGCGATTATGAACACGATTGACTAGCCGACCTACAAATTGGCCCAGTACATATCAAGAGGCATTCAAGAATTCATCGGTGGTACGGTGTCTTTCATGAAAAACACGGCATATTTCGTAGAAATTCTTAAAGATCTAAAAGTGACTAAAGAAAACCTAATCTAAAGCTTTGATGTGGTGTCGCTGTTCACTAAAGTTCCTGTCCCTGATTCGGAGGAAATTCCAAAAATTCTAACAGAGGATGGAATGCCGAAGGACTATCCAAAATTGGCTGAATTCTGCCTCCTAAACAACTACTTCCTTTATAACCGAGTTATATTTGAACAGAAGAGCGGAGCGGCAATAGGTTCCCCCCTCTCTCCTGTCATAGCCAATTTATATATCGAGTATTTAGAAAAGAAGGCCCTGTACTCCTCCGTAGATCACAAGAGAGCAATGGAGCAACATAAATGGGACACATCAGCGGTTGCCGAACATTCCACCTCAAGCCCTGGACATAAAATAATGTTCGACCAAACACGGGTCTTGGCCAAGATGCAAGAATATCATCCACCGCTTAATACGTGAGGCCATAGAAAGAGCCATAAGGCCAAAAAACTTTAATAGGGAGGATGGATATATCCTCATAATTAATATATCCTTATATAAAATTAACTTAAGTGACTTTAATGCTGTTAGGAAGGATATAAAGATTAAACAAAAAAAACACCATGGGAGAGTTTACAGATGCTTTCGAGGCAAGACAGCCAGTGTGAAGTAGGTGAAACATGGAAAGATATCCAACTGTCATTTAAGACTACAGCTCGAATGATATTTTTCATGTCGATGAGATAGTTATTTTTGATCTGCTTCCCAACATTGGGTTTAAGAAACATTAAGGCTGTATTTTTTTCCTCGCCAATGCACGAGTGTTCTTCTGACACTCAAATCAAGTCATCAAATGACATATGAAACAATACAGGAATCTCTTAGTGGTTGGCCAGCCTCAAAGTGTCACGTCGAAAAAAAATCTTAAAAGCAATGCATTTTGTGAAATATGCCTATCATTCAGTCAACGATGAGAGCAGAAGAAATTGTTTCCAAAATTCTCAATTTCATTCCACCAAAAAATGATGAGGATACTGCAATGCTGAGTGACGTGGCAACACATGAGCCACCAGCCGGCCTCGGTGGTGGCGGGGTAACTTTCTCGCCTACCAACCCAAAGGTCGTGGGTTCAAGTCCCGCCTGAGTAGGAAATTTACACCTCCCAGGGCATGGTTGTGTGTGTTGTCGAAATATAATAAATAGGTAGTACTTAATTGGGGAAAGGTGTTACCTATAGAGAAATTATTATTATTACCCATTGAGGGCTGGCATCAGCTGGTAAGAGGAAGAAAAGGCAGGAGCTATGGGGGCCAGTAGTGAGGAATACAGTGTGTTCGTGTGTGCGTTGTTCGGCTGAAAAGAGGTTTCACATGCCGACAGGCCAAATATGTTTAGATTTTGAAAATACAAGGATACTCCCGTGAATAGGATGGGCTTCGATTGGTCGTGGCTCTTTCTCAAGGCAGTAAACAATGAACAGATTATTACTTTTTAATACACAGCGATGCATGCACTTCAAAATTTCCCAGGAACTGCATTTGAATAATGACTTTTGTCATGAAGGCTCGCTACAACTTTTTAAAATCCAAAAAAATATGAGAAAATATAAATAAATGGTCTGGAGTTTGTAGACCAGATCTGCCTTCGAGCAGATGCAAATGTTCTGGCGACAGAAAACAAATTGGCTTGGTGCAGAAATATTCTTTGCTTTAAATGTTTTTATAATGAATATCATCCGAATGTATGCAATTCCACACCATGAATGAAAAGTTAAATTCCTTCAATTGAAATAACAAATGAGGTGGGAAAAGAAATAGTGTTATCATTACGTGATATTTTTTGTGCTGGAATCTTAAATCTTACTCTCCCCCACGATACAGGCTTCCCGTCAATATAATATGTTGCTCCACAAAAAGGTCATAGCAAATATTTTTTACATAACCTCGGAAACATTTACGATCTCTTTTCTACTTATATCATGTTCACTATTGAACAAAAAATTGAGTCACTAAAGTGATTATTCAAATGCAGTTCCTGGGAAATTTGAAGTGCATGCATTGCTGTATATTAAAAAGTAATAATCAGTTCATTGTTTACCGCCTTGAGAAAGAGCCACGACCAATCGAAGCCCATCCTATTCATGGAAGTATACTTGAATTTTCAAAATCTAGACATATTAGTCCTGTCAGCATGTGAAACCTCTTTTCGGCCGAACAAGAATCCTGAAATTAGCTTCGTAAGTCTCCCAAGGGGGTTGATTGAAAATCCAGAAAATAGGCTGAAAATTAAAAAAAATACTGTAGTTACAGCCATAAATGTATGAGATTGGGCAATGAACAGTGACTCCGTAAAATATTCGAAAGAAAAAAAAATTGTGTGTACTGGGACTCGAACCCACGCCACATTACGGGGATAATTGGCCCAGCACCTCTAATCGCTCGGCCAAGGCTTCTGTTGGTAGGCGATCGCATTGCAAAGGATTTATATGAAGGGAAATTCTTAAGTTGCATTTTTCTCGTGAACCTGGGCTCATATGGCAGGAAGCCATGACACTTTTCCTGCATTCTCTCTATAGTTGCAGAAAATAATTGCATCATTTGGATCCTGAACATCAGTCACGCACATCGCCATGGGATTTAGCTCCTTGTAAGTATTTCTGCTTGTTTTGACATGCTTTATATATGTCACAAGGCACATCTATGACGCATAAGATAGATTTATAAAATATAAAACGTATAAACTTAGCGAGGACAGTTGTGCGCTAAAATTCGAACCTGACATTATCGGTTACTATAGAACGTAAAACAGTGATCCAGTTTCAAATCCCATCCAGGTGATTATGTAGCTCAATGTGTATTGTAATTCCACCTACACCAGGTTTATCTACGCACCTTATGAGATTAAAGAAAAAACTTGTAAAAGCACTTCCTAAAATGCTTTTCATGGTTTACTTTATAACCCCCTTACGGAAACAGTAACTAGGAATGTGATTAGAAAATTTAACTAATTGTGCCCAAGTCCGAAATGAACAAAATGGCTTTGAACATAATGCACATTTCATTTATAATATGGATTGCAATATCACAAGGACTTCAAGATAACAAAAATGTGTCAAATATTTGAAGAAATTTTACATTAATAAATACGTGTATAAATTAAAATACTCATAAGAAACGAAAGGAACTCTGGGGATTGAGACCTACGATAGGCTTTTGCTTTCCGTGACTGCTTGCGTCTGTCGTGTGCGTGGGATCTTGGCACATCTGAACTTTGTAGCTCTCCCTTTTTTTTCTCACTCACACATCACAAGAAAAGAAACCCTACCCCTCCCCTCGGACATAATCCCTTTCGTATGTCAAAATTTTCCTTCAGTGGGTCTTTCAACTTGCCCACCTACGGGGTGGAAGGGTTCTCATTCTGCTTGGAGAGGTTATTGCTCTCCCGCTTAGGGGGGGCGTGGTTCGGCCACATTGTCACATCGTCATCAACTCGGGACTTAAAAATTTTTCGGCACCGACGTGGTACGATTTCTTTGAACAGAACTTTCTTTTGTATATATGCATATCCAAAGTATATAATCACTTTGAAAGATGATGAATAAAGTAAAAGGTCATGACAAAAATTGAAGTTTTATTTAATCATGAATTGTAAAAATTCATCACGGAGTCTGAAGAGCAAGAAGTTTGTAAGAAGCCAGTTTATCTACTGATTAGGAATGGCATTTGCAACTTCAGGGTAATTCATGTCTTCACCAAATATTATATTCTCAGCCAGTAGAACATGGTTATCCATACTTACTATACACAATTCTAAAGTTTATACATTATAATGCACGTATTTATGTATGTAGTCGATCGCTGATCGCCGTACTTAATAAGTTGCGTCGGCAAAAAACAAGAGCCAAATGAAACTTCCCGCTCCGGATCGTAACATTCAACAGAATGAGAGCGCTCTCTCGGAGCGCTCCAAAAAATTAACTTGAGCAGCTCCGTTGGCTGAATGCACCCATTGATATAATATTTTATAATGAAGTAGTACTGAAACAAACATTCATTAGATGCTATTTACTGTGTGATTGTTTGCAACTAGAAGCCATGTCAAATTTTGAGCAAATGGATCACCATAGCAATGTAGGGGACGGACGACCAAAATGGGGACGGCGGCTAAAATGGGGACAGTTGGGTTTTCACTAACTTGTGCTGCTAGTCACGGCAAACCACAGTACTAATGTCCACAGCAAGTATAACGGCAGTTTGAGTCTAGTTGTGCCTGCAGTAGGCTGTTTCTTGCATTGTCATGAGTCAAGTAAGTCTTTTTGACTTTTTTTTACAAGTTTGTCATGTAATAACAACTTATATTAGTCCGTAATTGATCTATAATAGCATTTTATAAGTTTGCAGTTGTATTTACTAGCATTTAGGCAACATTTTAATGTTTTAGTTGGAGAGATATCTCACACACAGTTTAACCGCTTCCCTGACGCAACCGAGTATACTCGGGCACCGAAGTCGTGCAAATTCTGACGCGCCCGAGTATACTCGGGCAAGTCCGAAAATTTTGTCCCTTTCTTCTCATGCCCGAATATTCTCGACAGCTGCTAGTAGTTCGTTTTTCTGCCGTCAGAGGAACAGGTTAGGGCCGTAGCTCTCTCTAGCCGAGCGGCGCTCTCTTCAAATGTTGATTTCTGATGCTAAAACAATGGTCATTTTTTGTAATAATTCTAGAATTCTAGGGTCATAATTTTTTTTCTCACTGAAAAGTTATCCTCTTATGGAATTTCATTCACCTTTATTGTCATTGGTAACCATCGATTTATTAACTCCATGCATGGAGTTTCTTTTGCGATCTTTTTACGAAATTCACAACTTCAATTTTTGTCATTTATCGATAATTTTTGCAAATTTATGACGTAAAACTTCCGTTTTTGCATGACGAAAAACTTTCTAAAATGTAAATAATTTTTAAATTAGTTATTTTCATTTATATTTCCTCATTCACTCTTCGTGAGCATCCAATTACATTTTTCTTCAACAGTTTAGTGGTAATTATAAAAGTTGCAATTTCAATTTTACACTAATTTTCACTGCTACGATGAGTTCCACAGTAATTGGAATAACATATTTCTCTAGCAACAGAACATGAATCTTTCCTTGCCTTATTTGTTACTATATATGTTTGTTACTATCTTTATATATATAAAAGTCAATGTATGTATGTATGTATGTTCCACATCTCCTTCTAAACCAAAGGACCGATTTTGATGAAATTTGGAACACGAGTTTGTCACTGATAGACAACAAACACTGTAGGGTTCAATTAACCGAATCCCTATTTTTTCAGGGTTAAGGGTGTGATCCTTACTAATATGTATAAAAATGTAATGGTCCCTGTCTGTCTGTTGCTCCATCACGCAAAAACTACTGGACCGATTGAGCTGAAATTTGGCATGTAGATTGAAGACATATCTGGTTGTAACATATGCTATATCAAAAAGCCCTCAGGGCCCCCAAAGACCCCCTGAAGGTCCCCCCTGGTGGTCAATGGCAAGCATTGGGTTCGGTGCAGTGGTTTAATGTTTTACTTTTTAAAAGTACTTTCATTTAAGATATTGGGCTGGAATTTTTTTATCGGATGGCTGAATAAATATAATTTCTAATTTTATCAATCGATTTTCTTCTACGCTCCGTATTTTTCTGCTATTCATGTTTTCAGTTGAAAAATATCACATTTTTAACTGAAATCAACAATAACATATTTCCTTGACAACCATAGATTTGATTTTCAAAGGATATACACGCCTCTTAACTATTAAATATCACGTTTTCCTACAGGACCATGATAGCATGTAGAAAGCAAATCTGAATAAAGAGGGCCCAGAGTCCCAAGGACCCCATGATAGATTGATTCGGGAGGTAATCGATACGATTCAATACGTATTTACAACAAGTATACTCTTCAACGTCTGTTCTCAAAGTGGCTCTCATAGGAGACCTGCATGTATATGAGAGAGCACTTATGTAGTAAACGTTACACAAAGGAATTAATAGGATACACACTTAATTAAATGTGCAAGAATATTTACATGCAGCGAATATCAATGGTAATAATGCCTCTGTTGCTACAACAAACACGGCGTTGTTTATTATCGTTTAATACTCAGATGTATTAAACGTAGTGAAACCGTCTGCCTCCCATTACGATTTCGAACAGTTTTTAGACCAATTCCCACATCATTAACGTCACGAGTTATTTATATGTTTAAAAGTGTTAAAGTGCAGTTAACTTAGGTACATTCCCTCAATCATCGAGTTGCCTATTCTAGACTCTCACTTGCCGCTGTGTTTCCGTTCCTTGGACTTAAAAATATATCCATCAACATGCCTAATAGAAAAGAGTAACCTTTCGAAAAAATCTTCTAATGCAAAATGAATGTCTTATTTGCGAGAAAATGAGCCCTTGAAATAAAAACGACAAAGGTTAGACTTGGATGGTCAAAGGCATGCCCACCAGCGATCTCATGAGAATCTCCCCGTGGTGTTTCTCGGGTTACGCTAATATCCGCACAAATTTCATCCTCACCCAACGTACGGACGGGTAACCAGCTATAAACCTGGTTCAAATACACACCCATCTGTTTCGAACCTTCAATCTGTTTTAAGATGGCGGGAATTATAATATAATTAATAAATCTCAAGTAAATTAATAACTCAACGCACATATCAACGTTGAATAGTGCAACTGAAATAATTCATTGAATGCAAATATATGTATTGTACACAAGGGAAGCGATCAAGCTGTTATTCACTCACAAGACTGCTCAAGAGAACTGTAGGGACGAGGTGACCATCTATCAACCTTTGCTATTTAAGTAGTAATGAGTCTGAATGGCCGATTTTTGGGTTTCCTTTGCATGAAAGTGGACCAATAGTCACACATCTCTCCGTGCACCTGGAAAACGGTCAGCGTGTCTACTACAACGAACACAACATAAAGATAGGTTACGAACTCCTCGAATGTCCACGCATACAGTTTTTCTTCAGGGTTTGCAGTTTTCTTATAAAATAAGTTTAACGTTTTTCACACCCGTTGAATTTCAACGGGTACCTTCAGCTCGTATATATATGTTATTACATATATTTGTAACTATATATATATATACATATATATTTGTTGCAATATATATTTGTTACTCCGTTGTCTCAGGCGTAACTTTGTGGAATTTGCTTAGCATATTGAATGAAAAGCCGTAACTTTGTGATTCCCACCTTATGTTTGTAACTATATATGCAGAGTGTTCTAAGATAATTTTACCTTATGATGACGTGCTACGTTGAAACCCGGGTCGTTTGCAATAAATATATGTGGAATCACAAAGTTACGGCTTTTCATTCAATATTTGTTACTATATATACTATCTAATTCTAATATATTCATCCGCATATTTTTCTTCCGGTAATTTTTATATATGTTGGAAATGTCTATTGAACCGTTCTCTTGAGATTAAAAGTCGTAAGCGTAAATGTTTAGATGTGTTGCGAATGTTATTTCATCAGCCCCTTTCATTTTTTTACTTCGAATACTGGTGGAAGTGGCGAAACATATTTTTACGAAAACAGCTATACGATGAAGACGTCTAAAGGTCGTACGTTCTCAATAGAAACCAGCACAAGTGCCCTGTGTATGTGCTACCCTAGCCCACATGCGTATGAGAAAAAAAGAGGGATAGAGATAAATCACAAACATGTGTAATGCCTTCTTTTTTCATGTTTAACGCTTTCCTGAGGTCAGAAAACACCTGATCGAGAGCCGATGCCCCGCTAAGCAACCTGGCGCCTGGTTTCATGTCGTGCTAATCTGCTACCCTTTGCTCCCCGGGCTACTTTCCCACCAGCCAACCCTTTACTAATGAGTTTTTCCCAATATCAATTTACCGTCAGTTGGAAAATGCATGCTGTTGCGGTACACACACGTGTGTTTATTTTCCAAGAAATGGTAGGAACGGAAAAGAAAAATTTTATGATGAGCATGGAGATGAGCTTTTCACACTAGGGGCGAGGTCCTTTGCAAATCATGATTTTTTCCACGAGTACTTTGTCGGAATGACGATGGTGACAGTCTTTCGTTGAGTTTCAGAGCATACGCATCCTTGATTTTCAGAGCGCACGCACTTTTTCCCTGAAATTCACCCGATGCAAGCATTCCATTTTTAGTAAGATTTAGTGCTTTCCCGGCGTATTAACTTCACCAAAAAAAGAAAGCTTCACCAAATTCCATTTTTAGTTCGAACATTTTTGTTCTAATACGAGCGAAATAGTAGGAGTCAATTCTAAGGCAAATTCTTTGTTTTCGCTCGGTAACATTTGGCAATCAGAAATGGATTCCGGAGAGGAATCAGTGTTGACCAGCAGTGATTCCGAGGTTATGGACATTGAAGTTCCTGGCTCCTAGTCGACTCTCTCCGGAGAAACAAGCTCCGAATCGGAAGGCGCAGCGGAACATTCGCGGGAAGCGGAGTGAAAGGAAATGCTTTCAACGAATCCTCTTCCTGCACCACCTAGGTTTCTTTTTGAAGGTAATTCTTCGATGAACTTCGACCTGGTTCCCGAATGAGGTTCCCTAAAATACTTTTTTCATCGATGAAAATGTTGAATTTATAACTTGGGAAACTAATCACTGTGCCAGTAACACTTTGCGTGAAAAAGCGGGGCCAAGCAGTGCTAGCGTAAATCAGTGGCGAGCTGTGACAAGCTCAGAAATTCGTGTTTTTTGCCCTTGTAATGCTACAGAGCAGACTGCGAAAGCCAGATACTGAGTTTTTTGGTAGACGAGACCTATACTCCTCTCCCTTTTTTGGACACACAATCTTACCGATGATTCGTAAAAAATACGGCAATATTTACATTTTGCCTATAATAACGATTTTGATCACCAAACACACTCCAACGCCAAACTAAATAAAATATGCCCGATTTGCCAGTTCGCCAGAAGTTCAAGGCACTCCATACACCAAAGACGGACGTTACCATCGAAAAGAGCCAACTATCGAACAAGGGAAGTTTGGGGTGGCGGCAATTCATGCCTATGAAAAGAGCTTCATTTGGAAAGTATTTTTTCTTTCTGAATCGAGAACTGGATACGTGTGGTCAACGACAATTTACACGGGAAAGGGGACTGTGTTGGATAAAGACTTTGCCCATTTACCCATGACCTCAAAAGTGATGATGACTCTAATGAAACCATTATTTGGCCTATGATATTGCCTGGCGATGGATAACTTTTATACATCTCCAGATCTAGCCGACTTGCTCGCTTCACACTCCACTGACTCCTATGGAACACTGAGGAAAGGGATTTCAGCACTCTTCAAAGATAATGAAGTAAAAGAAATGAAGTTTCTTGTTTTTGTCATAGAATTAATTCTGTTATAACATTTTCAGAGCAAAAGTCGTCGTCATGCAGGTTGCATAACTCCCATGAATGTTTGTGCGTTGTTTCTTGATGTACTATGGACAAAAATTAATAGTTAACAACAACGTTTTCGGCAAAGTATATGCATTTGCAATATAAATAAAAGTATTCATCAGTAGATGTCTAACTAAGGTTTACGGGAAGGAAAGTTATACTGATATGCAGGTGGCCTAATTCCCTTAAGTTAAGGGGCAACATTCAGAAATTATTGAATAAATCATTAGTTATTTGCAATAAAAAATAAAGGAAAACATTTTCGGATTTGCCTCCCTTTAATGCTTCTGAATCTGAAATTAAAAAATATGACTTTTTTTGACCGGTTATGTAAAAAAAACCCGTCAGGGAAGCGGTTAAGAGACGCCATTTTTATTCGTAAGCTGCACTGGCGGATAAAATGGGGACAATGAAGGTAATCTAAAACGGGGACATCCCCGTTTTGTACACCGCATAAGGGTTTTAAAGCTAGAATTTTTTTCACTAATCTCAAGACATTTTGAGCTTATCCAGTGCCAAAATGGCTATGCATACTGCCACTACACGTTACTTGACACTTCTTTTGTAGAGAGTTAGAGGTGTTTCACATATTACCATTTCCGGTTTTAATGTGTGGTGATACTCTACGTATCACCACTACAACTGACTACAAGGATGTATTATCATCATCATCAGACGAAGACGCTGATGCAGCCTGCATTTTTTGCAATGAACTATGTAAATTCAAAAGGAAAGGAAGGATGTATCCAGTGTTTTGGATGCAGAGGCTGGCTCATGAAGCTTGCTCCAATGTTGAAGAAGAAGACTACACATTTATTTGTGACTATTGTGGACTTGTAGGCTAAATGTGCTATAAGAAGCATTTATATTTTTTCGTTCATTCGCGTTTAGTCTCAATTGTTTAACTCAATTTCTTCAAATGTTTGTTCTTTGCTTTGTAATTAAATAAAAGTTTTGAAAATATGTATCTTTTTCATGGTTTTTATATGTACCCCATTTTACACGACTAGTTGTATAAAAAGAGATTATGAATTTTTTTTTAAATTGCGAAATAGGATTAAAACTAAAATGCAAGATTTAAAAAGTAAGCTTGGAACAGTAACTTAAGAAGTGTAAAAACATTGTGAATCACAAAGAATCTTGAAATATTTACTTTTTAAATTATTTATAGTAAAAGACAATAAGGGTCCCCATTTTATACAACTCTCCCCTATATATGAGCATGATCAAAGTTATCCCGCCGGACTTTGAAGCCCAGCACGAAAGCACCAATCACAAAACAAGTCCCATGATTCTCCGCCTCAAGATGGCTTGGAGCACAACGAGAAGGGGGAAAGTGTGCATTAGGGCGGATCGGAAAAATTGATTTTTCGCGAAGAAACTTGGCCATCTGGAAAAAGTTGTCAAGGTGACTCAAAATAAGGCCAGAAAAATTTGGGACCTCTAGGTCAACCCTTGACCATCACGCCGTGGCCATTTATGGGGAGGGGGGGTTGAAAATGGAAAAAGTCACATTTTTACAGCGGTTTCCCATGGATTTTGCCGAGTTGCAACCCTAAAGGGCAAACATTTCGTCCATTTCGTCGTATCTGCAGCCGTTAAGCCACAAAATGTATATTGTGAGTGTGCGGCCACGCACAATTATGCAACACCCACGTAGCGTCGCGACGCGTCGTAGTGCAACGGTCAGCAGGCCGCTCGCGCCTCCTTCCGGCTCGTGTCTGCTGCCCGCTCGCCGCGAATGCAGCGAATTCATGTGTCTTCCGTCCTTGGTCTAACTAATATTTATTTATTTATTTATTGAAAAGATCAACGGGCAAAGCCCTTTTGTTACAATAATCTTAATACAGAATAGTATACAGAGTTAGAGATAATCCGATAAATTACAATAGTTTAACATATTAATCATTGTATGAGAAAACTTAGTGATATCTCATAATGAGATTAGCAATATTTCTCTTAAAGCTGTAGAGCGTATCAGATTCCCTGAGTTCAGTTGGTAACATATTCCACTTACGTCTTAATCTATTAACGGCAGCATAATGCACATAATTTCTAGTGGAGCTCACCTCCACAAGCTCACGAGATGCTCGAAAAGGATATGGTAGTTCTCTTGATCTAAAGAGATCTACTACATCCGAACAAGAAATTAAACCTCACTTGCCTCTTTTAACAAAACAAAATATTAGATAATTATGCATAATGTCCAGGGAATAACAATTACGGAAGAATTATTTGAAATTAGTATAATACACCGTTATTATTCAGGAATTAGATAAAAACTCCCTGATTGTGCAGGATTTAGCCTACTTTTACAATTCTTTTTCAACATGGAGAAAGAATCCAAAAATAGTTACCAGAGCTCACCACGTCAAGGTACCTGAACTATGACCTCCCCCGCCCTTGGTTTCGAAGTTCGGCATTTTGGTTCTTTTTTAGTCTTTACAGCATTTCTAATTGTCTCTCCTCGTCTTTTGCGGATGTCAATGAAGCTTGGGTTACCTCTTTCACTAATATTTCCACTGCTTGCGTGTGGTAGGGAAAATTGAGTTTCAAAGTTGAGCATTGCTCAAGTAATTCTCGAATTTCTTCAGCCGTATGCGATAGAGCATAGGTCGGTGTTCTCGTCCCATTTGATCAGCAGCGTGTAGTCTTCTGCATCAAAATTAAAAACGAGATAGTAGTAATTCAAAAGTTCTTGCATTTTCGGTCGCACGCGCATTTCTTCGCGCCTCTTATATTTTTTTCCACGCATCTCTTCGCACTTCCTCTCGATGGTCAGCAATCATTGAGATTAGTAAATTTTCTGGGTGCCCGAAAAACCCGTTGCTCTGAATAACAGGATCAATGACTTTTTTAAGACCTTCCGGTAGATATCTCGACCAATTTATTAGTTTCCATAAATTTACAGCACCGTCGTGTATACAATGGTTTTTCTTCACTGAAAACGAGACATGTGCGTATACTTTTTGAATGAATGACACCAGATTTTGTAAATTAGCACTTGGATTTTCAGTGGACCGTATAGCCACTGTAGTCGGTTGGCCGTAGTGATCCAGCGAGAATGAGCCACTTTCCCTGGAGTTTTCCTTGCCAAATTTTCCGAGTAAAATCCTTTCGACACTGCATTGGAAATTTCCAAAAGTTACTGCTGGTCAGTGCTCAGTAATGTCAAGTCTACTTCGTAGGATAAATGTTGTTGGAATTGGCTCGAATCGTACGATATCAAGAGTCTGGCAGTCTTGAAGGGCAGAGCCAATAGGTTCTGCAAACAAATTTGGACTCTTAGTTTGCCCGTCTAATTTTTCTACCAAATGCCACAGCGTTAAGTCGATCAAGTGTAATTGGCAATTAGACCACTTTAAGGGACGTCGGAACTGTGCTTCTAGTAAACGGATGATGCCTCCTTTCTAACTTGTATTCACTTTGGTGCCGTCGCATCCAATCACTTTTAAATTTGAAAGTTCAATATTTTCTTTTGCACAAAAATCAAGAATTGCAGATTTGATGTTTCTTGCAGATCCTCCTGTGGGGGAGACAAACCCCAAATAGTGGCATCCTGGCTAATCGATTAACACGACATGATCCCAAACCTTGGATTGATTAGTCCTCTTGCCTATTTTCTCCAGTTTAATTTTTTCATCCTTTCTGCCATCAAATTACAACCTTTAAATTGCACTTTTTGATTATTCTCTCTTTGCTTATGCTGAATCTAACATTTCTTTTTCTGTCTTCGTAAATAATTCCGGTCCACTACCTTTGATGTGTCTTCAGGAGTTATGAGCTTTGCGTCGGCTCAAGTTGCGCTGACGTTCATTTCTGCTGCTCTGAGGGACATGCCGGTTCTCGCACATACATCCGCCACAATTAACAATTGAAGACGCATTTGCCCCGAAGAAGGTCCAGGTTGATTTTCATCCCTAATCGTATGAGGAACGTTGAGATCCATGTTGGCTGATCCCTCAGCGGTTGAATATTCTCGGGATGTTGAGGAAGAAAATTCTTGACATTCACTTTTTTCCTTTTCAAGAATGAATTATTTTGACTCGACGCTCTCCGACCATCCTCTTCCGAGTTTTTTCTTCAATCACCGAGTTTCTGAAGAATCTAAACCACCGGATATCATCTTTAGTTTTGTCCTTCGATTCCTAAAAAATGCCACTTCATTTAGGGGAACTTGATTCTCCTTCTTACATTTACACTCGTTGATTATTTTGCACTTACACGCACAAATATCACATTGTTTCTGAGATACATTTAAAAATTTATTAATTTTTTTGTCAATTTGACACCTTTCGTAGACTTGCTTTCACTTATTCTTAAGCCATAGTACGTCTTATGGTACCGTAAATCAGTTTAATGGGATACACCAAAAACCATAACACCAAAAAAGGGATATTTTTCCTCACTACGTATCCTTTTTTTTGGTATTTTCCAAGTCCAAATTATCGTACAGTTAAAATATTCAAATCACTAAGTGATTTGACTTTAAGAGCGACGCACTTATTTCCAAATTCTCACAAAAATGACTACCACCGCACTGACAAAAAGGGAGAAGGCGTAGAGGAAAGCACGAATTCACAGAATGCCTAGTAGAGAACTGCATTGTATGTATGTGCTCACTGAAATAGCAAGGTGCAATTTTCCACTAAATGAAATGGTGCAAAGCGCTGACAATATATACATATTTTGGAGGCGGTAGGGGAAGGAAGGGAGAAAGGAGAGGCGATGAGAGGGAGGAGAAGGGGTGGAAAGCGAGGGCATTGGGAGTTTTACCAGGGTTAACAAACTCAGGCAACAAAATATGTATACATTGTCAGCGCCGAATACCCGGCAAAAGCCACCTGAGGATATTTAGAAATGTTATATTGATTTCTAATAATTATTCCGTAAAGGTTATTCCCTGGACATTGTTTAACTATCTAATATTAGTTAGACCAACGACGGAAGACGCATGAATTCGCTGCATTCGCGGCGAGCGGGCAGCAGACACGAGCCGGAAGGAGGTGCGAGCGGCCTGCTGTCCGGTGCGCTGCGACGCATCGCGACGCTACGTGGGCGTTGCATAATTGCACGCGGCTGCGCACTCACAATATACATTTTGTGGCTTAACGGCTGCAGATACGTCGAAATGGATGAAATGTTTGCCCTTTAGGGTTGCAACTCGGCAAAATCCATGGGAAACCGCTGTAAAAATGTGACTTTTTCCATTTTCAACCCCCCCTCCCCATAAATGGCCACGGCGTGATGGTCAAGGGTTGACCTAGAGGTCCCAAATTTTTCTGGCCTTATTTTGAGTCACTTTGACAACTTTTTCCAGAAGGCCAAGTTTCTCCGCGAAAAATCGATTTTTGTGATCCACCCTAGTGTGCATCCCTTGCACCCTTCGATCCGGCCCCTTCCCAAGGGCCCTTCAAGTGGCCCCTAACGTTTTGGACACCCTTTGCAAGGTAGCCGCCACCACTGAAGTGCCCTTCAAGGGACCTTAGGTGCCATTTTGGGCACGGATTTATTCTTTCATTTTCCCAAGTTTCTTTTATTTTCTGTTTAAACACTTCCTTTCCTACTCCTGTCTTGCATTTCATATCGTTTTTGTTTTGTGTGTTAATGTTTGTGGCGAAAAAACACTGTAGGACAGTTTGACAGTTCTTTGGTGGAAGGAGTCGAAGGCAGTCTTCTTCAGAGAGTGATCACCTGAGGAGTAAAGAATTCACATCAGTGAGAGTCCGCTGGCGGAGGCAGTCAACGACTATTGGGTGCATGGTAAGCTGTACGGGAGTAAGTTATTTCTTACTTTCCTTTCTCTCTTTCTTCACCCCATTCTTCCAATTCTCTATATTTAATTCCCTTAATGATTTCCCCCTTCTTCCTAATTTTTATTTAAGTACACCTGCATAAGGCCTATCCCGGCCCTTTAGAACAGAGAAGTTCCGAGCCGAGACATTCAGCCCCGTGCCACTACACTATTTGGTGCCGAAACCCAGGAATCTTTGGAAATCAATAGGGCCTAGTTTATTTTAATATATTTCGATTGTTTTATGCAACCATGCCTGAGATTGGAATAACCAAGAGGCAAAATTTTGAAATGTGTCTATCCTGACTGCAATTTAGACGGGACCAGTTAAAGGCTACCCTACCCCTTAATTCATGCAGGAATTAGCATGCAAGATTAACAATTACCAGTGAACATCCTAAATTGGAATATTTTCAGCCAGGTGTTATCTTTTAAATGATGTCCATCGCAGTTTCATGAATAAAAATCAAGCAATCTTTGAACACTGCACCGATTCCAACCGTACGGAAATGTATCAAATAGATTCCCTGCTCGCAGAAGAGTTCAAGAATAATTATTCCATTTTGTCTATTTCTAAAAGACTGACATCGTGTAACAGTGTTATGGATGGTGAAGCCAGTGCTTTGGTGTCTAATCAAAGATGTAGACTTCCATCGATTGACGTTACAAAATTTTGGGGGCATTTTCAGAGTGGCCAGTGTTTCGAGATACAGTAGAAGCCCCATATAACGTGTAGGGCATATAACGAGAAGCTAGAATTTGCGAGGGATGGCCAAAGAATGATTTAAAACCCGATGATTTGCATGTAAAATATGTCAGTATTAGCGAGGACAACAACCAGCCTCCACTGGGGTCGTTAACTATTACTAGTGGCTAATGTCTGCTTCAATCTCGGAAAACATGCACAAACTTGTGCTCATGTCCTCTGTAATTGACATTATATGTCTAGCAGTATTTTTTCAGCACTATTTGACGTTCAAATGCACATTTCGGACATTCCCGGCAAGCTCGTATTCACACTAATAAATTCCTCGTAAGTCTGTGCATTTCATTGTTCTTTTGTCATCCTCCAGCTTTCGTATCAAGTTCCGTTCGACTGATACAACATCATGGTTGGGAAGCGTAAGTTGTTGTATCTGAAAACTACAATCCGAATTATCAATGAATGCTCAAGTGGCGATGGGTCCAAAAGCAAGATAGGGTAGTGATTTGGCACATTTTCCTCAGCCTTATTCACAATTCTGAAGAATAAGGGAAAGTTTTGTGCTGCAGTGCTTCAAGAAGGACGTCCAAGCAGCCAGAAACATTTGCGGCCAGGAGAACATATGCAGTTAGAATCTCCCCTTTTCTCGTGGTTTTGCCAGCAGAGAGCAGCCTGAATTCCGATAAATGGCCCATTGATGAAGGCAAAAGCTAAGAGAGAGGCTCGACATTGACAAGTTTAAATGTTCCGATGTTGAATACGTAAATTGCTATGAATTCAATTTAACTATATTTTAAGTTTTCTACGTATTGTATTGTCTTTTGTAATTGTTGCAAAGATTATAAATATTGAAAACAGGTCAAGGATGATTCATTTCAATATGTACAAAAGGTATGTACTACATATAAATCATAAGTCTATCTGGCAGCAGGGAGTGTATTCAGTATTCATTATCAATAAGTTCCCGCTAGAAGTAAGTACGGCAGAAGATATTATGTGTACCATGATGGAATTCATTTCGGAACTTATAGCCTTCGAAACTTACTGCATTGCACTCAAAACTCACAGAAATCACGTATATGTACCATGGATACCTAAAAAATAGTGAGCCATAAAAATGTTGATGTGCCCTGCCACCTAGTGGCCGCAACGTGCACTATCACTTGAAAAATACGTGTTTCGCAGAAGCCGATACCGTATTCGCTAGTCGTAAAAAGTTTCACATCTTATCTCAATGCAGTCGATTCTTGAAAGTCCGCGTTGTGTTCTCACTCCATGATTACAACTGTCAGATGTGGACTTGCTTGTAACAATTGTTTCCATAAATTCAAGAGAGTATTACACGCATAATTATTGTAATAATAATAACAGAAACGACAGTATACGGTAAGGGCTAATCGTAAATGCCGGTGATACTGTGCTCTATAATTCCGAAAAGCCGAAGTCAGCTGTTTTCTGAGGCGATCTTACAGACGTTGAAGTCCTCTCGTTTATTTCCACTATTTAACTGGAGAAGATAGCAGCTGGCGGTGCTTGCGTGGAACGAAATCCTCGTAGGTTATATCTTGGTCATTAAGTTATCAAGCATTTTTTGCAAATTTCAATTAATAGAACTTTCTAAAAACCGTATATCCATTTTTATACACTTTTTTGAGAGGTAGGAGGCATGAAATTTTTTCTCGTTTCTGAAGTGTTTGCCATTTATAGTCCGTTGCATTGCTATTACTTGCAGCCGCTACATGTTTGGCGCACCCAAAATATCGGGGCAATGACAATATAGCAATATGCAGTACAGTACACATGTCCTGAAGTGTCAAAATTTGATGTTTAATAATCCAGTGTATGACATCTAACATGGAATTTGATGTCATAGAAAGTGAATACGATCGTAAGTAATTTAAGTGTTCGAAAAGATGATTTTTAATAGCTGTCTCAATAGAATATTTTTGCCACTCACCAAAAATTCCCACACTACTAGCTAAATTAGCATTACAGTGGTTAAGCATCTTTGGTATTAACAAGAGTTCCATTTAGCGAGTGATTTTTCAGATCCTGAGATCTTGCTAAATATGGCTTCTACTGTATATAACTTGCCAGTGCAAAATTCAAGAGAGACTTGATGGAAAGCAGGGATGACCTTAAGTGAAGGAAACTGAGGATATGACATAGACATGAGGAAGTTAGGGAAGGGGTTTCTAGAAAAAAACAACTAAATAATGGCTAAAAAAAAAACAACTAAATAATGGCTAAATTAGCCTTGCAGTTGTAGGAATTGGCTGTAGAATGATTATTAATTATTTTTGGTATTAACGAGAGTTCCATTTAGCGAGTGATTTTTCAGATCCCAAGAGCTGTTGCTAAATAGGGCTTCTACTGTGTCATGAAAATTGATGGTGCATGACCTGAATGATATATCTTTAATTGAAAAGTTTTCTTATTTAAAATCTTCTCTCCAAGGAAAGGCCTTAACAATAATTTCCTCTGATCCTTTTGGTGAAATGCATTATTCATCCGCCAGGAGAAAATTAAATGATTTTTCAGTTTCTGCTAATCAATTAGCGTCGTTACAACAATTTGTGACAACCTTCGCGGAGATGTATGCTGCTTTGGGAACCTTGACTGTATGTAACTGATTTAGAATTTATTTTATTCCATGGCAGCTAGCGTTCTGGATATGGAGACGTTATCTCAATTTGAAGGAACATTAAATGGAAGCATGTTTACTTCTGAGATGGATCTTATTAATTTCATTAAAAAAGAATTAAAATTTTACAAACAGCAGACAAAACCATCCCTAAATCTATTTCCTATAGTTCTCCAGGTAAACCTAAATACTCGCTCCCAGTTTCAGTCAACGAAGCATCTTCAAAGGTTGAGGATGTAACACTAAATCGTGATATCTGCCCATTGTGTTCTTTGCATCCATTATTTAAATGCACTAGGTACACTGAATTGAATTATGACCAGCATTCAAACTTTGTGCGCTCAAAGAAGTTATGTCTCAATTGTCTGAGGCCAGGGCATTGGGCCCCAAAGTGCCAAGTAAGAGGCATGCATTGTCAAAGATGTAAGCGATACCATTATACGTCGTTACATCATCCTGATGGTAATAGAAATTCTGTTGGCACGACCAACTAAGCTATCAAAGGAAGAGGTCCCATTGGATCTCTGAGCAATATCGAAGAGGGTAGCTCCTTGCCCTAAACTTCTAATTCATCGTCTTCTCCCCCTGATATCTTAACGTCATGCACTTGGAGTGATAAGCAGCATACCACAAACTCTAGGTACAGTGGTAGCTATGATTCAGGTGGGCAATAGAACTTGGGAATGCAGAGTTCTTGTAGACCCTGGGTCCCAAGTGTCTATCATCTCATCTTCGGCTGTAAGGCGGCTGTCCTTGACCATATCTGCATACGAAGGTGAGCTACAGTCAACTCTCGATTATCCGGCTTCCGATTATCCGGTTTGCAGATTATTCGTGCTATTTTCTCATCCCTACACTTAAAAGTTTGAAAAATATTCCAATGGTAAAATTAAGTAAATTCCTATCAAGTTCGATGTATCTAAATAGAATTGCAAGTTTGTAAATTTCTCTTTTTAGTTTAACTTTTTAATTTAATCACAATATTATGGAAATTGTTTGCTTTGTTTAAGAATGATGACAAACTAGCTGCATCTGCTTCTGAAATCATTTTATCCATTCTTTCCCATTACCCTTTGCCACTGAATATTCTATCTTCCTAAAACGAACAGAATAGTAAATATACAATGAAAATAATTTCAAATTAACTAGGTACTTGTAAATAAACTAACTTATATTATACTTAAAAATAACTACTTATTGTTCCATATGTCCTTACGCCTGAATTAATAAATACAAAACAGTATCAGTGCTCCCTGGTCATTATTTGCCGTTGAACAGTCATTTGTTTTTACCCAGATACGATTGTGCCAGTTCATTCGTGTGGAAATCTCAATAACTTCAAAGTTGCATTTGTTACTGTATTTCTGCGACAAAGCTGATGCAAATGGCAGAAAAATGGAAGAAAATTGTCCTTTCCATCGCGAAAAAACTAGAATTGTTTACAAAAAATGAAAAAGGAGTGACTCCGCTTAAACTGGCAAAAGAATCTGATGTGGGATGACAAACAGTTTGGGATATATAATTAAGAATAAAAGTAAGCTGATGAAGTTTGCTGCAACCTTGGACAGTGGTTTGGGACCCTCAAAGCGTAAGACTATGAAATGATCAATCTTTCAAGATTTAGACTCCGCCATGTTTCTTTGGTTCAATCAAAAACAGTTATAAGTGGTATACCCGTGCCCAATGTCTACACACAGCAGACTAAACTTTTTCATGAGTCTCTAGGGATAGAAGGGGATTTTAAAGCTTCTTCTGGGTGGTTGACGAGATTCAAGCAGTGAATGGAATGCGCAAAATTGCTATTCAGGGAGAGAGATTGAGTGGCAATGTTTCAGTCGCTGATGCTTTTTGCCTGGAGTTCACAAAATATGTAAAGGAAGAAGAGTTGGCACCCGCACAGAAGCTCTGGCAAGTGTTGAAACTTTGCTGGATTACAAGCAAAATGATTTTGATTATTGTGGCGTAATCTCAGCCAGAAAAATAATAACTGCAATAAAGAAAACATGAATAAATCTAGTAAACAGCAAAAAATAACTTGTTATTTCCAAGATTTACCATAAAAGAATGCACTCTATTCTGATATTCACTTCGATAATTATTTTTACATTTACTTCAAATACGCAAGTCATGCTATTGTTTTTTTATTATCTATATTTATGGTCAAGTTAAGCGCCCATTATATTTTGTTTCTAACATTAGAAACTATTTATTAGATTAGAAAATATTTTAAGATGAATGTTGAAGATTTCATGATATTTGAAATTAACAAAGAGGAAAATTAGCATTTCGTAATTCACTTTTTTTCTTGGCATAACACCCGCAGTCAATTGTAATGCGAAATATTTTTAATCCTACTAATGCCGAATCTATATATTATGTCACATATTTTTCAGAGGCTCACAAAATAACAACGTTTTGTATTATATAATCACGTCGATGTCATACATTTACTGAAAATTAGCAATATGTCAGTTTTTTATTATCTACGAGGTCAAGCTAAGTAAGTACCCATTATGTTGTGCTTCAAGCATTAGAAGCTATAAATTTATAAATGTTTATGATATTACTATATTTCGAAATAATAGTAACATTTAGTATTTCATTATGAGTCTTGCGGTAACCGCTGCAGTCTGTTATGTGAAATAGTTTCGGTCCTACGAAGTGAAATGTAGACATCACGACCACATTTTCCATGTTTTTCGGTTATCTGTGTTTTTCGATTATCTGTGACTCATCGTGCATCCATTAGCACAGATAATCGAGAGTTGACTGTATTTGGATTAGCCCATGTCCCACTGCAACCGCCAAAGGGTCAGGTTTTGTGTTCTTTGTTACCAAGACATGCATCATCCCCAGTACTCTCTACCAATTCAGTTGTAGTATCTGAGGTGATTAGTATACTTCCAACGGTTCCTCTTCCTCTATATATTTTCAAAAACTTTTCTCATTTGCCTCTCGTGGGCCAAAAATTTGATAAGCCAGCACCCGTGGAAATTTATTAGGTATGTATTTATTCCCTCAGATTCTTCTAGGTGGGTGGTTATCATTGTCTAACGCAAACACCATAGCTATGAATTCTGTTTTTGGTTGGATTATAATGGGAGGTATCCCAACCAATGTCTCCCAATCACCCCCTCACGTTATTTTGTTGGTTGTTAGTAGGCGCCAGATACCTATTCTTAGTCAGTTAAGGGTATTTTGGGAGGTGGAAGAAGCAAAGGTCAAAACTCGACCAATACCTGAGGACTTACAATGCGAGGTGATGTTTCAAAGTGCACATCATCATATGTCTGACCGTAGATATGAAGTTATGTTGCCAATTTACGAGTTTCCCCCTCTGTTGAGAGATTCTCAAGGTCACGGTTTTGCGGTAGATGAATACCGAGCGCAGGTTATCTAAAAACTCCCATTTAAAAGAGTACATTAATTTCATGAAAGAATATGAGTCTCTTGGACATATGTCCAAATCTGTGGAACCTAGATCATATTATTTGCCCCATCAGGCAGTGCCTAAGGCCTCTCCTCTGGGCAATAAAATTGGATTTGTTTTCGATGCCTTGGCACAGACTTCACTTGGAAATTCACTGAATGATTTATTACATACTGGTCCAAAACTCCAAAGGGACATTTTTGACATTTTAATCAGATTTAGGATAGGTACTCCTTCATTACACTTATGTGGACGATATCGTCACGGGAGCAAGCTTGGAGCTGGATGCACTAGATTTACCAAGTCAGCTAATTTCCTTATTGTCATTAGGAGGTTTTCCTCGAGAGAATTAGGCAAGCAATGTTCCAGAACTATTAATTAATATTCCCTCGGAGCAATGCGAAACTACCGTATATTCTCGTGTACGACGCGCACCTTTTTCCCCTTTCATCAGCGTGAAAAAACAGGGTGCGCGTCATACACGAGGATGCGCGGCTTACTTGAGGATTTCCATTTGCAATGGTATTTACGCATATCCAAAGGCACATGACGGCCAAAAACGTCCCTAATACTTTATTACAACTTCGTGTCGTTTTGATGAAAATTAAGAATCTGTCATTATTAATGCCAGATAATACAAAAATATTCGTGCAAAGTGAACATCCACCGAGATTTGGACCGAAGTTGATTACATTGAAACAAAAAACAAAGAATTAGCAAGTTCTCGGCCGAGATCACTTTGTTGCCTTTCCATTGCTCGGCCTGCCTGGTAGAATTTCGAGATGCATATTCTGTTCCAAGTACAGAGTTATACTTCAGTTCACCCCATGTGCATAGTGCGCAAGGCTTAGTGACCATCAATTAAAACAGTTAATTCATTGTTTCTTTAGTGATTTTAGTGAAATTTATCAAAATGATCAGAGATAAAAGACTACGTTTATTCAGTGTTCATGAGAAACTAGAGATTATATGAGAAGCGGAAGATATCGGCAATCGTGCAGCTGGACCTAAATATGACGTGCTGGAATCTTGCGTACGAGACTGGAGGAAGAAAAAAGATACACTTCTTTCTAGTTACAGTAAGCAAATAGTATTTAGAGAGAAATCTACAAAATATCATGGCATTGAAGAACAACTTTCAGCGTATATTAGATACAGGTGCCAATTTGTGTTTTCATTGACGTCGGAAATGTGCCAGATGAAAGCCGTGCAGATAGTTAGAAAGCTTGGTGTAAACTTTGATGAATTTAAGGGTAGTAGGGGTTGGATGCTGAGATTTTTAATAGGAATGACAATAAGAAGGAAATCAATTATATCGCAGCACTTGCCTGAAGTATATGAAGAAAATCTGGTGAGATTTTAGAGGTACCTACGTCATCAACCGTAGAGATACGTATTCCTATATGTCAGGGCGAATTAGGAATGAAGATTAGATACTTGTTTACTTTAAAATGCCGTATGATACCACAGTGAATGATGCTGGAACAAAAACAGTTCAAGTGAGTACAGCTGGTGCAGAGAAACAACGTTGTACCGGTATGCTAACAATATTGGTGGCTGGAAAGAAGCTTCCGCCATACGTAATTTTTAAACGGAAAACTCTCCCAAAAATGTTAATTTCCCAGCAGGAATTGTGGTAAGGTCGCAAGATAAGGGTTGAATGAATAATTATCTTGTTCTGGACTGGATTAAGTGTGTGTTGAAACGTCATCCAGGTGCCCTTCTTCAACTCCGTAGTATGCAACTGCGAGACAGTTTTCGCGGCCATCTTACAGATGACGTGAAGAAACGCTTAAAAGAGGGAAAGACTGAGCAAGTGATAATTAAATGAGGAATGAATTCTATGCTTCAACCACTCGATATTTACATCAATCGTCCCTTCAAGTCTCGTCTGAAGAGGTTGTATTCAGAATGGATGGCAAGTGCCATTCATGAAACAACACAGGATGAATGAACTGGAAAAGAAGGCCGTTCTAGTTCAGATATGTCAATGGATTAAAGAGGACTTGATCGTTTGGAATTTTAAGAAATGCTGCATTTCCAACAAATGTTGTGGTAGTGAAGATGGCATGATTTGTGACAGCGGTGAGGATGAAGAGAGTTCTGCTAGCGACCATTGTAGCACTGACGAAAATTAAAAGTTAGTATCAAATCATCTTTGTTTTCTACATATTCTTTGCCTTTTTCACTTTGCTTGAATTTGAAATTGATATCAATTCCATCCTTCGAAGGTGCATTTTCAAGACGATCATGAATGTTGCTTTCCTGTTAATGGTGGCCATAGTCATCATAAAGAACATTGACGCTATATCATTAAATTTTTTATTTTGATCTATTGTCCTACTGATTTTATGTAAAAAACAGAATACTGTTCCATTGTAATAAGAATATGTTGCTACTTTTCCCAAGAAGAATACATAGTATTTTTCCCGATTTTTTCAAAAATATTTTTTTCCCGATTTTTTCAAAAATATTTTTTTCCCGATTTTTTCAAAAATATTTTTTTCCCAAAACCCATTGCCCAAAAACAAGGTGCACGTCTTACACGGGGGCGCGTGGTACACGAGAATATACGGTATTTTGAATTTTCATTCTATCTAAACTTGCCTTTTTAAGGTGTTGGGAATGTAATGGTCACCCAAATTCGATACATTTTCTTACCACGTGCATTTTGATTCGATAGTATATTCTAAAAGAACACTGCTCTCAAATATAGCAAGAATTTTTTATCCTATTGGGGTTCTGGCTCCCGTAACATTATATTATGGGCTTAAGTTTTTATGGAGCCACTATGTAGTGAAAAATTGTCTTGGGATGATTCCCTCCCGGAATATATTAAAATTCAGTGGAGCAATTTTGTATCTCAAAGTCATTCACTACAACAGGTCAAGATTCCTCACTTCATTTATTCTTATTTGCCTTGAAAGAGACATCCAGTAGAAACTTGAAATTACGAAGTCAACCGGACCAGAAAAATCGGCTCTTCGTAATATCAAATTTCGTATGAACTAGTATCTTTCAAAAACATCGCGATGAAGCTCTTTTTTTGTTTCCTTAGATTAAGATGTACTCTCGCGACGTATGATTTACGAAGTTATAATTCATGAAAGTATATTTAAATTGCATCCATGCCCACAAGGTGCAGTCATTGTCAGTTGAACACAACTTATTTGCCAGAGGTTGATTCTTCTGATTTTGGGGATTTCCACCCCATTGGGGAGTTCCAGCTTTTCGTGGCAAAAAACCCCAAAAATCAGAAGAATCAACCTCCTTCCAAGCCCCGCCGAAACTTACATCACAACAACTAACTTGTCGTACTTTTTCCCAATGAATAATTAGGCAATGAAGCATCATTGCACAATTTTCGTGCAGTTTGGACTAAGCCTATGAAGCTTCTTAGCACATTTTTCTATATTATTTCCTAAATGGAGATCTCTTAACTGAAGCGTGAGCGATGTATAATCATCAATAATATTGATTTATGCATACACTAAGGAAGTGTGTGACTTGCGCGATCATTTGCACCGGAAGCTGAAGACAGTGAAAATAAGATTCTCTCGCGGATGCTATGCGATGGATGGTGGGACATTGCATCCCGACCTAGTGATGAGGACGGAGGGGGTATTAGAAGGGGCCTGATCTCCTGGTGGCCCGGAACTGGGGCTTCGGTGTGAAGGTGATGGCTCTTACCCACCCTTAACAGTGGGGAGGGGGGGACACGGATACTTGAGGGGAAATACGACCAGTAAGGGACAGAAGGGAAGCGTTTGATAGGTTCGCCGGAAGTGAGAAAGGTGTGGAGAAGAGTAAGCCGAGGTTTTGGAGCAAAGGAGATGGAAAGCAGGGTGAATTTTCCCAGTGGGGATTGCCGGGTGGGGAAAAAGAATATGGGTATGTGTGGGCATTTCTATTTTCCATTTCCTTAATTTCCGATCCATTCCGGAAGTCTTATAAAAGGGAATCAGTGAATAAGAATTGAAGAAGAAACACGAAAAACGAATTAATGTATATTATAAAAAATACTTCAGCTTTTCTGTCGAGAGAATCACTCAATTAACAAAAAAAGTTATTTATTTTTGCGCTTTGCTTCGCTCCATCGTCGCTCCCACCATGGCCTCTCATTTGGATAAATGCAAACTAAAATGGGAGTCAAAGGCATTAACAATTTGGAATCGATGTAATGTATCCCGAGTCAGCAAAACTTCATTCTTATTAGGAGAAATCAGGACTTAGTCATTTTCGTTTCAAGCCTGGAGATCGTGATCTATCGATTTAAATTACTGGGGGTTACAGTCAATAAACTGCCAACTTGTGACAAGTAATGCCTCAACACTCCTACCCTAAGATCCTAGCCAATCCGGTGTCCTGCTTCCGCACTGGTAGGTAACAACTAACTCCCAAAGACGGACGATATCCCCCGGTGTCATCCGGGGGTATCATCCGATAACCCAAGGAAGAGATGCAAGTGCTTCCAATTCGGCTACGATGCTGACAAGGTTTTATGCTCCCTCT
Source organism: Pyrrhosoma nymphula (assembly GCA_963573305.1). Lineage (NCBI taxonomy): Eukaryota > Metazoa > Arthropoda > Insecta > Odonata > Coenagrionidae > Pyrrhosoma > Pyrrhosoma nymphula. The sequence continues at coordinate 125,527,419 of OY754337.1, read as the reverse complement.
CCGACGGCGTGACTTTCGGTATCTCATAGTATGGTTCCACTTATTCTGTTCTTGTTTACATCTCTTAGAAGGATTAAGCTACAAAACCCTTATCTAATTCTTAATCAATCTGCAGGAACTCAGCTGAGCTCTCATTTAGGATATTTTTTCAATCACTGGGTTGAAGCGAAAGGGGAGAAAGGTACCTACACCATTTTCCGATACAAATATGTACGGGTGCTTGAGCATTTATTCCCTTTGAATATGTATATGCCCAGCAATAGTCATACTTTAAAATTAATGTGCGTCAAAGTAATTGGTCGTACGAACCAAGCAAACTCGTATTTTCTCTGGTTTTCTTGGCTGTTGGCGACGGAAGAAGGGAAGGGTGCTCAATGTCTACATCAAAATGCTCAATTAGGGCCATAAATTAAACTTGATTCTTTTGATGATAGCTATTGCTAGCCGGAATAATTATGCCATGGAGCAAGGTTCAGTGTAATCAGTCTGAAATAGTGCGAAAAAAGCTTCCTTGGGTAAAACTCACGACTGAATCTACCGCTCGAATAAGATAGCAACATCTCCAATACATGTAATAGTTTTTGAGCACACACACACAGCAAACGAATACTGTACCAAGAATATTCATCATGGGTTTATGTTTCGGAAAACCAGTGGTAAAAAATTCCAGGGATCATGAGGAAAATGCTGGTGGTAGCAATTAGTCTCTTGTGGGCAAGTACATCCATACACGATTAATTTAGATTTTTTTACTCGTTGGCCACTCCGTGGACACATGGTAACAAAGCCGAACGCATTTTTTGTTCGATTGGTTCCATATTTTATGTGCTAGAAGGCCTACCATTCAAAGTCGTTCTTAAGGTCTGGTTTCACTGGGGCGTCCAGCAGCCATGTCCAACCGCCACGACTGGACGTCGCGGCTGGACGACACGGCCGGGTGGTTTCATTCAGGTGACTACATCTCGTTTCCGCAGCTGGGCTGAATATTCAATTTAATTACGAATTTGTTATAGCTTTGTGTTTCCTGAGAGTGAGTTGATTTTGAGGTGAAATGGATGGTGACTATTTAGTTTTGTTGCATTTGTTTTAAGACGAAGAAGAGGACGACCAATGTTGCAAGTAGTTTTATAAAAGAGCTGGAAAGGACACCTAATATAAAACGCAGAGAGAGGAGAGCAGAAAAATCACCGAAAATTGGGACTGCCTGACTAGGCATCTGCGTCTCGACTGCTCCCAAAGCAGTCGAGATGCAGACGTCGGGCATCAGCAGTCGAACTCAAGACGTATCAGTGAAGCTGAACCGATTTGATATACATTGGAGGAGTACGGCAGTGACTTCTGACTGCTGGACGAGGACGCTGGACACTCCAGTAAAACCAACCTTTACTATTGTAGCATTGAAAAATGAGATATCGTTCAGGTAATACATTCAGTGCATAATGTATTCGGCGACGATGATTAATTGGAGTTTAACTCTGACAAGGAGCGCCTAAAAACGTTACTGTGATCCGTCACTATTCGTATAAACGAGTAACTTTTTCACATCGGGACCAAGATCCAAGGTTTGTAATTTTAAAACTTATTTCATAATTTCTCGTAGTTTTGCATACTCTTAGATACCCTTCTGGTCGGGACCGAAGATTTTGCTTCATAAAATCAAAATTTCATAATTACGAGTTTCTACTGTGTTATTAACTGATTTTAAAAATTATTAGCGATGGAAACAATATTTAATTAGTTAAACATTATAATTGTTATCACAAAATTTATCGCCATTATTTAAAAGCAATGTGGTAAAATATTACAATAACAATTTAATAAGATTTATACATATTTGGAAAGAATACTTATTGATTTTATCAAAGACAAAGGCAAAGTACTCATCAAAGACTTAGAAACACTAATCTGCTCAAACTAATGCTAAAGAAGTGCCTGCATATAAAAATGATCAGTTCATTTCACTTATTTTGGAACCCTTCATTCAGATCACTAAAATTTCACCCTACTTTTTAGACTTTTTTGAAAACGTTATTTATTTATTTACAGTAGCCTAAGATAACTACCAAAACATACATTTGCTTTTTGAAGTAAACAAATTTAATCAATATTCTCTTAGCAACAAATTACAATGCAAATCCCAGCAAGGATTTATCCACTTCCCTGATGGATTTTTTTTACAAAAATGGTCAAAAAAGTCACCCTTTTTTACCACGCTTATTTTAACTTGCCCTGTTTGTTTCTGGTTTGTCTGGATTGAATCTTGTAATCGAAATATAACCCTCTTTCCCAATGTTCAATCGAGCTGAAATTAGGCACACTTACTTAATCTTGATGACATTATATTTATCAGTCATTAACTTCACTAATTACCGAGTTAATCTATTAAAATTAAATGGTTTACATTTTATATTTCTTTATCCTAACAAGACGCAACCCGCATCACATTGTCAGAGCTGTTGCTAGCACTATCGAATTTAACCCACTTCCCATCGTTCAATCAAGCTGAAATTTGGCACACTTAGTTACTCTCGATGACAACACATGAATCAGTCATTAACTTCACTAATTAGCAAGTTAATTTACTTTTTAGAACACGTTGATATAAGTGTGGTTTTTAAAAATAAAGTATTCTTTTCATATTTATTTCTGCATATTCCCCATGACTCCTTGTGTGATGAGTATAGATTATTATTTCGCAACTCACCTGAAGGCTGGCCTACCATACGTCTCCCTGTGAACTCCTTTAACCACTTCCCTGACCGGTTTTTTTTTCAAAACCGGTCAAAAAAGTCATATTTTTTAAATTTCAGATTCAGAAGCATTAAAGGGAGGCAAATCCGAAAATGTTTTCCTTTATTTTTTATTGCAAATAACTAATGATTTATTCAATAATTTTTGAATGTTGCCCCTTAACTTAAGAGAATTAACTATATGAAATATTATAATACATAATATTATGTATATATAGTAAGTCATTTTATAGAATATGTGGAATACATTTCTTCAAGCTTGTTAGTTAAAAGTTATAGTTTATAATACTAAAAAAGCATTATATTTACAATTTAATCTATTTAAGAGGTAAAATAATACATAGATTACAAGAGGGAATGATCACGATCGAGGTGGCCATGTTGAAATCTGTTCCAGCTGTATATGTAAACATTGCTTGCCATTGGTTGCCGGAATTCCTGCTTACTGTTCCTCTAGCCTCTCATACCGTAAGGGGCGGTACCTATTATAGCTACTCGGAACCGGGCAATTTATTGCTCGGCTCGATTCAGAATACGGTCGTGAGCTATAATGAGGTGTGGAATAGCTCGATCGTGGAATAGCACCCTCAGATCCAGAATAGGGCTCTTGGACCTTTCTTCTCTCTCTCTAGCAGTTATAAATCCTTAGATTGGTTTGAATATAGACCTCCATTCATTTCTTTTCTGAGCTTCCCTTTTCATTTCTTCATAGGACGTTGCTGTTGGTGCTGGTGGTGTTGGTTGGGTAGGGTGCTGCTTATTTTTTATTTTTTCTTGGATTTTCGATTTCTACCTCTTAAAATATGCTATGGGGTGCAGAATGGATATCCTAAAAATTTCAGCTCTATTGTTTAACATTTAGAGGTCGCTCAAAGAGCATAAATGAAATAACCACCAATTTTCCCGATTTGAGGAAATAACATCAATTTAAGGGGTAACGCACAATTTTACACCCCTATGAATCGAAATTTGCTCCATTTTTATGTTCGCTCAACAGTTATCCAGGAATAAAATATTTTTCCGCAAGCTACAGCCGTGCGTCACACCCCTAACGGCGAGCCGGTTGCTCGTGGGCCGCATTCGCAGTCAGCTGATAGGTCTGCGCGCCCGCAGCTGCATTGAATCAAGTAATTTAAATATTATTTTGCATATTACGTCAGTAAAAGGTTCAATAAGTCTCATGGTAGATTGATGAAAGAAAAAAAACATTACAGATTCCAAAACTCACCAAAGCTGCCAGTGGGTGAGCCACTGCTGAGATTGTTTACGACTGCGTTGAGGAGTGGAGATTGGAGAACAAAATAATAGCATTTTCATTTGATACTATTAGCGTAAATACAGGTAACAAGCTGTTTTCATATTTTATGTTTTCAGTTTAACATATTTTATGGGATTATCAACCTGAAAATTTCTTTTGTATCATATATTAGGTTCAAGGAATGGTGCTGCAGTTATTTTAAAAGATAAAATACAGCAAGATGTTTTGTATCTTGCTTGCCGCCACCATGTCTTTGAAATAATCCTGGAAGCAGTGTTTGAGCAAAACCTTAAACCTGTGGGTGGGTGTGAAATATTGCTCTTTAAAAGATTCCAACAAGAGTGGCCAGTAATGAACAAACTTAATGTTCAAGCTCTTTCAGATGAGCCTATTGCTAAGTATTTTATCGGTGATGCATCAAACAAGATAGTTGATTTTGCTCTCAACAAAATAAATTTAATTATGAGCTCTAACTGTACTTATACCTACTTACATTCACTTGCATTATCATTTTAATACATGCGTAAAATATACTTTATTCCTTTTTTCAAATGCATTCACAGGTTGGTCAACCTAGAGATGGCTATTTGGAACTTTTAAACCTTTCTCTTGTCGTACTTGGAAGACGTCCTCCCCAAGGCATGAAGTTTAGAACACCTGGAGCTTTCCATAGGGCTCGATTGATGGCCAATGCAATGTATTCATTAAAAATATGGATTTTTAGAAATCAGTGTATTTTATCAGAAAGTGAAAGTAAGGGACTACTAGCTGTGACTGTTTTCATTTTAAAAATATATATATTTTCATGGTACACAGCCACAGACACTCCAGGGGCACCAAAAAATGATTTGAAGCTAATAACCAGATTGAATAAGTATAGGAACATTGACAGTGCAACGGCATCCATTGCACTAAAGAAATTCAGCAGGCACTTGTGGTATCTGGGTGAAGAGTTGTCAGCATTATGATTTTTCGACGATAGTGTCAGCCCATATGAAAAAAAAGAAACTTGTATACAACCTAAAAAACAAAGGTGTACCAAATCCTTTTAAACGACTGCCCAGGAATTTGGAATTTACCAACAGGTTAGCTCTGGCACATTTTGTCACAACAAATAGTCTCTCATTCTTTCGATTACTTAGTATTCCAGAAGATCTTTTGGAAGAGGATCCTGTAACATGGCACAACAACAGCGACTACAGAATTAGCCAAGATAAAGTGAAGGCTTTGCGTGTGACCAATGATCATGCTGAACGCGCTATCAAATTGATGGAGAATTTCAACAAGACTATTACATACAACGAAGATGATTTCCAGCATTTAATCCTAGGTGCTGCTCACTTCCAAAGGGCTATAAAAGACTCGCGGAAGTTCATCGTTAAAGAGCAATGTCGTTTGGATTTGTGATAATAATTAAATGTTCTTAACATGTTGTGCTGCTTTATTTACGACTTTGTGACAGTATTAAAGTAAGGAAGTTTTTCTGTGAATCGATGTTGTCTTTTTCACTAACTAAACGGTTAAAAAGGTAATTTTTCTTCCTCTTTACGACAAAAGCGTAAACACATGTATAAATTAGAGCTTTACGTCGGTCTTGTAAATATTATAACTTCGTGTGAATAATTAGCGGTGTGCAAATGTCACCAAGGTATTCGACTCCTCCCTCCCTCCGCCGACTCTCGTTAGGGAAGGCGCGAGGGGGGCGTAAGGCAATGAGGGGCGCAGGGCCTATCAGCTGACCACGAATGCGGCCCGCAAGCAAACGGCTCGCCATTAGGGATGTGATGCGCGGCTGTAGCTCTCAGAAAAGTATTTTATTCCTGGAAAACTGTTGAGCGGACGTAAAAATGGAGCGAATTTCAACCCAAAGGACTGTAAAATTGTGCGTTACCCCTTAAATTGATGTTATTTCTTCACATCGGGAAAATTGGTGGTTATTTCATTTATGCTCTTTGAGCGACCTCTAAATGTTAAACAATAGAGCTGACATTTTTAGGATATCCATTCTGCACCCCATAGCATATTTTAAGAGGTAGAAATGGGTCATTCCACGTCAAATCACCCAGAAATTTTTGAAAATGTAACCCACCGACTCGGATTTTTGTAAAATTTTTGTCACTAGCAGCTATCACCAATTTAATGAGCCATGCAAATTATTTCCTCTCTCACTCTCATAGTTTGTCAGATATGAGGGCTCAAAGTTTGGAAAATTAGCTAAGAAGTGCCGGTTGGGGGATTCGACTTTCAGAGCACAGGGCACAAGGTAAAAATTCATTTCTCAGTAACCATTTAACATATCACCATGAAATTTTTACCTCTTGCATATCAAAGTACATCAATTCCATAGAAATATTTTTTACCACCCTGGCATTTCTATGTTGGCCACCATAATGTCATTAGTCATTAGTTAAACAAGTTTTTGAACTCAAAAACATGACTTCATATTTTCACAATTATCACCCAAAGGCAGAGTAGTAAACTCATCCAATTTTTTTTTAAATTGGACCTAAATATGTGCTCTAATAGACTGTTAAATAAAAATGGTGGTGTTTTGACTGCCACTGTGAGTATTTCAGGTTTCACTCTTTTTTTCTATCTCGGAGAGAGGGATTTCGGACAAATACTGTACACTTACTAAGGATAACTGTATGGAAATGCCTGTGATCATGTGGAAATATTTGAAATAATGGTCAGTAAATGATAGGCCTAACATCTAATTTTATTGAATATGCCTCTTGTTCATGCAAATATAAAAAAAAAATGATACTGGGCTTGTGGTAGCCGAGGGGAAAAATGTTTCAGCGACTGTGAAATGCTGCACTTTATCTAGCATTTAATATTTTTTACAAATGTTAATTGAAAAAGTTTCAGAACTAATAATTATTTCTCACATTATGCAATATGTGATAATTTATTTAAATTATACACTTAAATTATTTTCATGGATAGAATGAAGGATAGTAGACCTTTTGTAGAATCGAAGAGGGAAATTCAATGTAGATACAAGGGATAGAATCCAAGTTCATTATAAAAGGCTCCATGTAAACCTACCTTAACCGGTAGATTACCTTGAAGATACTTATAAGTAGTATAACCTCCCTTTAAACTGCAGTGAAATGTGTGTGACTGTTCTGGCGTTGCATGAAGTCAGCCTCATTTTTACTCAAGTAGTACATCCCTCCAGAATCCTTGGAGATAGGAGGACTGACAGAGTAAATGTTACTATGCAAGTATAGTTATGTAGCAGATGTCTCCATTAGCCCCATACTTTAGTGATAGCTGAGTATAAATATCTCCTTCACTGAGAGGGAGATAATGGTGACGTTATAGGCTACATTGTATTTTCCCTTACCTGGGATATGTTACATGCATTGAATCATATGAAAAAATAAAGAATGTCACACAATCCCACCCATTCTACTTCACCTGTCAAGGTTATACTGGCTCCCCAATGAATGAGAATATCAAGTAAATTTTACCTATCGCCATTGTACCTAGTAGTGACTTATAGGTTACAATGTAATTTCCCTTACCAGGGACATGTTACATACATTTAAGCATATGAAAAACTTGAGAAGGTAACACAATCCCACCCATTCCACATCACATATCTGTGTTATACTACCTCCCCAAGTATTAAGAGAAAGAGAGAAAACTTACTACATTGTACCTATCAACTTCCATGTTGAAAAAAAATCAAATTGAATCACTGTGAGGACATTATAAATCACAAAAGGCTCTAGGGAAGGCCTTTTAGTCTTCTGCCATCACTTCTTGAAAGAAAGTGTGCTCCATGTGTATCCAAGTTAGTGTTGTATGTGTGTGAATAGTGGAATTTTATTAGAAAATATTCGTTTGCTGAGTGCTGGACCAAACTTCTCATTGTGGACTTCAATTAAGGAAAAAGAATAGTGTTTTCAGAATGTTCCTAACTGAGAAAATTGTTGAATTGTGCAGCATTGGAAAAGAAACAGGACCTGACTGCCACGAAAAAAGCTACACACCAGTGGTGAGACTGAACGAAATTGAGACTGTGAGTACACCTGATAAACAACTTTTATCCCTCAGAAGTGGGAAGGCTTGTAAAATCCCTACACTCCAAAAATTAGTTCCAGGAATGAAAATCTGCCAGTCATGTAGAGAGAAAGTTCAGAACCACCCCAAATTTGGAAATGAGCTTTCTGATGTTGAAGCAGTGGATAGTGACAGTGATAGGAGCGTTTCAAGCTATGAAACAGCAATATCCAAAGAAGAAACAACCAAGCAACTTAAAAGGACACTACAAGAGATGGGGGAGTCACCGTTGAAATTCTATTGTAATTCATCTACTAGAAGATTAACCTATGCCAAAATAAAAGTAGAGTCAGCCTGCTCTAATTTGAAAAGTAAGGTTAATAGAGTTCTTGATAAAGAGTTATCTGCTGAGAAAAATGACCAAAAACTGCCAAAGGAATTACAGCAGAAAATCCATGATATGGATGTGCTTGTAGACTTAGTGAAAGAAAAAATCACTGTTGCAAACACACACCGAGAAAAGGTACAACTGTTAACATTGGTGACTACATCATGGAGCAGGAAGTAAGTAATGGAGGAGTTCCACGTCAGTGAATACACTGCCCGCCAGGCAAGAGAACTTTTCAGAGACAAAGGAATATTAGCTGTACCTGAATTGAGAAAAGGAAAGGCAATCACTGATGAAACAGTAGAATTAGTGAGGAATTTCTATGAAAGTGATGAATACTCCAGAATTATGCCAGGAAAAAAAGATGCAGTCAGTGTCTCTAAAAATGTACATGTTCAGAAGAGATTATTACTAGCTAACTTGAAAGAACTGTATTCAGCTTTTAAATTTGACTTTCCCAGGATTAAAATTGGGTTTTCAAAATTCTGCACACTGCGTCCAAAGTGGTGTGTACTAGCAGGATCTCCTGGAACCCATTCTGTGTGTGTTTGCACAATACATAAAAATGTCAACCTACTTCTTCATGCCTGTAATATAGAGGAATCGTGCCAGATCCTGGTTAGTTACTGAGTGTGTTCTACTAAAAATAGAGACTGTATGCTGCGACACTGCTCTCAGTGTCCATCACATTAAAATTTGAAAATATCTCTGCTGAAAATGTTTGATGAATGTGACCCTGGAGAGGAAGTGTCATACAGTCAGTGGGTTTCTAGTGACAGAACACAACTGGTGAATAATATCTCAGTTCATTAAAGAAAAATTTCCGTCAATAAAAAAAGTGAACTGTTTTAGTGATGGCTGTGCTGGACAGTATAAAAACTGCAAAAATTTTCTCAACTTTTGTAACCACAACCAGGAATTCTCCTTAATGGCTTCATGGACATTTTTTGCTACAAGCCATGGAAAATCCCCTTGTGATGGCATTGGTGGCACAGTTAAACGTTTGGTGGCCCGAGAGTCTCTCCAGAGATGTTCAGGAGACATCTTAAACTCTGTGGAGAAAATAATGGAGTTCTGCATGTCTAGAATTGAAAACATTAAATTCTGGCTTTTAAAGAAGGAAGCTATTTCAGAAACTCATCAACAGCTACAGCACAGATTCCTCAAGGCAAAAACTATACCTGGCACACGTGGCTTTCACCATTTCACCCCTTTGTCTAAAAATTCTTTAGGAGCAGAGGGGGACAGCTCAGATGAAAATTTCTGCATTACATTCCACTTCACCAATGACAAAACACCAACTGCAGTTATACTGTCACAAATCTTAACTAACTCATACATTGCATGCGCATATGATGATCATTGGTTTTTTGGATTAGTGATATCTAAGCATGAGGACGAAGGTGATGTGAAAGTCAAATTCATGCACCCCTATGGCCCAGCAAGATCATTTCACTGGCCTCCACAGGAGATAGAAGACATCTGTTATGTACCTGTAAGTAGTATCATTTGTTCTGTCAACCCTCCCATCACCACGGCTTCTGGAAGGATGTACTACTTTAGTGAAAATGAGGCAGACTTTGTGCAATGCCAGTACAGCCGGACACACTTCACTGCAGTTTAAAGGTAGGTTATACAATTTAAGTGTATAATTTAAATAAATTATCACATATTGCATAATGTGAGAAATAATTATTAGTTCTGAAACTTTTTCAATTAACATTTGTAAAAAATATAAAATGCTAGATAAAGTGCAGCATTTCACAGTCGCTGAAACATTTTTCCCCTCGGCTACCACAAGCCCAGTATCATTTTTTTTTTATATTTGCATGAACAAGAGGCATATTCAATAAAATTAGATGTTAGGCCTATCATTTACTGACCATTATTTCAAATATTTCCACATGATCACAGGCATTTCCATACAGTTATCCTTAGTAAGTGTACAGTATTTGTCCGAAATCCCTCTCTCCGAGATAGAAAAAAAGAGTGAAACCTGAAATACTCACAGTGGCAGTCAAAACACCACCATTTTTATTTAACAGTCTATTAGAGCACATATTTAGGTCCAATTTAAAAAAAAATTGGATGAGTTTACTACTCTGCCTTTGGGTGATAATTGTGAAAATATGAAGTCATGTTTTTGAGTTCAAAAACTTGTTTAACTAATGACTAATGACATTATGGTGGCCAACATAGAAATGCCAGGGTGGTAAAAAATATTTCTATGGAATTGATGTACTTTGATATGCAAGAGGTAAAAATTTCATGGTGATATGTTAAATGGTTACTGAGAAATGAATTTTTACCTTGTGCCCTGTGCTCTGAAAGTCGAATCCCCCAACCGGCACTTCTTAGCTAATTTTCCAAACTTTGAGCCCTCATATCTGACAAACTATGAGAGTGAGAGAGGAAATAATTTGCATGGCTCATTAAATTGGTGATAGCTGCTAGTGACAAAAATTTTACAAAAATCCGAGTCGGTGGGTTACATGGGCTGGGTGAACTGACATGGAATGACCCAATAAAAAATCCGAGAAAAAATAAGCAACACCCTACCCAGCATCCTTCCTCACTTGCACCACATATTGTTCCTTTGGCATCCCTCTATATCGTAATCCCCTCCACCATTCTCTCCAATACACTCTTGACTCTCATGTCTCAATATACAATGCCCCACCAATTCTGCTCTTCTTTTCACAACACTCTTCTCCATAGTTCATTCTCCTCTCTCACTCTTCTAAACCTCTCTTCATTTTTAACTCTGTCCATCCAACTGATTCCCAGCATTCGTCGATAACATCACACTTCATCTAAAGCATCCAGTCTTCTTCTTTCTTCCTTTGCAATGGTCCAGATTTCACATCTGTATAGAGCAATGCTCCACACGAAAACTTTTATCAATTTTTTCCTTATGTCTAGGCTGATGTTTCTTGCAGTAAAAAGTTTTTTCGTCTTGTTGAAAGCTATTTTTCCTTTCTTCTATCACAGGATATACGAGAAGTATCTTTCATTTTTGTGGCAATAAAAAGAGAAACTTGGTTATCCACATTAACTTTATTTGCTACGACCCACATTTTGTCATGTCCCGACATCTTCAGGAGAAATGTTGGGCCCAATTAAGTGAATTCCACTAAGTTATACTTCAAACCGTTGACCAAAGGCAGGTGGCTTTCCTTTCCTGGGTGGCAGGTGAATCGTCAACCCCATACTCTTAAGGGTTTATGTATCTCCACAAACCACGAATGGAGGTTCTATTTTCTTCGGTATTGTTCTCCATGACCTCCATATTATTATTACGACTGTGCAAAAATCTCACCATTTAGAACTGAAAACGTAGCATATTCTTAACAGATGGAGATATGGAAAATATGCTGAATCACGCTCCATCCTCGTAATCAAGCAGTTAGTAATTGGAATGAAACAATATTTCTTTCTACGTTCAAATATTCAGCTGATGATGTGGAAGAAACCAGAAATGATGACGAAACCAGAAGATGTGGCTGAGTCCTTCGCTCTTTTTAAGACTGAGGAATAAAGAAAGGGCAAATTGAAGCGCAGTCGGGCAGGCTACCATCATCACTGCGTAATGTTAGAAATACAGTGAAACCTCGTATTGCATTATCGGAAATTACGTTTTCCCGCAATTTACACCACTTTTGCAAAGTCCCATTCAATTTACTATGTTTCCAACGTATGCAGAACCCCGAATTAAGACTATACATTTTTCAGTTTTCCCACAATTTGCACCACAGCATGCTCTTTCAAAAAATAAAATTCACTCCTTCAGTCCATTACTCATGCATATCATCCTTTGTAAAACACTTCTTGATTTTGTCTTGTACATATATGCGGAAAAAATACAAAAGAGAGCAGCAATAGGACCTGTTTTAAGGAAGAATTTAAATGTGGCGGGAATAGTATACAGCGCCACTAGTAACAGAAATTTGAACTACATCAACTCGTAATCTGCCAGATATGATTCAAGCTATGAACTGAAGCGTAGTCTTTTGTTATGCAAGGCATTTTCAATCCAGTTAGCGATAATTCTATAAAATTGTTCTTTTACTGTTTCTATGCATAAAAATTATAATAAATACATGGTTTTAACTTCGTAAAGCGCTGAAAGATAGTACATTTCCGTTGAATCTGTTGACGCCCCTGACGACAAGGGCCGTGTCGGACATCGAAACATGGAACCTTTTGCCCATTTGGACAACCCAAAAGCTTTAATTCACAAATAACCATTTTAAGAAAAAAAAATTTGTTAATATAATGAGGAAAATTTGAGCATACCGAAATAAAAATGAAAACTGTGAAACATTTTCATGATGCAACACTCCTTGCCGCGGCCGATTGATTAATGCAATTGACGATCAGTTGTTTCATTGTTTTTGATGCTACCATCGTGTCAGGAGTTAAGAAAATAAGGTTAATTTCAATGGAGTAGTTTAGTCTTAGATTTCAGGAGGCTGGTGAGGATCAACTTCCACTTTTTCTGCAATCAATAGTTTTGTGCCATCGCTTCACGCCGCTGGTATCGTTCCGCCCGCTCAGATCGTACATGGTCATAATATGTGTGCATGTAGCAAAGAATTTTAATGAAGTTTCTTGCACCTTACAGCCAGAGAATAAGCAATAAAGCACTGTATTTTGGCATGGTTAAATGTGCGCGCCATTAAATAACGTAGCCGCAGGAGTCACAAGTCACAAGACTAAAAGTAGCGGTAAAATCTCAACGTTCATGATTAAGATTTTTTGATTTCTCAGAATATGTATGAGGTTGTTTTCGCAACACTTGCGGACAATAGCGTGCTCCTGAATTATCAGATTATGGGTGGACCAATGGAATTAAACCTGCGGGGGAGTATTCATTTTTTACCTAAGTAGAAACTATGAAGAATGAAAATGGATTCTTATCCAGATATGATGAAAAATGAAAGAACTCGTGGTGGACAACTGAGATAATTTGCACTGCCTCGATTCCCGAGTTATAACTATGATAGGCAACACATAGTGTGTGCTGTTCAAACTCTTAAGAAATTATTTGGTAGGTATACTTATAGTGATTGCTGTGGGCAAATGCATGAGGAACTGCAGAAAATTTAAAATAAAGTGCATAATATTATTTAAGTCCAAGCAGTTGAAAATATCAAATTTTTTTGAAAATAATCATGCTATATTCATTATATACAGTAGAACCTCTATTTTACGAAGCTGAAGGGACCCAAAAATATGAGCTTTGTAAATCAGAGGGTTTGTAAATTGGAGGTTATCTTTCAAGTAATCGAAACTGCAACAATCCCAATCCAGTTTCAGTAGCGCACTTCATAAAGATAAATGGGATTAAAAGGAAGGTAATGTTTCAATAAAATGAATTACACATCCAGTTAAATGTTCAATAGAAGAAAAGGAAATTAGAAACCTACACTTCTTGTACATAGTGGCATATTTTTTATGCTCTCCTTCAAAAAAATTAACAAACTTTAAAAACTGGTAAATACTTTTCTACAAATTTATAATGGTATGAACTTGGCTGCTGCAACTGAATTAATTTCTTGTAGCTTCAAGTTGGTAGATATCATATTAAGGGGAATAAGTGAATTAATTCATACCATGGAGTATTTTAGGCATATGCATTAATTAGCGCAGGGGATGTTTATTGTTAGTCGAATTTGTGTTGAAAGAGGCCATTTTAACATGGGAATGCCACGGATGCATTCTAACTAGGAAATTTTAAAACGAAGTTCCAATTGACCCAGTATATTTCAGTTTAAAGACTAGGAAATGCCTTTTTTGAAGAAAACGTACCGTTTGAAATACCTTCAATAATAGTTTGTAGCTGATGAAAGTCAATTTTAGAACTTTACTCTAGTTAATTTGAAATTCCCACATATGCGTTCTACAGCGCTGACATCTAGCGGTGATTTGCGAGAACTATTTACTTGCGGGTACTGATAGCTGTAGTCGCGATCGCAAATTCTTACCTAACGACGTAAAACTTAAATATTCAAAGTGCATCAAATTTGAACCTTGAATAATATTTCGTAGCTGATGAAAGTCAATTTCAGAGCTTTACTCTAGTTAATTTGAAATTCCCACATATGCATTCTAAAGCGCTGACATCTAGCGGTGATTTGCGAGAAGTATTTACTCGCCGGTACGGATATGCTGTAAGTCGCCATCACAAGTTCTTACCTAACGACGTAAAACCAAAAATAAACAAAAATAATAATAATACATCTGCGAATCAAGCTGTTCAAATTTCGACGATGAAATGTACTTGGTTTTCGACGATGAAATGTACTTGGTTTTCGACGATGCTGTTGTGTGACTCAAAATGTTTTCTCTTGAATTCATGATTGTTGTTATGTCGATAAAGAAATGCCATACTTCCGAGCAATTTCTGTTTTTGTCTGCGCGCGATCACTTACTTCCTTGATTATCGACCTTTTGGTAACCAAACTCACGGAATTCCTCGTTTTTTTTTTGCTCAGCGATGTTTTATCCATTGTTTTACTTATAGGCACACGGGATATCACAAACACAGCCCACCTCGCGTTGAGAATGATTCTGACTGAATGCGCACGACTTCTGCTCGCTTGGAAACCAAAATATTTTCACTCTTCACCTTAAAATCGGGCCAAATTTTGTTTACTTGAGATGGCTTTCCCGACTTATCACCCTCGGAGCGCAACCCGTTGTTTCAGTCGTTCGCGCAGCGAATAACATCGCCAAACGTGACCCAAAAATATGTGCAGAGGCTACGTGGGTTAAATTTAAAAATGTTGTTAAGGTTTTTCGATACCTTTTCTACAATTTCTTGAATTTGAAATGCTCATTCTTAAGTTCGCATAATGCCGAATATTTACACATTGAGTGATGCATTGACCTCAAATACTGCGACAAAACCATTTCAAATACTTCGTAAAACAGGGGTCAGTCACTCCTAGGGACCGGCTTCTCACTTCGTAAATCATTAAAATGGAGGTTTCGTAAAACGGAGGTCATTTTACATGGTTTTCCTATACACAAAGATCGGGACCGGCGGAATGGTTCGTAAATTGGTGTCATTTCGTAAATTAGAGGTTTGTAAAAAAGAGGTTCTACTGTAGTTTCAATGGTTTTTAATAACAAATATAATGTTTACCGCCCTGCCATCTTCATTCTTTCTTTAATTTTAAATTAAATTTTCTAATCGTCTAAGATGTTCAATGTATTTTTTTCATCCAATATAAATAAATGAGAAGTGCTAGTTCAAGGAATAAATTATGACACTGCTTTTTTTTTCAGTTTATCAGTGATTCTTATTTTTACCCTTACTCCAGTAAAAGAACATGGATGTAGAAGTGAAAAGTCAACTTTTCCCACAATTTGCATTTTCCTGCAATTTACACTTTTTTCCAGGGTCCCTGGAAAAGTGTAATTTTGGGATTTTACTGAAAATGCCTATTTTAAGCAACCATACCAGTTGCTCGTCTCTAATGACCACGGATTAAGAAAATTTAATTCTTATACGAAAATGCACAACTTTTGTATGAGTATAAGTTTTCTAAACTGGGAGGAAATTTCACCAACACCTTGATCGCTGACTTTAAATCATTTGCACAGGGAACTAAGAGGTGATAGTTATTTTGTGATCCTTTATGACACACTTTATGATATGAAGGCATTAATAAAATTCTTTCATCGATAACAACTAGAATTAATTTTAAAACATTTCCACGGACAACAAAATTCCAGAATTAAATTCACTCAAAAAAAATTTTAGGACTCTTGGCTTAATTTAAATACATACAATGAAGACACCTGAAAAATGTTATCACATCATGCATTTTAATCAACATTTGATTCCTTAAACCACCCCTTTTATGGTCCATTCAACTACAGTAAAACCCCGCTTTTACGTCCCCGGAATTTACGTTTTCCCGTGATTTACAACATTTTCTCCCGGTCCCAAAAATGTTTGCATCATTATAATGTATTTTCATCCCGATATTTACACTTTCAAAACCCGCCATTTACGACATTTGAAGGCAAGCAAGATGGCGGCTGGCGCACTTCAACTGGCGGCCCTTCGAGCGTGATTAATGTTAAATGTGGATAAAATACATACTTGAACATGACGAATGAATACTGATTTATTTGGTTTTCTTTAAAAACACAATTATTTGTTTGATGGTAGCACATCACATCGATAGCATTGCTCAAAAGTATTTATGCCAGATATTGTAATGCTTGCGATCGGGATTCTCGAATTGGTACTAAGCTCATACCAGGGAATAGAATTATCTTCCCTGGCCGTACTAGCTGTTTAAACAGTACATTTAAATTGTAGCGGATGCCATAAATATATTTAATTAGATATTATTTGGCCAACTATTGCTGTCATTGTGGCGAAAAGTTAAAACGTATGTTAACTCTTGTTCTCATACTTCGCAGCGATCTTTTTCTTATTTCTCGTAACTCCCGCACTAATGCCATTCATCTTGTGTTTTTAGGTTTTTAGTTACTTCACCTTTAGTTTTATTTAATGTGCAATTACTTACGGCAATCGTGAGGAAACGTATTTTAAAATGGCAAACAAGCGTGCGAGATAATCGTTATCATTGGAAGAAAAAATCAACATTTTGCAAAAAGAATTGACTCTAATACGGGCACTCGCGTGTCCCTGACTGAAGAACGTGATATACCAGGTTCAACGTGGAACACAACTGTAAAAACCCGTAAATGTATAGAGAAAAGAGCTAAGGACTGCGGCCCTATTGGTAAAAGGCGTAATTACATTAAATACTTCAAGTACGATGAACTTGAAGAAATATTGAAGACATTGTTTAAATCTTCCCCCAAAATAAGGCCGCATAACCGCTGCTAGAGGCGCTCGGCGCACTGATGTCTTCAAAGAATCAAATGGATGTTTAAACAGTTTCAAAAGTCGATATAAGTATTGTCTATAAAATAATTTTTGGTGAATCTAACAGTGTAGGTACTCTACATTGATCCTGAAACAGTTTCTCACTGGAAGTGCACAACTTTGCATAATTATGTTGATGGCTATGCCCATACGCTTAAAGACATTTTTTATGTGGACGAGACAGGTCTTTTTTAAAATAATGCCACACAAGACCCTATAGACCTCAAAGGGGACCCTTGTCATGGGGCCAAGCTCAGCAAAGGTCGCCTTACTGTTTTATCAGGAGCTAATCCAGATGGCAGTGAGAGACTGAAGCCCTTTGTTTTTGAAAAGTCCAAAAATCCATGTTGCTTTAAAAATATTAAGAAAGACCTTGGCTACAACCTATGGGCCAACACAAAGGCATGGATGACATAAACTATTGTTGAAGAAAAAATTTATGCCATTGATGCAAAGATAAATATATGTAGGTAGACACCACCTCAAATCAAGTTCAGTTAAAATATGAGAATAAGTTTATTTTTTGTTAACTTTTGTTTATTAATTTATTTATGTCTATTTGGTGACCCATCAAATATTAAACATCACCTGTTAATTTAAATAAAATTATTTAACATTAGGCTATGATTTTGCTTCTATTTCCTACAAATTACGATTACCCTCGATTTACATTTTCCCGCGATTTACACTTTTTTCCTTCATCCCCGTCAAAAGTGTAAAAGAGAGGTTTTACTGTACGTAAAATTGAGGCTTTACTGTATTATCAAAATTTTGAGGTGTAGGGAGGAGAGAGGAGCATGGATAATCCGCAAACTGAGTAATCAGAACTTGCAATGCAATATTTAACCATACAATGATTGACATTAAACACCAAATTTCGCAGAATAAAATGACAAACAATTGAAATAATTTTTAAAATTGAAATTCTCATCCACAGCTACCCATGCCTGATTTGTTCCCAAGTATGTCGTTAATAAAAGGAAATTTCACAAAGGAAATGCAAGCTGGTATCGTATTGGCCGTAGATTTAAATGCCCAACTGCGGTATTACAATAGACAGAGATTATAGAGGATGTGCATCGTAGGGACTATTGTCAAGAAGGGTAACTACCTTAGATCTTTCAGGTGATAAAAACTAAGATTTTTTCACCTGTCGACAATTATCAAAGTGTTTTTTAGGTTTCCGCGATTTTTAATAATTTTATTTTTTATTACTTTCGGGATCCATTTCATTAGGTTCCTTTTGCACCAAGTTTCGCCCCTCTTCCTGGAGGCATCATCAATAAAAAGTAAGAGAGGCGAAACGTTCAAAAGCAACCTAACACAATGGACCCCGAAAGCAATACATATCAAGAAATTCTAGAAGTGATACAAATACACGATTTCACAAGTAATAAAAATCTTATTTAATATTATATCAGACCCCCACACCCACTACATAAGAAAAGAGCATCAGAAAAGCCCAACTCTTACATAATACTTGAATGGCCCCCTTAAACGAGGTAGATGAAGATGCCTCACATCAAAGATAACTACTGGCCCAGGGACAGAAAGTGACTTCATAACCAGCATCATGCCACAGAATAGGTTACGAGTAGTTATCACGAATGCTCTACTTTGCCAAAAAATGAAGAATGTCTATATGACAATCGGCAGCATGAAATTATAGGTCTTGTTGATCAAATGATGGAGTGTTTCTAATATTTAAGCATCCCGCCACAATGATGTATACTTATTAGTCACTCATCCCCTTTTGAGAGATGCTCTGACATTTGAAACAAAAGCACCATAAAATGGAATAAAATTGTGATGCAATGTAAAAGTTATGCAAAGAACACAGCTACACATACTAACTGAAAACTTACTCTGGGAAAAACCTCAAAGAAAGAAAAAAGACATCTTCTGGTGACGTTATTAACATATCGTGTGAGTCAGTTTTGAATGAAGGCTGAGCACTATGTACCGACAATTGAATCACTAACATTCAACTGGATAACAAATCGCTAAAACAAAAACTCATGTCACAAGAAAATGAGAAAAAATAAGAAGCAAACCCCAAAAGACATGACTCATAAATGCAGAATGAAAAAGGGTGTAATATGTATTTATGTACTCAAGAAGTACAGGAGAATTACTCTACTAAATTGGAAGCACAAGTTCAATGATATCCACCAAGTTTGTTGACAAAACTGCTGACATTCCTGAAAAATGTAGTGGAAATGTAAGAAAACTTAAAGTTATATTTGATTGCAACAAGCCAAAATCTTCATTAATGTGTTTTTAACACAAATTTTTGAGTTAAGTGCATGATGACAAGACTTCCAATAAGCCTGGAAGATATTGCCGGATACCTGCCACGTGTTTGGTACGGCAACCAATACGCATTGATACAACATGCAATCAGACAACTAATACATATGAATCATATTGGAGTGAACTCCTTGGACATGTACTACAAGTCCTATTATGAGTTACGAATGGGTCATTCCTTGTCAGTTCATCCAGGCATGACACCCACCGACTCAGATTTTGATGTAACTTGGCAATTTTCATCCTTCCATGTAGGAATGAAACAGTGTAAAATATTTCTTGGCTATCTCTACTAGTTTTTTTTCACGACCATTTGAAGTTTGGGTGAAACTGCAGTTTTTCAATGAATGCGGTCTCCAGAGGCACTTGTAAATCCAGAGGGAAATAATTTGTCTCAGCCATAATTTTCCTCCAATTCTTATGAAAATTTGCTGGTTTACTATAGAAGTCATGAGGATTCCAAATACTAATTGAAAAATATCCTAAGGGATATTGAAAATTCTCTAAACTCATATGTTTCATAAGATTTATGAAAATTTTGCGTATAAAACATGGTTCTATAAAACATCAAATTTTGACCTGAGGCAATATGTAAATCAAGCTGAATTATTTTTTCTAATATTCCTTAAGGCATGACCCACCACCTGTAAAAATAAAATTCATGGCTTTTTGCTTGCTTTGTTGTTAAAAAAATTTTATGTACAAAAAAATGTCTTTTCACGACTCTGGTAGTCAGTGTTGGGTCTTCCTTCAAGTGTGATGAAATGCTTGTGTTAACTGTTTTCTATGTCTAAGCAAATGTTTATTACATGAATCTAGAACATAATAAGTGTAAAAATTAAAACATTTTTTATGTGCAGGTTGTTTCTCTCCCGATAAGAAAAATATATATATTTTTTAAATAGAATATTTGAAGGAATTCTTAGCACTTACCCATCATTGCTGGGGATAACTTGATTGTTGCTTTACAGAAACCATCAAAATACAGGATGCATGTCAATACAAGTTAACTTTCTCCATTTTGTATTGACAAAAACTTCACTAATGTGTTTTACTTGATTAATGTTGCACAATTTATAAATCAACAATCACAATATAGTCACTTTTGTCTGTGCATCAGTTAGTGGTAAATAGCACAGTATCCAAGGTCTTCACTGAGGCCTATCTCTGAGAAAGCTAATATTTCAGTTGACACTAGAGCTACATTTTTTTCCCAGTAGTGGTAATTCCAAGTTTTCCTTTTAATCCAACAGCCGTTGGTTCACACGTTCAATGTCTTTCTCTAAGAAGTAATACATTTGTCCTGAGCCTTTTGTGGTTGGAGTTTCCACATTACAAATGACATTATTTACAGGAACATGGCATATATCTTCTTTATCTGTAGGCCAGTAAAATGATCTTGCAGGCCCATAAGGATACAAGAATTTCACTTTTATATCATATTGATCAACATCCTTTAACATAACTAGCAAAAAAAAACAGTGATTGTCGTACAAGCAGGCCACAAAAGAATTAGTACAAATTTTTGTCATAATTAGTTCCCAACTTGGTTTTACCAATAAATTGTGGACAGAACTGAAAGTGGTATCAAAGCTAATTTTTTTTGTCGCAATAATGTTTTTTGAAATTGGAATAAAAGAATGGTAGCTACGAGTACCTGGGATTGTTTTTGCATGTCACCAGCGAGTTTCTAATTGTTGCCGAATCATTGATAATTGTTCTTTTTTTTAAACGAAAAGGACATTTTATCCACTTTGTACTTGCAGAACTCATACACATTTTCAATGGAAGTCATTGTGTTACCCAGATCCCGTTGAAGGCTTTCTCTAGTAAGAATTCGCTTAACTGTTCCACCTATCCCATCACATGGAGATTTCCCATGACTAGTTGCAAAAAATGACCAAGAAGCATGTAAGTCAAAGTCCAGGTGATGATGGCACAGGTTTATAAAGTTTTTACAGTTCTTAAACTGGGCAGCACAACCATCACTGAAATATTGCACTTTTTTTACGTCAGGGAACTTATCCTTTAAAAACTGAGTGACTCTTTTTTGCGTTTCGAATACGAAAGCTAAATCATGTTCTAGATCGTCAGAAAAAACACTCAAACTTGACACACAGAGGTCTATCAGTGGCTGTCCACGAGTATAAATTAGCACTGGATGTAGGGAACAACCATCCTCATTCCAGTGATGACCCTGAACCTCATCTTGTATCACATAATGGTAGTTTTCACTGAAATCCAGCAAAACAATAGCTTCATCTGGCTGTAGGTTATTTTTTAGTTCTTTCAGGTATCTCGCCTGGGATTTGGTTATGAAGGAATGTGGGAGAAGTTTTTTCCAGATTGTTCACCAGACTATTGATGTATTCATCCAGAGTCAGTTAGCCTTATTTGTTGGGTCCGATCTGTTGTCACCCATGCACTGTATGTCACTTCATCTTCAGGGACCCATTCCTCAAATTTACTTTTCAGATGTTCCTTCAGTCATTTGTCAGACATACATTCTGAACAGTGCCGTAGCATGCAATCCCTGTTATCTTTGGAACATACTAAGTAAACAAATAGGTCGTTGTAGGTCTCCTCAATGGAGCATGCATGGAGAAGAAGTGATACATTCTGATGGATAGCACAGACACATACAGAATGGGTTCCAGAGGAACCTGCCAACACACACCATTTAGGTCGCAACAGACAGAATTTTGAAAACCCTATTTTTACATGTGAGTATTCAAATTTAAAAGCTGCATACAGCTCATTTAGGTTACTTAGTAGTAACCTTTTTTGCATGTGGACATTTTTGGACACACTCACCTTATCTTTCATTCCCGGCATAAGGCGGGAATACTCGTCATTTTGGTAAAATGAGTGAAGTCCACTGTAGTTTGTTCTATGTTTTTGCCCCTCCTTGGATCTGGTATGGCTATGATGCCTTTCACTCTCAGAAGTTCCCTAGCTGGCCGAATTGCATATTCACTAACATTAAATTCGGTGGCTACTATTTTCCTACTCCACGAAGTAGGAGCTAGTATTAGTAGCTGAATTATCTCTTGCCAACTGCCTGCTGTAACCAGTTTTTCTTTTAGTCACCCAACTAGCACATCCATATCACTCGTTTTATCAAGAACTTCTGAATCATGCTCTGGAATGAAATCTTTATCCAATACTTTGCAAACCCTTTTGTTCAAAGTAGAAGTTGCAACTTTCAGTTTCCTTTTAGCATACATTGATTTGCTGTGGGATGCAACTGCATGGAGTTTTAAAGAAGACATGCCAATATCCTTGAATGATGAATTTATTTCCTCCAATGCTTTTTCTTTCAATGAATCTTCGTCCAAATCTACAATACTATCATCACTGCCAGCAATTGGGATAAGCTCTTCAATGCCACAGTTATCTTCGATTTGGTGTGTGTATTTATCCACTTTTTCTCTACATGAATTACATATTTTTTGTCCCGGAATTGCTTTAACAATTTCTGGTATGCTATTTGAATGAAAATGCTGGTGTTACTGTTCGTATAGTGATTTACTAATTTTTTTCCTATGACATCTAAATGGATCATAGCAAGAAAATTGATACGTTATATATTTTTTTAAGAAGTAGATTTTATGGTGCTAACAAATACTCAAAAGAAGTCCAGAATTTATGCCATTCCTGAGTTCAATCATTTGTCTTTCTGATGCACTTAATTCTTCAAATTTTAGGAGATTCACTGACTGAGTGTAGCTAGTTTTATGGCACTCTGTACCACTATGTTCTCCTAGACTACAATTACCAAGCTCTTGATACTGGGCCATTATCAGCCTAAATGATAAATCAAAATATGACAATGACAAATGATTGTTAACTGAGACAGAAAGAACAAATTGTGTCAAAATATTTTCCTTAAGGTTTACATACCTGGTTTCTAGAGATGGACACAAATATTAACCACAAAACTTATTGGAAAAAAACTTGATGTTCACACTGCCAACGTTGGAGGGCAACTGGGGTAGAAAAAGGGCATACAATAACTACCTCCTGAGAGAAAAACTACTTTGTATAAATAGTTAAAGTGGCAGGGCTTATTTAGTTCATTTTCACTTTCTGTTCAATGAACCCCGTTCAGGTCTAAAAGATATGGTTACATTGTTACATTATTTCAATGTAATCTGATATTTTTCTCAGCTCCACTATAAAGTTAAAAAGTATCATTTCTTCAAAGAAAATACTGCTACAAGTTAATGTCTAGTCCTCATTAGAGTAAAGGCTGGTCAAGGTTAGACAATGTATCCTCTCCTCACATTATTTTTATAAGTTGCACAACATTAATCAAGTAAAACACATTAGTGAAGTTTTTGTCAATACAAAATGGAGAAAGTTAACTTGTATTGACATGCATCCTGTATTTTGATGGTTTCTGTAAAGCAACAATCAAGTTATCCCCAGCAATGATGGGTAAGTGCTAAGAATTCCTTCAAATATTCTATTTAAAAAATATATATATTTTTCTTATCGGGAGAGAAACAACCTGCACATAAAAAATGTTTTAATTTTTACACTTATTATGTTCTAGATTCATGTAATAAACATTTGCTTAGACATAGAAAACAGTTAACACAAGCATTTCATCACATTTGAAGGAAGACCCAACACTGACTACCAGAGTCGTGAAAAGACATTTTTTTGTACATAAAATTTTTTTAACAACAAAGCAAGCAAAAAGCCATGAATTTTATTTTTACAGGTGGTGGGTCATGCCTTAAGGAATATTAGAAAAAATAATTCAGCTTGATTCACATATTGCCTCAGGTCAAAATTTGATGTTTTATAGAACCATGTTATATACGCAAAATTTTCATAAATCTTATGAAACATATGAGTTTAGAGAATTTTCAATATCCCTTAGGATATTTTTCAATTAGTATTTGGAATCCTCATGACTTCTATAGTAAACCAGCAAATTTTCATAAGAATTGGATGAAAATTATGGCTGAGACAAATTATTTCCCTCTGGAGGTACAAGTGCCTCTGGAGACCGCATTCATTGAAAAACTGCAGTTTCACCCAAACTTCAAATGGTCGTGAAAAAAAAACTAGTAGAGATAGCCAAGAAATATTTTACACTGTTTCATTCCTACATGGAAGGATGAAAATTGCCAAGTTACATCAAAATCTGAGTCGGTGGGTGTCATGCCTGGATGAACTGACAAGGAATGGCCCGAATGCAATTTTGAATCAGGCTCCTCGAGTTTATAGTTGAGTTATGAACTTTCTAAAGTTTACAATGTCAGTATTAGATTTTGGATTACCACAGGCATAAAATGTAACAGCATCACTTACCTTCAAGAGATGTCATTTAAGTTAAAATAGAATTAAAATGTAATTTACCTGTTTCCCCGAAATAGGCTGACCCCTAAAACATCTTGAAGGACTTGCCGAAGGGTATGCCAGGAAACAGAACTAAAAAAATGTGACGTGAGGTCGGGCAGTGTCATCAGAAGCTCAGAGTAAATATAAGGCTTGGCATTGATGCAAGGCACCAATTGCCCTTCAACATAAGCTTTTGACACTTTATATGGCATATGCTGTCCAGTCACTTGCGTCTCTTGTATTTGAATTAGTTTGCACGCTGCTGGATCATGTCGAGACAAGTCACCATTACTCCCCCCACCCGCGTGCACACTCGTTGAACCACCTCGCACGTTTCCCAGGGCTTGATTGTTCTGCTGCTGTGCTCGGCTGTGCATCTCTTGCTGCCGCTGCTGCTGCAACTGTTGCTGTTGTTGCTGCTGATGCTGCTGCTGTTGTTGTCTTTGTTGCTGTTGTTGCTGGTGGTGCTGTGTCTGTTGTGGCTGCCTTTGCTGATGGTGCTGCGATGGCTGCTGTTGTTGCCTCTGCACCTGGGGGGCCTGTGGTTGGTGTTGCAACTGATGTGCTTGTTGTTGAAGCCTCTGGGTGTGGTGTTGTGATTGCATCTGAGCGTGCTGTTGTGACCGGTGAGGTGATCTAGGGGGGGAGGAAAGATCTATAACCTCTGCAGAAGAACTGTAACCGTATTGAGCATTAGTCTGTGGCGCAGCTTGGGAAACCTGGGGAACATTCGGAGGGAGAGGATTCACAGAGGGAACAAGAGGGGGGGGATATTTGGCACTTGGTGGTAGTTCCCTGGCCATCGCTCTTGCCACAGTATCACTGGAAGCAGTTGAGGAGTTATGCATGAGATTAGGTGTGCTTAGAGATGGAATCTGCAGCCTACTGTCCACTATCCCGTGAATTGAACTGTATGACACCGTTGGTAGTGTAGTGGACGAAGCATACGTTGTCGCAGACCTAACAAAAATAAAAGTTTATTTTTTATTATTACACTGCCTGCAATAAATATTCCTACAAAAAATTTTCATTAAGGGCCCTGCCATAACTACTTAGTGCCTAGATGGTTAGTGGATTCATTGTATTATTCTTTGTGACTGAGTAAAAGTGATAAAGGAGAGTTAGTAACCTAATAGGAGGTAAGAGAGGGTGGTTCCTTGACCACAAATGTCTCTCTCTTTCACTGGAGATTCGGTGAACATATTCACTCCTTAAGTGCTGTGTTATCAAGTTTATTGGCCACATTTTCTCTCTCCTCCAAGTCATCGGTCATTCATTTGAACATTCTAATAGCTGATTGGGAGGTTTTTGGACTGTCCTTATCCCACATCCTAATTTCTGAAACGTAGTCTCGTTTTCCCTCCTAAAGATGCCCTGCCATTAGATCTCTCTTAAATTCCTCATATCTTCTATCTCTTCTTATTTCTTCCATTATTCCTATCCTCTTCCATCCTTCCCCAGCCCTCTATTACTCTCTTCAACATGCCCCCTCCTCTCAAAACACACCAGTGTCTTATCTCCACACAAAAAACTCGGTGTCTTATACACCGAGGGTATAACTTCGTCCTCTAAGACGGAAGCTGATTCGCCAGGGAAGATACTATTTAGGGATGGACGATCGGATCTAAAGATCCACGGGCATTAAGTTTCACCGGATACTGA
This sequence comes from Pyrrhosoma nymphula, assembly GCA_963573305.1. Classification (NCBI taxonomy): domain Eukaryota; kingdom Metazoa; phylum Arthropoda; class Insecta; order Odonata; family Coenagrionidae; genus Pyrrhosoma; species Pyrrhosoma nymphula. The sequence continues at coordinate 125,500,768 of OY754337.1, read as the reverse complement.
AATAAAATCCTAATTCATTCAAATAATCTGATCTGGATCCGAAATATTAAAATTCACACTGGGGAGTGGATACCATTATTCAAATCGTCGTAAATAACGGTCATTATGTGTTGTGGCCAATGTTGGAACTAGTTGGAACCATGGAAGTTGGCTGCTCAGGCTCCCCAAAGGACACCCCCAACTAGTGGAAGCCACCTAAAGCCTGAGAAGTTATGGCATGGGAAAATTATGAGTGAAATGTAATGCTGACTCGAGAAAAAAATATCACTTCACTCGTGCCTAGGCGAGGGTGGGGGGAGAGAGAGACCTGGGTTGGTGGAGGGGAGAGCGAGAGGCAGGCCAAGGATGCATAGCCGTTCGCTGGTCTGGTAGATGCGCCAGCGCTTGGCACTAAGGCCTGTGGAAAAAAGCACTGGACATCCTCTTTGTTCTACACAACTACAGTAAAGTTGTATTAAACTTGCGTACTTGAGAAGTATCCATATTGAAAGATATACGATGCAGCTAGAACTTATATCAAAGCTCATTTTCGTATCACTTCTCATAGCCGAGTAACATTTCTGCGAAATGATCGATTTTAGACTAGTTTACTAATTTTTTTCTCAGATGTGGTTGATATCAAGTAAATCCCCAATTAAATAACTTCTATCAACATCTTTCCTCTGCCACACGGTGAAAACAGAATTTCTTTATCTATTAACATTGCACCATGGCGATGTAAAAGTCAACGGTCTGAAAATGGATTTTCTGGCGAGGTATCCACTCCCCTAAGTAAATGATGCTTCCTATAAAAGGAAGTAAAAACAGATTAGAGTGCCGATTCTCTCTTCCCATGCCCTGATGCACTGTGTTATTTATCCCATTTATGTGCCGATGTGTTTCAAAGCTTTCTCGGGCGCTACGCAACTTAATTTCAGATTGTGGAAAAATCATGAAGGTGTGAAATCAACCTCTCAGCTACCACTGGGGTAAGGTTACAATTTGAATCGACCAAAATAACGGTTCCCCTTGTATTGTTCAAGCATCGGCTGTATCAACCTAGTGTTGGCTGCTGAGGCCCCTGAAAGAAGGCCCAACCCCTCCCCCACTAGTGGAAGCCACCTGGATAAAAGCGAAACTGGGCAAGGGTAGATAATTATAGATAAGGTGAAGGAGTAATCCTCTCAGGTTACCCCCTTCTCTTTCTCGGTGAATGATTCCAGCACAGATGAATTTCGTTGCACCCAGGAATAGGGAACGAATAACTTTTTTCTTGAGGGGTCTTCTGGGAAAAACCGGTTTAGACGCGTCAATTGCTCAGATCCGACTGAGGTATCACCCTAAAATCTGACAGCTTTATTGTTTCTGGATATGTGATTGAGAGGGATAGCTGGATGGAAAGAGTGCCTGTAAGGCAATTTCCAGATACCCTGGAAAGGATATTTTACCATTCATCATGATAAGCTCAATTGAGCCTCGTATTGCCGGTAATAATCATTTGTCATCACAAAACGAATGAGTGAATGGAATAATGCCTCTATGTGATGCGAAGGCAGCTTGACACATGGAAGTCGATTTCCATTGAAATGTCAAGAGCAGCAATATCTCCAAACATATCACTACTTGCAGGGTATCTTTCGTCTTACTTACTAATCATCCGTAAAAATTTATGATGCAAGTTCACAATGAACATTGCAAATTGATATACACATGTATCAAGATAATATTGATGAAAAGGTTTTTCGGGTCTGCCGTTTGATGATCAGGTTCAGCCTGACGTTTCGTGACCTCTATTGGTCACTTCTTCAAGAGGGATTGATGTACTTCGTAATTGTAATATAATGTAATTGTAATTGATACCTCTCCCTCCACCCCTCATCCCTCCCCCCCCCTCCAACTCTCCCTTATGAGATATATATATATCCCTCACCAGCAACGGCGACATCAATTCCCTCTTGAAGAAGTGACCAGTACAGATCACGAAACGTCAGGCTAAACCTGATCATCACGCGGCAGACCCGAAAAACCTTTTGATCACCATGAGCTGTGAAAGCTTCAATGAACAATTACAAGATAATATTGTTAAAATTTGTCACGGCAAAAAGGGGTAGTACCAATCCGCGAGTTGCTGCACGCCACACTGCCAGCTGCAAAGGCCGAATAACTTATCCGGTGCCACCAAATTTGAAATTCCTTAACACGTTTGAATTTTTCGATTGGATATGTATGTTTGTAACTTTGTAAGTTCGTAAGTCAAGGACATAGTGTACTACTTTTTTCAATAATGTACCAACTAAATTTCTGTTTACATTGTATCTCTTACATTTATAGTCCTATCTTTTTCAATCCTACTCTATTTCCTGTGGAAAACTTCCATTCAAGCAAAGAAAATCTTTGTATGGATCATCATATAATCTTTTCATTACAAAATAACCAATTCTGCTATTTGAAGAGACATCCAACATTGTAGCTCAATATCCAGTGGTATAGAAAACTTCCATTCAAGCAAAGAAAATCTTTGTATGGATCATCATATAATCTTTTCATTACAAAATAACCAATTCTGCTATTTGAAGAGACATCCAACATTGTAGCTCAATATCCAGTGGTATATATAAGGCAAATTTATTTTCCGAGACGACAGAATGTTTTCAACCATCCGTGCTGTCTTTGAGACATGGAAGGAGGCAATCATTTAAGTACTTCTATTTCGTCTTTAGTTGAAACAAGCTGGAAGATTTACACGGCGTGGTTATCTACATGATTTTTTCGTCGACATATGCTGGTAAGCTTCCTTTTTTTAGTGACAATTTTTAGCTACTTTTAGGTTTGCCAGACCATTTTATTATTTGAGAAACTTTGAAACAATATCTACTGTTTTTACTAGCCAGTAAAAACCGCCATAGCCGAACCAGTGAAAAACCATCAGAACTTTCAGTTTAGAGCTCAGAGTGGATTGAGTGCTGAAATTACAAGTTTGTATTATCTTTCCACATATGACATATGTTCTAAAATTATTGACGACGAAGTTCTGGAAACCATAGTGCAAGAGACAAATATTTATGCCGATCAAGTGAGAGGCCAGAGTATTTCCAGGAAATCTCGTGTGGTAGATTGGAAACCGACAAGTCTTGCTGAGATCAAGAAGTTGTTTGGGATCCTAATTTATATGGGTGTTGTGAAAATGCCGAAAATATCTTATTACTGGAGTATAAAATATATTTATTGTAATGATGTAGCTCCTTCTCATACGAGCAGAAATAGATTTTAACTCTTATTGCGGATGTTGCACTTCTCTAATAATGAGGAAAATCCTAATAACAACGGTCTGCATAAAATACAAGCACTTCTGGGTATTGTTATTTGTAAATTTTAGAAAATATACACACCTGGCAAAGTGCTATGCGTAGATGAGTCTATTATACCTTTCCAAGGTTGTTTGCTAATGAAGCAGTACATTCCTCAAAAGAGGCATAAGTATGGTATACAAATTTTTAAATTGTGCTCTGGAAAGGGCTATGTAGGGAACATGAAAATTTATGCAACTGTCAGAGAAGTTACAAGACGCTGGAAGAACGGTAGTTACAGAAAATTACTACACAAGTTTAGAGCTGGAAATTCACTTCTTGATCGCAAGACACATTTGCTTGGAACTCTGAGCAAAAACCGGAGGGGAATACCCAAAGATGTAACGACAAAAAAACTTAAAAAGGGCGAAATTGTTGTAAGGGAAAATCAAAGAGGTGTCTGTCATGAAATGGAAAGATAAGCGTGATGTTTTGCTTTTGTCAACATTACATTTGAATGAGATGGAGGAAGTGGAAAGATATAGGGCAAATGTAATGAAACCAGTAGCTATTATAAAATACAATGAAGGAAAATCATCGATCGACCTTTCAGATCAACTTCCATCCTACTCAACACCATTACGTTGGTCTTTGAAATGGTACAGAAAAGTAGCATTGGAATTTATTTTGGGGACTTCAGTAGTGAATGCTCATTTTATTTTTTTCCAAATAAGTGGCAGTAGGATTCAGATTGTAGAATTGAGAGAAAAACTAATCAAATCGCTTTTGGGAAATGAGCTACAAGGCGAAATATCTCCGATCATAGTGCCACAAATAATAAGAAAAAGAAGCATGGCCATTCAATCATCAGAAAGGAGGAAGGAAGTGCCAGAATCAATCGGAGATATTGCAGAGGATGCTATGAATTTCTCTTGACTGTCACAGGGCTCTCACTTGTATTGATGGGCCTTTCTTTGTCTTTTTCTCTGTCCGCTTTCTTTATCCAGCTGAGCTTGGAGATTTCCCTTTCTCAGGACATAGGCCTTGGATTTTCCCCTTCCTGCCCTGAGCAAATAAGGGTCTATAATTATTCCTTATCTTTGCAATAGTGCTTCGTTTTTTTCATTTTACCCACAGCTGCTAGATTTATTGACTCAATGACTTTCTTTACTGTTATTTTTTTCTCAATGTGTCTTTCTACTTGATTCTTCATTTTACTGTTGTCCTTACCATTGTGAGTTTGACTTTGTGTTTCCTCTTGCTCATATTTTGACCCATCGCATACTGTTTGGACTTTGAAAATAATTGGAAATAATTCAACTGTGCATTTCATTGATAATATCTCTGGGCTCTCGTGCACTTCTGTTCCGGCATAGACCCCTGCTTTGTTTTGGGAATTCATCTCTGGACTCTTTACCGAGCACAGCTTTCGATTAATGGTAGGGCATTCTTTGGATTATCTGAAGTGTTTCTTCTTTTTTTTGCCTTCTTTTATTGCCCTGCATGTCATCTTGGACATTTCTCACAGAATTTGGAGACTCTTTTATTGTTTTTACATTGACCAATGCTTTATTTTGGACTGTTTTTGAGGCATCCTTGTAACTTAGGCTTTAATTTGCACTTGGATTAGCGTTGCCTTGTTCTCCACCATCCCTTTTGAGATCTTCATTGATTCTGCTAGAAATTATATTCAAAGAACATATGTCCTTTAAGGAGAGCTTTAAAATGGAAGGTTTTACAAATTCTGGAGTAAAATGAGAGCAGGGATGAATTTTTATCTAATTTTTCCAAAGATTACTATGAGAATGAAGAGGAAGGTGCTTCAAGAGCTATATCTTTCCAACCATCTACGTCAGGCATCAAAGCCTCTGATAAAGAAAAATAATTTCTGATCTCACCTTTGAAATCTGAAAATAGCTCAGACTAAGACTATTTACCTCCACCTTTGGAGAAGAAATTTCTGGAATTTGTATGACACTCTACAGAACTGGATCCGAAAATTCATGGATTCAATCCCCGAATTCCTGGATGCAAGACGAGTGATAGCAAAGATTCTGCAATACTAGAATTTTTCCTTTTGTTTTTCTTCAGTGGATCTCATAAATTTATTGTGAACTAAACCAGTAATTATTACAAATATACCAGCAAGAACATTCCAGAGAGGGAGCATTCACGAATCAAAAGTTGGAATGATACTGACGATGAAGAGATGTTTTGAAGTTATAGCAGTTACTTTACTATTCATTGCAGTTACATTACTGATGCCAAGGATGAAGAAATAATCCTACAATGAGTATTGGTCGGAGGGACTCACTCATCAGAAGACCAAATTTTGGAGAAATATCATGGGATAGATACTGTAATCTGCTTTGGGTGTTGCATTTCTGCGACGATGATGATGAATACGATGAATGAAAATAATCACTTGGCAAAAATTAGGATCACAGTCGACACTCTTTGGAAGCCCTTCAGAGCCACCTTTACCCGTTTACAAAATCTTAGCATAGATGAGAGTCTCCTGTTCTTAAAGGATGTTTGAGATTCGAACATGAAGGACAAGAAAATCTCAAGCGCACTCCGAGAAAAAATTTAGTACGGGGGACTTAGCCACCGAACGCGCCACAGTGAAAGGGTTAAGGTATTCATTTGTATCTTCTTAAAAAATATAATATTAAAATATGCATTCATAAATTAATTTATCATCAAACTAAGGTATCAAATTTGGTTATAACTGAAGAGAAAAGAGATTGTCACATTAGTTTTCATCCTGTAAAAATAGATAAGTTATAAATCAATACATTTCAACTATAATTTGCATTAGTCTTAAATTGTACAAAGACCTTAATTTCTTGACCCATATTTCATTTCTCTCCAAAAAACATATTGAGGAGTAGAAAATATGCCACATTTTTTTTGCTTCCAATTTGAAACCTGACATCACGGTAAAAAATAAAGATGAAATTAACAGTCACAAAAACATACCTTGGAGACATCATGAGGCTTAAAAACTTTTGGACAATGAGAACTAAACAACAGCACACATTTGTAGAATTAAAATATAATCAAAATAATCTGCGTAACCTAGTTATGATGCAGAGAAGTTAAAAATATATAAAATTATGCTTGAATTGCTTAAAAAAATTAAGAAATTGAAAGAAAATTCAGAGAAATTTTTAAGTGGGAAGAATAAAATAAAAACAGCTAGGCATAGTAACTGGAGATGTGAGAGGGGGCTGAGCACTTAATCATTACTAGCCATGTGCAAGGTTGCATAATATATTTTTCACGATAATGCTTCAGCACTGCAAAACATGAGTAAAGAAAGGAGAATGAAATGGATGCACTGTGTCCTACATTATTGGATTGAGAAAACATTAGATGTGAAAAAGGAAAAATTATAAGCAGGGACTAGTGTATGCAGAGATATAGCTAATATGCCGTGCTTCACAGCTACATAATCGATGGCATGCTTCACTGCTAGGTAATCCTGGTGGAGGAGAAGCAATATCTGATGAGGGTGTTGACCTTCATAGAGAAAATATAAATTTTTATATCAAAGGTTACTCTAAACAAAATTAAATAAGTTGATAGTAGAATAAGACAAGGTCAACATGAGGAAATGGGGACAATAAATAACAATGTTTTTATTACTGTTTAAAAATGGCTCTTACGGAAATAGAAGTGAATTGGTGACAGCATGACATCCCTTTTGATAGATGGAAAATTAAAACTAAGCAGTTTACATAACACACACAAAAGTGTGGTTTTAACCAACACATAATGGAGATCAATAGTACTCTCAAGTATCAGTGAAGTGCAGAAACTACCTCCTCCTGTCACCGACACTCAGGCTCCCCAACTTCCATACTTTTTCCTGACTGGCTAAAAGTTAATTCATGGCCTCCCTTCAAGTGAGTTGCATGGAGTGGGACCATGAAGCGTGCTTTGTGGGTTTGCATCATTCCCAGAAACTAAACCAATTGGGAATGAAGTGTGGAAACTGGTTAGTGTTTGCCTATCAGCTATTGCTCACATACTACGTAAGTACAGTAAAACCTTGTTAATTCAAAATTCAAGGGACCAAAAAATTGGACTTCAAATTATCCGGGTTTAAACGAAACGTACTTTCTGAAAATTAACGAAAAAGATCCTGTATTTTCCGAGATAACCACCATACTGCTATACTGTTTTATAAAAAGGCAAAAAATATGCACTAAAATGAGGAGTTTATGGATGAAATTCTTCACGTTTATCAGATTCAAGTTAAAGTTGGAGAAGTATGCACTATCAGACGGGATCACATGGAAAATAAAGACAAAATGAATGATTTCCGGCATGGGTCCAGAAATATCACATAAGGTGTATTTCCCAGGTCACCAAAATTTTTGCAGTAGACCTTTAAATTTACCGGCCTGCTCTCAGCTGGCAGACAACACCCAGAAGTAGTCCCTATATCTTCTGCCTTGTACAGACAACACCCAGAGTAGTCCCTATATCTTCTGCCTTCCTTACCTCATGATTCACATTCAAGTTTGAGGAGATGGGACAAGAGTAGATGGGAAAAGTGAAAACAAAACTGAGAACCACGACTTAACAGCGATTCGGGGAAAACAAAAGAATCTGGGGAAGCACGCGAAGCGAGATGGGAGGAGCGGCTACCAAACTATGAAAGTATTCACGCAGGGAAAATGGGTAAAGGATATCACACCATCTGGAAAATACTACTGAACCATGCCTGGCGATCCTACTGTCATCACACGAGGAGGGGAGGCTCGGAAGGAGGAGAGGAGAAGGCATTAGTTATGGCGTGAAAGCCCTGAAAAAAGCTACGGACGGAGCGGCCGAGATGTGTATGTACTCGAGGGATATTTGATTGGGGGTAAACAGCAGCAGGCACGTGGTGCACCAGTAGCCTTGAAGATGGTGTCAATTATACACCAAAACGTTGGCAAGGAGTTATAGTTTTTAAATTTTTGACCTATCCTCGAGATATAAATCTTACATTCCATGAAGAGGTCAATTAATACAATACTTCAATCATAAAAGTCACTTATGCTCAAGAAAGCGATACCAAAATTAAAATTACTTTGAAATAAGCACTAACTAACCATGGAAGTTCCTGAATTTTCCTTTCCCTGGGCCATGGTTCCTACCATGAGTGTGTGAAATTCACACGTCTGTGGCTTAGTCCGGGTTGAGCTCTACCCTCAACTATCCAAACCAACCTTCGGGTTGAATCACTGAGTGAGAGTGAGTGTTTATGCAAAAATGGCAGTTTTTCATACTTAGAAGGCATATTTCATGGAAATGCAACATTATCGGAGCTATTAAAAAAACATGGTGTCACTAATGTGCCTAAATAATACATAAATTTAAAACTGATTTTGAATCTTTTAGCACATTTAATAGCTGCAAAAAAATTGTTCAAGTTGGAGCAATTTTCTGAATTTTAAACAATTGTGAAATTTATACTCCATTTCCCATTCAACTTCCAACTTGTTTCAAAGCATGTAGTACAAATATAAAGAGAGCACTGCAAAACAAAAAAACATCTTCAACATCCTAACTTCATTATAGGCCAAATAAGAGACGCTTGAAAATTCACTGTTTTCTCCTTGCTTGTTAAAATGGTCATTTTAGGTGTTTTTTAAAATGGCTTTTCATTTATCTGTTTAAAGTTCATTAACCCTTTCATGATGGGGACGGGGAAAATTTCTTTGCTTTGCCAATACGGAGCTTTCACTACGCAGGGATCTTCACAGGTACCTATTTCCCTAACTTGGGTCGGGGCCAGAGGGGTGTTGAAACTTTTTCTCGGCCACCGGGCTGAGATAATCTCCGCCCTTTTCCGCTTGGGGTGCCCACTACGGCAAGCGGTCGCGGTCAACTATTTTGTATGCGATGGTTTTGCTAAAAACATTGTTCCTACAGCCTCGATATTTATTTAATCAGAAATGAATTATTTTTGTTTTACAATGACTTTACAGCTTTTAAACGAAATTCTATTGTTAATATTAAGCTCTCGAGCAACAAAAATCGTATCAATGGTAAAGATTCCTTTACACACAAACGACGTTAAAAATAACAGTAGAACTCCGTTTAAAATTTGTAGTTGTAGAGCTAAAAAAAAAGGAATGCACATATAATGCTCAATTTTCGAATTACACAAAAACTTTTAAGTTTGTTATTCCACTGCAGCAGCAAGCAACTGACCGAGGATTCCTGCTGTGAGTGGGGCGCGCACTGCGAGAAAGGGTCAAGGTAATCCTCTCCCGCGAACCGAGAAAGGGTACCTACGGCATCCCGAGATGAAGTCCTTTATAACACACACCTTTTAGGCTTGCTTAGGGCTAGATTAGTGGCACGACGTTTTATCACGTCGTTCGTTTGTTTGCGTCAAAAAATGTACGCCGTTCTATCACATCGTTCGTAGCAAAAGGGTTAAAAATCAATTTATAAAAATAAAAATGGCAGATTTTTTAATTTCTCTTATTGGTCTATAACATTAATGTTTTTGAGAAATGTTCATGATTGTCACCCTGCACAATTCATAGTGCTATGCATGATTTGAGATGGAAAAGGCCTCCTTATTTCTTTCCCATTTCTATCACTATAAAGTAAAAAATACAATTCACTTCCAAAATAATTTCATACAACATTTTCAATTATACTCAACACAGCTACATGCAAAATTTACAGTGGACGACATTTATAAAAGATCACATGAAATGGCCACATAATTGGGTTGACTTTATCCACAATTATCTTCAGCCATTTTCTCCAAACAGGGCAACAACTACTTACACTATATTAGAAGGTGTAGCAGTTCCACGGATCAATGGAGGAGGCTGAGATGCCACTGAAGAGGTCAACGTCGATTGTGTGGGAGGAAGAGTTCCTGAACCAGTCATCGGCACCTATGCATTCATAGAAGAAAACAATAATTTACAAAAATAAATATTTTCAAGAGTCTCTACTCATACATATATCTGTAAACTATATCTATAAACATATATCATCAAATGAATTCTTAAGTTTGCTATCGATGACCTAACAGTGACAAAATTCTAACCCATTTTCTTTAAAATACTCCATTTGTTTTGCATTTCCCTTTTGAATCTCAAAGCCAACTATAAACCAACATCATTATTAGTGAAAATTAGCAACACAAATACACCAGAATGTTGCAGACATTATTTGCCAGGGAAAGTTGATGTCCTCGTTTATGCCTGAATATTTTTTTAAATTTATTTTCTCTTGCATATTTCTATAGAACAAAGTTTTTAAAAAGTATTATTATAAGTATGGTTGCTGTAACTTTAAAAACATGTAAATAGTAGCAATAATCGCAAACGCTAAAAAGTGACATTTTTACTCTGCCGGCACATGCGATTAAGTCCATATATCGGATATGTTTTGCTCTAGAAATGTTACAAGAACTGACTTGTAATCTACATATCTATACACAATATATAAGAAAAATTAAAAATGTGTCGCAACCACCTCTGGTTGATTTATGGTAGAATGACCATTTTAGCATTATCAGCGTGGCTACTGACATCCAATTTTTAAATTCGCTGACTTCTCCCAGATGGATTTACCAATTTCCCTGACCGATCGCCATAAGGTCACCTCAAGGTATTGTAATTTTTTATTTCTGCTGAATTAAATTTTCATCAAAACTAATAAAATCTTAAAAAGCTGAAATCAATACATTAAAAGCTACAAATTACATCCTAATAAAAAAACACACCGAGGGTCCATTCATACCCCCGAATGCTCTCGCAAGGTGGAGGACACTATTTCACCCCCCCCCCCCCCACTACCCCAAAGATGCTGACATTTTATGAAGATTTTTTTCAGAAAACCCTTAAGAAGTCTTCAATTAATACTCGGTACAAATATCTCGGTGCACATATTCGTGAAACTAATTAAAATGACTACTACAAGGGAAATTTTGCCTGAAATCAGCATCCGCCATTTTGTGACGTAATAGCACCCAAATATCAACCATAATCTCTTAAACTTATGCATAGGACAGGAAAAGTACCATTATCACAAATGGTATTGTTTTTTCTTTCATTAAAATCCTTCCACAACTCAACTATCTGCTTAATTTTAAGATTTTTGAAGAAAATACAAAACGTGTTTTTTTTTAATGTTGGTCATGTTTGAGCCTCCGTATATAAGTAATGGGTAAGATCTATGAAGAATGACTTACCTTTTCATAATAAATAATCATTTGTGAGTATATGTGCTTATTCTTTATCTAAAAAAAACAAAGCAATTTTGTTCTTTTGTCCAGCTTTTTTCAATTTCCGACCACTGTGTGCCATCGCAGCGGCTATTTGTCTACAAATTGCAACATTTCCATACACACAAGGTTTTCCCACAGCAGGTTATTGAATTAAACATATAACATTTTATCATTACAGTGAGACCCCTGAACCATTGCGAGCGAGCTTATATTGCTTCCTCAGCCGCATACCCGCGGCCGTGCCTCGTATTTCTGTGGCCATGCAAGTTTCCTTCGGTAAAATTACAAATTGACAAAGCCTAATTCTTCAAGAAAGAGGTAACGCATTTTGGTAGTTCTGGGAAGTTGAGGATTACTGAAAAGGCATCGAAGGGAAAGCTAATGGCCAATTTACTAAGACTCCGGCACAGGTGCCACTAAGTGCATGAAAAATACAAACCAAAGCCAAGTTGTTGGACTGGATCAAAATCGGATGGTGCGAGTGACCTTCGGAAGTGAATAACAATTTAACTAACCTGGTTGATTACCTGGTTGTTTCCCCTTGATTGCAAGAGGGAACCAAAAAATGTAAAAATATTTCGTTAAAAAAACAAAACGTAAGCCACTGCGAGCCAGGACAGGAGACAATTAGCAATGGCAGCATCATATTCAGGAATATCATATTTGAGGTGGTTTGTCACCTGACTAAATTGCTTCGAGATGGAGCTTAAGGGGGCCATTCAATAATTACGTCAAACGTGAAAGGTGGGGAGGGGAGGGGGGCTCTTCTTACTGTCTCACGAAGGGGGCTATGAGAATTGAAGATGATCTTGCATAAGATTTTGTTTACACCAGAGATCGTACTTGTATTACCATTTTATTAATAATCATCTCGTATTTTTAAAACTGCAAGCATGTATTTACTACGAGCTAGTTTGCTCCAGCTACCTCTCGACCTGACTCTTAGAAGTACATAATAAAAAATGTGAGGCAAAATTTTCCGAACAACATAGCCTCGGATTCCTTGTGATGAGCGTAATACAAAGTGATCATTAATTTTATCTCTACTAGGCAGGTATCGCAATACGGATATACAAAAGGGATACACTGTACATCTGATTCACAACTAAAGAATTAAGATTCACAACTGAATGTTCAACGAATTGATGGGGCTTATTCCATGCACATCGGCGACGGACATTAGTTTTAGCAGGTTAAAAAATGGGAGGAATGAATGACCAATAAAAATGGGAAGAATGAACGGCAGGTAGAAAAATAACGATAATTTCCAATCCCAGTTTCTCCCCGACTGTTTCGAGTAGTAGTAGTATTTTTGTTAAACGTGCTTCGACGGCTAAGGTCATTCTACACTTTAACTGTCTGACACGTGCAGACAGGGGCAACAGCACTCGGATGAATTGGAGGATCACCCGTCCAAACTCGAGCCGAGCCCAATGATGTTTAACTTTGGTGACTGATCGGGAACTGGTGTTTCCATCGTGGCAGGCCGTTGCCCAACTGACTGTTATGAGAATTCCCTGACTTTTCCAGAAATGCAAAATTCCCGGGCAATTCCAGATTTTCCCCGACGATCGCCACCATGCTTTACGCATCTAAGAGTCCCATACTCACCAAGTCTTCTTTTGGTTTCCCCATTTCTCTACTCTAAAAATACTTCACACTGAGCTAGTTACACAATCAAATATGTACTGTGTATTTTAAGCATATTATTTTTGGAAGAGAGAGGTTGGACAGAAGCAAAAACCAATTGGCAGTCGGTTTCCCAGTTTCCAAATTGAAATTTAGACATTAGAAACTAAGGAGTTGCAATCAAGGGGTCAGTGTACGTACTTGAGGAGTGTTGCCCTCGATCAACAAGACCACAAAGTCAGTTGCACTGGAATTGTGATATAATGGGATATACATATTTTTCTCAGCCTCAGCCTTATTCCACAATTGTAAAATATGTACGTACATACATGGGGAGATTGAATTCATGGGAAATAATTCAATATCTTAAGAGATTTGACAGTCATAAATAATTAAATATTTGTAGTAAGTTACTTCTAATAGTAATAATTTCAAAAAGCCCTAACCTCTCTGAATAGAGGAAGGCATAAGTATGGGCAATGTGCCCAGTCCTCTCCTTGATTTTCCTATTTCCTCTAATCACCAACTTTAACCCTTTCAGTGCGGAAGACATGTGAGTCATGGATGCATGCTTTCCAGGGTTGGATGACTAACAGCCTGAGCCAAGCTTGTAATGGTAAATAATGCCCTTTTTTATTATTCCGCTGCTCACAAACACACACTTTGAAAAGAAATTTCCACACTGAAAGGGTTAAACTAAGGACAGCCATAGACTTTGGTCACCTATACTTTCCTAAGTTTGTTCCCAAAAGGCCTTCATAGCTGGCGCTTTCCATCTCAAATTATGTAGAGCACTGAAATGTGCGGGGTGAATGTCATGGATTTTTCTCAAAAAAATATATGTTATAGACCAATAAGAGACAAAAAATCTGCCTTTTTTATTTTTATATATTAATTTTTTATGAATGTACAGCCATTTAAAAAATCACCTAAAATGGTCGTTTTAACAAGCAAGGGGAAAATGGTGAATTTTCAAATGTCTCTGATTTGGCCAATAATGAAGCTAGGATGTTGAAGATTTTTTTGTTTTGCAGTGCTCTCTTTGTATTTGTATCTCATGGTTTGAAAAAAGTTGGAAGTTGAATGGAAAATGGAGTATAAATTTCACAATTGTTAAAAAATCAGAAAATTGTTCCAAATTTAACAATTTATTTACAGCTATTAAATGTGCTAAAAAAGTAAAAATCAGTTTTACATGTGTAACGAGACACAAGAATAACACTCTATATCTTCAATCTTTATTCACTCGCACTTTCTACACCCTTTCTCCACCATGTCCCGTCTCACACTGCCCTCCCCTCAAGTCCCCTCCCCGCCACCGTCCTTCCCCTCAAGGCCACATTCTCGCCCCTCTCCCACCATGTCCACCGCTTCCCCTCCATGGCTGCCACTTTCGCATTCCACCTAATGGGTCATGCTGCGCGTCACACGACGTGACACATTGTCGCGTAACAGCTCGGCCATCCTGACCGCCGAGTCGTCCTCGACTCTGGCATCTTTGTCTTCTTCAGAACTGCTTGGCTCCTCGTCCTCTTCACACCAGGGTTTCATCCGGTCGGCTGCAAACACGGAATGGAACGCCCGTTGAGTCCTCTCTGCGCCCGCAATGTCGCCCAAGAAATACCGGTCATTTCCTAATACTGCCTTCACCTGATACGGGCCCTTGTATTTGGCGGCTAACTTCCGAGTCTGCCCACAGCTAGCTGCTTCTCTAAAAACCAATACCAGATCCCCGACCTTGTATGTCCGAGGTGGTTTATGCCTGCTATCATACCTACGTTTTTGAGCAGCCTGACTCCTTTCTATTTCCGTAAGTGCTTGAAGTCTCCTTTCCTGTAACTGCCCCTCGACTTCTGGATCTCTGTGCGTCTGTATTTCTAAGGTGAGCTTATTTTTAAGGGCGGTCCGAGGTTGGAAATCGAACAAAAGCTCATGTTGTGTTCGTTTAGTGGTGTCGCTCTCGAGACTATTGAGCGCCCATTGTATTTCCCTTATTTTCTTGTCCCAATCTTTCCCATCCTCACGTGTAGTCATTGTAGTTACTGCGGTCAGGATCGTACGGTTTACACGTTCAACTTGACCGCTTGCCCTAGGAGTTGCTGTCACATTTTTATCGTGACGGATGTCATTTTCTTGACACAAATCTTCGAATTTCTTCGCCGAAAAAGCAGTGCCCTGGTCCGTAATCACCCGGGTAGGTGATCCAAAGATGCCTATGATGTCTTCTAGGAATCTGCATGCTGGTTTCGTCTCTACCGTCTTTACCGCTCGCAGGACCACATATTTTGTAAAATTATCTACGCATGCAATGATGTACTTGTTCCGGTCCGAACTTTCTGGAAATGGTCCCAAGTGATCCAAATGGATTGTATGGAATGGGATAGGGACCCTAGGTATGTTATGCAGTTCCCCTTGTTCTCTCCCAGCCATTTTCTTGTGATACGCGCACTCCACGCATGCTTTTATGTACTTTTTGACAAATCGAGTCATCCTTGGGAACCAGTAGTGTTGTCTCAGGTGTCTTAGCGTCTTTTCCTCCCCAAAGTGACCCATTTCATCATGGCTTCCCGCACAACTCTCCATCTAATTGGCCTCGGCACAACCCACAAAGCCTTCCCATCCACCCGCCGACAAATCCTTTCATTTTTCATCTCATAATCGGTGTGTATTTGCTTTTCTTCTGATGTCTTCGGCGCCCTCTGGAGCAAACCCCGAATGTTCTTCAACTCTTCGTCTTGCATCTGCATCGTAAGCAACCAGTCCTCTTGACTTATCCTTGTCGTCCAGACGCTAAGGGTTGCCACTTCGGTTTCTTTTGGTTCTTCTTCGGGTCGCCTACTAAGTGCACCCACGTGCTGCATTTGTACGCCAGGTTTGTATTGCAATTCAAAATCAAATTCTTGTAACTTCAACCACCATCGCCCAACACGCGGGACTATGTCTTTCTTCGTCATGGTTGCCTTTAATGCATTACAATCGGTAAATACTTGGAAATGTTTTCACAAGAGATAGATCCTGAACCTTTCAACCGACTCCACCACCGCGAGAGCCTCCGACTCATAGCTGTGGTAACGCGACTCTGCATCACTGGTTTGTCTGCTGTAGTATGCTACTGGTTTCCACTCCTTGCCTTCTTCTTGAAGCAAGATACCTGCCACGCCATGTTTGCTAGCATCAGTGTCCAACTTGTGGTTCTTCTTCGGATCATATAATACCAGGATTGGTCTGGTTGTAAGTTTCCGTTTCATCTCTTCAAATGCCCACTGTTGGCCTTCTTCCCAAACAAATTTTTCGTCTTTGCACAGAAGCTTTGTTAACGGCTTTGCTAGCGCTGCGAAATCCTCGATGAACTTCCGGAAATATGAGGACAGCCCACAGAACCGCCTAACGTCGTGTACTGTAGTAGGTGTTTCGAAGTTTTCTACGGCAGCTATCTTTGTCTTCCCCGGTCTGATACCCTCCGCTGTGAGCTCATATCCTAGGAAATCCACCCTTCTCTGAAAGAATTTGCACTTCTTTAGCCGTAGAGTCAGACCTACTTCCCTCAGTATTTGTAGGAACCGTTCTAACTTCTCAAATCCCTCTACGATTGTTGCACTGGGGATCAAAATGTCGTCCATATATACTGAAATTTTGAATGGCTTCATCTTCCTCTCTATTATCTTCATCATCCTCGAAAATACCGCTGGTGCATTCACTAACCCGAATGGCATTCTGTTGAATTCATAGAGACCGTCGCTAGTCACGAACGCCGTCAGATGTCTCGACTCCTCCGCCACCGGTACTTGATAGTAGCCGCAAGCCAGGTCAAGGGTGGTGAAGTATTCATTCCCGGCGAGTTGATCAAGCTGTTCCTCGATTGGCGATACTATTGTGCGTTCCTTTTTGGTCACGGTGTTGAGACTCCTATAATCTACGCATAGCCGTTCTTCTCCTGTTTTCTTCTTGACCAACAGTACCGGACTGGCGTACTCTGACGTCGATTCCCTTATGATCCCAGCTGAGAGAAGCTCTTGCACCGCTTTATTCACCACAGCTCGTTTGGCATACGGTAAATGGTAGGGTTTTCTGTCAATTGTTTCTTCCTTGGATAAGTTAATTGACATTGTTGCCAACTCGGTTTTTCCTACCTCAAATACACTTTCCGCAAAGCATTCCTTAAAATCCTCAACAAGTCCCTTAAGTCTCTCCAGGTTTTCTCCTACAACACACCCGTCCCATATCACTTCATAGGGGGCCCTGTTGCCCACTTCCTGGATCCTCCTGATATTTCCGCCCAGCCTTTCCGTCTTTTTCCCAGCACTTCTATCGCTCCTAATTTCCAATTTTCCGGAAGTTTTAACTATCGTGATCCCGTCCCGGTCTAGGGCACTCCTTCCAATGATGAGGTCTTCCTCCTGCGCCTCGTCGGGTACGATCAGCACTTCTACGTCGATGTCGACTCCGTCAATCTCAAGATGCGCTTCCTTCGTCCCGGAGGGTCTGCAAAACCCCCTACCAAATCCTTTCAATACCTTCGCCGCTCCCGCTTCCCGCTCATAGCTCATGCCCAATTCTTCCGCCGCCGATTCCGTCATCGTGATGCAATCGCTTCCCAAATCTATGAACCCTGCAACTGTTTTTTCATCGATCTGTACCCTTTTATGGTATTCATCTTTCAGATCGGAATGATCTTGAAGGATTCTTCGAACGTTGCGGCTCTCTTCTCGTCGGGGGGTCACCCTTGGGCACTGCCTCGCCATATGACCCTCTTTACCGCATGAGTAGCATAGAAATTTTGGGGTCTTGGCACATTCTCTGGCCAAATGTCCTTCCTCGTTGCAATAACAGCACTTTATTCCTCTGGGGCTACCCTTTCCTGGTCTTGGCCTATCCCCTCCCGTTACCGAGACCGCCTCTGGTGTAAAAAAAAATTATGAAAATTGGCTAAAATATACCAATCATGATGATGAGCATTAAGCCCATGCAAAGAGAGTGGGCAATTTTTTTTGTTGATAATTAATTATTAATATTATAAGTTAGTGAATTACACCCATCAGCCAAGTTGGCACATTTTCCCTGGTTCCCATAATATTTCCATTTTTAATAAGCAATAAGGAGTCTGAAACTTTGAATTAATCCTAACAGAGTTAAAATATTCAATACTTTATTTTAGTTATTACTTATTAGTTATTATGGTTTATTTAGTTGCCGTTCATTACATCTCAGATTGAAGCTCTGAGACAAATTATTTTAAAATAAATTGCCTCAATTAAAAAATTAACTTGATAACTTAGTTTGATCACTTGTTATACACATAATAATGAAATTAGTAAATAACTACTCACGCTTTGTTCTTGTCAAATTTGTGCAAACGTCCTAACCGGCCACAGGGAGAAGGTGGTGTTATCTTTAAAAGAATATTTCTAAGTGGTATAATGCACTCATCCTTCTAAAGTGGCCATTTATATCCGTTGGCTGGACCATGAGGACTCATAAAAGACACAGTGATATATCCAAGTTCATCTGATACCACTGTTATACAACCTATCCACCAGTGATTGTCATATATGTATGCACGAAATAAAGTCGCCAATGGTAAAATCACTAATTTTGGCACTAATCTCTGTCTGTCACTAACAGTGAGTATCTACATCACGTGGGTCACTGTTCTGGCTATCATTGTATCTCTTTCATCCACATACCAGTAATGAGTTGATTGTATTCCCACTAAAGCTTGACACTACTCCATTCTTTTTTCTTCTCCTGGCGCAACTTCTCTACAATGCCACGATTTAAAAGGACAACACTTGTATTTTTGAGCAAGTTTGATACAGACCTGACAAACCCCCTTGCTTCTCTGATGGCATCAATACTGCCATTCTGCAGGTTGAACATAGTAGCATAATGCTTGCAAAGGCCTCCTACACCATCACATGCACTTTTCTCATGACCAGTGGCAGAGAAAACCCTTTTTCTTGTAATATTTTCAGGAATCTTTGATCTTAATTCATACATTTGATACCTATTCTTGAAATGGGAAGCTGCTCCATCTGATACATATGTTACAGAATTAAAGTCCTCTGCGTAACTTTGAATTATTTCTTTCTTTACCACATTCAATGTACTAAGTGCATGCGCACTATCATGAATTAAGTCATCACAAACCACTGCATATGACTTTGTTTTCCCAGAAAAGTAGGCTACACATGTAAATAAAGAAACCTGAGAATCATTCCAGTGGTAGCTTTGAACTTCATTTGGAAGTACAACCGACCAGTTTTCAGCCAAGTCAAAATGAAAGACTAATGTCGAGGTGGTACTACCATGGATAGCAGAATTCTTTATTTGTGCTATTCCATATCTCTGTATTTTCTGAATGTAAGTATGGGAGACTCCTTTTGTTATCCAAACTCTTGCATCAGATACAAACTTTGTCACACTAGCTATCCTTCTTGTCAAATCACCAGCTTCTCACAGAGCATAAGTTGTTTCTTCTCCTGTGTCTTCTAAATGTAATGCTTCAGTTGTAATTCCTTCTCCCCTTGGACATTCTCCACATTCCTGCAACCAGCATCCTTCTTTGTGGTTTTCACATAAACACACAACATGAATAAGCTCATTTCTTCAGTTTTCTGGCCGGTCAAGTTTTCAAAGTTCCACATATCAGCTTCAAATTGCTGCAGTAAACACAAGCACATACCACTTTCACTGGCTGACATTTTACCCACTTTGGATGCAAGGAGTAAAATACGGAGGATCCTATTTTCAATGATGAATAATCAATCTTCATCTGAAGATATGCTTCCCATATTGACCGTGTCATAAACCTTTAAATTTTCTTAACTTTTTCTCCATTTAAATTCACCGTAAAAACATCTTTTTTATTTGGTCTTTGCTTAGAGCTGTCCTTATCATCATCCAGAAAGTATGACAGAGCAGTTTCAATGTCATCAGCTGGTATTGAATGCCCCTCATATGGGTTTGGCTTTGCCCATACGCCTTTTTCTTGCTTTATCAATTAAGTACAATGAACTTTCTCGTAAAGTTGATGAATTGCACTTTTTGAGTAACTGTCAGGCACCAACATGAGAAGCTGAATTTTCTCTGAGGATCTAGCTTTTGCGGTGGCGGAGTTAAAATTTTCTAGCCACTGCTGGCAATTCAAACAGCCTTCACACTTTTCTCGAATTTCTTTCCTCGGTAAATGAACATGAAAAGCACTGCCAAGCATACCGGCAGTGGCAGCTGAGACAGTTCCTTCAAATTCAACACATTTCCGTTTAATGTAATTAGCACTCCTGTCAGGATTAGTTTTCCATGGCCGCTTAATAGGAGTCATTTGAGGAATTAAAACATTTATGGTTTCATTTATGATGTTCACTGCTTCACTTGGAGGGACATAGGGATCTTCAAAGTCAGCAACAGGTAAAAACTTTGTTGAATCTCCATCAACTGTACACTATCCAATTCTGAACTCCTGTACCTTTCTCTGGTAGCGAATAAAACAGTTTCTGCGTACGTCATGGCTAGCTGATACAGTAGTACAAGGGCTAAGGATTGTTTGTAGAGGTTCAGCCAGATCACCAATAACTGTAAACTGCTTTACCCACGATTTATAAATGATTTTTGTGTCTATTTTCATAATCCACACAGCGTACTCTGTGACTGCTGTACTGTAATGATGACATGTCTCCTCAAGGTCGCTTAGCTGCTTCTGCTACCTATGCCAATAAAACACACTGATCCCCTCCAGTTCCAGAACGGGAATGAGGTTTTTTGCTTGAGTTCTTGTTGATGGGTGAATCAGGCATGGCAGCAGATTAAGTGTTTACATTGTAATTTTGTTACATTGTTACAGAGATAAAACTACAGTCATCTGCTGACCCATGCATCATTTATGGTAGTTAAAATGTGACACTCTGAATCCATTGTTTGTAAGAATATCATACTTTGTGTTTAAAACCAATATACTGTAACGGTAGGCTCCTTTATTACCCTTACCGGTCGCCCTTTCTCTGTGGTCGCGCCTTTCGCGTGATTTGAGTTGAGCGGGCACAGATCGCTTACGAGCGACGCGCATGAAACTATGATTTGGTATGTCGCTTGTTTGGTTAAAACCCAAGGCCGGAGGGTTTAAAAGGGCTGCACAGTGAAGGTGCAGGAGGAGAACCTGAACTGAAAGTGACGGGTGCATGTCGCGCTGGAGTTGTGGACTGAGAGAGAGAGGTGGGCCGAATGATGAGGCAGCCGAGGCGTGTGGAAAGGACCATGGGCAAAGGGTGTTGGAATTCGGTGGCAGGCGAAGTTTGACCTCCCGTTTTCCGTGCCATCGTCAACGAGTACCTGAAGACTGCTGGAGGAGCAACGACCATATTGGAACTGCTTCTCGCAAATATCTAAGTACTCTTAAATCTCCCAATTCCCGGAGATTGGCCTTACCAGTGATTCTTTCTCTCATCCAACTTAAGAACCCCCATTGTGAGCCGACAAGTGTTAACAAGTCACTGTGCAGCGTGCAGTTATCAACTCCTCATTTCTTTGAGATATTGTATCACTATTCTCCCGTTCATTGTTCTTATTTGAAATCCTTCGGAGAACGAGGAGCTTGTATATTTTGGGGGAAACCTTATGTTATATGTAATTCATTTTGGCTCTTGTTCATCAGTTCATTCACCCACTAACAAATCACTTCATTCTTCATTAGTTTTAGGAAGTGTATATCAAAAATTAGTGTGATTTCGTGTTCTTTGAATGTTTCTTTTTGAATAAATGGTTATTTATTCTGATTGTTAAGAAAACGTGGTCGTTCAATTGCTTAATTTGTGCCTGTTCATCCTATTCGACACCTTCAACCAATGAGGTTGGGAAGAATTATTCGGGATCGCACCCACTACCCTTAAATGAGTTCTTTTCTCGCTCTACTGACTCGTGAGCTAGTGATTGGGGTGAGGATTGGCCCTGGTGGCGCCCATTTGGAAATTTAAAAGAAATATTTTTCTAGGGTTCAAAATCCCTTTGGGAGCGACGAGGAGGAAATCGTCGGGGCGTAGTGCTGCCTGGTTGTTGAGTGTGACGGGGGTTTGAGTGTTTAAATCCAGCCATGCGGTAAGATCACTGGATCAACGTGTGTTCCGTCACAATACAAATGCATGCATGCATGGTAATCACATTTATAGGATCTGATCATTCTATGGGATTAACAGAAGCAGCATGTGATACATTGTAACATAACTCTATGACATCAACTTCGTAATAGTTCAGGAGGTGTCAATCAACCTTCAAACTCCTTATTACTTTTGAAAATTGGAAATGTCATGGGAACCAGGCAAAATGTGCCAACTTGGCTGATGGGTGTAATCCACTAACTTATAAAATTGATAATTAATTATCAACAAAAAATATTGCCCACTCTTTTTGCATGGGCTTAATGCTCATCATTATTGGTATATTTTAGCCAATTTTCATAATTTTTAAAGCTGTGTTTTTTTTAAATATAGCCTCTTTTGTTTATGCAAAAACGGCAGTTGTTCATACTTTGAAGGCATATTTCATGGAAATGCAACATTATTGGAGCTATTAAAAAATGTTGTCACTAATGTGCCTAAATAATACATACATGTAAAACTGATTTTTACTTTTTTAGAACATTTAATAGCTGTAAAAAAAATGTTAAATTTGGAACAATTTTCTGATTTTTAAACAATTGTGAAATTTATACTCCATTTTCCATTCAACTTCCAACTTTTTTCAAACCATGAGATACAAATACAAAGAGAGCACTGCAAAACAAAAAAATCTTCAACATCCTAGCTTCATTATTGGCCAAATCAGAGACATTTGAAAATTCACAGTTTTCCCCTTGCTTGTTAAAACGACCATTTTAGGTGATTTTTTAAATGGCTGTACATTCATAAAAAATTAATATATAAAAATAAAAAAGTAAGATTTTTGAATGACTCTTATTGTTCTATAACATATATTTTTTGAGAAAAATCCATGACGGTCACTCATAGTGCTTTGCATGATTTGAGATGGAAAGGGCCAGCTTTACAATCTTTAACCTCTTTCCTTCATATGTCCACATGTAATAGTATACTTAAGACTTACCAATGACTATTTACCCCATCACTAGTAAAAATGCTAAAAAGACACTGTTTTAGCCCTAACTTATGATGTGTCCATACACAGTTAACAGCACTCAAGTTCCTTCATCCCTGGTTCAGAATTAAACCCCACAGTTTTCAACCTTGCATGAATCAAGTAGAACACAGCTCTATCATGATTTGATTTTCTAGTCACGATTAAGTAGCCTCTTATATAGTAAATGACAGATTGTTCTCTGTCTGAAGAATATACACACCAGTCCAAAATCTATTCCCACCCAGCCATACACAATCCAAGGCAATTAGGAAGAGTAACTAAAACGGTGATGATGGTCTCTAGGTGACAAAAATACCTCCGAAGAAATGGCAACTCATTAGTTAACAGAATACTACCCCAAATCAGAACATCAAGAGACGGAGCGACATTGTCACAGAACGAAAATGAGGGCTGCAGAAAGATAAGGAAGATATAGTATTACTACAACGCCTACACTCGAGGAGTTTTTAGTCTAAGCATCAACCGTTGCAGAAAGATAAAAACACATTCTGCTTTGGGGGAATACTATAGACAAATAATTAATAACACTGATTAGATATAATAAATTTTACTGTTATCAACCTTCTCACTTGATATAGTAGAAGACATCATTGGAAATATGGAAGGAAAGAAAGAACAACAAAAAGCTTGGTAGCTGTTAGTCATTTAAAATGATTAAGAATAAATTAATTCCTCTAACATATTTTCTGTAATCTTGCAGAACATACTTCCTTAGTCCCCTGAACAATCACTTCTTTGGGATATCGATGCACATACAAATTCCAGGCTATTTATCCCAGAAAAAAGGGCATCATACATTCGAGTCGATTTAGTACTCACCTGAGCATAATATGGTTGTCCTGGTCTTGTCCGAACATTTTGGTACTGACGAGTAGAGGCAGTTGAAACAGGATTTAACTATGAGTAGAATAACCACATCATTAATACATTGAGCAACAGCTTGTTAACTAAGATTACGCTGAAAAAATAAGCTTATAAATATCACCAATGGTGACAACAATGTATGGCGATTTACAAAAGATATGTAACATTATCTAAGTCTTAAAGTGAAGCAGAACAATCTTAAACTTAAAGCCATTAAAAATATCAAATTACTAATTTCAAAATTATATTCCTTACCCCAGCGATGGCAGTAGTTCCCAATCTCATCGACTGATTAGTAGATTGATATGTAGGTTGACCACCAACAAGACCAGACCAACCATTTATTGCAGCAGCACTGGAAGTGGGAGCCTGACAAACATTCATTCGGGCGGCTGAGTGAACTGTGGTAGTAGTAGGAATCTGAGGTTGATGCACTGTCGGGGTCGATACATTGGAGTTCGTTTGCAACATTTTCATTTGGGAGTCATTGGACAACATCGCTTTGGAGACATGATGGGAGGGCAAGCTTGAGGGTGCACTGGACTTCACGATTGGCGTAGGCGCACCTCCAGGCTGTTTAGTCCACGCGCCTTGTTGAGTACCGGTGGAAACGCTGTCAAGAATAAGTGGATTAATCACTTTGGAAGGCCAGTAGTCTTGGAATTGTGTACTGGCAGGAAAGTAACTTTTTATGTCGTTCAAACTGATCACAGAACAAGTATCACTCGCAAATAACTCGTTTCTTATTCCTTGCACTTTACAACAAAATTTTAAATACGAAAGATCCCATCCTTCCAGCTGCTTTGCTTTTAATTTCAAATTATCCGTTTCACCTTCAAAATAGAATAATGGTACATATTTTTCACCATCCCTCACAGTAAACGGCACCACAGCCTCTCCGTTTATTCGGATAAAACCACACTTATCCTTGGGATCGTTTTTGTGGAGCAGAAGTTTACTGTAGGTCACTTCAAGGAAATTGTAAAACTCTATAGCGTCCTGAAGAAGAACAACTGAATCCTTACACGTAAAACTTTCTTTTCCGAACTGCCCTTCACTATGCCTAACATTAATTTCAATGAGTAGTCTGGCCTCTGCTTCAGTGATGAAATAACTTCTTATACACGTACAACTATACAAATCTGGATGCACATGAGCCAGAAATTTATTTAACAACTTCATTTCCACCATACGCACAGCAACGTACTTAACACCACGTCTAAATATATATGGAACAAAACACTTTCCGAAAGTTTCCCAGCCAAATCGGCCTCTGGCACTGTCATCATCGATTGGTGTCTCTTTATCCGCGTTTTCCACTGTTTTTTTGGAGGCATCCTTGTTCGACGAGGGGGTCTGTTTTATCAAAAAATTTTGTATACTAGACTGCCCTGACTGAATAACATGGTTGTTGGTCGTATGACTGTTTCGGGAGGCAGCGGTTGCTGCCAATTTTGTTTTGTTTGCCTCAACCATTTTAGCTGCCAGTGCACTGATTTCGGCCTCATCGGGCGACTCTTGCTTAACTTGAACACCATTTGAGCCTGAAAAACGAAGTTGTCATGATAATGCCGCTAACTTCATTACATTGTTTTTTTTTCAAAACATAATAAGCCAGAACATAACACCATAACACACCACAAAACTCCATGCCATTTACATTTTAATTACAATGATTGACAAATATACCTCCGACAATAGGTATGTTTATGCTTTGTCAGCAATATGAAATGCATTTAAATGTACAGAACGAAGAAAATCATGCCCAGAATATATTTAGTAAACCTCTAATAGACACTATAAAGTCTAGAACTACAGATTACGAACATAAGAGTATATGAAATGAGCCCAACGTTGTCATGAAGGACATGCAGGTAAACAACACGTTATGCCAATCAAAGAATAAGTTCACTTATAACAGAGACACACTATCAACAATTTATTACGACGCTCCAAGAGCATACCTTCTATTGCAGATTTTTTATTGAGAGAAGTGTTGGCGCCAGACGAAGACAACGCCATAATTTATCAATATCAAGTTAGATTAACACCTAACTCACTTGCTGAATGCATTGAACAACTGACTATCGAAACGCTGTTCGGATGTAGGACTCGGGAATACGTTGGAGAAATCTCAGGGTTAAGATCCCTCCAATATTATTTGATTGTTTCCACCTCATTACTAGCAAAAATTGCTACCTGGAATGTCATTAGGCAAAGTCCGCCTAAATAATTTCCATGCTTCACGTTAGACCGCGAATCCCTACACGTTACGTTACATGACACCCCTTCGATTAAAAAGCGAAAAAAAAGAATAAACATTCCTAGCCTCCATGACGGGCCTCCATATTCAGCTAGCCTCGTTCTCGGAGGAATGTGAGTCATCGTAACATAATGGCGTCGAGCACTAGCTCTCAACCAATCACGTCGCGGTATTTGGCAATCAACCGCTACCACAATGTAGGTGGAGCGCATTTATAGCTCCTTTACTGTGACGTCACAGAATTTCTTGATGCCTGCTTGGAGAGTAGGATTCTAGGGCCATATTGCAGGGTGGGGTATGACACGATGTAACAATGTTTCTATTTCTGTTAATCGTCTCTTTGATCAGTATTTGGTTGAAAAATATGGCACCATCTATGATGGCCTTGAGCTAGCTTCAGGAATACTCCAGTGTATAGCCTCTCAAATAAGTCGAGCCAATGCTATGCTGCCGGCTTCGTCGTGCTTTTAAGAACCTTACTACTTAATACTTTTCTTAATACTAAATAATTAATCGCAGATCCGAAATCCTGAAAAGGTACCATACACAATGAGCTGCGAAAATCTACAAAAAAAGTCAAGACAATTTTTACTTCGTGTCAGTTGTGCGGTACAACAATGAAGTCTTCGTAACAATTTGTTATCCAGCGAAATATCATCCTGTACATATAATCTTTGATCGTAGGTGTCGTGAAAGATTCATCGTATGTCTCCTCGGCCTTGAGATACGATGGTTGGAGAGAGGCTACGGATCAAATATTACCTATATGTTGCTGACAACGATTAAACAAAAAGATAAGCAATAAATGTCGAAACTCAAATAAGAAAATTGGAAGTATGCTGAAGAAAAATACTAGGATTGAAAATAAAACAAAAATAACCCGGACACCATTCCACACTTGGCAGTAACGGCTGTTCGAAGAGGATATTCATTACTGTCCTCCATTGAAATTTAGCCTCGCTCGTATGTTGCATATTGTGTGTCGCTGGTTCAAAATGTGGTGGAAGAAAATAGAATCTCATTCGGAAAGATCTCTAGGGTTTTCTTAAGTTCTATCCGGACCTTCCTCTTTGATTCTTCTGTTTGCGGAGGACCCAATAAGGACCAAAAACAAGATATGACCTTGAACGCCATGTTGTTTTCCTTTTCAAGAGGGTTCAAGATGTCCACCAACCGAGAAAACCGAGTGTCGTTAATTATAGGTACAAACGTCAAAATAAAGGCATAAAATTTCAAGTGAAAGAATGTTAGCTGTGTGAAACCATTTGTCGAATTAGGTTCACTGTCTATTCTTGCGATGATAGCTGCGGAATCTGGCAACTATGTGTGATAATCGGGCGCCATTTTGGGAAATTGGAATGCAAGCACGCAAGCAACTGCCCGTATGCAAGTAGTGTGGTTATACAACAGATGGGGTCACCACCTTCCAAAGGTAGTAGTACCTAACCGCCCTGTAGAGATGGCGTGAATGTCGGAAATCCGTCTAATCCGTTCAATGACCCGTGCTCTGTGGACTCAATCCATTCCCTCGAGGAGATCTTTATTATTTAATGTATTATTTGCTATTTCATAAGTACCCTAGCTGAACCAACACTGACAGAGGCCTTGCATTGCATTCTAATTCGCGCTCGAAAAGACGCTATTCTTCTATCCTCGAGAATGGCCGTCTGTTGTGCCAAGGAAAAGCTTGTATCTAGGAAAGCTAGCATTCGAAATTGTCAAACTGGAATACTAAAGCTGTACTTAGCGTTTTCGACAATAAAGAAAGGAGAAAGTGGTCTACATGGGCATCCCGTCCATGAATGTAGAAAGTTTTATACACGTGATCGCGTTGATAGTTCTCCTCGTTTTCATTTATCCACGAATAATACACTACGTAGGCTCCTTGCATTTATCATTAATTTCCGCGACCGTGGCACCCACGAATATACATGTTCATGGTGGCACCACTGAAAAAGAGAGCGCGCGTACGCGCATAGGAATTTTCCGGTGGGTATAAGTACCATAATAAGGGAATAATATGTATATATTAGTCCATTGTGGCAGCTGGTGCAGTGAATCCGAATTAGCTCTTCCCCCAGCTAAAATTACTTCGGTAGCCGCCATGAAAAGGCACGTCGATTGACTGTCAAATACTGCACTATTGTATTAAGTGCTCAGGGAAGACGCACGGTTGGGCCACGGCTATCGTGGTTGGGCCAACATTAAGGTGGCGTTGGTTGGGCCGTCTTTTCTGCTGAAGGGCCCCTTGGCTGGACGATAAAAATTGGCCTCATGTCAACCTGTCCATTGATTGGATAAGAACGGCAATTCGTAGATTATGTTAAATGTCCTGTGTGTATAATCTTTGGGTAATTCATTCTCAAATACTCGTCCAAGGAGTTTGTTCGAGAAGGAAGGGTAAAGTATTTGGATAGAAGGTAAGGTAATAGTAGTTGCGTTCGTCCAATGTGTGGTTATTGCATTACAAAATCACGAAGAAACGAGGTAAAAACCTCAGTATTTATTGTTGAAATTGAGGCAACTTAACCTGACCATCAAGGTGATAGAATACTAACTTTCCTTTTAACACCTTGCCTGACCATAACATACGCGAATGTCCGCTTGCGCTATCAGCAATATCATCGCTCTTTTACTTTTTGGTACAATCTTTAAATTGTATTTTTGGTATCTGAATTACTGAAGGAAGGAAGACAATAACAAGGATTGAAAAGACGGTCCAGATTACTTTTGATACCGAAGGAATTTAATAACTCATGGGCCAGGACGTCGTTACGAATGAGAAATTGATCAGTTTCATGATTTGTTGGACTATAATATATGTATCAGAATTTCAAGAGTAATCTCTAAAGAAAATTAATGACGGAAAATGAAGAACGATGTAAAATTCCCTTGTTCGATGGGAAAAATTATGAACATTGGAAATATCGAATAGAATGCCGACGAAAAAGATCTCTTAGATGTAGCCTTGAATCATCTTATATTGGAACAAGATAAGATCTTAACTATCGATAGAATCAAAACAAACTTTGTAAATTTACAATGGATTGTATTCAATAAGACCGGTTTCATCACATAAGTGACATCACCCCACTCCCCCACCTTTCCTCGTACCCAAGCATTCATCCCCCCCCTCCCACTGCCTTTTCCTTTCCCCCTCCTGTCACTGCCTTCCTTCCCTCCCCCCCCCCCATACCCTTCCAGTTCATGTAGGTATATATACTCTGTGCTTAATTTACTGGAAGATGTCCCTTATGCGATGAAACCGGTCGTATTGAATAAAATCCATTGTAAAATTTACAAAGTTTGTTTTGATTCTGTTAAAATGGAATTTTACAAAGTAACGCTTGATAGTATCGAGTTCAACAAGATAATATGATTGGATTGGTGTGTCAGGTGTGCCCCAGGAGTCTCATCTGGGCCCATTCCTTTTTGACATATTTCCAAACGATACAGCTCTTACTGTTGGGTCCAGCTTCTTGTTATTTTCGCTGATGATATTAAGGTCTTCTGTGTCATTCGTTCCATCGAAGACTGTCACAATCTTCAGGATAGCCTGCAAATAATTGAACATTGGTGTGTTATTAACTGCATGAACCTGAATGCCAAGTAATTTGCGGTTGTGATGTTCCATCACCGTGGTAGCCCATTCTTGTGTGATCTTGAGCGGCACAATCTTGGACAGAAACAACAGTATAAAGGACCTGGGGGTAATTTTCTCAGCAGATCTTCGGGTTGATCTCCATATCGACTATATTTGCAATAGGGCTTCAAAGATACTTGGTCTCGTTGTTCGTGCCTCCAAACATGGCATAAGCATTGAAAATACTTTATTTAGCCCTGGTTCGTTGAGTTTTGGAGCATAACTGCTTATAATTGGTCATGTTAACCAACTAGAGAAAATTCAGCAACTTTTTTTTAGAATTGTTGGTGTTAGACTTGGATGCAAGTATGCAGCTGCTCCTATTGATGTCCTTGCTGTTTCTCTCCGACTTGTGGATCTTGCGATCGAAGACTACAGGCTGATGCAGTTTTTCTCCAGAAACTTATAATTGGTGACATTGACTGTCCAGATCTAGTTGCAAAGATCAACTTTAAAGTTCCTGCAGTCGAGGTCAAGACCTTTTCTTTTGCTACCACAGCTCTACTTCATACATCTTCCATAGCACACTGCCAAGATTCCATAGGATAGGGAACGATATTTCACCTGGAATCAATTTTTTTGTTGGCAGTGAAAGGTCCCTCAAGAAACTGTTTGCAAACTAACCATATTTATGTCTTTTCATTAATTAGTTCTATGCAGGGTATAATAATGTATTTGTACCATTGTTTTATGAAATTAATTTATGTTGGGTCGAACAACTGATGCATATCTGTAGTGGTCACTCGATACTTTCACCATTACAGAAAATGGCTCGAGAGGAAAGAAATAAAAAAAACTGACGAAAGGTAACAAGTACAAGAACCTGATCATTACCAAAGTTGCAGAGAGTCACCTGGGTTATGCTATGGGAAAGGATCAGACGACATAAGACATTGGGAAAGTATACTAGGAAACCTAACAAAGGAAAAGTATAACCTCCAGGATAACTGTGAATTAGCAACTCTTGTCACCAGCCTCTTAAGTTCAAATCCTCTCAAGAAGGAATCAATGATCATTTCTTAAAGATAGACTGACTGTTGAAAAAATTGGAATCAGCCGGAACCTTTATTTTACCCCTTAAATATTGGCGTAATTGCAATGATGAAAGATTTTTTACAATGCGCATAGTGTGCAGAAAAAATGTACGTAATTTAGTTGAAAAAACTCGGTTGTAAGTAGGTTAAAGCTGAATTTGGGCTGGCAGGAAAAAAGTGCACATTTTCCCCAAGCTGAATGAAGAAGAAAAATGTGTCTACTCATGTCAATGCCATTCGAATATATATTGGAGTAAGTATAGGTATACCTATAGCTGCCATTGAAACAATATCCTCAGAAAATGACTTTCTATTGTTAAAAGACGGCTCCTGGATGAAAGCAACAAAGTAGCTCTGCGAACCCAGAAACCAAAGCAGATTTCGCAGCCTCAAGTAGCATTTGCTTCAAACTTAAGTCACATAGGAAAAGGTGGTTTCAGGGGGAGAGGAAGAATAAATATAAATGAAATTGGAAGAGGGAATAAGCATGCTATCTGCGGAGTGAAGCATCAAATTCATCAAATAATGCTTCTCCCGTTAACAATTTTCCTGTTCATAATTACATGGTAAATTAGGACATTGGTGTGCTGACTGTTGGAAACTGCATCGAAAAGAAGCACAAGTAAGTGAACAGGAATGTAATCAGGAGAAAGACACTGATTGTTTTGACTACAGCTTTCAGTGTAATAGATTGGAAGCTCAGAAAAGTAATGAATGCCTTGAGAAAGAAATTACTTCCCTGGAAAGTATAGTATGTGCCGAGAATGAGAATATCATCTGGTACGCTGACTCTGGAGCATCAGTCCACCAAACGTATCGGAAGGAATTGCTGCTTAATTTGAAGTCTTTTGTGACTCCAACCACCACTCAGTTCACCAAGAAAGGTATAAATATGAAGTGCTTAGGAAGAGGCAACATGAAACTGGAAAATGACAAAGGAGCACCAATAAATATGAATAATGTTCTCTGACCGACGAGTCAACCTACTGTCCATCAGCACCTTGGTAAGACAAGGCTTTAAAATTATTTTCGGTGATGAAAAGGTGCAAGTTCAAATGAATGGGAAAATTTTCATAGAAGGAATCAGGGTTGGAAAGATGCATTGTTTGCAGATGAAGAGAAATCCCACTGCTTATCTAAGTGCTTCAGCAGAGGACTTGGGGCACAATCGACTTGGCCATATTTCTCGGTCTGGTATTAAAAAGTTAAAGAAATTAGTAGTTGGAATTACTTATGAACAATCCAAGGAAGTACGTGGAACATGTATTGAAGGGAAACAGACACACCACCAAGAAAGAACGAGAGCGCAACCAGACCCCCTCCGATTGATACACAGTGATGTTTGTGTGCCAATCAAGCGAATGGCTTGTAATGAAGGAAAGAATATATACTGACCTTTGTTGATGACCATAGTCATGTGAAGTAGTAGTATATGCAGTAAAACCCCCATACAACGAATTTGTTGGGACCGAAATCATGACTTCGATGTAGGGGGTTTTCGATGTATGTAGGTGGTATGCGGGTTGCATCTCCACAGGGGCATCCAAGTGTTCCGCGTGCTTTACGATGCAAGTCGAGTAAATATCTCAATATTGCTTTATTCACCATTAAAACCAATTCACCAAGAGTGATGATAAACAATTTTTATTGTTTACCATCAAATACCGTGGCTATCACCGCGTTATTTTCAATCTGCGTATTTCTAATTGAAATTATTGTTTTTTTCGTCGATTCTGCTCTACGCCTCATCGCTTACTTTAGTTATGGTCTGAAAGTAAAGGAGCGCCAAAATTAATGCCTAAGGATTACGTATTTTAAAGTGCTCCATAATTTTTCTGAGTATCTAGTCGATATTATTCTTAGAGTGCAATAATTTAAGTCGATATCAATTGGCAGTTTTATGCAGCAATTTTGCTTGAAAGAGCACATATTGCCATTTAGACTTCAGAAATAAAACGCACTGTTGGAATCCCATTGAAATACCGGTAAATATCTATGTTCGTGACCAGAATATACTAGATATCGATAAACGATGGAATTTAGGTGGGGCGAGTTAGTTACCACGAGTAAAAACGTGGCAGTCAGCAATGCACTGAGGTCACAATGGCAATCTCAGATGATAATGCATTGACGATGCCGTTAACGCGTGTAAGAGGCGCACCCCTCTTTTTATGTGTCGAAGTTGAAGAAATAATTTTGGGACTTTTTTTCTCCTATTGCGAGGTGTTGCGGGCCTAACTTCGAATTTTCGGCCATTATCAAAGCCGCTTGCGATATTCTCTTATAATTTACGTGGCATTTTTCATAGGCATGTATGGACCTCGGAGGCAAGTATTCACTTGTAGCCTTAGCCCTACAATGCTTGCATTGTTTATTGTCCTTTGGAATGAGTGGAGTAATTGATATTCATTAAAACAAAACAAATTCGACCTCGCTACAATTCGTGTTTAGTTGGCAAGTGTGGACAGTCGCACCGAGCTCTGATTTATAAATCCGAATCCCCCAACCGTTTTCCTAATGCACAAGTCATAGTCGCTGTGTCGCCTTTTAAAACGTGGTTAACTTTTACAAATTATTTTGCTATAAATGATGACGAGTGGGAATGCAAACACGTTAAATGTAAAATACCCAAGCGTCAGCCGCGTAAAAAACGAACGATAAGGCATAGATACGACATCAAAACTTGAAAAAAATCAGACTTTGAAAGAAATCATAACTGTCTATGGAATTTAAAGCCTTTATTATTTCAATATGGTCCAACAAAAATCTTCAATGAATGACAAAATTAAAAAAATTCATGATTTACATAAAAACGGCTGACTTACTATTGAGACGGGCGTCGCAGTACAGCGGCACGCGCGCGCATGTCCTGTCACAGCTCGTAGATTTTCCCCGAAAAGACCTTCTGTCCCTATTGGTATGGAATAGTGCAATCTTATCCTTCCTCCATCTTCTAATGGACGATTCCGGCACATCACCACCAACATTGGTTGAACACCAACCAATGAAGTTTTGAATGCTTCGCCCTCCTAACAAGGGGAGTGTCCGATAAATGGGTCGCAGATCTTGATGAAAATTCGTATGCATATAGAACTCCGAATACTTTTCACGAATCACCCCACATATGGGCTTATAAATCCAATAGTTTAAACAAAAAAGGCGTTTAAACATTTATAGATGTTATAAAAACTATTTATCAGCCTCCGGCAACAGGGGTAGTGTGGCCCATTGATCAGCGTACGGGTCTGCGGTGCGGAGGGACCGTGTTCGATTCCGTCGGCGACAAATTTTTCATGCTTATTTTCTTTGTTTTTCCATCGTGGAATTCTATGTTAAAATCTAATTTTTACTTTTATATACAAAGTTTTTTTTCAACGAGTGGAAATATTTTTTTCGCGAATACCATAGGGCTTATTTTTTATCTTTCCCGCGAAATTTTTTTGTTTCCCCATTCTTTCACCACGCAAACTTGATTTGTTCCTTCATTTGCAAGACCTCCGGTTGATATCATAATTATACAATAATGAACATTTTCTGCAAGAGGTCACTCTCGCCATTTATAACACGAGCCTTTCTCAACGAGCTTTATCACAATGTATTTATTTGTATGTCTTTAGATCGTGAAATGGTGATTCGATTACAGAAATTAGTAGATAAGCTGATCACATTTTCCCCTCTTTTTTTCAATGCACGACAAAACAAGAAAACGGGGATCTTTGACCGTGGGTCTTATAAATAATGATGTAACAATTATTTTGACTATTGTATAATTATGATATCAACAGGCGGTCTTGCAAATGAAGTTTGCGTGGTGAAAGAATGGGGAAACAAAGAAATTGCGTTGACTTCGCGGGATAGAAAAAAAATAAGCCCTATGATATTCGGGAAAAAAATAAACTTTGAATAGAATAGTAAAAATTAGATGTTAACATAGAATTCCACGAAGGAAAAACAAAGAAAATAAACATGAAAAAATTTATCGTTGACGGGAATGAACACGGTCCACAGGCAGGTGGACAGTCTTACGATAACCGTCCACCTGCCTCTCCCAAAATAAATCCGATACCGAAAGGTAATTTGAAACCATTTTAGAGGAAAACATGGAGCTCCTCCCATTCACGGGGTCCCGGGAATGTAACCCAATACGGACAAGTAATCTGATACGATTTAAAAACGGAAAATTGAGCTCCATCCTCACCACCTGCACCTTCGCAAATGAGGTGGGGTGGATGAGTAACGCACCAAGAGGGGAGGGGGGGAATACCAGTCAGTGCCAGCCAGCCGTAACCCAATACAGAAAGATACTCTGTCAAGATCAGATCAGGGGGGCTATTCTCTATCTCGAAGCTACCGATGCAGTAGCTTCGAATAAGCTACCATAATTGGCTACCAACCGTATTCTCTAACTCGCGGGAGCTTTCTCAAGAACGTAATAGGAAGTGGAGGGAGGTTTGGCGAAAGGCGGGTATGTGAACATTTTAAAACCAAATCCGCGGAAACTTCATTTCTGGTGACGTCATTCTTAAAACCAATGGGAAAGCTCGTCTCAATGTTTTTCCGTGGATAAAATTGGTGAAACCTGAAAAGGCCGTTTTAGACGGTGAAGATGTTCGTGCATCGTGTTTAACGAAAAATTCCACGCATTAAAAATCATGCGAGCAAAATTCTAAAATGTTTTATTTTTGCTCACATAATCTCGTGAATACGTAAACATGACGTCCATAGGCGGATTTAGGGGGGGGGCACGGGGGCACGTGCCCCCCCCAGACGCTTAAATAATGGACAGGACTGGAACTCTTCAGCAGGAAACATATTAGAAAACTGCCGTTATTATATATGTAACTAATTAATATTTTCATATTAGTTATCTCTATATTAAAATAAAAAATATATTTCGTACATTAATTGTTGTATGTTGTTTTTTAATCCCAAATATGAGAAGACCGTTTGCCCATCAGACCCTTGTGCCCCCCCCAAAGAAAAATCCTGGATCCGCCCCTGATGACGTCCATCTTGGCTGTTTTGATCACTTGAAATAAGATTGTTCGTAAATATATTCGGGAATTAGGGTTCATGTCGATGATATGATTCAATATTATTCGTGCTATTTGCTTTCGTCAATTACTATAGTTAAATATACTATATTTAAATGATTTGAAGCAACTATAGTTGCTTCAAATCATTTAAATAATATACGAAGATGAAGCTTTCAAAAGAAATGCGAAGGTGATACACGCTACCACGGCCCAATAAGTATCCCATTATGGGCTGGAATCACGTTACTTACCGAAGGTAAATATGGCTTTCCGTCACTCCAGTTGATATCTTTTTGTGAAAAATCCTGCAAATGGCGAAAATGACGAAGTAACCCAGTGAAAGTGCAAGGAATCCGCATTTAGTAAATGTAAGAAACATACCCGTGCGTTGGATAATTATAGATAGATAAGCGTTATAAAATGACCAATATTTAAGCAGGGTATTCGGAGGCCGCGCTTCGTTTACCGTGGGAGCTTATTGGGGCTACGGAAGTAGCTTCGTGACATTTACAGAATACGGGTAGGAGCCTAATAAGCTACCGGTAGCTTCTGCTTGCACTTTCTCCGGTAGCTTCCATGATAGAGAATACCGATGGGAGCAAGTAGCTTATTGAAGCATCTTTCCGCCAGAAAGCTCCGATGCTTGGAGTTAGAGAATAGGCCCTCAGAAATCTCAGATTACCTTTCTGTATTGGGTTACGGCTGGCCGGCTGGCACTGATATTACCCCCTCCCCTCTTGGTGCATTACTCATCCACCCAACTATCACCCGGCTCAGGTAACGCGGAGCTGAGCTTTGGCTTCCCTTGTACGTTTCTTAATGTGGGAACCGTCAGAGTTGACGGTTCCCAGCCTTCACGGAGCCAGAGCGTCAAGTTTCCTTCATGCCCTCTGCTCTGTAGGTCTCGAATTGGAACATTTTCGAAGCCCGGATCGGAAGGGTTAAGACGCGGTACTCCCCGCTGCGGTTCTACTTCCTGCTTATTATGTAAATGTCTACGGAAAAATTACCTGTAAATGAAGAATTCTACGTTTTTTTCTCAATAATTCGTTCTAGAGGGGCACTTTTCATGTTTTGGGCCCAAGCGCAGACTTCGATGTACGGAGTTTTCGTAGTTAGAGAGGTTCGTTACGGGAGGTTTTTTTGCGTGCATTGCCCATTGGAAGGGTCCGGGACTGGGCCAATGACTTCGAAATAGGGAGTTTTCCTTAAAATTTCGCTGTATGGGTGTTCGTTGTATGGGGGTTTTACTGTAGTGTTCACTGTGATTCATGTATTATTGCAAGGGAAGATTGAAGTATTCAAGTACTTTAAAATCTATGAAGCCATGGCCACATCTCATTTCAATTTAAATATTAGTAGATTTCGCTGCGACAATGGAGGAGAAAATGGAGAGCAGATATTAGATTTGGACCGTTGTGGCTGGCATCATCATAGGCATTTCTAGAATTGTCTGAAGGGGGGTGTCACCACCTTGAGGGGGTATGGAATACCCCCCATGTAAATGTGGGGTCTGGGAATTTTGAAAAATATACATCTTATAATGACACTTTGAACATGTTCTGAGCAAAATATATAAAAAAACTTATAAACTTAAGTGTGATATAATTGTACTATTAGCATGTGTTAAACACATAATTTTTACTTTTATTTATCAATTGGGGGGTGATAACCCCCAAAACTCCCCCCTCGATACGTCTATGGGCATCATGCTACCCTTATAATCCAAGTAATTGACTCGAGTTATTTCTTGTGATAAGCATTAACTGGAATGGCACACAAGGATGGCAGAACGACCTTGGAACAGGGTGGTGTCTACCTGGAAAATGTTAGAAAGTGTACAAAACCACTTTAACAAATAGTGGTTTAAAATATTTTGGGCAGCAGGATTAATTATTTGAAAAAGTAAAAAAGGCAGTAGTGAAACTTCCTAAAAAAAATTTTTATCTTTATTTACACTGAACTCTACTCTTGACAAAAGAAAACACATTTTTGAAACAATTAAGCTGGATAATTTACTACATTTTTCCAAATACTGTGGCTCTTGAACTTACATTAGCTATATGTCTTTGCTATTTCATGATCTGATATATTCTTATGGTGACCTCTCGGTAAACGCTAAAGAATTCCAAGTGGTTTAGTATTATTTTGGAGACATGGTAGATATCATCCAGGTCTTCAATTGCTGGAGTGATGAGAAGGTTCTCTCTACAGTTGCAGACGAAGCCAGCAAAACCAAATGAAGTTTTAGGCCCGTAATTATTTCAGATATAAGTTAGAGTTTGAGGGGCTTCTTCTTTTACGATGTTCGCTATGCCAGAGAGTTGCTCAATTTTCTTGTTCTCACATATCTCTGGGAAGAATGATAACTGTATTTTCATTTAAGTCAAAATCGTTTTTGAAATGATTTTAGACAGCTTCTTCAAACTTTCCTGTTGCTGGTTTAATTAGAACGGTTTCAAGATCATTGTAAACACACACTCCAGATTGTTTAAAACGAAACTGAAGTTCACTGTTAAAGTTATCAAGGGCTACGTAGCGGTCTTTTCGATGAATGTCCTTTGGTTGAAGTGTAGCTAGATGACTGCTCTAAGCCCTTGGGTGGTGTGCTGTTTCTTGGAATCAAAAGGGATTATGTTTGGGTTTAGAAGGAAAAGGTTACCATAGGATTCTAATTGAAATACATTTAGAATAGTGCCGTCGCTTCGCACCGCTGGCATCGCTCCGTCCGCTCAGATCTGACATGGTCATAATATCTGTGTACGCAGCAAAGAATTTTAATGAAGTTTCTTGCACCTTACAGCCAGAGAATAATCAATAAAGCATTATATGTAAGCATGGCCAAATGTGCACGCCATGAAGTAGCGTAGCCACGCCAAGTCACAAAACAAAAAGTAGCGGTTTCTCAGCCAACAGTGAGGACTGCAATGTGCGTAACTTAATCATATATTTCGTTTAGATTGTGTGTACAATTATTTTTTAATTAAATTACCACAAAATACTTATAAGTTACATTCAATTCCAGCAATTAAAGGAAATATTTTAATAAAGTGCAGATTCAAAATCTCTTAATACAACATTTACGAATATGTATGAGGTTGTTTTCGCAACACTGCTGGACTATAGCGTGCTCCTGGATTACCAGATTATGGGTGCTTGACTGTAATTAAACCTGCGGGGGAGTATTCATCTTTTATCTAAGTAGAAATTACGAAGAATGAAAATGAATTCTTATTCAGATATGATGAAAAATGAAAGAACTCGTGGAAGACAACTGAGATCATTTGCACTGCTGCCTCTCGATTCCAGGAAAACAATGATAGGCAGCACATAGTGTGTGCTGTTCAAACTCTTAAGAAATTACTTAGTAGGTAGTGATTGCTGTGAGCAAATGCTTGAGGAACTGCAATGAATTGAAAATAAAGTGCATAAGCTTATTGATAGGTAGAGGAAGTCCAAGCAGTTGAAAATATCAATTAAAAAAAAATATTCATTAGATAGTTTCAATTGTTGGTAACAACAAATATAATGTAAATCGCCCTGCCATCTTCATCCTTTCTTAATTTTCAATTTTTTATGTTGAAAATTAATTCTATATGAAAAGAATATTCGCCTAAGATGTTTAATGTATTTTTTCATCAAATATAAATAAATGAGAAGTGCCAGTTCAAGGAATACATTTTGACACTGCTCTTTTTCAGTGTATCAGTGTTTCTTATTTTTACCGATACTCCAGTAAAAGAACATGGATGTATTAGTGAAAATTCTACTTTTCCCACAATTTGCATTTTCCCACAATATACACTTTTTTTCTAGGGTCCCTGAAAAGGTGTAATTTAGGGGTTTTACTGTACTTGGAATGAAATCATTAGACTTATCATGATTGGGAGAACCGTGGGAATGACTGTCCATGGGTCAACCATTTACTTGGTGGAATAATGCTGATGATGTTACTTTCAGAGAGAATGGATGAGAGTCAAATAATGAAAAAGATTAATCTTAATCTTTTTCATTATTTTATGTAACAAAGAAACTATAGGACATTTGACACTGTATTACGATTGCAATATGAATACTCCTGATTTTTAATACGATTGTAAAATGACTGTGATACAATAATATTACCAAATTTGTGCTGTCTGGGATGATGAAATGAATGTTATGAGAGGAAAAGGTAGAGTGAAAAGTTCATGGTGATTATGTTGGAGGAGACCATTAACACATTCAATTCGGGTAGCGAATGTAAGGGAGACACTAGAAATGGGATCCATTTTTTAAAGGGCCTAAAGTTAAAGGACCACGTCTATTGACGTGGTCCCATAGATCGGCATAGACGGGACCACGTCAATAGACGTGCTCCGCACTGAATGTGTTAAGAGAATGAGTATTAGCAGTCTTAAGAACAGGAGAGCATATGTGAAGCAATGCATGAATATAATATAAGGGAAAAATGTATGCAAGGATTGGGTATCTTGGAAGAAATTATCAAAGAGAGCTAGTTTCCTCAGCCTAACAGAAATCACAAACAGTAAGCTCTGACTGAGCCTACCCCAAAAGGGAATGGCATGATATCCTATGTACTGTAACCAAGCAACCACACCAAATCCAGAAATACAACACTATTTAAATAAATAAAAAAAATCATTTAAGAAATAACAATAGGAAGCCAGGGATGCCGAAATAAAATCAATATTTACGAAAGAATGAACAACGGAATGAATTTATGAAAAACGGAAAGAAGTAAACAGCTAACAATAGGAAATGAGGGATGCTGAGGATAAGAGTTAACAATAAGCAGAGAAGGAAGAAGGGTTGAGATCGTAAAAGCACGAGGAGAGGAAGGAACGTGAAAAATCTGGAGATAGGACGGCAGAAAAGGGGCGACAGGAGGTACAAAGGTTCCCAAAGAAGGAGCGTAACCAGAGATAATTGTGAGACGACGATTGGAGTGGGAAGGGTATTCAAGAAGGATGACGCACGGTCCAATTGACGATGGAATTGCAAGGGGAAGACTGAAACCCATGCCCGTAGCCACTGAGAGAGAGATCCAGATCACGATAAATGAAACAGAAATAGACAGTAAAAAAAGAAAGTTAAAAGAAAGGGACCTTACAAACTCTAAATACTGATAACACCAGTCACGTACGAGAGTGATCTCACTGCAAAAGAAAAAAAAAACTAACCTTCGTAAACAAAATTGTTTGCGATTTGAAATGTATAAACATATAAAATTTAAATCAATTGGTTACGATCGTAAATTGGGCCCAATATCAACCATTGAGTAAATTTTTAAATATTAGTGTTTTAAACAAAGGTTTAAACTTTTCTGATTATATGTGTTGAGTGCTGTTTCAAATGTTGTACGAAGTGTTTTATTTGTCTATGTTTATGTTCTAATTAACCTTGAATCCCATTCAGTAAGGAGGTAACCGTCTAATTATTTTTTTCTCCACGTACGGCATAATTTATATTATTTATAAAAAGATGTGACCGGGTGAGGTAACAGTACATTATTTTCACGAAGCTGACTTGCCATAACATACACTGCATATCACATCAGTCCCACCCATGAAATCATTTTGCTAATTTTTTACATCAGTTTGACTTTCCAGTAAGATATAGTCTTAAGTTGTTCGGGAAACTCTGTGCTAAAAGGTAGAGGGTGCTATTATTGCTATCAGCACAGTAAAAATTAAATTGAGCAGACAACTTAACTATAAATTATTTGACAGCAGAAGGGGCGATGCATGCCATTATATCTATATAATAATAATTTTGAAAATAATAAATATGTCTTGAGCAGTGATGCAGCCTTGGAGGGGGGTTGGGAGTTTGGAACACCCAAAGTTGAGTTTTTTTTAAGAGCAGTATAGGAGAAGGATGTCTTATTTAAAACTGGGAATGTTAATTTTATTTATTCTTCATTTAGAATAACTTTTTCAATTAATAAATATATATTTATCATTCCCAGACAAATATCATGGGC
The DNA here is from genome assembly GCA_963573305.1 of Pyrrhosoma nymphula. Lineage (NCBI taxonomy): Eukaryota > Metazoa > Arthropoda > Insecta > Odonata > Coenagrionidae > Pyrrhosoma > Pyrrhosoma nymphula. Next base: position 125,458,647 of record OY754337.1, on the reverse strand, counting down.
ACATTATTAAAAGATATTCCTAGCAAAATTAAATCGGCTGTAATACTGGAGCTGGAATTTCACTCTTAATTGCCTAAATATCACAATTTGCTCCTGATTTGCTCTTGATCAAAAATGTTCAGTCCCCACCCCCAGAATATTATACTCAGCGTGGACCCACTCGCTATGTCACTGGTCCTGAGAAAATAAATTTTTTGAGCTTTATAATGGTGAAATAAATCTCAAATTTTAAATGCAGGACAGAATTTCTTTTGATTTTCTAGTTTCCAAGGAGCAGGTGAAGCTTTCATGTTTTGCAACAATTTTAGTTTTAACTATTCCTACCTGTTAAACAGCAAAATATGCCTATGAAAATACAGTTGATAAATGTTTTATTTACGACCTTTTAAATTACATAGGAAAGTAAATATGTTCACACTTCATTATTATTGTAAGAAATTAGATATGCCTGCAGATTTCTGACCTGCAGAATCAGGATTCTTAGATATTCTCCTCATAAAACCTCAAAATTAAAAATTTTTTTTACAAAGAGCGAAAAGTTTCAGATACATTTGAAGCACTAATAACAGTCTGAATGGTTCACATCATCGGCTACAGTCAAATGGGTTGCACATTTGAAAGAAGGTAATATTGTAGCATGAGGTAGGGTGAAAAAAATGGCCATTACTGAGGACAAAACATGAAATTAGCTGGAAATAACTTAACAAATAAAATTTTTAAAAATAAAATAGGCTTATATTCATTAAATAGAATAAATTCTTCTGAATTCCCTTTGAAAATGCCAAGGAAATTAAAGAATAGAACATTATTTTTCTACATTTTTTAAAATTGATAATGCGAACAATATTAGCTAGTTCCAAAAATGATGCGATTCCAGCGGAAAACATAGCAGTTTCTCTGTAATTTTCTACGGTCAAATACAACCATTTTTTATGTTATCACATAAATTCAACATTATGTTACAATAATTTTTTTTCAATCACACGCTTCCTTCTGGCTCAGGTAACCAATTAAATACACAATATAATTCAAATAGGACAAACATTAAGAGGTCCATAAATAACAGCCATACATCACAGTCATTCTCTCACAGGGCAATTAAATTCAGCAAAAATAGATAGGTACAAAATATTATACGGTATTAACAATAACAGAGAATATCCTAAAATGAATACATAATATTTACATCATAAATGGATAATTATATAGCTTTCAATCCTTTAAAATTTTTTAAAATATTAGCGATTACATTGCTACAATCCTTAACTGGCATTAAATATTTCTTTCCCGTTTTCCAACACTTTTGGTAACACAACAATCATGATGCGCCTCTCTTATTCACATTAATCATATGCTTGCTCAGAATTCTATCAGTCTGGGGCATTCAATAGAGACTGTGAGTCAAACATATCATCTAAGAAACAATTTTGAAGCATGAGCTCAATGGAGTTTGAAATAGCCTCCTGACACTGATCAGCTGGCCTACCCCGACTGAAAGGAAAGAATGAATTTGGATTGCTCTTAAGGTAAGTTTTTAAACGGCTTCTATCACATGAAAATGGGGGTTCATTGAACAAGTCAAAGGATGGACTTGGAGGCATAGTTCCTTTCTGCATAGCCACAAGCTTTTGTCGAAGATACGTTATCTCTTCAACCAATATATGAGTTTGAAAATTTACTTGGGGTTGTCCTCCTCCAATCACTTCGAGAACAGGTAACCATCGGAAATAACACTGTTTCCACAATTCCAGGGACCTAATGTTATACTGAATTAGAAGAATATCGTGGTGATGGGCTACATTCTCCAGACACTCTGATGATTTCATTGTAGAATTATTGGCACCTGGGAAGCTGGCTGGCATTGACATTCGCTTCTGAGATGACACATGCTTGATTAATGAATTTCTCCGCAGGTAATAAGGAATGGCCTGCTCCACGTTAGGGATATGACCTTCAAGGCTTTTTTGGTCCATTAATTTACACACAGCAAAAAGTGGATTTTTGAATAACGCCACATCTTCAGCACTAAATTGCTCTTCCCAATCCCAAATACACCTCAGCTGTAATGGGTTACTACGGTCCTGAAAGAAGTTTTTCTCAATTAGACTGATTAAAACATTCAAATAAAAAAAGACTGCTTGCAAACTTTGTTCATGGATTGTCTCAAGCTGGAAATATCAAAATGAAAATGAACAGGTCGATAACTAATTTTAGGCGATGAAAAGTGTCAAGAAAGCTTCAAGTAGTTTTAAGGCAATAAATATTTAAATTTTACTTACTTGAGCTGCATTTTTTCTATCTTGTTCACAGTCAAATAGGAAAGTGTCAAACACACCAACAAGAGTAGAATCCCACAGTGTAGTTAGATAAGTCTCAGTGAACTCAAAAGCAGAAGGGAACTGCTGCAGTAGCTGCCAAACACAATCCAAAAACACCAAAAATATGGGCGACTGAAATCAACAAATATTTTAAGATACACAATAAATAACCACTGAAAACATTCAACTATCTAAACCAATTATACTGCTAGTACTGGCTACATCAACAAAAATAATTTATCCCTTAAGAGCAGGCATTCTCAGCAGCGGAAATTTTGCCCTTGGAGGCAAAAGTTAGGTTTTGGGGGCCAAAAAAATCATGGTACTACAATCAGGACTTAAAACTAGGTGCCTACTGCCATCAAGAGAATATATTATAAATTAATTTACTGAAATCAAACTGAACATTGAATTCACTCCCATAAGTTTATTTATCTAAAAAGCAAAGTGAATAAAATATACCAAAAGCGGAAACAAAATTGCCACATAAAATGTGTAAGCCTACAGTATTGTATAACCCACAGGGGTAGCCTTCAATCCATCTCCAGCAGCGAGAATTGAAGCCTTAATCCTTTCCCTCCGGTCAACCTGCGCAACCTGGGCTGCGAAAAAGTTAACGGTGGGTAGGAATACCCTTGCCAACCTAACGTAGTAGCTATGTTCACAGCAGTCCACTGTGCGGAGGTATTTATTACGTTATTTATTCAAATCTGATATTGAAATCAATAATTATTAATAATAATTATTGCACCCCATTGGGTGACGGTAGACATTTATCGCTCGTTAATGCACAGGAAATTGGTCATGAAGGCGGCATGTTACACAGAGGAGATATTTTCCCATACATTTCTCTAAGCATCCTTGAAGAAAGACGGCAGTGTTCATTGACCATGAAAAATTTGTGCTAGTCTTTTCCCATATTCATACTGTTCCAATTATAAAATACTCATACAATCACAAGGTTGAGTGAAAATTACACCAGTCTGCATTTTGAAACTTTTTAAAAGATGTTTCTTTAAAATTAGGTGTTCTGGAATCAAATTTTTATGCTGATTCTAAAAATGACTTCCATTTTTTTCTATCACGTCAGGTTTTTACACAAAATAAGAATTATGGTTTCAATATTTCAACTACTGTAAGCACAATTATATATTAACATTACTTCACGCAATGACAGTATTTATAACAAAAATGAATGAAGGATGAATAACACTTCCAAGGCCACACAACAATAGCAGCAGCTGTACCAACCTAAAGCCCGTTTCACACGACACTTGATCCAGCACAAGGTCTAGTATACTCGCTAGTATGCTAGCTTTCCAGTATCGTGTGAACAGAACCAGTATACTGGCTAGCAAGCATGCTAGCTAGTATACTCGCTGAGCTACTGGATTTCGTACTTGATGCGGTACTAGTTTGCTACTAGACCCAGTAGGACCCAGTGGCCATCTACCAATCACATTCACGTTACAGACGCTGTGCGATCTTCTCTTTTTAAAACTAGTATGGAATCATATGGAATAACTGCTTAATAGCCAGCACAAGATCGATGATCGTGTGAAACCTTCTAGTACGGTTTCTAGTATACTGGGCTTCGTCCTCAATATCAAGTACCAGCTAGCATACTAGGTCTTGTGCTGGATCAAGTGTCGTGCGAAACGGGCTTTAGACTCATTAGCTCGGGCCAACCAAAGGCTCTTTAGCTTGTATTGAGAAATATCCCTCGCACAATAATTACCCAATGGCACTTATCAATAAACCTTAGAAGTTAAATTGGGTCCATTCTGAAAAAACTGTATGTGACAGAGAAAAACTAAGAACAGTTCTGAAATCCCCATATCAAAGTTAGCTACATATTATCATTTACTAGTTTTCAGTCATATACATATCATGCATACTAGTGTTATCAATAAAAACCTACTCTAATCAGTGGAACATCATTAATCTGATATTTTTCGTGGTGAATTAGAATGAATACATATGACCTATCTGTGTAATATTTTTGCAATCAATAAAATGTGTTTCAATAGAAAAATGCTGTTTCTTTGAAATGTGTACTTCACTCAATAACTTCTCTCTGGAAGGCTTTCTAAGCTGCTCAAGTGTTGTTCAACCATACCATCATCATATCTACATACTTATGTTGGAATGATGGTCTACAGTGATAGTGTAATGAGGGCTTACATACACGGTCATATACGGTCATTAAAATTAATGCTAATTAGTGCTTTCAAGTGAATAATAATCAGTGCAATCTGAATAAAGTGTGTGAAACCGAAAATCCATTGAACTTTGAGTTTGATGAGTTCTTTTTACATTGAGTGGACGCTACATTTTGGGCATCTCTTGGTTTTCATAATTGCATCGATTGTTACAAATTGAATGGGTTGAAATAATTAATTGTTATGAAGCATTTTGGTAAGTTTCTTTTGGCTTTCTGGAATATAATTAATCTTTCTGATTTATTTTAAATTAATGTTTCTTTTGATCGATATCTCAATGCACATTCCCACCACCACCCACAGCAAAAGGCATCAGTTATCAAGACCCTTATTTGATCGCGCTCGCAGAGTTTCAGATACTGATTCCATCTCTGAAGAAATAAAACATTTGAGGGAGACACTGAAGGATAATGGATATAGCTATAAATTAATTGAAAGTACGTTAGAAATCAGAAGCCTAAAGAGAAAGAGACTTCTAAACCTTTGGGATATGTTATGCTACCATAAATCACGGGAACAACAGATTGCATAGGTAAAATCATGAAGAAGCATCACATCATTACAAGATTAAATACCACCTCCAAAGTTTATGATCATCTTAGAGGAGCCAAAGATCAATTATGTCCCACAATGTTCGAAGGCATATACGAAATTTTCTGTAGTTGCGGAAAATCATATGTTGGCCAGACAAAGAGGGCCATAGGATGCAGACTGAAGGAAGACGAACAGGCTATTCGGAAGAAAGAATGGTATCACTCTGCCGTGGCTAAGCACACACTTTTAGAAGATCACAGTATTGACATCAAAAGGGCAAAATTTTTATGTAAAGAAATTAGCTACTAATCACAGATCATTAGGGAATCCATTGAAATAGAAAAAAGACCTCACAACCTAAACAGAGAAGATGGCTACAAACTTCCTTATCCGTGGAAAAGAAGTATTCAGTAGCGCTGTATTTCAAAAGATCAAACATCTTGCAAGTTGAAACTGGCAGATTGTACCAATTGGCCCTTTTCATGTTTAAACTCATGAAAACAGGGCAAATTACCTCTATAGAAAATTAATTGAAAATAGAGGTATAAAAGTGAGGACAACACGTATCACAGAAAATGAATACATATACTATATTGTCTCACCTCATGATATTTTTCAGAGATCATTTCAGGTGAAATCATGTAATTTTTGGAATAAATTACCAGATAATATTTAAAAAACTACATCAATCAATGAATTAAAAAACCTATTGTAGGATTACATAAAATTAAATGAAAATATTGAATAGATAATTATTACATTAAACCATAATACTGGATAAAAATCAAATTAAAAAAAATAAAAATTTGAAATTGGTTTGTCATATTAAACTGATAATTCGTTTCCATGTTTTGAAATTTTTAAATAATGAACAGGGTGTTACTGACTTAGCCTCCAACTTTGCTGACCTCAATGTCGTAAACAGTGTTAAATTCCATGGAGTGCATGTTGATTCTGTGTTAAAGTGGGATGTGCATACCACTAATCTAAGTAAAAAACTGAATTCCATAATTTATTTGGTATCTATTTTGAAACACACTGTTAGCTTAGAAATTATGAAAACCCTTAACTACGGACTATTTTACCCACGTATATCTTATGGAATAGTCTTGTGGGGATCAACGTCGTTTTTAAATAGTGTTTTTGTCATCCAAAAAAAGTTCGTAAGAACAATCTGTAAAGTACAGTACACTATAGAGCTCACTGTAGGCCACTGTTTCTGAGATTAAAGCTATTGACAGTGCCTTCAGTTTATGTATATCATTCTGTAATTTATGTTAAAAAAAAAATCTCAGATTTTGTAAAGAATTGTTGTTATGACACTAGGCTAAAATATGATATGCATGTGATGTCATCCTGCACCACTAAACATTTAAGGAGTCCTAGAAATATGTGCATAAAACTTTATAATAAATTACCAGCTGATATAAAACAAGAGGACAGATACAGTGTGTTTAAGAGAATGTTATTTAACTTCCTGGTTACGAGGTGTTTTTACAGTGTCAATGAATATCTCATGTTGCATGTAACGTAACCTTACACCTTATATCCTATCTTATAACCTCATTGCCCCATTCCTACCTTTTTTGACGTGTCCTATACACTTACCTTATACTCTTATTTTGTACAGTGTCTTTTGGACTAATAAACTATTATTATTATTATTAATCATATGTACTTACTGCTATATGAGTATTTAAATAGTTACTGTTTTACAATACGTATGTTTTGTTTACAATTGTATTTCTTATAAGAACTAAGATATGTAAAATCATGCCCCACAGGAGCAAATGCTCCGAGGACAATAAACCTTGAATACGACATTGGAAGTTGGTGTTACAACGTGTTTTATAAGATCGATGTATGTATTATGGAACAGAAAATTGAATGTCAGATGTTAGATGTTTAAAATTGTTTGGATTTATATTATCTTGTACTGTATTTTTGCTTTTAATGTTGTATGTTAATTGTATATCCATGTACTAACTTGACTTGCCCTAAATCTACTTTAGTACATCTGTGGGGCTAATAAATAATAGATAAAAAACCTTTTTCTATTATAAATAGGAAAAGATGACATTTTAGGAATGTATTATATTTGTTATTATGTCGATTTGTGATGAATTAAGGCAGACTGAGGGATTGGAACTAACATTTGTACTCCACCAAGTTTTATAATGACTCTTCAGTGCAGTTCACCTGCATCGTAGAGCTTATCGTTAGGTGTTTAGTTTCATTTGCTATTAAAGCAGGCAACATTTTAGGCAAATGTTATTTTCATTATTATATCGAATTGTGATGAATTGAAGCATTGCAACATATATAAATGTAACATACAAAGTTCTATTGTAATGCTCAAGTTCATATTTTATAAGAGCTTCTTGGTCCTGTGTTTGATTACAATAGCACTCCTGAAATCAGTGGTTCTTAACCTTTTCGAAGTCATGGTACTTTTGATCATAGGAAAATTTGTGATGCACCAAAATCAAACAGTCAGAAAACAAAGAAAAAGAAGCAGACATAACTTTTATTACAAATTAAACAGATTATATAACAGTTAAACTACAAAAAATAATTGAAGAAAAGACATATACAGTGTGTACTCGTTTAGTTGTTTCGCGATAACGTTGTCCAACAATTAAAACCCTTAATCACTCAACGTCGTCAGTGCTTCATGATAACATTGTTCAAATGTTGCGCTACCAAAATAAATAAACAACAAAAAAGACTTTGGCGCATCTGATGCATAATTTCCATTCGGTGGAAAAGTTTGGCGTTAACTCCCCGTAGCGTGTGTAAATGGTTCTCCTGAGCGAATAATTATTGCGTTATTTGTTTCATAACTGTTATATTTGCTTATTATTTACTACGCTGTTATTGGGGGGCAATGCATCAGGTGATTTAAAACTCAAACCAATGTTAGTGTACCATCTTGAATGGCATGGTATTAATAATACCATGTTTGAATGGTAGATACGAGGGGCGAATATCTATGGGAAAAAATAACTGAAAATCCAATGCCGCCATGAGGTAGAATTGGTGGTAGAAAAAGTTGATTCACTGCTGTTTGAGGTGAATTGAAAACGTGTTTTTCGTGTTGAATTAGTGTGTAAGAGGAAGTTTTCTAAACCCTCCATGATGCAGTAAATCGTCGAGGGTGATACAGTGCCTAAAAAATTGTTACGAAATAACAAAAATTTTGTACACAGCACCGAGCTTCGCTACTTCACTTACTATTTTAATTAATTTCCTACGTCTTTGCAATTGCAGCGAGCAAAATTTTTGCCCTTCACTGCATTCGCATGCACACGCTCCCACAGTGAAGGACAAAAATTTCTATTTACTCAGAGGGAAACCGGTGCTAACAGCACTAAATATCAGAAATATAGGAGGGAAATCAGGTGCTTATTACCTATTTTAAAAATGCCTTTTCAGTTTGTTTCATCTAAGATATGAAGCTCTCTGACTAGTGGTGCCATCTGTTTGACTGCCCGTGTAATTAAAATACACTGTAAATCCGCAGAGGATGACTCGAAGTAGTCCATAAAAACACATAAATTTTTAAGGAAATTGGCAATTTTTGTGCATTAATCCATTGATAAAGCCTTTCAACCAGGTCCACTGTATTTTTAAATATCAACAGTAAGTTCCTATCACCTGTAGTTTTTGTGCCGCCACAATAGAGATAACTCCAAAATTTCTTTTGTGAGTGAAAATATCAAAGTTTCACCCAAGAACCTTACAATGAGGACGGAAATCTTGGTGCGCTTCCGATCGTCATTTGCTCAAATTACGGGTCACCAGTTAATGCGCTGGTGTTGCGAAGGAGGCCTCGGTAAATGTGAGCTTTCGTCCCGCCAGCGTTTTCGTAATTTCACCCACTTTTAACAGAGATATCGGAACCAAATTCACCTCACTTATTATGAAAACCTTGCGCATTTGTAAAATACTTTCAACACAACAATGCATCATTTACTCTAGGAATGGCAAACTTTTAAACCTGAGAAGTGCGATTTTTCTTCTCCGCCATCTTGTGAAAAAATGCCGTTTCCTCTTATCCACTGTACATGGCGCAGCGATCGAGCAGTTGCTTCTCTAGCATATTACACACCTCTCCTACACAGTTTCTTCCCTCCTTCCACTCAAACTCACCCCGCAACAGCCATTTAACACAATCATTTTAAGACTAGAAATTCTTGGCCTCCCACGTGGTTGCAGCCGCCCTAGTTGAAACTTGATTTCTTTCGCGGTTGTTGATAACACAATCGAAGTAGGAGATAAACGTCCTCTTATAAGGTTCTTGGTTTAACCATTAAAATGTTTTAGAAAATTAGTTTGAACGCTTCGTTCAATAATGCCGTATGTCCCAACTTTTTATTGCTGTGCTGTGCGGAAATTTTTATTGTTATGAAATGAAGAATTGTTAAGTTTGGAACCTATTTTAATTTTTTACTTTGTTTCTTATGGAAAATACTGCATCGTTTAACGTTGTTTCGCTTAACGTCTACTTTTTCAAGAACGAGTTAACAACGTTAAACGAGGACACACTGTATGCAGTACACATATGGAACAACTGTAACTAAAACTACCCTTAATAAAATAGAATTTATTTCATGTGAACTCAATTAATGTGATATCTGAGCTTGTGGGCAGATTTCATAAATAAGAGGTCAAATATTTGATATAGCTTGTTCTTTATAGCTTTATTCTTGTTCCCTCAAATTTCTAAGTCTTTCTCGTATTTTAGTTTTTATATTAGTTATTGCTGAGGAACCGAGCTCACACAAATATGATGTTGAAAACTGTAATAAGATTTTCAGTGCCCTCATGTAGAGAGCTGGATATTCGTATTGGACAGAAATCCATAATTCTTCCATAATTGTGTATTTCAGAAGATTTAATTTTTAGATTATGATCGTTTGAAAAGATGACCAATTCTTCCTCTTCTTGGCACGAAAATTCACAACTCAACGTACCATTCGTGGCAAATGGATTTTGTATCCAGTCAAAATCATACTATTATACAAAAGAACAGTCCGCTTTTCGTTTTGAACCACTAACTACGAAAACTACTGAACCAATCTTTATGAAATTTTAACTACATCATCTTCACGATCTCCGGATGGTTTAGCAATAATAAAATATACCGATTCTCTATTAAAATGTTATTAAAAATGTGATAAATGGTACATGAATCCCCATCGCAGTGTAGTTTGAGAATCGCCCACTAGATGGCAAGCGCCATTCCACGAGAGAGTTGGCGAGTTCATGCTTTACATAGAGCTCATTTAACTCGCCTACAGTGTCGCCGCAAGAGTTTCTTAATAGTCTATGTCCATCTGGATTACCAACACACAGATTAAAATTTAAAAACAGTTGACCAATTATGCAGCTATGTAATCTTCAACCACTCAACCTCTGTAACGGTACCAGGTTACAAATTACAGCTCTGCGTGACGATATCATTGAAGCTATAATTCTCACTGGATCAGTGACTGGGGATATCACATTTATTCCTAGAATCCCAATGATTTCTACTGATCTACCATTTCAACATTTCCAATTAGAGTTTCTTTTTCAATTACAATTAACAAATTGCCAAACACACAAATACGTTGGAGTAGATCTTCGTACGGAATGTTTCTCCCATGGCCAATTGTATGTAGGGTTTTCCAGAACTGGAAATCCTTAGCATCAAATCATTTTGATAACAACAGGAAACAAAACTCAAAATATAACTTTAGAAGTCCTATAAATTTATTTTTTCTCTTGCAATACTTTTCTAAAATATTAAAGATTGATAAAAAAAATCGGGCGGGCGAAGTCTAGACAGGGGGCGCTGTTCCATAATACAAAGGTAAAAGAGAGAAATAACTGGGGTGATTTCACCTTGGCTCCCACAATAATGCTATCAAATGTTTAGACTTTCATCTGAGAATACTAAATCATCTTTTTCTTCCTTCATCAGGTGACCAGATCCCTCATTCCACAGCCATCCTGTGACATTGCCCTCTTACGTTATGCGAGATTTCGGAAACGTTTCGACCAAAGATTAGTGAAAAGTTATTAGAAATCAATGTTTTGGTTTGCACATTTTTAGTCTCTATTTTCTCAAGCTACTAACGGGCAGTTTCCGTTAAGTGAATGGATACTAAGATAAAAACTTAAAAGTATTGTTCCCATCTGTATAAACAAAAACACTGCATAATTTCTTACTTTTATTCCTACCATTGAGAATCAACGGGTATTTCCTCTAGTTTTCTATATTAAAGGAAGGAAAGTAATATGCAATCTTTTCTTCCAATAAAGTTAAATGTTCTGTTAGAGTGGAAATAATTACCTCGGCAATGCTTTCGTTAAGTGAAGGGAGCACATCTACTTTATTTGTCTGTATTTGATTTTACCAAAGATTTGTTTTTTTTCCAAAATGCTGTCAACTTGTGATGTCAAAAAATTTTCATTTTTTTTCCCTGAATGCTTATACTGATGCTATTTAAGTAATTAAAAATATCTGCTAAATATGCCATTTTAGCACAACTATCATTATGTTGAAGACATTTTACAAAATCGTCCATACCTACCTTCATTTTGGAAAAAGACACAATTCATTCTTAAGTTCTAAGAATTGGCATAAAACTTTAGCTCTAGACAACCACCTCACTTCAGCGTCATAAAGCAACAATTCATACTTAGCTTCCATAGAAATGTAAAGTTTTTGAAAAATGTGTATTTTTAATGGTTTCAATTTAATTAAATTTACCAAAATTACAACTTGGTCTAGTACAGGTTTTAATGCTCGTGGTAATGTTTTTGAAACTAGAGATTCTCTATGTTAAAAATAGTGCGTAGATATAACATTGGGGTTTCTTGTTTTTGCGAGGGTAACAAATCCTTTAAATGAGCCTACCTATGACGGGGCACCATCCCTACAAATTCCTACACATAACTCCCATGATATTATAATTGTTCTAAATATGAAGAAGTAGAATCAAAAACAACTTGTCCAGTTGTATGCTTGGAAAGTTATTTCCAGCATAGACATTGATTCACTATTTCGTTTTCATTAATGAAACGAACGAATCCTAGTATATAAGCTTTACCGCTAATATCAGCAGATTCTTCGACTTGTAAGGAAAATTGTTGTTTAGAAAGATTGTCGGTAACTGTTTCCTCAAAATCATCCGACATTTTAAATTCTACTTTTTATTGTACTGTTTGAACGAGGAATTTTCATAATTGATTTTTTTTTGCTTCATCATATCAAACATAATTTTTACTATTTTACAACATGCAGGTAAAATTATTGACTCTGCTATAGTACAGTGGAAGCCCGCTTTAACGAGTGCTAATAATCCCTCGGAAATCACTTGCTAAATCGAGCGCTCGTTGTATCCGAAAGTGTTGAATAAAGCCACCTAATTCTCATAGTCGTTCATATCTACCGATTTTCTTTTGATCCCATGGTATTTGACGAAGGTAAACAGCAAAAAAGTCGTTTCAGGCAAAACCTGGTGGAATATCAACTAATTTTAAGAAAGAAACAGGACATTTTCCATTACATAAAATATTAATTCCTCCAGTTTCGGTGTTTTTCTTCCAGTTCTTCTATTTTTCGATCGCCGAAGAAAGCTGTAAAGACAACATAACTAATCGGAATTAAAATATTAGGTATACTGTAGTTTTTGGAAAATTTAGCGAATATGTCATGACGATAATATCAACTTTGTCGAGTTTTCGAATGTTAACCAGTACGTCCATCAGTTGGGAAAATTGGCCTGAAGGTTCAATGAAATACGGCATGTACCGGAGGTCGAAGATATTTCTCGCATAGTCACCTATTCCTAGCAGTTTCTATGATTCAAATTCAATTATCTACCGCAAATTAGTGTAATCGAGTATTTATTTACACTAGAAAAGAAAATACCTCAGTCGATTGGCTAGCACATCATGTTTCGTGCAAGTGTAGTCAGCTTTCGCCTTAAACATCGGACCGTTTATGGGCAGTCCTGCAGACTTTTGCTGACAAAACCACTTGAATAGTGCAGATTCCATTTGAGGATGTTCCCCATGCCAAAAAATGTTTTTGGCTGCTAGGTCGTCCTACTTCGGTCACTGCTGCACAAATTTTATCTTTGTTCTTTAATATTGTGAACAACGTAGATGACGACACACCAAACCGCCTCCCGATATCAGTCTTTGAAGACCTGTTACTTTCGCACTTGTCTATAATTTTAATTTTGGTTTTAAGGTCCAAAGATTTACGTTTCGCGGACATGATGCTGCCGCACAAACCAGATGAGACAACTCCGCCCATCCGACCGAGAAAACTCCACCCCTCCGACCGAGTAAACTCTGCCCCTCCGACCGAGTAAACTCTGCCCCTCCGACCGAGTAAACTCCACCCCTCCGACCGAGTAAACTCTGCCCCTCCGACCGAGTAAACTCTGCCCCTCCGACCGAGTTAGATTGTTATTGGGGGGGCCTTCGTCAGGAGCCCGGGCACTTAGACCATTCTTGGTCCATTGTGCCAACCCCATGCCTGTCTGCCACTTGCAGACAGGGGACAAGAGCAATCGCTCCGACAGATCGCTCTCATTCTGCTGAATGTTCCCTCTTCTACTCTCAACTTGCTTGTCATTCGTCCACTCCCCTCTCACTGATGACTGGGCCTAACAAAAGAAGAACATAAAATGGGAGCGCGCACAGTGTATTCAAGGCCGTAAATCACTAATGTTTGGACATAAGTGGTTTTAGGTGTTGCAGATATGGCTCACATCTTGAATATTTAGTTTAATTAACACATAATGCAAAACAAAATAGTTAATTTTTGGTAGGTGGTGCATCGCCCTCGAGAGATATCTGTCGTAATACCGAGCGTATACCGTGGAAGGAACTTTTTGGCCTCGCTATATCCACTTTATTTTACATGTAAAACATGCCTTTTGGCGGTACAAAGACAATCACTCGCTAAAACGGAATTCTTGCAATAAGCCGTACTCACTATACCGGGCTTCCACTGTATGTAGTTTTAACTGGACAACAATCAATTCAGCAACTTTATATGACGCCACCTGTGCCTTATCAGAAGTTTTAACATTTTTTTCAAAATATTTCATTTGTTTAGCTTGCATGCTTTACAGTCTTTTGAAGCAATTTTTACTTTTTGATGTAAGATTGGCATGCTTCGTAGTGAAGTGGCAATTTTACTTCTCAGGATACATCGTGCCATTGGACCATTTTTCTCCACATACAACACACAGTGAAATGTGATATCCTTCCTTATTGATATTAGTAAAACCGAAACTTAAATATTCATCAAAATACTGTCAATTAATTTTTCTTTTCCTGCTGGGTGTATTGTCTTCTGCATGAGACACATAAGCAACATCGTCACTACTTCTTCCACTTGCACTCCCTGTGTCATGAATATTTCGGTCTGAATCATGATATCGTTTAATAACAAATTTATCTTTTGGGTGTATCACCACTAAAATAAAATAAAGGTTGATTGAAAAATAACAATAATTATTACATATTAAAGTTATACATATATTAATAAAAAATATATCACCTGATATACATATCTGGATTAAAGATGTTATCAATTATAATGTTATACACAAAACACAATCCAAATAAAAACACATACCTAAATCAAAGAGTTGGAAGCGCCCCAGAGATGGCTGTTGTTGTTTACTATGTTGGCAAACAAAATACTGAGAAACACCATGATTCGTTTACCAAACGAAAGTATGACAGATGCATTTGATAGTTTGACAACACACTGCACGCAGCAAATGCAACGAACATTCTCACTAAATTATTTTCCTGAGTGCCGAAACGGAATGAGGGAAGCCATTCGACCATTAGGGTTCACTAAATGGCCACCGCGCTTGGCAAAAAGCGAAGCGCAAACGCGAGAGTGAGTGAGAAGGCAGTGGCATTTAATGATCTAGGGTTTGGCTTGGTTTAGCAAGTGGCACCTGTGAAGGCAACGCATGCAATTGATTTGGAAAAATTGAAATCACATTAAATCTTAGGTCGGCTTTCATAATTTTGCGAAGCACTTTTTCGGTTTTCACCATTTCGTTTTTTTTTTGCTTCTACCATTTTTTTCCTGGTGCACTTGCAACAAGCTCGTGGTGCACTTTTTAAGAACCACTGCTTAAATACATGGAGTTAAAGTGGAGACGGCATTGTTTTGATACTTGGAACAAAGCCAAAGCGCAAGGATGGTGGCTTCACTTTTTTCTCGTTAGGCTACCCCTGTAATATAACCATACTAAGACTAACACAGTGGAATGTTGCTATATAACCATGAATTTCAAGGATATGACCAACATTATCAGAGCAAACATTAATGAAGCAAAAATAGTTTGGAACCCGAAGATTTATCTGACCATGGGGTATCTATAATGTCATGCGAATTTTATAAATAGAGTGTTGGCTTAGCATACCTGTTCATTCTCGTATCCAGATATAAAAGATAGTCTCTTGCAGAAAGGATGTCCCAAAGCAACCCATTCTTTCTGAATCAAAGACTGAAATCCTACAATGGACCTCCAATAGGGGTCGAGAGTTAATTGCACCAAGCAAGAAATTACTGCAGCCATATCCCTTCCATCTCCTTCTACAGAAAGAAATTAAAATACATGAATCATAATAGTAAATAAAGTGAATCGAACTAAAAAAAAACATAAAATATACCTTCCTTTAAATACAGCAAAGTACATATCAACAAGGTACATACTTAGTTCTAAGTTATTACACTTATATGTAGTTGGCTGAGTTCTGAAGGGATCAATCAAGTTCATGACTAAAATCTGAATCACACTATCATTTTTTACACAAGTGTTCAGGTATCATTTAAGGGGACAGGATACCTAGCTAAAAATGTGTTTGCAGACTGTCAGCACTTATACTGCTACAATGGATTGTTGGCAAATAAAAACCTATGGTTTTCACAATTCAATGAAGTAAAGATAGGGGTATGTCGCTATTAATTTCAAGTATAGATGTTTTCCACCATATTGAAGAGATAAATTCATATATTAAGCCTAAATCAACAATTTTTGACGGTGCAGTACTTGGCCATGAGATGGACAGTTACGTTATGGGTCAAATGTTATATTGGCCAAAGAAGTATGTAATGTGGAATGATCCTTTCTCTTTGAATTCAGCACATATAACTTTTCAACGACCCCACAATGACAGTTCAAGCCATCATTTCACAGCTCACATGGTCATTGTTGCCATCCCTACTCACAAGGATTTGATCATTTAAATACAAATTCGATGAAAATCCACACCAGCCAAGTGCTTTGATTGGTTAAATGACTGAGTTTTAGGATGGAATAAATTACATGTGAAGAATTTCAAACCTGCCAAAAATACAGCGATGAAATATGCAGAAATTGCCACAGGAAAAAATTGGCCAGGACTGGGAAGGCTAATTTATTTTCCTGTGGTAATTTCTACGAAAAAATGGCATGCTCATATGATGGAAAGAGGATAGGGATCCCGATTATTGCTACTATCCCTGAAAGTAATTGTTAATAAATGTTAACATATGTTAATTTTTAATTGTGTGAAATTCACAGTGAAAAAACCATTCACCTGGACTGGGATTCGAACCCAGACGCCCCCGATTTCGCGCCGAGTGCTCTCTACCAGTTAAGCTACCCCGGCGTCATCTCTCACTGTGAATTTTGTTTGTACACAAAATACAAATATAGGACACGTCAATAAAGATACATAATCAATAATATCCATTCTATACCGTTAAAATATCCATTCTATCGTAAGCAGGTATTTTAAAGAAATCGCAAGAATAAGAGAAAAACACATTAACGTATGCACGCCATGTAGAGATAACAATATGTATTATAGTGAAATACATACATGAAAAACAGGTTGGTTTTGAATCTTTTATTAAACATAAATCCTAATCTAACCAATGCGTTATGACCACTAGTGCTACACCACGGCCTCTAGCATACGTACTAATAGTGGCGACAGTTCAAGGGTGTTTCTACATGTTCTCTTTAACTGAAACCAAAACTTGAAGGTGAGATAAAAAAGATACTCTTCAACAAAAGCATCTTCTTGGACTTTATGCCTATGATGTAAAAATCATTGCAGTTGTGGTTTCTAATGACTAGATAAACTAAGGAACAACATTGTTTATGTGCAAATTGTGAAAGATGTTTATTAACAGAATTTCATGTCATTTTTATGTACAAAATGAATAATAGATATTTGAAGATTATGAAGAAAAAATGCTTCATTTATGATGTCCATGGACGTTATGTACTCGATCGTATTTCAAAGTCTGTGAGACCGGGGGACAACTTCCAATCTAATCGGCCACTGTACCACTGGCGCATGCTTAGGTGGAACAGGAGGATTTGTCCTCATGTTGCTTCACGTATTTTATTTCACATAGCTCCCTTTTCAAGGACCGTTAATTGTACTAACGTTTTCTTCCGTACAGCGCTTGAAATTTACTTCAATTATAAAGGCCGAAAATTTTATTGTAAAAAAAATTGTTTCCAGTCGCATTCATATTTCAGGAATATCTACAAAAATCTTTTTCCACTAAGGTACAGGACAACAAAGTTTCTTAACCATGTGGTAGAAAGAAGTGATTATTTCATTAAGTCAGCAGTTTTTTTATACTCATTTTCTAATTCAAGGATGGTAAATTTTTTTGCCGGTGGTTTGTTGAATGCTAATAATAACAACAATGCTATTAGAATAATTTCAAAGAGCCACTAGGGTATTAACCATTTCGCGCCGGTGACCTTTTCACGGAAATATTTTTAGTATCCTGAGCTTGATGGGAGACTTAGGTCATCTCTGCAGGGAGGCATTTCGAAGGGAATATTATTTTCGCCGTACCGACCCCAGCCTTCTGACCCTTTGCTCGGCAAGTGGTCTCGACCCTCCGACTCATAAACAGACCCTTTCACAGCATGGGGTTTTGGTCATTTTTTTGTACGTGCAGTGGTTTTTTTAAACAATCATTTATTGCAAACATGAGAGAATTGATATCTGAAATGAATTCCTCGTGTTTACTTGATCGTTTTAAACTTTTAAATGAATTTGTTGCTTTTATATTAACGATTTTAGTATATTTATTATACAGTAATAATTAAAAGAAAGCAGAAGACAACTCCCTTTATATAAGAGCCAGAATTTTGATTAAAATTTGAAAACTAATATTTTGGGATAGACAATGAATATTTATTAAGAAAATCCACTTCACATACAATTAGTGACGGCGGAGACATGCTGAGAGAATGACCGCTTAAGGGCTCGAGGGTTGAGCAAAGGTACAGAGGGAAGGGTCTTGCCCCCACCGACTGAGTAGGGACTCGAAGGGTCAAAGGAACACCCTTCTCAAATGCCTCAGCAGCGCTCACTTTCCCACCCTCCACGACGTCTATAAGAGACGTCCGTTCTTTTGTGTATAGAAATCTCCGGCACTTATGGTAGACATCCGGCATTTTGTGTACAGAAAACCCAGACTCCTATATGAGACATTCGGCTCGAAAGGGTTTAAAATATTCCAGTCAACGTATGCACGAAATCTTCAACATTAGGGAACAATGCTCGATGTATAGATAAAATACTTGCAAATAAGGCATACTAGAGGGTTTAATTCAACATCACCTAAGTGTCAAGGTATCACCATTGCAATGTGACTGTATATGTAATACCAAATTCTATTTCGTACACGACATTCACATCAGAATTTAGGCACACTCGGGGCTATGCTTAAAGGAGTCCACCGGGAGACGTATGGTAGGCCAGCCTTCAGGTGAGTTGCGAAATAATCATCTATACTCATCACACAAGGAGTCATGGGGAATAAGCAGAAATAATTATGAAAAGAATACTTTATTTTTAAAAACCACGCTTATATCCAAGTGTACTAAAAAGTAAATTAACTTGCTAATTAGTGAAGTTAATGATTGATTCATGTGC
Source organism: Pyrrhosoma nymphula (assembly GCA_963573305.1). NCBI lineage: Eukaryota > Metazoa > Arthropoda > Insecta > Odonata > Coenagrionidae > Pyrrhosoma > Pyrrhosoma nymphula. The sequence goes on along the minus strand of OY754337.1, from coordinate 125,439,584 downwards.
TGTCATCGAGAGTAACTAAGTGCGCCAAATTTCAGCTTGATTGAACGATGGGAAGTGGTTTGGATTTCGACAGCGCTAGCAACAGCTCTTAACATTGAGAGTAGACAATGTGATGCGGGCTGCGTCTTGTTAGGATAAAGACATAAAATTAAAACAATTTAATTTTAATAGATTAACTCATTAATTAGTGAAGTTAATGACAGATAAATATAATGTCATCGAGATTAAGTAAGTGTGCCTAATTTCAGCTCGATTGAAGATTGGGAAAGAGGGTTATATTTCGATTACAAGATTCAATCCAGACAAACCAGAAACAAACAGGGCAAGTTAAAATAAGCGTGGCAAAAAAGGTGGCGACCCTTCCTCACGAGTGAATGTGGACAGTACAGCAACACTCACTTCACTATAGGTGTGGTAACATTTACCTATACAGAGTCAAAGTAAATGTTACCTTGCCTGTAACTTGTTTGCTTTGACATGTGGAAGGCAAGGAGAAACCACCACATTACAATCCCAAGGAGCTGCCTTTAACCATCACTTTATCTTAAATTTTTTATCCACCAACGAACTAATGGAGCCTCCTAGAAGCAACAGGATCATACACACTGGATCATAAAACATGCAGGGTTAGGAATTATGCTTAAGAGCACAAAGAATGCATATGAAAACTTTCCTTCAGTGTAAGAAAAGGATAGTCATTGTTAGGATGGCAACTAAGCTGACAGACGCAATAGCTGTGCAAATCTACATGCCTATGAAGAAATCGAAATAGTCTGTGAAAAATATCTTGGAATTAAATAATGTGAAAGAAGAATAATGTTTGGACACTGGCATGCCATTGTCATACAAAGCCAAGAAGGAAGAATGAAGGGTAAATACGGATTACGACAATATAATGAATGAGGAGAACTGCTCTTAGAATTTCAAACAAATTAATAGCAGCTGTTTAAAAAATAATCCACAAGGAATTTATGCATGGAAGGACATACAATTGGACTTACAAGTGAATTGATCGATCGCTTAACAAAGAGGCACAGATATGAGTGGGAGATGATTGAAATCTCATAAGAACTCTTAAGAAAAGGAGGGACAACCTACTCCGGCATATTTTGAGATACAAGTGTCTAACGAAGAGAGCCATAAGTACAGTGAGACCTCAGCTGAGATACATGGAGCAAATAATGAATGATGAGGAAAAAAAGAAATACATATGTAGAGGTGAAGAGGCTAGCTGATAGAAGCATAGTGTTGAAAGCCATGTCAAACGAACCATAGGGATGATGACCAGCAATGATGATGATGATGACAAAGGCGCAATTGTGATTTAACGGGAAGTAAGCCAGTTTGTATAAGAGCACATTCAGAATAGACATTTCACAAAGAATGATACATATTCTGAGGTAAGTACAAAAACAACTTGAGTCCTACTACCTCCATTCATACAACTCCTACATTTCCTGTATACCTTGACCTCTGAATGAAGAAATTTCTTCACTATGTGAAGTTAAGCTTTCAAAGGTAAAATCATGTTTCATCAGACATTCGGGAACTATTTACTCTCACAAAAAGGGAAATAATGGCACTCAATGGAGCAGAAATTCTGTTGCTCGTTCCTTTTGACTTTACTGACTCATGCTGGAGGTCATTATGACTTGGGTGTGACTAGCACAAAATTACCTGTACGCACACAATTTGAGGAGAAACAAATATTCCATTATCTTACTATCTATTATTTCAATATTGACTTGGTCAATACTGCTGGCATTCTTGAGTATGTCTTCCTTCACAAACAAAGACTTTCAATCCACCATAAGAAGAGTTAGTTCTGTGTACAAAAAGGGGGAAAATGGATCATTACTTTGGAAATAACAAAGGAAGAGCTCCACATTGTGAGCAACATGACAAAAAAAAAGCTAATCGAGGTCCCATGAGTTTGTCCTTTATTCCTTCGCACATTTCCTTATATGTAGGTAGGTGAAGTCACCCTTTTGCCATCTCTCTCCATGGCACTAACAAATTTCTCTAAATTTGGAAGAATTTTCAATGCGGTTTCTGCCACTTCCGCATTGTTGAGCCACCTAACTGGGCAGAACTTCTTAGGGAATGTACAACTCTCATTATAATATTTGTATTCGCTCTTCCTCACAGGCATATCTTTGAACACATTATAGCAAGCTCTAAGAAAGGGTGCCACATTCCATCCAGAGCCTTTTTCTCCTGTTTTAAAAGCATTATGTACAATATGAAGCCCACATGAGCCCATAGAGAAAAGCAAGGGACCATCAACATCATGCATGAATTGAAGGTGTACCTGCAGGTCTGTCACAAATTTGAAATTGACATTGGGCCCATCCATTGAGACTTAGAGGAGATTCTTTACGTTCAGCCCAGAAAGTTCTTTCAAAAAACCTTGCAGCAGATCTGTAGCTATACTCTGACCTGAGAAATAGGAGCTGAAATAGTGAGTAGAAACTTCATTTTTTGCTTTACTCCAAAAATGCGGACAAATTAAATGGGAAGACGGCATTATTTATGCTTGACACGCGATCATATTTAATCACTTGTACGTTAATTTCAACCATTTGACAAATTGTAATATAAATCACGGGATTATAAAAATGACCGGGATAAGGTTGAAACTTTAAAATATTTCCAGGCGTCACATTAAAACATTCCCTGACTTTTCCAGGTTTTCCATGGCCATTTTTAAATTCCCTGACTTTTCCCAGTTCTCCTGGTTTTCCAGGTCTCTGGCAACCCTGTGTAAAATAAGCAAAAATACTTCACACCAAATACAATCCACACACTCAGACTATAGACAACTGAACACTCCAATTTTGATAGTTGGATATGATTAATTCAATTTCACCGCTGAGTTTTAACACATTACCTTGCAAAACAACTGTAATGCCTCTTTCAATCTCTTTAGCAGCATCAGCTGCCACTTGAAGACATCCAGAGATAGTATTAAGCCATTTACTTGCTTCCATTTGGCTCAGAAAATGATTATCTTGTATCCAGAACTGGGTGATTGTTTCTGTTAAATAAAGTCAGGATTTCAAATGAGAAAGTCAATCTAAAGTAATTTTTACAGTTTTCTACGTGAATATCTTGGAATGCCACAGATGGGAACTGAAACAAATCAATGCACACTACTACATGAACAGCAAGGATGAAAATTAATGGTAAGCAATGTATTTACAACTTACCCTACACATAATAAAATAAAGAATATAAATACATATATACAATATGATAAAGAACTACTAATAAATTTATTAAGGTGTTTGAAACTTCACTTATGAGTATGCTAGACCATCTTTATAAATAAATATATCTTACCTGGTGTACATAGCTCTCTAAATTTTATAAAACTATTTTGAACATCTTTCGGTGATGGCAGAACTTGTAAGTCAATGATGGTTGGCTCTCTTAGATGAGGGTGAGACCGCCTTACTTTCTCAAGCATTAGATTTTCTTGATCCCTGCAGAGTGACCAACATTGGAAAATTACATTAAGTAACAACAGTAAATTAAATATTAATAGCAAATGTAGTGCATCCAATGAATCAAAGATGAAATAAAAGAAGATAATGGTCCTCAGCAGAGATTTTGTGATTGAAATGAAACTTTAGTTCCTATAAAAAATCCAAAATCGCTTAAGGTACTGGTTTGAATGAAGATTACAAACAACCAAGACAACAAGGGAAGTACCTCCACTTTGATTCTAAAGTCAAATAAAGCATTAACAAGTTCGCAAGTGCTATGTTCTGTTCAGTCAACGTGACAAAAATAAAACAAGATCAATAAAGCAACACCAAAGCCATAAATGAACCCTTGACACAATATACAATTTCTACAGAGAAAATCTTACACCAAAGCCAACATGAACAAACACGTTTAATTTTTAATTATGGTGACTGCGCTGCTAACCAAAAGGAATGGATAATAAAAATATCATATTTATGCATGGAAAAGTAAGTTAAGAGGAACTTCACTTCCAGGGATATGGGCTTCAACCTTTCTTCAGCTGTGCCTATGTATGTTTATGAATCCCTCACATTTTGTAACTGTAAGTTACATACACCATTGCACATGATTTTAAAAATGGCAAAATTAGGTATGTAGTTATGGGTGCGCAATGGAAGAATTTATACCCGAAAAGAAGATGGATCCAAGCACCTCACAATGTCTTCGGAGAAGGATTCTGAGAAGCTGAGATAGGATCCAAGTTGATGTCCCAACAGTAACCATTGTGTGCATTAAGAACATTAGTTAAACTACATCAAGATATGTTGTGTGAATTGTCAATATTTGAGTGGCCGTATTGATGAATTCTGAATTCACTCTTCAAACTTCCTATCATATCATCTGCATCACCAAAACGTGGCTTAACCCGGGCATTCCAGATGAACTTGTGTAAGTGCCTAATTTTAATTTCTAGAGGAATGATCGTCTTGGTAAATTTGGAGGCTATTCTACTATTCATTGCCATGATTTTCAACTGTCAGTCCAAACCTCTTCCTCTTCAGTCTATCGTTCTCAACCTGAAAACCTGATTGTTGAAATTATTGGCCTCAATTCTTTAAAACTTCTATTAAGTGTCGTTTATCAGCCTCCGAAAATTGGGTACATGAGTGTACAATTTTTAAAAATGAATTCCCAATGTTTTTTCCCACTTATAATAATGTTGTTATGGTCGGTGGTTTATATTCTGATCATCTTAAAGATAACTTTGATAGTTAATACATTAGGATTATTATTCCGTTCACAGGGACACATCACACCATAATCAGTCACACCCTACTTGATTTATTTATTGTTGATGACCCTGAGAAAGTTATTTCGTACTCTCAAATGCATATACCTTTTTTGTCAGCCCACGATCTAATCCAATTTCCTATTGCTTTAAATTTCACTCTACTCCTCCCAAGCCTTTCAAATTCCATAAGCATATTAACTTCGATGATCTCTACTTTCCGAATGAACTGGCAGCTTTGGATTGAAGTGATGTCTTAAAGTCTGATTGCATGAAACTAAAGGTACATTGCTTCAACTCACATTTGTTGCAATGTATTAATTTCCAAACTCCTCCAGTGACGTGCTATCCTAAGCACCTTCAATCACCATGGTTCAATGATGAAATCCATCAACCAATTAGTGCACGCAATCACCTTCGTCGTGCCAATATTCGATCAAGAATACCTGCTGATTTTCAATTATTCAAGGGTTCTCGGAATATGCTTCAAGCCTGTATTATGGAAACCAAGCACCAGTATTTCACCTCAAAACTCTCTTAAGTCAAAGACCAAAAGAAAGCTTGGCATGTACAGAGGGTTAGTACATCAGGATTCAAATGTACTCCCAACTCACATTTCTATTCTTCAAATAAATCAATTCTTCAATTCTCTGTCAAATAGTGCGAGTAACACACCACTATCTGATTCATCTTTGGAGGATCTACATGTCCCATTTGATGTGAAAAATTTCTTTTTTCCATATATCATACCTGAGGGTGCTATTAAGTATTTGAAGCAGACTAAATCTTACTCCCCAGGATATGACCAAATTTCACAGCCGTTTGTTCATAAAGCCACCTAAGACCTGATACCATGCAAGTTTTTAATTATTCTTTATCTTATGCTCTATTCCATTTCCAGCTGCCTGGAAAAAGGTTCTTATCATTCCCCTCAATAAGGTTAACAAGCCTCTTCTGATTACAGACCTATCTCTATTCTCTATGTTTTATTAAAAACACTGGAGGGGGCTGTTCACTCTCAAATCACAGAATACCTTATACATATCATCTAGTACACTTGATCCATATGAATCTAATCTTTTCGTAAGGGATTCAGTACCCAGACTGCCATGTTCAAGGGGTCACAAATGACTTTCATCAAGCCATCAACAAAAAATTGGTTACTGTCATGGTCTTATTCGATTTTATCAAGGCAGTTGATCAAGTCAGTCATTCATTACTCTAACGTAAACTGAAATCCCTTAAATCTGGCAAATAGGGTCAAACATTATAAGTACGAATATGGTTTATGAACTGCAAATCTATATTCAGTTCACTCAAGATGAACTTTCATATTTTATCGATGCAATTAACACAGATATTTGTTATATCAGCCATTGGGCTAAAAATAACTGACTCCAGTTAAACCCAATCAAAATGCAAGCAATTATTTTTGGTAATACAAGAAACTTTAACAGCATTGTTTATGACTGTCTTCCATCTGTACAAGTTACTGCATACTATTGTTCAGATCAAAAAGAATGTTCGGCACCTTGGACTCACTCCTTCATGTAACTTGTCATGGGATCAGCATGTCCTTGAAATATTTAACGAGGGAAATAAGTCTCTCTATCTACTCAAACTACAAAAGTAAAATCTTCCTGTTTCTACCAGAGTTATGCTTGAATCTTCTCTTATATTTCCACTTTCAGATTATTGTATATTAGTTTATAGTAACATAGCTAATATTCTTGATAAGTGTCTCCAGTGACTTATCAACTGCTGCGTTAGATTTATATTTGACCTTCACGGAGATGATCATGTAGCTAAATATTAAGTTGATCTAAAATGGTTACTTCTTAATTCCCGAAGTAAATACTTCTTGGGGTCCTTTCTTTTCTGCCTCTTCCTTAATCGGAATTCCTCCTATCTATACGACCTACAGTGAAACCTCGTATTTGCGTTATCGGAAATTACATTTTCCCACAAAATATGTACACCACTTTTGTAGAGACCCATTCAATTTACTATGTTTCCAACGTATGCAGAACCCCGAATCAAGACTACACATTTTTCAGTTTTCCCACAATTTGCACCACAATGCACTCTTTCAAAAAATAAAATTCACTCCTTAAGTCCATTACTCATGCATATCATCCTTTGTAAAACACTTCTTGATTTTGTCTTGTACATATATGCGGAAAAAATACAAAAGAGAGCAGCAATAGGACCTGTTTTAAGGAAGAATTTAAATGTGGCGGGAATAGTATACAGCGCCACTAGTAACAGAAATTTGAACTACATCAACTCGTAGTCTGCCAGATATGATTCAAGCTATGAACTGAAGCGTAGTCTTTTTTTATGCAAGGCATTTTCAATCCAGCTAGCAATAATTCTATAAAATCGTTCTTTTACTGTTTCTATGCACAAAAATGATAATAAATACATGGTTTTAACTTCATAAAGCGCTGAAATATAGTACTTTTCCGTTGAATCTGTTGATGCCCCTGACGACGAGGGCTGTATCAGACATCAAAACATGGAACCTTTTGCCCATTTGGACAACCCAAAAGCTTTAATTCGCAAATAACCATTTTAAGAAAAAAAAATTTGTTAATATAATGAGGAAAATTTGAGCATACCGAAATAAAAATGAAAACTGTGAAACATTTTCATGATGCAACACTCCTTGCCGCGGCCGATTGATTAATGCAATCGACGATCAGTTGTTTCATTGTTTTTGATGCTATCGTCGCATCGGGAGTTAAGAAAATAAGGTTAATTTCAATGGAGTAGTTTAGTCTTAGATTTCAGGAGGCTGGTGAGGATCAACTTCCACTTTTTCTGCAATCAATAGTTTTGTGCCATCGCTTCACGCCGCTGGTATCGTTCCGCCCGCTCAGATCGTACATGGTCATAATATCTATGCGTGCGTAGCAAAGAATTTTAATGAAGTTTCTTGCACCTTACATAGCCAGAGAATAAGCAATAAAGCATTATATTTAAGCATGGCCAGAGGACTCTGAGCATGGCTAAATGTGCACTCCTATAATTTGTTGAGATTGCGTGTACAATTATTTTTCAATGAAATTACCCCAAAATACTTATAAGTTACATTATATTACAGCAATTAAAGGAAATATTTTGATTAAGTGTAAATTCAAAATCTCTTAAAACAACATTTATAATTAAGATTTTTTGATTTCTCGGAATGCTTGAGGTTGTTTTCGCAAAACTGCCCTACTTTCTAGTGTGCTCCTGGATTACCGGATTATGGGTGCTTGACTGTAATTAAACCTGCGGGGGAGAATTAATTTTTTACCTAAGTAGAAACTATGAAGAATGAAAATGGATTCTTATCCAGATACGATGAAAAATGAAAGAACTCGTGGTGGACAACTGAGATCATTTGCACTGCCTCGATTCCCGAGTTATAACTATGATAGGCAACACAGTGTGTGCTGTTCAAACTCTTAAGAAATTACTTGGTAGGTATACCTATAGTGATTGCTGTGAGAAAATGCTTGAGGAACTGCAGAAAATTGAAAATAAAGTGCATAATATTTTTAATATGCAGGGGAAGTCCAAACAGTTGAAAATATCAATTTTTTTTTAATAATCATGCTATATTCATAAGATAGTTTCAATGGTTGCTAATAACAAATATAATGTAAATCGTCATGCCATCTTCATCCTTTCCTAATTTTCAATTTTCTAGACGTCTAAGATGTTAAATGAATTTTTTCATCAAATATAAATAAATGAGAACAGCTAGTTCAAGGAATAAATTATGACACTGCTCTTCTTCAGTTTATCAGTGATTCTTATTTTTACCCTTACTCCAGTAAAAGAACATGGATGCATAAGTGAAAATTCTACTTTTCCCACAATTTGCATTTTCCCACAATTTAAACTTTTTTCTAGGGTCCCTGGAAAAGTGTAATTTAGGGGTTTTACTGTGTTTAATCCCAGAACAAGTGTTTCCCAAAGATTAACCCGATCTGACCCTAGCTTCCTTCCAACCCCCCAAGCCCTTACCAACCTCAATTTTAACTCCTTTCTTATCACTGCTTCCAAGTATTGGAACTCGCAACAGTCTCACATCAAATCCTCATCACTCCAATCACTCAAAGACAAATCATACTCTTATTTAAAAACAATAATAATAGTGTAACAAGCCACCTATGGAGATTTGAAGAGTTCCGGATAATCATATTAATATTAAGATATATGTAATTAAACATGCTGATGTTAGGGAGAGTTATTTAATAGTGTTTAAAGTAAATAAAGAAGAGATTTAAGGTTTTCGCTCAGTCGCCAAGCTGTGTTTCATTTCACAAATCCCAAATTCGTTACAATATCATTTATTTCACTCTAAGAAATACACATAAATTTACATTGGGAAAGAGTGCAATTAGGCATTAAATCTCAACGTTAAATTGGAGAAAATTTGGTAAGTTTAATGTAATTAACATATTTTGATAATTTGGCGTTGAATTGTTGAAATTCATTTTTATTTAATGTGTGTACAGTAGACCCCCTTGTTATGATGGTAATCCGTTCCATATGGTAATCCGTTGGTATCGTGAATTCCATCGTAAAGTGAACCAGTATATTACCGTACAAGGGATCAGTTTAACTACATTAACACCAGTGCATTCAGTGGTACACAATGGAGTATAGGTACGAAATAAGCTGGAATTAAATTGATTTAAAAAGTTATTTAACCAATATTTAAACTTAAATAAGATATTGTAAACTGTCAAGACATTGAATTTCATTGCATGAATACGCAAGGAGATGCACCTTGCCCCAGTACTCACCGTATAACTGCGAGCCAATCACAGCGACTTAATATTTTACTGCATTTTCAAGAAATGGGAAGGGAATGTGGAATAGAAATAATTCAACGCTTACTATACCTCCGCTTACTTTGGAAATTAGGCATCCTTCTCTTGGTCTCACGCCATCAACTCTACAACTCAATTACCTCAACCATACCTGGGAAACGCATACGCAGATAGTGGTATTACCAGCTTATTCAATTTATGTATGTACGCCTGTCTTCCACTTCCGAAGATCTTCCTTCTCCTTATGCCAAATCAGCAGCATTGATATCATTCTCCCAGTCAAGGTCGTCCCTTGGAGATTAAATAGCTGAATAACAATAGAGATAGTAGCAGAGGGAAGAACCTTTACTCAAAGCCCTTTTCTCGGAACAGCTGACCTGCCCCTTCGGGGCTGGGAGAGTTATTGGGGATTGGTTGTATACTTTAGGGATCCACAACCTTCTTAGAGGCATCCATACATCGAGAAAAAGAATGCAAAACACACAAGAAGAACAATGAGGATTTAAAGTGCTAACTCGAGCACCCTCCTCAAGTTTCTTCACTCTCTCTCCCGCTTGGTTTTATTTGCTATTCTCTGCTTGAGCTGCACTTCAGGGGGCATGGTCACTACAGAAACTTCCCACAATAAACCGCCTACTTCTGGCAAGTTTTGTTAGAGAATGGTTAATGTGGTTGAAAAAAGAGACTGTTCACAGTGCCAACTACGCCCTTTGTCAAAAATACTACTTCACACAGAAGACACTCGAAGACTGACATTCACACAACAGTGGAGCACATCAGCGACCTAGAATGCAGTGCAACGCAGATTCTCTGGGTAACTCAGTGCGAAGTCATAAGGGGCGTGAATTTCAATGCAAAATTAGATAAGTCATTACAGTACATCCATAGCAATCACCTAGAAATGTGCGATATTCCACAGAGGAAAAATCATTCGCCTTGACCGGGATTCGAACCCGGATCCCTCGATTTCGCCCTAGAAACGTTACGACCTAGAAATGTTACGACAATGATGTGATTTATCATCTCGTGCCAACTGTATCCATTAAGGAATCATATCACTTCATTGGTATGTATTGCGTTCTAACAATAGTTACTCTTCGGCGGAAGTTCTCATATTTTTAAAGGTTGGTAAACAAAATGATGTCTCCATAATGGCTAATGAATGCCTTAATTTGAATTATCATGGATGTGATTCTGACTATGTAAGGAATGTTGCCTTACAGCAGAAACTCAATAATATGAAGTCAGCGGGACCGACAAATGGGCACTTCCTATTAATGAGTTTTGCAATATTGAACCTTTTAAAGAAATTGCAGAAAAATAGTTATTTTTCCCCCTTAACTTTTGTGGTCTTGGCCATAAAGGATCGTAAAATAACTATCACCTCGTAATTTTGCGATGCAAATGATTTAAGTCGGCGAGTAAGAATTTATATTCATCATCGCAACGTGTTACACTAATTGTGAAGAATCTGAGATCGGCCAAATCACGTATTTTAAGTTCTGAGACTCACGTCAAGGTAGCTGACGCACACTTGTACAATGATAGCTCCCAGGAGTCCGTAGAGACCTGCAGGCAGTCGGAAAATCTAAACTACCCCTGCCTGGCTGTGTGCAAGTGATAGGGAAACACTCTCTTCCCTCTCCCCCTTCCAAGCGGTGGAAAAGGCAAAAGGGGAAAGGCCGTGCACCTCTCTTTCGCTGATCCTTCAGTGGGTGGACGAGCAACCATCTTCCAATTTGCAGAAACCACTGTTTTCCAGAGGCAAACTATGCAGACCTTTTTCCGAAGGATACCCCTTCCCTTATTTAAGAAGTTCAGCGTGTGAGGTGGGCGCCTGGCTGGAGGATGGGTGACTGAACGAACGGGAACGCATGGGCATCTACACTACTTGGGTGGGCGCGAACACGGGCATGGGCAATAAGCACATGGGCTGGAGTCGCCCGGGTTTTCCGACCACCTGCATGTCTCTAAGTCCAATCCCTCCATCCCAAGCTATAGCCCCACCCCAAGCAAGTATCTACCATATGCTGGCCCGATGATGCATGTACAGTAAAACCTCTACTAAACGAAATTCAAGGGACCGATAATTTTCCAGTTCGTTCATCGGGAGTTCGTTTGTCGGAGGTGCTTTTCACGTTGCATCACTCCAGGGGCAATGTAAATAATCCACTTCTTGTACCTTGAATTTCAGGGAATATGGTATGAAGAACTCAATTAAAGGTAAAATTTCCACAGAGGATAGCATACTTTTATCCTTACTGCTCCCTTGCCTCATAAAAAACCGTGGAATAACAACGAGCAGGTATTTCAGCAAGTCCTGCTAATTATACCATTTACTGCGATTTCTAAAGGCCGATTTATAGTTGGCATGAACGTCAAACTTTAACCATGAATTGTTTTCGCGTTGACGCCATCCTATTACGATCGCCATCAACTAGAATGTGAGTCGGTAACCAATGGTCGCCTTCATTCATATTTGCTTGGATGCAGATGTTTACATGCAGCCGATCGCCAAGATGTGTTGATTTGTTTACTATCTACAAAAGAGCGAGAACATGGACGAGTACGAGTATTATCAACTCGTAATTGCTGTGATAATAGTAGTGGGTTGGAACCTGTGTAATCAGCTTGAGGGTGAAGTACGCGTTGACGCCAATCGTAAACTGGCCTTATCTTCCCGCCCAATGCATCACAAATACGCTAGAATTAATTATAGTAATTTCTTATGCCACCACTTTCAAGAACTCTAACTTAACACGGTCACATCCGTTATTTTCAAGATGGCGGCAAGCAAAAAAAAAAAATTATCACATTTGAAACGTTCGAATTAAAAAAAGCTTTAAAATGCATGTTATTACAGCAATAAAAATATTTAGGAATGCGCACAACGTAAATGACCACTGAATGGAATTTCATTGCATTAGATGTGTTTAAAGTATGCTAAAGAAATTTTCGAGCCCGCGATATGAAAGTCAACATTTGACATTATATAAATCAAGCATGGATAACAATTTTTGCAAACGCGTGGAGAATAAAATACAAACTTACCTTGCAAATAAGTAGATAAATTACCAGACGTAATAATTGCCACTTTAGGCAAAACCAGGCTTCACTCGCAAAGATTGTAATTATTCATTTAAGTATTCTACCAGCTGATTGGTATGTTCTTGCTGTTGAGGTCCGTAGTTTTAGCGAAAGAAAAGGAACGTCCGGTTAACTTTAACGAGGTTTTATTCACGTGGCCAGGTCATTTTGGTACAACACTTCTGTCAAAAATTCAAATTACAATACAGTTCACGAAAAAAAGAAATGAAAATCACTTCGAGAGACTTGCGCTGCCAACCTATAAGTTCCATTCTTTTCATTACCAACCAAAAATATTTTTAACACTTGGACAGTCCCAATTCTGCATCCCAATCTCACGAAATTGAACCGCAGTAACACTCGAGAGCAACCAGTTTTCATTTGAAAAGATTGAAATTATAAACTCACGATGATAAACCGCAGTAAAACTCTAGAACGCCGACCAAATCACTAAGCACGCCGCTAACACTGATGCAAAATACCGGAAATGCAATTAACTGGATAAACAACAGGGACCTTTCTGATTGGCTTGTTTGTACAGAGTCTCTGATTGGTCCTAGTCACTTTCAAATCAGCAAAAACCTCGCAACATATTCAAAATTAGCCTTTTTTTATAATACGTTATGAAGAGGTAAATATTATTATACAGGGCTAATCTTTCATTTCGTTTATCGGGAGTTTTCGTAGAGCAGGAGTTCGTTCATTAGAGGTATTTACCAATGCATTTAAATAGGAATTTGGCAGGACCAATAGCATTTGTTCGTTCATCGGAGTTCTTCGTTTATCGGGAGTTCGTTAGGTAGAGGTGTCACTGTATAAAGTGATTTATTTTTTGCAAGTCCTCCGTCCATAGTGATAAGGTAAATGAATCGACAGGAAACGCTGATTGTGCAAAGAAACACCCTAATGAACAACCTTTGGAGGATCCACCTGTGTTTTCGCAGCCCCAACCCCCTAGAGGCATGGAAACAAGAAGCAAATCCAGGGTTCGTAAACCCAAAACTTTATGACTAAGCTCCAATGACCCGGATTCAGGTAGTCTTGAGTTTAAATTATTCAGCGGGTGGTGACCTAGGAGGATCTAAAGGCAGCTCCTCCCTATTGTATTTAAATGTCCAGTGCCTTTGCAATAAGCTTAGTGCTCTAGACGAGACAGTGAGGGAGCTTTCTTATGAATTTTTGTGCTTAACCGAACACTGGCTCCATAAAGAGGAAATCAGCTTTTTTAATTTTGATCAGTACTGTTTGGTGGCCTCCTATGCAAGATCCCAGGCTAAACATGGAGGAACTGCCATTTATGCCGCTCGTCACTGCTACCTCAATGGAAGAAAATGAAGTTCAGATGATTCTCTAATGAAAAGTCCATGGACACGATCCTGAAAAACTTATGCATCTGCCAGGAAAATCGCCCAGAATTTTGCATTGCGCTCCAGTACAGTTCTCCCGCTGTATCTCGAAATGAGTATTTATAGGTTATGTTTCCTTTGAATATGATAGCTATACAAGGCCTAAATTTCCACCAGCACTTTCTTATAGTCATAACTCACACTCAGGACAAATCAACGGAGTTCATTGGGAGGTTAATATGGACACCTGTAATATTCATTAAACTCACACTCTGTAACACAAATCTTCAAAACCTTAGGTTCCGTAGAAAATTTTTCCTTTCGCCCTCAAATTTGAATCAATTATTCTACACGCCAAATACTATCGATCTAGAGGTCTTAGAAAAATTTTTTTTTTCGCTCCACCTTAGCCAAGATGTTTCAGATCTAACGTTCTCCATTTCATTAATTAGCCATTTTATTTCGCCACTCCGACTTACTACTAATATTCTGATGATGGCACGTCTTCGTGGTAAAACTATGAAAATTTTCCCCCTCTAACTCAATGTGGCCTTGTATAATAGTCATCACGGTCAAGTATGTAAAGCCTCATTCACAACAACTTAACTTGGCATAACTTGGATTAACTAGGCACGACCACGAACCAATGGGTGAAATTTCTAACCAATCACAGCACACTACTTACAAAGTCGAGCATACAATTGATTGATTATGCCTATCAACAGCATGAGTGTGTGAGCTTTCCGGCAATCAATAGTGTAGGAGGCCTTGCTATTGGGTGGAATTAAGAGAAGGTCGACCTGAGCTCAACTCAAGGTTACACCAAGTCAAGTTAGGGGCTGTCCATAAATGATGTCACACAATTTTGGACCAAACTAGACCCCCTCCTCCCCTGTCACGGTTGGCCACAAATAGTGTCACCCGCCCCCCCCCCCCCCTCCTTTAATGATGTCACAAAAATGAAAAAAACTTCTACCTCCCCTCCATAGTCTAATTAAAAATAAGACATAATACATATACAGTGGAAGTGTGGATGTCACATGAAGCATAGCCCCCCCCCCCCCTGTCACAAGGGGGTGACCCCCCTCCCTCAAATCGTGTGGACATCATTTATGGACAGCCCCTTACACAACATTAAGTCCTTGTGAACTGGCAGATGCTGGTCTTAAGGTCTCAACTCCTAAGTTGCGCCGAGTTAAGTTGTTGTGAATGAGACTTAACACAAAAATAAAATAAGGTTAAAGGATTCATCTACATCTACATCTACATATTACCCCGCAAGCCGCCTCAATAGGCGTGTGGCGGGGGGTGTTAGGACACCAGCCGCTTAAAGATAAAAAGGAAACGCTCTAATGAAATTACGCCTAGCATTTATTGAAGTCCCTTATTGTTCGGGGGAAAAACGAATTCCCATACCTATCCGTTCGGCAAAATATCTCTCTTAATTTATCGTTTCTATCGGACCTGGAAATATAGTGGGGTTCTAATATGATGTTCTCCGTGTCGCTCTGAAAGATATCTATTCTCAATTGTTCAAGCAATCTAAGCCTAGCGCGCAGCCTCCGAGTCTCTAGCGGTTCCCAGCCTAATTCGTTTAACATCTGTGTAACGCTGTCAGTACGCCCGTAGCTGTTTTTGACGAATCGCGCAGCTTTCCTTTGTATTTTATTAAGTTCCCGGACTAAGTCTTTCTGCACCGGATCCCATATGCTCGCTGCATATTCAAGGTGTGGCCGGACGAGTGCGAAATAGCACCTCTCTTTTACTTTTTCATCCGAAAATCTTCCCACAATACGCTTGACGAATCCTAGCTTCTTCAGAGCTCTGCCACAAATATTTCTTATATGTGCTCCCCACGATAGGTCCGAAGTTATCGTAACTCCTAGATACTTCACTTCATCTGTCGCCTTTATGTTAACACCATCCACAGCATATACATGGGAATAGTTGGACGACTTCCGCAAGAAATGTACCGCCGTGCATTTGCTCAGATTAAGTTCGAGTCCCCACTCTTGGCTCCACACATGAACGTTGTTTAAATCCGATGATAGAGTTTCAAAGTCAGAGTGATCACTAATTTCACGATAGATGACAGCGTCGTCGGCGAATAGACGTATTTTACTGCTAATTCGAGAGCATAGATCATTTATGTATATAATGAACAAAAGGGGTCCGATCACGCTTCCTTGCGGGACACCTGATGTCACTTTAACGACATCAGAGCTAATTCCGTCAAGAACTACCTTTTGCTTACGATCACTCAGAAAGTCGCGTATCCAGTTTACTACTGTTTCGTTTAGGCCGCATGACTGTAATTTGTATAAAAGTTTGTTATGAGGTACCGTGTCGAAAGCTTTCTTAAAATCTAGAAATAATGCGTCAACTTGTCTTTTCGATTCGCCAGATTTGAGAACGTCATGAAGAAAGAGCGCGAGTTGTGTTTCACATGATCTACCTTTCCGGAAGCCGTGCTGACAGCCATGGAGGACGTTACGACTGTCCAGGAACGTCATGATATTGCTAACGACGATATGTTCGAGTATCTTGCCTATAATCGACGTTAATGAAATTGGTCGATAGTTCCCTGGGTCGTGTCTGTTTCCCTTTTTGAATATCGGTGTAACGTTTGCAATTTTCCAGTCTAATGGTATCTTTCCTTCAGACAATGACTTCTTGAATATTATGTCTAAGAACGGTGCGATCTGTGGCGCTAACTCCTTGAGGACACGCGCGGGTATTCCCTCCGGACCCGGAGATTTACTATTTTTTATCGACTGTAGCTGTTTAGTTATCCCATCACGTTGAATAGTGATTTCTTTCATCGGTTCCTCAGTGAATTGTATTTCAAAATTACATGCAGTATCGTCTGTGGTGAATACACTTTTGAAGTGGGAATTTAACGTGTTAGCTTTGTCAATATTTTCGGTGATAAGTTTGCCATCATTATCAAATAACGAATCTACGGTTGAAGATTTTCCCTGAAGCTCTCTCGCATATGACCAAAAAGATTTCGGATTTTCTTCGAGTAATTCACCAAGTACTTTTTTCTTGAAATTTAGCAATGCAGAACGCATTGATTTCTTAGTTTTTGAGCATTGCGCAGCGTAACTTTCTTTTGCTTCAAGTTCCTTCGATTTGTCACCTACCGTAGTGAACTTTTTAACCAAGTTGTACAATTTTCTCTGTCTCTTAAGGTCCCTCCTAACATCGTTGTTATACCAGCGAGGTTCTTTACTGTCGCATTTCAATTTTTGCGGAATATATTCGTTGATTCCCCGTCGTAGAATTTTTAAGAAATATTTCCATGATTCATCAGTGCTTTTATCCTCAGTTTTAGCTACGAAATCCGTGTACGAATCATTAAGCATCTCGCCAAATTTGATGAAGTTGCATTTATCAAATAAATAAATATTGCGTTTCGGTTTTACAGCTGACTCTACTTCAATTTTTAAGGTTGCAAAAATTACTCTGTGATCACTTATGCCGTCAATAATATCGAGCTGTTTTATCAACTTAGGATGGCTTACTGCAAAAAGGTCTAATATTTTATTTCCTCTCGTAGGCTTGTCAACTACTTGGGAAAGTGAGTGATTAGCAAGTGTGTTGAGTAAGATCTCGCTGATTTCCCTTTTCCTAGAATTCGGTTTTACAGTGTAAGAATCCCAATTTATATATGGCAGATTAAAATCTCCCCCAATAATTATTACACTTTTACTGTCTCTCACAGTAAATGCGGATATTTGATTATCTAATTGGTAAATAGCATCAATTTTGGAGTTTGGAGGTCTATAGAAAGAGCAAACATGTATACTCCTTTTGTTTCGTTGTTTAATTGTACACCACACGCTTTCTATTTCATTGTCAGTTATTTCGTGGGCGGTGCTGTGTAAATGTGATTTAACTGCTAGAAAAACTCCGCCACCTGCCCTATCGCTTCGATCGCATCTGTAGATTTTATATCCTGGAGGAAAAACTTCGCTGTCGCTTAAATCCTCAGTAAGCCAGCTCTCCGTTCCTATGACCCCGTCTGCGTCCTGAAATATATGCTCGATTTCAGCGCGCTTGTTTTTAACACTACGGCAATTAACTACTATAAAGTTAATGTCATATTTTGTCGATTGAGTGTCGGTTGGTTCTTTTCCACGCTTATGGGTATTAGGTGGGCGAATTTCACTGGAAGTGCTTATTACATTTGATATCATTTCTTTCACTGGAGTACGAGTTTTGGGAAAATTGCCACTATTTACCGGCTTTAGCGCTCCTAAGTTTACTTGGGTGTGAACATTTTCGCAATGCGGATTTCCTCGGAGGCTGCGTTTGGTTAAATATTTAAAAATCCCACTATATGACCTATCCTCTAGTCTAAAAAATATCTACAGTGCTCAAAAATCCTACGAGCCACCCGTTCAGACGCCTCTTTGGAATAATGCACCCCAGACGAGTTGAGGGGAGCCCGGCATGATCTAAGCACCGGCCGAAGATCCACGAACTCTGCCCCAATGCTCGCACAGAATTTCCACAGCCTCTTGTTGATCCAGGCAATCCTGTCCCAAACTCGAGGGCCGCAGTCAGTCCGTGGAACAATGCTGCAGATGGATAGTCGCAGATCGACACCAGTGCCCCTCCGAACGCGTTCCACCTCCGAGTTTAGATCCCTAAAGGAATCCAAGATCTCATCGGCTCTACGCTCGGAAGCATCATTGGTGCCAACATGGGCCACCACCCGCAGTCTAGAGCAGCCCGTGTACTTCACCGCCGCTTTTACCACCGCCGTAGAATTGGGTACGATTCCCCCTGGTGTACACCAGGAGGTGACCCGTTGGTCCGCTCCTTCTCTCCTTGACCTCTTCTCCAACTGGGGGAAAATCCGCCGGACGTTCGAACTCCCTAACAATACTATTCCTGCCCTCCCAGCCCGGCTGCCGTTCGAAGTTGAGTCCCTTGCAACGGGGGGTTCGTTCACGACCTCGCTAACTGGCTCCCCAGAATTGTCCTCCGACAAAACCGCGAAGCTGTTGCGAACGGGGATGGGATTAGCCTCCGCATCCCCCACTCCCCGTCTCGGTCGAGCCACCGCCCCCCGCCCTTGGGGCACAACCACCCACTCGGGCCTCAGGCTGTGAGTCATCCCCAGACCCGAAGATTGCACCGTCTTCCCCAAGGCCGCCGCACTTGCTTTCGCACCCGAGCATGCCCGGGACACCACCTTGGTGCTGTGCAAGGTCTTGGAAGAAACGCTACAACCACCGGGGCCCGAAACCCTCCCACAACCCGTAACCCGGGCGAGTATCTCCGTAACTAACCTCTCCAGTTCGGCGACACGTGCCTCGAGGAGGTCGCTCTTCACCTTGCTCTTGAGGCTCGCTACAGAGGAACTAGGGCCAGCCATACTATTCTACAGGCTTTAGCACTTAAAACGATTTGAATTTACACTAAGTCCTCTAAATATATAAGGCGGGTATAAGCGAATCAAGTACGATACGCAAGGTTGCGTAAGAAGTACTTTCTAGCAAAGTAGTTAGACGGATAAAGAGCAAAAATGCAATGGATCAGTTGCTAGAACACGCACGCACGTATAGGATCAAATAATTATTAAGAGTCAATACTAATACTTTGGAACTACTAATAATTTTAAGTTCTATAACAATACTTAACCACTGAAGCAAGACAAATTATAACTAAGCAAGCACTACAAATTAGTAATACACTTGAATAAAGGAAAAAAGAATTTAAGAAAATAAGATGGTCAGCGACTACTTATCCGTTACACCGTCGGCTACAGGACCAGGCTGCTTCACAACACTACTTCACTACACAGCACTACTTCACAAAATGCGATTTCAAAAATAACACTACTTCACTTCACAGCACTACTTCGCAAAATACGATTTCAAAAATAACTCAGGATTAAGGAGTAACTTCGTGGAATCCACTCAAGTTGGCCCATCACTTCACATGAAGATGTTGCGAAGCGATAAAACGTGATTCGTAGCAAGTAAAATCAATATGGATAACCAACTCCGTGAGTTAAGGCGTGACTCTGTGGAAATTAATAATGATGCAAAGAGAACACTCGGTATCAAGCCTTTAAGGACCTGACTATTTTTCAGGGACAGTGTCTACAATAGGTATCCCTGTCCTATTTCCCATTATTTCACACATCTTTTTCCGTCCCTGAGCAGTATAAGAATTTGAACTGCCGCCAAACCAAGTGCACAGCAGCGAGTATAACTAGTGGCACAGCTCGTAAGTTTCAACCAAAGGATATATTTTGCATTAAGGAAATGCTGCCAATAGTTCAAACAAAAATAACCACGACATAGGAGAAATAATGGCCTAAGCTACCATTTTATCCATCACTACAGGTCTAAATGTGGCAAATGACTGAGGCGTCTGTGAGAGAAGAATACACTATCATTCACACATTTGATGCATCACATTCGTCAACACTGATTTTCTAGGTATCTACGTCTGCAATAATAGTTTTGCTGAAGCAGTTTTTGGCCATGGTTCGTATAAACTAATTCCATTTTTTCCTGGGGACTGGGGCCAAGGTTCATAATATCGTAAATTTCGTACTTTCGAAACTTCGTATTATCGAATAGCATCACGTATTTAGCATAGGGTTTTGGTCGGGACTGACAGTTTTGCTTCGTATAATTGAAACTTAGTGTTATTGAATTTCTATTGTATCTTGCTGGTGCTGATTGGTGGCAGTGCTAGTCACTGCATTTGCTCTAATCGTGCAAACAGCTCATAATTAATTACATGTATCATTAAATATATAAATGTTGCTATGACACGAAATGCAGTCCATAAACAAGTAAGGAATGCTGAATCGATAACAAATTATGGGTGCAAAAGATCATCGAAATGGGAAATTTTTAAGGGCGCAAGCAAAATCAGCACCCATTAAAATTCCTACGATGCAGATCATAAAGTGAATCCATTGTGACGAGAACCTATTGTAAAGCAGGGGTCCACTGTATTGTTTATTTGAGCAGAATGTACAAATTATTAATAGTTTACTAGCTCTAATGGGTTACCCCATAGCATTTATAGAGCTTTTCATTCATTCGTGAATCACACATACCTTTTTCCCCATAAATCAGCATCAAAACTCATGTGCATAGCATACACGAGGATGCATGTGAAAGACCATGCCAGTTCTGCTGGGGACCCAGCTCCTGGCCACGATATTGTATAATGTATGCAATGAGTGAGCTGAAATTGTAATGTCATGTGTAGCACGGTGAAATAATAAACATTACCCACTACATCTTGTTCTTCACATGGTGAATTATTCCAACCACTCCTACTTCTACTGCACCAAGTTTCTGACTAAGAGCATCCTTTCGACTTCAACCTTTCCTAATGAGATAGAGAGTAAGGTAAACCAACCTCTCAGTGATATTGGGATCAATGTCACCCATTCGAAGAAGAGCAGCACCACTGGGAGAGCCCCAGCACCATACTGGAGGGAAATTTCCTTGAAAGTCCTTTGATGCTTTGGCATACACCTGGTCATTAACTTCTGAA
The DNA here is from genome assembly GCA_963573305.1 of Pyrrhosoma nymphula. Lineage (NCBI taxonomy): Eukaryota > Metazoa > Arthropoda > Insecta > Odonata > Coenagrionidae > Pyrrhosoma > Pyrrhosoma nymphula. The sequence continues at coordinate 125,418,024 of OY754337.1, read as the reverse complement.
GGGACAATGATGTACTGAGGAAGACTATGGATAAAAAATTATCATACAACTAACTTACATGGAAATATTTTGCATGGAAATTAGTAATAAATTGCAAGTATGTGATACAAGAACAAGTGAATTAGTGATGACACATTTAAATATGTTTCCTAAAAAAATAACAGCTGATTCACATGTGCTACAAAACTTGGTTCTACAAAAAATAGAAATTAACTGAAAGTCTTGTATTCGAGAGATTGGTAAATTTAACTTTTATGTTTAACTGCAGATAACGGAATTATGCATGACATATTTGAGAAAAATAAATATAAAACCATGTATATATGGAATACTAGCACTAATTTACAGTCTTAAGTAGCAGGTTAGCTGAGGGAAATGGTTTCTAACCGGTCATCAACAGCAATGGCATACCATTTGTCACTGTTTGGACATGGTGTATGGCCTGTAATAGATTATAAGGATAACTCTAGATATGTATGTACATAATTACTTGGGAGACATTCTGAAATTCTGATTCACAGTTGATATTCTCCAACCAAGGCACTTCGATCTCTGCATCTCAGCTAACCAATCATGTTGATCTTGAAAGAGGCAAACTTCATGTGGACAATGGTATGATGGCTCCCTAAGAGGAAAAGCAAAATAAGATTAACTTAAAAAAACACACAATCACAAGGTCATTGCTCAGGTATATCTCACCGGTAATCATAGGCAAACAGTAATTGATGACGTGCTGGAAATGCATGATGGAGTATTGCATTGGTTACACCTTTCCCATGTCCAATAGGAGAGAACTTGAAGATAAAGGTGTAAACTTTCATATTCTACAAGAGAATGAAAATTTTATATTAGAGACATTAAAAGTTGTGACACTATATGCTATTTGAGATTTGCAATGACAATCATACACTCGATGCATGGCATCAAGAGCAGTCAAAGGCAGACTCAAATAGTAGACATATGTGCTTTTGCAGTAGATATTTAGAGCCATGATAAGGATGAGCATATGATTTCTTATTAACTCTTCAGCTGTGGCAGCCTCGATGCTTTACATACAGTGTGTGGGAGGAAACTATTGTGCTGGCCATAGTGCAACAGATAATTTACCCATATATTTATTATTACTTATCTGTAGGCTATTCAAATGGCCATTATTGAGGACTATTGGAAATGATGTGACTGCTAAGAATTGACCTACTGTATTTGTCTGAGTATAGCCCCCATCACCAAACTTAACATTCCAATTTTTGGAAAAACTTTATTTCTATCATGAGCTATTATCACACAAGCCCCTCTACATTAGGTATAGAAAATAGTGACTCACTGCCAGTAAACCTGAATTTATGAAAACATGAACAAATAATTAAATGCCAAACATCCCTTCAAAATATATGGCCTTCGAGTACTTGTTACTTTATACATCAAGGGGCTGAGCAAGCTTGTCATTCCTTTAGGTATTGACACAGCCAGGATTTCATTTCAGGGGGAGAGGTCCATGTTGAGTACACACAAGCAGGGGAGGGAAAAGTTTTGAAAATCAAGAATAAAATTGGTTGTTTTGTACGGTGGATCGAAAAGCCATTTTTTTTCTAAATCGGTCTGTGGCTAGTGCTCTAAGTATAAAAGTGTATCAGGATTAAATTTGTGGAAATACTTAATGTCCATTTCAAATAAAACAATATTGGTAAATTTCCACACAGTATATTATAAAAACACAGTTAAAATACACCACCGACCATGATGCGTTCCTACGTGGTTTGTACCCACAAACCAGATGGCAAGAAACCAGTGAGGAATAAGGATGGTAAACTGGTGATGGGATAACAGCTGGAAAGATGGAGAGAAGTCTTCAAAGAACTATTGGATAGAAACGTGGAAGAAGAAGCGGGCCAAGACAATAGAGTAGAAGAAGACTTTCGCATAAGTACAGCACCGCCCTCTAAAGAGGAGGTTGTTAAAGATATTAAGGAATTAAAAAAATCGGAAGTCCCCTGGTGTGGAAAAACATACCGCCGGAGGTGTTAAAAATAAATCCAGGGACTACAGCAAATATCATACATGGGTTGCTGGTTAAAATATGGGAGGAGGAAGCTATACCTAGAGACTGGAGAGTGATACATGAATCGAGACGTACAAGTACTTTTGGGATCAAAACAGGGGTTAGACAGGGTTGTCTGCTCTCACCCGTACTGTTTTTGCTGGTGTTGGATGGAGTTATGAAAAGTGTCTGTAGGTGAGTTAGAGGTATACAATGGGGAATGACTCAAAGACTGGAGGATATTGACTACGCGGACAATTTGTGCTTGTTATAGCATAAATTTTCTGATATGAAAGATAAATTGGAAGAACTGCAAATGGAAGGTTGTAAGGTTAGTCTGAAGATAAATGCTATTAAAACAAAGGCAATGAGAATCTATCACAGGAAGAATGAAGATTTGTTTGTTAATGGCAATAGAATTGAGGGTAATATAAGATAAACAATTGCACTTTTCCACTAATTGCATTAATGCGTACCACGCGTTTCGGCTCACAAAGCCATCATCAGGTACAAGGAGCGTGTTGATCATTTCCAGTATTTGGGGAGCATTGTCTCAGAGAAAGGCGGAACAGATGAAGAAGTGAAACAGAGAATTAAAAAGGCAAAGAGTGTGTTTGCACAATTGCAGCCAATTTGGCGGTCACAACAATTAAGAAGAACAACGTTAAGAATTTTTGAAAGTAATGTAAAATCTGTTCTTTTGAATGGATGCCAAACATGTTAAGTCTCCAAAACCACTACAAACAAATTACAAGCAGGTATTTGTAAAATAATGAAAAAGAATAATTCTCAAAATTTTTTGGCCAAAAACTATAACAAATGCAGAGCAGTGGCACAAATGTAATCAAACCCTGATTGGAGAAATAATAAAGAGCAGAAAATTGGGATGAATTGAGCATGTGTTGAGAAGGGCAAATAAAAATATTAGCGAGCAAGCATTGGACTGGAATGCGCAAGAGAGTAGGAGAAGGGGAAGTCCTAGAGTAACCTGGAAAAGGAATGTAGAAATAGAGATCAAAGAAGATGGCAAAACGAGAAAGGAGATCAAATACATGGCCCAGAATAGAGTCCCATGGAGGTCTTTTGTTGCGGCCTTATGTCCCCCAAGGGATTAAAGGAAATAAGTCAAGTAAGTAAGTCTATTAGGCATGTGTTGAGAAGGCCAAATCAAAATATTAGCGAGCAAGCATTGGACTGGAATGCGCAAGAGATTAGGAGAAGGAAGTCCAAGAGTAACCTGGAAAAGGAATGTAGAAATAGAGATAAAAGAAGATGGCAAAACGTGAAAGGAGATCAAAGGCAAGGCCCAGAATAGAGTCCCGTGGAGGTCTTTTGTTGCGACCCTATGTCCCCCAAGGGATTAAAGGAAATAAGCCAAGTAAGTCTATTTCGTTCACGACATTCACATCAAGATGAAGGCACACTCGGGGCTATGCTTAAGGGTGTCCACCAGGTGACGTATAGCAGTCAGCCTCCAAGTGAGTTGAAAAATAATCATCTATACTCATCACATAAGGAGTCATGGCGAATAGCAGAAAAAAGGGTTGCGGCCCTTCCTCACATGAGCGAATGTGGACACCATCAAGGTCAGTAGAGCAACACTCACTTTACTACAGGTGTTCTTTGTGAAACGAATTAGGAAAATAGAATGAATGGGGAGAACCACTCTTAGAATTACATACAAATTAATAGTAGCTCTTTAAAAAAATCATCCCAGAGGAATTTATACATGAAAGGATACACTATTGGAATTATAAGTGGATATATAAATAAATTAATGAAGAGGCACTGAGAGGAGTTGGAGATGATTGGAATCTCATAAGAACTAAAAAATAAGGAGGGACAACCTAATTCGGCATATTTTAAGATACAAGGGTCTAATGAAGACAGCCAGAAACAGAGTTAGACCTTTGCTGAGGAATACGGAGAAAATAATGAATGATGAGGAAACAAAGAAATATGTAAAGGTGAAGAGAATAGCTCATATAAGCATGGCGTGGAAAACCAAGTCAAACATCAAGGTTGATGACCAGCAATGACGATGATGACAAAGGCACGATTGTGATTTAACAGGAAGTAAGTCAGTTTGTATATGAGCACATTGAGAATAGAAATTTCACACAGAATGAAAAATATTCTGAGGCATGTACAAATACAACTCAAGTTCAACTGCCTTGATTCATTTTAACTTTTTCAGGAAGTTACGAATTCCCTTCCAATTCAATTCCTGCATTTCCTATGTACCTTGGCCTCTAAATGAAAAAAATTCTTCACTACGCAAATACAGTATTTTCTTAACTTGAATTTTCTTTTTAAATTTTTTTCACTTTTGATGATAAAATCATATTTCCTCCGACATTCGAGACCTAATACTCCCACGAAAAGGAAAATAAAGGCACTCAGTGGGTCAGAGATTCTGTAGGTCATTCCTCTTGATTTTACAGACTCATGCTGGTTGTTATAATGACTTGGGAGTGGCTAGCAAGGAATTACCTCTACTTACACAAATTAAGGAGAAATCAATATTCCATCATCCTCAGAATGATTGTATAAAATGGAACATGAAATTTAATTTTAGGTGCACATAATTAATTGATAAAGACGAATTAGAGTTCCATTGCCTCATTTAAGCCAGGTACTAAAGCAATAAGACAACGCACACAGGTATTGCCTGAAATGGTACAGCTCACTTATTGAAAACAAACAGATTTCGACTAGGGAAAGCAAATTTCCAGGTAAATTCTCATTTTCCAAGACTTTTTCAGAGCCATTTTCAATTTCCCTGACTTTTCCAGGTTTTCCAGGTCTATAGCAACCCTGAAAATACGTACAGTGTGTCCTCGTTTAGCGTTGTTAACTCGTTCCTGAAAAAGTAGACGTTAAGCGAAACAACGTTAAACGATGCAGTATTTTCCGTAAGAAACAATGTAAAAAATTAAAATCGGTTCCAAACTCACCAATGGTAAAGGTATCATAGGGTCCAGTCTGGGAGAAATTCTTGTGTGAGAATAGTAGAAAAGTAAGGGGTATTCAATGAATAGGAAAGGAAAGTGAAAGGAATGCGCATTTATTAAATGTAAGAAAAAAAGGCGTGATTCGCGTATTTTTTGTGATATTTTGATGCCATATTGCGAGATTTTTGGAAGTCCCGGTGGAGGGATACGGACTAATTTCACGTCCAAAATATGCCTTACCCAACCCCCCCAACAACGTTGCGGGTCTGTGGAGTGAAACAGGGGTGCTAAGGTGGGAAGTACACAGCGTCGAGAAGGCCATTTCTGAACGGAAAAATACGTTATTTGGCGGATAGTTACATTTTATTTTCACGAATACCCTTTAAAACCAATGGGGCGGCCTGCAGGGGTATAAGCCCAATACCCCTGCGGGCCCAATAAGCATTGGGGTGGATTGTTACACAACCCACCCCAATGGTGATTGGTTTGCGTAAAATTACGGCGAGAGGCGAGTTGGTGATGAAAGTTCCGTATGGAGGCAGTGGAATGAAGTACCTCCAAAGATTATAGGGTAGCTCCGAGAGGTTACCCGTCCCTCCTGATTGTGATAAAGCCGTAGAAAAGCGGAAAATAGTTTTAAGTTGAAGGCGGTAAAAGTCATGGGCGGTGGGTACAGAAAATGAAGACACTGCTCGACCGCTGCGCCATCTGGGGGAACTAGGAGGAATAGGTCAGTATTTCCAATTTGGCGCCCAGAAGTAGATTCACATCACAGAATAGATTTATAGTTTATGTGAATAGATTATGAAAGAAAAAGGATTTATGAAGCAAACGAAAGGTTAGTATAAATTCGCATATGTAGCGTAGCAATATTAGTGAAATAGATAGTGTAAGGTGTTCAGCAAGCAGGTGAAATTAATTTTCTCCCAGACTGAACGCTATGATACAAATACCACAGCGTATTTTAATTACGCTGGCAGTCGAACAGATGATTCCACTAGTCAGAGATCTTCATATCTTTAAATGAAACAAGCTGAAAAGGCATTTTTGAAACAATAAGCACCAGGTTTCCCTCCTATATTTCTGATATTTAGTGCTGTTAGCACCGGTTTCCCTCTGAGTAAATAGAAATTTTTGTCCTTCACTGGGGGAGCGTGCGCATGCGAATGCAGTGAAGGGCAAAAATTTCGCTCGCTGCGTTCGTGAAGACGTAGGATATCAATTAAAATAGTGAGTGAACTAGGGAAACTCGGTGCTGTGTACAACATTTTTGTTATTTCGTAACAATGTTTTAGGAACAGTATCACCCTCGACGATTTACTGCATCATGGAGGGTTTAGAAAATTTCCTCTTACACACTAATTCAACACTAAAAACACGTTTTCGATTCACCTCAAACAGCAGTAAATCAACTTTTTCTTCCACCAGTTCTACCTTATGGCGGCATGGGATTTTCAGGTATTTTTTCCCGTAGATATTGTGGCGGTAACGATTTTACCGTCACCTAGTAGTTTAGGGTCCCCTCGTGTCTTGGCCGTTTTGCGTTTCTTTTTGTTTGTTTTCCTTTCTAATCCCCCACCCCTTTTCCCTGGAGAGTCGAACCACACTCGAGGCACCGGCATGCAAGGTCAGTGATGTAACGTGTGTTTCGGGTGGGTGTGTTTTCCCCTCCCCCGACGTTGCCAACGTCAAGTGGCCAAAGTGACAAGAGAACTGTGTCATTTTAATATAACGTGCGGGTATTCCCCAGTTTCCCCACCCCCCATTCATCATGTGGTGTGCTCACGGACGCCCCACCCCACCATTCGTGGGTACATAAGGGCGGTGAGCACTCCGAAAGAGGGAGAAACGATTAGGCGAGTGTGGTGGCAGGCTATGCCGGACGAGTGGACGGAGTGCATTCTTAGCAGAATCGGAGTCGGGACGCGGAGAAGGCGGCGGAGATATTTCCGTTCGCTACCTTCCTTTCGTGAGACGCGGGAAGCGTCTCATGGGCCGCTGATATCCCGATCGACATACGACATTCGCCAAGATTCGCGGGATGCTGGAGCTGCGCAGCCACTCACGGTTGCAACCCAGAAGTCCCCGGCAAGAAGTCGGTGCATCACGATTCTCCTACACAGCTCAGAGACCTACTCCAACACGTAAGCTGCCGTCGGTACACCCCCCTAATTCCTCTCCACCCCCCCCCCCCCCCCCAGTGTGGACGAGCAAGTCCTCCACATCAACGTAACTTCAATGGCCCCCGCCACGAAGTCGGAGAAGCTTTTGTGAAGCGGCTTCACCGCGTCCCACTGATGAACAATCAGCGTAAACTTATTCTCCCGTGCTTGTCTTGTGTGACACGGAGATAAGAAACTTTCTATTGTAAATGACAAGGGTAATTTTCCTAATTGCATCACGTTTCGTTTTTCATTAGTGATTTTGTTTTGTTAAAAAGGGCATTCATTAATCGTCGCTTGTTATATCACTCACCCATTCGCTTTTTCTTAAGTAAAGTGCTATTTTGTCTATGTTTTTTTATGCAATCATATTTCTAGGGTATCATTATCATCCATGTCATTTCTGTTCTATCGCCATCGTGAATCATTCATGCTCATCAGGGAAACTATTTTTTTTTGTGTGTCAAACTAGTGATTTTTTCTTGTTTTGCCAGTGTGTGTAATGTTTTGTTAAGTGTCAAACGTCAATCAATAAAACTGGTGTCAAAAGTAGTTCTGGGTTGTGGTTCGCTCTCAGTACCTGGGCTGTGCCCTCCTTTTCACCCGTTCCCAGTCAAGAGAAAATAGCGCCATACGCGCAAGACGCCTCGGAACGATCCTCAAATTTTTTCAAAACGATTTCGCGGAGTAAGCTCTTTGCGAGCTGAAAGGCAATTCACAATTGTGTGCGGCTGTCCTCCCTAATAATTGCGGGCAGTGGGGACGTGAACCGTTACAATATCTGCCCCTGGATCTACCATTCGGACATGGTATTATTAATACCATGCGATTCAAGATGGTACACTAACGTTGGTTTGAGTTTTAAATCACCCGATGCATTGCTCCCCAATAACAGTATAGTATATAATAAGCAAACATACAGTTATGAAACAAAATAACGCAATAATTATTCGCTCAGGTGAACTTTTGACGCACGCTATGAGGAGTTAACGTCAAACTTTTCCGCCGAATGGAAATTACGCATCAGATGCGCCAAATTCCTATTCGTTACTCATTTTTTTTGGTTGCGCAAAATTTGAACAACGTTATCGCGAAGCACTGACGACGTTGAACGATTAGGGGTTTTAATTGTTGGACAACGTTATCGCGAAACAACGTTAAACGGGACAACGTTAAACGAGGACACACTGTATACAGAAATGTTACGGATGTTGGGTAGGCAATAACCCGCGATAATAACTCGACCCCACTGACTTAAATTTACCAAGAACGATAAGGTAATAGGAAAGGAAGTAAACTGCAGCTCTTAGTTCATTGACTACCCAGCACTCACCACGAGGAGGTGGCTGCAATTGAGTGCTGTCTGCCCACTCACCTGGGTAGACTGGCTTATTTAGGTTTCAAAGTCCGCTTTGGTATCATACGTTGGTAATATTTTCCTGTCCTCCAATCAAGCTCTAATGTAGCCATCTCGGAAGTCATAACCACATACAACAATTGATGCAGCAGTTTAATTCTTGATGCACCGTTCCACTGCCTGGCAATGGCACGTCAGGTCAAAGTCTGCAGTTTTCCTAGGGAATCGTCTCTTCCTGCTGCGATCTTTTCTAAGTCTTCATTGGTAAGTAAGTGTGTTACTAGGATTTAATACTAACTGGGTATTAATACTATCATCATTTCCATATAACAGAGCACTAAAAGTTGTATAATGATAACTACGTATCATTTATTTAGGCAAAAAGGCGACAGAGATATCATGTCTCAAAGTTGTGAAAATTTCACAGCCATGTCGCAGGTGGTCGTGACATGGGGTCACGCAAACGGCTACATCTCCAAAAGTATTTCAGTAACTGACCTAAAAATTAATACAATTTCATTTAAGACATGCACAACTATCCACACGAAATTTCATAAAAACCTGAGATGGTCGAGCGTCTCGAGACCACTTCTCAAAAACTAGACCACTTGACGTGGAATGACCCCTACCCAACACCCATAACATTTCTGTATATTTGGTGTTTTTAACGAATTTTGGCGAACTAAGAAACCATTTTCCCTAATTCAAACACACTAAATCGTTAATATTAAGCAACATACAAGCAATATATGTATTTTAAATACCTCCAGAAACATCGAGAGACCATCAGGAAAAATTGCAAATATTTGACATTTTTCACAATAATTTAAAAGTTGACTAAAAAGTGCAGCCTGAAGATAAAATCCGATGGAGTTGGAAATTTTTATGGGTTATAAGGACCACCAACCACAAACTTAGAGCACGAGCCGCAGACCGATTTTGAAAAAAAAAAAGGTTTTTCGATCGACCAAAGTTGAGGCAATTTTAAGAGAGCAATTGCAACTGCAATGTAACATCCAATTTTTTTAAATTTTTGCGGTACAAATTCCTGAAAGCAAACAATACCCACAGTTTTTGCTTAAATATAAAAAACATAGAAAAAAAGAAAAATTTGTTCCGATTAAAGAATAAATGAAATCAACATTCATTGTTAAAAAACAAATAATATTTTTGTTATATGGGAACAATAATTTGATTAAAATGTTACTTTTACTATACATTTACACTTTTTTCTAGAAACATGAATTGATGGCATCTCATATGCTCTCAAATGCAGTACTCCATGAAAAACTCTATGAGAGACCATTTTGATGATCAAATTCCACAAAATAAAAATCAAACAGGCATTACATATTTAGAAATTTAGGAGCGCGTTATAGAAATACATATAAAAAAAGTAAGTACCTACCTTACAAACAATTTGCAGTCCTTTAATCTTTCCAGATAAATTGATTCTAGGTGAGAGCTTCCTCTTCTTACCTCCAACCCCAATTATTTGATAAACGATATCAACATTTGATAAACTAACCTCATGCTCCCCTAGCAAGAGATTTTGCTGGTATCCACATTCCTGGAAAAAATGGCACAAGGAAGATGACAATCCTCAGTAATTCCATGTAATGAAAAATGCATATTTTAAATAGTCTCTATTTATGCTCATTTAGTAAAAGAATCCTGACCAGGGTGTTCTTACATAAAGTGGAGCAAGAAAATTAAAAATTAAGTGAAATTCATGTTACATATATTGTATTTGGGCCTGCCAAAGTCAAATACTCTTGAACACTCCAGTTTGTAACATAAATTCATGCCTTGTAGGTAATTTTCTTGTAAAATGAAAACAAAAAAATAGAGTAACTAAGTATTGGGACAACCCTGCTACCGAAGATTTTATTCTTTGCTTTTAAGACTCAAATAACAAATGCTGCTTCGCTAATATAAAGTAATACCTTGGCTGATGAGTAACCCATCTAACTAAGATTTTTTTTGCTGCTTGTTAAAATCGACAAATGAATAACGCTTCAGCTTTAAAGGATGCTTAGACTAACATGGCATTTGTGATTTACTTGGCTTTATAATTCTACTATGGGATGTTGATTAATGGATTCTATTCCAAATAATTTAATGCGTAACATGCTCTTAGTCTTATTTATTTTGCCTGCTATGCATAAGAAATAGATTTTTTTAAGTGATCAAAATTTTCTTGACAATGGGCCCAAAAGAATGAGTAATAAACCAGAGGAAAGCTGAGAGCTGCTCACAATTGAGCTGAAATGATTTTTTTTAAAATTAAAATGCCCCATCCATTATTGACAGCATGTGCTAATTGGCAGTGAGTGGCATAGGTCAAATAATGAATTACCACAAGTTCAGCCTCAAACCATCGAATACACATCTATGTATGATTCTCTCCTAAATGGTTAATTCCATCTTCCTTAACACTAGGAGTGCTGTCGTATGCCACCCACTGCCAAGTAGTGCATGCTGTCAATTAATGGGTGGGGGAATTTTAATTTACATATTAATTACAGCTCATTTTTACAGACTATTTCGTTTTTTAAATGTGTGTGTATTATATATAATTCTGTTAGTGATAATTAGACATTTCCTCTTTAAGAGGGTGGTCACGGCGGTTTTTCAAGCGCTTGGTCCCCATTCCCTCCTTCACCATGCACCCCTTCTCACCCCCTCCACCTCCCCCTTACACCCCTAGAAACCACCTCTAAACACTCCAGCCCTCCCCTTCCCTCCAGCCATTGGAGTCGCCTAGCAGTCTTCTGAGAAACCCATAGCATCTTTGGTACTCATTTTTAAACTTAACGGAAATCCTCTCCCCTCCCCCATCCCAACCCACCCCCTCTCCTGTCCTCAACGCAAGCCCAGGCTATATATTCCCAAGCAACCTTCCGCTAAATGCACATGATTATGCCACAGTGTGGTGAAACGCGCGTCGTGCCAGCGTAAGAAAGTTTGTGGAATTAACAAAGGTGGTTTTCTCATCATAGACTATTTCGATTATTTATTACATGTACATACACACATGCTGAAGTTTAGTTTTTTTTAAGTAATAGACGATGAAATTCAGAAATGTATTCAGACAAGATTAGTATATTTTTATCCTACAAATGTCAAGCCTTCCGCTGACCAGCCCATCAAGCAGAACAGTGAGGACAACTACAACTCAAATATTTCAGATAGTGAAAAAGCTGATAAAGACATGAAATTGCAATTATTTTTCTTTTCAAACATTTCATTCATTAAGGCCAATACGCTACATAATACCTAAAATGGCTAACTGCATTCAGACCTTCTCCAACTTTTGAATTAAACCACTCACCTGGGTATGCCGTATATATACGTCATGGACTGCTGCTCCGGTACTGGGTATGCCGTATATATACGTCATGACAATTTTCGGTTAATTTGCTAAGGTAATGCCGTGATATTCCGCCGCAGAGCTACTGCATGCCTTAGAGGCATCCTTTTAGTACTGAAACGTTGTAATTGTGTTGCGGATTGCATTCGCCTTGCCCCTACGATTCTTCGTTCGCTTTTCTTATTCTCAGGTCGTCACGAAAACATATTTGCTTTCTCATTCCCAAACATTAATTTCAGTGAAGTATGTGCTATTTTATAATATCTTGCGCCCAAAGCCAGCCTTTTTCCTGGCCATGGAACATTTTATGGTACCAAGACGGGAGGATAGTTCATGTTATTACTCCCGACGGCAAACCCCTCGCGCTCGGGTTTTTCCCGAAAGAAACCACCCTACTAATCCTTCGCAAAGGGTGGTCTCCTCGGTTTCACACATAAGAGATGTATAATTAGCTGCTTTGAAAATCTTCAATCAGTAGAGTTGTCCCCAGTTATCCGTTGAGTGTTGGAGTAGCGGTTGTCGGTGTTTTTGGAGATTTCCTTTGCTCGAGTAACATGCAGATTATTTTTGCAGTTTTGTTGTTATTTCCGGTAATTTTATACAAAATATTTCATTTGAAATAATTTTGTTTTGGTTCTGATTATAGCTTCGACAAGCAAAAGAAAATGGAGTTAACCGACAGAGGAATAAATAGTTCATTTTTATAGAAGAGAGTGATGAAGGAAGTGGTTCCAACGATGAATACAACAATACTGATGTCAGTGACAGCGAGACAATAGGAGGGAGAATATGTCCTGGAAGAGGAATAGATAACAAATCAATCTGGTTACCCCAAAGTTTTGAGTGCTAATGAAGAAGTGAGAGAGAAGTTCGAGTTTGATGGTTTGAAGGTAAGACTGGACTCGAAAATTGAGGATAGGGAGAGCATTCTAGAGTGTTACGAACTATTTGCTAAACCAGATTATGGAATTTATTTCAGCAAACGAGATAGCGTAGCAACTCATTTATTTTCAAAAGTATTCAGTGAAAAGGGATTTCACTTTTTGCTAAAGTTTCTACATTTTGCGGATAACAGCACGTTCAATGCAAATGTTAGCGATAGGAAAATTTTTTAAATAGACCCAGTTTTGCAATTTTTGAGAGATAAATTTGAGATCGTTTACTCTCCTGACCAGGATATTGGTCGTAGATGAACCTCTACTTATGTGGAAAGGTCGTATTTCCTGGAAACAGTATATACTCTCAATGCAGAATAAATATGGTGTAAAGGTTTTTGTTGTATGCGAAAGTAATTCTGGCTATATATGGTATTTTCATATCTGCACGGGGAAGGACCCAATGTACAGTGAGAGATATAAAGCGGAGAATATTAGTGCCTGTATCATTTTCGACTTAGCAGATGCCCTTTTGGGAAAGGGACATACTTTGTACCTAGATAATTGGTACACTAGTTCTAGATTGGTGGACAAACTAGTTGAAAGTAAAACTGACGTAGTCGGAACAATGGTTTCCAGCAGAAAGGAGTTTCCCCAATCCCTGAAATTTGCAAAACTGAAGAAAGGAGAAATATCGGTGGCATTTCGCGGTAAGATCATAAATGGGAAGGACAAAAGAGATGTGACAGTGGTAAGTACATTCCATGATACTGATATGCGTGAAGTAGAGAAAAGAGGGAAAATAGTGGTAAAATCAGTTTTAGTGCAGGGCTATAACAAAAACATGGGTGGGGATGGCAGGAGTGACGGCCTTATCCATCATAATTCATCTATTAAACACATACATTAGTTTTCAATTTTATATTTTTGCATTTCAATTGCCTGAGAAACTTAGTGAAATGCACATGTTTTTCTTCAATTTTACGTGGATAATCCTTCCTTAGATGTATTTTTTTAGTGTGATTCTTTTCTTTGAATAGAGGTAAGTGATTGTGTTCATTGCATGATTAACTGTAACCCTTGTACATTCTAACAATGTGTACTGTGACACGCTGGGTGCGATGGGCAGAGGATGAAGGGAAGTTTAGTAGGGAGTGCATGGTGACGTCAAGCTGCAGTCGAGGCTGTTGCCGCCCGCCGGGCATCCGGGAAGGGGAATATGCAGGTTGGGTTCCTCCTCTGGGTTCGTGCAGGAGAAAGAGGAGGTTCCATTGTTTTCCCGGCAATTCAACAAATATTTCACAACAAATAGTATTTTTTCATGATTTTTTTCCTAAAAATATTTTTTCAACACCTACTGTTCCACTATTTTCAAAAATAGAGTATAGAGTAAAAACTCTTGGTGATAAATTATAAATAAACAATTTTTAATTGTTATTATTTTTTAAAATTAATAAATACTCTCTTTAATCATAATAAATCTTCATTGATTTCTTTACCTATTCCATACATTCCATTTTGAAAATACTACAAATTCCTGCATATTATCTTTGAATATGTTAAAATTGAAAATTAGCCAGCAACAATTTATGGCATTACTAAAATGTTACTCCTTCAAACTATATTAATCATTATTAGTTTATCAAATATGAACTATACAAGTTAATATACAATGGATTTATATCATATTGTCGAAGATTCTATCATTTTACATATATATTTACATATTTTTAATTATTTATATTAATAATTTTTGTAATTAATTAATATGAATTATAAAATTAGTTCATTGTTGTTCAATAATCGGTCAAAAAATTGGCAACATTTTATGAACTAGAAATTATTTTGACCGCTTAAAACTTATTAAAAAAAACCCATTAAAAAAAGGAAAAAAATACACCTCGATTATAAATTAAATACCCACCACGGGTAGGAAACCGAGAATTTAAATACCCAGATGAGTGGTTAAAGCATCCCACTCACACTTATGCATCTCTCAACCTACATTCCAAACCAATAAGTCCTTAAAGTAAGAATTAATTGTGAGATTATTTTATTAACAGAAAATTTAATGGAAGGATCAATTATCTCAATGCAAGACTCAAGGAATATTAAAGCAGTACATTTCAGTCAACTTCCTCACCTCAGTAATGTGTTCAATTACACAAGCTTCATCCTTATACTTATAAAAAAAAAGAAATTAATTTATCACCTAGATGTGAGTAACATCATTTTCTGCAGGTAGAAACCGAAAAAAAACATTACTAAAACAGCTTTCATTCAAAAGTTCTTCCATTAATTCTCAATTTTTTCTTCCTGTTAGGTATTATTACTGGCGAGGATATAAAAAAGCTAAAAAGTATCATTTCCAAAAATAAAATGGAATACTACAGAGCCAGGCCCAGCTCAAAGAGGGATGGAATCTTGAGGTACAAAGATTTATAAATGGAGAAGTCTCATGGTATGGTTCCCAATTAAATATGGCTGCAAAAACAACATTAGTACAGTAGAAACTCGAAATTACGAAGTTGACGGGACTGGAAAAATCGGCACTTCGTAATATTAAATTTCGCATGAACGAGTATCTTTTAAAAACATCGCGATGAAGCTCTTTTTTTGTTTCCTTAGATTAAGATGTACTCTCGCGATGTACTTGCATGATTTACGAAGTTATAATTCATGAAAGTATATTTAAATGTGTATTCATGCCCACAGGGTGCACTCATTGTCAGTTGAACACAACTTATTTGTCGGAGTTTTATTATTCGTATTTTTGGGAATTTCAAATTTGGTGCCACCGGATAAGTTATTTTGCTGTTGCAGCTGGCGGTGTGGCGTGCAGCAACTCGCGGATTGGTACTACCCCTCTTTGCCGTGATGAATTTTAACAATATTATCTGGAAATATCAATTTGCAATGTTTATTGTTTACTTGCGTCATAAATTTTTACGGATGGTTCGGAAGTAAGAAGAAAGCCGCATTTCAATGGAAATAGACTTCGTGTGTCAAGCTACATTCGCATCAAATCGATGCATTATTCCGTTCACTCATTTGTTTTGTGATGACAAATGATTATTACTGGCAATACGAGGCTCGATTTGGGTTATCGTGATGAATGGTAAAATATCCTTTCCAGGGTATTTGGAAATTGCCTGACGAGCAGTCCTTCCATCCAGCTATCCCTCTCGATCACTCAGCCGGAAGCATTAAAGCTGTCAGATTTTAGGGTGATACCTCAGTCGGATCTGAACAATTGGTGCGTCTAAACAGGTTTTTCCCAGAAGACCCTTCAAGAAAAAAGTTCTTCGTTCCTTATTCCTAGGCGCGACGACATTCATCTGCGAGGGACTCATTCAGCGAGAAAGAGAAGGAGGTAATCCGAGAGGATCACTCCTTCACCTTATCTGTTATTATCTACCCTCACCCAGTTTTGCTTTTACCCAGGTGGCTTTCACTAGTGGGGGAGGGGTTGGGTCTCCTTTCAGCGGCCTTGGCAGCCAACACTAGGTTGATACGGCCAATGATCGAATGAGGGAGCCATTATTTCGGTCGATTCAAATTGTAACCTTACCCCGGTAGTAGCTGTGAGGTTGACTTCGCACTCCTTCATGATTTTTCCACAACCTGAAATTATGTTGCGTAGCGCCCGAGAGAGCTTTGAAACGCATCGTCACATCAATGGGATAAATAACGTAGTGCATCGGCGCATGCGAAGAGAGAATCGGAACTCTAATCTGTTTTTACTTCCTTTTATAGGAAGCATCATTCACTTTTGGAAGTGGATACCACGCCAGGAAATCCATTTTTAGACCGTTGACTTTTACATCGCCATGCTAATAGATAACGAAATTCTGTTTTCACCGTTTCGCGCAGGAAGGATGCTGATAGAACTTATTTCATAGGGCTTGATACATACTTGTGCGTAGTTTATTTAACCACATCGGAGAAAAAATTAGTTAACTTGCCTAAAATTGATCATTTCGCGGAAATGCTACTCGGCTATGAGAAGTGATACGAAAATGAGCTTTGATATAAGTTCTAGCTGCATCATTTACATCGAATACTCCTCAAGTTGGCTCGGAAGTTTAATACAATTACTGTAGTCATGTAAAGCAAAGATGTCCGGCACTTTTTTTCAAAGGTATTCGTGCCGAGCATTGGCGCTTCCGGCAGTCCAGCGAACGGCTACGCGTTCTTGGCCTGCCTCTTGCTCGCCCTCCACCTCTCTCTCTCTCCCTCTCTCCCCCACCCTCGGCTCGGCGCTCATAGTTAGGGGGTCGGAGTAAAGTGATATTTTTTCTCGAGTCCGCATCACATTTCATCATAAGTATCACATTTCACTCATCGCTTTCCCACAACCTAACTTCACAGGTGGCTTCAAAAATTTGGGTGGGGGGGTGGGCGTTGCCCATTGGGAGTCCCTTATCAGCTATGACCGCGAACCAAACGTATCACATTTTACTCATCGCATACCCGCCCTAACTTCGTAGGTGGTTTCCACTAGTTGGGACATCCTTTCGAGGACATCCTATAGACATCCTTTCAAGAGCATCAGCAGCCAACTTCCATGGTTCCAACTAGTTCCTACATCGGCCGCAACACAGGATGACCGTTATTTAGGGCGATTTTAATGGTATCCACTCCCCAGTGTGAATTTTTTTATCTGATCCAGATCCGATTTTTTTAATGAATTAGGATCCGATTTCAGTATCCGGAGAAACGTAATACCCGCTGATCTTTAGATCCATCCCTAAATAGTATTTTCCCGGCGAATCAGCTTGTGTCTTAGAGGACGAACGAACAATTTAAGAGCAAATAAAGTGCGTCTTATGGGCCAGGAAATACAGTAACTACAATTTTCGATGCCTGGCTAACGTTTTTCAACTTACGAACAAGTTCTCGGAACGCATCTGGTTCGTATGTCAAGGACTTACTGTGCATTGGATGAGTACGTCAGTGACTTCCGACTGCTGGACGGATTCCAGACGCCCCAGCGAAACCACACCTTTACTAATGAAGCATTGAAAAATGAGATATCGTTCAGGTAATACATTCAGTGCATAATGTATTCGGCGACGATCATTAATTAGATGTTTAACTCTGAAAAGGAGCACCGAAACGTTACTGTGATCCATCACTATTCATATAAACGAGTAACTTTTTCACGTCGGGACCAAGATCCGAGGTTCGTAATTTTAAAACTTCGTTATTTCGTAATATCACGTACTGTTACATACACTTAGATACCCTTTTGGTCGGGACCGATGATTTTGCTTCGTAAAATCAAAATTTCGTAATTTCGAGTTTCTACTGTATGTATTTATTCAATGCTATAGATTTATTTATTTATTCTTCATAAGAGTAACGCATGCTACTGTAGATGTCGTTAAAAAAATATATATACGGACACAAAAAATTACCTTAGAGAAAAAATACAGATTCACCTTGAAAAGTCAAGTTTAAAAAATTCTTCCAGTGAGTACAAGGGCTTTGAAATCAGCCAGTCCTCAATTGTATAACGAAACCTCCCTAATCTGATTACTACAGCTGTATGGGGTAGTTCATTAAAAGATTTTATCGAAAGGTTGTCAGACTGATTGAAAGTTTTTGTCAGTCTGCACTAAGTAATATCAATTTTATTTCTTGCCCTGGTATTGTGGTCATGAACATGAAATCTAAGTGTAAATTTATTTAAATTATTTCTTACATAAATTAAACATCGAGAAATGTACAGATTAACTACTGTCATCAATTTTAACTTGCAAAATAGTAGATGCAGTGAACTCAGGGGCCAGAACTAGATATCAACCTCACAGCTTTCTTTTGTAACATAAGCAGAGCTTCGGTTTCACTTGCATGTCCCCAAAACCTTAAGCCATAGGACAAGTGACTTTGAAAGAAAGCAGTAAAATTTGGTAGCATTATCAAGCAGAAATATACACTTACATATTTACTGGACACATCAGTGGTGATGAAGGACAACTTGAAATTGGTAATGGTCAAGGTTCCAGATATGCCTTGCTTATTATTGCTAAATGGTGTAAGCATCAGCACATTTTGTGCTTTTGCAACAAACAATTCACCTGGAAAAAATGGAAAAGTTAGAGCATATGAAGTACGAAGCAGAAATTTTCATATCTAGGTTCACAAAGCAATTTTAATGACACAGTAGAAGCTCTATATAGTGAGAGCTCTCGGGATCTGAAAAATCACTTGCTAAATAGAACTCTCTTTACAATTCCTACAACTATGTATAACGCTAATTTAGCCATTATTGTGGAAAGTTTTGGTGAGTGGCAAAAACATTCTATTGAGATAGCTATTAAAAATCATATTTTCGAACACTTCCATTATTTATGATCGTATTCACTTTCGATGACATAAAATTCCATTTTAGATGTCATACACTGGAATATTAAACGTCGAATTTTGATACTTCAAGACACAGGTACTGTACTGCGCATTGCAGTATTGTTATTGCCGCAATGTTTTGGGTGCGCCAAATATGTTGCGGCTGCAAGTATCAGCAATGCAACAGACTAAAAATAGCAAAAACTTCGAAAACGAGAAAAAATTTCATAACTCCTACCTCTCTAAAAAGAGTATGAAAATGGATATATGGTTCGGAGAAAGTTCTATTAATAAAAATTTGCGAAAATTCTAGATAAATTAATAACCAAGATATGACCTACAGGGATTTCGTTCCACCCAAGCACTGGGCTGCTATCTTCTCCAGTTAAAAGGTGGAAATAAAGAAGAGGACTCCAATGTCTGTAAGATCGCCTCAGAAAACAGCTGACTTCGGCTTTGCAGAATCATAGGGCCCAATACCACCAGCATTTATGATTTGCCCTTAACAGAATACTGTCGTTTGTGTTATTATTACAATAATTATGCATGGAATACTCTCTTGAATTTATGCAAACATAATTCTTACAAGCAAGCAATATGACAGTTATAAGCATGGAGCGGGAACACAACGTGGAATTTCAAGGATCGCCTGCGTTTAGATAAGACATGAAACTTTTTACTACTAACGAATACGGTATCGGCTCCCACGAAACACGTATTTTTCTAGCAATAGTGCACGTTGCGGCCGCTAAGTGGCAGGGCACAACAACATTTTTATTATTCACTATTTTTTATACATTCCATGGTACATATACGTTATTTGTTTCTGCTGTGAGATTTGAATGTGAGACAGAAAGTTCTGAAGGTTGTAAGTTCCGAAATGAATTCCATCACGATACACGTAATATTTTCTGCCGTACTTACATCTGGTGGCAGCAGCAGGAACTTGTTGATAATGAATACCATGAATACTGACTACACTCCCTGCTGCAAGATAGACTTTAGATTATAGTTATTTCGATTAGATTTATAGTACGTACCTTTCGTGCACATCAAAATGCATAATCCTTAACCTGTTTTCAATATTAATATTCTTACAAACAATTAAATAAGACAATACAATACGTAGACAACTAAAAATATAGGGAATCAGATTTCATAACAATTAACGTATTGAACTTCGGAACATTTAAACTTGTCAATACTGAGCCTCTCACTTAGATACTCCGCTTTTGCATTTATTGATGGGCCATTTATCGCAATTCAGGCTGCTCTTTGCTAGCAAAAGCACAAGAAAAGGGCAGAATAAGGTCGAGGAAGATATGCCAAATCGCCTCTCAATCTCGCTTTTGTACCATCTTAACTTTCGAATTCATTAATAATTCGTATTTTAGTTTTCAGATCCAATGAATTTCATTTCCCAGCCACGATACTGTATCAGTTGGACTGAACTTAATAAAAATGTGGGAGGATGACAAAACAACAACGAAATGCACGGACTTACGAGAAATTTATTTGTGTGAATACGGGCATGCTGTGAATGTCCGAAATGAGCATTTGAACGTCAAATTGTGTGGAAAAATACTGCTAGCCATATAATTCCAATGACAGAGGACAAGTTGGTGCACGTTTGCCGAGATTGAAGCTGACATTTACCACTCGTAATACCGACCCCAGTGGAGGCTGGTTATTGTCCTCGGTAATTCCAATTTGTTTTACATGTAAATCATAGGGTTATAAATAGTTCTTTGGCCATCTCTCGCAAATTTGAGCTTCTCGTAATATGCCCTACTCGTTATATGGAGCTTCTACTGTAATAGCATTTCAGTCAATCAAAAAAATGAGAACCACCCTGCCTGTGTGTCCGATATAGACTTTATCACAGAAGCACTTAACTTCATAAACTCCTTCGTACAATTGTGGTGAGAGGCAATCTTTGGTTTTGAATAACATGTCCCCAGTCTTCCTGCCTTGTATCTGGTTGTCACTTAATGTGTTTTCAGAATTGTTGATATTCTCTCATGTGGGATTAAAGCATAAGATGCAAGTTTCTCTTGCTCAATTTCCAGGTGTCCTTCTTTGAGGTGCCTCCTTATCTCAAAGGTCCTTTTCAGGACCAGTTTTCTGGGGTAGCCGTTTGTCTCCGAGGCTGCCATCAGGTGTTTCTTCTCCTTGGGCAGTGATTCCGAGATGGTCAGGGCACGGTGTATGAAAGTGCTGATGAGTGACCACTTTTGAGATGGATGGTGGTGAGTTCTTGAAGAGAGATCCCGGTCTGTGTGTGTTCCCTTTATTAGACTGAGTGTCCTAGTGTCCGGTCCCTCTTCTTACTCACGAAGATATTGACATAGGGGAGCTGGCCTTTATGTTTCTAAACTAAATGTTTCCTCAGATATTCGAGACCAAATACTCATACAAAAAGGGAAATATGGGCACTCAATGGACCATAGATTCTGATGCTCATTCCTTTTTATTTTACTGACTCATACTGGAGGTTATTATGGCTTCAGTTTGATTGAGAAGAGTAGGAGATGATTGAAATGTATTAAGAACTCGAAAGAAAAGGAGGGACAACCTAATTCGGCACATTTGGAGGTACAAGTGTCTAATGAATACAGGCAGAAGTAGAGTTAGACCAAAGCTGAGATATATGGAGCAAATAATGCATGATGAGGAAACAAAAAAATACCTATGTAGAGATGAAGAGGCTAGCTGATATAAGCATTGAGTGTCAAACCAACCATTGGGTTGATGACCAGCAATTATGATGATGAAAATGGCATGATTGTGATTTAACAGGAAGTAGGTCAGTTTGTATAAGAGCAAATTCAGAATAGACATTTCACAAAGAATGAAACATTCTGAGGCGTGTACAAAAACAACTTCAGTCCAACCACCTCTATTAATTTAAACTTTTTCAGGAAGTAAAGAATTCCCTTCCATTTTAAACATTAACAATTCCTGTATTTTCTGTGTACCTTGGCCTCTCAATGAAAAAATCTATTCACCATGTGAACTAAGGTTTTCTAAGATAAAATCATCCTTCCTTATACATTCGAGACCTAACACTTCCACAAAAAGGGAAAAAGGGCACTCAATGAACCAAAGATTCTGTTGCTCATTCCTTTAGATTTAACTGACTCTTGCTGGAGGTTACTAAGACTTTGGAGTGGCTAGCAAGGAATAACCTGTACATACACAATCTGAGGAGAAACAAATATTCCATCATCCTCAGCATGAGTCTACAAAGTAGGACCTGACATTTACTTTTAGGTGCATATAACTAATTGATCAAGACCAAATAAGAGTTCCAGTGCCTCTTTTACGCATGGCACTAAAAGCACTAAGCCAACACACAGAAAGTGCATAATTGGTAGTGCTCTTAATGAAAACAAACAGATTTTGACTTGAGAATGTACATTTCCAGATAAGTTCTCATTTTCCTTGACTTTTACAAGTTTTCCAGAGCAATTTTCGATTTCCTGACATTTCCAGGTCTGTAGCAACCCTGATAAAACTCTTAACTGAAGGTGCTTTTTGGCATTGTCATACAATTCAAAATGCAGCTTAATACACTATCAAGAAGTTACCACTGAACATAAAAATTTTAATTAGATTCGAATTTCGATATTTCAATTTGTTAAGTACCATGTATATTGTAACCGGTCTATTTGGGGCCCGGTAACAAAAAGGATAGGGATCAATTCGAGGCAGAATACGATCTCCAGTCTAGGTTTATTTACGTGTTTAAAAGTGACAGTGGAGTATACAAGCAATGTTTTTGTGTGTGAGAGGCATGTTAGTGTGTGTGTGGGTTTTACCCATCCCACTCTCCTCTTACCCGAGAGAGAAAGCGAGGAGCGACCTTCCCCCCTCATTAACTGACGAGAACCGCGGGAGGCAACCCAGGCGTTTGGAGGCAGATGGACGTTAAGTTTTTCACCCACCCCTCCCATCCCCAAAGTTCACTGTGTGAACTGCATCAGGCCTAGGGTCAAGTGTACCTGGGGCTCCGTGGATTCCGGGTGAAGTTAACTCCTCTAAAACCCACCCCCCTTCTCGCACCAACGGAGGAGACGTATATATAAGACGAGAGCCACGCGCTCGAGGCAGACTACTACGGGAAGACTAATACGCAGATTACAGAGAACATTGGAGGAGGAAATTACTGTGGGTCAGCGAGCAAAGGAAGGAGTGATGAGAGACGACGAAGGGTGGGCAAAACAAAGAGACAAAGGCTGGATCTGGAGGATTGGCGGAAGGAAGGGACCGCGACGTAGGAGTAAAGACGTAAAAGGCGTCGCGATCCAGCAATGAAAGTGGTCCCGCATCCCGAGCCAGCAACCTAGTCGCCGGCAGAGGGAGGACCAATTGTCGAGTGAGCTGCACTGGAGAAGTGGTGCAGGTAAAAGCTGATATGTAAAACCCACATTAGTGTCCATTCACAATCACGATAAGTCCGCCATTCCCCATAGTTGCAGTTGCCTAGTGAAGCTGATTAGTATTGCCCACTTGTGTGCCTATTCCCAATGAGTAAAAGTACGCAGGCCCCCATAGAAGTGAAGCCCCCTAATCGTATCACTATATTATTCAGCCTTTTCCCTATTCCTTACCAGTGTGTGAATCAATGTAAATTCAAGTAACGATTAGTGCAATCAGTGTGAAATAAGAGAAGTACAGACATGCCAAAGCTGCACTCAATCAATTTTGTTTGTTAACTCTGGAAGAAAGGAATTTCATGGTTGTTATGATGCCCGAAGGCCAATAACTAAGATGCCAAAATGAAGAATCTAGTTTCAATTATTTTTTCTATTTTTCAAGACATGTAATATCTTTAAGTTAGGATTAGCACCACCACCACTACGTTAATGCTTTCTATTTTAGATTTATTGTGATAAACTACAGCAACATATTTTTCTACTTTGGATACGGAGATGAGAACTATTTCCACTGACAGCAATCAATGCATTTACTATGTGAATGCTTTCTATTTTAGACTGATTGTGAATAAATTACAACAACATATATTTTACTTTGGATATATGGACAGTAACACTATAAAAAATATAAATAATAAATAATTGAAGAAAGAAATAGGTACTAGAGGTAGATAGTGCCCTGTATTGTATAAACCTGTTGGATTTCCTCTGACTTTCATCTCATTACCTACTTTTACCTGGTAGATTATTCCAATAAAAAAATTAAATAATTTTTTATAAATATTTAATTCCTAAAATTTAATCTTGTGCTCAAGAAAGGTCTCACATTTGTAAGAATAAAAATACTGCACATAGGAATAATATATTGCATTTAAAATAAACTGTATTCAGCACTGACACACAGAATTGTATTCCAAGATTTCAAAAAGAGATCAAAATAGGACAAAATCTGACACCTCATAATAATGAAAATGAAAAAAAAAAACTTATTCATTCGAAATCTTCAAGCCATGACGTACTACAATAACGGAGCCTAATTTAGGGTATCTAAAGGTTTCATGTCACAGAATTTTACTCATCTTGTAGCATTGCGCAAATAACTTTTCATTTACCTATTTGCATATCTTACCTCATGGACAAAAATGGAGCGCATTTAAAACAAGTCCTACATTTCTTAGCAGCACAGCCCCGCACCCGTGGCCTACATGGAATTTAGAACGTTTATGTATCGTTAAATACGTCTACATACTAAACGGATCCTTAAGAGTACAGATACACCCGCAAAAAAAGACCAAATGAGCTTTACTTTTCTGCTCCTTGATCATTTTGCAATGCACTCCCGCTCTGGATAATACCCTGGGAACAAATACTTGAATGGAATATCGTGTTAGATACGGTGGGTTGGAGAGAAATGAAGGATAGACCATGCTGTCCCAACTGACAGAATCTGTTACAGGGCGGTAACCAACAGCAGCAACTCTACGACAAAAAAGTTGTCAGGACAGCAACTTCACTCACACACTTTAATTTTCGAAACACACAATACTGTGTATCAACGGCAGGAATACTCCAAGTTAGAGAAGGGCATCCCTTCAGACTCTTCAAAGAGGGAGCACAACAGAGACCCATCTCGCCCCCCGGGGACTCCCAGAGCGCGAGTTGACCGACCCTTGTAAGATGATAACAAACACATTAACTTCTACAAGCACATTAGACATAACGACGTCTTTCAGGATAGGACTTAACCACCTGTGGTAGTAAATTTGTCTTAGTGAAGCAACTACAGAGAGCGGTACCGTCATTCATAATTTGAGCCAGCATGGGCTAAACTAATTATTCGTTTTTTTCCTGAAAGGAAACAAAAGTTAGAGTATAAGTACCTGGTAAAAACTTTGGCACGAGTGCCTCTTCAATGGAGTCATTTCTATCCGCGCCGACTTCCTGTGAATATGCAAAAAGAAACTTATTAAATTTACAAACGACTTCCTATCAAATGCTAAAGAGAGGCAATGAAAACTGATGATTACACTTCGCTAAACGACAACAGAAGATAGTAATTCAATGACACTTAGCCGGGATATAGGGAGCAAAAAGTAAATTTATGTAAGTACATAGGTTCCAAACATCTTACCCGGAGCTCTACCTCCTCTACGTCAACATAACTACGAAAGGTCTCCGAAACTTTGTTATCATTCATTTCCGACGCCGGAAAATGACAACATTATCCTTAAACTCCAATTATGAACTATATGTCATGAAAAATACACAATCAAGTAAAAATAAAAACATAAAGAGATATATGATATCTCATAAAGTACATTACGTGATTACGCCATTCATTTGACCGAAAATAATTGAGACAGTGGAGCATCATGGGGGATTGTATTTCGATAGTCATATTAACTAATATAACAAAGAAACGTCGGTAAGCGTTCCTGTCATTCTATGTTTAACAATAACATTGATTATCATTGAAGCGAGAAACGTCCTTAATGATTCGCTCATGGGAAATTATGAGATATGACTCAGACAAGAAATTGGCACTGAGCAATTTCGTTCTTTGCTTAGATCGTGTCGTCTTCGATGATATTTTGAAATTATCCTCATCAAGTAATATTACGTCAATTTACTAGTTGCATTCATTGCAATGATAAATGATTAACATTAACAATAGCGTTTATTCTCTTGCCCGTACTTAACAATGCTATACAATATTTATCGAAAATAAGTACTTTATCGGAAAGTAGATTGGCTAATTAGAGGTGGTTATTAAATGACGGCCTTGAAATTCACTTAATAGGTACTTTTTAGAATTAGTCAGACGCATTAGAATTAATTTTATCAGTCTGGCTTTAATTTTATCATCGTAACTGTTAACATGCCGGTGAGCTTCACCGAGGTTGTCAGAGGTGTCGTTGGAGAAGTCGTAAGCCAAGATGGCTGAATTTGTTCGGGGTGGTGCAGGGGTGATTTTGCAGAAAGAGAAATTACAAGGGTCTCCAAGTACGGGAAGTGAAGAGGGCCAAGATGGAGCAATCGGTGAAGAATTTGATCCATTTTTGGGAGATGCTGAAGAAGCGGAAGGGGCCAATGTATCGATGCTCGTCGCCCCACCAGAAAACCAGTGAGTTCATTGTTTTCATTACATGCCAAGATTAACTGGTTATTTAAGGGTATGTTACTAAATACAGCCAAGAAACTCGTTGAGAGTTAGGCCATGTCATTGTTTACTTTTGCACAGGTGTTATTTTAACTCAATAATTTGATAAATGCATCCCGATAGGTTTGTGTTGTTATGAGTTATAGCCTCTTATTTTGAATAACTATCAATGGTTGGGCGATGGGTTTTTCGCCTTTGTTTGTGATTCCAGGGTTCACTGTCATTTTAGAAGATATAGGACTTATCTTGAGGGTGTTGACACCTCTATTTTTTTACATGTGACGTATTCGTTTTCGTGGAAGTCACTGTATTCATAACATTCTTGATCATTTCTCTAATAGATCCATTAGACCTTTGTCAGCGATTTTTTTATAACTACATAGCATTATAATAACAGGATCGGATTTCGCCTATACATTATGTATACCTTCATTGATGATTCACGTTAACTACTCTCTGTTGCTTGCAGGTGGTATCATGGTCGCTTAGATCGCTACACTGCCGAAGAACGCCTGTGGCATGCCGCTAAAATGGGTAGCTACCTGGTCAGAGAAAGTGACCGAAAACCAGGTTCCTATGTTTTGTCGTATTTGGGAAGGACAGGAATCAATCATTTTCGGTAAGATTGTTTGGGGCTTGAAAAAGGAGTGAAATTGCCAAAATTAAGTATTTATGGAATATACCTTTACTATTCACTCGAATGACTTCGATCATCATTTCAGAATAACGGCCGTTTGCGGAGACTTTTACATTGGAGGCAGACAATTTGACTCCCTGTCAGACCTCATTGGCTATTATACAAGTTGCTCCGACTTACTTAAACGTGAACGTCTTGTTCATCCAGTACCGCCTCCTGAACCTGTGAATGACAAAAAAAGAATGGTAGCTATTTTACCATACACTAAGATGCCAGATACTGATGAATTAAGGTAGGTACTGCTAGCAGGCCAAATCTCTACTGATATGTCAGTTAGTTCCTTATTGGCTCTATATCATATCTACCATATATTTACAATGCCTTGGAAACGCCCCTTTTTCTGTCAGATGCAATATTTCTGTCATAACGGTTGCCCTTACCTGGGTTCTATCGTCTACGGGTTTTATTTCTTGAAGCTTTATTACACCACACAGTTGAGCTTGTAAAATTATTTCTCACTATCAACTTTAAAATAACGTTTTTCATCCCATTCCATTCCCATGTTACCTACCCAAAATTAAGGTATCGTTTTAGTGAGTGGCGTACGCAAGATTTCCTTCTGGGGTGGGGGGTTTCATTAATATTAATTTGCATCATCATAAAATGGTATTTAGATTATTATTCAGTAAAACAATAATTAAATTAGTACTTTTTGTGGAGACAATTTAACTATATTTTTAAGCCCAAAATAACCAAAATTCTAAACTCTAGTTGAGGTAAACTAACGAAAGCAAATTCAGGTAAATATGTTTTTTTGGGTGGGGGGGGGTTTAAACCCTAAACTCCCCCCCATCCTTACGCCACTGCTTTTAGTCTCATAGACATTCCTTTGTTGAACTCATCATCAACCATGTTCTCATGGAACTCATGGTCACTTTAATTAAATATTTGTCCATAATTAAGATTCATTTAAATATAACTTTTAATTGAATTTATATTATGTCTTTCATAGATACAGCAACAATATGAATCCAAAACAAAGAAAGAAGTGAATAACGAAAATAATATAAAGACGGCCATCAGCTGTTGATGACATGCATTCAGAGAATCATTCTTGTCGCCCATTACATGACATTCTAAAGGCCGTTTTACACGGTACATTTGTTGGTACAAACTCTTCTGTGAACTCTAGCATGACGCAAAATATATTGTGTAATGCAGTAAATTGTATGAACATTTTGCAAATGTCTCAATGCCTGCACTGGAAATAGAAGCTGTTCCAATTTTGTTGAGACAAACATACAATCTCACGTACATTTGTTTGTACAAAATCTTTCATCGTATAAAACGTCCTTAATATGTACTTTTCCCCTTAACAATAATGGTTCCCAGTATACTATTTGCAAGCAAAAAAATTCTCTTTTTCTTTCTTGAAGAACATTAATACAAAAGACATGTTCAAACAGTAAACATAATTATAGCCCCATTTTTAATAAAAAACTTTGTACTTTTCCACATTTTATGTAACCGAAATTTTTCTTAATAATTTAGAAGAAAAACTATTCACGTCTCAAGACAAACTCGTTCAATGTGCCCATTATTGGCATCGATATGTGGACGAAATAATCTGCCTCTGGACAGGAACGGAATGACAGTTGGATCAGTTCCTCGCTAATTTCAATAATCTGCACAATAATTTGTCATTCACGATGGAAAATGACGTGAATGGCAGTCTTAATTTCCTTGACCTAAATATCTCAATTACAGCACAGAGGCACCAATTTTCAATCTATCGAAAGCCTACCGCCACGGATAATATAATTCCCCAAGATTCCTCCCATCATTTCTCCCACAAACATGCCGCATTCCATGCAATGGCAAACTATCTCGTCCACCTTCCCCTGTCACTGGAGAGTTATAATACAGAGTTCCAAACAATGTATTCCATTGCCACGACAAATGGTTTCTCGATATAACTGGTGGAAAAAATTGTAAGGGCAAAACAAAGACAGATGGCGATGAAAGAGAAAGTTTCTTCCAACTCTATTTGTGTTTCTGGAGAAATATGGAGGTCTCTACCCTTCATGGGTAATCTCGCATATAAATTGAGTAACTTAATGCCAAAAAATTTGAGGGCAGCGTTTTATTCCCCCCTTACCTTACGGAAAATTCTTTATAGTGGGAAGTATAAGGTTGACAGGCATATGAAATCCGGTGTTTACAATTACAGTGTGAGGAATGTATGCCTTATTATGTTGGGCAAACTGGAAGAGGAGTGTCAACTGTATTTAGGAGCATGAACGCTCCCTCAAAAATGCTGATAGCCATTCCCTATTTGCCTAGCATCTATTAGAGTGTAACCACAGCAGTGCTTTTAAACCTGTAATTCTCCATATGTTACTGAAAGGCCTAAAAATGGACGCTTTGGAACATTTAGAAATTTGTGTGCTAGCGAAAAACCAAACTGTTAATCTGTAATGACCATGCATTTATGCATTCCTCTCCGTTGATTTCGATATTTCCATGTTTGCAAAAGTAACTGTCACTCCCCCACATCCTATCCCCTTTCCGGCCCTTCCACTCCCCTTCTCCCTCTCCCCACTTACGGTTGATAGGAGCCCTCTTCCAAACCCCTCCCCTCACAACCCTCCGTCTGTTGCCCATTCATAAACCCACCCGAGGTTCCTCTGGGGTCCTTTCTTTGCAGCTCCTCACTTCGAGGCCTTTTTTGAATTATTGTTTCGGCAGATCTAAGCCTACTTTCCTTGCCCTTCAGTCACAGATGTTTGGCCTGGGGCTTTAACCAATCTTCCTTTTTAAAAAAAATAGAAAACAGTATAACATGGTGACCTTCCACTCCTCCCACTGTCTTCCCCCGATTCACTTTCCTTCCTTTCCTCTCGTTTTTTCCACTACCCCTTCTCACTCTGCCATGCCCTAACCACCCTGCTCCTCTCTCCCCCATTTCAAACCAACCCCCACCATTTTTAACTTTCTCTGGGTATATCTTGTACGCCCTAAGCTTCAGAATGTGCCAGAAGATGCCATATTATGGTGAAACCGGTCGCAGTTTTTAAATAAAGTGTGGAAAAGTACAAAGTTTTTTTATTAGAAATGGATATCTATCACTTCCACAAAGTCAAGCCTGAAGCAATCAAATTTATAATTATAGTCAATATAAGGTGAATCATGACTTAGGTACTCTTTATAAAAATGAACTTTAAAACATAACATTGTTGATCCTCTCTCTCATAGGGTCAATAGAAAAGATAAATATCAAGAAGATTACATCTCCTTTCTTATTTATACATCTCAAACCAATCATAATATCTAATTCCTTGGTACAAGGTCCTGATAATGCCTTTATCAAAAGATCAGCAAGATTATCTTTTGATGGAATGTAAACAAATTTTACCTCTCCATTCTCAACATTCTCCTGCAATTCATTTTTGATGATGTCAAAATGTTTATTACCCTCAGTTACTGCTCTGCTCTCACTCATCCCTATTGCACTATTATCAGCAAAAATATAAATTGGTACAGACACACATCTTTCAGATTCAATTTTATGAACAGTCTCGGGAGCCAAAGTACTTATCTTACTGCCTCATCTGTTGCAACAAATTCTGTTTCCAAGGTAGACATAGTTGTGTTTTGCTATTTCCTGGTCTTCCAGGTAATAGCCTCTCCTGCTAACTTTATCACGAATCCACTCCAAGACTTGCTATCACCTTTACCCCAACTTGCATCACAGTAATGTAACACACATGGGACATCATATCTGGCCTTGTAGTACATATTTGCAATTTAAAGTAAACTTCCTACTGCTTTACTCTTTATTTTACTATCAAAAGATTTGCAGTCATTCTCATTCACATTTGACTTCCTAATGGATTTCTTTGGAAACTCTAAAGGTACAGCTACTCCCCTTGCATCATCAGTCAATCCAAAATCCTTCAACACAGATTTAATAGAAATTGATAAAAAGTTAGAATTAGGTCCCAGACACTTTGTGTGTAAATGCTCACTTAAACTTCTCCTTCATCTCATAAATTCTCTCTTTTCTCATCTTCTCTCCTAACTTCTCGCACAAATATAATTCTTATGACTCACAGGTTTTTCTTCTGACTCTTCATAGGCTGCCTTTGGTTTCAAGACCTTAGCTTGTAGAGCATTCATCACCTTCTCTATAGCTGCTGCTTCAGGGCATTCTGTACTCATGTGACCCTATTTTCCACATGAGAAGCATTTCACTTTATGTACTTCTTTTCCTTTCCTTCAATACTGAATTGCTATTGCTCCTGGTGTTATTATTTTGACGTATAAATTCGTTTCTGCTAAAATGCTGTAAAAGCTGCTGTCTCATTATCATAAGTCTCATAATTATTTTTCTTAGATTCACTCATTCTGTTCTCTTCAAGGTAAAGGCGATTCTTTACTTAGTCTCACTGTTAGGTTCTCTGTGTATTCCTTTGGTCTCTTGAATTCATCAAATTTCGGAGAGGGTAAGATAGCTACCATCATCATCAATGCTTGATTATCAGTGATTTTTAATCCCCCTTCCCTCAATCTTCTGACCATGTTTTGTAAGTTTGTGGCATAATGGATCATAGACATGTCATTGGCTTCATGAATTATCCCCATTGGTGTAGTAGAGAACATAACGATAATGTTGACATCTCAGTGTGAATTCAGTGTGTGCTTCCTCCCTGATGTCTTCAATATATTCCCTTCCAACATGTTTCAACAGGTATGCCCTTGTTATCCTGTTAGTTCTGGCTTGCTCGTTGTTCAGTTTAACCACGTCGTCATAGCCCGGATTAATGGCAATCCAGCAATTTTTCTCCACCATATCCCCTTCAGCTATCGCCTTCCATTGATAACAATTATCTTTTGTGAGTATTATTCCGATTTTTGTGATTTTTTTCTGCCCCCGCCATGATGTCCTATGTCTACCAAGCACTGGCGTCTCTCTGAGGAAACTCATAAAAAATACGACCTGCGTACAACTTCTTTGTCTTCATTGTCCAAATATTTCCTCACGTCTAATTATAGATCGATTATCCAGCATCCTGGACCCATAACCTATTCATTTAAATATAACATTTGATTGAATTTATATGATGATTTTCATAGATACATCTAACAATATGAATCCAAAACAAACAAAGAAGTGAATAACGAAAAGTAAAATAAATACGGCCATCAGCTGTACATAACATGCATAAGAAAATCATTCTTGTCACCTATTATATTGCATTCTAACAATTACTGTATTTTCTGGTAAATAACGCGCACCTACTAGATAATGCCCAATCAAAAAATTTCATTGATGTGATAATTACATACACAACATGCAACTACTAGATAACACGCCTTAAAAAATTCGTAAGTTTTTGATACAAGCGAGCAAAAATTGCAGCTTTTTTTTGTGGTGAGCACTGTCACGAAAATTATCTTCAGAGTACCTTAATATGGACAAATGAACAAGGAAATTAACCCATTTTTAATTACAGTGACTATTTAAGAGACAATGTAAGGCAGATCAAAAATGCATAAATTGTACATAGCCCAGCATAAGCTGGAAGTTGTTCAGTTTGCTAAAGTAAATGGAAACTGTGCAGCTGGTAGAAAATTCAGTGTGGGGAAGCTAGTGTGAGAGAATGGCGAAAGAATGAAGAAGTTCTTGAGAAAAACTACATCGTGGAAAACAAGCAATGTGCTTTAGGAAGTGTTTTTTTCCTGTGCTTGAGAAAGAACTTTACAATTGGGTCATTCATGAAAGGTTGAAAGTAATGAGACTCTCAACTACACGAGTTTTACTACAAGCAGAGCAAATTGCACGAGAAAAAAACACATAGTGGACTTTAAAGGATATCCATCCTGAGGATCCAGAATTGTGAAGCGTAATAATTTAAGTGTTCGTGCCTCAACGACCATTGGCCAGAAACTACCTGTAGGCTGGGAGGCTAAGGTGGTAAAATTTAGACAATTTGTAAATAAGAGAATTTCTGCAGTTGATGAAGTGCATGTGGGAAACATGGATGAAGTGCCAGTAAGTTTTGGCGCGAACAGTGAATCTCAAATGTGCAAAAGAAGTGTCCATTACTAGTACGGGACATGAAAAGTCTAATTTCACCTTTGTATTGTGCGAAACTTCGGATGGTTCCAAGTGAGGATGAGTCGATTCCAAATATCGATTCTTGATTCCACCGATTCTCAGGCTTCGATTATAAGTCGATTCCGATTCCAGATAGATAAATGCAGTAAAACTTTGATTGTGCGTACTTTGATTTTAGGTCGTTCTTGTTTTTACGTAGCGATATGCAAGTCCTGCCGGGAACATAGGGAATATCAATGATAAAAACTTGATTTTACGTAGTTTCTTGTTTTTACGCAGTATTTTGATTTTACACAGTATAACTTCATTCCTTTAAATCAAAATTCACTTGATTTTACGTAGCGTTTTCGGCAGTTTAACTAGGGATGGTCGGATCAGATACGTCGGATCCAAAGATCCGCGGATATTACGTTTTACCGGATACTGAAATCGGATCGTAATTCATTCAAAAAAATTGGATCTAGATCCGAAGTATTAAAATTCACACTTTAGTGAATGTGTTCTGAAAAAGGAGGTAAAAAGAGGTCAGAGTTCCAGTTCTCTCTTTCCATGCGCCGATGCACTACGTTGCTAGTTCTGTTGATGCGACAATGCATTTCAAAGCTCTCTCGGGCGCTACACAACAATTTCAGGTTGTGAAAAAATCACGAGGAAGTTCGAAATTTACCTCACCCCTACTACAAGTGTAAGATTACGATTTAAATTGACCGAATTAACGGCTCCCCTCGTTTTGTTCGAGCATCAGCCGCATCAACCCAGTGTTGCCTTTGGAGTCACCCTAAAAGGAGGCCCATCCCCTCCCCCTAAGAGTAGAAGCCACCTGGGTCAAAGAGAAAATGGGCGAGGATAGATAAACACAGGTAATGCAAAGGAGAGATCTTCTCGGGTTACTCCATTCTCTTTCTCGCTGATTGAGTCTAAGCCGTAATACGAGCCAAGAGATGGGGAAGAAACTGTCAGGCTCTCCTCATGATGGAATGATTTACCACCGCCCTCGCAATGTGAGCCCCATAAAAGTATCTGGTGTCGGCAGGGGTGGGGGAGAGTGAGCTAGGAGGTGAAGACATATAAGTTGGCTGAATTGGAATTACAGGTTGTCCTAAGCAGTGCCATCGCAGCAAAGCACCAATGAAGTAGCAAAATATGGTTAACGCTTTACACGACAGCTCAAATTGTATAGGAAATGGCTGGGCGGTGGTGTCAAGGAATCACCCAAGCCGTCATAAGAGCCGAGAGAGGGGAAAGAAACTGCCAGCCTCTTCTCATCATGGAATGATGTATCTCTCCCTCAAAGCGAACCCAAAAAAGTGTCCGGTGTTGGCAGGCATTGGGGGAGAGTGAGCTTCGCTGTGAAGACGAAGAAGTTGGCTGAATCGCAGGTCCAGGTTGACCTTGGCACTGCCATCGCAGCAAACCTCCAATGAATAATCACGACATGGTTCAAGCTTCTCACTATTTCTTCAATTGTATTGAAAATATTAAAATATTTTTTATTGTAATGAGAAAATATTCTTATGAGAAAGGTCAGAATTCAAAGAAATGCATCATTTCAGGTCATACACTTTTTTGGCTCATACAGTCCATCTCATGGCCAAGTAAAATGGTTGATTTAGGCTTAATACATGCATTTATCACTTCAATATGGTTAAAATCTCGTATGTTTGAAATAACTTCCGATATAGCCCTATCTTTAATATATCGAATCGTGAAAACAGTAGTTTTTATCTGCCAGCAATCCATCATAGAGTGTAAATGGCGACGGTCTGCAAACACATTTATAGTGAGGTATCCCACCCCTGCATGAGTTTTCAATTCCTTTTGTTTACATCATGGCATAAGTCTCTCAGAAGCTGCTCCTTGTACTCTCCTCCATGCTGTCAGAAGTAGGTATTTCTCGAGCATGGAACAATGTTTCAGATGAAATCATAAAAAATTGCTGGAAATCAGCAAACTATGGCAAGACAGAAGTTTATGTAGCTGAAGAGACCTCATCTAGGCCCACGAAACTGTAGGATCTGCTTGCTAATGAACTTGGGCAACTCAATCAGGTTTGCCAAATAATGACAGTTATTTCACCACTCACCTACAATCAGATAGATGAAGAGTTGGCTACAAATGAAGAAACAGTGAGTGCAGAATGTACCAACCTACCAGCTTCTGATACATTTGAGGGAGACAGTGACATGATAGATGACAGTGAAGCAGTGCCTGTTCATCCTGCTTGTAGTGATATGAGAGGAGCTTTCAGAAATTTGGACAATTTTTTGCTATGCACACCCATAGGTTGCAGAGGGCTACGTTGAAAATCGGAATGCTTTAAAGACAGTTGTACATCAAATTTTTGACAATGGGATGCAACAAGCTAAAATAAGTGACTACTTTCACCCAAAATCTGTGATTTCATAAATATTCAATAATTCTGTTTAAATATTCCTTATTCATAGCTTAAAATAGTATATATGTCAAGGTTTATTTAAAATATGTAATATTTAATTTCTTTTCCCACATGTTTATTTCAATTGAAGGAATTATGTGCTTGGTGTAGAATTATTATTTGTTTTAAATGTTTTTACGATGCATAGCATCCAAAAGTATGTAATTCAACGACATAATTATACGTAACATTTCATCTATGAAATTTTATTTATTTATTTTATTTATTTATTTCACCACCAAAAACGGCACAAAGGCTTTTACATTGGCTGACCATAATAAATAAATGAAAGCTTAAAGAGATTAACATAAATAAAAAACAAAATGATTAAACGTAAGAAAGGGGACTAAGGGTTAGAGAGCGGTGAATTTTTCAGGTGGTATTTAAGGGAGGATTTGAAAATGGCGGTAGAGGAAAAGAGGTCCAGGGAAGGATACTTTGAGGCCAGGGAGTTAAACAAGGAGGGGATTCGGTAGAAAAGGGAGCGTTGAGAGATGGAAAGACGGAATCGGGGAAAGTGAAGCAGAGTGGCGAGGAGGAACATGAAAATGAAAAATAGGGAGAATTTCATTGGTCCGGAGAGATCCGCTGAAGATTCTATGCAGGAACATTAAATCAGATAAGACACGGCGGTGAGTTATGTTGGAAATCCCGAGGGAGGAAAGGATAGAGTCACGGGTACAGTTTCTGAGTGTGGGGATTCGATGGCGGGCTACAGCGAGAAAGAAGTTGACAGGGCGTTTGAGCAAGTTTAGAGTAGTGGGGCAGGCGGTAGACCAAATTGGTGAGCAGTATTCCAGGATGGGGAGAATACAACCGAAAAACACTGGTTTTAGAGCGGTGGGGTCCTGAAGGTCAGTATGTCGATAGAGCATACCAACTATGACCATTGCTTTCTTCACAATCATCATAATATAGAAAAAGAAATACTTTGTTATCAGAACGTTTAATTTTTTAAGTTGGAATCTATCCTAAGGGCTAACCCCTTCTCAACCCTAAAAATGCTTCCTCCTACCCTGAAATTTGAACCCTACCCTCCTACCGCTTCTTCACTACTTTCATCATAATATTCTTTACGCAGGGTTTTCCCTGCATTGCCTCCTCTCCCCAACCCACCCACTGTCTTTCCAACAAATTTTTCCACTTTCTTCTTTCCGTTATAGATAAAAGAATAGTGTTATCATTGCGTGATATTTTTTGAGCTGGAATCTTATATCTTCCTCCATGTTGAAACACCGGTTCCTGTCAGAACACCGAAGTTAAGCAACGTTGGGCCCGGACAGTGGTTGGATGGGTGACCCTCCTCCATACCTGCACCTGGCGTGGATGGAGAGGAAACTACTCCCTCCAGACCACCGGGAGGCCGGTGGGAGATATACCCAGACCGGGAGAGTTAGAGGGAGTACACCCTCCATCCCTGGTACTCGGGTGGGGCAGGGGGAGGACAACCCTCCATACCTCTACCGTGGTGCTCTTGTCCCCTGTCTGCAAGTGGCAGACAGGCATGGGGTTGGCACAGTGGACCAAGAAAGGTCTAAGTGCCCGGGCTCCTGACGAAGGCCCCCCCAATTACAATCTACAATCTATATCTTCCTCTCTCCCACAACACAGACTTCCCTTCAATATAATATGTTGCTCCGCAAAAAGGTCATAAAAATATTTTTTACATAACCTCTGAAACAGTTACCATCTTCGAACGCAGTTCCTGGGAAATTTGAAGTGCATGCATCGCTGTATATTAAAAAGTAATAATCCGTTCATTGTTTACCGCCTTGAGAAAGAGCCACGACAATTCGAAGCCCAACCTGTTCATGGAAATAACCTTGTATTTTCAAAATCTACACATTTTAGGCCTCTCGGATGTGAAACCTCTTTTCGGCCAAACAAGAATCCTGAAATTAGCTCCAAAAGTCTCCCAAGGGGGCTGATTGAAAATCCAGAAAATAGGTAGAAAATTAAAAAATATTGTTGTTACTGCCATAAGTGTAAGGGAATGGGTAATGTACAGTGACTCCATAAAATATTCGAAAGAAAAAAAATTGACCGTACGTGGATTTGAACCCGTGCCACAGTCCAACGGGGAGGGTTGGTCCTCTAACCGCTCGGCCACGGCTTTTGTTGATTAACACTCGCATTTCAAAGGATTTATACGGAGAGAAATTCTTTAGTTGCATTTTTCTCTCGATCTCGGGTCCAAATGGAAGAAAGCTGTGACACTTTTTCTGCATTCTCTCTCTAGTTTCAGAAAATAATTGCGTCATTTGGATCCCTAACATCATTCACGCGATGTCTCCTTGTTAAGTTTTATTTTCAATAAAACAAGATTTCCATCGTATATCGTACACTATCATTTCTGTCATTTTTCTATATTAATTGCGTGATAACGTGTGTGTTATCTACCAGAAAATGCGGTGATAAAAAAATTTGTGCTCAATGTATTTACTTTTTAAAATAGCTTGGTGCATATATTTTAACATTAATGAAGGTGATAACATTGTTATCAATTTCTGGTGGTTAAAATTTTAATTCACTACAAATTTTGATGGATTGCTTCATTACTAATTCATATTATGGTCACAATGAATATGCTGAGAAGTTGTGGGTAGGGTAAGGTTGAGGGTCATTCTTATTAAGGAGAGTTTAGGAGGAGCTGGGGAAGGGGTTCAGGCATCAGAAAAAGCTGTGAGTGAAAAACCTAAGTTTTAAGGATAGAAGAAACCTAGGTGAAGAAATGTGGTTATTAAAGGGAGTGCAAATGAGAAGTGAATGTAGTAGTACACGGTATTACACTTGCTACTCTCGATGCGAGTAGACACATGACATTTGTTACAATAACGCTGTTTCTTCTGAAGGGGCAGAGCTATATTTTGTGTTTAAAAGGTTGAGTCAATGTGTTTGGCATATATCTTTATTTTTTATAACCCATTGCATTTTTATGTGTAACTCCAACTTGAGGAACTAACCTCAAGTGTTAATTTATGCCTTAAACTGCAGGCAACTTAAGCTAAAAACCTGTCTCTCTAAGTTATCCAGATTTTCTTTGGCCTTACAAAAAAATTTCCTCGGTACTTCAAACAAATTTATTTGTTGTTGGTAAGCCAAACCTTAGTTTAGCTTGTCTGGTTAAAGCACTTGGAGTGATGTCAAGGGATATGGGTTTGATTCCCGGTTAAGGCAAATTATTTCTCCTCTGTGGAATTTTACACTTATGTGCACTTGCGGGTGATGCGTTGAAAGGTAATGCTGATGCTAGTTATTGGCATCCTCAGTATTTGAGCCAAAGCTCATCGTGTTTTCCTGCTACTTGGCGCAATACTGAGTACTTTTACTCTGTTGACCTAGTTGTTGACCTGCTGACCAAGATTTGTGCCTACAGTATTTTTGGGGGCATGTTTAGTTGGATAGAATGTTATCTTTCCAACAGAAAATTGCTTGTGAAAATATCTGGTGAAGTAACTCCTTCTCCGCTCTGAGTGGAGTTCCTCAGGGCTCTCATCTGGATCTGGGTGTAATTTTTTATAACCAATTATCATTTGTCCTACATTTTGAAAAATAACATTGAAAGCATTTACATACATATTTTATTTTCTAAAATCCTGTCTTATTGATTTATAATATATTACATTCTTGTAATGGTTAATATCTTGTCAATGTATTCTTGAAATGGGATTTTTTTTGCCTGTTACTAAACATTATTATTATTATTGACAATTTTGGATTACTCTATGCTGAGCACTTGGAAGTAAATACCTTACATGTCCTATCTTAATGGCTTGATCCCAAAATGAGAAATGTGGAATTCATTTGTGGAATGGTTTTTGGTTTCAGCTTCCAGAAAGGGGACATTTTCTTTGTTCACAATGATATGGGTGATGGATGGCTTTGGGTGACAGCACATCGAACTGGTGAGCAGGGGATGATATTCCGAGAGCTGGTGGAAGATCTTGATGAAAACATTGACCCAAACACTGTTTTCACATGGTTTCATCCCAATGTCACAAAAAATGAAGCTGTGGATATGCTCGTGAAAGGTATGCTATTCATTTGAATTCGTGTTCAACTGACAAACCATTGTTCTTGAAATAAAAGGAGTCGTAGCTGACTAAGACACTGTGAAAAATATTAAGTAATCCAGCGAAAAGTTCCCCAAGTATCATTATAATAATCTATTTACTGCTTTAATTCTTCTATATTTAGACATAGATAAACGTAGCCTTCTCTAATGTTGCTTGAAACTGTAGCTCAATAATTTTGAATTTGTGGATTTAGGTTTTTGTGGATTCATTCTCTCTAATCATATAAAGGATGGGAATGATTTCAGTGCCATTGTACGTTGAACATTCCTGGTTATGGAGGGTTGATCTTCCATTTTTTGGGTTTTCCACTGCATTGATCCGTCTTGTGGACAATATTTTGCCGAATATCCTGCAGTATACATATATTGTCCACAAAATGGAATGATACAGTGGAAAACCCAAAAACAAACAAACAATTGTAAAAAAAGGCTGGCATAGAGCTTAGTATGTAGTGTAACGTTTTATGGTCCAGAAACTTGGATTCTTAAAGCAGGGGAAGAGAGTAGGCTGCAGGCGTTTGAGATTTAGGCATGAGAGAGAATGGAGTCTGTGCTATGGATGGAAAGGAAAACGAACGAGGAAGTGCTTGGTATAATGGGTGGGAGAGGAAAGTTATGAAGGAGATAAGATCGAAGCAGAGTAGGTGGTTGGAATGGACAGGGAAGGCCGTGATGGAGGGGAGGATTTTGAGTAAGAGGTAAAGGAGAGGAAAGCGAATAGGCTTCAGCATGTGGCGGTCACAGGTAGGGGGAGGGGTAGCATCGCAGACTCACAATAACCCAGAACTGCCCTAAAGTGCACTCTCGACATCCGGTGATGCCGGCAGCGGGAGGACTGAGGACATTTTATTTACAGGTATCTCCCTTGAAGTAAACCTTTTACAGTAATGTTTTAACGCTGTGTGGCTAATTGTTGGCTACAAAAGAGAAAAGTAGGTGAAGAGTCACAGCTCAACCACAATTTGCTCCAGGAGAAGCGAATACTCGAGTGAATAGCACCCTTTAAAGGCATCAGAGAGCCTGTAGACGATCAGGCACTTTTCGCACCTTGTAGGCGGGCAGGATTGGGTTGCTGCTGCAAGCATTGGTGCTGTGAAAGGTTATACTTGTGTCAAGCACTGAAACAAGTTCTAGTAATGCAGTTTCGCAGCTTAGTAGTCCGGCAAATATCGGTTTAAGGAGAGTTTAGTACATGATGTGACACTTCATTACCTTCTAGAGGACCAGCATCAGAACGGGAGCCTCGGGAGGCTACCGGACACTTTTCACAAATGTTGAGCACTAAAAAAAGGTGTGCCAGAAAAAAAGACTGCCTCTATAGCTCTTCTAGTTACTGAACAGCACGAATTCCAGGAAAACTCCAATATTTCCAGGTTTTTCCTGGATATTTTCGTTATCCCACCCAGGAGCGCTTGGGACTTTTGATATGTTCATCTCAAAGGGGTCCTGAATACATCTCAATAGGTCGGGCTTTGTTATTAATTATTTCCAGGTTAAAACCTAATTTTCCTGGGCTATAAAGAAACCCATGCAATAATTTGACACTGCGTCGCAAAGTATCCAAAATTTGATTCCCTACCGGTGATGGTGCTTATTTGGCAGGTACTGCAGCAAACTTGTTCGGATTTTTGTCCCTACTAGACTTTAATCCATACTTAGTTTCTCGTGAGGGATATAATGATACCTTAATACTTTATTGGCATGATGTAAAAGGGGTTGATACCGAATACATGGGTCATAACCGGGATCATTGCGCGTTTTACACTTTTTAGAGTCTACTAAATGAAAAAATCTCAAAATTTGCTGAAATTGATTCATCAGAATCATTTTTCCGAACCAGGGGGTACTTTGGGATGTCGATTGCGACCAGTATGAAACAATGGTAGGTTTCCGGATTATTCCCATATTCAAAATGCATGCTAAGACTCCTTTCATTTCTGCTGATGAAATGTTTTCCCACTTCACTGATGGTGATGATCTTCCAGACTGAGAGGAGATATACTGTTGGGTGT
Source organism: Pyrrhosoma nymphula (assembly GCA_963573305.1). NCBI lineage: Eukaryota > Metazoa > Arthropoda > Insecta > Odonata > Coenagrionidae > Pyrrhosoma > Pyrrhosoma nymphula. Next base: position 125,376,036 of record OY754337.1, on the reverse strand, counting down.
AGCGATTAGTTTCAATGACAAAGAGACTAATAAGAAAATCTGTGAAGAATAGTTGAAAATATTGAATTGGTGGAGAGTTATGGGGAGGCACACGCTTGGGGTCATTGATTCTTCAGGTGACACTACTTCCCTCCATTCTCCATTAGAACTGTCTTCATCACTGCACTGCTCATCATAGGACTGTGATGAATGTTGATCTTCATCACTGTCATTCCCCGTTTCACTGTCAAGTTCAAAGAAATCAGTCGCATTTTCATCGGATGAATCGTCTAATATATTCAAAATATCTTTTTCCTCTATATGTGATGGTCCAGCCATTGTGTGGTTATATTTTTCCAAAAAAATATTCACTACTGCAAAAGAATGCTTGTGTTTCACAAAAATTCTTGTATTGATACACTATCAATTTTATAACTTCCGTGAAAGGTATCAGAAGAGAAGGTATCCGAACAGCACTCACATGCGCATTACCATGCGAACTAAGCCGTTAGAACTCCATAGGGAAACACGCAGTCAAAGACTGAAGGCCATCTGAAAAGGCGTTCACTCAAAGGAAGCGAAGCCAGCAAGGATAAAATGATTCCATTACGAAGATAACAAAGTATCATTTACGATAGCAAGCTGCAGACGCATCGCTTCTACAGCGATTCCTCGGAGCATAAGTCAGCAGTATGCTGAGAGAAAAAAAAATAGTTTACTACCCCAGATTATATGTATCACTTGGATATCTTCAATGTAAATGAAAAGGTACATTGTATTTTACCGACAGTTATAGTAATAGGCTCCTATAATACACTTCCAATGCAATATATTTTTATGCATACCTTTTGATTACATTTGAAATGACAATATCCTGAATTTATCACCATACCAGGTGTTAGAGGAGTGCTATTCGTTACATATTTGTGGACTAGAAAATTACGTAGGTGCATGAACATGTAAGAAAAGAGAGATATAAACTGTAGGGAGTAGTTGGTAATATAGAATCTTGCTGAGAAAAATCGGGTTCACTGCGAACATCAAGGGAGAATTAGCCACCTGCGGAGACATTTTCTGCAATGCAATGAAAATTCAACAGATCAGTAACATTGATATAATGTTAGTGGTAATAAACAAGAAAATAAAATGTCTTTCAATAAAATATTATCTCCAGTTCTTTTTTCCAAAAGGTTTAAATGGAGACTATATAGGGTTCAGATATATATGCGTTAATCGAACAGCGTACAATCTTCACAGCAGCACGTAAATATTCACAAAAGGTGCTGAAATAAAAGCCACTAAAAATACTTTAAATGCCGTAAATATTTTACAATTACCACCAAATGATGAACAAATACGTTGTCCTTCATACAGAAGGCATTTAAAGTGCATCAGGGATGCGAGTCTGTCATTATTACCATTATTGGTCATTATTTCTGATATTGGTCATTAAAAGTCATTATTGTGCTAAAAAGTCACTAAAAGTCATTATTATACTGTATTTACTTGCATATAGGACAAGGTTTTTTGTCACTTGTATCCGCTTAAAAAAATCGGTGTTCGCGCCCGTGGCCGTGATGTCCCCAGACAAAGTAAAGAACCCCACAAGGGTAAAATAAAAGAATGGAGGCTGGCCTTTAACAGAACACAAAATAATAAACTAAAGAAATACTGTGATAAAAGGTGAAACGGAAAATTAATAATAAATAAGGGAAGGAAATTGCCGGGCATGTGCTTCGCGTACCTGCATCGCCGACGTCTTCCGGATGTCTTCAATACTCATTCACACTTGCACACCAATCACACACACACACACACACACGTCATGCCTGCAGGCCTCTTCTACTGTCTTGTCTGCTCCAACCTGGACTGCTTCTCCAAGTTCGTAGCCCAGTCTGTCTCCGTCATAGGAATTTTTGACGTATAGAGGGATCACAAGTAAAAGTACTGGCTGTACCTTTATATGAAGTTCCCGGCACTTCCTCCGCAGTAGAAGTAGACCCTAAATCGCATCCTTCAAAAGATACTGGTCTGCTTCCTCCTCTGAATAGTTTGATGGTATTTGATACTCGTCTGTAGATATGTTCAAAAATACTATCGCTAACTTCTTCTCTAGCTCTGAAATCATCTGAAATAAAAATACAACCTGGTTAAATGCTTTCACTAGCTATAGAACTAGGACAGTTTAATTTTTTTTGGAACATTTGATAATACATTGATTTTGATAAATTATAGATGCCTTGTTATATCTTGTTACATCAAAAAATAAAGTAAAATGATGAAAATATTTTAATATTTCTCAGGGGAACGCCGAGGAGACCACTTTGAGTGCCAATGGCTTATTGTAATCGAATGTTGGTTACTGTTTTCAAATATTCAGTTTTCAGGAAATTCACATTTAAAAAATGTAGAACTTCGATGTCCGGGGCCCACTTGAAGTGATTAGCAGAGGTTATTAAAAATAGAAAAGCAATGTTTTAAGGTTAAGACTAATCTGACTGATAATACACTCACCTTCTTTATTTAATCCCAACCAAGTTGACATTAATGAAGAAGATTTCTTTGCTTCCTCTTCCTTTTCTCGGGCTTTCCTCCTGAATGCTGCTCCCGATAGTTTCTTTGACATGAGTTATTATTGTTAATGAAACAAATAATCAGAATTAGACCAATTAGATCTGTTTTCCTTGATGAGACTAGGAATGCATCCATCGACAAGTAAAACCAAACAACAGCACATTTGAAACAGCGAAACAAGAATGGAACAAGATAAACAAACTGTGTGATCGGTTATGATTACAAGACTCGTTAGTACATGCAAAATAAATTCAGAGTTCGTGTTCCTGCCATTGGAGCGTGGCTGTCAAAATACTACTGTGCTGACAAATTTAAAAGTCCGTGGCGGGTGATGGGGAACGCAGCCAGGACTTGCCATTTGCCATCTACGAAGCACGGGCACAGCCGGGGCATTTACCATATGTATTCAAAAGTTGTAAAATGGGTAGGAATGCAATTAAAAGTATGTATAATTACTTATTACTAACATAGCCGGCCGGCACAAACAGTGCAGTGGCTGTCTGGCTGATCCCAAGTCCATAGGTTCAAATCCCAGCCTGGGCTGGTGGTCCTTAAAAGGGTGTTTTAACCACTTCCCTGACAAGCCCGCATATATTCGGGCACCGAGGTTGTGCAAAATCTGACAAGCCCGCATATATTCGGGCAAGTCCACGATGTCCGTATATTTTTCTTTACGCCCGCATATAGTCGGCCGATGCTAGTAGTTTGCGTTCCTGCCGCCTCCCATGCTGTTGAAGGTCCAGAGCCACTGATGCGGCAAGTGGCGCTCTTTTCAAATAGTGATTTCTAATGTTAAAACAATGGTCATTTTCGGTAATATTTCTAGCAATTCGAGGGTTATAATTTTTTACGCACTGAAAAGTTATCCCCATACGAAATTTCAATCACCTACATTGTCGTTCGTAACTATCCGTCTATTGACCTCATGCATGGAGTTTCTTTTGCGAACTTATTACGAAATTTACAACTTCAATTTTTGTTATTTATAGATAATTATTGCAAATTTATGATGTAAAACTTCCGTTTTACATGACAAAAAACTTTCTAAATAAGTAAATAATTTTTAAATTAGTTATTTTCATTTATTTCGTCATTTACTTCATGAGCATTCAATTACATTTTTCTTCAACATTTTAGCGGTCGTTATAAAAATTGCAATTTCAATTTTGCGCTAATTTTCACTGCTACGATGAGTTCCACAGTAATTGGAATACAATATTTCTCTAGCAACAGAACATGAATCTTTCCTTGCCTTATTTTTTACTATAGATATATATTTGTTACCATATATGTTTGTTACTATATATATTTGTTACAATATATATTTGTAACTATATATATTTGTTACTATATATATTGTGTAATTCTATATTATTCGTCCGCAAATTTTTCTTCCGGTAATTTTTATATGTGTAGGAAATGTCTATTGTACCGTTCTCTTTAGATAAAATGGCGTGAGCGTAAATGTTTAGATATGTTGCGAATGTTATTTCATCAGCCCCTTTCATTTTTCTACTTTGAATACTGGCGGAAGTGGTGAAACATATTTATGGAAACAGCTTTACGATGAAGACGTCTGAAGGTCGTACGTTCTCTATAGAAGCCAACACAAGTGCCCTGTGTATGTGCTACCCTAACCCACATGAGTACGAGAAAATAGGAAAGATAGAGATAAATCCCAAACATGTGTAATGCCTTCTATTGTCATGCTTGACACTTTCCTGAGGTCAGAAAACACCCAGGCTCGAGAGCCGATGGCCCGCTAAGCAACCTGGCGCTAGGTATCATGTCATGCCAATATGCCACCCTTTGCTCCCCGGGCTACTTTCCCACCAGCCAACCCTTTACTAATGAGCTTTTCTCGATATAAATTTACCGTTAGTTGGAAAATTCATGCTGTTGCGGTACGCACACGTGTGTTTATTTTTCCAGGAAATGGTAGGAACGGAAAAGAAAAATTTTATGATGAGCATGGGATGGGCTTTTCACACTTAGGGGCGAGATCTTTTGCATATTGTGATTGTTTCCACGAGTACTTTGTCGGAAGGACGATAGTGACAGTCTTTCGTTGAGTTTCAGAGAATACGCATCCTTGATTTTCAGAGCGCATGCACTTTTTCGCTGAAATTCCACCGATACTAACTTTCCATTTTTAGTTCTAACATTTTCGTTCTAATACGAGCGGTGTAGTAGGAGTGAACTCTACGGAAAATTATTTGTTTTCGCACGGTAACATTTAGTAATCAGAAATGAATTCCGGAGAGGAATCAGTGTTGACCAGCAGTGATTCGGAGGTTATCGACATTGAAGTTCCTGGCTCCTAGTCGACTCTCTCCGGAGAAACAAGCTCCGAATCAGAAGGTGCAGCGGAACATTCGTGGGAAACGGAGTGGGAGGAAATGCTTACAACGAATCCTCCTCCGGCACCACCTAGGTTTCTTTTTGAAGGTAATTCTTTGATGAACTTCGACCTAGTTCACGAATGATTTTCCCTAAAAAACTTTTTTCAACGATGAAAATGTTGACTTTATAACTTGGGAAACTAACTTGGGAAGCGAGCTGTGACAAGCTCAGAAATTCGTGTTTTTTGCCCTTGTAATAATACAGAGCAGAGTGCGGAGGCCAGATACTGAGTTTTATTGGTCAACGAGACCAATACTCTCCTCTCTTTTTTTTGGACACACAATGTCTTACCGATGATTCGTAAAAATAAGGAAATATTTACATTTTGCCTATTGTAACGATTTTGAACCCCAAACACACCCCAACGCCAAACTAAATAAAATATGGCCGATTTGCCAGAGGCTGGAGGAAAAGTTCAAGGCACTCCATACACCAGAGACGGATGTTACCATCGAAAAGAGCCTACGGCAGTTCATGCCTAAGCCGCCACGGCAGTTCAAGCCTATGAAAAGAGCTTCATTTGGCAAGTATTTTTTCTTTGTGAATCGAGAACTAAATACGTGTGGTCAACGACAATTTACACGGGAAAGGGGACTGTGTTGGATAAAGACTTTGCCCATTTATCCATGACCTCAAAAGTGATGATGACTCTAATGAAGCCATTATTTGGCCTATGATATTTCCTGACGATGGATAACTTTTATACTCCAGATCTAGCCGACTTCACACTCCACTGACTCGTATGGAACACTGAGGAAAGGGATTCCAGCACACTTCAAAGTTAATCAAATAAAATAAATGAATTTTCTTGTTTTTGTCATAGAATGAATTCTGTTATAACATTTTCAGAGCGAAAGTCGTCGTCATGCTGGTTGCCTAACTTCCATGAATGTTTGTGCGTTGTTTCTTGATGTACTATGGACTAAAATTAATAGTTAACATTAACGATGTCGGCAAAGATATGCTTTTGCAATATAAACTAAATGTATTCATCATTAGATGACTAACTAAGGTTTACGGGAAGGAAAATTATACTGATATACAGGTTGCCTAATTCTCTTAAGTTAAGGGGCAACATTCAGAAATTATTGAATAAATCATTAGTTATTTGGAATAAAAAATAAAGGAAAACATTTTCAGATTTGCCTCCCTTTAATGCTTCTGAATCTGAAATAAAAAAATATGACTTTTTTTGACCGGTTTTGTAAAAAAAATCCGTCAGGGAAGTGGTTAAGGGCAACAGCTCCATGTCATTGGCTTCCGGAACTCCTGAGAGACAAAATTCAGATACCCTGGCGTTTGTTAAGGACTAGCATCTGGGACGGACATTAAACAAATAACTTTCTTCTTCTTCTTATTTATTATTTTTAATTGTTACAGTTGTAACACTCCCCTCCGAGTCCCCACCAAGCATCGGGTTTCATTGCCGTCATAATGGCCGGAGACTCGAGAGGGGTTGGGCAGTAATCGCAGCCACGTCCCGACGCCCATCGGATGAGTGGCTATGCTGCTGTCGGGTCATGCGTACGCAGTAGGCGGAGTGACCCCAGGATGACGGCCTTCTGCATGCGTGCAACTAGTGATTCTGCCTGTGCCACGCAGGACGGAATGCACTTGATGTTATTTATCAGCGAGCCCTTAACTCCACCGAGCACACCTATGATGAGGACCATTAGTTTTAGAGTATCTGGGGAACATTTTCCGTAGTTCGAAAAGCAGGTCTTGATATTTCCTCCATTTTTCCACCTCCTTCACATCCATGTTAGTTTCAGCCGGAGCCGAAATATTATTATTATTACTAATATAACATTATTTATGCTGTGGCTTACACAAAATGGTTTAGCTCATTTGTTTATCTCCCCAAAAACCATAATCATTTTAATAATTATTCTAACGCTTCTGCCCATTTTGGCACCCCCTTACCTCTGCACCCGGGGCAGCTTGCCCACCTGACCCCCCACTAGATCCATCACTGTCTGCAACACATGCAATGTTTTGCTTCAGGCGAAAATTACTGCCATTTAAAAATATGAATACCTAGATAATCAGTAACTTTCAATGTTTTTCACAAATAGATATTAACAATAAAAAAGTTAACCTGATGTATTTACAAAAAAATATAGGATAGATTCAACAGACCTCACAGGTCACAGCTCACAAAGTATGGACTTCACGACGCGTTTCATTTTCTTCTTCCCTAAAAACTGCTTTTAAGAAAAGAATTTCTGCCCACTACGAAGGTTATTTGTACAAATGAGAAATAGCAAAGGGTCCCAAGTTGGTACCCTTATGGTGAAATGGCTTAAAACGCCAAAAACCGACCACCGTGTACTGAGTACAGATAAGCACCTGCCGGAGGTTAATTAGAGTAAACTATTTCAAATTGCATTCCGCCCTGTCATTTAATTGAGGAAAAAAAGATTGATAGTATGAATATACGTGTCATTCAAATTATAACAGCAACAAAGATAGTGGTGCTATTTAGAACTCTGCATGTTTTTTTCGAATCTCATCGAATCCACAGCCAAACAGTGTCAAAAATGGCATGTTTAATTTATACTCTGTACTATATACTGCACGGTATCCATTTTACTGTTCTTTAAATTAACAACTACTTGCTATATGTGCTCAGGGTACTATGCAATTTGCTGCTGTGAATGTGTTTTGTTAATTAACTGACTTACCTTATGTCTGTACCAAGACCTATGGGGCCAACAAAGTTCTAATTCTAATTTGAATCTTCGAATCTTGGAAATTTGATGGATTCTGATTCGATGACCCACACCTACACTTAACATTTTGTACTGCGACATGTGCCCACTTGTTTCAGGTCCATCCTTGTTTTTTATGTTATTGCTTGCTGTCATGAACTTAATCCAGTAAATCTGTATAAGGTACCTTTAATTCTGATTGGGTGACTTCTTATGTTTTGCAGCTGGTCCAGGAAGTTTTCTTGTAAGGCCTAGCGACAATTCTCCTGGGGACTACTCTCTATTCTTCCACATAAATAATCAAATCCAACGCTTCCGAATAGAAAAGAAGGGAGTTCGATATTTAATGGGTGGCCGAACATTTGAATGCTTGGATGCTGTCATCAACAGATACAGGAAGGAGCAGATTGTGGAAGGGCACACACTAATTCAGCCTGTATGTAGAGTAAGTGCAGGACTATCCCTAAATGTTTTAATTATCTTTTGTTAAAACTCAAATGGGATGTTCTGTTTTTTTTTCTTTATTTCACTACCAATTTAAACTAAAAGTTACTGATGCACTTACGTACTTTTCTAGATGATGACAGAGACAGATGGTCCTGTAAAATCAAAAGTGGTGCAGCATGCTGAGAAAATATATGCCACCTTGCGGGAATGCAGGGAACAATCTGGATTGAAAAAGAACAAAGGTGGGTATGGATTTTGAGCGAAGGGTTTGGATAGGCCTTGAAATGGCCTAGCAAATCAGTTTCAAGTGTGTCATTAGTGGATAACTATCGCTAGTTATAAAAACTTCAGATCTAAGTTTTTTTTGTAGCTCATTTTAAAAACTTGTAGGTTTTGGAAGAGCTTTGATTAATGAAATGGAAGTCTAGTTCCATTTCATTTCAGGTGCTTGCGAAAACATGACCAGTGTGGCCGACTGCCCATTTTATTTTAGAACTGCTATGGGTGCAGTGATACCTTGCTGGCTTTGACAAATTAGTTATTGTGGTCAGCTTTTCAAGATGTAATGGCTCTGAAATATGTGTGATGATAATAATACCTTTCAATTCAATGGGTTTATGAAGAGTGCCCAAATTCATGAACACATTCATCATAACCACATTCCTCTAGATCGGTGTTTATTCAATGAAAATTACTAATTATTATTAATTATTTTTTGTTATGAGAAGCCATATTCATATTTCATAATTTTCGTAAGCAATTTTTTTGGTAAAAAGTAGGTATCATGTTAATGCCAGTCATTGGCCTTCCGTTTTGTTCCAAGGATGCAAATAAATAGTTAACTTTCGATCAGTTCAAAACTGATTAACTACAGAGACCAGATCGTTACAGTTTCTAGTAATATGTTTTTCAGGTGGTTATAAATCATGATTGATATTGAATGCATTCACACATTCAATGCAGAGCACGTCAATAGACGTGCTCCTGGCTACTCCGACTGGTGGAGCACGTCAATTGACGTGGTCGTTCCCTTCGGAAGCGCTTTCACTTTTTTCGAGCCGATTTTGACGACTTTCATAAAAATCGGGCCCGCATTGAATGTGTTAACCCTTTCAATGCGACTCTGTACAATGGCATCACTCCAGGTGTTGGAAGTTTATATTTTGCTAAATATAGTCCATTTTATGTTTTGTAGTGGTAATATGTAACTGATTATTATATGCAAGAGTTTTTCTGCAATTTTTAAATAAAAAATTTCTTGTCTTTCATGAATGTCATCTACGGTGACCGATGTTATGCAACCCACATTAGCCCATTCCCCATGTTTATATTTTTTCACTGAGAATTATCATTATGCCGACAAGATCCCACAAGAGTTAAAAAAAAAACATTTCTTGTTTATTGAACGGAATATTGATGCACAGCCATGACATGGAGAACAAGAACCATTTACTCCACTAATTATTGCACCCATAGCCCATGTCAATACACTGTTTATGTAAGACTCTAATTGATCTGCGTGGAAGTTATTATTATCGATATAGATAGTCCAAGGGATTGATTTGATAATCTTATATGTTGATTTTTGCCTCTAGATTTGCCATAGACAGTTTTATAGTGAAACTTAAATTATTCTAACTGCAATCTATGTGATGATTAGTGTAGCTTGGAAAAATTTTTATTACCATTTGGAAGGATTTAAATGTCATGTATTACTTTACAGGCATCAAGATGCAAGGTTACTTGAATAAAAAGAGTGAGAAGAATAAGAAGTGGAAATCAATGTACTTTGTTCTGGTTGTAGATGGCACTGACACACATCTATATTTGTATGACAATCCTAAAGTAAGTGTTCAAGATAAAGCATGAATCTAATTCTTCAAGGAAGTACTGTTCATGAGTTAAGTCTGATTTTAGATTATAAATATTAAACATCTTGATTTTAATTTTTCAGCGAACCAAGCCCAAAGGTTTGATTGATTTAAGCTGTGCTTACCTGTATCAGGTACATGATAGTGTTTTCGATCGACCTCATTGCTTTCAATTAGTGGAAAGAGCTCTACCTTGCTTAGCCACCATCACTTACTTATGTGCCAACTCCGCTGATTTGTCCCAGGTATGTTTTAACTTATTAGACATTGAAAGAAATTAATTTTACGTTGATATTTAATTCAGTTTGATTCAATATTTCTTGGCTATATTGAGTATTTGGCAAAACTAGATGATAAATGCTCAGTTGAACTAACGTTTGGTATGGAGGCAATGGTCGTAGCCATAAAGTTATGGAACTCATAACTGAATTTGGGTTGAAGGAGCTACTGAATTATCAACTTATCTACCCTTAGTTATTTCTTCCATCTTTTATTGTATCATCATGTCATTATGACTTAAGCTTTTCGTAATTGTATATGCAAATTACATTTCAGAGAGTATATTCTAAGCACACCACTATGGTCAACCAGTGGCAGATTAAGGTCTTTGTTTTGGGGGCAGATTGCTACTTTCTACGGGTTTGGGGGGGGGAAATGGAATACCTTATGACCATCATTTTTTCTAATGTACGAGAAATTACGGGGAGGGAGGCCCCAGCAACCCCCCGTCGTAATTTAATGGCAACAACCAATAACCTCCTTAATCTGCCACCAAAAATGAAATTTCATAATATTTAAGAAAAGTAATCTTATTGGGAATACAGCCTCATCACAGCCAATCTTACTGTTCTCTATATGTATCATCCCCAACGTAATTTAATGACAACGACTCCTCTGCCCAGTGTGTGTAATATAGAAACCAATAGAAAATTGGGATATCAATATTCTAGAACTTTTAGAGTCTCTTCTCAAATCTCCATCTTCGTCACTTATATGTGAAGATTCTTTGCATATTGATGAAGGAATTGCCGCGCAATCACAACAAACTTATTCATTTTAATTTTGTGGTGGTGTAAAATGTACCTACTATTGACGCTAGCTCTTAATGATTTGAGCCGAATATTTATTCAAAATATCACTGTAACACCCTAACACCTTGCCCTAAATGAGGAAAACGCTAGTGTTTACAAGGAAGAAAAAATAATGCCTTCAAAATGTCAACATAAGCAAATGAAGTATCCCTCCGTTACTAACTTTGAAATAGTATTGACTTGTGTGGATTAGTTATACAGGCATACCTCGTCATGAGTCATGAAATGGTTCCATGAGACACGATGTAAGTCAAATTTTGCCGTGAGTCGATCCAGCTCCCCTATAGACCACTATGGTATAAGCTATTCCACATATTATGAATACATTGTAATTGCAGTAGTGTATATATGACATACTTAGTTTTAAAAATCTTTTAAAACTAATAAAAAATTAATGTACAGTGTGTAATGTTAATGTACAGTGAACTCCCGATTATCCGTGCGCGGATTATCCGTGTTGCGGATATCCGTGCGTGATTTTTTACTCTTTGTCGATATTTTCTATGGTAAATATAAAAAAATTCGATGAAAAAACACCTTTGGATTTTAGCAATCTAATACAAGCAAGACTTACGTAAGGCCATTTCTTGCCACTTAAATCCACCATATAAAACGTAATTGTTTTCCTTACTTACTCACAATGAGCATGTTATGTTTACCTCATTGTTCATCGTCAGTATCTTTCCAACTTTTGAGGGGTGAATACGCACTCTTCGGAGCTTTCTCACAGGTATATTTACAATAATTAATGGTTTCGTCCACAATAAACTTCATAAGATCCACTGAAAGAAACAATTAACGGAAAAATCTAGTATCGCACAATCTTCCCTAGCACTCGCCTTGCATCTAGAATCTTGGGGATCGCATCCACGAATTCCCGGATTCAGATCCGTACTATGCCATATGAATTCCGGGAATTTCTTCTTTGAAAGTGGCGGTAAATCGTGAAGATACAGCTCTTCCGTGTTTTCCTCCGCGTTGGTCCATTATCTTCGGACGACGGTTTTGCCAGTGTTGCAGTCATGAAGCGGTCGACTCTACGCCGACTTTCGACTTTGGCAGTCCTGAAATGGTCGACTCTACGCCGAGTTTCGACTTTGGCAGTCGTGAAGTTGCAGTTGTAAAGTGGTCGATTCAACGAATTTTGACTGCACCGCCGGAAAAACATTTCGTCCAAAGAAGATGGACCAACGCGGAGTAAAACCTGGAAGAACCTGTATCTTCACATCCATCAACCCGCGGAAGCCTACACAAGGCGGCAAATCGTCTTCATTTGAGCTATCTTCAGATTCCGAAGGTGAACTTGGAAATTATTTTTCTTTTGCAGAGACTCCCGCCCGACGTAGGTGGTTTAGCAGATTGAGCTCTAGAAGCATCTTCCTCTTCAGTGCCTAACATTTGCACGATTTCCCTCTCTCTATCTCTTTCAAACAGAGCCATCGCTCAGAATACATTTTATTATTTATTTAAATCGATGAGTTTTTATGGCGACGTCATCGGGAGGTTGGGGAAAGGAGGGATATAGAGTAACCTTCGGAAAAGTTGTCTAAAAATTCATCCCCGCGCTCATTTTCTTCCAGAATTTCTTCAAAACCTTCAGTTGGAATGCTCTTCTTGAAATATACATACGTTCTTCATGTATTTTTGGGCGTAGAATCAGTGAATGTCTCAAAAGGGATGGTGGAGAATAAGCCAATGATAATCCAAGGGCAAAATAAACCCTAAGTTACAAGGATGCCACAAGACTGCCAAAATAAAACACTGGTAAATGCAAAAATATTCAGTCCCAAAATGCCGAGAGAGAAGTCCAAGATGACGCGCAGGACTATAAACGAACAAAACACTATTGAGGTTGGCTCAGGTAATCCAACGAACGCCCTGCTACCAATCAAACGCAGAGGTCAGTAAAAAGTCCAGAGATGAATGACCAAACAAAGCAGGGGTCAATACCAGAAAAGAAATCTAGGAGAGTCCAGAGAGATTAACAATAAATGCACAGTGGACTTATTTCCGAAGACAAAGTTCAAACAGTATGCGATGGGTCAAAAAATGAGCGAGAGGAAACACAAGAAATCGAACTCAAAAGGCTAGCGCAGTAGAAGAATATCATCGAGTAGAAGGACGCATTGAGAAAAAAATAACGGTAAAGAAGTACGAACAGGCAATAAATCTAGCAGCTGTGGGTAATACGATACTCCAGAAGCACTATCGTGAAGCTAAGGGATAACCATGGACCCTCATCAACTCCCAAGGCCAAAGTGCCAGGGAGAGGGAAATCCTCAAGCTGACAAGCTGTCAGCACGAAAAACATAACAGACAAAAGAAACACCATAAATACGAGCGAGCTCCCTGTGACGGTCAAGATAACTTCTAATTGTAAGAATCATGTAGAAAGCACAAGAGTTCGTCGGTGCCATCGGCGACATATCAAGCCTCTCAAGAAAGTGCAGCGAAGCAAAGTTTTTTTTACCCCCGAACATCACTTCCGTACTTCAGCCAATGGATCATGGCGTCATCGCGTCAATGAAAAGGAAATAACGAGTTTGTCTTCTCAGGACGCTAGCCAATGAAGATGATAATTTATTGAAATTTTGGAAGAAAATGGCAAAATTGGATGCAATTCACGGTGTGTCATGCCTGGTCCTCAGTGAAACCTGTTACACTAGTTCGTTCTTGGAAGAAACTTTTGTTTAACCTCAAAGGTGATTTTGGGGTATTTTCAGAAACTAAAGCGCGCGACTCCGAGTTGGGGGGTTTAGTGAAAACCATGAAATGATTCGAAAATTTTGATGCGGAGAACTTAGAAGAAAGGCTAACGAGAGATGAAAGTGTCCCGGGCTTCCAGCACGCTACTGATAGCGATATTATTTCCGCTGCAATCGGACGAGTTGGAGAGGAAGGGAGCGGGGATGAAGACGAGGGGGGCAGCGAACGCATAAATCGCAGCCAGCTGCTCAACTTCGTAGATGGTTTTCTACAGTATAGGAAGCAGTGGAAATACGACTACAATGGCATTATCGCTGCTAAAAAGATATGTGGTGGGATGAAGAAAACTCACAATTAGTTCATGAAACAATCTAAAATAACGGACTATGTGCGCAAAAGATAGTACATCGTTTTTTTTATGTATATTAGGAAAATTATAAGAAATAAATGTGAAAGTTCGGATTATCCGTGTTTTCTGATTATCCGTGCATCTTCTCCCCATCATTAGCCCGGATAATCGAGAGTTGACTGTACTGGCAATGTAATATGCAAAAGGTAAATACAGTAGAAGTCCGTTTTTACGAGTCCTGACAAGATTCCAAAAAGTACTCGCAATAAGGCACACCAGTTATATCCGTCGCCTAATTTAATACGCCTCAATCATTATCAGTTCTTGCGCAATGGCTACCTTAAGAATAACCATAGGGGCAATTGTAAATGACATACATATTTCAGTAATGTATTGTAATGCACGTAAAATAATGTTGTGAGTTCAAATAGTAAGTTAATTCATTACCAAGAGTTTTGTATATTAGTCAGCAATGCATTCCATGCAATGCAATTATCTTTTGTTAATGGGTGATGTCCTCACGGGTTTTTAGCCTGGTTAAATTCTCTTCCAATGTTTAACGAACGTCTCATGCGTCATCTTCAGAGCCATAATATGTCACAACTCATGGTCTGTCCCTCCTTAGAGAATTTATTCGATCCCTGAAAGAAAAGAAGAGCTGTTTCCGAAGAAACCCTTGACTACGTTTGTAGACACATTGATCCGTTTGTAGCCAGTCCTACTACTACTGTCGGCGCATAAAGTATGCGACCCTGAGTTTGAGACTTATCATCTATAAAATGGCTCGGCTGATTTTTATGACACTGACATCAGAATTTTGCTTGTTTCAATCTAAGTGAAGTGATTGAAACAATTTTTTTTTTAATGTTAAAAGTTTTTTATAGGGTTCAAATAAAAGGTAACTGATATTAAAAGTAATGTGTAAACTGAATCAGAATGTCTTTAAAACAACATTTTGCAACTTTGGTATTTATCAACTGACATTAATAAATGCCATCAATGTTAGAGCTAGATTTCTTGGGGGGTCACGTTAGAGATTGTTGGAAAAAGGATTCCCAGGCAGTTAATACCAAGTGGATTGTAATCCCTAAAAGAATAATTAGAATAAGCCTTAGAATCAAAAATGAAAATTATGACTTGCAGCTATTAAAAAAAATATGTTTTCAATCGTTCTTGAGATTTATTTAGGACTGCCAGAAATGCCCATAGATTCTCAATTTGAGAGATAAAAGTAAGAAATAATATAACAGTTCTATTCATACAGAAGACTTCCCATCTTATTTTTTTTTAGTGATGGACAGATCTAGGATTTTTTTCCAGATCAGGATTTAAACCGGATCCTTGATTTCAGATCTTGGATCCTTTGGATATTTTCGGATCCTGCTGTAGATGGGAAGACACTGGGCTGGGGGGAATCTAAAATTGAAGAATCCAGAGTCAAAGGCAGCAGGATCATCAGTCAGTGTGCATGCTCTGAAACATGAAAGTGGGCATCTGTCTTCAGAGAAATTTTGAACCGGAGTGGAATTTGACATTTTCTGATATACCGTGGAGTTTGCCTTGCTTTCTTGTGGTAGGTGCATGGACGAAGGTTTTGTCCGTAGATGCTTAAGGGGGCAGGATACCTCACTAAAAATAGTGTTTGTGGACCATCAGCATTTACACTGCTGCGATGGATTTCTGGCAGATATAAACTACAGTTTTAACTAGAGATGGGACTCCACTTTGAAAATTATCACGGTATTTTTCGTAATTTACCTTTTGGTAATTTTCGTAATTTACCACGCCCCTTGAAAATTACCGTAATTTTCGGTAATTTTCCAGATAATTCACCCACGTTTGAGATAATTTTTCATACAGATAAATTCCCAACATGTTCTTTTAAGCCAATTCCACATTTCTGACGTGTTTAATTATAAATTGAGGAATGTTCAACTCATTTTGGCATATTTTACTTAAATTATAACATTATTGAGTGATTATTAGGAGAATATTCTTCTTTAAAATTTTTCATACTTTGACAAAAGAAAGCCAGATTGCGTGTTGCTGCCGTATTTCTTTTTACAATTTTGAAAATTTTTAATATTTTAATGTTGCATCAGGTATGGATTAAACATTGTATCCTCTCCCTTTTGCTATTGTCATTCTTATTTAACCATACATTTTCTGTTTATTGCTTAAAACTGAAAATTACTGGAAAATTACGGTCATTTTCGAAAATTACGTAGTTTACCACGTGGTGGTAATTTACCTCGGATGAAAATTATGGTAATATTCCCATCTCTAGTTTTAACGATTCGATACGGTAAAGATAGGGCTATGTCGGAAGTTATTTCAAACATGCGTGATTTTAACCACATTGAAGAGATGAATGCTTTTATTAAGCCTAAATCAACCGTTTTTGCCAGCGCATTACTTGGCCGTGAGATGGGTAATATGAACGTCTATAACCTGAAATGATCCTTTCTCTTTGACTTCTGATCTTTTCCATAAGAATATTTTCGATACAATAGAAGCAATCGTGTGAAGCGTGAATAATGTCCACTTCTTCATTGGCGCTTTGCTAGGATGGTAGCGCCAAGGCTAACCTGGGTCTCCAACTCAACTGACTTCTTCGTCTTCACCAAGTAGCTCACTCTCCCCCCACCCTTTTTGACACTGGATTCTTTTTTCACGGTCGCTTTGCAAGGATGGTGGTTAATCATTCCGTGATGAGCAGAGGCTGACAGTTGCTTCCCCCTCTCGGCTCGCATTTTGGCTTGGGTGATTCTTTGACACAACCCGGGATCATCCGGGGGTTCCGTCCTGGTGCTCCGAGGCTTGCTGACTCATAAAGCATTGACAGCTGATTCCCCCACGTGCCCCTCTCACACCTCCCTTGGCCGTAATGGTGCCTCCATCAGGGTGCCCGCAAACAAGGAAAACAGGGAAATGAAATGCAATGGAATTGTACAGGGAAAAGACAGTTAGCACCGTGCAGCACAGTGCGTCCTGGCTGCACTCGGCTGCATGGAGGGGGCGTGTTGTGAGACGGACAACAAAACAACAGGGAATATCTTACTGTAGGAGTAAACCTTTTCAAAATAATAATGACTTCCAAATTCAACCCTACATGGCTTGATGCTATCCTTCACCCTGAGTGGCAATGCTGGTTGTGGGCAGACGGACGGGATGTGAACTCTGCTAAGTGCATCGTGTGTAAGAAAACTTTTTCGCTGAGTTCAATGGGCAAGTGGGCCGTGACAAGCCATGCTGCAGGGAAATGTATGTAGCACCAGCACTCCCTTTACACACCCCTCGACCATGCAGGCAACATGCTAGCAGTTCGGTAAGGGGCGGACCAAGGGGCCTATTCTATAACTCGAAGCTACAGAGCTTTCCGGTGAAAAGATGCTTCAATAAGCTACTTGCTCCCATCGGTATTCTCTATCATGGAAGCTACAGGAGAAAGAGCTAGCAGAAGCTACCGGTAGCATATTAGGATCCCACCCGTATTCTGTAAATGTCACAAAGCTACTTCTGTAGCTCCAGTAAACTCCCACGGTAGCCTGTGGGATCCTGTGGTCTCCACGTCGTTCATGGTGCCTTTCAGTACGGTTTCGTTAAGTATGGTTGGCAGATGGCAATATTTTTGAAGTTAATCCATAATGTCTTCAAGAATTCTCCCACGCGCCGTGCAGACTTTACACGTCTTACTGAAAGTGATGAATTTACTCTCAAATTTTGCAATTTCCGATGGCTTGAGAATGGTCCCGTGTGTGCAAGAGTCATTACAATACTCAAGAATTTGAAGACCTACTTTCCCACTATGAAGGATTTGCCTGACACATGGTCGATTAGGAAGGTGAAAGAGTGCTTTGCTGACCCTCTTCTGCTGGCAAAACTTCATTTCTTTGAGACAATAGCATTATCTTTTGAGCCATTTCTCAAAGCGTATTAGACTCTGAAACCAGTCATCCCATTTCTTCATGGTGACGTTGAGGATCTTCTCCAAGAGGTGTACGGGCGGTTTGTGGAACCAGACATCCTAAACAAAGCGAAGGCAGCCTACAAGCTGATCAATATTAATGTAGATGATGTTGCGAATGGTTTGAAACTTTCCCAAATCAATATTGGTGTGGGGGGAACCCTTGCTCTCCGTGATGCAAGAGTGAAGGACATCGAAGAGGACAAATTTAGGTTGGAATGTAAGAAGTGTTGGGTCTCCATTGAGAAGAAAATAGTTGAGAAGCCCAATAAAGTACAAATTTACCAGAGCAGCATCATGTCTGGATCCTAACAAAATTCTTAAAAAACCTGAGTAGTGTAAAACAGACGTGGATTCTTGTCTTAGGGTCTCGTGTCTGCAAACCACATGACCACTCTGCAGGCAGACCGCGCTGGTATCCAGTTCAAAAGGTTTGTATCCCAGGTGGATAAAGTACAGCTCACGGGCTTTAATAGGGATACGGATAGACTGGACTCATTCTATGCAAGCCAACTTAATAAACGAGAGGATTTAAAGGATTGTTTGGTAGCTGTTTAAATTATCCTGCTGTTCTCGCACGATAACACCTTTGTCTAGAGGGGGTTCTCTGTGAACAAAGACATGTTAGTTGAGAACCTACATGAAGACCTCTCTCATTGCTCTGAGAAGAGTTTGGGATGGGATTTTTCATGCGGGAGGCAAGGCGTCAGTGGAAGTTGATCGGGAGTTGATCAGATACGTGCGTGGAGCAAGCACCAAGTACTGAGATGCGCTTCAGAAGAGGCGAGAAACTGAAACTGAAATGGCGAAGAAGAGTAGATTACAGAGAGAAGAAGAGAAAAGGAAGAAAAATGAGCTAGATAAGTTAAAAGCAGAGAATCAAGCCCTGAAAGAAAAACAGGAAGAAGTAGAGAAAACAATTAAGAAGATGAAGAAATGAAAATCTTTGCTTTTTTTAGTGTAATTGTCGGGTGTTACCTGAATAATTAATTTCTGGTCATTTAATGTAAGACAGCAATATTTTCACAGAAAGTTCCTGATTATTTAATTAGTTTTGTTTGATCTTTCAAGTTAAAGGATCGATTGGCATGTTTATTTTTTTGCTGCCTGTACAGTCTCTTTTTTTATTGTTAATTATTTTCATAATATTTTTTCATAAAAATAAAATTCTATTATGATGAGAAGTGTATTGATCTCTGCTCCCATTTACGCAAATTTATTTAGGTGCACTTTCGGGAAGTATTGAAACCCTATAGTTAGCACATTTCTTAGGATATTATGGAGAAACCTGCTAGGGGAAACACAAGGAAAACACAGGGAAAATACAGGGAAATGATTCAGAAAAAGTTGTGGGCACCCTGCTCATGCTCAAGATGAGAAACATAACTGCTAATGTTCGGACAAGAGGAAATTCATGAGTGTGGGATGCATTCTGCAAGAACGATATGGGAGACAACCAAGAAGATCACTCATTCGCCTTAAGTAAACATTGAGTGTTGCTGTTATCAGCTTGCAATGTTCATTGCTTACTTGCATCATAATTTTTACGGATGATTCGGAAGTCAAAAGACGAAAGCTGAAAGATGCCCGGCAAGTAGTGATATATTTAGAGATATTGCCACTCTTGAGATTTCAATGGAAATCAACTTCTATGTGCCAAGCTGCCTTTGCATCAAATAGAAGCATTATTCCACTCACTCATTCGTTTTGTGATGACAAATGATTATCACAGGCAACACGAGGCTTGATTCAGCTTATCATAAGTGTTGACTGGTAAAATATCCTCTCCAGGGTATCTGGAAATAGGCACTCTTTCCATCCAGCTATCCCTCTCAATCACACAGTGGGAAACAATCAAGCTGTCAGATTTCGGGTTGATCCCTCAGTCTGGTCCGAACAATTTACGTATCTAAACCGTTTTTCCTAGAAGACCCCTCAAGAAAAACCTTCTTCTTTCCTTATTCCTGGGCGCAACAAAATTCATCTGAGCGGGACTCGTTCAGTGAGAAAGATAAGGGAGTAACTCTCATTCACCTTATCTGTAATTATCTACCCTTGCTCAGCTTTGCTTTTACTCAGGTGTCTTCTAGTGGGGGAGGGGGTGGGCCTCCTTTTGGGGGCCTCATCAGCCAACACTGGGTTGATATGGCCAATGCTCGAACGAAACGAGGGGAGCCATTATTTGATTGAAGTTATAACTTTACCCCGGTGGTAGCAGTGAGGTAGATTTTGCACTTCCTCGTGATATTTCCACAACCTGAAATTATGTTGCATAGTGCCCGAGAGAGCTTTGAAATGCATCGTCACATCAATAGGACAAGTAAAGTAGGTAGTATATTGGTGCATGCAAAGAGAGAATCGGAACTCTGATCTCTTTTTAATTCCTTTTATAGGAAGCATCATTCACTTTTGGAAGTGGATACCACGCCAGGAAATCCATTTTTAGACCGTTGACTTTTACATCGCCATGCTAATAGATAACGAAATTCTGTTTGCACCGTTTCGCGCAGGAAGGATGTTGCTAGAACTTATTTCATAGGGCTTGATACATACTTGTGCATACTTTATATCGACCACATCGGAGAAAAAATTAGTTAACTTGCCTAAAATCGATCATTTTGCGGAAATGCTACTCGGCTATGAGAAGTGATACGAAAATGAGCTTTGATATAAGTTCTAGCTGCATCGTTCATCTTTCAATGCGGATACTCCTCAAGTTGGTGCACAAGTTTAATACAATTACTGTAGTCGTGTAAAGCAAAGATGTCCAGCACTTTTTCCCAGAGGCATTCAAGCCGAGCATTGGCACTTCCGGCAGTCCAGCGAACGGCTACGCGTCCTTGGCCTGCCTCTTGCTCCCCCCCCCACCTCTCTCTCTCTCTCCCCCACCCTCGGCTCGGCGCTCATAGTTAGGGGGTCGGAGTAAAGTGATATTTTTTCTCTAGTCCGCATCATCTTTCACACATCATTCTTCAAAGCATGAATTTTAACATTTTGGATCCAGATCTGATATTTTGGAACGACTTAGGATCCGATTTCAGTATCCGATGAAACATAATATCCGTGGTTCTTTGGATTCGACGGGTCTGATCCGACGATCCCTAGTTTTTTAAATTTGTGGAAATTGCCCGTTTTGTCCCTCAATGATGCATAGTGTTATGTGTTTTACTGAAATTGTTTATTTTTAAAACAGTAAAACTAAAACTTCCATTAACTGTGACAAATGAAGTTGCTGGGTCAGCAAATGATATATCACTCAGCCAAGAATTAAAGTAAGGAAGATTTTCGTCAAATTGAGTGATGAGTGATCTCACATTCACTTCCTTTGTTGTCTTTTAAGTATTGTGTAAATATGAGAATAGCTGAAGGGCTTCTCCACTGTAGAATGATTTTACCTGACTTGCTTCACAGTGTGCTAGAGAGGAATTTTGGGCCTACTGGACCTCATCATTATCCGTGATACACAAACAATGCGATTCCTCACATTTCTTCTTTATATTACTAGGCATATATTTATTTCCTGCATGATCGCTCTAACTTACATATTTATCATTGGCTTTCCTGTCTCATAATTTTTCTGCTCTAGCATGAATTATGGCATAATTTTCATGTATAAACTAATGAACAGGTAAAATAACTTTGTAAGCTCCACATATACTATTGTTGATACAACCAGGTTTCACCAGTTAGGTCATCTTCAGGTATTCAGTCATAGTGGTAGGAACAAGTGGTATATACATGTACAGAAATATCTCAGTGATGAGGGGGTGGAGGGAAAAGGTTTTTGGGATCGGGGAAGGAAGGAAGAGTTCAGATGGGAGTGAGCATCTCCTCCCATCCTGGGTTAGGCGGTGGGCGTGGGGCAAAATTGGGTGGTGTATCTAGTAGGGGAGAATGGAAGGTGAATATGTTATCGTTGGCTAAATTAAACACATCCTGGTGGAGAATGATCTCCAACCACTCACATGCGTCCATTTTATTTCCTTTTCGAGTAAAGTGGAGCGGAGTAGCCAGGAACTCGCTCCAATGTCCTGAGTCAATTAAATATCTTTCAAAGTGAGACATCTCTTTATAGTCATGTATGAAAGCTCTCCGATGCTCCAGTGACCCCTCTTTAAAACTATGCCTGGTTTGACCCACGCATACCATATCACAATCAGTGCACTTTAGTCTGTATATCCCGGAATTTAACTGTGGGTCTGATTTCTTCACCGGGTTGACGATAAGGCTTTTTAGGTTGTGAAAGGCAACTCTGATGTCTTTGGGGAGGCACTTTGTTGCTTTCAGGGATGCCTCATCCAAAAAGGAGACTTTTCTCAAGTACATACGTATTGTTTTTTCTGGCTGTAGGGTAATGTCCCATATATTCCTAGTCCACCTTTTTGTGTTTTATATTCGATCATTTCTAGCTTAAGTTACTATGTATATGTCAACCATAATTTACGAAATAATTCCCTTTAGAAAAATATTTTGTCAAATTGTAAATCAACTGACTGCTGTTTTTGTGATTGGTGGAGCTTAGATGTGGTATTTAAGAAAAAATATGTATAATAGTTTATTCTAATCAATTTTAGGATTGGATCTCAGCTTTAAAACCCCTGTGTGTTACCCAAATGACTCGTTCACCCAAAGTACAACGGCTAAGAGAGTTGAGGTGTCTTCAGCTTCACGTCTTAGATGCTCATAGGTGAACATCTTTGTTATCTAATATAGTGTAATATTCTGTTAATTTTGTTTTGTGCATACTCTATTCTTTTTCTCTTCACTTTCAGACTGCCATACAAGTTGGTTCCCAATCCATTTTGCATTATTTCATTAAATCAAGTAAAAGTGGCTCGAACCAAAGTTAAAAATGGACCAGATCCTGTTTGGGATGAAGAATTCATGCTAGAGTAAGTTTTTATTTTAAAAAACTATTCGAAAACCTGTTCTTGAATCTGAGATTATCATTTCTCTCTCTAACAATAGACTGGAAGTTAGCAATTTTATTTTATCATCCTTGTTGCATATTAATAATTCTTTAACATTTTTACAGTGACATTCCTCCTGATGTCATAACATTTACCATCACTGTTTATAATAAAGGAAAGAGGTCTAAAGATACTGAAGTTGCAGAGTTAACAGTTGAGCTTGGAAGTCTGACCAATGGCGATGAGGTTTGATCTGATTTTAGCTGTCTCTCTAAGAAATGAGTTTTTTCATTCTAACGCCGAATCTGTTTCTTTCTAAATTGAAATAAGACAGTCCCATTTCAGACAATTTTTCTCAAGTGAATTTTTATCAGTATTTTTTAAAGTAAAAAAATATCTTTTTCAGCAACTTTTATTTTTATATTTTATCCCAAGTATGTACTAAACCATTGATTAAAATGTGTATAGGGAGTAGGATAAGTTTACAAGAAGCGAAAGATAATATAAAAATGGTTCATATTCATTGAAGAAAAAGAAACAATAAGAGCTGTAAATAAAAATAGCCATTGGCGCAATTAGTAGAAATTTTAGATGCAGAGAATGAACAAACCAAATAAGGAGATGGAAGAATTAAAGAGGTGTTAAAAAGGATGAAATCACAAAGTATGCCTCCCAAGATAAATATGCATTCTAAGAACCAAAATGCAATTTGAGGATGGTGAAAATAACCCATAAATGAAGTTAGGGTATGAGGCCAAGAACTTAAAAATGAGATGTTAATATCCAGTATTTGAATTGTATTGCTAGTTGCATTGGGTCCATATGTAATATGTTTTCTCAATGAGTATTTTCTTCTGCTGTCGATTTAGCTTCTGCTTGGGGATATCAGGAATCACGTAGTCCCTTCCTTCCTAGTTCCTGTGAATTCCATCCATTACATCTTCCTAGTTCTATGAATTTCATCCATTACCTCATGGTTTTGGACTTAATGGGAGAATTGCTCTAAGAATTTTGAAATGGTTCATAAAAATATTATATATCTTTATTGTTGTTGAAATATGGTCTACCACTTGGTAGACCATAACATCACTGTCAGCAGTACATGTGATGTTTTGGGTTTTTTATAGCTTGTGATTTCAATTTATACAACAGAAATTATTACAGCCACCAAGAGTTCTGATGTCATAAAGGAAGTTAAAAAACTGGGAAGCTGATTAGTCGGGTAAATTTTGTGAATGTTAAAGCTTTAATTGGCTAGTCAAGTAAAGGGTTGATACTCTTTAAGAGTTCTTTGTGAGAGTTATTGAATTAAAGTACATGAAAATTAGTTGACAAGTTCCAGATTTACCATAGGGAATTGCACTTTGTTGTTGTTGCATTTATTTCTGACTAATGTATTCATTAACTTTTTGTCTTTTATGATAAAATATATGTAGTTATGGATAAGATCTTGGTATGAGTATTCTGGTCATACTTTACAGGAAATGCTATTTATTTTTGAGTGTAAGTCTAGAAATCTCTTGCGTTTTCAGCTGATAAAAACCTGCCTTCAATTTATATTAGCAGGTAGATTTTTCTCTGTCGAAATTTGTAGGTAACATATAAATTATTCTTAGTATTACTTTGGCAGATAAATTAGTTTATTGGATGAAACTTATTGTCTCTAAATATAAAACTTAAAGAGTCAATGAATTACGTGACTTTTTCGGGTCAATATTTCAGCAAATAGCTGGTATAATATAATAATTTTCTCTTATGAGCATATATTATGGAGAATATTCATGGAAAAAATGTTATATTTACATTCAAGTTTTGTATTAGGGCCTTTCCATCACAACTACACTTGCTAACTCTGGTTTGTGACAAAAACCCATTTTACAAGGCCGATCGAATTGTAAAAAGGACACGAAAATACAGACATTATTTGTTTACCTTCAGATATTTCTCTGGCCGGACAATTATATTCATTCAAAAATTGTCCATTTAAAATACTTGGAATTCATCATATAACTAGTAAATGGGAGCTTGCAGTTTGCAAGTGGAAGGGGTAAAGTGTTTGATAGTACGTTGTAAATCATTAAAAGCGAAAGCAATAAGGTCTAATAAATTATGGTCAAAAATGCTGTTAGGTATCTTTTTGATCTTGGAAAATAGGGGAGAAATGGTGTAACCAATTGTTAAAACTAAAATAGCAAAATATATGTACCAATACTTAAAAATCGGAGGAAAGAAACTTTAAACTAGGTTAATTGGGCATATTGCTCCCTAGGTTTCATGTTTGTAGGGTTTTTTCATGTAAAAATTCCAGAAAGATCGTTGTTTTACATGGAAACTTTTAATTATACTCTTGTAGTAACATTAAAACTAAATCCTTTCTGGTCTGGAAATCGGGGTAATTCCAGTGTTTGTTTTTACATTAATGCTTTAAGAAAATATAAAAGCATAATGAATATGCTTACAAAATCCACGAAAATTATCAAAGTTTGAGTATTAAGCAAGCAAAGAGAATTGGTGAAAAACCTAAGCTTCACTGAGTGGACTCTTAAAGATAAAAATGGCATTGTAATTGAAAATTACAAGCGGGTTGCAAGTAAGTTTTAGATGTGATGTTTCTCTGCAAAACTTGAAATGCAAGAGCAACATGCTTATGAACCTCATCATACTTCTGAAGGTAACGTTCAATATCCAAGCCAATAAAATGATCAAGGACTTCTTACCTTGAATGAATTAGTCAAAAGTCCAAGTGATAATGCAGCATAGTACAATATCTTTTTACATGGCTTGGACTTGCAAGACGGTGTTCACATTTCAATTATGTTTTGAAAAAGGGTGCCTTATATGTTCTCACATATTATATGCATTAGTAAAGAGGCAATTAAATCTTTTATAAAAATTAATTTGTACATTAATCCATTAAATACCTAAAAGTATCATAATACTTTCTACTGAGGAATAGTCTCTATTCTATCTATTCAGGTGTTAATCAATTCATTGCTTCCACCAAATAATGTTCTAAGCATCCTTGTAATAAGAGTGCTGGTTATTTTTTCTTTGATTTGAATATGGTATCAGAACATGACCATGGTTTACAGATGTGAGAGTGGAAATATTGTGTTATTTATGAATATTTTTTGTGCTAAGTGATTCATAATATGATTCATTCATAGTTTGCAAGAATTCAGGGTTATAAATGACCGTAATTTTTATATGTCATCATGTAATTATGTAATAAAACATTGTAAATTGTGTAGGTCAAAGGCATATTATTGTTTAAGGCTATTGAAATACGTGCTGAGAAGGTTAAATTCCCTTTAACGCAGCCTTTAAATAGCCAGTATAAGGTACTGCAAGCCTTGGAAACAATGAAACAATTGCCTGGCAACGAAAATTTAAAAATATCTAAATTTGCAATAATTTTGCATTAAAAGAAAGAAATAGAAATACTTTGCTTATTTTCTACAATTTACTTTAATTGTCGACTAGTTTCGATACACTGTATCATCTTCAACGGACTAGTGGTACAAAAAACATAGGGACATAGTTATATACTGAATGGGTTGGGAAGGGGTGGGGAAGGATATGGAAGCGGTTGGTAGGAACATGTCAAATTAGTGAATAATGAAGTGTATCAATTTTGCATTAAAACTTCAATCGATCAATTTATTGATTGATAGAGAAAAATCAGTTGCAAGAATTAAATGTTTTGAAGCTTTGGCCTAATTTTAGTCAAAGAATGAAACTTGTATCTCTATTATTTCATATTTTAATGAATGAATGAAAATTACTCTACATGGAAATTACTCGTTTTTCCCATTTAATCCCATTAAAAAACAAAATCCTATCGGGGCTCGAAATAAATAAAAAATATTGTCATTTCTGATGTTTTCCTGACTTGACACCAAATGCCAACCCTCCCCTGAAAGTTTCAACCTTCCAGCTCGATTAGAAATGCCCAGGAATTCATGTCAATGAGTCTGTCAGTTTTATAGCTAAATATGTATATTACTAATATTAGGAACTAAGCTCACAGACCAGGAAGAGGACAAAGTTTCTTATTCTTGCAATTGTCAATTCATGAATCCATTTTCCAAAAAAAATGTATTTATCAAGCGTTCTTAAAATATCATCAATTTAGTTAATAAATAGGTGTAATTTTTTTCTCAAGCATGAAATTCCATCAAAAGAAGTCTCTAGCATTATTTAGTATTTACAAGAGACTAGTGACCTCTTTAAGTTTTCAGGATATGTTTTGGATAGGCCAATAAAAACATTAAGTTTACTACTTATAATTTTGCTCACACTTTCATTGAATAGCTGAAAGTAACGGATAATATTTGGGGATGCTTAACAAAAATATTTTCAATGCACTGTAAATGGACTATTGCATTCATGTTATGCATTAAATGTATTTACAATATAACTTTGATAATTCTAATGACCATGTTTTCCATATAGAATGAAGATTGGTACTCATTGTCGGGCATAACACCTATCGGGGAATGGGGGTCATTGAGGTTACGGATAAGGTATCTTCATGACCTAATTATGCCTCAGGAAGAGTACTCCCCAATGCAGCAGTTGGTTCTTGATCCTAGTCTGGAAGTAGTGAGAGCCTTGGCAGACATTTGCCATTTGGATAGGATTCCTTTGGCCAACTCACTTCTTAGAATATTCAGGTGGCTATGACTTTATTTTTCATTGCATACTTTCTCTTTTACTCACAGTTTGTGAACATTTTATTCTCAGTGAGAGATCAGGAGCTGATATCCCACAGTCAAAATTTTTGACCCAAATTTTTATCTTAAAGGCTTGAGTATGGTGTGACAGGCAGAATTTGAAGAAAATCTCTCAGTCTTTCGACTGATTGTGAGTCAGGTTTTCCGTTTCCATCTCAACCAATGGAAGACTTTTCCATCATCCACAGGGCTGTTGACGCCGGGTGTCAAAGTTATCGGGTTAATATACTCTGTTTTTCAGGTTTGGTCATCCGGGATTGGTGGAGATGGATTGCTTTTTTTTTACATAGCCAAAGTCATTTTGGACGTACAGAGTCTCCCTGAAGAGGTGAAACACCTGAAGAAGATATTCCTACGGAATGGATATGGACAGCGTGAAATCTCCATGGTCCTGAAAAGGGCTTTCAACCATACCCAGGATGAGAGAACAGACGAGGACTCACGACCGGTAGCCAAGGCTTTCTTGTCGTATGTTTCCACAATATCCGGGAAGATAGCCAGGATGCTACAGAAACATAATATACGGATGATCCACCTACCACCCAGGAAAACTTAGAAGCCATCTAGTTCATGCCAAGGACCTCATTGGCCTGAAAGTGACTTGTGTCTATTGAATACCGTGTGAGTGTGGGAAGGTCTACATTGGTGAAACGGGCAGAACCGTGGAGACGCAAGTGATAGAGCATCAACGACGCCTCCCAACTATGCCAGCCTGAAAAGTCAGAAGTCACGGAACACTCAATTAGCCTTGTTCATGCCATCCAATGGGACGAGGCCAAACTGCTGTGCCATGCCCACGGGTATTGGGGCAGAAAAGTAAAGAGACCATAGAAATTCACCTGTCAACTGCAAATTTCAACCGGGACCAAGAGGGACCACCTAAGAAGGATTTGGAATCCAGTTCTCTAGGTGGCGGGGAAAAGTAATGCATCTCCACCAATCCCGGATGACCTGACCTGAAAAACAGAATATATTAACCCGATAACTTCAACACCTGGCATCTACAGCCCTTAGGATTAAGGAAAAGTCTTCCATCAAAATGTCGGTGGAGAAGATAATTTTAACATGGCACCTCTCTCATAATAATGTCTTCACAATGTGTCCATTTTGGTTTTGATTTAAAAAAGTAAATTGCTTAACATTTTATCATTGTCTCTCAAAAATGTTGTTAATTCACTGAGTCGTCATGCTGCAATTCATTACCTGGCCTTGCTAGAGTTCCCCTTGTGATGACATCATTTCTTCTCTGCGACTATTTTTTTGGTCTTGTGACATTTATTCTTTGGCTTCTTTTTGTCATGGAATCACACATAACACCGATTGCTGATAGCAGCATTGCAATTTTAAGATCAGTTTATTCCATATCTACAACTTGCTTTATAATTCAATTTTATATCCAACAGAATTACACAATTTTGTACTTTAATAATAACAATAATTTTTTATTTGTTCTGTGGGATTTTTACAAATCATAAAACACGTCATACATAGATGTGAGTTTAAACAAATTTTACATGTGTTTCAAACTCGGTTAAGGAATAATACCTCTCCTTGACCAGAAATGTACATAATTCTTTCTTAAATTTAATTACATTATCAATTTTCTTTATTTTGCTAGGAAGATTATTGTAGACTGTTGAGAGCCTGTATGTGAGACTTTTCTTATGCTGAGCACTATTATTGGGAAATATATGCACATCACAATTTCTTCTTGTTCCACAGGAATGCACATTATCATTCTTAACAAAACATTCAGAGTGTGTTTTTACAAATAAGGCACAATACATTACATAAGTACATGGAAGAGTCAGAAAGCCATTTTCAGCAAAGACAGGCTTGCAACTAACTCTCGGTTTTAAATTGAATATAACTCTCAGGGCACTTTTTTGTAAGGCAAAAATTTAGAGAGGGTGGAGTGACCCCAGAAGATAACATTGTTGCACAAATGAGTATAGATACAACTAAAATACACCATTTTTAATGTATTAAATGAAACTGTGTTTCTCAAGGATCTAAGAATGTATATAACACGAGACAATTTTTTGCAAGATAAAGTTAATATTATCCCTCCAATCTAGAGTTTCATTTAATTTTAATCCTAAGAAAGAGATGTAGTCAGGATGTCTGATAGTAGAGTTATTAATATGGAGGTTGTGTTTGAGCAACTGGTTGTGTTTAGTATAAGCTGAATGAAATAGTAGAAAATTAGATTTGGTCCCATTAATTTGGAATCCATTACTGTAGGTCCATTCAGCCATTGATTAGACGGCTTCACGACTGAGGTTAATTAGCCCTTCCAGGTTTTTGTGTGAAAGTGACTTGTGTCATCTGCAAACAGAGTGTTAATTAAGTTTACCACACTTAATTAATATCTGAAACCTGTTTCAGTCTGATAAGGCATCCACTGGATAATTTTAAAGCTTCAATAAACAAATAACTTTATTGGCCCCATTGGTTGTGTTCTGACATAGGGCAAGTCAAAAGGAGTACAACATGTATTATTATATCCCAATGATGACATATTATACACTTTTGTAAACCAGTCTCCATGTGCAGACAAGAATTTGTTCACAGGAGTTGGATATCATGGTACTTCTAGGTTACTGATGTCATTTGTAACTATGTCTCCCCTGTATTTTCTTGAAAATATTGTATCTTGGTGACCTGCCTCTTGCCTAAGTGTCCATCCCCGATTCCTTCTTCCTTTCCCACACCTCCTTACTCTACCAAGCACATAGGTCTTGAGTTGTGTGTATTGCTCTTCTTGGCTTGGCCTCATCCCCAACTCCCCCCTAGTCACGTCAACTGTTTTTTATAAATTCTTTTTCTCTTCCAGTTTGCCCCACCCCCTGAAGGTGACTCTCCCTAGCATTCTCTTACCACCCTCCAACATCTCCCACCCCTCAAACCAGCCCCACTTGTGAACAAATTCCTGTCAGTAAGTGTGGACCGGTTGAAGCTATAGAATCTGCCTGAGGATGCCTAATCTAGTGACAGTATGGTCTCGCGCAGGATATATTGTAGCCACTAAAATGTGCAATTGACCATAATGAATGGATCAGTTGTGCAGTTTAAACATCAAATTCATTGATATTAGTGGAGGTTTCAATCATAAATCATTGTCAATTTGATAATGATTGATGAAGAAAAAAGAAATATTTAAAAACTATAATGGTTTATTTTCATATGTCAAGATGCCATATATATACTGTCCTCTCTAATCTATGCCTGGGTCATTCCACGTCAGTTCAACCACACCATGCGACCCACCGACTCGGATTTTGACGAAACTTGGTACAAATCATCCCTTCACTAATTTAAGAGACAGCTCCAAATTTTATTTATTTATCTCCAGTAGTTTTTTAGTTACAGCCTCTAAAACTCCAAGCAATTTCTCATTTTCTTCCATTCAGAAGGCTCACCTCTCAAGGTGTACTATTTTACTAAAAAACTTTTATCTCACCCATTTGTGGATCAATTGCCCAGATATTTTCCAGTTATGACCACAAGGCTATGAGAATTTCAGGAAAAAATAGCATGAGCCCTTAAATTGTCTTTTGCAGTCTTAAAAAAATTCTTATATTAAGCCTTAGCATAATTTTTGGGCAAAAGACATGGTTAACTACCATTGCCATTATCACTATAAGGGTATTTTTTAATCTTCACATTGTTTTATAAAAATCATCATAAAGGTATGTACTATCATCCTCAATAATAAAAATTATGGCTTTTTCATTCCTTCATTATAAATTAATGCTGCACTAGTTTAATTTTCACAAAATGGCTTCCGGAGCACAGTCTTTTGTGATGTTTGCCATTAGTATAAGAGACCCTGATGAAACTATTGTGATAAAACAAAGTTTTTGTCCTTACATATTCATAAAATATTGCTTTTGATGAGTTTTTGAATGCATTAAATCACAGCTGTGAAATATTTTGAAGGGTATAACAGCAACACTTTCAGCCCAAGCAGGTGAAAGGAAACTGCTCTGAATATATCTTCCAAGATTGCAATGTTCCTTTTTTCTTTGCTATTTGTGATTTATTATTGAATTAAACTTATTATAATGATCTATCATCTATTTATAGTAAAAATAGTCGTTTCAGTCTTGATCTGGTAGAATATCATAATTAAATAATATTGGCAATTTTCCACAATGTAATCTTTAATGCGACCGGTTTTGATGCATGGGTGCAGTGCATTGAAACTGATCGCAGTAAAGTTTATAATGTGGAAAATAGCCAATATTATTTAATAAATCTATTTATAGCTAATAAGGAGAGCTAACAAAAAGAGAATTGGGCCATTCCACATCAGTTCACCCAGGCCATGTCACTCACTGTCTCAGATTCTCATGAAAAATTTTTCACGTGCTGAAATCATCAAGTTAATGAGCCATTCAAAGTTTTTCCTCTCTCGGTGGTATGGTTTCCAAGATTTAGGGTGTCAAAGTAATGGAAAATTGCTCATAAAGGTCCCATCAAGGTTCCACTTTTAAAGTACAGCGAATAAGGAAACAATTCATCGCTCATGGACTAATTAGATTGTCACAGTCAAATTTTGATCACATGTCAGTCAAAGTGTCTAGATAGAAGATAAAATTGCACCTGCATATCTAATGAGTCATGGAGGTTCAGTTTTGTTTTCTGCAAAGTTCACTCTGTGATACAACGCAGTTATTTTTTCCCACCTAAGAACTGATACAATGTTACTCATTCTTTGAGGCAACATTCACTTTACAAGAATCATGGAATGAGATATTGCTATACATTTATAAATATTTTGAAGGGTAATACAACAACACTTTCAGCCCACACAGGTGAAATGAAACTGCTCTGTGTATATCTTCCAAGATTGCAATGTTCCTTTTTTAATTGTTTATTGTGATTTATTATTGAATTAAACTTATTATAATGATTCATCATCTATTTATAGCAAATATGGAGTGCAAAACAAAAAGAGGATAGGGTCATTCCACGTCAGTTCACCCAGGTCATGTCACCCACTGTCTCAGATTTTCATGAATAATTTTTCACGTGCTGATATCAAGTTAATGAGCCATTCAAAGTTTTTCCTCTCTTGGTGGTATGGTTTCCAAGATTTAGGGTGTCAAAGTAATGGAAAATTGGTCATAAAGGTCCCATCGAGGTTCCACTTTTAAAGTACAGTGAATAAGGAAACAATTCATCGCTCATGGACTAATTAGATTGTCACAGTCAAACTTTATTACATGTCAGTCAAAGTGTATAAATTCCACTGAAACAAGTTTCATTAAATTTTCCTTGCTCTGTGAGCCACTCACTACGTTTACCAATCGATCTCAGATCGATCTGACTGGCTCAGCTCGGTATGGTAAACGGAACAGGATGGCCAGATCGATCTGAGAAGCGAGCCGAGTGAGCCCGCTTTCCTTTATGCCGGTCTGAGATCTCACAAGGGGAGTGTCAGATAACCGGGTCGCAGATCTTGATGAAAATTGGTATGCATATAGAACTCCGAATGCTTTTCACGAATCACCCCACATATGGGCGTATAAATCCAATAGTTTAAACAAAAAAGGCATTTAAAGTTTTCTAGATTTTATAAAAACCGTATTTATCGCCGTACGGTATTAAGGCGGTTTGGTCCAGTGGTGAGTGTACAGGGCTGCGGTGCGGAGGGACCGTGTTCGATTCCCGTCGTCGACAAATTTTTTTATGCTTATTTTCTTTGTTTTTCCGTTGTGGAATTCTATGTTATAATCTAATTTTTACTTTTCTATTTGAAGTTATTTTAATGAGTGGAAATATTTTTTTTCGCGAATACCATAGGGTTTATTTTTTCTTCTTTCGCGTGAAGTCAACGTAATTTCTTTGTTTCCCCATTCTTTCACCACGCAAACTTGATTTGTTCATTCATTTGCAAGACCTCCTGTTGATATCATAATTATACAATAGTCTAAATAATTGTTACATCATTATTTATGAGACGCACGATCAAAGATACCCGTTTGCTTGTTTTGCCGTGCATTGAAAAAAGGACGGGAAAATGTGATTGGCTTATCTACTAATTTCTGTAATCGAATCACCATTTATCGATCTAAAGACATACAAATAAATACATTGTAATAAGGCTCGTCGAGAAAGGCTTGTGTTGGTGAGTGGCGAGAGTGACCACTTGCAGAAAATGTCCATGGCAGCGCAGGAGGGAACCCCTTTCCCAGCGCATCCGTTCGACCATCTAACGCTTGTTTTCCAAAGGCATTATTGAGCCTTCGACCCTTCCTCCAAAAACTCTTGCTAGGGTTAGAAAGAGAGTGCATTTCGTTGCATGTTTAGTTCACCGTCAACATTTGAACCGCAAGGAGCTGTGATTCTCAAGCAGTTGTGCATCTGCAATTTTTCTTGTCGGAGTGGTGAGTCTTCAGTTGCCGAGAGGATATTTGGTTTCATAAAATCCTGAATTCAGATATGCTATTTGAGTTTTAATTCGCAACATACATATCTTAAATTTAAATTATTTTTATGATAAATTATAATTTATGCTCTTGGTATTCCCTCCTTTTCAACCCTTTCAATGCTCCAAGGTTCCACCTCTTTATCTTCCTACCTTTACAAAGCCTTTTGAATCTAACTTCACATTTCATCATCACCAAGTTATGATCGGAGTCCGCATCCGCCCCTGGATAGCTACAAGAGTTTTTTACACTGTTCCTAAATCTCTGCCTCACCATTATATAATCAATTTGGTATCTCCCAGTATCACCCGGCATTTTCGATGTGTACCTACGCCTGGGGTGATGTTTAAACCAAGTGTTTGTCACTACTAATTTATTTCTTCTACAAAATTCAACTGCCTTTTCACTGCGATCATTTCTTCTTCCTAGCCCAAACCCTCCTACTTCTAATCCGTCCCTCCCTTCCCCCACCACTGCATTCCAGTCACCCATCACTATCAGGTTTTTCTTCCCCGGCATTTCTCTAATTATTTCTTCTACTTGCTCGTACACCTCTTCCTCCCTATGGTTTCTCGTAGGCATGTATACCTGGACCAGTACGAAATTCGTCGGGCGTGCTTTTATCTCTACCACTAGTATCCTGTCGCTCACCTGTTCAATGTTTACCACCCTCAGTCCCAACTTTGTGTTCAGTACCATGCCTACCCCCCCGTTGACTCTCATCTCCCCCACTATAGATTACTCTGTAGCTATCACTCCAATAGTCCCCGCCATCCTTCCATCTCACCTCGCACAATCCCAAAACATCTATTTTTCCCTTTTCCATTTCCTGCTTAATATTTTCAAGCTTCCCGGCCCTCATCATGGTCCTTACGTTCCAAGTTCCTATTTTTACCACTGTTTTCCTCCTCCTCTTCCTCTTTTTATTCTCCCTCCTATCCCTTGTATCCGCCGATGATGATGCTGTGCAAGGATTTCATGTGATGACGACCGCGGAGGCCTTGCCTCCCCCGCTGCCGGGCACGACACCCACCCTAGTGGTAGTTTAGAGGTATTCCCACGCGACTCAACGTTATTTTTAGCGTGACACCATCACGGAACTACCTTTCGTCTGGCTCCTACCCTTCGACCTTTCTGGCATGGGTTGCCCTACCAGGAGCAATGTACTTGCTCCTGCCAGTCCAGCTCTAGGGGTCATTGGAACGCACAAGCCCTTCCACCACGCCAAGGTCGTAGTTCAAGGAAGAGAAATCACTAATAGCGAAGAAAAAAGGAACATTGCAATCTTGGAAGATATATTCAGAGCAGTTTCCTTTCACCTGCTTGGGCTGAAGTGTTGCTGTTATACCCTTCAAAATATTTCACAGCTGTGATTTAATGCATTCAAACACTCATCAAAAGCAATATTATATGAATATGTAAGGACAAAGACTTTGTTTTATCACAATAGTTTCATCAGGGTCTCTTATACTAATGGCAAACATCACAAAATACTGTGCTCCGGAAGCCATTTTGTGAAAATTAAACTAGTGCAGCATTAATTTATAATGAAGGAATGAAAAAGCCATAATTTTTATTATTGAGGATGATAGTACATACCTTTATGATGATTTTTATAAAACAATGTGAAGATTAAAAAATACCCTTATAGTGATAATGGCACTGGTAGTTAACCATGTTTTTTGCCCAAAAATTATGCTAAGACTTAACATAAGAATTTTTTTAAGACTGCAAAAAACAATTTCAGGGCTCATGCTATTTTTTCCTAAAATTCTCATAGCCTTGTGGTCATAACTGGAAAATATCTGGGCAATTGATCCACAAATGGGTGAGATAAAAGTTTTTTAGTAAAATAGTACACCTTGAGAGGCGAGCCTCCTGAATGGAAGAAATTGAGAAATTGCTTGGAGTTTGAGAACCTGTAACTAAAAAACTACTGGAGCTAAAAAAATAAAATTTGGAGCTGTCTCCTAAATTAGTGAAGGGATGATCTGTACCATGTTTCGTCAAAATCGGAGTAGCTGGGAGTCAAAACGTCATTTTTGTGGTTGAATTGACATGGAATGACCCACCTGTAAACATCAAGTTAATTCAATTTTTTCACTTCATGTTTTCTATTATATAGTGTTCGTGAAAAAATTCCTTGCAATAAAAAGTGAATGGGTATGACGGTGGAAGCTGGTGACAGATTAGACAACTGTATAATGTGCTCAAATATTTTATTAATTAAATTAGACCTGAATTAAAAATGTTTTGATGAATTTGCTAATTTTACAAAATGTATTTGAGTGTTTTACCCATTTAGAGTTCCCATAAGTTTTTTTTAATGCATCGTGGTTGTTCAAATAAAAATTTCTCATCGTAGGTATGAAAGAAAGGAAGCTGATCTGCTCAGATCCTTGAATGAAGCAGAAATTGAAAAGGAAGAAGAAACTTCTACACTTTTCCGAGCTGCATCTTTAACTACAACCCTTATGGACCTTTACATGAAATCCGTTTGCAATTCTTTTTTACATTCAGCTATTCAGGACACAATTTTAAAACTGTTAGAGGCAAAACAATCATGCGAGGTAAAGTAATCATATAATTCTCTTTTATTTTTTTTTCTGCTCATTCAATATTTACCATTAAATTCTGTGTACGGTACTACATGTTACTTTGTAGTATGCCTGCTTTAATGTCTATTGTAGTAGTCTGCTTTTAAATTCTGGTGTGGCTTTTTGCTGTATCACCTGGTGTTCTACCTTTTGTTTTTGTACCACCAATATTATTTTTACTTATTGATATGTGCCTCTTTTCTACCATTATCGATATGTTGTGCCTGTCAATCATTAGTTTAAGTCAATGAGTATTTTTGATTTTGTTCTTAGTGATTTCTGCACGTCCATATATGTATGTAATAGTTAAAAATTTATTCCCTAGCAACAAACCAAAATGGGAAGCTATAAAGTGGCCAAAGTTTGGTGAGAAAAGGTCTGACCCATTTTCATTATAGTTTGTGTTATTACATAATCTGTCCTTATGACCAAGGAGGGTTACCCTTTGTGGCTCGCTCACCAAAAAAGATTGCCTATCATACACTTTCTACCACTTCTTCCCTGTGATTTGAGTTATGGATGTATTTGACTAAATTCTTTGCATTATTCTTAACTGTTTCACTGCAAGTTTCGGGTAAGGTGTACAAAGACTGCCCAAAAGGTATTTTTTGTTGCTGTAGTTTTTAAAGTTTTAAAATCATTATACAATATTACAGTGTGTCCTCGTTTAACGTTGTCCCGTTTAACGTTGTTTCGCGATAACGTTGTCCAACCATTAAAACCCTTAATTGTTCAACGTCGTCAGTGCTTCACGATAACGTTGTTCAAATTTTGCGCAACCAAAATAATTGAATAACGAATAGGACTTGGCGCATCTGATGCGTAATTTACATTCGGCGGAAAAGTTTGCCGTTAACTCCCCATAGCGTGTGTAAAAGGTTCACATGAGCGAATAATTAATGCGTTATTTGTTACATAATTTATATTTTCTTATTATTTACTACGCTGTTATTGGGGAGCAATGCATTGGGTGATTTAAAACTCAAACCAATGTTAGTGTACCATCTTGAATGGCATGGTATTAATAACACCATGTCTGAATGGTAGATCCAGGGGCAGATATCTACGGGAAAAAATACCTGAAAATCCCTTGCCGCCATAAGGTAGAATTGGTGATAGAATAAGTTGATTCACTGCTGTTTGAGGTGAATCGAAAATGTGTTTTTCGTGTTGAATTATTGTGTAAGAGGAAGTTTTCTAAACCCTCCATGATGCAGTAAATCGTCGAGGGTGATACTGTTCCTAAAATATTGTTACGAAATAAAAATTTTGTACACAGCACCGAGCTTCGCTACTTCACTCAGTATTTTAATTGATTTCCTACGTCTTCGCGATCGAAGCGATTGAAATTATGCCCTTCACTGCATGCGCATGCGCACGCTCCCGCAGTGAAGGTCAAAAATTTCTATTTACTCAGAGGGAAACCGATGCTTACAGCACTAAATATCAGAAATATAGGAGGGAAACCTGGTGCTTATTGTTTTAAAAATGCCTATTCAGTTTGTTTCATCTAAGATATGAAGCTTTCTGACTAGTGACTGCCTGTTCTATCTCTGTGATCTGTTCGACTGCCTGCGTAATTAAAATATGCTGTAAATCGGCAGAGGATGACGTGAAGTAGTCCTTAAAAACATAAATTTTTAAGTAAATTGGCAATTTTTGTGCATTAATCTGTTGATAACCCCTTTCAACCAGGTCCCCTGTATTTTTAAATATCAACAGTTAGTTCCTATCGCCTGTAGTTTTCTTGCTGCCGGGGTAGAGAATAATTCTAAAATTTCTTTTGTGAGTGAAAATATCAAAGTTTCACCATTGAAATATTTTAGAAAATTAGTTTGAACGCTTCATTCAATAATGCCATACAATCAACCTTTTATCGCTGTGCTGTGTGGAAATCTTTATTGCTATGAAATGAGCCGTTAAGTTTGGAACCGATTTTAATTTTTTACATTGTTTCTTATGGAAAATACTGCATCGTTTAACGTTGTTTCGCTTAACGTCTACTTTTTCATGAACGAGTTAACAACGTTAAACGAGTACACACTGTATAGGGATCAAGCTAAGCTTGGAAAGAAAAGTTTTCCTATAACTATGGTGATTTCAAATAGGTACAATACGCATATTAAGAAATATACATATATCTGTATTTTTTTACAATTAAAGGTAATCTGTTGTTATTTATGTCGAAAATGCATGTGCTTAAAGAAAATGCATTGCTACAGCATGTATAATCCTATTTCATAAGTAAACAAAGTGTGATATATATATCAGACTTTCGTGCACTTGCAGGAGAGACTGTAAAAGGTAAGGTACCGTGGCTAGTCCCGGTGTCCTCAAAATTAGTAAACAAAGTCTTAAACAAAACACCTTTATTATTGTAATTTATAAACCAGTAAGTCAAAATTACCTTCCCTTGGACTACAACCTTGACATTGTGTAAGGCCTTGCGCATTTCAATGATCCCTAGCACTGAATAGACTGGAGCAATTACTATTACTTTGCTCCTGGCAGGGCCACCCATTCCAGATAGGTCAAAGGGTAGGTTTCACATTAAAAATACTGATGGGAAGTGGGAGTGTCCCTCCCAACTATCAATTACCCTTAATGTGAAAGTATTTTACAAGAATTGAATCGTGGCAACTGCGTGATGCCATTACCTAGGATGGATGTTGTATCCAGCAGCGGGAGAGGCAAGGCCTCCACAGTAATCATCACACGAAATACTTGCAAAACATCGTCATCAGAGGATGCAATTAACAGGGGAGAGAGGAAGAAGAATAAGAGAAAGAGGAGGAAGCCGCAGTTAAAATCGGAACTTTGAATGCTAGGACAATGACAACAACAAAAGGAAAGAGTTTGGAATGTAAGGTAGGTCTCACAATATGTGACGACTTTTCATCTCCGGAATTCATTAATAC
The DNA here is from genome assembly GCA_963573305.1 of Pyrrhosoma nymphula. Lineage (NCBI taxonomy): Eukaryota > Metazoa > Arthropoda > Insecta > Odonata > Coenagrionidae > Pyrrhosoma > Pyrrhosoma nymphula. The sequence goes on along the minus strand of OY754337.1, from coordinate 125,336,340 downwards.
TAGTCGCTTTCACAGGTAGACACACTATTGAATACTCATTATTCAGTGCAACTTGGAATTGCAATTTCTTCCAGATAAGCCGAATAGAATTAGAATGAAAAGAATAAATAATAATAATAATAATTTATTTGCCCAAGGATCAGATACATTGCATATGATATAAGGCACGTAAAAAAATAAATATACACAAATATAATTACCCATATTAAGATACAAATATACAATTAATTTATTAACGCACAGAATTGTTCTAATAATTATCACTGAGGTATTCTTCAGTGGATATAATACATCTTGGTCAGGAGATGTCTTTTCAGTTTCAACTTGAATGAGTTAATATTGTTCACAGTTTTTATACAAGATGGCAGTTTATTATAAAACCGTATTCCCATTTCTTTGGGTCCCATTTTAGCAACTTTAGTTCGTACAAAATTATAATGAATATCACTCTTTGCCCGTGTAAGGTGATTGTGAAAAACATTATTCTCATTAAAATTAGGAAGTATTTCAATAAAAGTAGTGGTATTTCAATCCTAAAGAATGAACTTATATGAGAAAATTTCTTGCAAACGGCTTGCAGAGGTGTGTTACATTCGATCTTGTGCTCAGTAGATGAGTCATGCATGATACATACAGTGAACTCTTGATTATCTGGGCTAATGATGGGGAGAGGACGCACGGATAATCAGAAAACATGGATAATCCAAACTTTCACTTTTATTTTTTGTAATTTTCATAATACACGTAAAAAAACGATGTATGTACTATCATTTGCGCACATAGTCCGTTATTTTAGATTGTTTCATGGACTCATTGTGAGTTTTCTTCACCCGACCGCGTATCATTTTCGGAGCGATAATGCCATTGCAATCGTATTCCCACTTCTCCGTATACTGCAGCAAACCATCTACGAAGTTGAGAGCCTGTCTGTGACTCATGTGTTTGCTGCTCCCCTCGTCTTCACTCCCCCCTACTTCCACTCTTCCCACTCCCTTCCTCTCCCCCTTGTCCGATCGCGGAGTAAACAATATCACTATCAGTCACGTCCTGAAAGCCCAGGACACTTTCATCTCTCTTTAGCCATTCTTCTAAGTTCTCCGCATTTACATTTTCAAATCCTTTCATGGTTTTCACTAAAGCACCTTACTTGGAATCATGCTCTTCAATTTAAGAAATTTCCCAAAAATCAACTGCGAGGTTAAACAAAAGTTTCCTACCAGAACGAACTTGTGTAACAGGTTTCACTGAGGACCAGGCCTGTGACACACCATGAATTGCACCGAATATTGTTATTTTCTTCCAAAATTTCAATAAATTGTCATTTTCATTGGCTAGCGTCCTGAGAAGACAAATTCGTTAATTCCTTTTCATTGACGCTGTAATCCATTGGCCGAAGTATGGAAGTGACCTTCAGGGGTAAAAACTTCTCTTCGCTGTGCTGTGTTTTGTGAGGCTTGTTATGTCGCGGATTGCTCTGACGAACTCTTGTGGGTTCCTACATGATTATTAGAAGTTATCTTGACTGTCACAGGGCGCTTGCTCGTATTTATGGCCTTTCTTTTATCTGTTATCTTTTTCCTGCTGACAGCTTGTGAGCTTGAGGATTTCCCTCTCCCAGGTATGTTGGCCTTGGGAGTTGACGAGGGTCCATGGTTATCCCTTAGCTTCATGATAGTGTTTCTGGAGTATCGTATTACCCACAGCTGCTAGATTTATTGCCTGTACGGATTTATTTACAGTTATTTTTTTATCGATGCTTCCTTCTACTCGATGATTTTCTTCTACTGCGCTATCCTTTTGAGTTTGATTTTCTGCATTTCCTCTCGCTTATTTTTTGACCCATCGCATACTGTATGGACTTAGTCTTTGGAAATAATCCCACTGTGCATTTATTGATAATCTCTCTGGACTCTTCTAGATTTCTCTTCTGGTATTGACTCCTGCATTGTTTGGTCATTCACCTCTGGACTTAATTTTTACCAATCTCTGCATTTGATTGGTGGCAGGGCATTATTTGGATTACCTGAGCCAACCTCAACAGTGTTTTGTTCGTTTATAGTCCTGCGCGTCATCTTGGACATTTCTCTCGGCATTTTGGGACTCTGATTATTTTTACATTGACTAGAGCTCTATTTTGGCTGTCTTGCAGCATCCTTTTAACTGAGGCTTTATTTTGCACTTGAATTATCGTTGGCTCATTCTCAACCATCCCTTTTGAGACATTCACTGATTCTACCCGTAAAAATACATGAAGGAAAAAACATGTTTTTCAAGAAGAGCACTCCAACGGAAGGTGTTTAAAAAATTCTGGAAGAAAATGAGCGTGGGGATGAATTTATAGACAATTTTTCCAAAGATTACTCTTGAGGAGGAAGAGGAAGATGCTTCTAGAGCTCAATCTGCTAAACCATCTACGTTGGGCGGGAGCCTCTGCTAAAGAAAAATAATTTCAAAGTTCACCTTCAGAATCTGAAGATATCTCAGATGAAGACGATTTCCCACCTTTTGTAGGCTTCCGCGGGTTGATAGATGTGAAGATACAGGTCTTCCGGGTTTTACTTAGCGGTCCATTTTCTTCGGATGAAATGTTTCACCAGCCTTGCAGTCGAAATTCGGAGTTGAGTCTACCACTTCACGAGCGCAACGCTGGTGAAATTGTCGTCCGAAAATGATGGGCCAATGAGGAGCCATATTTTTTTGCAAATTTTGTTATTTGTGGAGATGGAGACATTGCTACAACAGCATTTTTACGAAATGGTTCTTTCTAATTCTGTTTTTAGCTCTAAATCAGCCCTCATAATTCAAATGATACATGAGTGGTGGTTTTGCAGGACAATATAAATCAACCGTCTAGGATGCTGCGAAACTTAGACGTAAAAAGTTAACATGCCAACTCTTAAAAATTGCCTTATTTATAAAAAAAATTTTGCCTTAAAAGAAAAATTACCAATGCATAACTTCAAGGATGGATGGCTGAGGTAACTGGCACTAAGCTATAAAATCTAGCAAAATTAAAGGAGTACATGTTTACAGAAAATCACTTTTGAAGTTTTCAAAATGTAAATTTATGCAGTAAATTGCAAAATGTTTAATTTATGACATAATATAATGCACCCTTGCTTTTTCTTTCTAAAGAGTATCTGTGCTGTGACTTAAGAATCATATCTTTCTTTGTACAATTTCCATTTTTGATCTCTGTATTATCTGTATGTATTTTATGTGTCTATTTTGTATCTTTTGTTTTTGCACTCCAGCAGATAAGTGCAAGTTAAAAAAAAATGAATGCAGCACAGGCCAATTTAAAATTTATATGTAAATGAGTGAGTCGGCAACCCTAAAGCAAGGCGAAAGTCTCAAAGGGTGCCTAATTCCAAATTTTTGTTTATGCATACTTCAAGTATTTTTTGTATTATAAGGAATAAAATTATTATAATTATTATTATATGTCCAGAGATATCGAGGACAATTTAAAAAAATTACAAAGAGCTCAATTCTTCATACTCCCCTAACTAAGGCAATGGATGCATATTTTGTAAAGCAATGGGGCATGGCCTACAATGTGGTAACACGTCCTGAATTCTTACCTCCTCAGGAAGGGTCTTTTTATTCCCATTTCCTCTCCTGCTGCGTCTTTTGTCAGGAAGGCAATGTAGGGCGCAGACCCGCTAATTGATGGAAGGTGGGGGGAGTGGTAGTGGGCGATCTCAGGGATAGGGAGGGAGAGGGTGGAAGGCAAGGAATGATTCTCACCTGTGATCTTGGTAAACTGACATTTTATTACAATTACGAGATAAACAAAACATTGGCAGTTCACTTATTTAGTTACAAAAAATAATTAAATTGATTTAGGTTTTTTTTTATGGTCCCGCCAATGGGAATGTCTATTGCTCTGCGTGGGGATAGGCGGTAGGAAGAGCACTTGGGAGGGGCAGCTAGGGGTCCTCTCCGAACAGCATCCGGATGGATCGAGGGTCTCTTCCCCAAAAACAGTGGACGGCATCCTCTAGTGGGTAAGGGGAGGGTGGGGGGTCCAGGGGACGTAGGGAGAGACGTGGACTCTCTCGGCTGGAGGGCGGACAATCGCCTTGGGAGGTGGTTGGCTGCTCCTGCGTCCTCACTGAGCTCAGCGACCCATCAGTGGGTGTCCATGGTGCTGAGTCGTCCGCCACATTGAGGGTGGGTAGTTTGCTGGTGGGAGGGGTGACTTCTCCGCTCCGCCTCAGTTGAACCCTCTGCCATCGGAACGGCCGCTGACGACAGCGTGTCGGTGGCGAACTCGTGTTTTTCATAGCCGTGACCACCGGCGGAGTTTCGACGTGCGTCAAGGAGAGTCTGCTGGGCTCGGTCATCTCCCTCCACCGTCATCCTTTCCTTGCAGAGAGTCGCCTTTTTATACCAGTTGACCCTGGGGCGTTGGTGGGGTTCAGGGATTTTCTGCCCAGTCATGGCCCAGGATTCTCCTTAGTCCTCCTTCCCCTCATGCTCGCCTTCTTTCTCTTAAGTTTGAGCATTGCCTTTTTATTTCCAAGAAATGTTCTTGGTTTTTAACCAATGATGCAGCCATTAGTTTTGGCCACATGCAGGGTTGCAGGCAAAGGAGAGGTGGGGGGGTTGGTGATGGAGATATCTCCCCCTTTATCTCTCCTCCTGAGCTGTCCTCTTCGGTTATGGGATGGGGAGGGGGAATAGAAGGAGGGTACGGGACGATGAGTTGGTGGAGATTGTTCTTCTTCCTCGGAGAGCTGTGGAGATGTGAGGAGAAGAGGGATTGGTAGGAAGGGATGTCAGTGAAAAATATGGTCCCTCAGCATTAAACAGGGGGGGAAGGGGGGGTTCCCTTAACCTTTGCTCATTGACATCCTAATTGCCCTGCTTGCGCTTTTCGCCTGGACTGGCGGGTCGTGGGAAGGGTGGCTTGGGGGGGGGGGGGGGGGGGGTTGTCGATTGCTCTTGGTGGGGGTGTAAGGTTAGGGAGAGGTGACGATGATTTTTTTTCCACCACAGACCAGGAGTTCCTTGAGAACGGACACTGTGGGTGGTCAGGGGGATGCACGACCGCCGGTCGGACAGTGTCTGGCTCAAACTAGCGACGGTCTAGGAGGGAGAAATGAAGAGGGTGAGGCAGAAGGAATCTGTATTTTTCAGATCGCGTACTTTTTCGGCATTTAAAGATCAAGTGGCACGTATCAGTGGTAAAAAGAAATAGGTCTAAATCGAAGATGTCAAGGGTAAAATTACACTTTTTTTCAATTGTTTTGACATGTAATTACCTAAAAGGGAAAATAAGAAACTGCTGAGAAACAATTTTCTATGCTGTGTTGGAAAGGACTAACGTACTTGTCATGAATATGATGAAACCATCGAATTTTTGGAGTTCAAGAATACGTCGAACCTATGATTTAAAGTTGTTTTTTAATTAAAGTAATTTATAACCATAACAAATATATCAATAGCATGAGAGTAGAAAGTAGAAATAGCTGAGTAGAAAGAGAATAGCTGAGTAGTAAGCATAGAGTAGAAATGAGCTGTTTTCGGATGGCATGAGGATGAAATTCTTTTCATCATTTAAACCATTAAATCATTTAATTGAGTTTTGTTTATATTTCAACAACTTGCATATTACAAGAGAGGTTACATGTTAACCCTTTCGCTGCAGCATGCTTGGCAGCAGAGTCGCTCCCCCATGCTGAATTACTTCGAGATTTTTCCTCCCATGGTGAATTCTTTTGTGGAGTGTGCTTGAGATATTCGTGCCCTTCGCGTTCAAATCACAAACGTTCATTGGATAACAGGAGACTCTCGTCAATGCAAAGGTTTTGAAAAGGGGTAAAGGTGGCTCTGAAGGGCTTCCAAAGAGTGTCGACTGTGATCCTAATTTTTGCCAAGTGATTATTTTCAGTCATCATATTCATCATCATCGTCGCAGAAATGCAACACGCAAAGCAGATTACAGTATCTATCCCATGATATTTCTCCAAAATTTGGTCTTCTGATGAGTGAGTCCCTCCGACCAATACTCATTGTAGGATTATTTCTTCGTCCTTGGCATCAGTAATGTAACTGCAATGAATAGTAAAGTTCCTGCTATAACTTCAAAACATCTCCTCATCATCAGTATCTTTCCAACTTTTTATCTGTGAATGCTCACTCTCCGGAATGTTCTTGCTGGTATATTAGAAATAATTATTGGTTTCATTCACGATAAATTTATGAGATCCAATGAAGAAAAACAAAAGGAATAAATCTAGTATTGCAGAATCTTTGCTAGCACTTGCCTTGCATCCAGAATCTTGGGGATCAAATCCATGAATTTCCAGATTCAGATACGTAGAGTGATGTACGAGTTCCGGGAATTACTTATTTGAAGGGGGTGGTAAATCGTCTTTATCTGAGGTATCTTCAGATTCCGAAGGTGAACTCAGAAATAATTTTTCTTTAGCAGAGGCTTTAATGCCTGACTTAGATGGTTGGGCAGATCTGGCCCTAGAAGCACCTTCCTATTCCTCCTCAAGATAATTATTTGGAAAAATTGCCTAAAAATTCATCTCTGCTCTCATTTTCCTTCTAAATCACCTTCCATTGGAATGCTCTTCTTGAAGGATATATGTCTTTCGTATATATTTTCGTACAGATTCAGTAAATATCTCAAAAGGGATGGTAGAGAATAAGCCAACGATAATCCAAGGGCCAAATAAAGCCTAAGTTACAAGGATGCTCCTAAAACAGTCCAAAATATACCTCTGGTCATTGTAAAAACAGTGAAAAAGTCTCAAAATGTTTTGAGAAATGTCCAAGGTGAAGCGCAAAACACCAAACAAACAAAACTGTTCAGGTCATCCAAAAAACATCCTACCACGAATCAAAAGCAGAGGTTGGTAAAAAGTCCAGAGGTGAATGTCCAAAACAAAGCAGGGGTCTATGCCAGAGGAGAAGTCCAGGAGAGCCTTGGAGATATCAATAAAATGCAGAGTGGAATTATTTCCAAAGACTAAGTCCAAACAGTATGCTATGAGACAAGATGTGAGCTAGAGTAAAAAGATGAGCAGAAAAACAAACTCACCCTGGCAAGCACAGTAGGAGACTGAAGTATTGAGTATAAAGATGTATGTGTCAAGAAAAAAAATAGCAGTAAAGAAAGCTATAGAGGCAATAAATCTAGCAGCTGTAGGTAAAAAGATCCTCCAGAAGCACAATCTTAAAGCTAAGGGATAATCATGGACCCTCATTTACTTCAAATGCGAAAAGGAAACTCCATGGCTGATGTGCCTGAGAGAGGGAAATTCCCAAGCTCGGCAGGAAAAAGATAACAGACAAAAGAAAGGCTCAAATACGAGGGAGTGCCCGGTGACAGTCAAGAAAACTTCTAAGAATCACTAGTTTTTCGGAGCAATAATCGACATAACACGTCTCTCAAAACTCAACGCAGCGAAGCAAAAACTCTCTGGGTTCATTAACGTGCCCACTGCACGGTAGGCATGTTTGGTGGCCAGGCGGGTATATATGCTGTGTGAAGTAGTGGAAGGGTTAATATACATATATGAAAAGGACAGCTAGTGTGTCTGCCAATGGCCATATGTGTACAAGTGCCAAAGGCTGATTGATTAGCCCACTGGCTGCAAAAGGGTTAATCTCAATCAGTAATAGTACATACATATTGTGCACACCACCAACGGCACCAGCAGGTTGATTCAGTAAATGTCATAGGTGTCATAAGGGTGTTAGCTACGACAGGAAAGTTATGACGGCTACAACATTCAAGCAATTCTCTAGGCCCCTGTCATAAGGCTTGTGATGGTGGAGTCATTCACGCCATGCGAGTCTGTCGTAAACGAGAAGAACTTATGAAAAACGCTAACACATCTTCTTCCAATACAAAAATCAACTATCAACAAACAAAAATTGACGCCTTATGAGCATGTGTTTCAAACAAAGTTCATAGAGCTTAATGTTATGGAACAACACATGCAAAATATTATACTATTTTATTAGAAATTATCATAAAGTGCCCTCATTTTGACAAATATCACTTGATGAGGGTAAATTTGTCCAACATTCGGCATATGCGTTGAAGAATCCCAGAGAGGTCTCGTGATGAATAGTAGGTCTATGTTTGCGGTAAAATTGAGGTACTATGTTGAAGAAAAGTAGACGAATCTTTGATCTGTATTTCTGCATGAAGTTGTTTCTTATTTGAAAATTGTGCCTTATTTGAAAGTGTTTAGTGTCAAATAATATGTTAGAATGAATATAGTTTGTGGGAGCAACCTGTGTTCATTTACATAATAATAATAAATTTATTCATCCAAGAGACACAATGAACAGTAATAATACTGACAAGTGCATAGGACATGTCAAATACAAGTAATAATACAGAGTTTAACTATTGAGTAATCGTTCACAAGTTTTTAAAATAATCGTCCATGTCAAACGTGCTAAGTATCACGTGAAACTGAACCGCACACACCAATATGCGAGGAACAGCAATGAAATAAAGTGAATTCCATACTCTTAAACGAAGTGAGAAATCCCTCGTATACAATTACCAAACCAGTTATTGTAGCGACATAGGTATGCACTTAATAGTAGTGAGAGTCAGAATTATGGTGTTGAAAGACTACTCATACACAACGTAATTTGGTGATACGAGCATGAACATATGTAAACATGCCACCAAGCAAGTTTGTGCAAATACAAATGATCATCCTTTATTCCAATTGTGTTAGAACTCGACTGACTCAGTGATGGGCACTAATATTGAAAAATATAGGTACATTTATACATGGTATAATTAAGTTTTAATATTAGTTATTGCAAATATTTTCTATAAATTTAAACATGAAACATATATACAAGAAAAATTTACTGCGTATACTTAAAATTTGTATCGTATTATGAATACCGTTTTTGCCTCTTTCCCATTAGTCCGAGTAAATATGGTGTTTATTTTAATATACAATAAATGGAAAATTGACGGGGATTACATATAAATATCATAAGTAATGAAGAAAAATACTTCTATTCAGTGACCTTATGACGTCCCTTGACTGCTAACACAGGGTCTTTCAGAGGTGTTAAGTTATGATGGCAGGAAAGCACTTATAAGGGCTTTGACATTTACAGAATCGCTCCTTTGACGAATCCATCATAGCTATGACAGAACTGTCATAAGTCCTGTGTTATGACATTTACAGAATCGACCCCCTGCTGACAGCTAATGCTAGGGGACATGGTACCCTGAAAGAGTGGACCCTTGCCCTTGGTGTCGGGAAACGAATAATCACACAGGTTTTGAGAGGAAATGTGACAAATTTTATTTTAATCAAATTATCGAATTGACTTGTTAAAAGAATAAACGTATGCATCTAGACTAGCCAAATGAGAATATTACCACGTCTCGGGAAGGAGAGACGTTGCAGGTGAAGGCATGGATGGATGGTGTTGTGGCTTCACGTCCGTGGATCGGCTCGCATAACGTCTACATGACTGACCGACTGAGAAATGACTGAGAAAAGACCAGTTGCATATCTCTCCATGCCGTTATATAGGAGAAGCGGAGACCAGAATGTTTTTTGTCAAGGTGACAAAGGATGGGTGGGGGAACAGAAAGGCATGGACGTCAATGAATGTGAAAGCAAAAGGTTCTGAGACATAGTTTCTCTTGGCTATTATGAGATATTCCCAATAATTGTACAGAAATATAAAAGTATAACAAGCAAATGCATTTAAAAGAATAGAGGAAAACAACACCGTCCACCTAATATAGATGGAAACTCTACCACCAATATCTGCTATCCACATCACAGCACTAGTCTCACCTTAATCTACCTTTAAAACCCTTTTATCTTGTTTTCTGTTCATTATTAAAGCTGCACCATGTTGACTTTACATCCCCTCCACTATAACTTTCTCTGTGATCATTGCGTGAGTAGTCCCACTATCTTTCCTACTTATTTTGCTCAGACCTATTGTGTGTAAACATACCTACTTCCTCTATTTCTAATTTGATATTTTTTTTAACATTCCCACTTCTCACATGATCTTAACATTCCAAGTTCTATTTCTGACTGCATTTTGTTCCAAGTTCCCATTCTGTCTCAGCTTTTTTTCTTATCTCTACTGCTGGGAGAGAATTGTCTTTTATTATGATGGCAAATACCCTACTTTCTCAGCTGCCAGGCATGGCACCTGTCCTAGTGGGCTCTCCTATAATTGTCAGGATTTGTTGTCATTTTACCTGTATTCATCCATCATGGCAAAAGTAATTGAGGTGGTCTCTTATTGCCCTCCCACCTACATTATGTTTTTATTATAACATCATCATTATCTTTTATATACATATATGTATCTTTATTGGGCTTGAGTGGCTCTATCTGGAGGATTATTAATGCTCCCACCTGTCCACTTGTAAGAGTCATAGGACACTATTAGATAAAATATAAATTTCTTAATTTCATCACAGTGGAAAAAGTAGAATCATATGCATGCTTATATTGCTCGGAATGGCCTTGGTGATGTTGGACCGTAGATTTAGTTCAGTTCAAAGGCTTTTAGAAGTATGTTTTAGGAATGAAGTGTAATTTTGGTTATAGGTGTTAGAATAATGCTAGTAGTGAACAGAGAATATAATTATTAGGAATTTTTACATTTAATTACATATGTATCACCATAGTGTTTTGGATTGTAGTGGCTATACATAATTCATATAAATAATTGCCGAGAATGCATTTGAATTAACACTGATTTCATTTTTGTTTGAAACAGCTAAATCCAACGAAGATGGAATCTCCAGATGATGCTTGTGATAATGCAGAGTTTTTGTTGCAAATATTGGATGAAATCACATTGTCAATATTTATATCTGCTGATTCATGTCCAAAGTAAGCATTTTTTTTAGAATAGATGTAGTGCATAGACTTGTTGAATGATGTGCATGAGGTTGGAAGGATATCCTGGAGGAAGAAAGAGTATGTCCTGTGGGGTATGAATTCAGTCTAGCATGAGAGTAAAGTAATGATGGAGGAAAAAGTATCAGTCTGCAGTTCATTGAATTGTGCTTTCTTTGGGCATAGGGTAAGGGAGAAGATTTTTTAAGGAGGGATAAATCACGTGATATGAATGAAAAATCTAATATCATGGATGGCTTAAAATTGTTTATTAAATTAAATCATCTGAAGTGCAAAATGACTGGAAATATTTGTACATGAATGGTTGCATACGTTCTAAAAATTTAGTTTAATGTGTTCTACCATTAATATTTCTAGGTCTTTGCTAGTGTTACTCAAATCAAAATTTTCATGTCATGTATATGTACTAAGTAATTCCTTCAATGTTTTTCTTTATTTTTGGGTAATGTGAATTAAAATGAGATGTGTGAATGTAGTTTTGACGTATTGAGGAAAATATTAATTTGTTTGAATTTTCAGGACTTTAAGATATATTTTTGGCTGTCTTCAAAGAACGGTGATGAATAAGTGGCCTCATGAAAGGCTGGTGAGGACTAGGGTTGTCAGTGGTTATATTTTCCTGAGATTACTTTGCCCTGCCATTCTGAACCCAAGGCAGTTCAATCTTATTGCAGGTATGTTTATCATTATTACTACTTATGTTAGTTACTCAGTTGTACTGTAAAATACCTATATTATGCTGCTGTTCAATGAAGTGGCTTGTATGAGCACTCAATATCAGTAGTTAGAAGTGATGACTTTGCTTGTACCCTGCTTTTTTAGTTACCCTCGTATTTGCTTGTTTAGGCTTTGCCTATAGTTTAAATTTATTTTCATTGTTTTGTGGTAAAAATTTTTAGTGTGTTGAGGGCAGTGTAAAATGAGGCAGTAGGCAAGACTAGCCCTTCTTCTGTATTTGTTCTGACAAAAGGTGATAATTTGTGCTGTGCATATGCTACTATGAAATAGCCATGTACCATAAGTCTCTCTAATACTTTTAACTTATAGATAAAGAGCTGCTGGTCTATGGTGTCCTCTCTTCTGTTTGCCCCTTCCTGCATAGTGGGTCACATTTAGGACTCAGTAATTTATTGTTCTGAGGACTTCAGCTTTGCTTGTTTCTGTCAATAAAGTAGAAATAAATGCTGTCCTTTATTTTACTTAATGAAATGTGATATTTTTGATTGAAAATATATTTGAGAACGGGCAGAAGTATAATTTCAAATGCAGCAGCAGCAGTGGTTATCTCAACCAGGCTTATTGTCTAAATTTCTTTTTCTGGGTTGTCTTTGGCATTGGTCCATATATCTGGGACAACAGTTTCAATGGTGTTGTATTTGGTATCTTTAACTGATGAAACTACCACGGTTCACGGTACCTTGCCTGTATATTTTTATATCCATTGTTTTTGTCTGTCTGCACAAAAAACTACATATTTAATCTTGAAATGAATGCTTATGTCCATAACCATAGTAGAAGAAGATATCAAGATTTAAGAATTATTCCACATAAGCTGAGTCTATTTAGCAAAAGCCCTATTTATGCGGGTGTAAAATTTTTGAATCGCCTGCCTAGAAATCTGAGGTAAATCTAAAATTTTCCCCTTTTTAAACGAAGACTTTGCCAATATTTAGTAGATTGTGCTTTTTACTCCACAGAGGAGTTTGTCAGTATCAATGTGAAGACAACTTGTGTGTTTTATGTTAATGAATATATTCATTTATTTTTGACATGTTCTATACATGTAAAACAACATGTCCTGGAATGAATAAATTATTATTATTGTAATTCAGTCAAGTGCCTAGAAATACTTGATCAACACCAAAACTTCATTGGCCCATCATAGCACACCTGATCAGTCTGATGGTCTTCATAAGATGGGAAAAACAAGCATCATAAGTGCATGAACTGTAGGTGCTGACAGAAATGCTAGAAAAACTCTTATCCCAGCTATATTGACCAGCACTAAAGACATCCTGGAAGAAATGTGTTATCCGCACCACACTGTGTAACCTTTACAAGGAGGAGGCATATGGGGCTGTTTTACCAAGTCTAGCACACAGGTTGCAGGAATTTAGACAATAGACATGTCATCAATCCAGATTTGGTGTGCTGCAACTCACCACTCCATTCCGCTAACTGCTTTTTTCCTTTAGAAAATTCTCTTATTTGGACATATAAAGATGGTTCACAATTAATGTATTCTATTCTTAGTAGTTTCTCCAATTATTTGTCCTTTCCACATTAGTTTTCAGGGCTCATATCTTAGAATGCCCAATATACAGGACAGTTTTTTTATCAAGCATCTTTCCTCTACAGCTTTTCATAGGTCTTCTTTGTTGAGTTGATATTCTTCTTACATTTAATCTTTGTCATTCATCAATAACACAGTATTTCCATTGCTTTCTATCTTTGTTGCTGTTATAACCCAAGCTTTACTGCCATTTGCTACTACCCATCATTTTTCAGTGCCTTAGTATGGTTGTATAGTAGTGCCTTAGTATATTACTGTTGTGCCATGTGTAACACTCCATGTATAAAAAATATTCTAGCAAAGATGTCAAAATTATTTCGCCTTATGTCTGTTCACCATTTTATATCTCCTAATTTTTTACTCTGAAGTATAAACCAGGGCTGCTTTCAGCTCTTTGCCACGGTAAAGTTTCTGCTGGTACTCTTTCCATCTCTTCGCTTTGTCCTCACTATCAATAAGAATTTCATTTCCTTCACTCTGAATGACGTTACCCTTGATAGGATGTTCTTTAAAGGAACCTCTTGCAGTTTTGTAAGCAAACTACATATCATCAAAAACTACTTTTAATATTCTGAACCAGAGGTTACACTGTTCATTCTTCTTGTTAAATTATGTATCTCTTATACGCAATCTCATAAATTAGAATAGAATATGTACAATGACAGGGTATTATAGGGAGGCAGTTATATGTAAATCATAAAGTGGATAAGACATACTTATGTAGCATATCTAGCAATGCATGACAACCTCTTTTTAAAACCCTAAAGATTTTCCTCCAGGAAAACTCCTATTTGTTGGGTTAAAATATCCTTATTTCAGCAAGGTAAGTCTTCAGAAATAACTTTTGGGTTCTGCTTCGTCTTTGTTTTGAGCTTTCACTACCATTGCATGCAGCATCTTCAGGAATAATCGAAGATGTCTGCAATGGTAGCAAATGCTGGAGATAAACAAACAAAGATGCCGCAGAACCCAAAACCTATTTCTTAAGACTTATATTGCAGCCAAATCCTACGATCCAAATTTTCTTTGAGGTTACTATTGCAGTTATGCTCATCCAAAGTAGATAGGTACATTCATATATCCTGATTTGCATATTTTTGAACTGCTCAACAGTCCATAAACTAGGGAATACTCATGTTTTAGAGGTCATTATTGTGTTGTGTTTAAAAGATTCTAATCATCAAACTCTACATTCAGTATTCTCGTATTCGGGTTGCTTTTCATTTTGGTGAAAATGAGTTTTATGCTTATTGTCAAAATGTGGGCTGGTATTGCTAGAGAAAACTCTGTATTTAGGATGTTTGTCTTATCTTCTGTGGCCTATTACTCCCTAATTGTTTCTGTTTGCTAATAATTTCCAGAACCGCCACCTCCAATGGCATCACGATCTTTAATTATGGTGGCCAAATGCCTTCAGAATTTGGCCAATCTTGTGGAGTTTGGTGGAAAGGAACCATACATGGAAGTCGTTAATCCATTCATTTTAAAAAATAAGGAGCGGATGGTTGTGTACCTTGATCATCTCTCTGTAAGTATTACACACGGTTGAATTATTGCTTATCTGCAGCTATTTGTATTTAAATTTGTATGATTCATGGTTTTGGCATCTCCTTTTGGGAAATTGAATGGATTAAAATTGCGGTGCTACTTCACCCTGCTTACAAGGCATGCTTTTATCATTTAAAGATTTAAAACTGAAAATTTTGTGTCCTCTTCAGAACATCACCGAGAAACCAGATTCAGAAGATGGACGAATAAAAGGAGATCCGGCACGAGATCTGGGAACTCTTCACCATATATGTGTTTCTCATTTAAAAGAATTGCAGACTTTAAGTAAAACTCAGGTGGGGCAATGATCTTATTATTCTTTTGTTAGATTAGAGAGTAAGTTATTCTTATGTCATTCCTTTTGTCACATAATGCCAATGAAATTCATCAGCATTTGGATCTCTCTATTAACATTTACCATCACTAAGATAAATTAGATTGTATGTCGTAATGAGGGAAATAAATCATGTATATCAATTTTTAGTCGCATATTAGTTATGATAAAGGTTTGAAAAACATGCTTTCAAAATTTCATGGAAAGTGTTAGAAATATAAACCTTGTTTTTAATGACATGAATCCAAAACCAGCCTCTGTTTGGCATTCTCTTTCAAATATTTTGTACTCCATTATGTATTTCTTGCTGCTCAATGGGTGCCAATCGGATTGAATTGGCCCCAAAATGGAATATTTTACTCAATTGTTCAGCTGAATTTTGATAACTAAATTATTTAGAAATGTTTTCCCTGCAATCATTTTGCTAATTGCTTGTGTTCTCAGACATTTTATATAGAACTATGTGCACTGGTTCAAAATTAAAATGGTTGATTTTGTGTAATTTGAATTCATCCTAAGTTTTTCATCACCATATAATACCTCCCTAGTACTAAAGCCACTTGTAGGTACAGGGTGGTGACTCGATGGTGAGGATTAAACTTACTTTACTCTTGAATGAAATCCATTGAAAATATCAGAGCAAGGTAGTCATATCTAGTAAAAAGTGATCTATCTAGTACAAATGAAGAAATTTCACTGTGATGACTTTGTCCTTCCAGAGTAGAATTTTCATTGCTCTCATCATTGTGGAGCACTTTTGACCAAATGGCCAGTAAACTGAAAAAATATACTAGCAGACCTGCTGCCTGCTTTGCAGGCAGTCTCTGTCTGGTGTGCTCTTGAGGTGAACTTGGTGTTTTTCCTTTTTTTGCACTACTCAAGTGGAAGCAGTGAGAAATGTGGCTAAATGAGTGTATATGTTTCCCAAAAGTGAAAAAAACATTGAGAATAGTTTTTGAAACATGAGTTAACATTTTGGAGTAAAAAAGTCATAATATTCATTTTTCTGTGCAATGCTCACATGATCAGCAAACAGAGTCCAGAGATGAACTGAATTATCAGTTATTAGGCCCTCTTACTTCAATTGCCAGTGTAACGCAGTCATGACCCTTGAAAAAGTACTTGTAAATGTACTTGATAACCCGGATGTTGGCACAGATTTCAACATTGATGTGAGCAGAGTACCGCTGCAGCAGATATGGATTGTAGGGAACAACCCACTGGTTGCTGACATGCATTTCATATGCTGACCTATTAAAGTGAACCCTGGAGTCCCGAAAAACTTAAGTCCCTGGAATCTAACTAAATTTAAACTCCCAAAAAACCATGTTTTTTTTGCATTTTTCTTATCACCACCAACTGCTAAAAATCCAAAACTACTGCCAAATCATACAGACAGAGAATCCACAATTAAAGCACCAAACCTCATTTCTCTAGCTCAAAACTTGAGAGAGAAATAAATAAAATGGATACAGAACTGACCGACATGCTACAAAATTAATACATGTATATAGATTATGAGACAGGTTAACCATTTGCTGTTTATTCTTGTACATATTTCGGCTCAACATCATATATGCCATGGAAGCATGAATAAGTGTCATACTGCTGTATCAAGGCTGTAGTACTTTTGCATTTCCGATAATGCATTTGACGTTAGTGTAAATGAATGTAGCGGAGAGTGATCCACTATCTCTACTTATGCAATTCAACATTGTCTTCCTGTTCTGGAAGTAGAGATGCTGTGGAAGAGATAAGGTGGGGAATATGTGGACTATCAGGATATGTTCTAGAGAACTAATTTCAAACGTTCTATCAGCCGAGGGAAAGGTCCCTAGACAAGTTGGTATATCAACTAGAAATGTAATCTGGAATAATATAAATGTGATGAAGTCCGATTTTCCCTTGTTGTAGACCTCATCCTCTGAAAGCTAGAAATTTAAAAAGACACAATCCCAAAGATTTATCTGCTGAGCTAAGGTGTGATATATGCATCTGCATGTATCATATGCTGTATGAAATCATATTTTAAATGTAATATCTTACTCATGAAATAGAACTATTTTCAGTACAGTTAGCCCTGTATCTATGTCATTTGGAGTTTTTGGGGATCTTTCTGATCTGGGTCTAAACATATTTTGATTTGTACTGGATTATATTCCTGATATCTACTGCCTACCATAGAGATTGCTTCAAAGGTGATGGCTGCAATTAGCTCAGGCGAGTTTTTATTGTTTATTTAGTATGGTTTGTTTTCATTTGTTTTATCAAGTTTTAGGAAAGCAATAAATAATATCTTGTTATTTTTCTGGCTGTGGCTCCGTCCGCTTCATGCAAGGCATTGATTGCTTTTACTGCCATAATTGGTCCTAAATTCCTTGCGCCAGTCATTTTTGGTGGAGATTTCTGGGATAGTTGGTCCCGCTCCCCTGCTAGAACGACAACTGTGATAACTTGGTGGAGCCAAAAGAATGAAAAAGTTTGATGAGCAATAAATAATGTTTATGAAATGTGTGTAGGCGTGTAGTTTTGCAAGTTACTAGTGATTCATGCTACACTCTGCAAGTTAGGTACAATCTTATCAGAGTCACAAATCAAAATAAATAAATGCCAATAATATTTTCTCTTCTGTGTAATGTTGTCAGTAAATGATTTTTTAGTAATTTTCTGCTTTGTTAACATATGTAGAAATTGCCTTAAGAATAAATCCATCTTGACTGAGAATCAAACCGCGGACCTTTGGCCTGCTGGGACAATGAGCAGAGCATGCTACCCAGGCATCCTGATTCTTAAGACAATTTTGAGTGGATTTAATGAAACTAGATGGTCACCCTTACGGGCAATCAAGGATTGCACTTGTAAGGCATACATGAGATATATGCATATGTAGCCAATCACGGCATTAGTGATGTACAGGATTTAACCTCATTGTTAGTGGTTTCTTAGAAGTCCATGTTTGTCTACGAGTGCAATCATTGATGGACCGTAGTAGGGGCAGAACATCTAGTTCCCGTAAATCCTTTCTGAATTGCCTTAGGAATCAGGGAGCATGGGTATTGTGGTTGTCTATGCATTTTCCTGGCAAGTCAAAGGTCTGTGGTTCGATTCCTGGTCCAGGTAGATATTTTCCTTAGGCAATTTTTGTTATTTCATCGGCAGGTTTCGACAGACATGATATCTCTTCAAGGTTTGCTCTGCTTTTCTTTCACTGCTGAGAAATATTTACTGAAATAGAAAGTATGCATGCTCACTACCTTAATCAGAACATAAGCCCTGTAATGTCTGTGGTAATTTAGAGAGTCAATCACAAGCGGCTTCCTTTCAATGAATGTTATTCTTTATTTACAGCCTACAATCAAGAAATTGGTGACAGTCACTGAAATGTTGAGCAAACACAAGCAGAAGTATCTGGAAATGATTAGGTAGTTCTTGTGCTTCCAATATTGTGATTTCTCTCAGACAAGTGGTGTGTTGAGAGTGGTTATTTTAACCTCCATGGATCATAGTGATGATTTGGAAAAATACTTTTATGTGATCGTAAACAGACTGTTTCATTATCATCATAAAGTGTTCACTATAATTAATAAATAATTTCTGCAAGTTCAGTGCAGTTACAATTCCTAGTGATATGAGTGCTTGTTGGTGTACTATGTACTAAGAAACTGCAATGGTAGGTTTCACTTATTAAGGTCATAGCATTTTTAAAGTTTTGTATCAACGTCACTCAGTGATAGCTGAGAGTGTGATTGGAATTCATGCTAAATATTTTGATTGTAATATAGATATTGTAAATATTTTGATCAGTGTTTCA
Source organism: Pyrrhosoma nymphula (assembly GCA_963573305.1). NCBI lineage: Eukaryota > Metazoa > Arthropoda > Insecta > Odonata > Coenagrionidae > Pyrrhosoma > Pyrrhosoma nymphula. Next base: position 125,317,450 of record OY754337.1, on the reverse strand, counting down.
ATATGTAATGCATTTTTGTACAAAAATGATCCACATACATTAGTGAGATCTAGTGCTTTATGTATAGTGCTTATGATGTACGATTTTTAGCTTTGGTTTAAAGTCTTTCATTATACAGGACATAACACCATTGAATGTGAAACCATAAGTACTATGTGAAGGTAATGTAATTTGCCATTATTATGCTGTTTGGATATCCATTGATGGTTGAGTTAAAACGATAGACGATCTTTGGAAGATTCTGAATACTGTATCTTGTATATAGAAGATTTGGATCCTGGAAGCTAATGACATCAAGGGTAATTCTGTTGCTCAAGTAATTACGTTATGAACAATACATTCTTGTATTCCTTGAAGCTAAAGGTGTTGAGATATTCCTTTTCATAAAAAAATACAGCATGACATTTCCACATTGTTGGTAAACGCAATTTTGTAGAAAAATAACACAATGTGCAATGAATAAAGTTATGTAACAAGTCATCGATGATGCTATGTAATTATTTCATACCAGTAATTCAATGGATACCAAGGCACCAGAGAAAAATTAACTCCACAAACGACAGCCACAAATCGTATAAGCCTGGCTCCATGACATGAAATTCAACTCCTAATTAATAATAACACGCGTTTTTAACCATAAATATTTATTAATGTTCCATTTAGTTAATACGATAATATGAATGCTGGGGCATCTCTCCCAGTGACAACCTCTACAGTCATGACCAAAATAGAATTGAAAATGCCATTACAGCACAACAAAACGCAACATATGGACTCTTACGCTCTCCTATCCTTGCACATTTCCAAAAGGTTCCAAGAAACCTGAAATACAGGGACAGAAAATAGTGACCTTATATTCGGCATGAGTAACACATGTTATTATCTTCCAAATTCAAAATAACTTACCCAACTTTGTTGCGATCCAAAATACTGGGAAATATCGATCTAATGTACGCACAAGTACAAATAAGAAGCAAGACGACAGTCAAAAGACTTTGAAAATTGAAGAGCGCCGACTGGAAAAAAAGAGATTCTATGAACAGTGAACTCTTAAAAAAAATATAAGCAGACGAAAGAGCCCGCTGAAAACCTACCATTATTGCGTAATTCAAGCTTGCATCAACGAAACATTGCAAAACCCAGAGATTAACAATAACACGGAGGAATCACTCCTCTACTGTAAACAACCGAATTGCCGTGTCAATTTTCTTTTTCGAGTTACGTTGCTCATTTTTTAAAGAAGGGTAGTCACAGCAAATATTGGGAAGTTTATTTTCCCCAAGTATTTACTTTGCTATTGATGCATAAAAGCAAAAATTTAAAATTCAATATGGAATTAACTACTGTTGAATGATTTGTATGCTATTGTTTATTAATTCTTATGTTGACCTGTCGTCTTCTCCGGAAGTTGCACAGTGTAATATGGTTGACCGAAGTGAAACGTTGTGTGCAACTCCGCGCCCGTTTTCTTTATGGTTGTGAGGTGATTTTTCAGTACATATCTCTGTGGCATTCTTTATATTGTGTTTTCGTCTCCGAATAGGCATATTGGATTATATTTCAACTCTGGTCAGTGGCAACAATGGAAAATTACCATTACCCTATTTTAATGAATTGATAATTACTTTTCTTGTTTGTACTTCAGTAAGTGTGTTATAACTTAGTGTGCTTAAACGTAGGTGTTTTTGTAATAATTATTTTAACCCATGTAATGAGTGGTGGGCGTCGATGTTTTTATCTTGATTAAAAAATACGGATCTGTGACAGTTGTTATGTATACAAGTAGTGTTTGCTACGCCCTAGACTTGAATATTTGTTCCAGATCACGGTGAAATTCCCATTTATAGGTTTTAGTGTTGAAGCGGAAATAATTTGCAGACGTATGTAACTTTTATAATTTAAACCATTTCTCTAAGGAATTTCCTCTTGATTGTAACTTGTTTTTCTTTTCGTATTTATTTCACTTTTCTTCGTTAGAAGATATGGTTTTGAAAGAGGGGAATTTTAGTTTGTGTAATGCTCGTACCATATACCTACGGACTAGCATTATACCTTCGGCGATTGACGCACTTTCGATTCGTCAGTATTTATTAATTCCAGACTCAGTTTGGAGGATTTGAGGTAAATATTGCGACGCGGGTTTCGTGGTTTTGAAAATTGGCTGTTGCCCCTATCGCCGACTCAGTAGCTGATTCGAGTTTATAGTCTAAAATAGCAATTGTTTAGTAACCTGTTGAAGATTTTCAGATTATATTTATAATGAGCCCTTATTCTTTAGAAAATAGTTCATTTTATGTTTACGTTTAAACTGACGTGTTTGGGTAAAATGAGGGTGATGGAAGACTAGGACAGAAAATCGTCTTTCATCCTGTCATTTCAATTGTATAAACTTACAAGTGTTATGTGTTACGTATGAAAATACTATTTTACAAAGCATTTAGTATAAAATGGCTACGTTACTAAAAATCACTCAGAAATGTATACTCATGTGACAGAGATTACAGTCTGTAAACAATAGGACCGTCGCATTGAAGAGGTGTGTTACATGTTTCTATTTTAATATCAGAACTTTTTCTGTTGAATAATCATTACGTTTTAGATAAATTTTTATAAATAATAAAATAAACGTCAGTTAAATAAATTTTCCATGGACATTTTGCCCTTTTTCTTCTTAAGGGTTCCGTAAGAAGAAATTGTGCTTCATTTACCTAGGCATGACATGTAAGTTTTTTTAAGCCCTGATTAATGTAATGAGAGACCTTATTTCTGTGATAATTGTGAATTTAGGAACCACCTTTACGATTTGTTTAGCGTGCATTTACATTTTTCTGAGGAAGCAGCTCTTCTTTCACCCTTTCACTCATTCAATTTAGCTTTCCTTCTCCCAATAGAATGCAATTTTGAGTTCATAACAAGTGTATGAAACCGTTCTGGAGTTAAGAGATTTTGAGCCGGCTCGTTGGCTTTGAGGTAGAAAACTTAGGTAGGTATACTGATTGGAGGATGCAGATAAGGCTCGAGATTAGAAAAGTAAGGACAACGTTTGACCTCGACCGATGCCGACAACCGAAGCAAATGGGGAAGGTATGCGACATTAAAGCATAGTAGTATTACATATATCCAATATCACAATTGATAATATCACATCAACTCAAACTCGTTTAAATGCTTGGCGATAATTTTTCCCCCGTAGAAACATGTTTACTCAGTATCTTCCCCATGCACTGGATAGGTCTGTTTTGTTAGGTCCAATTTAGATCTAAGTAAGGTTTAGGTTAGACGAATGCCGAGGAATTCCAACATGCAAAATAGTGGCCTTTCTCTAGTTGAATTAGACAGAGTAGATTAGTATGAAATCAGTAGATTAGTAGGTTATCACAGCAACTATGAATTTCGAGGCCTAATTTGTCTTTCGGAAATCCTTCCAGTCAAAGTTGACTTTATAGAATGGAAATGTTGGCATACGGGTTTGTCATCATATGATAATGTTAATGCTTTAAATTTTCTGTGGTAATGTGCATTGCTATTTTGTGGTTGAGAGCCATGGGATGATACTTTTATGAACTAAATGTCAGGGGTGCATCTTTTTAGTAAAACAATACTTCTCATTTACAGAGTGTAAGGCGTGGATTTGGCAGCTGTTGAGAGACCCTCCAAGGGGTGTCTCTTCTCCCCATCAAATGAAGTCATTGTGTTGCGAACAGTTTCTATATTTTTAGTGTACCTCTATTATCATCGTCTGCGTGCAAAAGTTCGTGTGGCTCAGTCATCTCTTTGTGAGTACCCATTGTCTGTATTTTACATTATTTTTAAAAGCCTCTATTGGAACCAGCCTCAGCAGTTTACCTTGTTTGAAAGATTTCACTTGACCCTAATCATTTGAAACATGGAGTTGTTAGGTGTTACGCGTATCATTATGGCTGGCTTGCGTAAACAGTTATCCAATATTGATCTTATAGGCATTTTTATAATAAGGCAAAGGTAACTTTTGGTTGGCACTCTCATTTCCTGTGTAGGTTTTCCATCGTTGCTGGATCAGATTGTGGAGTTCACTAGCAATGTCATTTGTGTTGAATTAATGCTCTCTTGGGATTATACTATCTTTTGCATTGGTTTAATAATAATAATAATTTTATTGATGGGTAAAAAAACCATTTACAAAGATATAATTGGCGTACACATTTTTACAGTAATAACAAAATATAGTTGAAGCACTTTCAAAGTATATATAACTATAGTGACTAATAGAAATGTTACATGTAAATTTTAGAATAGATATTCGAAAATCAATTAGCAGATTCAATGTAGATACAAAGGCAATTTTCTTTTCAAAGTTGCTAGTTTAATATTTTATTTTAATAATTAATATGGAATGAAATCAATGCAAGTACATGGCTGGAGTTGATGTCTCCATGTAACAGACGATGTAAGAATGTGATGTCCAAATGTAATCGACGAGATGCCAGGGGTAATAAATTTAGAGTGGACATACTAAAATCATAGTTAATGGGATGGAGATTAAATTTGTAAGATACTAGCCTAATGAATCTACGTTGAACACCCTCAATAGCTTTGATGTGTACATTATTTAGATTAGATTGTTGTTGGGGGGGCCTTCGTCAGGAGTCCGGGCACTTAGACTTTTCTTGGTCCGTTGTGCCAACCCCATGCCTGTCTGCCACTTGCAGACAGGGGACAAGAGCACCACGGTAGAGGTATGGAGGATCCCCCTGCCTCACCCCAGTACCAGGTATAGAGGATGTCCTCCCTCCAACTGGCCCAGGTCTCCCTCCTGCCTCCCGGTATAGGTATGGAGGGAGTATCATCTCTCCATCCATGCCTGGTCGAGTTATGGAGGAAGGTCACCCATCCAACCACCGTCCGGGCCCAACGTTGCTTAACTTCGGTGTTCTGATGGGAACCGGTGTTTCAACGTGGCTAGGCCCTTGCCCTGTGTACATTATAGTATGGGGACCATAAAATGGAGGCATACTCTAGAGTAGGACGGATTAATATACAATACAATATCTGATAGTCGTAAATGTTATTAAAATCTCTGGAGATTCTGTGAACAAAACCCATTGTTTTTTAACTTTTATGATTATTGATTGGATGTGGTTTTAAAATGTCAGTGAAGAATCCAATGTAACTCCCAATTCACATTTTTTACTGACCCTACAGATTGCAGTATAATCTAAACAGTAGTCAAACACAATTGGAGACCATAACAATAATTTTACTAATTATTTATTACCACGACCCGGGTTTCAAAACTTGGTGTCATCTTCAGGTTGACATCTTGGTCTGAAACCCGGGCCATGGTAATAACTCTGTGGTAAGATGGCTAAATATGATAAGTCCTTTTTGCGAATTTATCAGGAGTGCAATTTACATGACATATAGCTCTTGGCCATCTAAAGATATTTGCAAAATGGGCATATTGCATATTGCCGCAGGGTTTTTCACAAACCCTACAAATCCTTAACATGTCACATTTTGCCATCTTATAAATCTCATGGAGACAAATCCAATGGTATGTATAACTAACAAAAAAAAAGACATCACATATAGCCATCTTACCACAGAAATAATTAGTGGAGTTAACTAAGTTATTAAATTTTTCCGTAATGGATAAATTCCACAAGTTAAAGCCTACAACCGTTTCCTTTGTGAAAAGTACAATTGGAGACCTAATTTATGAAAACTTATGATGTTACATTTTTTGTATTTAATACCATGAGATTATCATTACACCAGTTTTTAAATTTGTAGAGACAAGTTTGCAATTTGTTATAGTCCTCAAGGGAGCGAATCAAATGATACATTTTTAAATCATCAGCATAGGTTGGACTGAATATTGTCCTTAAAGAATCGAATCAAGTGTGTGAGTTCTTAGTACATAGTTGAAAGTATGAAATATTGTAACCTAAGTTCGTTCATAGAAGTTTTGTATGTACATACAGCTGTTGAACCATGTTGCATATCTTATGTTTTGAGAAAACGGGATTTTTTTTCCCATTGATTAGCGGAATGAAACAACCTTTGGATTGTCAAAATACGGATTTTCCTTATGTTTATACCATTAATTCATACTCTTTCAGTTCCTTAATTGCTCTAAAATGTTAATCTGAACAGTGAATATCATTCCATGTAGAAAACAACAGCATGTAGTTTATATGCCTTTACTGTACCCATTTTCAGTCTTGTTGAAAACGTGCTCAGTGTTTTTAAGATAATGAAAATACAGAAACATGGCTTTGTCCCTGTTAGTGAACCACAAATCGCCCGTTGAAGGATCTGCAGAAATGGATATGAAACGCAGAGAATGGAGTTCAATAGAGGGGGTAATTTTTAATATGAAAATGTTCAACATTTCCACGGTGGATAGCTCACAAATGACATTTGAAATACTAACATTCTCGAAAACATAATTAGAGACCAGCAGCTAAGTAATTATTCTGTATTATGGAATTTTAAAGGATTTGTTTGGTCTGGAGCAAATTTTCATGATCCGTAATGGGAATCTCCCAACAAATTCTGCATGCAATTTCCGATGTCACGACGTGCGGCGTTAGTGTTGTGGTGGTGTTGTGTACTGGGTGTCGGGAGGAAATCGTTGAGGGGGACCCATTTCCGTGTGATGAATTTTAAATTTGATAGGTACCGAAATAAGTCATACTAATCATGGCTCGGAGAAACTATTCGTTTCATAAGACGCTTAATTTTTCCGGTTTTAATTGTGTTGAATTCTCCCCGTCCCCTGAAAGCAACACGGTGGGTAGAGATAGGATCGTGCGCACCTCTGCGCCTCGCTTGCTAAAACGCAAGGAATTCATTCCACTGGAAGGGATGATTCACAAAGGCACCCCTGTCGCTTTTGCCGCCTTAGCTGTCGGGCTACGCGGTGATTAACGTTGCCGGTTTTAGACCACGTCCCCCATCGTCCGTTTTCCGTCGACCGCAATCGATGCAATACCATTTTTCCTCGTTTTCTTAGGGTAAACTTTGCCTCTCTATTGGTTTTTTGAATCCTGCATGATGTACAGTGACAAATGCAGAGACAATACGTTTATCGTCATCGCCAATTCCTCGTTCTTATTAAACTAAGGGAAACGCATCTTGCCTAGCCTGTGTTTTCGCTTTGTGCGTTCTATCACTCTTAAACATGATATGTGCTGAACGCTTTCAATCGGTCGAAATTTTGCGTGGGTATGCATGTTATGAAATTTGAGCAATCACGAAAAACTAATGAAGGTCGGAATAATGCCACACAACCCCCTGCCACACACCCCTGAGGTGGCTTGCAGGGTATTTTGTAGATGTAGATAATAACTTTTTGAGCGAATTTCGATCCACCCATTTTCGTGGTATTTTCTTTCATCTCCCGTATCTCGCCTTGGTTCCATGCTTTTTTGGTTCACATAATTATCGACATCTACGAAATACCCTGCAAACCACCTCAAGAGAGTGTGACAGGCTATTATTTGCTGTGTTAGTCCCCAAAACCCTATGAAATATACCTATGGCCATACGTGCCCAATAGTGCAATACATGGCGCCCGGTTCAACTCACCTCTTTGAATCACTTTGTTAGCGTGTTATCAGAAATTGCTGAATCGTGTTCAGAGGATATCTAAATCAATTCTCCGTCCTTTGTTATTCCGTATTTCTCAGTGTCTCTCTTGGTGTTTGGAAATCCTGTATCCATACCTCATTTTAATAATAAAAAAAGTCATTTCCCCTCGTGATGAAAGGACACCGGACGACATGTCGAAAACTGAGAACAGGAAACGAGTCCAACTGGCTATTTGAAATAGTCTTTATAAAAAAATAATTTGGGGCATCATTTCCTGATACGTGATTCCACATATATTCAAACGTCGCAGAGACATTGCAATGGATACTATGCGGAAGCCAACCCGGAAATGGACGTCCCGTCACCGAACTCAGGGGGTGTGTCGATTGTATCTTACAATTATAAATGCTACAGTCTTAATACACACACGTAAAAAACGCTGATGTATAATCGCGCTTCGAACTGTTGCTTTAATATCCTACCCGCTGTGGGATTGTGTGGAAGCAGTTACATTAGTGTTCTGTGGATAGATTCGTATGTCCTTTTTTCTGTTGTACTTGAGAATTATTGCATTTATATCGCTGGAAAATCACCATTCTCCGCATTGACATGTCCTTCACATTTTGATCCCCCAAAGTATTGGTTTTCCTGGCGGAGCTCTTGACTATGTTGGTGTGCCAGCACATTTATATGTTGCAATCTTTTTTTCTGCTGCCTATGATAACTGCATCACTAAAACAGGCAATTGAAACCATTCTAAAGGTGATCTATTAGCCGTGTTGTTTGATGATAATTTTTTGCGCTTTCTATGTTATTTAAACGTTTTTCCGTTCTTCTGGAGAGCTTATAATCTTCGAGAGTAAGTGTCTCGGGATTTTTAGGACGAAAGCACCCTCTCCGAAGCCAATTTCTGACGACCGGTCGCAGGCTGGGATTGGAGCCTACGAGAGTATGTTTACAAGGTGGGCGGTCCGCCTACCTTGGTATCTAGGTCGCTGACCATGTTTACGAAATCTTCTGTGACATAACGTCGTTGCTCTCTCTTTCAGAGAGGAATGTCTTGATTGCCTCTTTTAAATTTCCGGGCACCGTGGTAGACTTGCATATCGACCACTCGGATGTGTATCATGATAGGGTTGAAATCAAAGTGACTATCGAGGGGAAGACTTATGTGACTGAGAAACTGAGACTCAGGGGGTGCATGGAGATATGGTGTCTCAGGTGAAGGAACTGTGGGTCAATTCTCGAAACACCTCGAGGGAATATCGCCTGAGCAAATGACAGCTAATCTCATGGTCACGTCAATTTCGTATCCTCGAGTTGACATATTCTGTCCGCCAAGCCATAATGTATTATTTTCTTTCGCAAGCGATAATTATCACGGCGTTTCGAAAATTGGCCCCTGACCTTTTGAATGCAGATATCTATAACCTCGGTAATGATCGAGTTAAACCAATCACTCATCTAAGCTATACAGAGGGTGGAAGATGCTTCGTATAAACTTCGACGCACCACTTCTAAATTAGGATGAATAGTTCTCGGGTTTCCAGCCGGGTAATGGTGTTAAACTGCACCGTTTAACACCATTACCCGGCTGGAAACCCGAGAACTATTCGTCCTAAGCATTCGCCGGGAAAGACTTACATCCTACATCACTTCTACATTGTTTCTGTGCCACCTAGAGAATGTATGCCTGGTGAATATATCAAGAAATATCCTTAACTTTACATGATTCAAAAGGATTATGAACTATGTTTTATAACCTTGGGTGAAAGACAAATACCTACATCTACAAAATACCCTCAAGGGTGAATGTAATGGCAATACACTTGCCCTAAGATATTCGAGTTTGCTGTCAGTAGCATAATAAGAGTCTTATACTTGCACCAGTTAAGCTACCTATTGAACAATATGTCCTCCTAGCCCTAATGACTGGTATAGTGGTCCATTTTGGTACGAATTTAATGGTAGGGTATGCGCGGGAGAAGTTACGAATTTTCCGTATTTTATCGTTACACTTGCCCATTGCCTTTTTAATATCGTGTACGTTGATTAACTAATGCATTTCAAGGACCGGTTCAGCAGTGGGCTAACGATTTTAGCGGTTGCAAAGTTAGAATTCTTTCGCGTCGTGTATTTCAGTACTGATGATTTCGTTTTAACCTGTGTGTGATAATTAATTGCTGTTTTTCATTTCGGGAATAGTTGCGGTACTCCATAATCCGTGGCATTTTTAATAATATTTTTTCGAAGCTTCATTCAATGTATTCGTTTGGAATGGTCTTCCACGAAGTCCTCGAATATGCAGTGTGGCTCTGTTTTAACCCTTAAATTCTTAGTGAAGGAAGTGTTTTCGGGTTTCCCTCCCGGTCGCAGGTTCGGTAGCACCAACGTTTCAACGATTGAAACTTATTGTTAGAGGTATCACGAGTGTACTGAAGGCGATGCCATTCTTACCTGTCTAAACGTCAATACAAACCAACCCTGCGGCGTAGTAGAAAACCCGAGATCGCATATTCCTTTGTATTCACCAGAGAAACCTGAGATCCATCATTAAAAGCCTCTTCACTGTTCCTCAACATCTAACACTTGAAGTTAGTGATGGTAACATCACAATTGCTATATTAATTCCAGAGTCCATGCCGCTGGTTTGATTTTTCCATTCAAAAATTTGGAGGACACCGTTCGAAATCCCCTGTAAGGAAATATGGGCACTCTGACCAATGTGTCCAGCGCAGTCTAATTGTAAGATAAATGAAAATATGGTAACTACGCCCGGTTGATAATGACTAGGTAATGCAGTGCCCCAAGTTACTTCGACAACGCAACTATAGTGGACACCCTGATTTCGTACTTCGTATTCAATTATATTGTGTTATGGAGATGCACGTTTATTTCCGAAGTTATTCTCTTATAGTGTGGGCGCTCTGTTCATTTGTCACGTTAAGATGATCGAGATTTGGAAAAGAAAGTTGTGATAATGTTATAAACGTGACGGTGGTGTCACTGAAACTAGTTGAAGGACTCCTGTTAGACCGTAAGTTAAATGGAGAAACCTCTTCGGTTGACTTAAAGCCGATCCGTTTTCCCACAATGTATGAAACACTTCACGAGCCCCGTGTTTCCGTAGATTTTATCGTAAACGTGTGCTCGGAGATATAGACTGACAAAGTTACATGTTTAATACGTCTTTATTTCCGTATACGATAAGGGAATAGCAGACATCGAGGGGGCGTAGATAGGTCTTATTCTGGCAGTTAAGTCTGTAGTGTCTTTTTGTAAAAAGCTCCTTAATAATCCCAGTCTCCGCTATCAGCACAGCGCCAGTCTCCCTTGCGTGCTGTTTTTTCATAACTTAAATAAAAGGATAAGTAAAATCTAAGAAATGCGTAGGATGGAATGTACCCGAAAAAATTATGAAGGACGTCGAAGGGATGACTTCTGTAGTAACGAGACGGTTAAATAATAGGAGAGTGGAGTGAGAAGCTCCAGCCAACCAATATTATGGGTCCTTATTTTGGAAGGAATCAACCTCGACAATGTGGTGGACGTGACGTCACATCCTCTAACAAATCTCAACTTTTAAGTTGCAATATTTGAAATTATCGTGGTTGTGACGTCAATATTCCCGCATTGTCTTGGCATCAAAATTCCGAGGTCTTCCTGAGTAGGGTAGGATAGGTTGATGTTGACTCTTGGAGTAATTATTCAGCTTTAACTGAGAACTGTAAACCGTCTCTACTTGCTACCGAGAAAGCCGTATTATTAAGGTGACCAACTTTTTTACAATGAAAAGGAGGACAGAAATTTATTTTTTTACAATGCAAAGGAGGACGCAAATAAAAAAAATACAAATATCGTAAATAAAAGAAACATTTCATTCATTGCAACAATAATACACCACATATGATATGATAAATGCATAATGAAAACATTTGTGACCGTTTATATTTTGTGATTATGCTTACATACATATTAATTATTATTTAAATGAGTACTTTTCCATTGTATGAATATTTTTAATCAATGTATTATCTTCTAACAATATATTGGAATTATCTGAACAAAAATTATCTTTCATATCGAATTTTACGGCAAGAGCTACAGCTAGAGTATCAACATTCAATTTCGGTTTTTCACTGGCCCAAAAATCATCAGCAATTGAAATAGAAAACTCTTTCAACTGCTGCATTAGTTCCATAGGGCAGCACAACGTAAATTGAACAAATAAATGTTCACATGAAATATGATTATGTTTGAAATGGCTGAATATTTCCACCCATCTTTGATCAATTTCAACATGTTGATTTTCCCATTCAACCTGTTCATTTCAACATGTTGATAGCGTCTCGCCACACTGTACCTACCGAGCCTTGATGAATCGTCATATCAAGTACATATACGTCACATCACGTGTAACGGACCGGCTTGGCATCGATCAAATACAGAGATTTACAGATTAGTCTTCAAATGTCGAAAAGGAGGACATGTAGGAGGACACTTTTCGAGGGAGGACAGAACTTAAAAGAAGGATGTGTCCTCCCTAAAGGAGGACGGATGGTCACCTTAGTATTGTGTTAATATTCTTCGTCTTCGTTAGCCAACCAATTGATTGGTATTTTTATGGGCAGTAGTATGAATAACCCCGAAAGAAAAATGCTCGAAGGGTATGTTAAGTGCATGTACTCTTCGATATATCGCGGGGCGGGGAACGTTGACACTGGTTGCGGCGGTTCGTAAACTCACCTACTATTTTTAGGTGGAGAGGTTTCGGCAGGAGGGGGAGGGGAGCGGATAGGGTGCCCGGAGAAGTGGACGGAGTATTGTTGCGTCGGCGGGGAGGGAGTGAGGATGGGGGGGGGGGGTAAGGAATCGTGGCGGGGAACAAGAGGGGGGGGGGGTCCCAAGATGCGTGCGTGATGGACTCGTTTCCCCGCCCTACCTAAAACGAACGCGTGCATACAGCTCCTCTATCTCCTCCCCCCCCCCCCCCCCCCACCCTCCTCGCCCGCTGCTGCAACCTGGACCGGTTCTCGCATCTCCCCCCCCCCCCCCCCCCCCCCCCCGCCGGAATACTTCGCGTGCCCGGTCTGCTGCACCGACCCAAAGGGGTGTCCCCTGTCATGCGGAAGGGCTCCTCACCCTTCAGCCTCTTTCGTATTTTTCTCTGTCCCATTCCGGGCGACTCTATTCGTCATCCAGCTGCCATCGCGAATCTAGGACGTCCCCCTATCCTCCTGTAGTTTGTAACCCACGACATTTGCGCTTTTGGGATCCGCTTGGGTTGTTGCAAGGAGTGTTAGGATACCAGTCTACAGTCGTGTAATTGTTATCCACTGGTCATTTGAAGGAGATCGCAGTTAGGTTCCATCTATTTTTGAAGAGTATGAGTTTAGGTTTTGATGTTTCACAGTGCTGGGATTGTATTCACTTGAGCGGTCCAGGCACATCAAACTGGCATTCTTTTTGGGTGCATACCACGTGATTTATTATATACCACTCGGAATGATTACTAGTGATTGCCTGAACACCCCATTTGGTCACGGATTGTGCTTTTACCCCGTGTTTCATCCGGCTGGTCTAATCTGACCTTATTTTGCTTGTTTATTGTGGTCTCTACGAATCTAATATCTTTTCCTTTTTTCGTCTTTTTTGTAAGTCTGGATGAATAGGGGAAACCTTCGGGTACTCTGGTGTCTTTTCGAACTAGCCTCTGGAAAAAGGAAAGTCGCCAGATTTTTTTATTCTAAGAGTTCCCTTGAAAGTAATGAAACTTCGTCAAAGCACAATTTTCAAAACCTTTTCTGAATTTAGAGAAATCGATGAATTTGTGTTTTTTCCTTTTTCCCTCGTATTCAGCAATAAATAATCTGTGCTGCTGCTGATTCTGCAAAGTATATCCCATATCTCTCATACAGCCAGCTATGATAGTATTAGTGGAAATGCCGATGAAATTTTTAACCCAGGAAGTATATATTCCTGATAATTATTTACAACTTTAGAACCTTCATTACTTCTAGATTCTTTCCTTATCTCGTTTTACCAAAATTCTTTATATTTGCGTTATTTTTCTCTTCCGCAGACTACATTACATCTACAAAATACCCTGCAAGCCACCTCAAGGGTGTGTGGCAGGGGGTGACGTTGTTTTCCATGTTGTTTTCTGTCCTTCACTATCGTTTACTGGAACGGGTCAATAACATGTTGCGTGTCTTTTATAGCATTACAATCTAGGAAATGTGAGGAAATCTACTATTTGGCAATTTTAATTATAGCAATGTGTTTTATTTTGCCTTCCTGATACATGAGTCATGTTAAGTTATGATTAATATGAATATGATAGTTGTATATGTAGTTATGATAGTAGCCGATTGTAATTGCCGAGAAACTTGGTTAATATATCGTGTTTTTGTATACATGAACGCTTACAATCTTTGTCCTGTCGATTTCAAACTGACCACTTCACTTTCGAGGGCTGAACTTGTCCCCAAATGTCGGAACGTTCCACCGTTCATCCAATATTGTATCAAGCCTACTTTTTCATCAAAGTTGTGCTCACGGCGACTTGATTGGACTACCGTGATTTTGCACACTCAACAGTGCGTAGTGGCAGTTCTTCGCTCGGCTGTTTGCGCACAATTATGAAAGGCTCTTCAAATGCTTTTTATTTTAAGTGTGAAAGAGTCTTCTTGAGCAAACAAGGAAGGCCTTCACATTCAAGGGAGTTCCGCAGACCACCTCCTCCTCCACACTCTCCGGCCCCGCGTCGTCATGGCGGAGGGTCAACAATCAACACGTGTTACATCCAGTTTCTTTGCCATTTTTTTTCCTTTAATAATGAAAGCTGGTATGCCTGCGGCAAATTGCCTCTTCGCGTCGTCCGTCCCGTGGCATTACTTTTTTCAATGGGATACTTCCAAATGGCTCCTCCTCGTCGCGCTCTTTTCGGAACGCACGGAGAAGGTGGCCGCGCTTTTCTTTGCTCAAGCTGTCATGATCGTCTCCGCGATTATTAGTCTTTTTTGCTGCGTAGTCCTCGATTGTTTTCCGGTATCGGTGACGCAAGGAAAAAACGTTCACGCTCGGCCGCGCGAGGAAATTGGAGCAAAAAACACACAACTTGTTTTGGAAGACGTGACGTTGTGGGTACTACGTCCCTCGTATGGTGTGTTGCTCTGGAATGGCGTGTGGTTTGGGATTCCGTTTTTGATCGGGTGCAGAAGTTGTTACTTCATCGGAGGGGGCGCGGGGACGCCGCATCCGTGGCCATTTCGCGAATCCCGCGTACCTATGCGCCGCCCGCCCGCCGATGGCGCCACATGCCGCCGGGCTAGCGCGCATCCGGCCTTGAAATTACGAACGGTCGCCGAGAGCGCGTACTATTCCTGCGGAGTGCCCGGTTGTTTTACGCACGGTTGTAGGTGTGGTGCGCATGTGCGCACTTTAAAGGGGCTATCGCGTATGACCTCTCCTTGCTCACTTGAAACTTGTCCCTGGACCTATTGATGGGCGTTAGCCGGGCGGCAGATTGGGCGTTGGTAGGCACCTCCATATCGGACCCATCGTCTTTGTTGGAGTGACATTATCCTACCTTGGTGGAACTTTGTGGACTGTTTCGCCTTCTGCAGTGGTTTGTCGATCTTCGTCATGAGTTTGAAAATGAACCGAGTTGTAGAAATTTTCATTGATAAAAACTTCCAAAACGTAATAATTAGAATAGAGCACCGGAACATCCAATTTCGGTCGAATTTTCATGTTTTAAATTTCCAAAAGAATTACTTTTTAGGCTCTAAGGTCTTGCCATTCTGGGAGCCATTACAGTAAATGAAAGGGAAACATATTTTACAGTCTAAGTCACACTCTCTCGCTGGAATGTGTAAGAACACAATAACCTTCTGTCTTAAGCGCATACTGGGGTTTTACGAAATTTAAGTAGTTGCGTCGTTGCACCTGAAAGGAGGGCTTAAAACTAATTCGAACGCCATCATATGCCAACATACATTTATTTTATATTTTGTGTTGCGGCAAAAGTTTGTGTCGTCCAGGGGGCATTGGATCATCTGCTGGACTCTCAGTAACTGGTATGGATGTAGCCGCATGTGTATCGAATTCGTTATCATTATTAGTCATCAATCCGAATTTAAGATTACTGCAGCTCTCCACTTCTCTCTCCTACGAGCCAACGAGCATCATCCATTCATACTTTTTCCCTTTGACCAAATTTTAAAGACCTCAATATCTCTGGGAAGGAAGAACTACTTAAAACTGTTTATAAGCCTGTGAAATTACAATTAGTCACCCGACAGCATTTAGAATTATCTATTCCTTGCGCGGTCATCGAAGGCAGAAACTAATTTTATATTCTCGTGAGAATATGGAAAGGAAATTTGTGTTCATGATACCCGAATATTATATATATATATATATATATATATATATGTGAGTGTCTTTTTTATGTGTTCTCATTTTAGTCACACTTGTGACAAAATTTTATATATATATATTCACGGCCTTTCGTCACTTCTGAAATGGCGAGCGGAACGATTACGAGCGTCGTGATTTCTCTTTAAGTGCTGTTTTGAATCGAGTGACGTCATACCTCGTACCTTCCTCGCGCAGGAGCGCGGACAGTGCAGTGAGTCCGCGCCGTACGCGTGTCATCGCGGTGGCCATGTTGCTTTGTTAACCGGGTTTCAATCAATTTCCCCCGAACAGCGCTCCACCCCCCATTGCCCCCCCTCCCATTCGCCGCTGCAGCCTTTGACCGGCGTGCCCTGCGCCGGGAGGAGAGCGAAATCGGTCTCCAGGGGGGGAGGGAGACCACGCGCGTACATGGTATTTCTTTCGGGTCACGGGATTGGGCACCCCTGGATTGTTTGGTCTCTCCTGATAGGCCTGTCTTTAGTTTCTATCCTTTGGCCGATTCATCATCGCACGTTCAGCCTATACTGGAGCTTCGACCGAAATATAACATGTAGTTAACATGCAATCGTAGTTACACTAACCTTATGGTATAGTGTAATGCGTGTTGGACCAACACGCATTACACTATACTGGTGAATACTCACCCACTGCCACACACCCCTGTGGTGGCTTGCAGGGTATTTTGTAGATGTAGATGGCTGTTGGTCAATTTCGTTACTGTCCGGAGAATATAGAAAGTAATGCCATGGGATTATATAGTGCTTTCTTTCACATGGAGATCATTAACTAGCTCAGGATAGTATTTTTTACGTTCGCTCTTTAACAAGAATCCATGTTTATACGGTAAAAATTGTCTGGTAACTATACTACTGGTGATGTTGGTTTTTATTATTTCCAAATTATTTATTTAGTTCGAATCATACCTATGTGGCATTCATGTTTTGATGTAATTGATTAAAATGGAATCATACCATTTGTCCTCGATAAATGCGTTGCGGAGTTGGAGTACTCACCCTCTTTAATCTACGTACGTTAATTGGTTTTTGTATCATTGTTTTCAGTTCCGAATGATCCGTAACCTTATAACTGATGCACGCGATTTATTTATATGCTTTCCATTTATAGCTCAACCTCCTAAACTGACAGTGGTGATCCCTGCTGGGGTGGTTTACCGTAATTTATTTTGATTCCTCTATTCTTTTGCGTATTTAATGATATATCATCTGCATACATATATCAATGACAGTTGGACAATAGTTCGTTAACGTCACGGTATGCTGTATGTACAATGGTGTATGTCTTGGCTGCGTAACACCTCAATTAAGAATTTTACAGATAAACAGCGCTTTTTAGAGGCTTGACTCGAAGTGAATGCAAATTGTTTCTGTCGTGACATAGCCTGATAAATGTAATTTTAGTTTGGGTTCGTTACTCCTGTCGTTGTGCGTTCGATTATTTAGGAAAGGGGGCGACGGCGCTCAAACGGTCAAGCAACAGGAGGCGTTTTTTTTAAGCCATACCCTCCAGATCTGGCGGTCTTCCAGTGTCGGGATTCTTGCCAATAACGTTGGAGCAACGGTAAACAAGAGTCCGTGACTCCTTTTTGTTCATTCAGTTAGTGTCATACCGGCATTAGGGGCAAATTCCATTTCGTCGATGGCTTCCTGCATTCTCTTGTGATTCCTAGTTCGTGTCTTTTCTCAACTTCTCCCCCCCCCCTCCTCCTTTGTTTTACGTCGCCTGCCCTAGTCCCCGTTGATGAGCATCTGAATACGTGGAAGAAGGAATGCTTCAACATTTCAAGTTTATGGATCGTATCGCCCCTGATTGAGTGAATTAACTAGTTAGAAGTTGCATGCTTTGTTAATGGCGTTTAAAAAGCACTGCTTTCTCAGAACATACCCAAGCCTCCGAAAAATGAAAGTTAACTACTTGAGTTACAAATCAGTCGGCGATTATATACTTATGCGTAATTGGCTTTAACTTTTCTCTGCTCGAGTCGCCGACTAGTGTTCCAATTGTATCTCATTTGTACATTAGGTCGTTCTAATCACAATAATTTGCTTATTACTTAAAAACTTACATATGCTGGTGCGTTTATTTTAATCTCCGACTTTTTTCTATAATGTGCTTTCTTACATGAGTTTTTCTGCAATGCCATGGCTTAAAGCTATTTAATAGTATTTTTTCTTGTGACACGCCCCTTTGTTATGAAACCAACGTCATTTAAAGTATGTACATTTATTAGAAAAAAACGTGCGGTAAATGTAAATTCGATGTATCTACGTAATTTATGATGGGACGTTGTTTCGCAGGTTCAACGAATATGAAATAAGATCAAAGTCAGTGATCGAACCCACTTTAATAACATGTAACACGATCCCTTGGCGTACTCAATACTCTCATTTCAGCGATTCGCCCTAAATGTGGTCACTCGCGGTAATGTATTTGGAGCGTGCCGCGCCCCGCTGTCTGATCGAGTCGGTGGCACCAATTGCCAAAAAGGAGTTACCTATGTCATGATAATCGAGATGCATTCATGTCTGGTAATACGACTTATATTGCTGTTAGATCTCTTTTTGGGGAACAATTTGCTTATGCATTTAAGCCATATGATTAAATGCTAATTTAGGTGACACGTTTTGTCTGTGGAAGGGACATATACTAGGAAGGGAATAGTAAAGATCTGCTAATTCAAAGTAAATTTTTATGTGATGTGTAGTATATTCTACTGTTATAACAGTTGGAGGAAGATGATTGAAAGATTGATAGTGGAGGAGTGGCCAAAGCAACGCATGTGGGTAGAAAAGAATACACGTTTCAATTGTATGGTATTTAAAAAAAATAATAATATGCCTTTGTTGCATATGTACAGTCTTGGTCCTTCCAAGCCACATGGCTTTTCAGAGGGTTCCAAAATATTCGTCAAAAAGCGGCATTTTTACAAATATCTTCCACACATTGAAGTAGAATAATTATATTAATTTAACATTTTTTTAAGTAAAAGACAAAAAATCAAGATAATGACATTGATAAAAATATCAAAACAGTGAAACAAAAGTAAAGAAAAATATATCTTTGCCATAATTATGTATAGCACATTAATAGAAGAGATTATAGCTTCTTAATTTCGCGTATTAACTATTCTTTGACCTTACTCTTAATTTCTGCCAAACGTTTTAGATTGTTTTGCTTAGGCATACAATCAAAAGTGTTTGGTATGATATATTTGGCCAATCGTTTGCCATATAAATTATAATAATCATGTGTTTTCAACATAGGAGTATTTCGTTTATGCATACAATGCGTATTCTTACAGGGAATTTTATACTCTTTTTTTAAAAATCATTTCCCCCTATGATAAACCATTTTAGCAATTTATCTACAGTTAAAACATTATATTTAGCACAGAGTGATTTTAAGTCAATATTACTGCAATATCCATCCACATGCATTAATTTCAAAAGTCTCTTTTGGTTTCTTAGTATCGTGTTCAACAAAGTGTTGGACGCCATTCCCCAAACTGTGATTCCTTATCTCCGTATACTCTCAACCATAGCAAAATGAATCATTAATAATATGTTTGTAGGTACAATATCTTTTAGCATAAATATTTGATGAGCTACAATTCTTATTTTTTTATTAATTTTGTCATTATGGTGTGGAGCTTTAAAATGGTCATCCATCATCACACCAATATAGGCATATTTTTCTTCCTGGTCCAGCACTGGACAATTGCAAATGTCATCAAGATGTATTAAAACGTAAATACATGAGGTAGTTTGTTTTTCAAACGGGACAATATAAATTTATTCAATTCAGTAAATAAGATGGTTGTTATACACCGAAGACAGTGAAATTCGCCATGAAACAATCATTTCGCGTGACTGCGTGCTACATCATTTCTTAATGCAATGATTGGAAAAATGGTTGTAATTTGCTCTTTGTTCTAAATTTGATTTTCTCATTTAAACTGTTATCAACCAAAATAGTACCTTAAGAAAGAAGCCCAAGTAAAAGTATTTATATATAGTATAGTAACTATTATCTCATCTTTCTTCGTTCGATTTCTTCATCCCTTTGCCATGGTGGGAACGATCCCCGCCCCATGCCACTTTGCTGTTGATAACATGCGATAATTATATTGTTTGTTTATGACTTATTGTTCCATTTCAGCGGGATATTTCCGGATTTTCTTTTTTTTTTTCTATCTTAATGGTTGTAATGTTCGTGGCTATTATATTTCGAGGGTATTCAGTATTTTCCTCGCACTGTCAGTGGACAAGCTAAATTTTGCTGTGTGCTGATTCAGCTAGTTTGTCGTTCCCTTATTAGTTCCGTTATCTCATTACCTTCGTAGTTAGCTAATAAATTTTAAAAATGAATGAAATCAACTTGTCCTTATCATAGTCTCTCTCCTGGTATTTCATTCAAGAATGATTAATGGATACACTTAATGGTTGAGGCCTTTACATTGTAGAAATCCATTCTAAAGAAGGAAATTAAAATACTTTGCTTTTCTACAAATTTACTTTAATCGTCGACTAGTTTCGATACACTGTATCGAAACTAGTCGACGATTAAAGTAAATCTGTAGAAAAGCAAAGTATTTTAATTTCCTTCTTTATGATTAATGGATTTTGACATTGCGTTTAGTTTTAGGTATTTTAATCGAAATAATTGGTTTATATTGATGCTTATTTGAGTGTCTTGTAAATGTCTGCCATAACTTATTTACGTATATGTTAAATATTATCCGGCATCAGAGTTCTTTTTCATGAGTGTGAAAGTGTGACGTCTATCGCAGTTGTCTACAAGCTTGGTAACTTTGAGTCTAGTGTGCTCGATTATTAATTTTTTTCAGTGGGCTATACCTCGTGTTCCTTATTTTTCCATTGCCAAACTCTCAGAGTTACTGTGCCATGTGATACATGCGCATTCAGAGATACTATGCTATCCAAAACATCCGCTTTGAGCGGTAGGTAATGTTTATGGATTCGCACTTGATGTTGAGTAATTTAAAAAAAATCAGTTGCATGAGTTGGCGGTCAAATAAATGAAGTCTTATCATTTGTGTTAAAGGCTGCTAATCTTTGCAAATCAAGAATGTTGCAGTGCTCATCTCCTTCCCAGCGTCCTTAGTATTCGTTTTATTGATGAAAAGTGAAATAGTAGAGGCCGCTAATATTAAATTCTCCACCGATGTGTTTGCTGTGACATTAGTGATTCCTGGGACGGCTTTGTTAAACCGATCAGCAAACAAAAGTAGATTAGAATGCGTGGGTGACGGGCGGTGGTGTCTTATGGTGAGCTCCCGTTAGTAGGTCATGGATATTCTATGATGCCCTGTGTTCCCTTTGACGTCCTGCGTTAACGAACTTAGTAAAATTCAGGAAAATCACGCATCACATATTAGCCATAGTATGGATGCTTGATGTGACCGGACGTTTCGGCGTCTTTGGTAATCAATATTGGATAATCTGCGACTTAGGCAAGTCATAATGTCAAATGCAGAAACGGCCTTTAAGCGTATCTCTTAATAGCTATATCATCGACCTGAAAAATATCTGTTTTTCGTCAGAAGTTTCCTCATTCTCATTCTCCTCGTAGTACATTTTTAGGGCAAAAAATGCCAGTTCATGACATTTTTGCCATGAAAATTTGTATGCTATTTCGCAAGTAGCTATCAAATATAAAATGATAAACCATGTGGTTTAGCGTCTCTTCTTTCCTTTCCCTCTTTATTTGCTCAGTCTTCCCTTTAATGCTGCCTATCATCATCGGCGCAATAAATGCAATAGGTTAAAAGCACTGACGCAGAGTTATTTATGTTTTTGCCAGTGTATGCACTAGTCGCTTTAGAAGTCATTGCGCGATGGATGGTAGGAATAGCCTTCTCGGTGAACATTGTCTGGATTCACGATTCTTTTGGAGCTATTGCCAGCTTTTTTTTGCCACATTTTACTGGTGTGTATCGTATTGTAATTGCGAAACAGCTGCTGGCATTTTCATGTGGTCCGTGTCGGAAGGTTCTCCGTCTGGCTATTGTCCCCCTTGTGTATTCTCAATCTTCAATAGTTCTCACGCCCCTCTATTGAAATCGTTAGTGTCAGCGGCGCCCTTGGCTCATGCAATCGCCGGTTGCGTAAATGTTTGCGTTTCCATCAATGCATCGCCATCGTCCTTGCTCGGGGCTGATGCTGTCGCCGCCGGCTTTTTATGTGTTAGTAATTGTCCTATTCAAATGCTAGGCGATCGCTGTGCCACATTTTCAAATCAGTGTCTCTCTTGCATCCGCAGCAATTGTTATCGCCCGTAGTTTGGCCGTTTGGTCTTTTTTTGGACTCTTTATTTGAGGGATGTGGAGCTACGATTGAAAAGGGCTGGAAGGTGCGAGTTCTCTACCCAGACGATGCGCTTGGCCCAGAGTCCTCCTGGTTCACTGTGGCTCCTTTTTGATTCTTTTGGGAACAAATACACGAAAAACTTCATTATAGTAAATACACGAAAGTGAAAAATACGAAAACACGATCGAGGTAGTTTTTTGTGGTGAGGGTAGTGGAGCTCAATTCTGTATGCATAGGGTTATTAATGTAACAACAATTGAAGTATTGGGTGATTAAGTGTGCTTCGATGTAATAATAATTTTGTTAGATGGTAGGATAGATAGATAAAAAAGGCGTGGGTGAATTGGTAGAAGGTCGTAGTTATGCGCAGCTCATTGAGGAAGTGATGTTTATTTAAATAAGCAAAAATTTGCTGTTTAAAATAGCATTCATTCCCCCTATAAGTACTCAGTGGTAGTGAAACCGTAGCCGGTGACGTGAAAATGTGAAACTGCCGGGAGATGCATGAATTGCGGTAGTTGAAGTAGTGAACGTAAGACATGTATTTACGTACTTGATAAGCATTTCCAGAAGTGGGAAAAGTAGAGTGAGGAGTGGATGGGACATGAAAGAAGATGGATTCGGAGTTTTGGTGTAATGGACAGTTTGAAGTGGTGTGCCGAGTTGTTTTGTGAGTGAGTGAGTGGTGGGAGTCAAACATTTGCACGGGAATGAGAGTATGGATTGGAACAAATAAATCATGGGTTAGTTGAGAGAAAATATTATGGTGGAAACTTAGGTGGAAGAAACTATTATGGTGGAAGAAACTCTGATTTGAAGTCTGAGGAATTGTGTCTTCGGAATCAGAAAGCGTGTATTATGCGGCACTAGATGACGGCTGCAAGAGCTCAGGGGAAGATCATTCCAACTGTGCGGAGGGAAATATTATAATTTACGTAGTTTTCTCGGACTTCCCTCTAAAAGTAACTTTTTCCATCTTGTGTATCCCGAAAGAGAACTGTGGGAACGGAATTATTGTAGGTTTATTCCATGAAAAATATGAAATGGAGATGCATACATGCCATTGAGTTTTGTTGGTGAGTGAATGAGGCGCGCGCGTACGGTTACTTTATTAATATTCTTTTTGGGTGATTTGCACATAATATTTTTTAACATTTACAGCTCATATAAGATGCTTGTAGAAAAATCATAACAATCCGCGAAGGGATATCGATTTTCGTGTGGAATGTATTTATTTATCGCAAAATTTTCCGGGAACTTAGAAGTAACATTGTGTTAGGATATTGTGAAATTGGGTGGGTAAAACATCCCATGGCATTCCTGGAATCAGCTTTTCGCTGGTATTATTTTCAGGGATTTATAAAAAGTTTTACTTCGAAATCCGCTGGATCTCTTCGTTACCTCTTTAATAATTGCATTTTAATGGATACAAATTTAAGGAAAAGGCAAAATATCATGAAATTACCAAAGTTAACCGTATGCATTGAAGAGGAATGCGAATACTTTCCCGGGAGTTAATCTCGAGGACGAGCGGACGGCACTGTAATTTTTGTTTGTTGGTTTAAATGTAATCACCGTGCGTAGTGACGCAAGTAGTGAAGGGGAGGGGAGTAGTCGATTGGCGCATGCGCCATGCATTGCGGGTGAGAGGAGCTTCGCGGCGGTTAAGGGCGTGAGGATAGTGTTTTTGCGATGACCGCATCGTGCGCGGAATTGAACCAGAAAGTGTGTGTTTCTCTTGGGCCGATGGCTCATGACGCGAGGGTGCGGAAGAAACGACCTCGGAGTCTGTAAACAAGGACACAGTGCCGTCGGAATCTGGAATTCTAGAAATTCAGGTAGAGATACCATCGCTCACTAGCTTTCTCTCTGTGGTGAACGCGAAAGTTTGTGTGATCGGTGAGGGGATGGATCATTGGATCACGAGTCAAAATAGTGTGGACCTTTTATTTGGGGTTCGTCCCTCTGTAACACTTGCCTTTCACGGTAGATAACTGTTGCTGTTGATGAAAAAATAATCATTCGCCTTTATGATTTTTTAATACTCGAAGTGGCTTTCTTGCGTCCAATCGATCTTTGTCATCTTGAATCGAAACACGAATCGTCAAAATTTCATGCCTTTTAGTTTTGACCCCAAAAGCCTCGGTCAGGTTTGCAGATTTCTAGTTTCCTGGAAAACACTACCTTTTTCACAATTAAGAGTTACACTATGTATATTGTACATATTCGTCAGTCATGTTGTGAGTTTTTGTAATCGCATCGTTATTTATCAATTTTGTTCACGTTGAAATTTAGAAGTAATTGAGTCCAAAAAGGTCCTTGAGTGTTGGAAACCGGTCTTTATGTACTTGGTAATGTAAAAGAAAACGCTATTATTGTGAAGTTCACTGAAAGGCTGGGGGGGTGTTCCTTTACATGAGCTGTTTGAAGTCCCTTACTAAGTTTTGGGTTTGTGGAAATCACATAGTTTTAAGGTGCGAGTGTCACGAGTTTTGAATCCGGGTCTCCTGGACCCATTTTCTAAGGCCAAACCCTCCTATCCAGAGTGCTACTAGGTTTAAACTTTATACAGAAAGGGTGACATTCAGCAGACGTGTTTGAAACCCTTGAGCGCAAGTTCAAAAGAAGTTTGGTTGGACGTCTAAAATCGGTAATTTAAAAATGGCTAGCGATCTCCGAGTGATGAAATTAATACTGTGATACGCGCATGTCTCTTAAAAAAATATTCCTATCGGATAAGATTTTTAAAGTTTTTCGCTTAATGAATTATCCTTTTTTGTGAAAATTATTATGCTCAGTGGTAATGGAAGATAATAAAATCAACAATTTAAGGATGGGTTTTAGAGCTGCAATCTGTTGTTGCGGAATCGGTGCATAAACCTTTTTTTTTAAATGGATTACGAAGAAAGGACAGACCGCCAAGAAGGATGGCATGTCCCTCCACCACGACCTATTTGACCGTTGGGCATCTCTCTCCTCGCACAGATTTCGGTGCGTTTGCTTACGAGGGGGTCATTTAGAGAAAAAAAATAAGTTCGCGGCTTATTTCTGTTGTCAATGGGCGTATCTTTTTGTGAATGGTGGGCCTGTTGGGCGACTGAATGGCTGCGAGTTTGTTGCCTTTCTTCGGAGGCCGCGCCTACCCTCCCACCCCCTATTCCTCGCCCCGCTCTTCATTTTTCTTGCTTCTCGTTCCCATCCCTCCCCCGTCCCTCTTCTCATCCCGTTCCGCGTTCCCGCTACTACGTTCTCCCACCACAGTGTGCCCTTCTTCATTCAGCGAAATTTAGCGTCCTAGCCGTCGAACTTCTCCGTCGTGAGGCTGTCCGACCTGAATGACTGATGTAGATAAAGAGCGCCTCGAGAAAGGGGCTATTTTCATTTCACTTAGAAAAATGCTTAATTATGTATGCCAATGAGGGGGCGCGCGCTAAATTCTTATTCGCCCAAATTTTGATGTATTTATGTAGGTTTGCTGTTACTTCATTGGTTGTATTTCTTTTACAGCTGTGTTTTGGGCGTTTCTGATGCCTTGTGAAGTGTGTTACGTGGCGTAATATGAACATGAGAACGCTTCATTTTAAATTAATATTAACTATCTTGCTGCATCAAGATATGCGATAAATGGAATTTGAATCATAAAGTTTAAGTCACATAGTATTTCCCTTTATCATGGAATTGTCCCTAAAGTTTGATCGGAAAGTTAACTTTTTAGATTCTCCGTAGTAATTCGAACTCATTACATGATTGATCAGTGTTGATCGTCCCAAATACAAGCGCATTACAAGCGTACTGAAAAGATTTTGCATAGGATCCTGCAAAAATCCGGATTAGTTGTCCGATTCTTGGAATCCATTTTTATAATGCTGTGAATAGGAGACTATGTATTTCGTTTTACGTAGTATAACTACACAATTTGGATCTCTTTAAACTCTTGGTGAATGGCGTTCCTACTGTGGAGTGAATTCGATTTCTTAATGAGTAGATTAGACCCTCTTACGTGTATTCAAACCAAATCATTCAATCAAACCATGATGAGAAAACCATCTTTGTAAATTCCACAAACTTTCTTACGCTGGCACGACGCGCGTTTCCCCACACTGTGGCACAATGAGTATGCCACAGTGTGGTGAAACGCGCGTCGTGCCAGCGTAAGAAAGTTTGTGGAATTTACAAAGGTGATTTTCTCATCATGGATGTACATAATTTCCACGAGGTCAGGCCTGAGATCGTCAGTTTTATTCAATCAAACCTTTGAAAATAGACCTCCAGATGTGGTCGTTGGTGTTTCTCTTATTACGCCTTGAATGCCGTGCCATACGTAGAGCTAATTGCTTGAATGTTTACGTTAAACTATTTTGGTTTTGCATTTTTGTCTGTTTTCAACACGTAACTCAAAGGCGAAATTAGCGCCGCCAAGTACGGGGCTTGAGCCAGACGCTGCAGTCATTTTTGTAATACCTTTATCGGTAAACATTTGCAAAACAATAGCTGTTTGCGATACGTTTGTCCAAGTGTCACTATCTTTTGTAAAATACTTGTTTTGCTATTTAGACTTTTGATAGGTCAGTAGCTTCCCTCCTAAATCGCAAATTTACGTTCTCAACAAGGCCTCGAATTGCTAATTGCTTTTTCGTGAAAATTCTCTTGCACTCGTAGACTTGCTCGAAAGAGAAATTTCATTCGGGAATAGGTTGGTTCTTTAATATTGTGGACATCAACGATGGAGCTCGTTTGACTGTCATTGATGACTCCTTTTTTAATAATGGAGTAGTAGATATTATTGGATAGTATTAATAACCGTCATTATGACTTCGAACGGTGTTGAATCAATGATTTGAATAGGAGTTGATTTCCCCCGGAGAAATAGGCGGAAGACAGGATACGACTCACGTTCGTCTCCGAGTTGGCTTATTCGATTGTACCATAAGCATACCAAAGCTACAAGGATGGATGCGGCGATGAATTCAAATAAGGCATAAATGAAATCATCAAAAATATAACAATTCTGGGTCCAACTATTGATGCCGTGCGAGCAAGTAATCGGCAAATTTTAAATTTATTTCTTCTTATTTAGACGTATTTCCGTAGGAATACGATGAAAGCAATGAATTTGGAGATTAGTATGCTCACTAATCCCTAATAACCTCCGTAGTTGGCAGTGGGTTATTGCTTGGGGGTGTCAGTTCGTAGGTCGACGGCTCTGGTAAGTCTGGTGGTTGCGTGAAAGGTGCTTGCAATCATAATTGAGTTACCTGTCTTTGTGTCCTTGGAACTCCTGGCAATTTAGCAGTCTAAACTACCTAAACGTACTACAACCACGAAATACCACTAAATTTGTTCTTCTCGATGGTTTTCATCTGGTAACACTGCCAATGTATCGGTGATATTGAGATCGGGCGACGTGGATTCGTCTCATATCATCTCACGTGTGTCTTTTTATCATCCGGGAGAGGAGAGTGGCGAGTATGGGTCTATGGTTGCAGTGAGTTTTGTGGAGAATCAGATATTCAAAAATACGTATGAAGTACAGCATAATATTACGATATGTTTCGCATAATTATTCAGAGTAAGCCTACTTTCCTTGTCACTCCTTACATTTCCAGTAAATTATTAAACCCCATTACCAAATATTTGCCAAAAATTCTCATGTTCGGCCCGTAGAATGCCATAGAAAAACCTGGAAAACTCGTAGAATTTCTCGATAGGTAAATGGTAGAGACCCTGAATTAGTGTGTGTAGTATTTACTCTAGTTGTCAGTGATTGTATTTTAACCCTTAATCGGTTGCACTCCAATGATTACACATACGGTCGCGTCGGGTCATTATGACCCGAAATCGTCAAAATTGTTTCCAAAGACTATTACCGCGTAAATGTTACGTATATAACAATATTAATAATAAATTACTACAATAGGACTAACTATGATCTTTTTTATTTAAGTTATACTGTAAATTATCTGAAATAACGCCCTTGGTGAACATCTCAGCTGAAACTCTTTATAAAATCTGTCTTCAGTGTGTCTTGTGTAATATAAGGTTTAAATTTTTCACTAATGAATCACGAGAAAAAAAACGCAACGCTTTTTATTATTCCACTAATTACTATATATTTTCACTTGGTTTTGTTTACTCTCTTTCTCTTGGGTAAATATGGCCTATCTTTTTGGTGTTCCACCAGTGGATGGTGACTGAACTTCTTCAGCCAAGCTAGACAGTATCACATTTTATTCCGAAATCACTTTTATTATCTCTTTGAAACATTTAGATTTCTCTTTCCATAATATGATGTGGAAGCAAGTTTCTGGTGAGTTGAAGACCTACATTTTTAAAATCTCTTTTAAGGTGCGCAATTTTTTTTTGGTTCCGTTTATGGTTTTGTTTTTGGAGAGGAAACGGGAATTATTTCCCTTGGTTTTCGCAGAAAATTGTCATTTTATAGCTTTAAGTTCCATGTCCGACATCTGAATTTCAACAAAACTAATGATTTAAGTAGATTCCTATGCGTTGGTCGAGGAACTAAATGCAACTGTAGCGATATGTTTTGTTTTCAGTAAGTGCATCATGCATGTATGAGTCATGGTGATATGCACGTAGAATATATTTGTTATGAGAAGTGAAGGAGTATAAAATTCTTATCTTTACAGAAGGATGATCTTTTGCAATAACTTGTTCGTAGGCAAGTATCTAACAGTTTCAAGCATTTATGCAATGAATCCTTTGTGATTGTGTCTAAATTGTAAATTAATGACTATTTATGGAAAAAAAACTATGAATAACTCTTTTCTAAAGTGCAAATTTTATATATCATCATGACCAAACATGTTGTGATGCTACTTTGAGCAAAAGACTTAATCTAAGGTGTTCGTCTCTCGTCGAAATCGCGTAAGAATAGAAACACTAACGGTCGCGTCGGGTCAAATAGCGAGAATGATTTGTGACACTAGTGGTCGCGTCGGGTCAAAATCTCCCTTCCGAAGTAATCGCTGAACGTTTTGGAATGAAACTTTTTATATCGATAAACTGACACAAAATAGAGGACTAGACGAAAAAACAAAGCAATATGATAATATTTTCCATGACATATCCTCAACGAAAAAGCCATCGGATCAATATGACCCGACGCGACCGGTTGAGGGTTGAAATTGACTGAAGCCTACTTTCTACATATTATTTCTACGATATATTTATCATATCAGAACTGTAAACGCTTTTACCTCCTTGGTTCTTCATGCTACGCACATAATGGGCTCGTCGCATTTTTGTTATTTTTTTACCGTGAGATGTCACAAGGACGCTGATGTTTTTTTTACATACTCCGATAAATACTAGTGGCCCCTCGTGAAATATTTGATAGCCGTATAGTGTACTCCGTGTCTGGCGAAACTATTCTGTGACACATTTCTCCTCCTTTTATCCATTCTAATCTGATCATTTTTCTCCGAAAGAAAATGGAAATAAACGAAAGGAATTTTGATTATGCGTTGAATTTGGAGAATTTTCTGGACGTCTGCAGGAGCAGGATCAAGACGATAATGTACAGGCAAACAGAGACATTTGGCGCGGGGGGAGAATTGGACATCCCCGGCCGTGTCCTCCGTCGCGTCGCCCTTAGGCGTCCTTTATCCCTCGGTTCAGCGGCGTCGCCCAGTCCCGCCGTCGCACTTCCCTCGTGCCTTCAATTGCGCACCCATCCCCCTCCGCCACACCCACCCCACTCTCCACTTCCTGTCCTCCCGGCTTCCCCCCCCCTCCCTCTTCGGCGCTCCACCTGCTGGGTGCCCCCACTCTTTCTCCTCCCGAAAAGATCCTCTATCTCTCTCTCTACCCCCGCGAGAGTCAGCACCCCCCCCCCACCCCCGCTTCACGCAGACCGTGTCGGATCTTGATTTGCTTCCTGGAGTGAAGAAAGGTGGAAACAAAAGGTAGGGGTTCCCGTTATGGACTGTGTGGGATTTTTAATTTCATGCAGCGTCGAGTGCGCCCTCGACGGTTGCACAGTGTGTGTGCACATTGAAATATTTGTAGTTTAATCTTGCACTGTTACTCGCAATTTATGGAACCCATCTTTAAAATAGATGTGTAGTGAAGTGTGAGGCCCTAGGCTGGTGACAGTTTTTTCTAGAGAATTTCCAGAGGGTTTCGACTTCACTACGCCTATCTGGCTGCTAGATCGTTAATGTTTGTTTGTTGAGCATGTTGAAAAATATGTCGCAGATTCCTAGGGAGTAGTTTTTTAAATCAAAAGTTTCTAAGAAAATACCTGATGTCCGTTGAATTCATCTTTAGACGCTAAAGTTATTGTATAAGCCGGATTAATGTTTTCGTGGGTGATAAAATTGGAAATTCACAAACTTTGATTTATTATTTTCGAGGTGTCAAGAACTGTTGGGAGATGAGGTCTGCTCCCTAAACGAACGGTTGGGGAAATGTCGCATCAGACAAATTTATGTTATCTGTTAATCAGAAATCCTCTTTCCTTAGTAGCTACCTGTATTCTCCGTGAACACATTTTCTTTTAAACTGTCTCTCTACGTGGGATAGATAGCGGTACTTGTTTTTGGGAGATTCTCTGCGTCGGAAGTCACTTAGACAATTAGTGTCATGTGTTGTGGATAAACGATAGGGGAGGAGGAAGGCGATAAGGGAATCGTTGAGAAAAGAGCTACGACTTATTAAGGGCCTCTGAATACTTAATACCTCGCTTCTCACATGGCTATGATAACATTTAACAACAAAGTGCAGCGTAGCAATTTTA
Source organism: Pyrrhosoma nymphula (assembly GCA_963573305.1). Lineage (NCBI taxonomy): Eukaryota > Metazoa > Arthropoda > Insecta > Odonata > Coenagrionidae > Pyrrhosoma > Pyrrhosoma nymphula. The sequence goes on along the minus strand of OY754337.1, from coordinate 125,286,346 downwards.
ATAGGCGGTGCCGGAGCCCTGCGGGCGAAGCATCTACGAAACGGAGGTATCTGAATGTTGTCTGAACGCTGTATGCAGTCCCGTCAAAGAGATTTTTCGGACGCTCTAAGTTTATGGGAAACTGCCGGGTACCTCGAATGAAGAAAATTTGAGCCCCCTCCAGGTACGAAAATGCCACCCGAGCTAATGAATGTGGATTTCAGACTATGTAACTTCAAATGGCAGAAGATATGGTATGTTATTGTGCATCGATATTCCAATGTAGTCAAAATCCTCTTTTGATACATGAAGACGTGAAGTCCTTCCTGGTTCCCTAACGCGGAGCTGTTGTTCATGTTGGAGACATTTATTTTTTCCACCGAGCAGCCCAGCACTCCCGAGTCCTTGGGGTGGTAATAATTTGTGCAGCCAGTGGTGCGTGGTGATATTTATGGAGCTCTCTCTTGGGTCTTACCCCCTCCCCCCCCCCCTTCTTCCTCAGCGAAACAGCAGAGAGAGCGGGGTGTCCCTAAGGGTCTGATCAATATTCGAAGTGCCCCCCCCCCCTTGGTCACTCGCTTAAGGGGACTGCGGTCATGTCCAGTTCAACACCCCGCAGCGTTGTTCGCACTCACTCTTCCCTTTCCAAAGTCATCTATCCATTCTCGTAATTTGTGGTAGATTCCCCGGATAATGGTGGAACGAAATCATTGCATGCAAAATCGTATAGAACGACGTTGATTATAATATTCCCGCATATGCTCCCTCTCCAACCTCACCGCCCATACTGAGCGTTTTGTTTTAAAACTATAAAATGTTTGATGTCTCCTCCTTGAGTTCGTTTCTTGAGTCTAGTGGGTGATAGATGGTGAACAGAATGAAACGAAACAGAACAGAATGTTTTCGTCTTGCGCTAAATATCTCTGGGCATTTAATTGAGCTGTTCCCGTAATCTTAATATTTAGTGGGTACAAAAAAAGATATTCAAACTCGTGCGCTCATATTTGATGCTTCAGCGATGCCTCTTCCATAGGGACCACCTTGTTTTCTGAAAACTTTCAGCTATTGATGCGCCTCTGACAAGTTATACTATACTCTCCCTATTTTCAAGATGAATTTAAAAATCCTGCGCAAAAATTAAATTCACCAATATCCGAAACTTTAACGAGCAATGTTTACGTGACTGTGCTCCATCTGAAATATGATTTGCATTTGATTTAACATCCAGTCTTTTAACTGTCGAGCGGCTGGTTGCTCTGAGGTCAGGGATAATCTGGAAAATTATATCATCCAATGCGATGCTGAATAACATCATCAATTGGTTTGCTGCTATTCTCCATTCCACACTTTACGGATAAAGTTCGCTTTATTTAAAAAATATTTGAATTTTTATTATAATCAGAGGTATCGACGCATTTTATCAACAATTAGTTGATATTTATTGAAGATAGAGTGCTTTAGTAATGTCTTCCCATGTCTCATTTAGCAAATATCCAAACTCGTAATGAACACAGGTATAAAAAGAATTAAATAAATTATTTATAAATATCAGCAAAGTTTTATTATTGCTAACTTCAAGTTAATTCTCTGAAGTCTTCCGTTATATCTGTAAAAGGTTAATTCATGAAGATCTTTACATCGCAGTTCTTTATCATTCGTAATCACATACCTCGGGAATTCCACTCTGTAATTAATATGAAGGAGAAATTGACCGTGCATTATTTAGCTATTTTGACGGAGTTCTCACTATGTCGATCATTTGTAAATAATAATTGGCGTTTTATGAGTTCGAATCGACATCGCAAATTTGCCATTATTTCCAGTGACCCGTGTTATCAGCATATATCGCTAGCGATTGAGGTAAATCGTCCACGTGTCGTGTTCATGGAGTCGTCCCCAATCGATCACTATTGAGGCTACGCCAAGGGTCTCATCCCATGTCTCCCATCGCGGTTCGTTTATAGCTCGCCCCTACGCCAGGCTATGTTTATCTTGATACATGTGTGAAAAATGAAACCGGTAAATCAGTGTGTCGGCCATCGTACGTGCAATACAGCTCTTGGTGATATGGAATCTTGTGTGTACATGTTTACGCTAACCTGATGAAAATTGGATCTCGATGACAGGAGGAGGAAAAATAAATAAGAAATCTCTTATTTTTACGATTGCCGTTCGACAAAATATTGCTCTCTCCGATGAAATTGGCAATCTATTATGAAATTCGATGGTTTTAAAATAAAGATGTTGATTATCGGAAGGATATATTTCAGCAGCTGCCGTTATTAGTCCAATGAAATTAATAAAGATCCATTTTTCTCTAACTAACGACTTGGCCTGAAGTGATTTTAGTGATTTGTCCGTAACTCAAATTGATTATTGGTTTTATTTTGCTGCCATTTCGTTTCTTGGATGTATAAGAATAGTAATATATCAGTTTTCGATTGGCATAAATAAGATAACAATTAATAATACATTACGCCCACACTTGCACTTCATATTGCGTGATCTACTAAAGCGTGAAATATCACACTTTTGTGTCATTCGCGTGGAAAGTAGTTTGGAAAGATTGAGTGTTTGTACAAAAGTTGTTTGGTAATACTTTCTACAAATATGGTGAAGGCAAATACGTTTTTGTTAAATTGCTGAAGACGTATTGTCTTTTAGTGTGATGTTCATTACTTCAAAAACGTCTCAGAATCAACCGCGACGGTTTGAAGGGTAAAATATTAACAAATTAAATGTGAAATTTTTGTGAAGTTATTGATTTTATTGAAAAGACTTGATCAAATTATTACTCCCCTTAGACCCGATTTTATAATCTCCGGTCAACGTCAACTGCTAGATGACGTAACCTTTGCGATAACTTGGTGTTAACTGAGAGTTAAGGTATTGTATACTTCACGAGGCTGTCAGATGACGTGTTATCGACTGTGAGACATATTTACCATAGCTATCATCCCGTGAAAATATTTAACATGAGGTTATAAAACTGGACCTTGGTGTAACTTACGCTTATCTGTGAATTCTTCACCTTTAGGAGAAACTAGTTTTCATCATGGCACAATATTCGGATTACCGAGGAGAGTGAGCACTATTACATTTCCTTGTTTGCCTCACGGCCACCAAAAACGCTTCCTTTCTTCTTTTTTGGGAGCATGAGGAGTGAGTGCGGTTTAATTTTACTTTCCCTCTCCGTGACGAAAGTTAATTGGCTTAAAGATTGGTATCAAAGAAGAGCTGTCCCGAGGTTATCTTCTCCATCGAAACCGAATTGGTCTCGGTTTGTCTTACTCCGCAGTTACTTGGATTATATTAGCCCGAGGACGCTGCCTTAAACATTTAGTTTGAAAGTTGACTGCTAGTTGTATTTAATATAGTTGCGTATAATTACCTACTTATTGTATGCTAATAGCGTTGGTTATCTAATTGAACACATTAATCACCATAATTATTTTTTATTTACCAATCGAATTAGAATACTATATTTTAGAAATATTCTGGACACGGTTATTACGATCGTTCGCCGAAACAAAGAAAAATATTTTCAGCGGAAATGAGCACGCTCCTTTTGCAATGGTTGAAAGACGAAAGAATTTCCCGGAATCATCCCTGAATTGTAATGGTTGTTCACGAGAAGACATAAATGCGAATGATTCGCCGTGAAAAAGAACATAAATAGAATATCAACCTATACCACTAAATTCTCTTTCCGTTGAGGCAATAATTGGTGAGGAGAGGGGTTCACAACTTAGATGCTATGCTTACTATCCAAACTATGGAGTGAAGGTGAGCAAATCGCGTTTAATGAACCACCAGTACCGAATCGGAGCGTTCCATTTCTCGATGCAGAGTTTAGATTTCGCTTATCAATAATTAATGGCCGCGGCGTATCTTATACGGATTGTTTTGGCCTGTATCGTGGAGGATAACCTCGGCACACGTGGAGCTGACTCCTCGCGGGCTTGTGCTACATTGGAGCGGTAAGGATCTTGTCACGTTTCCGGTGTTGGCGTGCAAAGCGTGCTCTTAAGGCGCTCGAAGCGGTAATCGTGGGTCGTTGAGTGTTGTTGACCTGGCTGATTTTTTTCTTCATTTAACCTAGAAAACACGAGAATAATAATGTTTCTTTTTCGCGTTTTTTTTAACCTTGTTTGTACAACTTCCGTACGGAGATTTATGTGAAAGATGGAGCAAATTTATAGCTTATGCGCACGTCGAAGGTTGTTATTTTTCGCTGTAATCAGTGCAGAATCTATTAGTACTATCTACGTCTCGGTTTCATTCATGATTTCCTAAAGAGTCTCTTTTTAAGAGTCCTAATATTTCACGTCTCATTATAAGAACTTGTTTCATGTCTCATTATTATATTATTTCACGTCTCGAATATTTCCGGTCGTCCCTCATTCCTCCGATGTCGTACTCCTCTCGCTACACGTACAGAATTATATCTCTTTAGCAATTTGACTTTCATCCATTGTCTCCTAACCATCAAGGCGCATACCTTTAATATTTGTCTTTTACTGAAGCTTCCGACTGCCTACGAACTTTCTTCTAGCAATCTCGCTGCTCTGAATCTAACTTTCAATCACATTGGTGAAGCATTTTGCCAAGATACACAAAGTTATCTCTTAATCAGTTTCACCCAATATTTTTACTTAAAATACGGTCGTGATTCACCGTGATTTTAAGTACAATCTATGAACAATTTTAAGTACCAAAATATTGTATTCTTTTATAAACACAACTTCTAAATAATCACTTGATCGTCCAAAATTCCCCCTCTTCCTTGCTCTACCGCGCTTGCCAAGCGTTCTTGTGAACCGTCTTCAACATATCCTTACCTCTCAGCACATCCGACATTTCTGCCGTCTCCGAATCTACTCCACTAACTTCCTTTTCTCTATCAAACAATTCCTAGTTCGTCTTCCTCACTACCTGTCGATCTATTTGCTATGGATCCTTCAAATTATTGCCTGAGGATTTGGGAATTCCTAGATAGCGTAGTGGTTTGTAAATTGGCCTGGAAAGCGTTGTCTTTGGTTCGATTCCCAGTCCAGGAAAACTCTATATCCTCCTGTAATATTCAACGCATTATATGGTCCGGAGTGGCGCTAGTATGCAAAAATAAAATTACCAGATCCAGCCCCTTGGCGCCAACGCACTCGTGGGCGCCGCCAAGCACCGACCCCTCTCGTCCCTGGTGAGGGTGGCCGCGCGCGAGGGCTGGGGGAAGAAGAGTGGTGCATCTTCACGCCCCCTTGTCTTCCTGGGAGGGAAGCTCAAGACTCGCGTGATGCGGCGACCGCCATTAGTCCGATGACATGGGGCCGAGGCCTACCTACCAGCGAGTTCTCCGTCCGTACACAATTCCAGACTCGGGAGGCGTCACCTGCATTTTCTGTCTTTGTTTCGCGGCTAATCCAGTAAAATTTGCAGTCATCCCCCTCGCCTAAGCGTGCTGTATCGTTTTCGAAATGAACTCGGTGGGGGATGTATATATATATTTTTTTCTTTACTGTCTGCTGCGAGCGATTCTCTTCAATTGGTTTTCGTGGAAGCCTTTCCTCTTAATCTGTCCGTCTTTTCAGTTCGTCCATCAACCTTTGCTGTCACGTCTTTCGTTTTGGACATATGTCGTGTTTGGCAATCGGTTCTATTGGGTGGTAAATGAGCTTAACCGCACCCCGTTGTCCTCTTAATTGTCACGAATATCTGTAGAGCGTGCTTAGAATTACAATGGAAATAACAGTCAATTGACCCGATTGAGAATTGATCCAGAATCTGCGGATTATCTTAGGTGAATATGAAGCAGTGTGATTAGCTGTAAAATCCTTTCCATTGGATTACTTATAATGGTGAAGTAAGTATTAAGAGGAATGGAATGTTGAAGCTAGTTATATAAGTAAAAATGTTGGGTGAGCGGGGAAGAGGAGGAAGAATTAGTATTTTTTAAATGACATAAGGTATGGTAGGATGCATGTCGAGTATGAGGTTGAAATAATGTTCATTTAAGTATTATACCAGCTGATTGGTAGATTCTTGGACAGTCCCCATTCTGCATCCCAAATTCATACACATTGTCTCGCTTTCCCTTCTAAGGATGTCCCGCCATTAGATCCCTCTTAAATTCTTCATATTTTCTACTTCCTCTAATTCCGTCCAGAATTCTTATCCTCTTCCTTCCTCTTCCACGCTTCCCCAGTGTTCTCCCCTCTATCACTCTCTTCAGCATGCCCTCTCCTCTCAATACCTCCTCCATCCATCTCTTCTGCCTTCTCCGAACCTCTGCCACAAGCTTCCTCTCCTCTCCGACCATACCCAATACCTCCTCGTTCGTCTTCCTCGCCACCCAGCTCACCTTCTCCATCCTTCTGCAAACCCACATCTTAAACACCTCACGTCTACGCACATCCTCCCTTCGCAATGACCAAGTCTCCGACCAATATAGCGCCACGCTTCATATCAGAGTTTTCACCAGCCTCTTCTTTACGTCTCTTCCCCCCCCCCCCCTCATCAATTCCCTTCTCTTCGAAAATTGTTCTTTAGCCACGGCAATTCTGCATCTGATGTCCCTACCACTAAACGTAAACCTCCTATAAAATACTACCCAAATACGTAAACTGCTCGACCTGCTCTATATTCTGCCCTCCCACCCTTATCTTCAGCCTCGCCTTCTTACTTCTAGAGAATCTCATCACTTTAGTTTTCTTGTGGTTGATCTTCTACCCATACTTTACGCACTGCACCTCTAATGCATTAACCATTGACTGTAACCCCTTGGCAGATTGACTAACTAATGCTTGATTATTTGCAAATCTCACTGATTTTATTTACTCCCCTCCTACCTTTATTCCGACCTCCTCCTCCCCCCATGCCTCACCATTTCTTCTGAATACACGTTAAAAAGCAACTGCGATAGTGGGCACTCCTGCCGCACTCCCCGTCCTATCGTGGCCCATCCCGATTCTTCATCGGCTCCCCTAACCTGGGCCGTCGGGTTCATATACAAATTCCGATTCAGACGACCCTCCAATCGACCCCTAATTTCTTCAACACTCCCATTAATTTCGTCCATTCCACCCGATCAAACGCCTTCTCGAAATCTACGAAGCATGCAGAAACATCCTGCCCATACTCTGGGTTTCTTTCTACTAGCGTCCTCATCACCGCTATAGCGTCTCGCGTTCCCGTCCCTCTCCTAAACACGAACTGGTCGTCACCCAGGTATTCATTAGGATTCTTCTCTAGCCTTCCGTTTATAATTCTCAGAACTACTTTGGCCGCTTGGGATATTAAGCTTATTGTCCTATAGTCTTCATATGTTTTTGCTTTGCTCTTCTTCGGTATAGGAATTAGTATAGTCTTCACGAAGTCTTCCGGCCACACCACATCCTCATAAATCCTACGAATAAGCGCAAAAAGTTTTCCCCTTCCGTTCTTCCCCATACTTTTTTTAAACTGGAAGGTATGTCATCCATTCCCACCGCCTTATTCCTTTTCATGTCTCGTAGAGCTCTTTAGATTTCACTATCTAGGGTACCTGGTCCGATGCCATCTCTGTCGATGTCGTCTTCCCTTTCTATATCTAACCTATTGGGCCTTATTTCTTTACCATACAGCTCTTCAACATACTCCTTCCACCTCTCCTGAATCTCTTTCTGTTCTACGATCACCTTTCCCGTCTTGTATGTTATCGTTGTAAATCCCCTTCCCTTATTACCATCCGTCAGTTTCTTTACTTTCCTATATAATGCATATTCTCTTCTCTCTTTTTGGTATTTCTTTAGCGAGTCGATCTGTTCTCTCCACCACGCCTCTCTTGCTTTCTTTGTTTCTCTTCTAACCCTGTTATTTAATTGTCGGTATTTTATTTTACCTAGCTCTGAGTTTACGCTCTTCCATTTCATTCTCTCCTGCATCTCCATTGTCATCTCCTTCGTGATCCACGGTTTTCTTATTTTAGTTGCACTCACTACGCCTACCGTTGCTTTCGCCGCTTCTACAATTCCATTTTTCAAACTTCCCCATTCATCTTCCACTGATCGAACTCCATGATCCTCATCTAACCAACTATCTCATCAACCTTCTCACGATACTTCTTCTTCATTGCCTCAGTTAATGCCTCCTTATTCCACTTTCGTACCCTCCGTCCCATTCTTATATTTTTCAGTTTTACCGGACATTTCATGACTAATAAGTTGGGGTCTGTGTCTCCATCAGCTCCTGGATAAGTATGCGAGTTTTTAACACTATTCCTGTATCTGTGACGTACCATTATATAATCTATCTGGAACCTATCTGTGTCCTTCGGCTTCTTCCAAGTGTATCTACGTTGAGGATGTCTGAACCAGGTATTTGTAATTACTAGGTTATTTCTATGGCAAAACTCCACAGCTTTCTCGCCGCGGTCGTTTTTCCTTCCTAGCCCGTAGTCGCCCACCTCCCGCCCATCTCAGCCCTCACCCACCACCGCGTTCCAATCCCCCATTACTACCAAGGGCTTACTCCCAGGTATTCTACCAATTATTTCCTCTAGCTGGTCGTACACCCCATCTACCTCCTCCTCTTTATGATTAGAGGTAGGCATATAAACCTGGATTATAACTAAATTCGTTGGTTCTGCTTTTAGTTCCACTACTACTATCCTATCACTCACCTGTTCTGCATACACTACTTTTCTACCAAGTTTCCTATTCATTACGATTGCAACCCCGCGCTGACTATTCCACGTGCCTATTCTGATAGTTTCGTTCCTCTTCTATATCTTCTTTTCCTTTGCTCCTGCTACGTCTGAGCAAGGATTTCGTGTGATGACGACCGCAGGGGCCTTGCTTCCACCGCTGCCGGGCACGACACCCGACCCTCTTGGCCGAGTCCCGTAGTTGCCAGGATTCATTATCAATTGAGAACTGTCCATAATTTCAAGGTTTTTGTTTTAATTGAGATAGTATTCCTTGGCCTAACTCAATAGTGTTTTTTACGTGACACCATCACTTCAGAGGCCGCCCCACTGGGGTCAGACGCCTTTTGCAGCAGCCTCACTGAGGTACAGACGCTGCGCGGACTACCATTCGTCTGCCTCCTAAGCTTCGACCAATCTGCCATGGGTACAGGAGCATTGCTCCTGCCAGTTCAGCTCTAGGGGTCATCGGAGCACGCACGCCCTTCCAACACGACAAGGTTGTAGTTCAAGGGAAAGGTGAAGTCATGTTACAGCCAAATTTTATAAAGTAATAATTGGTCTAAGACATATTTTTTCGAATTTCTTCTCTTAAATACTACCTTGAAATTGAATTTTAATGGCAAAAAGGAATATTTTTTTTTTTAAGTTTTCCAGTGTTGTCCGCACTTAAACTTCGCAATACTAGCGTTTCATTTGTTAGATTTTTCCTCATTGTTGAGTTTAATTATTGCGTAGAGTCATTAGTCGTAATTATTTAATTACCTAACTATTATGTAGGCATACTTTAATGTAAATGACTGATCATAATTAACCGGAAAATGACGTGACGTTATTCCGCTGGTATTTCTCATTTTGAGGACGACCATTTTTGAATCTTTGAAACTGCGTGGTTGAGGAAACGGCGATGGAATTGTATAAAAGAGCGGAATAAATTTTGAAATGTTTTACGAAGTTCTATGATTCGCTGCGCTCTAGGCAGAGGGCTTGTTTCTAACGTGAATTGCGACAGAATATAGCGTCGAAAAATGTCATTGAGAAAACAGCCTCCTTTTCCATTCTCGTGACCCGTGGATTATACTCAGTGGATTGCCATAAAGACCACATACTGGATTTTAATTTCGTTCGCAATGTCCACCCTTTTGTTCAGCTCTCTGTTGAAGTTGTTGTTTCTTCTTGTTTCATTAAATATTCGTACCTCAGTGCAATTAGTTCTATTCGTGCCGCCTCTTCCCAGGTCAGATGCCATCATCCCCTCGTCCTAATTATGGTATTGTGTACAATACTCGCCAATATCCCTGTGGGGGTGGAGGTGAGATATCATGATGTCATGTCACTGTGAAAGATAAAGAATTGGATCCCTTCCCATACGTTGATAGTCGGAGAGGTAGTGGACTATCAGTGGCCCCGAATAGACAAATGTTTTCATTGTTTGATGCGTGTTATTTTCATTGGTGGTAAAAGAGTGCGCACGGGCAATAAAACATTGTAATAATAAGCGGTTACCATGCAAAATAGAGAGAAAGGCTTACGCAAAGAGTATTATTTGAAATGACTATTCATTAAAATGTGGGTAAGGGCCTGCCACGATGGAAACACGGGTTCCAGATCAGTCACCGAATTTAGGCATCGTTGGGCTCGGCTCGAATTTGGAGGGGTGATTCTCCGATTCGTCCGAGTGCTGTTGCCCCTGTCTGCACGTGGCGTACAGTGTGTGCGAAATGACCTTAGCCGTCGAAGCACGTAAAACATAAATACTACTACTACTAATCATTAAAATATGAACAAACTGTTCGCTTTAAGAAAAAGTGATTTTCTTTCCACAAACAATCTACCTCGTGAATCAAATAATGCTATAATGAGCTTTGTCATTTATTTAGATACTGAAGACTACTAACGGATGAGTGGAATTTAAATTTGAAAGTTTATGACCTCGATCAGCTTGTTTCGGATGGGCCGTAAAAAGTTGATAGTGATACCTGTTCTGTATCGTAATTAACCATTTTTGCATTATTTCGCATTTAAGGAGTGGATATGCAGGCACGGATAACTAATATGAGACCCCTGTTGGAAGCTGTCACCATAGCTGTTTACCCATAATCCACTAACTTATCAGTGTTTTGTCAGTAACGATTTATTGGGATGTTGAAAAATTTCGGCCATGGCTCCACAATCCTTTCTGTGGGGGAAATTTATAGCTTGGAAGCCCGTTTATCTCCAGCGATTCACTTACACCTTTCGCATTTTTATGTTGGCCCATGCCCTTGCGTTCTTGATTAGCCACAAGTACTTTGTTGTCTTGGACCAACAGAGTGGAGATAACACCTCGTGAACAACTGAAGAGCTCTCATTGGGTTTCGAATATAATAACACTATGCGCTCAAAAGTTACTGCTTATTAGTAAACATTAGTATTCATGAAACTTGGGGAATGATCCTAGCTGAACGAAATTAGTCATTTCACGTCCTCTTAAAATCGGGATTAAGGCATTATTGGGTACGTTGACCGAAGCAGTTCAAACGTCTGATTGCTGTACGAAGTACACATTATTCTGATCTATGGAAGTTACCAGATAACTTTTGGTCTGCCTGAATCGTAGCTAGTCTACTCATTATTTAGCCTTTACTTGACCATTTGTGTGCATATATATGGAGCCTCCTTTGCAGTGCTAAAATGTATTTGCGATTGAATTAGACTTGGGTGGACGTCCATCGTATAGGATTAATTATTTTGTATAAAATATTGGAACTCCTTACTGTTCTTTTTTAAATGGGTTTCCTACATTTAGAACTACTTCTTAGCTCTTCACGGCCAATATTCTAAAGTCGGTAGAACTGGGGAAAAATATTTTTCATCACCGAAAACTGTTTTTCAAGTTGTACTCTTTTGAATTTAAAACAGTAAGTATTCCTAACATTTGTATTATGCGCATCTATGGGTGACATCTCTTGACGTTCCTATGAATTCTGTCGAAGAATAAATCGAGTTCAACCCTTTCATCATTTTGAATTCCACCAGGTCTAAGCCTTTTGCTCGTTGCCCATTTTGATCATATATACCATCTCGTTCTACTCTGAAGTATTAAATGAAACGGTGAGATACTATTTGTTTCATTTTTCTTCCAACTTTCTGAGGCTATAAAACCTTTGAGTCATCACTAAGAGTGCCGAATGATAGATTTTCTTGTTTTTGTCTTTTACAGAAGTTTTTATTGAGTCTGTATTTGTCTCGTGTACATTGCGTCATTCATGTATTTTTCATAGATCTATTTTGGCCTAGTTATGTCTTTCAAATATAAATAATAATTCACATAGATCATTCTTCCTTGTGTTGATAGCGTCGTACGTTCAACTATGTCTATATTCAAAGTTTTTTCTCCGGAGTAGCTTTAATGTCGGTAAAACCATCCGTGCGATGACAATTTCTTCCTACCAGTTCCCAGGAATTTACGCTATTTCTAGGCTAAAAATACCGGCAAAAGTTGATCGGGAAAATTGCTCCATGAACTCAATAATAATAATATTGATTGCATTGTAAGAAAATTGCAAATATTACATAAACCAAACCAGAATGATACTGCTTAGGAGAGCTTAATCGACCCCTATTTATCGTACTGGGCAAGAGATGCATTATTCATAAAATTCTGGTCGATCGCTGTTGGTTGGACTGGTCATAATTAATTCTGGGTTAACGTTATATGGAAGCTCCTCCGCTCTCAGGGCGGCTTTGCCGTTGATTAACAGTTATTGTTAAAGTCTTGACCTGTGATAACCTGTGAAAATGATATAGAAATGAGGATTTCGTGAATTATCGAGAATAATCGTTGATCTTTCGGTTTCAATTTCCGAAGTTTCCAACATAACGGGAGTGTTGAAACACTGATCCTGCCTATCGAAGAATCGAAACCTAAAAACTCATTCCGACCGAACGCAAAAGAGAGATGCAGGGAGAGATGGCTTGAGAGAGATGGACGCCTTCTTATCCGACGCTTTTCATTTAAATGTGGGGAGATGCCTCAATTCCCCGAGACCTACTTGTGGTCCGAGAGGTGAAAGTTGACTCACCGGGCCCCTTTTGACTCCCCTTTTGTGTTTGTTTACTTGCCTAGAATAATGGAACACTGCCACGAATCCCAAAAAGGAGAAACCCGCTTTCTCTGCTGCCAGGGTGATTTCCCGATTCTCCTTTTTTTCTGCGTGGGATGATCATGTATCGCGTTTTGCTGGTCTCGCTGTGAGTTATTTAGTTATGGACTTTAGTCGTTCCATGTAAATAGAATGTTTATTAAATGTCGATTCTTTGATGTTGCAATATTTTAGGGAAGACATTGAATCTATTCGCACCTATCTCGTACGCATTTAAACTCGTAACTTTCTGTTGCGGCTTTCGCGTTCGAGGCATTTCGATTAGTCGATGTACGTAACTCAACTTCTCAGTTCTTTTTCGTCAAAGATTAAAACGAAACTTATTTTTATAAGGTATGAAAAAATCTCCAATGGCCGTAATAATTTATTACGGCCATTGGAGATTTTTTCATACCTTATAACTTTAAGAGGCCGTAGAGCTCACGTTCCCTAGTTTTGAAACTTATTTTGTCGATATATTTTTATTTCCATGCTGGTAATCGTTACCATTTCGATTACTTATATCGAAAATCAATTTTGGAATTGAAGAATCGCGCGCTCTATATTGTCGTCGCAGAATCCATTCACATTACATTCATTGGCGTCTCGATAGCGATATACGATCTTGCCCGGATTGAGTACCTTGCCAGATTGTTCTTTCCAATTCGATGCACGCCCTCGCTGGCTGAATGTTGTAAATTGATGACCCTCTTTTTTATTTTTGTTACATGCTTACATCAACCTTCTGGAGTAGTGGGAAGTTTTCTTTTAACCTTCATAAAATGATTACCATGGTATCCTTAGATATTATCGCTGTGTTCAAGGATGACATGAGGAGCCGAGGACTTATTGCGGGTATGGTGTGCTGTGTACACTCTTTCGTCATGGCCGCTATCAGAGCACACCTTCACCGACATTAATTTAGTAGCTAAGAAGACTTATGAGATGGGACTCGGCGATAGCTGGTGGGATTGGTCAGGAAGAAAATCCCCAAAATAGGGGCTTATTTAGGAAACGTTATTTCTTTATGCTTGTGTCTATGTACCATGGATGTTCTATTCATTTAAAAGTGCTAATGTTGAACTGTGAGAATAAATGATTATGTAGTCGCCAATGCGCCAAGCTAACGTCTTGGCTTTATTTTACGAGGATGAAATTAAAACACTATCACAATGAATCCTTAAAGGTTTTTTGTATTTTATCGAATGACCCTGAGGACCTCAGCACGTTGCTCCGTATTCTGGCTCTTTCACTGCATTGTTATAGCTTTCGCAACTACCCTGCATGCGTTTTCGTTTGGTCAACCCAAGTGGTAATTTTTTATGACACAGGCTTAAAATATTTTTAACCCTAGGTTGTGTATTGTTTGGCTGTGTAGCGGTTTTTCATGGAATTAACTCAAATCCCTGCAATACATTTTTGATCTTCAAGAGGCTCACCTCCCACTTCTTTGCGTCTGAATCTTTTCGCTGTTTTGTTCACTACAACGGAGTTCATTCGTTTTGTTGCTGAATATATTTCGTCTTGTGCTGTTGATGGGATTCTGAACGACTTACTGGCAGCAACAGTATGAAGTAGTACTAGAAGTAGTGGCGGGGAATGACAACTTTCCTTAAGTGTCTGCCATCTATAAATTGGGATTCTTACACTGTAAAACCGAATTCTAGGAATAGGGAAATCAGCGAGATCTTACTCAACACACTTGCTAATCACTCACTTTCCCAAGTAGTCGACAAGCCTACGAGAGGAAATAAAATATTAGACCTTTTTGCAGTAAGCCATCCTAAGTTGATAAAACAGCTCGATATTATTGACGGCATAAGTGATCACAGAGTAATTTTTGCAACCTTAAAAATTGAAGTAGAGTCAGCTGTAAAACCGAAACGCAATATTTATTTATTTGATAAATGCAACTTCATCAAATTTGGCGAGATGCTTAATGATTCGTACACGGATTTCGTAGCTAAAACTGAGGATAAAAGCACTGATGAATCATGGAAATATTTCTTAAAAATTCTACGACGGGGAATCAACGAATATATTCCGCAAAAATTGAAATGCGACAGTAAAGAACCTCGCTGGTATAACAACGATGTTAGGAGGGACCTTAAGAGACAGAGAAAATTGTACAACTTGGTTAAAAAGTTCACTACGGTAGGTGACAAATCGAAGGAACTTGAAGCAAAAGAAAGTTACGCTGCGCAACGCTCAAAAACTAAGAAATCAATGCGTTCTGCATTGCTAAATTTCAAGAAAAAAGTACTTGGTGAATTACTCGAAGAAAATCCGAAATCTTTTTGGTCATATGCGAGAGAGCTTCAGGGAAAATCTTCAACCGTAGATTCGTTATTTGATAATGATGGCAAACTTGTCACCGAAAATATTGACAAAGCTAACACGTTAAATTCCCACTTCAAAAGTGTATTCACCACAGACGATACTGCATGTAATTTTGAAATACAATTCACTGAGGAACCGATGAAAGAAATCACTATTCAACGTGATGGGATAACTAAACAGCTACAGTCGATAAAAAATAGTAAATCTCCGGGTCCGGAGGGAATACCCGCGCGTGTCCTCAAGGAGTTAGCGCCACAGATCGCACCGTTCTTAGATATAATATTCAAGAAGTCAGTGTCTGAAGGAAAGATGCCATTAGACTGGAAAATTGCAAACGTTACACCGATATTCAAAAAGGGAAACAGACACGACCCAGGGAACTATCGACCAATTTCATTAACGTCGATTATAGGCAAGATACTCGAACATATCGTCGTTAGCAATATCATGACGTTCCTGGACAGTCGTAACGTCCTCCATGGCTGTCAGCACGGCTTCCGGAAGGGTAGATCATGTGAAACACAACTCGCGCTCTTTCTTCATGACGTTCTCAAATCTGGCGAATCGAAAAGACAAGTTGACGCATTATTTCTAGATTTTAAGAAGGCTTTCGACACGGTACCTCATAACAAACTTTTATACAAATTACAGTCATGCGGCCTAAACGAAACAGTAGTAAACTGGATACGCGACTTTCTGAGTGATCGTAAGCAAAAGGTATTTCTTGACGGAGTTAGCTCTGATGTCGTTGAAGTGACGTCAGGTGTCCCGCAAGGAAGCGTGATCGGACGCCTTTTGTTCATTATATACATAAATGATCTATGCTCTCGAATTAGCAGTAAAATACGTCTATTCGCCGACGACGCTGTCATCTATCGTGAAATTAGTGATCACTCTGACTTTGAAACTCTATCATCGGATTTAAACAACGTTCATGTGTGGAGCCAAGAGTGGGGACTCGAACTTAATCTGAGCAAATGCACGGCGGTACATTTCTTGCGGAAGTCGTCCAACTATTCCCATGTATATGCTGTGGATGGTGTTAACATAAAGGCGACAGATGAAGTGAAGTATCTAGGAGTTACGATAACTTCGGACCTATCGTGGGGAGCACATATAAGAAATATTTGTGGCAGAGCTCTGAAGAAGCTAGGATTCGTCAAGCGTATTGTGGGAAGATTTTCGGATGAAAAAGTAAAAGAGAGGTGCTATTTCGCACTCGTCCGGCCACACCTTGAATATGCAGCGAGCATATGGGATCCGGTGCAGAAAGACTTAGTCCGGGAACTTAATAAAATACAAAGGAAAGCTGCGCGATTCGTCAAAAACAGCTACGGGCGTACTGACAGCGTTACACAGATGTTAAACGAATTAGGCTGGGAACCGCTAGAGACTCGGAGGCTGCGCGCTAGGCTTAGATTGCTTGAACAATTGAGAATAGATATCTTTAAGAGCGACACGGAGAACATCATATTAGAACCCCACTATATTTCCAGGTCCGATAGAAACGATAAATTAAGAGAGATATTTTGCCGAACGGATAGGTATGGGAATTCGTTTTTCCCCCGAACAATAAGGGACTTCAATAAATGCTAGGCGTAATTTCATTAGAGCGTTTCCTTTTTATCTTTAAGCGGCTGGTGTCCTAACACCCCCCGCCACACGCCTATTGAGGCGGCTTGCGGGGTAATATGTAGATGTAGAAGTAGATGAAGTGTAGTTTTTGAGTCATCAGTCAAAGCCTCATAAACTACAACTAAGAAAATTTAAACTGTGGTCGAAAACTTGATAGGATTGGAAATAATAATGCAATTGGAAATTTCTAGTTCTGTCTTACAGTCGGCAAGGGGATTATGTATTTGTTGTGGCGGACAACCCGCGGCCTAGTTGTTGGAATGAGTGCCTTTCACCACCTCGAAGACTATGTTGTGTTAGTTTATTATTGTGCCTCTAAGTCGAGGGTAAATACTAGCAAACTATTCTTTATCGCGTGCGATCTCTTAATAGCGTTAGTATTTGCCCCCATCGTTTTCTACCGTATCCCCTCCAACTATTATGTGTTACGGTGTCTTTATTCGTTTTGTTACTTTTATTTTGATCGCGCCCGCTTTGCGTCTGTTCCGGTGTGCTCATGACCTACATCCCTCACGTAGCTCGTACCTTAGTCTTCACATGTGATGCCATCCGGAAAAAAACAGTAGCCATTTAAACTTACCGTATAAAAACATAGGGAAATACCGAGAACAGTTGAAAGCATTCCCAAGTTGTCATCCAGACGCTGGCCACGCTTATTATTATAAACTTGTTCCAGTTTATCCCGTCGTCCTCAAAACCTTGATTACAGATAAACCTTATTCGTTTTTAGGGAAAATTGATTATATTCTTGTGTAAAGGAAAATGAAATCTGCTGGCTGTCAATAATTATCTCAAAGCCATTTCGTAGTGACCATAACTTGCTGATTTCCGTCCGAATTGGAGTTTGTAGCGATAATGAGTTGAAATGAAAATCGCTGGTGGTCGCGATGAATCGAAAGCTTTTAGGAAGAATTATGTCATAAGTCTGGCTTGAATTTGTAATTATTTTTTTAATTTAATGTGTACCGGGACTGTTTTGTCAAAATGGCTAATCCTACGTTTCTTGCTTAGTGGAAGCATTAGCCATTGATAATAATGGATGGAGTACGCGATTCTTCTAAAAAAGTAAAGTAACCACTGACCATAAGTTTCTGACTTAATAAGCTAAGATAATGTTAATATAAAAATACACGATGTATTCAGTTTATGGCTGCCTCGTATTCATTATAAGTGTCGAAAGTTGAATGTAATCGTCTTCTAATAAATATAAAATGAAAACCCGTTTTGATTAGATTTTTAATATTTGATTGCTTTACGTTGTCATGTCTTTGACTCCTATCGGTTTTTGTACTTCCTTAGTATCAACAGCAGAATCATTTTAGTATAATTCTGTTTCAGACTCTAAATTTTGATGTGTGGTGAGATTGAATTGACAACTTTAATGTTAAACATTGCTGAATTTGAATGGATTTACGCATTTCGAAGATAGAACACATCATAATCAGGTACCAGAAAGGAGAAAAGTAATACAATATAAATTTGTGAATTAAAAGGCATAATTATTTTCGTACACGAACTGAGTTTTTAAGAGCCCGTAGGTGTGGTAATAAGGTAAGGGCTATAAGGGTAATAAGATAAGGGCCGATAGGTGTGGTAATTAGGGTATTTTGGAGTTAGAGGAAGGTTGGAGAGAGAGCCCCTGGATCGGGATTAACCTTCATATAACCAATAGCGTCGAAGGGTTCGCAGTGTTACGTCTGATGCGACTGATTGACTTGTCGTTGGTCATTCACGTGGTCGCCTACTAAGTGGGCTTTTGCGGAAAAATTCTGCAACTGCAGACTTTCGAGCCGGGTTCCTCGGGGAGGGAAGCCAGTACTCTAACCACCCCGACCCTAGCCTGATCCCGTTCTTTGCGGCCATCTCAAGTTGAAGCTCGTTCTGAGTGCTGTTGCACCCACCTGCAATCGATATTCAGTAGGTGCAAAATGGCCCTAGCCGTCGATGAAGGTCAGTTTAAAGTACTAGTAATACTACTACTAGTACTATATTTTAGTCCTACATCTACGCACCACCCTGCGAGCTCCCGAAGGGTTGTGTGGCAAGGGATGATGAGACACCAGCCATGTAAAAGTGAGGGATGAGGGAAAATGGAAAATTATTGGAAAGTGGAAAGGACGCAAGTGAATGGTATGTTAACGGAGTGTTTTAGTGACCTGCTTTGTTTTTGTTGTAGTCATTAGTTGTGGGTGGGGAAAAAGGAATGATTGTACCTGTCCGTGCGACATGGTATCTCTCTTATTACGTTGCTCGTATCAGTTCTGGAAATACATTGCGGAATTAAAATAATATCCTCCTCGTCATCTCCGAATTCGCGCGATCTGAAATTTTCAAGTAATCTTAAGTCTTTCCTCCAATTTGTTAAAAACATAACTCTTTCCTTAGCGTCTCCCAACCTAGTCCTTCCATCAGTTGTGTTCCACCTTCTGCTTAATCGTAGCTGTTTTTAACAAAGAGTGCGACTTTTTTATTATTCTGTTTATTTCGCGTATTGAAGCTGTTCATGGTCCCAAATTCTCGCGGCGCGCGCTCGAGGTGTGGCCTAACCGTGTGGCCGTGGTAACATCTCAACCAACCACTTAGTATTCCTAGTATTTGCGTGATGAATCCTAATCTCTTGAAAGCATCACCGCAAATGTTTCGTATGTGTTTTCCCCTCGCCAAGTCTGAAGTTATGGCCAGGTAGTTCGATATCCCTGGACTGCCGCTTTTTTGTGTGTGTGTGTATGCGGTGAAATTTGAAAGATGCGATGGGGGTGGCTCATAATTGCTTGCTCACGCCTCGTCACTTTTCGCGACCCTCCTGGCCCTTCGTCGGGCATTTTTTTTGTCTGAAGAGGTCGTGTGTTTGTTTCAGTGTACCTATGTGGTGTGTGTGTGTGTCTGTGGGGTCTCATCGCACGGGCATTCAGGGTAGCTTGCTTCCATTACAGCATAATTTTGTTTTCAAGGTAATGAAATTATTTTATGTAATGAATGGTAATGTTCCAATTACCTATATCTGGCAGCATGTTCAAGTATAATTTGAGAAAAGAAAATGTCCCATTAATTAATCCAAATTTCACTTTTTAAACGATCCTTTGTTTATATAGACCCAAAAGTTTATTATATGTTGCCTGAGAAAATTAAAAATGTTCAAAGTTGCTAAACATTTCTAAATTTCATGGACACTGGCTTTGGTAAATGTTGTCAGATTCTTTTGATGTTAGATATTTTTTCTTTGTAGAAAAAGTACTCGTTATACTATATTTATATTCCTATTAGTAATATTTCAGATGTTAATGGCATTATTGTTTATTGTTAATTTCTTTCACTTTTGTATGTAAAACGCGTTAGTAGGTAATGCATATAAATGATATAAATTCATGAAGGTTGCCTCAGCACCTACGCTACGCTTAAAATTCAATGACTTTGACCTTATTATGAAGAAAAGGATGTCATATTCCTGATGAGGCCAAAGTATCAGCCACTTACCGCTCTACTTTTCGATGTAATTGCCGTAAGAATAGAAGCCGTTTTCTATGGGATTTGGGGAAACTGAGCGCTCCTGAGAAACATTCAAAATATGAGGAAGTTCCGACGCTCAGATCGCGTCAGAAATGTAACTATTAATATTTTGTAGGTTTTCTCGGTTATTTAAAACAAAATATTACGGTAATAGTATTTACAAAATCGCAAAAAAACTTCGATCTTGAAGACGTTTTCGGTGTACGGTGTGAAACAAATGTGTCACGTTAAAGTCTCGAATATGTACATTTAGTGAATTTCTGCGAAGTTTAGTCAAAGAAAACGAAGTTTTTTCATCATTCATAATGCTGAATATTATTTCATGCTGATCTCGGCGCCTTATATTTGAAAATAAAAATTCGAATAGGGCCTCTATTAGGAAAAACATTGATCAAACTGACTCCGTGTTGCGAACGATTTTCGCGTCAAAAGGAGCAGTGGTTACAAGAGTGGCTCTATTGTCCGCGACGCTGTTGCCAAGCGATGGAGCCGTCCTCCGGCCGCCCTTGCACACATCTCGGTGCCGAGGAAGGCAAGCGTGTGTGGGAAATGCAAGGGGCATCTGAGGAGGAGGGAGGGCGCGAAGAGGAGGAGCTCTTGCCTCCTTCACCATCTTCTGAGAGAGTAGAAGGCTTCTTGAAGTGTGTTGGGGGCTGTGAAAGTGGGAGGGTAATGTGGCGCTTAAAGCTGTTCTTTTCGAACCTCCAGTCTCGCTCAACTCATCTTCTCTGCAGAGAGTCCATCTCTTTTCGTGTGGATTTTCGTGTTTTTTTTGTGCGACGGAAGGAAATGTTGGGTGAGAAGGGGGAGAGGGAGAAATGGTTGGAATTTTGAAACACTGATATGTGTCGAATCTCGCTGAAATATAATATTGAGTACCCCTGACTGGCAATTTGAAGATTGAATCCCGGTCTGGTCATACTAGTCTTTTTGAAGAATTTCCACTTTGCTTCTCGTTGCACTTGAACGAGTGATTTCTCACTATGTTCATTGTGGCATTTAGCAATGAATTTCTGTGATGCGGGATTTTTGACGCCATGTGGAAATATCAGCGGTGTCTTAAGAATGTGGGGGGGGGGGGCGAATACTGAATGACTCGTAAAATAAGGTGAAAAACTGATTAATGAGTTTATGATAATTATTTAAAAGGCATTAAACATTACTGAAGATGATACAAAAATGCTACAAAATGGCGACACGTTGATCTAGACTTCGTCGATATTTTGGTACTTTTCAATGTTTAATATCTTTATAAATATTTGAGTTTGCAAAACAAAATTTTTACTGGTCATTCCTCGTATAAATTACTATAAATGGGCCAAATTTCAAATTTTTATTTTCATGTCCAACAAAGATAACGGACATTAAACTGAAAATTTTGAAAAGTCAAGAACTTTAAAAAATTTCATTAAAAAATCACTTAGGGCCACACCTTAAAATTCTGTATACTTAAAGCATGTACCTATACCTCTTAAATAAAAAAATTACAAACATTAAATCTCATGCCTTCCTACATAAAAAAGCCGTAAAAATTGTTTATTTTTATTTAAGTGATGAAAACTTTGAAGCAATATTTGGACCCTTAGACTTAATTTCAATGTAAGAGAAACAATTGCACTTTTCCACAAAATGGAAAAGTGCAATTTTCATTTTGTGGAAAAGTGCAATTGTTTCTCTTACATTATGAAGAACTTCCACGATATCTCGCCTGAATCTGTTGAACTTAATTTTAGGTCGATACATCTCCTTACCATTATTGAAGTTCATTATTTACTGAATAGGTTGGTTTTTGTTTGATAGTTCTAGGATACACGAAATTGGAGATATTTGCTTTTACTGCAGAACACTGAAATCGCCTAAAATCTGAGTTTCGTTAACATAAAGATGGCCACTATGAGGAAAATAAATTTAAAAAAAATAAAATAATGACATTCTTTTATTCTCAATCAATGGTAGTTTGTATGGTAAAAAATAAAAAAATATTAAAAACCATCAAACAACCAATTTAATTTTTTATGGTCCACTATGTATGGATTGATCCCATAGTTATTCTATTCATCGAACTGGTAACGGCAGTGTTATAATTTTCAAAAGACCGTTTTCAATTTCGAAAAGCATTGACCTCGAGGAGAAATTATTGCATCTTCCCTTTCAGAATTTTTCTCTAAAATTTTCATGCCTATCTAGAAACGAGTAATGGTCCAGACAAGTATGTGACTTCACAGAAATCACATACTTTAGTGGGCCATACCAAACGGAACCTAGAACCCTGGTGCCGTCGAATCAAGATTGAATTCTAGTTGTTAAAATGAACGCGGATGGGACCTTTACTTCCCAAGGCCCCAAATATACGCGTTCCGGACGCTAAACCACGGTGGAACAAATTATTTTTATTTATTTAAATTCGCTGTCATTGGCCAACCCGTTCTCAAGTGAAAGCTTTTATGAAAAAATAAATTAAAAGAAATGATGTCCATCCTGCTTCTAAACGGCCCTCAGTGCCTTGGAATCAGTTTCGTTGCCTCCTGCTGCCCTTTCCCAATCCCTCAACTTCATCCGGTCCGCATGACTATGTATGTAGTGAACCTCTTCAGGGTCCTTACCCTCCGGCCTTCGACCAATTGCCGGAGATGGTTCATTCAGTCTGTGATGGTTAGGGAACTTTGCTGTTTGGGCACTAACTTTTGGCACTCTAATGGTTGTCCAAGGGAGAATAATTGTGAGTCAAAAGGAAGTGGAATCGTTCAGATGGTGCGTCGACTCTGCCGCCGAGCTATTTTCCTGCTACCTTGTTTGAAGTGTTTAACTTTCATGACGAATGAAGTGAACTTAGTCCTTTGATTGTTTTGCATTTTGTGCCCTCTCTACCTCTCCATTGAGCAATTCTTATGAAGGTTACATCGCTACTGCGGAAGCCAAAATCTTTTAGAAACTTCCTTATTATGTACCAATATTGGCAAGGGTTTTTTTATGAATTAAATTATGCTAATTTTGAGGATACCGGGACTAGCCACGGTAGTTACCTTTACGGAGTCACCCGCAAGTGCACATAAGTGCGATATTGCACAGGAGAAAAATCATTCGCCCTGACCGGGATACGAACCCGGATCCCTCGATTTCGCGCCGAGTGCTTTAACAGTTAAGCTACCGAGGCGTCCTTCTCCCCTGTGGATAATTTGGTGGCTTTATAGGAGCATGGTGGTCAGAACTGCTAGACATACGACGCCATTAGCAGTCCAAATCGTGCGCTAAGCGCCACAGTCCGCGAGGATAAAGCCGTACATAGAACACATTGAGGTGTTCGCTCTTTGACTAATTTTGAGGATACCGGGACTAGGGTAGGGTAGTTACCTTTACGGAGTCACCCGCAAGTGCACATAAGTGCGATATTCCACAGAGGAAAAATCATTCGCCTTGACCGGGATTCGAACCCGGATCCATCGATTTCGCGCCGAGTGCTTTAACCAGTAAAGAAGTATTTTAATGATTATGAGTGTATTGGAAAAACAATTAAGCTCATACATCAAATAGATAATTATATGCATTAAAATGATAAACAACAGTAATGACGATTTTACAAGCAAACTTTATTCTTTCATTTTGTGGAAATAAACTCCACGAATTTCGGAAGCAGTAAATCGCTCGTCCTTCTTAATAAAAACGCCTACCATAAACATATATACTTTGGGTAAATTATCTGATGTGGTTTAAATAAAACCATTGCACGCCATAGCCTTTGTTTTCAATGAAAATTCTTTAAATATACTGTCCCTTCTACAGTCCTTCACTTTCTCCCTCACAACTGTCTATCGCTCAGCGAAAATGACGTCAAGCCAATCAGATTTCGTTTCGCAGCCGCGTAAAAAAATTTGAAATTTCGACTATTTTAATCTTAAATATCTCAATTAATATTGAATCAATTTTAAAACTATTTTCACTCCGCAAACTTGTTTGAGTTAAAGTAACATATAAAGATCCGTTGAGTTAAATTTAAAATTTTGGAAAATACCCAATTCTGCTCGTGATTTATTCCTAGGTTTGGTGTACTTCCTACTTCTCCTCATCCGGCGCACAAGGTCTTTTCTTATCCTTTTGCCGCTCATTTTACACTCTACAATCGTGATCTTTTTCACTCCACGACAGCTATCTTCTCCGTGCTTTTACTTTGCATTTTTATTTCTTCAAGCTGGCCTCAATTCCTTTCCTACCATTCCTATAGCCACCATAGTTATTCTCCACCATAGGCATTTGGACTAACTACCCTTGTCTTTATCCTCTCCTGCCAGGAATCTTCACTGTCCGTCCATTGCCGGATCATCTGTCCGCTGAACCGCTCGTTATTGCTCTGAAGCGAGTGTACTTCGTGGAGGTCGTTCCGAAGAATTGGATTCCGATGGAGTAATAAGTAAAGGACGCTTTGTTCTCAAAGTACCGCGAATGTGAAATCATTGGCGAATATAATATAATGGTACAAACCGTTGAAGTGCGAGTGACGACTTGTAGTCAAATTATGACAATTCTTTAATTGGTGGCATACCTAAAATATATATATTGAAGCCTTTGTGGTACTTGTCCATGTCCATCTATATGGCAGTAAGAGTATTTTTACTCAACAAGAAGAGAGTATGTTAGCCACGCAGATTTTGGATTCCTTTATCTAGAGATGAGCGAACCTTTGTTTTCTCTCACGCATTGCTGACTCGAATTTCTGAAGTATTTTTCATATCCGTATTAAATTTCTTGGGTAAAACCTCGGAAAGTATTTGCGTCGATTCGGCACTATGTGAAGTCATAGGGAATAAAAGACGTAACTGTAGGTATTGAAATGCATCGTACAGACTAAAATATTCATAAAACCACGAAGGCTGTCTCTTGAAAGATGCAAATCTCGCGATTAATTTATCTTTTGCGTGGTTCCTCAATTAGAAACCCGAATCACCGCGTTTGAAAATGGTGGTTTGTGCATCACGAAACTTAGTGGTTCACGCCAATTAAATGCTTGAGGTCAGGCAAGGTTTATTAAGCGTGGAATACTCAGTAGTGGAATGCTAATCTCTACCGTTAGGACCCTCGATCACTTTTTCCTGCCACCCTTGCATAATTTCTTTTTCCTGATGTCATGCTCTATATAGGTGAGTGCCACCAAGTTCTGCTACATATATACTCCTTTTCCAAAATTTGGAGTATGGATCTTTTTTTAATTCCCTGAAATGAGGTCCAGGATGCTATTCCCATTTCCAAGTAACGTCTGTTAATGTTATTACGTTTCTTTGAAATGATTTTCCTTGCCATCTTCCCTGAAAAATTCTTTGATACCTGGTGTTAATAGTTTTATTCAGCTACCAGTCAAGTCCCGTAAAATATTTCTGTGGGAAAGAATTTTTTTTCAATTATCGTTGCTGTTGTTACATCTGATGAGGTCGATTCTCTTGCTCAGTGAGAACGCAGAAGCGTGGGTAAACTAGGTATGGCAAAAAACCGAAAGGGAAGTGGTAATTATGGGAAATTTCTAGTAATGTGGTAACTGCCTCTCAACTGTGGCAGTGGAATGGGTCATCGTACGTCTTAATAGTGTTTCCGCATTATTTCAGAAGTCATTTCACTGTTGGAAATGAAAAACAGCAGTGTGCAAAGATTTTGTGAACGTGTTATTCTTCTTCCGTTAAGTTTTAACCTTACACTGCAGTTTCTAATGCGGACTTAATAAAGATGATAAAATGAAGAAGAAAGAAAACAATCACACACAGCCACCCCGTACACGTATACACTTATGCATTGATAGAACACTCAGCCGTTAGCCTTGAGTAACCTGTTCGTTTTTATTCTACTTAAACCTGACGGTATTAGAGGGATTGTCACCCCCTCGCGTGGACTAAGGGAAAGGCAAGACACTAGTATACTGTTACGACTTCAAATTCCTAGATATAGCCTGTATTATCATCCGGGCCACGCGTGGTAAAATCTGGGACTCGATCGACATTACAGTGAGGCTTGTGACGTGTATGGTTATAAAAATCAACCAGTGCTAAATGATGCTTCGGTCGGATTCATCATGTACTTCGTGACATGGTGCATCAATAACATATAATATTGGCTTTTATCTTTTACGTGCGCGGTATACTTGGAAGATAAATAGTGTGGTGCGTTCCGATCTATTCGCCTTATAGAAGTAAACGTGTTCGCCGTAATTTGGCAGAGCAGCAGCAACGCAACGTAGTCGCAACGTTGAAGTCCCAAAATTTCTCTACTTTACACTTAGGAAGAAATTTTATCTTATATTTTGTGTTTCATACCTTCTACATTTGTAAAAATCGTTTGCCGGCTGAGAAATTATAATTATGTCAGTAAAATCACTAATATTGAAAATTTTTTATTGGCTCCAGATAAAATGATAGTATTCTGTGGTCTCCTGTGGAACCCAAGTTAGTTTTGCGTTCATGTTGTTAGTATGCGTCAAGTACGTGTGTTCCGTCGACTGATCCTGACTTTTCCCTTTGTCTAATCCCATTCGGTCTCGATGCTTTTGATTCGATTCATATTTTTCGTTGAGATTTGGAAATTGAGCGAGAGATATACGAAGGACTTTATGAGATGTTGGGGTTTGCATTAGAGGGTGACAGTGGGGAGGATGTGGAGCAACTGTGGAAGGCCAAGGTGAAAAATAGGAATTTCGGATGGCATTCGGAGTGGCAAAGGGCATAAGGAACTTAAGAGATTTAACTGCGGGGAAAATATTTATTGTTGTCAGTAGAGTTAAGACTCCCTTACGGAGTCCATTGCCCGTGGACCGGTCTTACGGCCGGTGCTCTGTGGAATTTGTTGGCAGTGAAACGGGAAATACCTGTCAAAAGGCTTACAAATGAATTAGAAGAATACTGAATGAAGATTTGGCATTTATCGACTTTACCAGAATATGCTGTTTTCTTTTGATGAGAAGTGGACAATTGTCCTCCGAAATGCTTCTTCCTTCCGGGATCAGCGCTTCCTGATGGGGTTATGTTTTCTGCCGCATGGAATCCGACATGCGTCAAGTGGAAGTGCTGTCCTCATTCTCGGGGCAGGAGGAAGAAGTCGCCGCTCAAGAGATTTCGTAACTGCGGCCAAGTTTTTCTTTTCATGCCCGGCAAACTTTGAAATTTGTATTTACTCGTCCGGTCGTGAAAGTTTTTAGCATTACGTGGAAGCGAAGTGTTTGTTATCCTGGCGTGTCGAGAGCCGTGATTTTTTCCCCTGATTCCTGCACTTCATCATTTAATTTATTGTTTGGGGCGTTTTGTTTTCAAATAATGCATTTGTAGTGAAAGTTTTGCTGGCGGCTCAGGCTGTTCAACGCTGGATGGAATTTTGTTCTATCTTCTTCTCTGCTGGAAATTATACCTTAGGTTATAAAGTGTGTATGTGTTGTTTTTTTATCTATTCTTCCATTTTAATAATTTTGGAAGTCGGATCTATAACTGAACTATTAAGACCCAGTTTTATAATGTCTGGTTAATGTTAACCGGAAGATGTTGTAGCATTTTCTTAAACTTGATGTTAACTGACAGTTTTGGCTTTGTATATAACATCAGGCTGTCGTTCATTTGACGTTATCGTTATCGATGGGAGAAAGTGTTAACTTCGGTTATTATACTAAGGAAATTAAACCAGAGAATATTTATCCGGGCCTAAGAGTGTTTTAAAGCAAGAAAACGCGATGCATGAAGTCATCCTAAAAATTGGCGATAGTTATCTCGTTGGCATTGAACAGTATTTACCTGGTTATCATGGTTAAGAAAATGTGGTAAAACTTAAGGCTTGACCGTGATTTGCATAGCTAAAAGGGACACAAAATAAGTGCAGTCTTCTTTTTTCTTGGGTATAGCCACGAAAATATTTATTTTAAGATAAAACCTTTGATTAATTCTAAATGAATAGGACAGTTGGGGCTATACGGTATGATATATGAAGTTAGGAGTATGGTAATATGTTTTATTTAGGGTCATTCCATGTCAAATGGTCTGATTTCAGAGAGGCTCTACCATCACGGATATCGATGAAATTTTTTGTGGTAATTTACAAATGTCTGGAGTGAAAATTGGCAAAGATTTGCGTTCGCCGATGCAATACTTGCTGATATATTGTAGTTCGTTTGACTCCATACCGCAGCCTTGCACAGTATGACTCTTGAAGTTTTGGAAACTTTGAGGCATAGTATCTCCGGCAATATTTTGTTGAGGGAAACAAAACTTCGCTGTCTTGTTCATTTTTTTTCTCTCTATGAAACAAAATAATAAAAAAAACTTCGTTATCGGTTTCCATGTAGAAAATTTCAAGGGTAGTTGGCCCAAAAAATTGTTGCTCGAAAAAATTTAAAGTTTGGCTTTTTATATCTCTGGAAGTGAATGTGTGATAAATGTGAAACTTTGCACGGAATAACTTATTGATACAAGGCTTGTATCAATAAGTTATTCCGTGTATAAGATAAGTATACAATTTATCACCCTAATGCTTTCTTGAAAAATTTAGTGTAAAATTTAAGATTTTAGTAAAAACGCAAAAAATTAGGCTTTTTTTTAGCCCGCTTGTACATAAAAAATACCTGAAAACTCTTTTGAAGCATTTTTACTAGACAGAGCATGTTTCAAACCTAAATAAGTAGGGTCGGTTTTTCATCACGGGCATATAATGCCTTAAAAATAGGGATAAAGTGGAGGAAGTTGCTATGGCAAAGTCACATGCATTCTATTATTTTTCGTGCTGTTTGTTTTATATAGACATTATTAGTATGTTGCGTTGGTTCATGATGACATTGCAACTACCTGCTCAGGCATTCCAAACAAGTAACCCCATCGCCATAGGGGGTCACGCCCGAGAGCCACGCAACACCAGCCACGGGCTGTCTTCGCCGTCGGAATATTGAGATATGGACATTTCGGAGACTGTTGATCGAAGTTTGACTGATTTGGGGACTTCTCCGTTAAAAATTCGGAAGTTGAGCAGTAGGGATAAAACTGGCTACATGAAACGAAAATTTCAGCGCGTGAAGAAAGTGGTATCAGAAAAAACTAATGTTAGCTGCCGAAGTATCAGCTGAAGATATTGGGCAAACTAACGAGTCTGGTGCGGAGGAATGCCTGTCATGTCAGGATTACGCTGACCTAATCGAAGACACGAAAACGATAATTAAAATATCCGATAGCCCGACGAAAGTTCGATTATTGATTTTGACCCCAAAGAGTCAGTCGATACCGGTGACAGCGACAAAATGTTTGAGGTTTCGAAACGCATGGTTAAAACAGCGCGAAAGAATGAAAGAGAAAGGCGTTTGTGCACTACCTGATGGAAAAGATGGCAAACCACTGCCTAAGGAAATCGACAGAGTTCGAGATTTCTACGAGAATGACGAATTTAAGCAGAATGTGCCCTGGCAAAAAGGATTGTGCTGCCGATTAGCTTGATGGCGTCAAGGTTAAAAAACATAAGCGGTTGCTACTTTGCAAATTGAAAGAACTGTATGTGGCATATCGAATAAAATATGGTCCTGAAATTGGTCTCTCCAAATTCTGTGAACTCTGACCAAAGTGGTGGGTTACCATCGGTACTTCAGGCACACATTCCGTCTGCGTCTGGCACCGTTCATTAAGCTTATGCTACAAGGTGCCAACATTAAAGAAGACTACAAGTTGCTCATGGGATAGGTAATTTTCGATCTGGAAGTCAAAAATTGTATTTTTCAGCGATGCCAAAACTGCTCTGGTGAAGAGGCACTGATAACGCATATGGAAGAAATATTCGAGGACTGGGATTCGGAAGAATCAATAGAGTTCAATCAATAGAATTCAAGCAATCGGTTCATACCGACCGTGAAACGCTGGAAACATGTTCTCACTATTGACGGCTTCATCGAAAAACTCACTAGCAAAGTTTGGAAACTGACTGGCCACCACTTCATTTCTAAACATTAAAGCAAATATTTGAATTCGTTGAAAGCCGGTCTAAAAAAATCGAACTGATCGCACTGATGGATTTTGCGGAGAATTACTCGTTTGTTGTCCAAGATGCTGCTCAAGGCTTTCACTGAGAGAATTCGCTAGATAAGTGCATCCATTCGTTGCTTATAAAGATGGCGCGCTTCAAATTGTCAACTCTAGTATAATTTCTAATAATTTGCAACATAATTCAGTTTCCGTGCACATGTTCTTTCGGAATTCGATCGAGTGGTTGACGAATAAAACGAAGATTACTAGGAAGCACTATTTCAGTGACGGTTCGGTGGCACAGTACAAAAATTTGTCAATCTGTGCGATCACAAAAGTGATTTCGAAATTGATGTCGAATGGAATTCCGATGGAAGAAATACAAGAAAACATACATATACTGGTGGTGCAACTGCTAGAACAAAGGTGGAAAGCTAGCAGCACAATAGCTGGTATCTAGAGATCTAGATCTAGAGATCACACTAGAGATCAACATCAGTTTGTGCCAGTTGATTCGAATTCGATTTCTGTTAGCAACGTTTCAAAGGACACGATTAACTTCGCGGCCATAATTACCGATACCGTCGATCCTAATTTAAAATTGACTTAACTATTTCCCGGTTGTTATGTTGCCTGCATTTATGACCGTAAATGATGGAAAGGCAACGTCGTAGAAATTTAGATCGAATGAAATTATGCGTTGGTAAAATTTATGCATCTGTAAGGTCCTGCTCATTGATATTGTTGGCCTGAAAGGCAAGATATTTGTTGGGCACCACAATAAATACGTGTGCTTCCAGCGCCGTCAGTTACGTCGTCAGGTCGACAGTATCAATATGTAGATATCAATTCTCAGAAATAACGGTAAGGAACGTGGTTCGTAAATTCGAGTATACATTATCTATCCTTGGAATTTGGCAGTCCATACGAACAGTACGGACTTCGGCTTAGGAACAATATAACATACCCACTTTAGGCATAGGAACCCAGGATATAATCTACCCAATCTTCGACTTAGGAAGTGGATGGGTATCCACACGAGTTTTTGGAACCTTGAATAAGAAGCCTAACTCTACAGGCTTGGGATCGTCAACCAAAATCCCACCCAACGGGCGTGGCCAAGTTTTGTTTCTCTCAGCAAAATATTGCCGTAGATACTATGTCTTAAAGTTGCCAAAACCTCACGAGTCATACTGTAGAAGGCTGCGGTATGGGGCTAAACAAATTAACAATATCTCAGCATATATTGTATCGGCGAACGTAAAACAGGTCTTAATGTTATGCAACTGGGTGATTCTATGATCAACTCTTCTTCTGGGTGAAGCAGGTTGAAGATGAGTTTCCTCGCCACTTCAATATTTATTTTCATTATACTCGACTAATAAATATTTTTAGAATTCAGTCCAGCATGATGCCAGTATGCCGTTGTTATCCATCACTCCTTGGTTAAGTGAATGTTCGCCTCATGAAGTGTCGAAAACTACATGGGTGCTAATAACGATTTAATAGAATTTCAACTGTATATTTCAATGCTTCGTTCCGTTAATTGTCAATGATCTGCCATGTGCCGCTAAGTCTAATTATCTAATAAGTATCCTTAATTGAATCACTTTAATGCATTAGTAATGTATGGTCCTTAAAGATTTCTCGCTTGTGAATTAGCCCTTAAAGCATGAAGGTTTGCTACGCCCCTATGAACAATTAAGGTTCCCTATAAATCAAATTTATGGGAAACCCTTAAATTTTCTTGTTACCGGATAATATTAAACTAGAAAAAGTTGATTATCAAAGGGATAAAAACGCAGCTCTGTAAATGAAGTTAGTTTTGTCTTGCTGCTTATTTTATGAGTGGCATTTGTGCTTAAACTCAGAACTGGTTGCGTGTTGCTCCTGAATTGCCAGTCCAAATTAAAGTTCGGAAATTCATGTCTATGCTAGAGAATCAGATAATTAATTATGGTTTTTCTCATAACGTGAACGTGAATTAATAACAATTATTTATTTGTAAATTGGTTATTTGGTCCGCGTGATTGGAAGAATGAAGGCAGTGGTATAATTCTATTGTTTTCTAGTTCCTGTATTCCCAATGCTAAATTATAATGATGAAGAAAGTAAATGTTTCGTGACTGTTAAACAGATATTACATTGCTCCTAATACACTCATGTATTCAAATGATGGTGTGTGTTCTACAGAGTAGAATTATGTGAACGAATGTATTCAAGTTATTCGTTTCCCTAGTATATATTATATTTTTTCCTAGTGGCTACGTAAACCACTGACTTATGTGATCATCCGTCGGGCTATTTAGAGACTAAGTTTTTTGTATGAGATTCCGTTTTTTTAATGCTTCGTGCATAATTTTGACGGTTAACTCCTTGACGTTTCGTATCATTTGCGTTTTCGATATGTCATTTAAGGAATATATACACGTCGGATTGGTTCACTTTTGGACCAAAAGTGGATGATAATAGTGTATCACATGTTCAACTTGGACGAATCATTATTCCAAGTGCTAAATACTTTGTGGGATTTTTCATTTGAATAGGAAAGTCTTTACTATTTATGGCATTCACTGAGTATTTTTATGACTTTTTCTTCATTTAGAGTTGTGTATGCTATCCTATACTTCTCTTGCGCTCCTATATCATCTACCTTCACATTATGGTTTTCCTTCAATGAAACGGGCAACGTGTACTCCATGCGTTTACTTTTTAAACGATATATAATATAGTGTATAGTTTTTCGTCTTGTGTAACTATTGGATGATTTTTGGGGCCAGTCTATCATCTACGTGCGTCCTTTATAGGAACGTCTACAATGCCAGCTTCGGAGAGCGTTGGAGTTAAGAAAAAAATCCGTTAAGTCGTGGTCGGAAATCTTAAAGTTGCTCACCGGAACCAATTGACTGCGCATCGCATAACACGATGCTGTCACTTCAAAACCGCAGTAGCAATTGTTGGAATTCCTTAAATTCTCGGACCTTCTTCCTCTTCTTGCAGACGAAGGAATTCCGTAAAAATGTTCGTTAATTGGAGGGTGTCCTACCTGCTTTTCTTGGTTTTGTATTTAAATGCAATTTGTATTTTTTTCTTCGCATTTCTGGAATCTTTTTATCCCATTGTAAAAAAATAGTGCTCTTTAATGAAGACCTTTTCTTAGGAGATGGCTCTTTGGCTAAGGATGGACTCGAGGAACACACTCAAAGATGACGTTCTGGAGCTAAATTATTGGCAGTTCGAATGGAAAGCCTGTAGATGCATGAGGAAATTAAGAGTTGGCCTCAAAATTAAATATTTAAGTTTTTATTGTTCCCCATGTATGTGAAGGTTAAGATTTATTGGGCTATGATCTATGAAAGGAGTCTTGCCTTTTTGACTCTTCGTTTTTTCTCGATTCTCTCAACCCTTCTGCCACTTGTAGTCAAGGATCATGACACACATAAGAAATATTTGTGGCAGAGCTCTGACGAAGCTAGGATTCGTCAAGCTATTTGTGAGAAGATTTTCAGATGAAAAAGTAAAAGAGAGGTGCTATTTCGCACTCGTCCGGCCACACCTTGAATATGCAGCGAGCAAATGGGATCCGGTGCAGAAAGACTTAATCCGGGAACTTAATAAAATACAAAGGAAAGCTGCGCGATTCGTCAAAAACTGCTACGGGCGTACAGACAGCGTTACACAGATGTAAAATGAATTAGGCCGGGAGCCGCTAGAGACTCGGAGGCTGCGCGCTAGGCTTAGATTACTTGAGCAATTAAGAATAGATATCTTTAAGAGCGACACGGAGAACATCATATTAGAACCCCACTATATTTCCAGGTCCGACAGAAACGATAAATTAAGAGAGATATTGTGCCGAACGGATAGGTATGGGAATTCGTTTTTCCCCCGAACAATAAGGGACTTTTATAAATGCTAGGCGTAATTTCATTAGAGCGTTTCCTTTTTATGTGTAAACGGCTGGTGTCCTAACATCACACGCCTATTGAAGCGGCTTGCGGGGTAGTATGTAGATGTAGATGGCGGGTGAGGGGCTGGTATAGCTTACTTGATAGTGTTATGGGTACACTATTTACCAGGTAAAGAAGTTAGCAAATAATGCACTTCGCTTGCTTTAGATTTGCGTTTGGCCGTTATCATTCAATGCTGATCTTCGACCGAGGGTGCCAAAATTGGAATTCTCAGTACAGGTATGGCGAGTAAAAGAAATAACTTCTGAGCCATACAATGACCCTTCTTTTGAAGCATATCATTCAACTTGCACCTTTCATTCGAAGCCTCATTCATATTTGATCCATACATATACATCAATCCATCCATCTATTTTGATCCTTACATTACACAATACCCTGCAAATCTCCTCTAGGGTGGCTTTCAGGGTATTATGTAGATGCAGGAGGTGAGTTATCACCGACTTATACTATACTGTAGCCCAATAAATCTAATAAATCTGCCTATATTGTTGCATTAGAAAAAACTTGCAAATACTTTTCAGGAGGTGACATTTCACCAACATGCAGCGCACTATAGACATGCCACCAATAGGTATGCATATAGTCATGCAACTACATAAATGGACAGAGATACAAGAGTTCTTCCGGAAACATGCACGACGTACTGTTAGTAATAGGTAGCAGATAACTATGCAAGCATTAGGGAGAAAATCATCTTAACTAGCTACACTACCTATCGACAATCCTAGTTAAAAGTCTCATTGGCAGCTGTTATGGTCTCTTATCGTTCGCGGGAAAAATTACATTTTAAAATTTCCCGTTGTATTGTCGATTTCCCTAATTTTGTTATTATATGATTTGCCGTAGTACTTAGGCTTTCGTTAAAAGTTATTTCATAGATGCTGTTAATGATTTGCAATGGCCCAATCGACATCAGGCTTAAAGGCGGGAGGAGAGTTCTTCTACCTCAGACCGAAGTTGAGTTCGTCAAAATTTCTCATCAAATTTCGCCGTCTAGTACCGTTTGTGTCGCAATTTTCCCTTCTGCTTAGTCAATCGGAGAGTGGTCGGGAGGATTCCACACTCTCTTCGTCGGCTTTCTTCGCTCTGAGAAGTTTCCCAGCATTATTTGAATCACTTTTTTCCTTGCCTTATCCCAATAATAATCTCATATCTTTTGGGAGTCGAGAGCCTCCGGAATATTTCTCACGTTTCGTGCAGTCTCCCTTTCTCCTCCATTTCCTTCTTCACAGTCGACGCTTTTTAAGCGTCGCGGCACCACCCACTCATTCTTTGAAACAGTGCTTCCGACATTCTCATTTTTTCCCCCCTCCCTCCGAGTTTGTTGGTTCTGCAGCTGTGAGTTGCGATATTGGCTCGCTTCGCGAGTTGACGCTAATGCGTCCGTCGCCGCCTCCTTGAATTCAGCAGCCGAGCCATCTGCGCGGGCTTCCCAGTTGAAGGGAATTGGGTTTGCACCCTTGGGCGGCTTAAACGTTTTTGTGCGTCTACGGTGAATGGGGCAAACGTCCTTTCGTCGTCACAGATGGCTCATTCGAATTAACGGGCTGACTGCCGAGGAAGCGGTATTTTGTCCAACTGTTTCCAGCGTTCCAGTGCACGTTTAGGTTTTTTCCATTCATTTGCACCGTAGATTCTTTGCTTGGGAATCAGTGAGGTCTTATTACAAGATTTAAAAAAATAGAGATTGCTCATTTTATACGTAGGATCAGTCATGTTGGGCGTTTTTTTAGTGATATCCTCGAATTTGAAAAAAAAACCCTATGAAAACAACTGTTACCTACTTTCATTGTATAAGTTATGATTTAAACGCAATAAATGCGTAGGCGAAGGGTAAACTTAATCTTCTTAATTGTGAAACTGAGTTTAGGTAATTGACGCTTAGGGCGTTGACGATTTCGGTCTTCCTAGAAGAATCATTGTGCTGATATTGTTATTGTATTTAGCCGCCACATAAAAGTCCTATCGGCTTTGGGTGTTCATTTCCTTGGCTTCTGTGTGTGCTATGTCGGCAAGGCGCATGATTTGTGAAATAGAGGTGATCATCTTTTTCGTATCAACTATATTTTGCGAGTATTTATTTGAAAGGTTCTTAGATATTGAACATTGATCAACAATAGCAAACACTTCCTCAGCGTACCTACTTTTAAGACAAATATGGATTTATTTGTGGATGATGCCACTTTGAAAGGGCATGCACGCACCTTTCACCTAAGGACGTGTGAAAACCAAGCATTCAGGGAAGGTGGGTAGTTGTTTACTTTGTTCCACTTGTGGTTACTCTGAATGTTCTCTTGTTCAGAAAGTCACTCTCTAGGTTTTTTCGTACATGCAGTAGTACCTAGCTCATCGCTCTGGGTCAGTAGAGATACCTTCGTTCTCTTCAAAATCGTTAATTTTTTAGTGCCATTGACATTTAAAAATTACCTACATTACGCCGTGAATAGCTTGACATTTTTTAGTTTTGCCGGCAGTGCCACTATGCGTGTTCACAAGGAAATTTATGAAACATGATGAGGAATCAATAGAAAATTTACGAAACATGATGAGGAGTTAATGGGTAGTTATTTTAAGTATCTTCAGTTCTTGAAATGGTTACATAACTTAATCGCCTTCAGGGTGTGTTTTTGCATAATATTTATGAGATTTAATAAAATGATTTTTTGTTATACTGACAGCTAATGTAGGTATACTTGGAAATGTATAATAGAAAAATTGGTTTACTAATTACCTACCAATCTTTATTAATTCAATCACTCTGTAATGTGATACATTTATCGAAACTACGCCGGGTAAGTTCATCGAATGTCTCGAATTATCGCTCGTGTCATTGTTAATTATCATCCTACCATGTACGGAGTTTTTGAACGAATTGGATCGCCCATTTTGATTGATGGTAATCGCGAGTCTTAAAGCGTATGTTTAAGAAATACGTTTATTGTTGTTCATGCTGAAATTTTGTGCACCGGAGTTACAAGCTCATATTGATTAAACGTGGCGGTCGTATTTCTAAATGAGGTATATTACCTTTCAGGTCGTTATTTTTTCCATGCGCATATCTTATTCGAGAACTTTTCAATTTTAAAAATTCATCGGAGCGAGAACGAAAAAAGAGCAATTTTTTCGAAGCATCTCTTTGCGTCCCAAAATCTCTCTTGCATAAAAAATCATCCTTCTATTACTGACAATTTTTCTTAGTTCAAATAAAAGATTTCAGGGGAATAGATCAAGCTGGAAGATTATGCACTTAAACATTTGCCGTCATTTTTTTCAGCTTCAGACTCCAGTGTACATAATTTCCGCGTCGAAAGTGCTACATGTAGGCCCTTTTTTTAGGCACGATGGCTCATGTCTAGCACGTTTTCAGTAATCGTCAAGGATTGCGCGCCTATAGAAAACGCTAGTCTCACGCGTACGGAGATTGTCTTGGTGCGCAAGTGTTTCTTTTTTTAGTGTAGAACCAGCTTGCTTGCATCTGTGTCCTCCCTCCTTTTCCCTTCTACCCGCTGGTCCAACGCTTCTTGCGAAGTTTTTGCATCTTGAGCGGCCAGCCAACCGTCTCGACGTCAACCGGATTTGAGGCTGCGTGGGATGCCCGCGCGGTTTTTCACACCAAATAAAAACGGCGTGTGTGCTGGGGAAATGCCTCATACTTCTCTCGTGATCATTTTCAATGGATACTTCGCTACGTCGTTCAGATTCGTGTTGCCAAATCGAATTCTATCAAATCATCATGCCTCCAAATTCCGCCGTAGACCTTGTTTAACATATCCATGAGTTATTCATTCCATCGCCTAGAGTGCGTCCAAGATAATAGCGCAGTTGGCAGTTAGAAATTCAGCCAATTTGTAAACACGTACAATGCCATTTGGGGAAGGGAATCACTTGATCGAAGAATTCATGATGGTGACCTTAGTTTAAATCATACGATTGTGAAAAAATATATACATTTCATTCCTTTCCAAGCCAAATCAGTACCTATATCTAAACTGCGTTATTATCTTCGACGGACAATAATATAAGGAAAAGAAGTCTCCCTTTGGTTAGTCAAATAGTAGTAAATACGTCTCTTTTGTTGTAAGTTATTTAGTCACATCGTATATATTATTGAAACTCCCTTGCTTGTGTCGCAAGGTAAACAATATATATGTGTATATATATATATATGTATATATATATATAATATAATATATATTATATAATATATATATATGTATATATATATATATTATATAATATATATATATGTATATATATATATTATATAATATATATATATAATATATATTAGAGAAAAATATACGTTGGATGTAATTCATCGTTTTAAGTAGCAACTGGATGCTTATATGTTATTCTTGTGCGCTTGGAACTGCGACTTCTTCGTGATATGCCCCGGTAGGTTTCTGAAAACGGAATAGACTTCGCTCTCGTATGCCAAGGCAGCATCTACTCTCTCCTTTCTATTTACGGGAACCACTGTGCGGCGTAATTTCTCCCTTCCCATTTAGGTAAGAGAGTGATGATGGCTCCAATTGACTCTTCGCTGAGGAGTGATGATGCAGTTCTCATTTCAGCGTGCCCTAAAAAACTTGACCGCCTCTCGCGGAATTCCTCCTCGACTCCCAACCCTCTTCCCATCTGATCCTCGTTTTGAGAGGCGATTTAAGACGGGAGCCGTGTTTGTTTTCCGGTCTATTTTCTGACGACGTTGATAAAATTTTACGAAATCCGACATACTACGGTAGATCAGATCATGAGAATAAAATTAAAAAAAGGGAACTAGACTGCAGAACGGACAGATTTAAAATGTTATTTTTCCCACGAACGATAAGGGACCATAACAGCTGCCAATGAGACTTTTATCTAGGTTTGTATATGGGTAGTGCAGCTCTTAGTAGTAGTAGTACTCCCTAATACTTGAATCCTAATCTGTTACCTAGTACTAACAGCACGCCGTGCATGCTTTCTACAATATTCTAGAGCCTTTGTCCATTTGTGTAGTTGCAAAATACATATATATTAACGGTCCCTCTCCATTGTGAGCATATCTGTAGTGTAGCGCATGCTTGCAAGGCTTCGTCACGTGACAAGCATTAGCGATTTATGCTAATGCATAATTAGTCGTAGTTACACTAACTTTAGGGTATAGTGTAATGAATGTTGGTGAATACTCACCCCCTGCCACACACCCCTGAGGTGGCTTGAAGGGTATTTTGTAGATGTAGATGAAGTTCTTGTGGGGAGGCCGGTTTATAACTGCAGACATGTGCCTGGTCTCCGTCCGGTGCTAAAACGGATTAGCGGAAGATATTTATCGATCCCCGGTTGAGAGACCCTTGGGTAAGGTCCTGGATTTGCAAACAGTGCCCACCTCCGCCGCTTCCCTCAACCCGTAAAGACAAATATTTTGAGGAGAGTTTCTCATCGCCGTATGCCCTTCCGGGCATAGTTTACGATCGGTACTCTTCGAAAGCACGGTACCCGTGTCCCGCACCTTGAATCTTCTGGTTTTTTTCAAGTGTTCTACCAGCTGATTGGTAGGTTCTTGGACAGTCCCCATTCTGCATCCTAATTTCATAGACATTGCCTCGCTTTCCCTCCTAAGGATGTTCCGTCATTAGATCCCTCTTAAATTCCTCATATCTTCTACCTCCTCTAATTTCGTACAGAATTCCTATCCTCTTCCTTCCTCTTCCACGCTTCCCCAGTGTTCTGCCCTCTATCACTCTCTCTATATCTCTTCAACATGCCCTGTCCTCACCACTCCGTCCATATCCAATACCTCCTCGTTCATCTTTCTCGCCATCCAGCTGACCTTTTCCATCCTTCTCAAGCCCACATCTCAAACGCCTCAAGTCTACGCACATCCTCCCTCTACAATGACCAAGTTTCCGACCCATACTGCGCCATGCTCCATATTATAGTTTTCACCAACCTTTTCTTTACATCTTTTCTCAGACCCCCCTCATCAATTCCCTTCTCTTCGAAAATGCTTCTTTAGCTAGCGCAATTCTGCATCTGATGTCCTTACCACTAAACCCTTTCTCCTCCAAAATACTACCCAGATAATTAAACTGCTCGACCTGCTCTATCTTCTGCCCTCCCTCGCTTATATCCAGCCCCGCCTTCTTACTTCTAGAGAATCTCATCACTTTCGTTTTCTTGACATTTATCTTCATTCCATACCTTTTGCACTGCACTTCTAACGCATTCACCATTGACTGTAACCACTTGGCAGACTGACTAACCAATGCTTGATCATCTGCAAATCTCACTGATTTTATCAGCTCCCCTCCTACCTTTATTCCTACCTCCTCCTCCCCCCATGATTCCAGTACCATTTATTCTGAGTACACGTTAAAAAGCAACGGCGATAGTGGGCACCCCTGCCGAACTCCCCGTCCTATCGTGGCCCAACCTGATTCTCCATCGGCTAATCTAACCTGCGCCGTCTGGTTCATATACAAATTCCGAATCAGACGCCTGTCCCTCCAAACGACCCCTAATTTCTTCAACACTCCCATTAATTTCGTCCATTCCACCCGATCAAACGCCTTCTCGAAATCTACGAAGCATGCATAAACATCCTGCCTATACTCTAGGTTTCTTTCTACTAGCGTCCTCCTCCTCACCGCTATAGTGTCTCGCGTTCCCGTCCCTCTCCTAAACACGAACTGGTCGTCACCCAGGTATTCATTAGCATCCTTCTCTAGCCTTCTGTTTATAATTCCTAGAACTACTTTGGCCGCGTGGGATGTCCAGAAGCTTATTGTCCTATAGTCTTCGCATGTTTTTGCATTGCTCTTCTTCGGTATAGGAATCAATAGTCTTCGCGAAGTCTTCCGGCGACACTCTATCCTCATACATCCTACGAATAAGCGCAAAAAGTTTTCCTCTTCCGTTCTTCCCCATGCTCTTTAAAAACTCAGGTATGTCATCTATTCCCACCGCCTTATTCCTTTTCATGTCTCGTAGATCTCTTTCGATTACACTATCTAGGATACCTGGTCCGATTCCATCTATGTCGATATCCTCTTCCGTTTCTATATCTAACGTTTTGGGCCTTATTTCTTTTCCATGCAGCTCTTCAACTTACTCCTTCCACCTCTCCTGGATTTCTTTTGGTTCTACGATCACCTTTCCCGTCTTGTATATTATCGTTGTAACTCCTCTTCCCTTATTACCACCCGTCAGTTCCTTTACTTCCCTATTTTATGCATCTACTTTTCCCTCTTTTTGGTGTTTCTCTAGTGAGACGATCTGTTCCCTCCACCACGCCTCTCTCGCTTTCTTTGTTTCTCTTCTAAGCTTGTTATTTAATTCTCGGTATTTTCTCTTGCCTAGCTCTGTCTATACACTTCCATTTCCTTCTCTCCTCCATCTCCATTATCATCTCCTTCGTGATCCACGGTTTTCTTTTTTTAGTTGCACTGACTATGCCAACCGTTGCTTTCGCAGCTTCTACAATTCCATTTTTAAATCTTCTCGATTCATCTTCCACTGATCTAACTCCATGATCCTCACCAACTATCTAATCAACCTTCTCACGATACTTCTTCTTCATTGCCTCAGTTAATGCCTCCGTATTCCACTTTCGTACCCTCCGTCCCATTCTTATCTTTTTCAGTTTTACCCGACATTTCATGGCTAATAAGTTGTGGTCTGTGCTCCTGGATAAGTAGGCGAGTTTTTAACACTTCCTGTATCTGTGACGAAGCATTATATAATCTATCTGGAACCTATCTGTGTCTCCCGGCTTCTTCCAAGTGTACCTACGTCGAGGATGATGTCTGAACCATGTATTTGTAATTACCAGGTTATTTCTACGGCAAAACTCCACAGCTTTCTCGCCCCGGTCGTTTCTCCTTCCTAGCCTGTAATCGCCCACCTCCCTCCCATCTCTTCCTTCGCCCACCACCGCGTTCCAATCCCCCATTACTACCAAGTGCTTACTCCCAGGTATCTTACCAATTATTTCCTTGAGCTGATCATATACACCATCTACGTCCTCCTCTTTATGATTAGAGGTAGGCATATAAACTTGGATTATAACTAAATTCGTTGGATCTGCCTTTAGTTCCACGACTATTATCCCATCACTCATCTGTTCTGCATACACTACTTTCCTACCAAGTTTCCTGTTCATTACCAATGCAACCTCGCGCTGGATTTCATTCCCTCCACTATAAATTACTCTATAGTCATCGCTCCAGTAGTCCCCGTCATCCTTCCATCTTACTTCGCCCAGACCCATGATGTCTACACCCACCCTCTTCATTTCTGGTTTTATATTCTCTAGCTTCCCCGCCCTCAGCATAGTCCTAACATTCTACGTGCCTGTTCTGATTGTTTCGTTCCTCTTCTTTATCTTCTTTTCCTCTTCTGCTTTATTTTCTGTGCAAGGATTTCGTGTGATGACGACCGCAGGGGCCTTGCTCTCACCGATGCCGGGCATGACACCCGGCCCCTGGGCCGAGTCCCGTTATTTCCAGGATTCCTTATCATTTGAGAACTTTCCATAATTTCAAGGTTTTTTTTTAATTGAGATAGTATTCCGTGGCCTAACTCAATAGTGTTTTTTACGTGACACCATCACCTCAGAGTCCGCCCCACTGGGGTCAGACGCCTTTTGCAGCCGCCCCACTGAGGTACAGACGCTGCGCGGAATACCATTCGTCTCCCTCCTAACCATCGACCAATCTGGCATGGGTTGCCCTACCAGGAGCAATGCTCCCGCCAGTGCAGCTCTCGGGGCCATCGGAGCATGCAGGTCCTTCCACCACGACAAGGTTGTAGTCCAAGGGAAGAGGAATCTTCTGTGGATTTCATTTAATGGTGTTTCCGGAAGTGAGTGAACTCAACATTTTGGCGGTGTTTTCTCGATCTGATGTTGATTTTTAGCGCCAGTTAACCAAGAGGCTAGGTCGTCTAGCGGTTAACGTTAACCGCGCATTTTATTCCCGGGCCTCTGTATACGGTCGTGAATTATGGATAGACATCTCTCTCTTTAGCCATACGAGTAAATATGTCGTCACCCTTAGGTTTTATTTCATAAATTTTCAGATACATTTGGCAGGCCGTGAAATTGCATATACGCCTCTTTCCGCTAGAAATAATGTTCAAAGTTATTTGAAAGGATATCCTTCCGGAGATGCGTGCTTCCTCAGGGAAACCACAATTGGAGCCTTCGTTGACAGTGATGTTCATACGTTGACTTGTCGTCTGCGTTTTAACGTTTGTTGTTTTCTGCCTGTGTTCTTATTCTGGGCCGACACATCCTGTCACCATTTGAAGTAAGTCCCTTATCAGTGGTACGAGTTGATCGGGATAGGCGGTATGCTGTAAAGTGGTGAAGAAAAAGCTCTGTCTTTGTGCAGGATATAAAGGAGTGATCTACAATCCGAGTTCCCGTATTTCTTTTAGCTGTAAGTGAATGGAAAAAAGAGCTTACAAAATTTATATTTCTCCTTAAAAGTTGTGTCATAGTTTCAACAGATGGGCGTTTTCCTTTACGTCTCTCTCCATAAAGCTTTGAAC
Source organism: Pyrrhosoma nymphula (assembly GCA_963573305.1). Classification (NCBI taxonomy): domain Eukaryota; kingdom Metazoa; phylum Arthropoda; class Insecta; order Odonata; family Coenagrionidae; genus Pyrrhosoma; species Pyrrhosoma nymphula. The sequence goes on along the minus strand of OY754337.1, from coordinate 125,242,614 downwards.
GTGTCTCAATTCACGTCTTGAAGTCCTCTATTTCAATAATGACAGTATAAAAAAACTTAAAGTTTTCCTCTAATAAAAGATTTAATACTATGGTTTCGATGTTACTACATCATCGAAACTAGTATTGAATCTTTTTTTGTGGAAAACGGCAAGTGTTTTACTTCTATCATTACGGAACGGTTCCACCACATCACACCTGAATGTGTATTTTAAACTCTATTTCAGTGTTTGTTCCAACTTTGAAGTCTAGGTTTTTCCAACAGCAACATTTCAAGTATCGCCGAATGACTCGACCATTGCTTACATACCACAAATTTAAATTTTTGAGCAGAACCTCTCTCTTGGTTATAAGTCGATGGCTTAAAATATGCTTGCAAGTTCAAGAATCATTCATTTAAATTTGCAATGATGAGTAAACAGATCAAATTTAAAGAATGATAATGAAATACGACCAGTCATCTGATTGCGGACGAAGGGAGAGTTGGTGAAACCGAATATTTGACATATTCGAGTTTGATTGGAGTATTGCGATTTTGTGTATCCATTTTTGGTTGTATCTTATAATTGGATGTGAATCAGTTGACATTCGGCTGATATGCGTAACGGATTTTCTTAATGCAACATCTGCACTTCATTCGTGATCGTCTCTTTTTTATGCCAATTTAGTAGGTCATATGTAGTCAATCTGTCTTTTGAGCTGTCGGGGATTGGAAGCAAACCCTTTTCACTCGTATCTCTATTGTTAAATACACTTTAAATTCATCTTTTCGCCTGCACTTCTTTCTCTTTTTCTCGCTTCTAATCACTAATCGCCAGTGACCTGGATGTGCCCGGAGAGCGCTTCTTAGGCCTGCCATGTAAACTAAACTACACGTGTATTTATGGCCAATTAGTAATCTCTCTATAATATGTTTTTTGTCGTGAAAGAATATTTTAGGAAAGTAGAGTTATCGGATAAATTTAAAAGTGGAAGAAGGCTAAGATGGGGAGATGTCCTTTCATTTTCATTGTCCAATCAGACATTGGAAGAAGTTATAAAACAAAAGGCAATCAACCCACGAGGAACAATAATTGCTAGAACGCGTCAGTGCCTGGTGTAGGTAAACCGATGAAGAAAATCTCATTTCACGTATAATTAAAGATTTAGAAGTGGAATGTGGTACTTTGGAAAGGACAACAGAAACAGTAGGGCTAAGAGTGAATGTAGATAATATCACATACATGTGGTGAACAAAACGAGTTATAAATAATGAAGCCCAGATAATAGAGGTAGGAAACAAAGATTTTGAAAACTATAAAGATTTCTTTTGCTTGAGATCTATGATAATCAACAGTAATTGACGAAATGAAATGATGACGAGAGCAGCTGTTGGGAACAAATGTTTTTACGCACTAAAGAAGGTTTTCACTACAGGAGCTGTAAAAAAAATGCACAGATTATTATTTTATTGCGGGTGATGAGGGACGCTTAGGTCCTCTAAGGGCTGTAGAGCTGATGATGATGAATGGAGTACCTAGTGCATCAAAGTAAGTTTGTTACTTGAAATGCTGTGAAAACCGCTTGTTATTGGTATTTCTGGCGAGTGAATTCAGATCACATCAATGTAATGGCAGCGTCATGTTAGTTAGCGTTAACTAGACAAAACAAGAACCGGGCCATGGAGTAAAATATAATAAATTTATTTCCTATTCCTCGACAAGTTGCAAAAACAAGAATAATATGTCCACATCTGTAGGTTCTATATTTCTGCAAATTTGATGAGTTTTAATGCGTAGTTGCTCTATATTTATGTCGTCTTCGTATTCATCCTCTTCTGCGGTAGATACGAATGAATGCTAACGAAGGGATTTCCACAAGCAATCCGAGCTAGATATGGCTCTTTTTGTTATATAAAATGGCGGGGTATTAATTACTCTAGTTAAAGTATTTTTTTCAGTTTTTACTCTAAAATAATAAAAGTGTGTTTGTAATATTTGAACTTTTCGAATTTTTATTCCAAAAGTGCTCTTTTAACTTGAGGATGTCAGCAAATGTCACCCGGAATGAATGTTTGTTTAGAAAAGCATAAGGATGCATCTTCTAGTTCACTCTATCAGTCGTGATATTCCATTCCTCCGATTAATGATATGTTTGCAATTGTCAGGGAATGACGTCCCGAGTGTCGCACGCTTCCTTTCCCCCCCCCCCACCAGTCGTGTTTGCCCATGCAGGTGGTATTTGCTCGATTCTTACGTTTGCTAATGTAATTTTTGAAAAACAAGTTGTGTTAACTGGTGATAATATGGTGTACTAATTGATCCTTCGTGATGATGCATTAATCAGACCCTCAAGGGAAATTTCAGCGAAAGTTAACAAGTACCAATATTAGCTCTCCGGTTTGCATACATTGCATGGCGTTACTAGGAGCGCGAATGTTTATGTCATTTTATTTATTTGGTACGATAGTGCTACCAAGTGAAGTTTTTTGCAGGATTGCCTCTTGTGAGGTTTTTCAATTCAGATTTCCAAATGAGGGGATTTTAATTTTAAGTTGTGGTGTCGAATGTTTAATCGAAATAAAAAAAACGCGTTACGGAGGCGTGAGAATGACCTCTGCGTCGCTTTTTTCAGGCTGGTCGAAAACTTTTGCGGTTCATTTATCTCTTGGGAGACAAAACGAAAAGGATGCAACTTCAAACAAATCAACTGAATTTAAATGAATTTCATTCGTAATGGAATAAAAACACTTTTACTTTTCTAAAAAAATCTTTTTCTTATACGCGTTACGTCGACTTCATCGTCGACGGCATCATCAGGTGCAAAAAATAAAATATACAATTACATGAAAATACATTACATAAATAATTACATTTATTGAAATATTTTATTTCTATATTCTGAATTATATACTTAGGCAGATCGTTGTACAATGGGATTCAAAAAAATATTATTGAGTCTTCAGAAACATGGGCCCTGCTCTCAGGGTTTCTGCTCCTTTAGGGTTTGGAAATAGTTCTGCGACGTACTCTTAACGACAAATGCCATAGATGGTTTTGGTGCGGTATTGGCCGTGGCAAAGTACCACCTCCCCGAAAACTAAAAAAATCATCAACTGAGGTGGTTTTGAGGGTATAATGTAGACATATCTACTACTACTGAAACTAAGCTATTTGAGATCAGGTTTTTCCGTGGAACACTGGGTTTAATGGTAACATTTGTAGTAGGACGTATTTGTTGAAGAAAAATATGTTGCTTTCCCAGCGTATGCTTGGGTTGTAAAGTCTGCTCGGGATCTTCACCGGGCCAAATTCTCCATTGTTTCGATGGCAGAGTCGTCGATCGTCTTCAGGGCTAAAGACGATACCTTGCATTCAGCCCTGAAGACGATGGACTACTCGGCCATCGAAACGTCGGCAACGATGCAGAAGTTGACTCGGTGGCGATCTCCAGTGGACTTCACGACACATTTCCTGGCGAAATGGAAGCTAACCTCTTAACTCGCGCGTTCGCTGACCGATTTCTCTTCCTGAAGTGAATAGTCAGTGGTGGTAGCGTGGACCACCCATCCGAGAGAGACCTTTCCAACGCGCGTTTTCTCTGTTTCGCGAGACTTTGCGGCAGGACCACAGTGGGAAGAATGAAGGTAGGGGGGGGACGGATTCAAGCTTAAAATATGGGCGGAGGAGTGGGACTTTGTTACGGGAGTGTGGGGATTGAAGGGAAGAGAGGACGGAATAGGAGACGTCCTGAGCCTTTTACGGACTCTCCCCTGCGTGGTTGTGAGTCACGCGTTGGCGACGGAGGACGACGTTGTCGTCTTCTTCTTCAATGGCTGCCCTCCTCGCTCCTTGATATGCATGCCCGGCCCTTCTGCCTCCCTCATCTGCGTCACGCAAATGTGTCCATCCCTCCTTCGTCCTGCCTGAGTCCCCCTTCGCAAATGTTTACGTCCTGCCCGCCATCTCGGGGCGGTAATCCGCGTGCAGACAGACTGGTTATCGAATCCAGAGGTCTCTCTCTCTCCCTCTCTTTAGCACACGGTAGCGCCTCCCCAAGCCAAGCCCCCGTGCCCTTGACACTGTTACGTTCGCAATCTGTTTTATTTTTTTCAAGTCCTCCCTCTCCTCCCTTTTCCCCCCACCTCGGTATGGTTGCCACGGACGAGGGCTGGTGTCGTCATGTAGGTTCGTAATTGCACTGCGTAGAGAGAGATTTGTTGCATCTTGAACTCGAAACCTTCAAGGGCACCTTTTGGACTCGACCGTGGCTGGAGCTTTTCGTGAAATGTCCTTCGTGGAATACGTAGCTCTGTGTGGTACCTAATATGCCATTTTCCAAAGTTGTATGGATGTGGGAAATTCCGGGAAATGTCGATGCATATTAAAAGTCCACCATTATATAGGCACTTCAGGGAATATCAATTGAAGTCCCGAAATACACCCGGAGCCATATTTTTCATATCCAATCGCGCATTTAACAGCGTCTTTGCTTTAGGAAATGCAAGAGAATGGAGAAAGGTAGGGAGAAAAGAAAAGGAGAAAGGAAAGTTATAGAATTGAAAGGAAATTATTGAACTGGAAGATTGGAAGATATATTATTTAAGATCAGTGACATGAATTGTTGCATTTGTATATAGTTCTGCAGCATGTTTTGGCAACTTCCTTTATCATGTAGCAGTGCTCGTGCGGTACAATGAGGGGATTTCCGCAAATAACTCAGAAAACCTGGGAGGAGGGAAAATTTTGAGGTACTCATCAGAAGAATTGCCGCGTACGTCAGGCGTTTTTATCGACAGTTTCCAATGCTGGATTGGAATTGCGACCAACGATGCGGTGGAAAAACAGAAGAGATTGTACAGGTGCCCAGATGAGATGGTGTTGAGAGTGGCGGCGCGTGGGTGGATTTAGGTGTGGCTCTTCTTTTTCGGGTTCTCATTTGGATTTTGAAACAGCTGGTCGGTCTGCCAACATTTTAGGGCCCATCCCTCACGAAAAGTGATTAGCTGTCATTGGTTACACTTTCCATTACTTTCCGGTCTATAAGCATCGTATAAGTTTTTTAGGAATATGCTATGCAGGCTCTGGACTCAGATCCGATTGTTTATAAATTTCTTATTTTATTGAACCTATTACAAAGGCGATCTTGGATTTTTGTATTTGGATTTAAAATTTTTCTCGCATATTGTTGATCATGTGGTCCAACGTTTCGAAGCAGAGAGCCACTTGGTACCTTTTGAGGTATAGGCGTGGGCGGACCACTACGTGACCCACTGGTCTTTAATGGCTGCCGATGGTGAATTTGTTGCATGCATAGTGGGACGTTTTTCCCTGAGAAAGCTCAATCTTATTCCTTCGTCGTTCGATTCAATGGTGTCTCCATTCTTTTCAAGATATACAGGTCTGTGAAAATTAGCAATGTGGGGTGAATTGGGTGGTTAACATCTTCATTGCTACTTGCGATAAAGAAGTACTCTGGATTCTCCGCCTGTATTATGTGGAAGTGTGTCACTAGGGCTTTTTTGCGTCAGTCGTGGCGTAAAGCTGCAACATGCGGCCTCTCGCTGCGGCGTCGGGGCTCTCTCCTCTGCGATGATTCATTCCTCTGGCATTTCTGCATATCGCTGTGGGAGGAAGACGAGAGACCGCGGAGGTGGTAGTGTTTACGTTTGCTTTTCGTGCTCTCGCGGGTTCGCGAGACGAGCGATTTTCGGTCGTTAAAATAAAAGGGGCCAATCTGGCTGTCACCCGTGGTTTCGTCCGCGCACTTGGAGGTGTGTTGGACTCGCTTCGCCGTTTCACTTCCATAAATTACCCGTTGTGGGTCGTCCTGAGCCGAATCCTTTTAAGTACGAACTTCAGTTGTGAGTCCCGAGGTGTAAAACACGCACAACCACAGGTGCCGAGTTTTGCGCTCGAATGTCAACGACTTGCTCCGTTCGTGGCGTCAAGGTGAAAGCTCCCACTTTTTCTTTTGGGTAGAGACGATACATTTTTGAGTGGAGAGGTGTGGTGCGTTTTTTTTTCATCATACTGTACGAGGAAATGTGATCTGCGATTGTCCGAATGCTGGTAATCGTTCCACTGTCTAAAGCCTGCATGTAATTCCCCCCCTGTACGAAAGAGAAACTTCAATTTCAAGCGCCTTGTAAATTGTTCAATCTTAGGATTCCGCGGCGTCGAAGCGAATGCTCTTTTGCATTTCTTGCATTGTGTCCACCGCGTGAGTTGTTTTTGTTGACAGCAGTTTCGCGCGTGTTCCAACGGGCGTCTTCAGGGCGTCGAAATGCCGGGACTGCATTCAAATTAATTTTGACGAGACCAAGTTGATCGCCAATGGAAAGCGATACCATCCCAGGCTGATTAGGGAATCCATTGAGATAACAATGACAAAAGATAACTTCAACAGAGAAGACGGTTTCCGCCTGGACAGCGCATGGAAGAGGATTTGGCCGGAAAAAGAGAGCCACTCAGAGAGCACGGAAGAGAACATAAGGCCTATATTAACGTGGCCTAAATGATGTCCCGGCACTTCGAGTAGAAGACGCACGTTGGAATACGGGCGACACTGTTGTCGACAAAAACAACTTACGCGGTGGACCATGACCACCGAGCTATAAGTACATGTATACCTCGGTGATCATGGGTGGACACCCGGAAATGCAGCAACATTCGTCTTGTAAAATCATCGTGCGAATTCTTGCGTTCAATGGTGTTTGTCAATTGAATTTCGTGAGATCTCGCTTGTCCTTTGGTGGTGAGGTTTTCAGCACCCTCACCCATGGTACAAGCCGTGTTTTTTGTATATTGCACCCATTGCCTAAACGCTTCGTCGTATAAGAGTGATATACTCTATTGAGGTGGGTCTGTCTTTAGCCTCGGGTTGAGATTTCATTTACACGCATACAGTATCCTGCAATCCATTTGAGGGTTACGGTTGGGTGTGAAATTTTACCATTCATGCTTTACGTTATACACTGGTTAAGTAACTGTAACATTTATTAATGGATGGATAAAAGTCTTTATTTATTTTTACCCAGTTTTATTTTCGCGTGACATAATACGCTTACTGACATAAAGTTGTCCAAAATTACTCAGTAAGATCGTAAGTGGTTGAATGCTTCTTCTCTTCGTGATTTCGAGTGTTTTGATTTGTAGCTATAGGAAAGAAATGAGTTACCCGTTGAGGCTAATATTTTCACTCTCATTTTAAATATGGGGATAAAAATATCACTGTGCCGAAATGCAAAGCTTCATTAGGGTTACTACATACTTCGGGAAACCGCCGTCTGAAAAAACAGCGTGAATTCTCTGAGCGGTGTATCTCCGATTTTCAAGGCAATCTCAATGTCACCCTTTCAAGGTAATCGCTTGCAGAATATCTTTTAATTACTTGAACGGATTAAAAACTGCATCATTTCCGGTGTTACCCGTGCCCTTAACTATCAGCCTGTTCATGGTTGAGATGGCGGTAGGTCTTACCTTTCTCACACTGCGGTTGGAATTATAACTCTTTCCGTTGGCCTGTTATTTTCCGTTTGGTACTTGCATTTCGACGGATTTTTCTGGCAACTAAGAAATGCAGTGAACTAATGTGCATACTAAAATTCCATCTTGAATAGTCTTGTCAGTCAGCGAGTGCGTTTTGACGATCTTTTCTCAGTCTTTTTAACAACAATTTTAATTTCTAACAAAGTACATAAAACATTAGCACAGATCATACAATTCAAACGCCTAATGCCAATAGAGGTACGGAAAAAATTGGTTAATACTTTGTTGGTTCCACATATGGATTATTGTTCTCTTGTGTTTTCTGACCTAACCGGTGAATTATATAAGAAGTTGCAAACACTGTTAAATTCTGCGATTAGATACATATATGATATAAATATCCTTGAGCATGTCACCCCTTATTACACTATGTTGCAGTGGTTGAAACCTCAACAGAAAACAAAGCTCCAGTTATCTGTGTTTGTATACAAAATTTTGTCATGTAAAACACCTGATTATCTCTATGATTTGATTATATGTAGCCAGAGTGAAGCTTGTAGAACAGTAAGAGCTAGAAGACGATTTAAAATTCCAAATTTCAGAACTACGGCGTACCAATTACCAACCCTAAACTCTGCTATAAGAATATGGAATGATATACCTGACGACATTATCAGCTGTTGTACTGTAAATCAATTCAAAATTAAAATGTACTCATATTTGCTTGAAAAATACAATTATAATTAACATTTATTGTATTATACCATTGTGTTATACCATATAATAGTAATACATAATTGTAATCTGTAAATGTTATCTACTACGTAAGAATATAATTAAAATCCAGGTTTTCCTCTTCTCTTTATTATTGTCAAATTTATTGTAAAATTTAATATAAATCAATATTTAATTCTGTAAAATTGTACCATCACATCAATGGATTATTTTATTGAGTTACTTTATCCATTTTTATCTTTTTATTTAGTTGCTTCATTTTTCCGCAGTTGTTGATTTCTGAAAGGTTATATTAATGTTTTTTTTTAAGTGTGATGTCATTTCTTTTTCTGTATTATTCTCTTTTGATTTTATACATTTAGTTAGGCAAGTATCTATTTCTGTTTTTCACTGCAGAGCCTAATTGTATAAAATGATATATGTTCCTTAGGACAAGGTCCTTGAACAATAAAATTTATTATTATTATTTTGAACCATGAGGAGGTTGCGTCGTCCGAATGTGAAAACTGAAAACTGCCTGCTCCTGCCGAATTATGCACAATCACTTAATGTTTTTCTGTGCAATTTAGCTGTAAATATTTCGAGGAAGTGAATCGTGCGCAAATAGTTTGTGTCAAAGAGTCTGTCCGATTTTCTCTGAGCCATGTGCTTGTTTCCTTCTTAGGAATGTGTAATCTTTTTGCCTACGCCAAGCTTTCGAAACATATTTCCTGCGAACTCGCTGCTGTCTCTATTTTTTAAAATATTGCTGACAACAATTTAGGTCCTAGCGCCCCTGAGATTAAAATTTGACCCTCATCAGGTTTCTCTATGTGCAAACTTCCTACGTTTGCAAAATACTTTTCCCGGAAGTGTGACTCAAGCTGGGACTTTGGAGGTTAGCATGTGGGCGAGACGAGAGCAAGTTGTTTTGCGTTAAATTCTCATTTCGTGCGATTTCCTTCCGCATTACCCTGTCTTTTAAATGTTCAAGTAATAAATGAAAATAATCAGCTTATTTCACTATTTATTTTATTATGATGATCCGTACTTTGGTTTCGCCTCAAAGATTACTTTACTTTTCATAGAGAAATGAAAACTTAATGTTCCAAAAGTGTCCGCTTCTATTTATCATCATTGGATAGATAACAGTTGAACCTGATATCATAGAATTCATCAACCAAAAGTTTTTCATTGCGTTGCATTTACGTGCTTATTTACGCGTTTTTCGTGTGGTCTTGGTTTCGTTAAAATTCACTCTAGAGGAACTAATGGCTTAATGGGTTTCATGTGGATATCCTGATTGCCACTTTTAAAGCCATTTAAGAATTGTGACTGAACGTAGAACTGCAATTTCCGTTTACCATACTTCCCTTTGTGAAATCCATGAATGGATGTATCGACGTAAAGTAGAATGAAGTCAGATCAGGTTGAATTTGATTAAGGGTATGTTGAAGTGTCTGGTGTCTTAAATGGATGAAACTCGTAAGATACCGACATTTTCTTTGTTATATTGATGTTGCTTTCTGAGAGATGTTACAAAACTCATGCACTCTCTATTACCTACAGTTCCTAATGACGAGATCATCTTTGCTTTTAATTCGCTTTAGTGCTCCTATCACTTCGCAAGACAGCAGCTCAGCTGCTTTCTATTCCTTTCAGACCCTGCGCACTAAGTAACGCACTTAAAAACAGATCGGTAGCATAGTTGATGTGCGCTTGAGTACGCTTGAGAATAAACGAAAGTAAATAATCGCATCCCCGATTGTTTTTAGTTTATTTTCAGTATGGGTCTAGCATAGATGATATTAAGTTTTTATTTGCTGTGTAAAAAGTGCATTTCCCTATGTATGAAATTGGAACAAATTTATTAACTTTTTACAAAACAGTTGGCATCGACCATTGTGTACTAATAGTCTGTTACCAACGAGTAGGTTATGTGATGCATGAATCGATACAACGTACCAGTCAAAAATAATTTTCCATTAATGAATGTTCCATTCATCGTCGTTCGTGTACGCTGAAGTGCGCTTATGTGTTCCAATGTGTGCTAAGTTCAACACCTTGTGTGGAAAGCGCCCTTTTATCTTGGTATTGTTAATGGAATACTACTTCTGCTTGGTGTATTGTATCGATTCAGTGTATTTATTTGTAGGAAAAGGAAGATCAATCACAAATAGCAGAGTAATTATTATTCTATACAATTCATATTAGCATTATTTAAAGGCAATTTTTCTTAATTGGCAGGGCATGCCTTATATTCATCCCGATGTAAGGTTCGTTGCCCATCTGCATCATTCATGCTGGTTATTATAGAAAATAGTTTGGTGTGCTGAATTAAATTTTGATCTGACCCTGTGTTTGCTCCAAAAGCAACGACTCAAATTTGTTGGGAGGTTTTTTTATTGGCTAAATATACTAGTTCGTCTTCGTCATGCCATTGTTGCGAAATGATTGCACAATGATGGCCGGAAACGAGGAAGTGAAGAGGAACGAAGAAGTTGAGGGTCTGCAGGATATTCAATGGGAATCTGTTTCCTAAACGGAAGATGGTACTCAAAATGCAAGGGCGATTATTCCTGGCCTTCGCTCAGGAGTTTTTCGCCGTATCTCTGTCTATGGAGACGTTCTCTAAGTGCTGGCAATCTACCAGAGAAGTCACCTGTGACTGACAACCGACTGTTTCGTAACGTATCTTTCGCCTGTCTTAGCTTTAAGATTAAGTCATCCCTTACTCTTCTGTTGGGATCATGCGAGTATTAGTCAGACGTTTTAAAAGGAAAGAGAAGAATGTGTTTCTGTGAACATTTTCAAGCGTAAAATGCTTCTGGCGGATTGAATGTACTGACCATGGAAATAGGTTGTTGACAACAATTTCCTGGACCTGTCGCAATTTACACAAAACTTACGAATGTATTAGTTTTACGTGAAATCTTACCGCTGAAACTTGCGCGTAGGATCGCCGTTTATTATAAGACAGTCCACTCCTGAGTAAGAATTTGTTATGAAAAATCAATTTCGGCGGGGTTTCAACCAACATCCCCAACTGCCGTTTGGTCATTTAAAAGCTAACTAACTTACCTAACTGGCAGCTGAAAGATGTGGGTTGAAATTTTGGGAAATATTTTTTTCATAGTGCCGCGTTCATTCATTTGTGCGGTGAAAATGTATATTAAACATTTGAAGGTGGAGTGGCTCGCGTTAAAATGTAGGCACTCAGTTATGGCGGACATTCACGCATTTATTGATATAGTTATTGGTATTTAATCGAAGTGAGATAAAGTAGTTCTCTCTTTGACTGCTTTATTGTGGTTGGAAGCTATCTCGGGGAATGAAATCGCGTGAGAAGCAGCAATATCAAATTTAAATGCAGAGAAAGTCTTATAATACTAATTTTCAGTGTGGTAGCCAGCGTACGGGCTGAAAATATTTTTGCGGAGAAAACTTGAGTCGATTAGATTTGTGGATGGTAGAATAGTAGCTGCCGCATTACAAAGAAAATCTCCGATTACTCTCGATTCCACTGTATATTTAAAAGGAATTGACAGCTCATCATACAACAGGCAGGAAAGTTGAGTTGCAGCCCGCGAGAAGGGAATCCCTATTTTATTTTTTAAAGGAAACCCATGGCTGGCCACACGGGGACGAGGGTCTGGGCTCAAGGAAAACCTGATTATAAGCGCTTCAATGGAGCAAGATGTGACGGTTGGTTGAAAGGCCACGACGAACTGGCGATCATTGTTGCGGAAGTTGCGTCAAGGGTGACTTGGTGGATAGGGGAGAGGGTGGTCCACGAAACGTGATGCTCTCAAGTTCAAGGGTATCGTGGGCCTATTAATCATTTTGGGATCTCTCCTAGGCCGGGCTTGTCTTTCGTGGGGATGGGACGGCATTCCTTGCTATCCCGAAATTACGCCAGTAGTTGGTTCTCCTATTCCAACGATGCAATAAAGAAATAAAACTATTCAACGCCTTTTCATCATGCGGGTATAAAGCTAATTTTTCCGGAAATATTTGATTAAGTCTTTCAGCTTAGCTTTTCTAATATTATTCCGTTCTTCGGTAACTCATTGGTTAATAATATACTTAATTATTGATCCGTGTCTTTAGCATGTGGGTAACGAGTTCTTAACGCCAATGCGTATAAAGCAGTCGATATAAAAGCATTTTTCTCTAAGCTTAATTGTAGAATTCGTCCTTTTTGGTTATGGTAAGCGAATTTATGATACTTGAACTGTGGAAACTGAGGAAAAAACTTATTCACTCTACGATATGAGGAAATTGCCTAGGCTCAAAATTAATTCAAGAATTTTTACTACTACTTATATTTGCCATGCTTTATTACCAGAATTTTCAGTTTGGGAATTCCCGAGGTATTTCAGACTTCAGGATGTTATCTGAAGATGACCGTGATGGTGCTTATTGTTAGTGACGACATGGTCGTCCGCACCTACGGTATCCTTTACTCCTAGACATTCACGACTACGACGGTAAAAAAATCTCATTTTTTCCCTTCGTAGGGCCGTTACGAGGCCGCTTCTCAACTATTCACATCTACGACGGAAACTATGAGTAAATGTAGAGTAATATGCTTACTCTATGCTATGAGGAACTAATCTATCAAAACAGACCTCACTCTTCGGCCCTTGATTATTCTTTTTTCCCCTATTTTCTCACCTTTTTATCGCTGGTGTTGTGAAGTGCCACTTTAGGCGGCTCTTAGGTTTAACACTTAGATTTTGAACAGATACTCTGGCCTTGTTTTCTCCCTTTCGCATTGCGCAGAAGGATCATTTGTGAGCGGCCGTGTTTTGATTTAAACATCGCCGGCCCACGCAACCACTCTCTCGAAGACACAACATGCGCTTTCCAGCAAATTCCACTGCGTTTAATCGGTTCGAGTGAGGATCTCATCCCGTTAACCGTCGCTAAGCTAATTTCCGCCAATAGAAAGGGAGAGAGTGAGGCAGACCGCGCGGCTGTCGCCCTCGACAGCAACAACAACGAGTCGTTCTCCCTCGCTGAATGAATATGGGTGTTGAATGTCGTGGGAGTGTGTGCGCGCCGTATATCCCTTTCGTTCGAGGGTCTCTCGCCCCCTTGCTATAGATATATATATGCACGTGGTCTGGCTCAAGTGAGGCCTTCTTTTGTTTTTTTTTCCTACCTCGTCGTCAGTGAGGGCGCGCGGAGGTGTTTCTGAGGCTCGGGCGAGAGAGAGAGAATCGGCCTTCCCCCTATTGATTTTTTCCCTCCTCGTTCTCTCCGAGCCACCTCTTAGCGAGGAATTGTCTTTTTTTCTCCGCGAATCCTGCCGACAGTCGGGAGGAGGGTTCCTGTGCGGTAACACCTGTTTCACGAGAGATCACGTGCACAGATGCTGCAATAACAATGCGATGATGGACCTCCATCTGGTTCATAACGAGGGGTTGCTGTTCATTGTAATTTTAGGTATCAATAATCGCGGGTTGGTGTGGTAGCTAGACTACTGGCACCCCAACTTGAGGATCCGAGTTCGCATCCGTTAGTGGTGTTTTTTTCATTGGCATCCCTATTACTTTTTTAGTGTTACGCGGAGAGCACTTTGAGTGCACTACTCCGTCCGTAGGATTGGCACTAAAGTTGTGGACCCCTTGGCACCTCTCGTCAAGTGCCGCCGAATGTTGTCCCAGGGTTTCTCTCCGCTCTTCTCCATTGTGCATATAATCTCTCCTTTATCAAACTACTCACGTGTCTTTAACGGCGCAAATAGCCTGCATTGTCGGCCGCCTCCCTATCAGCTACTACACCGAAAGGTTATTTTCTCTTGAAATTCACTATTTTCAATTCGTGGTCTGCTAATTAAATTAACGGGGATGACAGGATTTTTCTGCTGGGATGCTATTACTGGGTTTTGAAGAGTAGAAATGTTAACGGTATTAAGGGAAACATGTTACAAAGGGAAAGGGATTCACCGTTCAGTAATATAATGGAGCTGATGACGGGGACCTCAAGTAATGATGTAAAAAAGAGGCTGGTGAAGAGCTTGATATGGAGTGTGGCGTTGTATGGGGCAGAAACGTGGTCCTTGAGAAAGGAGGACGAAAGTAGGCTACAGGCGTTCGAGATATGGGTGTGGAGGAGGATGGTGTGGTGGACGGAAAGGAAGACAAATGAAGAAGTGCTTGGCATAGTGGGTAAGGATAGGAAACTTCTGGATGAGATTAGAAGAAGGCAGGGTAGGTCGCTGGAAGGGGTAATGAGGGGCGATGGTTTGCTGGAGGCCGTGATAGAGGGTATGATGTTGGGCAAGCGGGGAAGTGGAAGAAAGAGATTAGCTTTTATGGACGGGATGAAGAAAGGTAGGACTTACGCTGAGATTAAGAAAGAAATACTACGAGGTAGATATGGAACTGTAAGTCTCTGTTGGATTTTCTCTGACTTTCATCATAACGATTAATCAGATGATGATGGTGATTCTCGGTTGGCAACCTTAAGAAATGATTGGACTTAATCTGCGGCGTGAGTGAGTCAACAGGAATTCAAGAGTATTTATGGCATTTTGATAAGACATTAAGTTTATAAGTTCCTCAAATTCTCCCTTTTTCATTTATGTTTTCGTTTCTTTTTTTATATCCAACGTGAACGTTACTGGCATGTGAAAGCTAGGCCCTTCGATGGCTAGAACAGGCTGGTATGTTTATAACATTTGTCTCGCAAGTTCATGGAGCCGCCCTGGGTATTTTTCACTCTGTCTTATTCGTTGGTGGTGGGGGGTGTTGTACTTAGAAATGAATAATGGTGTGTCAGTTTTATTTCTGGCACATTCCATGGTGGGAACGAATTCTTGCCATCGGCATTTGAATCGAAGGGTATTCAATTACAGACATTCCGAACTTTATCGCCGTCCGCATTGTCTCTTTAAGAATGCAGTGGCCGTCGCGTCGCTTCCAGGGATGCTTGTTTCGTTACGAAAGCATTTGACGTGTGTGCGTGCGGCATACGTGACAAAGTTTGCTAGTGGCTTCTCGTGTGTCCACCATAGCTTTTTTTAGGCCAATCCCTCCAATTTGTAAGCTTCGCTCCCGTCATACGCAGAGGACGCATTTGCATCATTTAAAAGGGTGAGGTCAGTTTTTTTAAACGAATATATAGCATTTGTTGAGCGTATTTTACTTCAGCTCGAAGTTCACCATCACTTGTACACTGCCAGTGCCCGCTAAATATAACTTTCAAAGTGAGAATTCCTCACAACCACGAATGAATACTTGCCACACATGTGTAACTACCGATGAGAAATTCGCAATGAGTACCTGAATAAAAGCTTTAGATGTATTTAACCAATCAGGTTGAGGGTGATTGAGGGAAAAGTAATTCTTACTGTTTTGCGTGTTTTTAAATTCTAATTTTCTTGCATATCTATTTATTGAATCGTGGCGTTTGTACAAATTAAGCTTTATAGTAGGATTTCAAGTTCCGAAATGAATACGGATTAGTGAGGATGAATATGTCATGGGCCTTTGCTTTAGTGTGCCTACTACATTGGTTGTGGATAATCATAATAAATTGGGCTTATCAGTGTGGTGATACCGGTTATTTTGGTGATGGAGGACTAAGGCGTTGTGATAAAAGTCCGGGTGAACATTTAGTTGGATATAGAGCTTGTGCTAGGGGAAAATATTTATTGCTTTAATGAATGCCTTTGAATGTTATCGTGGAAAATAAGGAAAGTTCTCTCGCAAATACAAAATGTATTTTCCAAGTCTCCTAAGATTATGAACTAAATGTGCGAAATGTTTACAGCTTCGTGGTGTGGTTAGAGTGGTAGAATGTTTGTATATTTCCGTATTGGAACGCCAGAGGTGTAAGTATGAATAGTATTTGCGTTGGAATACTGGAATTATGGCGGGAACTCACGAAAGAATTCCATTCACTCGGTGTCATTGAGATTCTCTCATTCGTTTGCTTATGATTCTAGCTGCTATTGTAGTCAATCTCAAAACGTGGGGGGGATCGCCTTTCGGTTGGCTCTGCGCCAAAAGATCGAGTTTCAAGTCCTCCGGAGCGAGAGACATTTTCACGCAAGAATCTTCGGTGTTTATGTGTGAACGTGGCTGCCACGCGATCCTTGCACTTTAAGACCATTGGTCGTGAGTTTGGATTGTATAGATTATCTGCTGACCTTGAAAGTGGATAAACTTACCATTTTTTTTAAATATTGAGATCCTGAAGATCGGCGGGGATTTCCGGTAACAATATAATTTTTTAAATATTTTCAAAATATATTTTTGGTATAGAGTTAATTTTAAGAGTCGTTCATTCATTTGGTGTTCTTCGCACTATTGTGCCGCATGGCTCCATCTATTCCCTTATTTAATCAGTGGGCAGATAAGTTGAATGTTGAGGTGGCCAGGGCTCTGGATTCTTATGCAGAGAACTCCCAATCGATTATTACGAGTGGCTAGCTTCTGGAGTTGCCCGTCCTCGATTTGAGTGCGGCGCGGATTAAACAAAAGACGAGAGACAGCCTCGCGCCACGGTGGGACGTTCAACCGTGGAAACTCCTTGGCGTCTCTCCTGTGAAGTGAGCAAATGCCGATGCGTAAACCTTCCTTCCCCCCTGTCTCATGCAGAAGCCTTGTCCTTATTTATTATTCACCTTAAATCCTAAATGGAGCAAATGACCTTTGCACGTCCGCGACCCCTTCACATACGATTGCCTCCAGACATTGCGGGAGATGCAGGACATACTGCTGTTGATGAACTGGCCCCCTAAGATTTCCCTTGCCGGCTATTTATGTTCTGTTCTACCTCCGCCGGAATCTGTTATGATCAAGGTTTTGCTTTTGTGAGCTGGCGTACTCTTTTATTTCAGAAACAATCATGCCCTCGTCTTTGCAATTGCTGTGGATGACTACTTCCAAATTCTTAAAATACTTCTCTGAAACAAAGCTGGTGTTGAGTATGTGTCTCATAACTGCAATGAGCTTTTACTACCTTGCAAATATTAAGAACATTTTTACTGGACTATTTAGGCACCCGTAACTATTCCTTCCTCGATCCCATGTGATATAATTCCTACCACCCTCATTTCAAATACCACCGCCCGTAAGTTTCCACTGCTATTGCTACATCTAGCCGTTACTCCCGTTTCGAGTTTCATAAAATAATATAGTGTAGATATTATCGTTAACTTCCTAGGAAGCTGGAGTCCTTTAGGTACGGAATTGGGAAGTCGTCTAGGTATGATACATGAATGTCCTCTATAATGACTGGGTCATGGTTTAAGTGCTCGTGGAAGGTACTGCAATGAGGAAGTATGAAATGTAATTCGTGTGGCGCAATCATGGAAAACTATCTTCAAATAAGATCAAGGGATAATAGCAATTTCTCAATCACATATCACCGATGTTGTTTCATTATTCTTTTCGTTACTGTACTTTTAGCGTTTTCGTTTCCTATTTTAATCGATGAGACGGCATTTCCGACCCGACTGATCGTGAAATGGACTGGGCTACTAAATCTTCTCTCATTATCCCCGCTCATTTTGTATTATTGGTGGTCTACCGATTGGTTCCTTTTTTCATGTTGTCGTTATCGTTATGCTAAACACAAACCGCAGAATTAGAGCAATGCTCACAGTTACTCTCCTAAGGACGCAATCCATCAATTAAAACTAGTCATTTAAAGCACCTGGCAAAATTTGAAGGATAGCAGTCTCATGAGCGCTATTGAAAAATAACAACGCGAGCGCGCGCGTTATGGAGAACCGCGCCCCAGGTTGGTTTTAGGTATTGAGCAGTATTTAAAGTAATAGTAGCTGGTTTACCTACTGAATAAAATGTTTTGGTAGTATTGTGCAACGAGTATATGTAATTAGTAATAAACATTCTCAATTTAATACGGTGCGAAATTTAAAAATTGCACTTGGATTGGATTCGAACTTAGATCACCCGAATCAGCGTTCTGTGTTCTAGCCAATCGCTATTCGGTAGAATATGATCTTTTGATCGTGAACTCATCACATTCATTTATCTCCTCACCGGGTTACTCGACTTAAGTTACTGCCGCAACTAGCCTGGTCGTTCTCTGAATTTTGACAGTTTGGTGCTCCGATTTGAGCTGTCAGAGTGTCGAGACCAGTTCAGTTTCCGCATCGCGGAGTCACGATCGTCTGCTTCCCGATTTATTAATTGCCTGTTGTCCCGGCATTTCAATTCTCTTCCTTAGCGACTTGACACCCTACTACTACCGGAAGTGGTGCTTCGCGGAGACCTCCAGTGAAGTACACAGCGCCCCCCTCCCGTCCCGGAGAGTTCGTCTCGTTACGTACACTCACTTCGGACATCTTCCCTATTTTCGCGAAAAGGCAACAACGCCGATGCCGCCGTGTTCTCGCCACCTGTCTCCTCTTCCCCTCGTCGTCGGTCCAATTACTTGCTTGTACGCACCTCTCCGTGACCTCGGCTGCAAGGACTCCCTGCGCTTCTCACGTCGGCCGATTTGTACTGCCACTACCGCTACTACGATGAGAGTGTTCACCGCTGCTGCTCGTCTCAATCCTTCATCTCTTTGCTGTGACGGGTGTTCCTTCTTTCTAGCTATCCCCTCGTCACGCCCTTTTCGCCGCCGTCACGTGCGTGAGTCACCTCGCCGCGATGTTGATGCGCGTTATGTGGGAGCGGAAGAAAAGAATTTGCGCAGCTTCTACGTTTAGATCGTGCTGTGCGTCGTACTTTGTTCCTCTGAGTGATCGTGGGCTCCTTAAACTTCAAGCTCGAATGTACTGTCAGTGGTATGAATACAGATTTGTAGGGTATTGCTTGCAGGGTATTTTGTAGATGTAGAATATTAGAAAGAGCGGTATAATTAAGCGTTATAATTTGTGTATTTGCAAAATGCATATATGTTAATGGTCCCTCTCCATTGTGATAATATCTGTAGTGTAGTAGTGCATGCTTGTGAGGCTTCGCAAATTGACAAGCATTAGTGATTTATGCTAATGCATAATTAATCGTAGTTACACTAACTTTAGGGTATAGTGTAATGCATGTTGGTGAATACTCACCCCCTGCCACACACCCCTGAGGTGGCTTGCAGGGTATTTTGTAGGTGTAGAATTAGAAAGTTTATTAGAAAGCAAAAGCGTTTTGATGTCAAATTCCAATCCATTCGGCGGACTGCTCGAGTTTTAGGTGAATTTTGCCATCATTTGAAAAACTTGGTACATATTTACATCTGTGTGCTGCCCTTTCAATTTTTCGGAAAGCGTTTTGATGTTAAATTCCTATCTTTTCCGCGCACTGATGAAGTTTTTGGTTTTGATTTACTTCCCTTATTTAAAAAAAATTGTTATTAGATTTTTCTTGGTTGTGAGATGTTTTAGAATGCGTGCATCGCAAACGGTGAACAATGGATCTCAAATCCAGTGGTAGCAGCACAGGCAGGAAGGATATTGAAAAGCAGAATGGCATTTATCGTTTTCTTGTGCAGCGTTTCAGTTCGTCCGACTCCGCAGTGTTATTTCTAGTATTGAGAGCATGTCTTATCCTTAAAAGCATCTGAATGTAGTGTATGTGTGCATGGTTATTTTTGTTTTCGTCTTCGTAGTGTCACAAATCCATTAGTGGCAGCATACACAGAAAGGAGTTTGAAGGCAAAAGCGTTAGAGAATTCATATTTTTAGTGTTACTTTCCAGATCCTAAAATGACCAGAGAGATTTGTCACCTTTGTACCAGCTTCTTAATTTAGATCGGTTTATTTTGCTTACGGCTGTTATTCGTTCATATATAAATTACTGTAGTCACCGAAAATATATCTAAATTAAAGACTCATTTAATCATTCTACATTTCTTCCAGTCAGTTACGAGTTTCGCTAATATGGTGCTTGCGCTGGACGTATGTAATTGGTTAATGATCTTCGGAAGTGTAAATATTTGCTAACTGTTAAAAAAAAGTGTAAATTACAGCTACTATGTGTGGTCGTAAAAACCTTGACGCTAAAGGCTGGCTCGAAGCCGAATTAAGCTGAGAATAGCACGGTAGTAGTCTCGTGTCCTAAAAGACATGGCAATACTTTGAGGATTCTTCTGGATACATAATTAGTTTTCAAATTATGTGGATTTTCGGGATTTCATTTTTCATCAAGTATTGTTGTGGTTAAGTAATTTATTGGTTATTGTGGTGGTCAACCTATGCTTTTTCAGCACCTGTGCATTTTAAGCCCGCGTATGCTTTTCTACATCTACAAAGTACCCTGCAAGCCGCCTAAAGGGTGTGTGTAGCAGGGGGTAAGTAGTCACCAACTTGCATTGCATTAAGCCCTGTTAAAGTCAGTGTAACTACGACTATTGATGAATTGGCATAAATCGCTAATGCTTGCCAGGAGGCGAAGCCTCACGAGCATGCAATACACTATAGATATACTACCGATATTAGAGGGACCGTTAGTATTAATGTATTTTGCGACTACATAAGTGGACAGAGATACTAGAGAAACACTGAAAACATGCACGGCGTGCTGCTAGTACTAGGTAGCAGTTATGCATACTAGTATTAGGGAGTAGATCAACTAACTAGCTACACTACCTATTGACAAACCTAGTTAAAAAGTCTCATTGGCTGCTGTTATGGTGTCTTATAGTTCGCGGGAAAAATGACAATTAATTGTCTGTTCTGCAGTCTAGTGTCCTAATTTTATTCTCATGATCTGATCTGCCACAGTATGTCGGATTTCGTAAAATGCTATTAACGTCGTCAGAAAATAATTGGTTTGGAACTTACATAATAGATAAAGTTTAAATTTTAATCTACGATCTGAAAGTGATTCAATCCCAGTTTTGGCAAAAGGTCAGTAACACTAACGAGATTATCGTAACGGCCTTTTACTTATCTTGCCGATCTTCGCTGCACGCGTTCTCTGTTTTTAAGCTTACCTCATAAGGATCCCAAATATTGGCAGCGTATTCCAAGTGGGGTCTAACAAGGTGATTTCCCCAACTTTATCGTCGCACTTGCCAAGTTCTTTTTTAAGAAACCCCAATTTACGATTAGCTTGGCCGGTAATTTCCCGAATATCTTTACCCTCGAAAGATCATTATTCAGTTTAACTCCGATGTATTTAAACAATTCTACCGTTTCTAATTTGCTGTGCTGTATTCAATAGCTGCTATGAGGAGAGTTTTTCCGTTTCCAAAAATTCATAACAATGCATTTTTTTTCAAGCTTAATTCTAGCTGCCGCGCATCGCACCACTTTTGGATTGCCTCGAGGTCCTTCGTTAGCGCTTGCTTATCATTATGGCTACGGATTTCCCAATACACTACTGCATCGTCTGCAAATAATCTAACATTACTGTCTACTACTTCACCGATGTCGTTAATATAGAAATGGAATAGAAGTGGTTCTATGACACTCCTGTGGGACACCTGATGTGACTTTTACTTCATTAGAGATTGAACCGTATAATATGTACAACCCATTGTACACGATTGCTTAAAAAATCTCCTACCCAGGAAATCACGTCCTCGTCTAAGGCGTAGGATATTAGTTTCATTAATAATTTTCTATGGGAAATTTTATCAAATGCCTTTTTAATGTCTAGAAAAATTGCTTCAACTGGAATTTTATATTCACCCGAGACTAAAATATCATGGGCAAAAAGTGCTCATTGAATATCGCAAGATCTTCCCTTTCTGTTAGTTTTATAGATTAGTTCGTATACTGTTGGATACATTTATTGGCATTGGGATTATTTCATGTTATGTCGTTCATTAGAGGCCATTGTAGTATTATATTTTATAATTCAATTTGGGCTTACTGCTTTTGCTGCTGAAAATTCACAATTTATCTAAGGGATATGAGGTGTATTAACGATAATGAATTAAAATGGCCGAGTATGTTCAAGCTGCCCTAAGGCGGTCATATAGAGGTGGATTGGCGTCATATTTCTTTGCGATTCTGGTCGTTTGAAATCAGTGGTGATGGTGTTAATTCACGTTCGGGTTGAAAATATTAGGATGGTACAGCAATCATTCGCTAGATTATTGCATTGAGGCACGCAGGGCAAGTTGTTTGGACGCACAGTTAGGACAGGACGTGCGCAAAGTTTGCACAGGACGTTTGGATAATTTATTAAAAATTAACGATTAGGGGCAATTGTTCATGTACTCAGTGTTGAGATAAATTCAGATTGTTTACGGCTTTGGAATCCATTGGTTAGGGCTTTGATTTATTCCCAATAGGTTTATTTGATTCATTCGACTTAGTTATTCCCAATTACATTCCGATGTGTTTTATACGGTCAGTAAATTTCGTCGATCTCTACATGTTTTAATTTGCTGTCAGGTAGCCCTGAGCAAGTAAGTAGTATATATACTAGACATTTTCTCAGTGAATGAATAGGTTTTATCGCGAGTGAATTTTTTTCTTCTTTTCTCCTTCCTTATATCAAAATAAATTAACTAGAATTGGAACAAAGAAGCCCTGGAAAGTGTTTCTAAGTGTAATCTCCTTATACAGCGGCTAGGCATCCTCTTTGGGGTACTAATAATATTTAAACCAGAAAGTTGAATGTTTGATCCGTTTCCCGACTCCTTTCAGCGTGCTCTAGCATAGTCGTTGAAGGCGCGAGCTTACTAAAAAAGTAGTAGGCTCTTAAGAGTGAATAAAAAACACCACGTCTTTCTTAGAATCTGCTCAGGCCGTGCGTGCATATCACCTTCCTACTCAGTCAAATTAAAATGTTTGTGTGGATGCTTGCTAGGGAGTGGGGCTTAAATGGCTGCATTGTTTTGAGACGTCTTGTCAGGCAATGGATCCGTCATGGAGTGAAAGATGAATGCTTCTTCTCAGTTGGCGCTTTAAGCCCGCTGCACTCAGTCTTTTCTAAGGAGTTGATTTTTCAAGGGGCGCCGGCATATTTTTGTCTCTCTCCTAAACAATTCGCAGCAATGGTATGGTGTTCCAGCCGCTCATGCTTCGGAAACCTATGAGTGTTCTATGTGTAGTGAATAAAGTTCTCTTTAGCGAGTTAGCTTAATTTTTTCAATTGTACGGTATGCTGTACATTGATCTTGATCCATAAATGTCGTTGAAATATCATGGAATAATCTTAAAGGGTTTCGTCTCAATCCGCTTTTTTCTTAAAATATTCTTTTTTACGATTTTTTCTCGTGGCGATTCCTACGTCAATTATTCTAGTTCCCGAATATTTTACAGAAACAGGTCCAATGCCAGGTCTCTGGGCATTGTGTTATTAGAGACACTGGTTAATATTGTGTGTCATTAGTTCATAGTGCAGTATTTTTAGAAGAAAAAAATGCGTCTGCTTTCAAAATCTCCGCACGAAAGTACCTTTTTCAAAGTCATTCGGGTGCACGTAAATGCATTTAGTTTTAGAGTTAAAGCTTGGTAGTAGTTCATATAATTCATAAATAACGTTTGTGTATTAGTCGCACTGCGTTATCCGAATTCTCCATTTTATTCTGAGAATAGGATTTTTTAAATTAGACTGCCTGTGTTTTGTTCCCTAATCGCTGTTTCGCGTCGGTGATTTTCTGCTCTAATTCCGGCCCGGCCCTGCTGCTCGCAATCTTATGGACATCGTATTGACAACGTCAGCGGATCGCAATCAATTTAATTTGATTGCTCTGTAGTGACGTCAGGCGTTTCAATTACCGTTCATTGTGAGTGATGAGGTAGGGATAGAATCATCATCTATGATAGTGTATCCTGGGATTGGTTTGACGCAGCTGTCCATTAATTTGTCCATCGTGTTTCGTCATGCCTCCTAGATCTCCGCTTTATATTTTGCCATTATTTGTGTCCTGTACCTACTGCTTTCGGAATAACCCCCGCCAAATCTTCCCGCTCGCTTTGTCTTCAAAATCTGTGTTCAATAGCCGTGGTCTGAATGTGTCTGAGCAGATTACCCCTTCTACTTTTTAATCACTTTAGTTATCTCAATTCTCATTTATTTATTTAACTAAAAGAATTTCCCGTTGATTCCCAACGGGAGAGATAAAAGTAAGAAATAATATAAGAGTTATTTTCATGCAGAAGAGAATCTGACTTCTCAATTCTCACCCAAGTTTTTTTCTTAGTGGAAATTGCCCGTTTTGTCATTTAATAATGCGCAGTATTAAGCTATTTTACTGGAGTAGTTTATCTTCAAAACAGTAAAACTAAAAAAATATTCCAGTCTTGCGAGCGGGGACGGGGGACGTGGGAACGCCATGGACTTAGAGCATATTTTCCCTCAAGTGAGTTCGAGCTAGTTTTTATCACATTGCCGATGGAGACCATTATCGAATTTTTATTTGAAGTAACTATCATGTACTTCCGTGCAAAAATCAAGATAAACGGCTCATTACTTCATTTAATCCGAGGATATATATATATAAAGCAGTGATTTGGGGGCTTAGGGCCCATTGGAACCCCAACCATCCCTCTTGAGCTATAGCACTGTATTAAGGTTTAATAGGTGTAGTACGTAGGTCTCTAGCAGTGTGCAAAATTCTATGTAGTAAACAATAGTCTACGCCTACCGATGGGTCCTAATTATAGGAATCAATGTGACCTGCATATAGGTCGAAATTTCCCGTGCATGGCCATTGCTCAGGTTCCCAAGGAAATGTGCCATTGCTGAAATGGGAGAAAAATTGATTATTTTGGAATTGAAAACTTAATTTTAAGCAAACACGAAACGTAAAACATGCATATTCATGCATTAAATAGAATAAAAGGATTATAAAGGTACTTCGTTCTTGCAGCCATCCGATTTTGAAAATTTCAGTCTTATATGATAAGTGCAAGTAATAAAAATAAACAACCTCCGCATTGATTCCAATAATTTTCTTATGGGAGTAAAATCTAGGGGCCCATGGGGCTCTGAGGAAATTTTAATGTAGCCTATGTTCGTCCCAAGTAAACTTGGACGTTTCGAAGATCAAGCCGTCATCGTCGGCGGTAGAAGCATTATTCTACCGCCGACGATGACGGCTTGACCGTCAAAACGTCCATTTTTATTTTTAAGTGTCCTTTTTACGTGTTTGTCTTTTTATAGCGTATTCGGTATATTGTCTATGCATGTGCATCGTCACCGAGGTTAATATTCCATTTTTCTTCGGGGATTCCACCGCTATTATTGAAAGCACTCATTTTTCCAAGCTAATTTCACTGTGTAGATTTTGTATTTACGAGAAGTTTCAAATGGATTGCATCATCATTTCCATCCAAGCCATATATTTAAATTGCTGTAAATCCTGCCCTGTTGGAATTATTTTTTTAATATTTCTAAGTGAAGACCTACGTCCAGACGGAGCTGTGTGGCAAATTTCATAGTAATACTTTCATTGGCTCCAGTGATAACGTCAACAGTCATCGAGTGAATGGTATTTACCTTTTATACGTAGAGATAAAGGTGTGTTTTACGCATTTATATTTTTGATCGTTTATCTTGAAAACAATTGTGGCTTCTCCTGTTAAATTGGGACTTAAGTTCTTATTTTCTTAGCTTACTTCTCCAACAGTTAATGCCCGACTGGTTCATCAGAATGAAGCGTGAAAATGCAAGTAAGGTACGAGTAATTACTTTGGTTAAATTAATGAATCATTCATGGAGCTTTGTGTTGCATGGCTCGTATTTACATGTACCGCTGTCAGACCTTTTTCGGCTTTGGTGATGTTAATCTTGTAGACCTCGTTCGCTGGAACCATTTGGGAAATCCTATCAAGGTTGACGTGGAAAACTAACCGCGTTGAAACTCTCAATTGGATGAGGACCAATCCAACAATTGAATAAGTAAATTGTGTCGAGGCCCCAATCGTGCCTCATTCCACTCATCCTCTTCCATGCTCGTGTCTCGCAAGTTTCGTTTCAAGAGTTCACGGATACACAGTAAGGGGGCACTGGGACAATATGCTTGAGGAGTTGAGGGATAGGTGGCGATGGTAGATGCTCCATCCTGGGCTGGGCGGTTTTCCAATATTGGTTCCAATATCAATATTTTTAAATATTGGGATTCCAAAATCACAATTTTGGAACGACCAATATCCTGTATTGGATACTGGTGGTCAGTAAAAACAATATTTGCAATTGGAGTATTGAATACCAATGTTAAAAAATCAAGTATTTAATATTGGAACCCGGCGAGGAGGGTGGTCGGTGAGCGCCCTAATCGTTGAAAACAGACGGTGCACGTGGCACTCAGTGCATAGCACTTCCTCTTCCACCATTATTCATAGCAATTACTTGGGAAAAGAAGCTTACATTGCTTTTCTTGTTTTACTAACAGACTTTTACATAGGTGACACAGACAGTACAATTTTCCACACACGTTTTTCTTCCCCTTCCAGCCGTGACCTATTCCGTGACCCTCTGCATGCGCGACCCTTTTAAGTGGTGGCCTTAAGCCATCAGTCCGCCTTCTCTTTGATGTCTTAAGTTTGTGCGAAGTTTCTCATCATAGGTACCACAAGTTTTTCAAGAAAGACTTTTTAACTTTGGCGGTGAGGTCATACATATATCACCGATACCAGAAATTCATTAACAGGAGAACATGCTGAAGAGTTAATTTTTTGCGTTAGTAATGTGAATTACGTGCCTGTGCTATCCTGATTTTTTATTTGAGCAGCAAATCTGTTTCTGCAGCATTTGCAAACCATTATAAGCCAGATAATTTTACCTTTTCATTTTGCTATGTTCAGTATTTTCCAAAATACCAATATTTCATGTTTTTCATTATTTCCTATGTTACAATATTTCTAGTATTCCAATACGCCAATATTCAATAGTCTAATACAGGTTATTTATATTGGTCCATTTTCAATATTTTAAGATATTGGATATGGATATTGGGATTCAAATACCTCCCAGCCGTAGTTCCACCCACGCCAGCGTTATGACTAGGGATGTGTGATGTGTATTAAATATGAGCCCCTATCTGATATTTCACATCCGATTATTATCATTCGAAAGGTATCTTATCGCACATTTCCAGATTTTCGAGAGCATCGATAATTTTGTATCGACATTTGATTTGCTACGAAATTATAATATACTCTTTCAACAAATCTTTTGACCTGATCCAATGTGTTTGCTAAGTATTAGAAAGGCTGGAGTAAATACTGGGAGTGATATTGTCCAGAACCGGTGGAAGAGTGCATATATCTTAGAGATATGAATATGGTCATTATAATAGGAACATCAAGTAAAGTCTTGCACAGGTCCAAGGAGCTTGGGAGAATTAAGGAGGTGAACACTCTATCAAATACGCGTAATGCGGTTTTTATTTTTTAATGATACATCACCTTATTGATAATTATGCTCTGATTATAGCATTGGGAGTGTTTTTCTTAGAAATTAGAGATTATTGCGAGTAAATGTGGTGTTATCGAAGAATGATGAAGACCAAATGGACGGAGAGAAACACCAATGAAGATTCCCACGAGGGGCTGGGTAGAAAAAATGTTGAATGAAAATCCTGCTGGATAATGGTAGAGATAAACTTATACGTCACATCCCGAGTCGTAGCTACCTCTTGAAAACAACAATAAAAGGAGAAATGAATGGATAGAAATGTCGACTCAAACAAAGGTTGGAATGTATGAAACAAATTATGAGGGATGTCAAAGTGAAGACTTTGTAGTAGGAATAAAATGGTTGGCTGAGGGGAGTAGAGATCTGGATAACCAATCTTTGAAATGAAGACGACTTATGACGATGACATTATTAAATTATCATATCAACGGTCTTATTATATATTGACTCAGCTGTATCGATAATTTTGGTTTGATCGCCCATTCCTCGTGCCATGTCCCGGTAATGTCTGCGTCGTGTGTGTCGTCTTCGCCAGGCCTCCCAATGGCGCGAGATGTCCTCGAGTTTCAATTGTCGCCGTACCACGTGTCGTCACGGAAAGAAGGCCATTGGTCAAGTCCAGGGCTCGAGGCACCTCTCCAAGCCCTCTCGACCCATCTTCAGCTCCGTGACGAGCGGGGGGCGGGGCGGGGGAGATAGAGGGGGTGGTCGTCGTCATCATGTCATTCGAGTCACGCCCCGCGATTTCCGGTCGCGAAGCTTTCTGTGCACCGGGCGGAGTCGTGTGTGGTTAAAGCGGCGGAGGAGTCCTCGGTCCGGCGGTTCATGGGAAGCCATTGCGGTGTCGCCGGTCTGGGGAATCGGCTTCGTCGCCGTCGGCAATCCCCCCATTTCCTATACACCCCGTTTGTTTACTTCTATTTATAGGGAGGGGCGGTTCGGAGCCTCCGCGCGCTTTTAGTTATGGATCCGAAGCCGCCGAAGGAATCTTTTCATTGAGAGACAAATGTTGTCTACGGTTGTCGGGGATTTTTTTTCCATCAACCACCACCGCCACGCGCTTCCCCTCTCCCCCTCTGTCTCTGGCACTAACGGAGGAAGGGGGAAATCATTCACTCTTATCCATATTTAACCCCCTCTATGATGCGTCTCTCCGCCTTCCTGTGTTTATTTATCGCCGTAGCCTGTTCCCGCGTCTTAATGTGTACATCTTCGGTCCGTTCGAAAAACACTGCGATCCGTCGGATTCACTTCCTCGTTTGAGGTACCCTGTGCATCGTCATGGATGCTCACGTTTTTGTCATGTGTTTTTTAAGCTGAAATGCTCAACTACTTAATTATTCTTGGTCCGTCTGCTCCACTTCCTCTTTCAGTTGCTCCCTGCTCCTTCGCTGAACTTCGCATTAGGCTTAGCTTAATTAGTCTGCTGTGAGAGAGGCAGAAAAATCGCGTGAGGAAGTAGTACAACCCGAGCTACCCAATAAAAAACCTACCATAACCTATAGCAGACCAATTAATGAGTTAATCTGTTACCGCATTATTTTTCTTATTACGTCGTACAGTACGTGCTTCAAGTTTATTTTCTTGGGTAACCGTTTTCAACAGCGCATGTCTAAGTGGCTTTGGTTCTAGTGTTGAAAGAAATGAGCTCCTTAAATAAGAGGGTCGCTTAAGACATGTGATTAGAATTAATCTTAAGTATTTTTAAAGGTTGTGTTGTCCTGGTGTCTTTGAAAGACACTTCCTCGAGAAAAAAATGCACTGATAAAATGTTAAAGGGGTATAGTATAAATGAGCAGAAGGGGATAGGTCTGTGTGGAGCGCACTTCATCAAAGAAAAGCAGGGTGAATTGGTACACCTCGTGACGCATCGAATTTTTTTGGAATAACTAAATGAAAAAAATAACACTAGTATCCCATGAGGAGGAGCGTAGGATAAGCACTTTGCCCAAATAAAGAGGTGAGTGGGAAAGAGGAATTACCCGGATGTAATTGAATTCGCACTGCATGGAGCTTGAATACTTTGGAGACGCAGTTGGAATTAAGTAATGTTCGGGAGTGCTATGTGGATTGCATACATAAACGGATATAAAATGTCTATTCATGGTTGAATTCCAAGCGAAATTCTACTGCCTCGCGCCTCTGAATTTCATGTAGCTACTGTGTAGCCTCATGTAGCTTAGTTATTAATATGTTCAAAGTAATTTCCTTAGCCAAGTGCCGTCTGAATACTTAATAGTAGTAATGTTTTCGGAAATGAAGACCAATATTCACTTAGACTGTACTTCTTCAAAGTGTAGTCAACAATGTGTTTCATCGAATACGAAACAATTGAAGACTGTGCGCTCAAGGAGCCGTGGGAAGTTGAGTGATATTCTTTCCTTAAAAAAAGCATTGAATGCAAATCCCTTGAAGCACTAATGCCATCTATTTTCATACGCGTGAGCTTTATTGTTAAACATTAAGATATCCTTTGGTATTTTTGATTTTTATGCAATAGTGCTGATAACGTAGGAAAGTATGTTGTTAACCTCAGACAGCCTTTTTGATTGGAGTATGTCGTTGAGAGCCTGTAATGAATTCGTAATTTGCTATCCCGGGTTTCATGAATTTCTATTAAGAGCCAGCTTTGTTGAATACGCTTGCATTTAATTCGTTCAAAACAACTGACAGTTGTCTGACAAACTGACTTGTCGAACAGTTTCAATAAAAGCTCGTACTCTATGCGATGGAACTACACAATGTTATTATATCCCGGAAAAAAATTGCTTGTGCCATTGATGTTCTCAGCATTTAAGTCGTGACTTCTCTGCAGTAGGTGTATTTGTTAGGAAAAAAAACTACTGTTACCCAGTTATTACAGTTTGATATTGGCACGTGGAACTGGATTAAGGCTTTCTAATTATTAGCGCGATTTACTGCTCCGAAACACTATAAATAAATACTTTCAATTTTTAATGCTCTATTAGCCTCAATGTTTTCGTAAATATTGCTGTTTTCTTCTGAAGTGCATCATCAATTATTTCAATACTTCTGATGGAGTTTGCAGATGTCGCTGTGCATCATTTCCGCGTAAGGCTAAACGTAGCGTGTCTGAAAACTGGGGAATTCAGGCTATTCACACGGTGGCAACCCATAGCCATTTGTATCTTGAATTTGTTACCTCTCTGAAAATATTGTCTTGTGAGTTTAACTTGATTATATTCTCGATATTGTTTCCAAAGATAAAGGATAGGAGTCATATCTGAGCCATGAATGTTTTCCACATCGATACGTTATTTTCCATCTGGTTAATAAGTAGATCGGAGGTGATGTAGTGTTTTTTTTAGCAGTTCCTGTTTCTCGGAGAACTTACCAGCAACGTTTTTTGAAGTGTGATGATTAATGTGAGTGGGTCTAATATTACGGGCTGATCAAAAGAGCCTAAAGAAAGATGGAATTTGCGGTGGGCGGAGAGGGAAGGGATGGCATTTAAGATCGAATGCAGGCAGGTAGAAAGTACAACAAACTGAAGGATTAAATGCTATTGAATTATCTGTGGATAATCCACGATTTATGTCGCAATAGCTCAATGACCCATCGAAACCCTTAACCTTTACCCGTACCTTTTCTTATCGGTGAACTACTTAATCAATGCTCTGTTATCAATTATATTTAGCCATAAATCTTGTTCAAATCACCGTTATCGACTTAATTGTTACATAACGTAATTATTGAAATACACGATTAGAATTGATGTAAATTAAAGTAAGGCCACATTTGACTTGACACGCTATCCTCCTACTGGTCCCGCTTACTTCCTTAAACGTGCTCGAAACGCTGGCATCCACTGGTCACCCTTGAGTGATCGTGATCCCATGATCGTGCGTGAATGTTAACGAGACTCGATGGAGAGTGGTTTTCGAGAGAGGATTAACCATTGGCGCCTTTCGTGCATTTCTCGGTGGCGGTTATTTGGGCATCTGAACTAACCGGTCCACCCCCGCTCCCCCCCCTATCTGAGGCGAATCGAGCGCTGGGTGAAAGTGCTGTTTGCTCTGGTGAAAGCGTTTTGGAAGGCGTGTGCGTGCCTTGTTTTGCTACGTAGGCTACGAAGTGACCCGTGCCCCACTCTCGTCGAGCGATACTTCATTCAGCGGCATTCTACGGAAAGAATCCATTCTCCAATAATCAATGGTGTGTATGCCGTGTATCTCTTGATGGCGTGACTCTCCTGATAGATTCCTCCCCAATCGTTCAGATTCATCATCGGCAGTTGTCAGTGTGAATATTGGTTTGCTGAATCTCTCCTATTTTTCTCTTATCGGCTAAACTTTCAAATTATTAAAATTAAAAAAAAAATCTTTACAAATCCTTATTTTAGCATCCTCATAATTTGCTTCGTGAATTCATTCCCAATCTTCGTCGGTAATCTATCTAACCTTCCATTATTTTTTTTAAGAGGGCTCTTATTGGCTTTTTGAGCCGTTTTCCGTCCATTTTAATCTTAACAATTTTCCGCAACACCACATTTCCTTTGCTTCCAATCTTCTTTGCTCCATTGCTGTCATTCTCCTACTTCGCTGTCATATGAGAGCTATTGTATGCTTGCTATGTCAAATGGACTGTGCAGTTTGGATGTCTGCTCGCTTTTTTATTCTCTCCTGCAAATGATAAACCATCGTCATCATTTGGTATTCTACCAATCTATCGGTAGGTTTTAAACCGCCCCTTACTTAACTTTCCCATTTCAGGATAACCCTTAAACTGTTCTACACACCTTTTTGTCCGCCGTTTAGTCGAGATCAAGCTCCTCATGCCTCCTGCCTCTTTTTGTGGTCCAAAATTCCTATGCTCTTCCGCGCTCGCCAACCATTCCAGCTATTACCTTCTTTAACATCCCCTCACCTCTCCTCCAAACATTTCTCTGTCCAAAGGCTGCATTATGCGAATATCCGCCACATTAAGAACAATTTTAATGTGTCCTCTACTAGTAATCTGTAATAATAGTGAATTTCCTCTAAAAATGCCTCTCTTTTTCTACAAAGTAGTTTGTTCGTACGCAATAGTTTTGAACCAGTTTCCTTCGCCAATTGATGGATTTAAATGATGAAGTCGACGAAAACGAGCATTACTCTAAAACATTATTCCTCATTGAAATGTAGTCTTTGAATCCTCTTCATTTAAAATGGAAATTTCTCATTGAAAGGGTAGTGTTAATATTAACGTTTGATCGTCAACTGCTTTTGTGGAATTTCAATGGCGAAGAAGCCCCGAGTGTTTGCTCAGCAACTTGGGAAAGTGAAGAAGAATTAGGGAGGGAGTGGAAAGCGTGAGGAGAAACTCTTTTGCGTTCTCCTCCTGCTTTCCATTCAGGGCACCCGAGAGGAGTTTGAAACTTCCATCCTAGGAAAGGCACTCTTTTCTCTCTCTGCACAGGAGGATCCACGCTGCTGCTGGGCTGCAGGTAAATCAATGACAAATCCAGCCGCTTCTGGGGAATCCAACCTTTTGTCTCCTCGCTTTAAGAGGCCCGTATGTAATGAGAGTACCATTCCAGACCCTTGCCTCATCTCGCGAAAGCTGAATCCGTCGTGAGCGTGGGAAACGTCACTTACTCCCGGGACCTCACAAGCCTGGAAATAATTGGAAAACGTGAAGGGAGTCAAATATCTATCCTGCGAAGCTGTGGTCAAATATTTACCCGACGAAGAAATTTCGATTTCGGAAGCAAAAATCGGATGCATATTTTACCAATCATTTCGCACCATTCGATCATGCGCGTTTCTGCAGGGATAATCGCCGTGGTGTGTTGAATTTATGTTGATACTTTCGTTTGGTATTTGGGTCTCGAATATTACTCAATTCAAAATTTCTACTATTCAGTCTACCTCGCTCATTATTCGTCGGTGAAGTTTTTCATGTTTTAGCTGGGAAAACATAATGAAAGTAAGGGAATTTCTCTTATCGGTAGCTTTGGCAATCGTATAACAATTGTGCCTTACTTAAGAATACCAGTTCGGAATATAGTTTCGTGGCAGTGAAATAGCATATGCCCGCACACTTGTGGTGATTTTTAATCCAGCACCTTGCAAATCCAAGGCCGAAGTATTGATTAATGCCAGTTCCTCCTAACTTGTAGTAATAGATCGCCACTACCCGGTTTTACAGTGTCTGACTTACCTTAACCACTAAATGACATATCCTTAACGTCTCTGTGATGTTAACAGAGAGTTCGGGTTTTGTAAAATAATTGAATCTGTCAATTGGTCAACGTGAGTGTAACCGATGGGAGATCTTTTTAATGTTGATTACCATGTTGAAAAAATATTTAAGTCGAGATTATCATTACGTTTCCCAATATGAACTCAGACCGATCTGGTATTTCTGATGTAAGCCGACACCGATCGCCTGGTTTATCAACACGGACTGAAAATATCGACATTGAACTATCGATCTCAGTCGTCCAAGCCCACCAGGCCAGTGATCATCGGAATGTACGTAGCTCATAGTTGGCAATTTGCTTAGTGGGCGGTTGCACAATGGAGTTGCGATGTGAAATGGTATCATCAATGTTTCCCTCTTTCCTTCTAAAAACAACCCACGCCTTGTATGATATCAATTACATTATGCTTTTCAGCTGCAAACATAAGAAGAACGAATGATATGTTTTCTCGGCCCCTCATATTTTATGGTGTAAATATCAGGAGTATTAGGTCAAATAAAAACTTTAAAACTCCTACCAACGTTTCGGATGTTTATTTATCCATCCTAAGGGTTCTAATGAAATTATGCATCATGAAAAATGTTTTATACAATCCTTTTGTTATGACAAAATGGTTTTAATGTATAGGTAATTAACAGTCATTAAGAAGAAAAATATACGGACATATTCAAGATTATATTACTTTTCAAGTTTTGATGTTTTATTTGCAATGTTAATTTCGTTGCTTGGTTTTATTTATTTGTTGGAAAATTATGTTTCATTTATTAAATGATGGTAAATTTTACTTAGATAGGAAATGTCCGTCCGTTTGTTAAAAAATTTTGTTTTTGGAAATATAAAACATTTCTTTGAATAATCTTTTTGATATTTTTTTTCTGAATCTATATTAAATAAAACATAAACATACTTGAAATGTAATATAATCTTCAATACTTCCATATGTTTTTCTTCTTAATGACTGTTAATTATATATTTAAACCATTTTGTCATTAAAAAAGGATTGTAGAAAATATTTTACATTATGTATCATTTCATTCACAGCCCTGAGGATGGATAAATAAATATCCGAAACGTTGGCAGGAGTTTTAAATGTTTTAATTTTACCTAAATACATACTCCCGATATTTACACCATAAGGAGAACGAAGGGCGTCAAATTCCGGTCTCTTCTGATCGATCTGAAATCTCAAGGTGGGTTTACACGTAGCAGTCGACTGCCATTACAGTCGACTGTTAAGCCCGACTCGTACGTGTGAACGCGAACTGCGATGCGAGTAAGAGTCGATAGAGGACTAGGTCGAACGTGATCGACCCTGGATTCGAGCTATTACCAAAGTAGACGGACTTCTACTTTCCATCACTTTGAAGTGTAATTTATCGCAACACTCGCTAGCGGTTGAGGACGCGCTATGGAAAGCGACCGGGAATTTGAAGAAGTTTGCGAGGATTTCTCTGCCAGGAGGTCATCTCTTCAGATTAATCGAAGTATATAGGGAGCATGAATGCTTATGGAATGCAAGGAAGGGGTATTATAAAAATAATGACGACAAAAATGCGACTTAAAGACCGATAGGAATCCCCAGTGGCCAAAAAAACTTAGACATATGGCCAGTCGCACCTTTGAAGATATTTTCTCGTTCCATTGCTGATTCTTTCCAGTTTTGGACCAGTCTGTTAAGTAGGGTTTCGTTATTTCAATTAAAGAACTCATAATTACTCTATACTTTCTCACAACTAATATTCAGTCAACTCAACACTTCCATTTATTACATTCATCTCACTTGACTACATATAAACAGCATAACACAACAAACTACTATTCAACCATAAAATTGTTTGTTACAATAAATAAAACTTTCAATATAGGGTACCTATACATATTGATATTAATACATGACATTTTTAACCGATTCTCATTATTGTTAAAGTACCTAATATCCATTAGAAAACTTTGAAAACCAACCATAGTATGTAATAGAAGGAATATGTCGTGATCAATAAGTAAGAATTTCAACATTCCTCGCCGTCTCAAAAGAGTACTAGATCTTTGAGGAGAGTTTATTATAAACTTAGATCAATCCTCTTCTATTATCTTCCTCCTGCTTCCGCCGCTCTATAACAAGCACGATTTTGAGAAGAGTTCGTCGTCTTTCTTGCAAAATAGAAGCCATTTTGAAGTGCCTACTGCTGGCGATACGCTGCGATAGTTGTAGAAGTTGGTGTGGACACTTCGCGTCGGTAGCAGTAGCGATGTATCGTGTATCGAACGACTGCTATAGCAGTCGACTGCTACGTGTAAACCCAGCTTTCAGACTGGCCGGGAAAACCGACTGACTCGACTGGCAAACTCGACATTGTCAGATCGACCAGGCCAGCCTGTTCCGTTTTCCTCCGACCCGAGCCGGTCAGGTCGATCTGAGATCGATTGGTAAACGTAGTGTGTATGAAATCGGCCTCGAGGAGTAACAGCTGTTAATGGGCCAGCTTGCATGACATTTCTTACGGAAAATAATATTTCCTATGATAGTGGAGGGCATTCATAGATACGGAATCTTATTTATCCATGCGCAGTATTGATGCTATCCGTACTCCTTCGTTACTGGAAGTTCACGATTGGTGTCGACATTTTAACTCGGCTCGAGGCAGCGTCGTGTTCTCATTTGTAATGCAGATCATTTGTGCTCGTCATCCGATTCGGGGGCGTAATAACTAAACGAGGCACTCAACGTGACCGAACCAATCAGGAGCCAATTATAACGGTCACCGGAAATTGCCATGTGAATTATGTCACCGTGACAACGCGCGCTCGGTTTGTGTCGTGCCTCTTTTGACTCCCGGAGGTCAATACCCGAACGTTTGCCTCTGTCGGTAACATTCCCAAAGGTGCATGTATATATATGCATTCGGAGACATGATCGAAACGAAATATATTAACGAAGTTTCTCTTGGGCCTTGAATTTAAAACAAAAATCTTTGACCAGTATTACGCATGCCGCGGTGCTCTGATTTTGTCGATCGATTCGACAACTTGCTGTGCCTTTTCCTCTTTCTTGCGATCAAATTTTCAAAGTTTTCCTTTGGAAATATTTTTGCTGTCAATTGGTCATCGACATGTATTCACTGGTCTCCGGTCGCTTTTGTGATATTTATTTTCCAGTATTTTGAAAAGAGGCTCTTAAGGCTTTTTCGTCGGGAGTTTGTGACGTGTAACATTTGACGAAGATGAAAAGCCATGCCCTGGGTTTTGGAAAAACCTTCCACCACGGAATCGAATCCGCGACCCTAGGGTTAGTAGGACGATATCACCCATTTCCCTGGTACTTCTCTTTCTATTCTCCATTTCTCTAAATCCTTGCCCTACCTATGTGTACTTCATGGCCTAAATTACCAATTAGTTGTCGGTCGCCTCCCCAATTAACCAAACAACTGAGAGATTTGGATATAAAGATGAAAATAGAGGAAATGAGATGCTTGAGGACGACATAATGGTGTAAGGGGGGCTGAGGTAGCTGATTGAAGAGTAAAATGAAGCAATGCCACTTAACCAATCTCTTGATTGATATGAATATTGATGATGAGACCTGGCCCCGACAATGCTTACAGCTAATCAGAATTATATTCTTGCAACTTTTTTTAACTACAAATATTTCTCCTGGAATGTATCCTGCAGTTTGAGCGTATACTGAGGTAGACACAATTACCGTCCAACCAATTTAAACCAAGTAATTAGACCCAAAATACACACTTCTCAAGATTTTATTCTACGAGGTATATCCATAGCGTGTTAGAATTTTGTTTTCAGAAAAGAGAAAATTCTGTTTGCTGATACGAGAAAACGCCAGTAATTACTAATACTGGCAAGTTTTCTCATATAGGATTTTCTTGTCGAACTACTATCAGTTATTTGTTGTTTTTAGTTTTTTCTGTTGCGGATATTATTGGAATTGGAATTCCTTCGCCGTACTGTTGATAAATTATTATCACTCCAACCCCCGAGTGTGTGTGTGCCAGACCTTTGTGTTTTGGAGTCGCAAAATTATTTTCTCCATTCCAGTGTACTGACGTGATTCTTTCCGATTGCCGGTGGGGACAGAGCTTGAAAAACAGCTTACTGCCGATGCGTCTATAATTTCCGCCGTCTCTATTTAGGTTCTTCATTTCTTATGGTTTTTCCTGGTAATGTCTAGGCAGTATTCCTTTATGGTAATAGTTGCGTGACACGACCTGGGTGAGTTATTTTCAGCTCACGTAATTAAGCAAGTAGATAGTGGGTCATTCTGTTGATATAATTTCCGCCGTCTCTATTTAAGTTCTTCATTTCTTATGGTTTTTCCTGGTAATGTCTAGGTAGTATTCCTTTGTGGTAATAGTTGCGTGACACGAGCTGGGTGAGTTATTTTCAGATTACGTAATTAAGCAAGTAGATAGTGGGTTATCCTGTTGAATCATCGTTTTATGCGCATTATTTAAATCATCAGTTAAATCTCGAAACATCTTTAATGTCCCAAGTAAGGTAGTAAACACGCGACCACGTAGTTAGCCAGAAGCTTCGTTGTTCTTCGAATGAGTTATTCCGTTTAAAAAAAGAGATAGTCGTAATTTTTTTACGTCTTTTGTGCCGAAATGTCTGACTGCATGTGTTAGCGTTGGATTAAAGCCGATGCATTCTTATTAGCTTCATTCAAACTTAGTCTTATAACTTCTCCATTCCATTAGTAAGCAAACAAATGCGTGGCTATAGCTAAAATAATTTTTCTTGTGACGGGAAATCTTTCAGACACTCGGAAGTGTGTTGCTTACATTTTGAATACCCACCTGCGCTGCTTATCGCATCTCTCTTAATTTGGTGCCTGTAACGTTTCTATTTTTCAGGAAATATAGCGAGCAGGTGATTATTTTGCTAAGAATGTAAGCGTGTGGAAGAGGGTCGTTGGGATATATTAAGGCAAGAAGGGGGTAGCCATAGAAGTGGTCGCCCGGTTTCCACTCCATTACGCGCGAAACATTCGCTCCTGATTTTTCTGGGGTGTTCTTTCATGCTGCTAGGCAGGAGTCACCATTCAGCGCAGACTGGCTTACAATAATGATGCCCAATTTAGAATTTCATGCGTGCTATTAAATGGGGAATGAAGAGTAGACCGTTGCACGTACGTTGGATGTTCTCGTGAACAAAAGCCAAGGCTAGCTGTTAATCTCGGACGAGAATTTTAAGCTCCGATAACCACCATGTTTTCGCTATGCTTCCCTTCAGACTTCCTTCCCCGGTGGAAGTAGAAGCCCCGTAACGTCCTCTTAACCGTCAGCTGTGCATACTTTAGCGTGAGGTTTATTGTAGCGTTTTCCGTTTATCTCATTGTCAGCGCATGTGAAAGCGTAGATCGAAGATTTGTTGTAATAATTTTAACGGGATTCGTTAGAGTTGTGTTCAACTCTATTTTCCATAATATTTGTTTCTTTTGAGGCATTTTTATCGTAAAAATTGACAATCGCAAATCGTTTTATTTTTTCTTGGCTTGTCATGAATTATGCATTTCCTTACCATATCTGTGGCAATTTGTTGATGGTTGGTTTTGGTGTTTTGTAATGGAAAAATTGTCTTACTTGGCCTTTTTAACTGCATCACTTGATGAGCTTTCAATTTTGGAATGGACTATAGTGCCATAGAATAGCAGAGCTAGGAACTGTATTTAGGGATACTTAGTAATGCCTATTAAATTGCGCTCATGATATTGCATCTTTGAGCTAGTGGTACACAGGAAAGTCGACATGAATCATCATTAGAATTTCAGTCCTTATTCGCTTTTATTATCACAGAAAATCATAAATTAGTTTTTGCTAACATTGTAGCCTAGAATTTTGTTCAAGAATTTTTGTGAGTGTGGCAACAAAATCACTTGTTAAAAAGGAGAGATTTGGTTAAAAAGTGTGGAATCTCTTGGACTCCATTCTTGATGGACATTCTCACAGGATATTCCTGCTTTGGATGTGGAATTTATGTGACGCATCATTTCAGTTGACATGCAATTCCTTAAAATAATTTGATTTTCAGGGATAAAGAAAATTCAATGAAAAAAGTTGTAGGTATCCCAAGGTTTTGGAATTTAAAATTTTTTTGTCTGAATTGCATTACCTAAATTGGATTGCAATTTCTGTTATGTTTGTATTCCTTCATGTTCACCAGCTGAGTTTGCTAATTTTATGTCAAAAGCTAGTAAATTATTTCTTTCGAAATATACTAATTGTGCTTGTCATTTGTGTTCCAGGTGATGAATCTTCTATGTAATTGATTCCTTCT
Organism: Pyrrhosoma nymphula; assembly: GCA_963573305.1. Classification (NCBI taxonomy): domain Eukaryota; kingdom Metazoa; phylum Arthropoda; class Insecta; order Odonata; family Coenagrionidae; genus Pyrrhosoma; species Pyrrhosoma nymphula. The sequence continues at coordinate 125,202,633 of OY754337.1, read as the reverse complement.
GCCAGTTTTATGGATTGTTGCAGTGATGAGCCAAAACGTGCAGAATTCTGCTCTGACCCAGGTTAGATACAATAATTCGATTTTTATATAATACTTAATGGTTGCTCATAGATGTAACCAACCACTGAACACTGGAAATAGTTCACCAATGGTGCACTTATTTGTGCTCAAATGTATGTGAATGCTTTTATTTTATGTACTTTTTCTTCAAATTCAAAATTATCCTCATTTCCATTGTATGTAACTTATTTTTTATGCTCACCTTGATGTTCTTAATTTCAATGGAGTCAATAAGACCTGTCACAGTACTCCAAAACCGGAGTCATATGTATTGGGTTAATTTTCTAAGTGTTAATTATCAGAGCCATTGAAAAAGCTCTGTTTCTTTGTTATGTTATTTCATTTTCTTTTACATTTAGAAACTGAGGTAAAGCTCTTACTAGCTTGGGCCATTAATCTGTCGAATGGGTTGGTCAACTGTTTATCCCTTGGCTTGTCATTTGAAGTTGATGGGATATATATACTTGGCCAACTTTCACTTTTCTCTCTTATGTTTTATGAATGTTTTCTTGTTTTGACCTTAGATTTTGGTGCAGTATAGGTTGCTTTCTAATACAATCTCAGCAAAATTTAGCTTTTTCAATCTGTTCGAGTTCAGACTTGATTTAACCTTTAGATTTTGCCTCAGGTGCTTGAGATTTAACCATATTTAGGCTGACTAATTTGAGTGTTTTTTTGTTCTTTGCAACCCCATTTATTTGAGTATAACTGATTATGATATATCTTAAAAAGTAAAGATATGGATTTCATGTTACCGTAATTACTGCTGTTCATGAGTTACATTTTAGTTTTGTATTCCAGCTACAGTAAAACCTCTCACTTACGGACAGCAGTCATCCTCATAAATGTGTCCGTATGTGAGAGGTAAGTGAGACAAGCACATTGATAAATAACATTCTGTTTCATGCATTAAGGTGGTCTATCAATATCAGTTAGCAATTAATGGCTATAGGAAAGGTGTTTCATAGATTTATAAATAAAACATACCAACTAAAATAGTAACAAAATTTAATGCAGGACAAATAGATACAATGTATTCATGCAGATTACAAAAAGTGATTGATTTTTGTTTGCTAAATTTTTTTATACAAACTCTTTCTCAAAATTCAACTGTGAATCAAACAAACTTCTCAGTGTGTCGTTATCGCCTTTTGCTGTGCAAAATTTCTTTGATTGCTAGATTTGGCACAAAGCTTCAGCATATGTATTCACACCTAACTGTCAAGTTGAGGCCCCAGGTTCACCACAACCTCTTACCTCCCCCTGTTCTCTGTCATCAATATTCTTTGTCATTTATGCAATGCCCACTTCGTTATCCACTGTAAGCAAATTTGAGTATATCGACTCGTCAATGCTTTCACTGGTAGCTGTCAATTAATTTTCCAACACCTCAGTATCATCATCTCCCTCAGACGTCATGTCCATGCTGAAAAATCCCACTTTGATGAACCAATCACATATTGTGGATGATTTAATATGTTGTTGACGGCATGATCAATCCAAATATTGTGTCAAGAGAAGGAGGCTACTCACGTGTGTGCCTATTCTCCCAGTAGAACTACCATTGGGAGAAGAGCACTCTTGTATTGGATTCAGGATGTCTCAGAATACTTCTCTCTAAAAAATTTCAATGGCTAATTGTGCAGCCTGTTTATCTGAGAGATCATTCAATAAATTCACACTTTTTATTTTCCACACTTTTATTTCTCTCTATAATGACAGTTTTTGTCAAAACCATGATGAGAAATGAAAGTGTAGAAACTTTGAAGTTAGGATTTATTGACAGATGTTTGTGATTTCCATGAATTTAAGCTGGAAACTTGTGCTTTTATATGCTTCTTACTATGATGTCATATTGCAATGAATTCAACATTAGATTCAAGAAGGTAGAAAGGAGGAGGAGGGTGTAAAAGTGGAATGTAGAACTTTTAATTAGGGTCAAGGGGAAGGAATATCAGGAGTTAATAGGAGAAGTTAGAATGAAAATAAAGAAGTGGGAGCAGTAGAAAGCAAGTGGGAAAATCTGTAAGGAAAAATAAGTAAATCAGTTAGTAGGTACTCAAAGAATGGTAAGTTATTCAAGAATAAGGAAGCCTTGGATGATAGGAATTGGAAGATACAATAGAGAAGAAATTGGAAGAAATTTAACACCAAGCTCGGACAGAGTATGTATTGAGAACTGAATTACAAGCTGAGATGAGAAATGCTGAAGGCAAGGGAAATATTATGGAGAGAACTGTAACGTCAGACGTTTATTTTATTTCAAAACTCTATTCTTTCCATTACAATCTTTCTTGATGCATCCAGCATCCTCTCCAAATCCAATTCTCCCCAACAATCCCCCTTTCCTTTTTATCAACAACTCCCCAGCAACCCAGCATCAACAACCCAATTCATATCATACGTTACAGTCTTCCTCCACCGTTTAAAGAATTTTGTCCAGGGATGTTTAAATATTTACATCACTGGACAAAATTTTACTGAGATCCCGTTTTAGTACCCCTTTGCCAAATGGCGCCATACCCAAACACGGTTCCCGACTTCCAAACTATTTGCTGTCTTGTTCCTGCTTTCTAACATTGTCAACTTTTTCTTTCTTACCTTTCCTAAATTTTCTTCATCTTTTCTATCACTTTTTGTGTAACGAATTCTCTCTTGCCTCCTACCTGACCTTCCTTCCTTGCTTTGTGCCTCCACTACTTCACCTTCTTTCAGTTGCAAAGTGACTTTGCAATCCAGCAAAACTTGGTTTTTTTCCTGGGGTACAGAGCCCTCTTGTCTCCCAAGCTCTTCTTTATTTGCATCCTTAACTTCTTCATTAATATCCCTTTTCTCTATTCCTTTCCCCAATTTATCATCCCTTTTATGTCCATTTTCTTTGAACTCTGTCCATTCCATCTCTCGACTCCTTTCTTTGCTCACTGCCATCGCCTTCTCATCAAGCCTCATGTCTTCCCTGTCTCTAGGTTCAGCATCTATATCAGATGTTTTCCTGTCTGAAATCTCAGCTTGAAGCTGTCGATACCTTTCTTCCAGTGCTTTTATCTTATCTTCTTGTTCTTGGATTGTATTCTCCTGCTCTTCATTTTCCTTCGAAATTTTAGGCAATCTTTCTTCCTCTTGCTCTCTGCATCTTTCAATAAATGACAGCCTTTGTTGAAGTCCATTAATTCTTCCATTAAGTGTGGAAAAGTTAATCAGCTGATCACACTGATCTCGGAAAAAACATGTATCCTTAGTTCTCTTTGCTGCTTCGGTCTGCTCCACATTTCTCCAATGCCTCTTTAATTGCTTTTCTCTACATAATTCGATTAGACCTGCGGTTGCATTTCCCAAAATGTATATACCCCGATCCAATTTATTCGGCACAACCACAGCTTTCCCTAATACTCTGCCAAATTCGCCAGTTACTTCTACTTCTGCAATGGGAAAATATCGATCGTGTACCTCTAGAGCTTGTTGTATCCGTACTGTTTCTCCAGTATACATGTGCGGGGAAACATATTTCTGGGCCACGATATCAATTGTCGCACCTGTATCGCGCAATATCTTCATTTTATTGCCATTGATTATTGCAACACTCAGATATTTCCCAAATATATTTTCACTATTCCCATATTTTATGAAATTTACAAATTCTTTTCCTTCACTACCCTTTTCCATTTTCTTTGGACAAGCCTCAATCAAGTGTTTAGTGGAGCCACATCCATAACACCGGGGTTGAAATCTTTTCTCAAAATCAAGTCCCGAAGGTGAAAATTTAGACATCTTTTCCATACCCAAGTCACGTCTTTCTTCATCAGAATTTACAGAAGCAGTCTTTGGCTTTGTAAACTGGATCCTTTTATTTTGTTGATCCTTAATGTATTGATCCGTGGTTTTCCGTCCCACGCTATCACGAATCGCATCAAAATTATCTAGCTTCTCAGCCAACACCCTTGGGTCCTTAAAATTTTGCCATTCGTCTATTAGATGATCTCACACCTCTATGGGCACTTTTATTTTCATCTGCTCAGTCACCATCAGTCTTTTTAACTCCTCAAATGAATTCACATTTGGAAAGGAGGCTGAAAGGAGAAATGGGAAATGTAGGAGGTAGCAAGTGAACATGGAGGACATATCGAGGGGTAAGGCATATTAAAGAGGTTGATAAAAGGGGGATAGGGGTAAAGGCACATTGGTCGGTGTGAGGGAGAAGAAGAGTAAGAATTCTGGATGTTATGAAGGGAGACAGAGTTTATGAAGAGTTGAAAAGGGCTTCAATGTTGGAAATGATGACTTTGATGAGGGAAAATTAGGGACAAATTAACATGATTGGGACATTATATGCAAGACTGCCTATGGTTCTTCCAAGTATTCCAGTAAGTAGTATGGATCTGTCATCTGCATACTGCAATCAATCTTTAATGGTTGTAATTGAGAGCAGAATTAAGGGATTGGATTCATAGTAGTGAACTTATAGCTTTTTCTTGAAGCTGCAAGTTAATGTGGTTGAATTGATATTTTTCCCCTCGATTTCAACAATTTCTTTGCGTACATTATTCATCCATTCTTGTTCAGATGTTACATTTTGTTGGTAATTGATATAGCCAAGTGATATGATACAGCATTTTGGAGTTTTAAATTATTTTGATGATTTTATATATTTTTCTTGTCTGTCATGTGATATTTGTGATGGAATGTGCTTTCTCAAAGAAATAGGTAACGACATGTGCTACAAAATCAGTAATTTTTAAAATAGTGTTTTGAAGGCTTTTGATTTAAGTGCTGCCATTCCATACAATCTTTCTACTCGTGATTCTTACGCTTTACTATTATTCTGTGGTTTTACAAATGTGAAGGTAAAGGTAAATACTACATTATAATAAGTAAGTGTTAGAGGTGGCCAACTGTTTTCTGCTTTTGTTAGCTTCAATACTTAATCTGTGTTTGCAATTGGCTTTGATATTCTGAGAAAAGAGGAACTCTGTAGAAGAAATTAAAGCACTGTTGAACTTTTAATTAAATTTCTGTAAATTTCCAGATTAAATGATATGTTCATTGAATAGTCAAATCTTAAAAATTTGAACTAATGTAAATAATTGAATATTTAGAAAAGTTATAAACTAGTGGTTGTGATTGATTGAGGTGGGTTGTAAAATCTGCAGTATTATTGCAATCAACCTGCTGGCCAAATGTTCGTTGAAAAGATTTTCCCTGGGATTTCCATGAATGTTATGTGTGCTTATCATAGTCTGGGTGGATACCCAGGCTATGATAAACATTGATGCAGGATGATGTGAATTGGCTTTATACATCTGAAGTAGAAGTTTTCTGGGGAAATCAATTCCAGTATCCCATTTTCTCAAATTTGTATAGTTTACATGTAGTTTTACGTAAATTTTCTTATACATTTACGAGGGTGAGTTGAAAAGTTCTCAGCCTTGCACAGAGATGACGTTACTATCGATGAAATTTTTGTTTGTTATGTTTGTCAACAATGTAAGTCAAGCTTCAACTTGATCTTCCAGGTAGTCTTGTTTACACGGCTTTTCGAAATAGACATGTTGTGTGTATTTCGCTCAAATGGATAAACTGGAGTATTGTGCTGGTGTATCGAGTAAGGACATCCCAAAACTGTAACAACAAATGAATACATTGAGATAGTGCACAATATGGTTTTGGACGATCGGCAATTAAAGGTTCATGAAATAGCTGATGCCGTAGGCATATCAGAGGAAAGAGTGCGATACATTTTACACGAAGAATGAAATATGACAAAGTTTTGTGCAAGATGTGCAAGGTGATGGCCAGTATTTTCTGGGATGCAAAAGGGATTCTTCTTATTGATTATCTAGGAAAGGGTAAAACAGTATATGGCAAATTCTACACAAGTCTTCTGGACATTTTGGATGAGAAAATGTGTGAGAAGAGGCCAGGATTGCAAAAGAAGAAAATCATATTTCACCAGGACAATGCACCTGCCCACAATGGGAAAACTGAGGGATTTGAAGTATGAACTGTTGGATCATCCACCCTATTCACCAGATTTAGCACCTTCTGACTTCCACCTATTCCCACATCTAAAAACATTTGTGGCTGGAAAACATTTTGAGTCGAATGAAGATGTTATGGCAGCCACAGATGGTCATTTAGCAGACCTTCCTGAATCGCACCTCGGTCACAGAATTTACTCATTAGAAAAACATTGGACAAAGTGCATTGACATGAAGGGGGACTATGTAAAAAAATAAATAAGTTTTTTTTTTTCGAAAAATAACAGTCTTTCATTGCCAGACCGAGAACTTTTCAACTTGCCCTCATAGGTCTTTGTTCAGCTGTGATTGCCATATTTTTTCCTTTAATAATGTCACTAAAATGGAATGCTTAAGAAACTGCTTTTTTCCTGTTCCTTTACTCATGATTTTTTCATTTGATTCCAGAGGTTCCAGCCAGTTGCAATCGTCTGTCCTTTTCAGGGCCCTGGCTGGTTTCTAATGAACAAGACGGTCATGATGGAAGTCCAGGAGAACGACAAAATATCATCACCAATTTACCTCCAAAAAAGGGCGGAAGTCAAGCTAAATGCTATGCCGTGAGTCATCTGTTTTTGAAATGTCAAGTTTCATTTATACAAATCACTGAGCATTCAAGAATATTACCAAATTTGGGTTCAACTCCGGTGGGGGTTTTGCCACGTGTATCTCCATTGCATATAAGGGAGTGGTTAGCTAATTATCCCTCTGTGCTGTAGGAGTGGGAGAGGGGCATAGGTGCAATGCAAGGGAATGACAGGGAATAAAATATTAAAAGATTTCTCTTTTATAAACAGTAGTTTATTTGACAAACAAGAGAGGTAGGAAAAATAGGAGAAAAAGGAAATCAAGCAGAATCAATGAGGAAGGGAATAATGGTAGGTCCCTTTAGGTGTCATGAATTATTGTGTCTCAAGGAGTTGTGGCTGGACACATGGAGAGCCTCTGGCAGGGATGGCTGTGTCAGCGGGGTGGTGCCTTGTAAAGCAGGTGTACTGTGTTCGTTGTTGCACGGTGGCGATTGTTCTTCCATCTGGAGGGCTTTGGAGACATCTTCCATCATGGTTGAAAGAGGGGGGTGCAGGACTGGTGTAGAGGAAGGGTGCGGGGTCTATGAGTTGTCTGTTGAGAGGACAGGAGAGGGTGAGGGAGTGTCCTTGGATTATCTGTTGGGAAGGTGGGAGAGGAAGAATGCAGGAGCCTCTTTGTCTCTTGTCAGAAAGTCTGGTATCCAATTAATGTTTTGTGAATTATTCCATGTGACTGCAGCTTCAATATTAGTATGTTGTGCTCAGTAACCTCCCTCTATTTATGGGCCAAAATAGTTAACTTAAAGATAATAAGCTGTTTTCGTTCAACCGGATGTCACTTTTATTTGTAAATAGAGGAGGCCTGCAGACAAACCGTGATTTATTTTTTTTGCTGGATAATTCTGCAATTCATGGGATTAAATCAGCTTACTGTATATTATGTAACTTGGGAGATTTATTAGCATCATTAAAAAAATTTAATTCTTTCAACTCTCTCATGAGTACAATTAAAGTAGTAATTTATAGTATCATATAAATTGAATTTTGTTAATGTAAAATCTTTAACTTATTGAATGTATACTGATGAAAAAAATTGCCAAGGATCAGTTTAATGATCCCTGGTTAAACGTCTTCTTGGCATGATAACTGACAGGGATATTCTCTCCTGTTGAAAACATTCACATCATCTACCTGAAAATCTGGTATAATCTTAAAAACCCAAAGTCACAGGTAACTTTAAATCACCTTAAGAGCTGAATCATGCAATGGTTAAAGTTAATGAAATGCCTAAATTCCTGAGTGTATAAATATAAAATAATAGTCTGCATATTTATATGAATTATTATTGATGCTTATGTATGTACCGTATGTCATGAATTATGTATTTTCAGATGGTTTCATGGGAAGATATCTCGTGAAAGAGCTGAGCAGCTTCTGTCCCCCAAAGAAGATGGGTTATTCCTAGTGAGAGAGTCCACCAATTTCCCTGGAGATTATACACTGTGTGTGTGCTATCAGGGAAAAGTCGAGCACTACAGAGTCAAGTACAAAGATAATCAGCTCACCATTGATGACGAGGAATTTTTTGAAAACTTGGCACAACTTGTAGAGGTGATCAGAATTCCTTAATAGTTATGTAGAGTTTAATGTTCTTATTATGTTGCATTTAGTAAATAAAATTACGACAATATGCAGATGTGTTCAACATTCCTCTCTCTGAATGAGACTCCACACAAGAGAAAGCTTTTATGAAACTTCTGTGGCTAAATGACTTTTAAAAACTGACTTAATTTATGGTTTTTCAGGCAGACTTGTGTGTGTTGATATCCAGAATGAGTGTATTTTCATATATTGGTTGTCAAAAGTAATCCCATCCATAAACCACATCATTTTACTTAAAAGCCCTACTGGTTTCTACGACATTGTCTTTTGCGTGGAAATTGCCACAGGAAAAAATTGGGAAAAATCTGGACCGGGAATTGAATCAGACACAGGCTGGGTAGTATAGTGGTCTGCGCATGGGCCCGGCAAGCCCATGTTTCGATTCCTGGTCCAGGCTGATTTTTATCCTATGGCAGTTCTACATATTTCATTGTGGTATTTGTGGCAGGCATGAATATCTTAATAGCATTTTAGTTTGATAAATACAAGCATTTCTTCATCTTTCATTCATCAACTGTTTGAAATCATTCCATAATTTTGTTAATTTTTCATCTGATGGATATTCTTTTGGTCAAGAGTCAAGTTGGCTACTCGAATCTGGGATTGAATCTACATGGCACTCGTGCATTAAAAACTTAGGTTTAGGCTAGTAATGACTTGTAAGCAAAAGTGATGTATTGGAGAATTAAGACTCAAGAGTAGTTTTATTGCTTAGCCTTTTGCCTGCTGATCATTTGGCTCAGCTCAGAAACCATTTATAACATTTTTATGTGACATTGGCATCTTTTAACTAATTTTTCTGAAATCTTTACATATTTTAGCTCTTTTCTTCTTGGGAAGAGGGTTGATAGTTCATTTTAAATCCCATGTGAAGTCTGTCGGCTTCATAGATATCACAGATCAGTGTTTTTGTCTAACTAATGTCCTCACTTTTGCAAACTTAAGCAGCTCTGTGGGAACAGTATCAGTTTATTGGGCCTTTCTATCCCATAAATCCGTCACTGCTGAATAAAATTCTCATTAATATGTGGTATTCTTGTTTATCTTCATTCAAGGTGTTGTCACACTCTGGTACCCTGCTATTCAATGCTTTGCTACTGCTAAGTGTCTGCAGGGAATCTTTCCATCTCTCCGCTTGTTCTATATTTTCTATGAGGTTTACATTTTTTCACTCTGAATTACTTTTTTGTTAATGGGACATTCTTTGAAGTGATTTATACAATTCTGTGTACATATGATATAAATATCAGGAGTTAAGGTCAAATAAAAATGCAAAAGTTCCGCCAACGTTTTGGGTGCAATGTATATCCATCCTCGGGGCTACCATGAATGATGTTACATTATGAAATTTTTCTCTACAATCCTTTTTTGAAAACAGTATGGTTTAAAATATATAATGAACAGTCATTGAAAATAAATATACGAGGCATATTTTTTTAGTAAGTACCGTTTTGAAATTAAAATAAAACTAGTAAACTTTCCTTAACTATTTTATTTTTACGTGAAAACCTATGCCTTAACCTATTTTTCTAAATAATTTGCACTAATATTAAGGCACTTCTCGTATCATAGAACCAGCTTTTTAAACCCTTCCTCATAGAAGCCTGCCGCCTGATTTGACAACCACTGTAACACGGTCGTTTTGATTTCATCATCATTGTCGTGGCACTGACCACCCAGATGCATCTTCAAATGCAAATACAGGAGTCAGAAGGCACTAGATCTAGGCTGTACAGAGGGCGATCAAGTTGTTCCCAGCAAAATGATCCGATGAGACCTTGAGTTTGATGGGCAGGCATTGTCATGCAGCAATCAACATTTTCGGTACCCAGCGTGAGCAAACTTTCGATAATTTTAATGTTTTTGCGGCCATCTCTAAAAGCTCTAATGCATTTCCGCACCATTCCATCGCTCAAATTGTTTTATCCATAAACGTTACTGATCTGACGATGAATTTCAGCCACCTTCACGCCTTTTGCTCTAAGAAAACGAATCACAGCGCGTAAATTGCAGTCGGTGGGATTCTCAATCGGCGGAGGCATTTTAAATATTCACAAACAAACATGAACACGGCCGAGTGTTTCCGAAACAGCGTCTGTGGCTTCCTAACAGATGTAAGTACACAGCATGCATATGCCAAATGCCCACCACAGCACTGCATCGGCCGAATTTAAAAACGGTACTTACTTAAAAAACATGCCTCGTATATAAACATCTTCAAGATGACATAACCCTTTTAAGTTTGTGATATTTTATTTACATTTGTAATTTTGTTACGTTGCTGTATACAGGTTTAACTTTTCCCTGGGATATATTATCTTGATTTTCTTTATATGAGTGTTTATTCCATTTTCCCCATGCCTTTCTTGCTTAAGGTTAATATTATTCATTATTTTATAAATTTGCTGTCCTTCTGTACTTGACTTTTATGTGCTTATTTCCTTTATTATGTACATTACTTTCTGTGTTGAGATAAGGTCTATTTACCTGTTGATCATCTTTACATACCTTTTCAGTATCTCTTCCAATGGACACATCTCAGATTCATTGGTCGTTCAATCCTAACATTGGTTGCCTGCAGCCCTCACACCCTTTCCTTATCTAATGCTAGTTCCCTTACTCCCTGGTAGTACTTCTTATGTACATTACTCTTTATTTGGTCTATGTATTTATCCCTTGGTTCTTCCTCTTGGGATTATACCCTCTATTTTTCCTTCAGTTATATTCTTAATTAACCCATTGTGCCTCAGGGTGTGCCCAATCCATCTGGTTCTTGTTTTAAGTGTTCTATATGGTCTTTTCCTCTTCTACTCTTCTGTAAACTTCTTAATTTCTTATTTTATCCATCCATTTTATCTTCTACATTCTCCTCCAGCACCTTGTTTCGAATGCTTCTTATCCTTTATGGTCTGATTTTCCAATGCTTAAAGTTGGTTTATGTCCATCTGTTTTCCTTTTTTCCTATTCTAATTGTTTGTTGACAAAGTTCTCTCTTATTTTAAGCCTTTATTTGGAGTCTCCTGCATAATATGTGAAAGCTCATTTTTCCTAAACTGCTGAACCTCCTACTGCTCTACACTTTTATTTTAACTTTGATAAATATTGTGGTACTCTACTTACTACAATTGTTGCATGGTTTCTTTACTTGTTAGATTGATATAGGGTTTTTTTAATGAATGTACTTGGAAATTTTTTCTCATTTTTTCTTTTTCTTTAATATTTCAGCACTATGAGCAAGATGCTGATGGTCTGTGCACACAGTTAACAAAATGTTTACCAAAGAAAGGGAAACAGGAGTTTTGTGTTAATACCAAAGCATTTGAAGAAGCTGGATGGGTAATACAAGAGCATGAAGTGGAGGTATGAATTATTTTTTCTTTGGTGATTGCTACAACAGAAGTAGTCAATATTTATCATGCACTTCAGATTTTTTCTCGATGTTTATTTACTTATTTCCACATCCCCGAAAACAGCACGAATGGCCTTTTACATTGGGTGTATTAACATGTAACAATGGACGAACACAAACACCCATGTCCTGAGTGGTGAAAAATACACTCAGGCGGGACTTGAACCCGCAACTCTCAGTTTAGCAGGCGAGGACTTTACCCCGTCACCACCAGGGCCGTTTGATAAGATACTTCCCTTCTTTTGCCCTTCAAAGAACAATAAAAATCTGTCTCATTTAAAGTTTTAATCACCTGATTTTTTGCTACGTATTAGTTTTATCTTCGCCCTTATACAGGATATTGTCATGGGCCACTTGCAAGTAAAAGGCTGCTCCTTTGGGTGGAACTTATTTTTTTAATTTGAGAAAAGTTATGTTTTCCTCCCATAAAAATGATTGATGTGGAATTTACATTCACATGTTAAAATCCTGTTACTGTTAATTATCGGGAACCCATTTCCCAAGGGCCCTTAGTATGTACTGAGGAACTAAATATTGATGTTTTGCGCAGAAAAAGCACTCTTTCAATGTAAAAGTCAATGGTAAAGCTCTCAGGGGCTGAAATTTCATTGGTTTTTATGTATCTCTTTGTGTTTTGGAGATATGGTCCCACGCAGTTCGAGCTGCCCCTCAGGGTGCTACCCAGCACCACTGAGGTTTAGCCTGCACTATTCATTTCACCTCCGAGGCTCTACCCCCCTTTCCCTCCCTGCACCTGTGCATGGTACCTGCGCACCCTCACCCCGTGTCCAGAGAAATGATCTCCAACGCATTGCCTTTCAATTTCTGATAACTGGTCTCATATTCTGGGAAACTACCAATAATAACCACAATTATGTATTAGTTGTTAGCATTCTTACATTTTCTTCTTTCCTCCATCTTTACTAATTACCTCACCTGTTGTCCATGGCTTCATAAATTCGATGTCACATTCACACAATACTGAACAAAAAATTTGACCAAACTAGTTAGGCAGAATCATTGACAAGTACAATCTGAAGAAAACATAATTTGATTCCCAATCAGCAACCAATTTAAAATCAATGCTAATTTCCTTAAAGTTTTCCTGCCACGCAGTACTCCAACCCATTTGGTCAGAATTTTTGTCAAATATTTTGACTATGGGGTATAGGTTTATTCCTTTTTGGATTTTCAATTCCTTTTGTCCCTTCCTTTGCTCTTTGTGCCAGTTGTTTAAGATTTTCCCTACTCTCTTCCATTGTTTCCAATCACTTTTCTTCATGCAACTTATAAGAATTTTATTTTGTGTCTGAAACACCTGAATTTTCATGCCAATTTTCGGGAAAAAAGCATACACCTAGTACACTTGTATGTACGGTATTTCTGAGATTTTTATGCTGTTGGGCATAAAGCTGAAGCTTGGTCATTAATCTTCATCTTTTATTTCAGCTCAAAGAGTCAATAGGAAAGGGAGAATTTGGAGATGTCATGCTTGGTTTACTTAGGGGAGAGAAAGTGGCAGTAAAGATGCTAAAAGATTCTAGTGAAGCTGCTCAGAAGTTCTTAGCAGAAGCATCATTAATGACGTAAGTTGATGGAAACCGCATTGACAATGTGCATTTTCCTCTTGGTACTCCTGTGTGTTGTCATTCTCACTTTTTAGTGAGTGAGTTTCTGTTTTTGGCTTGGCAACAGTGAAGGTATATTCTCATTTGAAGGGGAGCTTAAAAGTTTAAGTTACCAACAAAAGGTAAATGCAAGAAAAGCCCCATTATCTTCCCCATTTTACCATGTGGCCAATTGGAAAAAGTGGTCCCTCCTTAAAATCCTTGAAAACATGGAAAACTCCTGGAATTTGATATCTCCTTGAAACATCTGGGAATCCTCTACAATGTTAACATAAATTGGGAATTTCTCCTTGATTTTTATGGATTTTTTTGTGACCTGGAATAATGTCGGGGCAATTTTGCAATATTATGAATGAAATCCTGTATGTTTAAGTTTTTGATAGCGTCAAATCTTCATGTTAATGGCTGGTAATAGTTCATCTGCCCTTGGCAAGGGCGGTCGAAGGGAGGGGGGGGGGGGGTCAAGGGAGTCATGACCCCCCCAAAATCTTGAGTATGTATGGCCTATAATGAGCAAAGATTGAAAATATACATAAGTATTTTAATTTTACCTATGATGACCCCCCCCCCCTCCCCAAGTTAAGGCTGGGGCCACCCTTGGCCCTTGGAACCTATTTATTTCATGATGGAAGAACCCTTTGCAGTTTTCCACTGAGAAATGTTTAATGCGTCTGGTTTTGATGTTTTACATCAATGTCTAACCTTACTAGATCTTGGTGTGCTATGGTACTTCAAAATGTTTTTCCACAACCAAAGCTTAATATATGGGGTTCAGAGACTATTCAGGAAGGGAAATATTCAGATAAATATTGTATACAGTAAAACCCCTTTTTTGCATTTTTCAAGGGACCTTCAAAAAAGTGTAAAAAGTGGGAAATTGTAAAATGTGGGAAAAGGCAAAATAAGTCCCTTCCACTCATTTAAACACTCAAGAAAGAGGAAAAATAATACCAGGAATGGAACGGAAGTAAAAAGACATTTTTATAATGGAAGTAAATGATATTTTCTATCTCAAATAAAACAAAAATTACATGATGACTTCAAGAAAAAGTCTTTTGTGTAACTTGCTTTTCCATTTCCGTGTGCGGTAAAAGCAAAGTTGCAATCAATGAATGTGTGACTTCAGAGCACGGTCGTGTGTATATACATGGTTTAGAGCATCTAAACAACGGAAGAACTATGCAGTTCCGTTTTCAACATCATTATCAAGTGCAATGCAAAGTTAAAATTCTTATAAAAAATAATAAATTTTGTAGCATTGTGGTTAAAAGGTATTATGAATAAAATTCACACTTATTGAAACTACAGTAGAGCGTCGATTATCCGTCGTTTGGTTATCAGTCCGGCGGATTATCCGTGCATCATCCCGCAACAACCTCCTCCCCTACTCTCTCTTTCCATCTGGAGAAGCTGAAGATTATTGAAAGGGCATCCAAGGGAGACCCAGTGTCTAATATAGCGGCGGGCTCTGGTGTTGGCATCTCCACAGTCCGCGATATAATGAAAAACCAAGCCAAATTATTGGACTATGCTTCAAAATCGGATGAACTTCAGAAGCCAAGGGTTCGACTATATCCGATGTTGACAGTACGTCATCTGTTCAGGCATTGGGGTGGTCCGTGACCTTGCCTTGTTTTTATCGAGGTAGGGCTGAGTAAGCAGGGAGATTGGGGACTCGGTAACTCGTGAGGGGCGACCATAAATCGCTGCAGACCAGACATGTGATGAGTTGGCTATAGCTTATGGTGGAGGGGTCGGACTTAGAGACATGCAGGTGGTCGAGAAACCCGGGCGACTCCAGACAGTGTTTGCGCCTGCGAGAGTGGGGTAGATGCCTTTGCTTGCCAGTTCGCGCGGTCACCCATCCTCCAGCCATGGCTAGCCATGCACCCACCTTGCACACTGACACTACGAGAGAAGAGAAGGGGTATCCTTCGGAATGAGGTCAGCGTATTTGGACTCAGGAAAAGAGTGATTTCTGCAATTTGGGAGACGGTCACTCGTCCACCCACTGAAGGATCGGCTCAAGAGCAGTACGTGCCCCCCCTTTTGTCCTGTCCACCACTTGGAAGGGGGAGAGGGAAGAGAGCGGCATTGCTATATGTATTGTTAATTTCTTGAAAAAAAACTAGCTAGAAAATGCTAATTAAGACTACCTATCTTTCTATCCTGCGAATATCCTCAGATCGTATGATCACACGATCTTCCATTGGTGAGTAGAGGAACATAGTTCACATTTCTGCCACCAAGCACTGCAGATACTATCCGGCCAACCTCGCCCTTTTCAAATCCGTGATACAAAACAGTTTGCATAATTGCAACAAGAGGCACTTAAGCCATTTCATAATGAACGTGAGATAAAGTTCACTTGCTAGACAAAGATGCGTGATGTTTTTTAACAGTTTAAATATGCATACAACATTGAATTAGGAATTGTAAATTTTTCGTTATCGGGCAGAAAATGGTGCCAAATGCAGGAAAACTAGTGTAAATACGGGTTTAAATATACATTGGAATAATAGGAAAGTTGACAGGACCCCAAAAAAATTGTTCAAAAAGCGGGAAAACATAAAATCTGATAACTAAAAAATGGGATTCTACTGTATCTCTTAAAAGTTTTGTGTGCCATAAAATTATACTCATGTGATTAACTCCATTTTTATAATCTTTCAGATCACTGAGACATAAACATCTTGTGCAACTTCTTGGACTTGTATTTAATTACAAACATATTTATTTGGTAACAGAGTATATGAGTAAAGGAAGTTTGGTTGATTACCTTCGCTCAAGAGGGAGACTTCATGTAACCAAGAAGGACCAAATAAATTTTGCATTGTAAGAACTCTCATATTTTTTAGCCAAAAATTTGCCTCTATGAATTGATGTTATTAATAAAAAAGTTATTTTTTCAGTGACACATGTTCGGGAATGGAGTATCTGGAATCCAGAAAAGTTGTTCATCGAGATCTTGCCGCTAGAAATGTACTTATATCAGAAGAAGGCGTTGCTAAAGTGTCAGACTTTGGTTTAGCGCGTGATGAAAATTTTACTTTAGAAGGAGGCAAACTTCCAATAAAGTGGACAGCTCCAGAAGCTCTCAGACATGGGGTAGGTGAAGTTAATTCTAAATCCCTGTCTACTGTCTTGTGCTTCTTATGTATAATCAGTTTTGAACTCAAAATTTTTAGTGAATAATGAAAGTGTTAGTGTCACTTAATCACATTATAGGTGTACAATGAGTAGTTCTTAAGTTATCGCAAGGGATTAGAAGGCTTCTTACTTTAGAACACTTACTATTCAACTTTGATCTTTGCTTTGTGTACAAATTGATTAGTCCAAAAGTTAATCGGAATATAAGAATTTATGGGATTGGTAATGCTAAGAAATCCTCAAATTATTCTTTTTCTTTGTAAAAGTGATATATATTTCAACATTTTTCCAAAGAAAATGATTTTTCTTGTGGGAATGCTGGTTAAGGTTCCCCTATTTTCAAAACTTGTGCAATTTTCACAATTTATTTTTCATCAATTCAAAATGGCCTGTGAAGGAAAAGTTTTAAAAGGTTTATCCATGATAGGGAATTCATATTATCTTTCTTTTGGGAAATGAAATAAGCTATTTATTTGTGTAGTAATTTTCATGCTAATGGTAGTTTGTGGCTTTGTTCTCAGCATTCTCAGTACATAGCTGCCATATCTGTGCATATGTGAGCTCATGTTCCTTTTTGTTTTTCTATGCAATTAATTTAGTTATTCCAATTATATCATCCATTATTAGGGTATATTTTTTGTTGTTAATAGATCCTGAATGGTTTGATCTAAAAATATGTCATAGTCTACCAGATAATCTGGGCATTTGATTTCAAATTTTCCTCAGGAATTGATGGCATCCCAATTGTTGTTGTAAAAGCAGTCTCTCACTCTATTGCAATACCTTTGGCTGACATAGTAAATTACTCTTTTCTAAGTGGACAGTTCCCATCAATCCTTAAATACTCTCGTTGACTCCTGTTCCTGAAAAAGGAGCATGTGAAAATGTAGACAACTATAGACTATGTACTATAGACAACTATATCTGTCATATCTGTCTTCTCCAAAATATTTGAGAAAGTATTTCATATTCGGGTATTCAATTACTTGAAATTGTATAAACTAATAGCTGAAAATCAGCATGGCTTCCAAATTGGAAAATCAACCAACTCTGCAACTTACGAGCTCCTAAATAATGCTCTGCATGTTTTAAACAGTGAACTTCTCACTGCAGGCATAATTTTCAATTAAAGTAAAGCTTTTGATCTCATTGATCAAAACATATTAAAATATAAACTATTATCAAGGAATATCTGGTATAGCTCTAGAATGGATTACATCATGTCCAAGTGACAGAAAACAAATTTTGAGCTATTACAGGGACACCTATATGACACAAACTGCCAAATCTTATACTCTGAACAAAAACTCTGGTGTTCCCCAAGGATCCATGTTAGGACCTCTATTGTTTCTCCCCTTTATGAATGACCTCCCAAATCACATATCACACTGCAAAACCACCCTTTATGCAGATGATACATTGCATATTCCATAAATATTTTAACTAAATACACTAACACCACAAATATTTTAACTAAATACACTAACACCACCATACACGAAATGCATCAGTGGTGCAAAAGTAAAAATCTAGTAATAAACAAAGAAAAAACACAGCTCATTCAATTTATAGGTAAAAACTATCTTAAAAAGTAACCTTTTAACAGATAACAATGTCACATGCTTAAACAAGACAACTGCCATTAAGTTCTTGGGCCTCCAAATACAGTGGAAGCCCGGTATAGTGAGTACCGCTTATTGCGAGAATTCCGTTTTAGCGAGTGATTGTCTTTGTACCGCCAAAAGGCCTATGTTTTACATGTAAAATAAAGTGGATATAGCGAGGCCAAAAAGTTCCTTCCACGGTATACGCTCGGTATTACGACAGATATCTCTCGAGGGTGATGCACCACCTAGCAAAAATTAACTACCGTATAAACTCGTGTAAGAGGCGCACCTTTTTTCCCAGAAATCGCAGCCGAAAATGAGGGTGTGCCTCTTACACGGATCTGTCCGTTGCAAAATTCCGTCACCCGAGTTTGAAGACTAATATCTCAGAGATGGCTCAATCGATTTTAAAATGAAGTACATCAAATTAAAGCTTGTTTATTTCTGCGTTGATTGATGGTGTACAAAATATTTTACCGTTGATATCGATTTCAGTGTGTGCTTAAAAACAGAATTTTAGCGCATTTTCCCGGGTACCGGACGGATGCATCGCATTTACGGCTCCGTAATAACAACACGGATCAAGATATCGAAATTTCCTTTACAAATATTGTAGAAATGATCTTTCCTAACAGCTATACGAAGTTTCATATTATTTAATGCATTAGTATTTTAGTTATAGATGCAAATGCACGGATCCGTTATTTTCCGTTCCGCGCATCCCTGAAAACCGCCGTTTAGACCTTCTTCAAGCTCTCGAGTTCATCATCATGAATCCACTTATAAAATCTTAAAGGAATTCGTTGGTTAATCAATATCGATTAACATTCATTTTGGAAAAAGAGCGCGTTCAACTGCCAGGAGCATGCACGGAAGAGGAAGGGAGAGGCACGCGCTGTTGCCCAGTCGGAGGGCTATCCGTAAGGCGCGCGAGGGAGTCTACTACAGGCATTACCTGCGGGGGAAAACCAGTTGTCTTTTCTCTGTGCATGAGTCATTTGGACTCGGTAAATAGTGGCATAAAGTGTGACGCGGCGTTCGGGCACGCGGGCGTTCCTCCGCGTTGTCTTGTAGAGGAACACCCGAAAGCCGTTACCAATATGGAGAAACGCCGTGGAAACCTCAGATCCAAGTGAATACTTACTTCCGGGGTCTATATATGCCTATGAAAAATGCCGCGTAAATTATAAGAGAATATCGCAAGCGGAAGGCTTTGAAAATGGCCGAAAGTTCGCAGTTAGGCCCGCAAAATCTCGCAATAGAAGAAAAAAAAACTCAAAATTTTTTCTTCAACTTCGACGCTCAAAAAGAGGGGTGCGCCTCTTACACGCGTTTATATGGAAAAACATTTGCGGCATGGGGAACATCCTCAAATGGAATCTGCACTATTCAAGTGGTTTTGTCAGCAAAGGTCTGCAGGACTGCCCATAAACGGTCCGATGTTAAAGGCGAAAGCTGACGACACTTGCACGAAACATGATGTGCTAGCCAATCGACTGAGGTATTTTCTTTTCTAGTGTAAATAAATACTCAATGACACTAATTTGCAGTAGATAATTGAATTTGAATCATAGAAACTGCTAGGAATAGGTGACTATGCGAGAAATATCTTCGACCACAGGTACATGCTGTATTTCAGTGAACCTTAAGGCCAATTTTCCCAACTGATGGACGTACTGGTTAACATTCGAAAACTCGACAAAGTTGATATTATCGTCATGACATATTCGCAAAATTATCCAAAAACTACAGTATACCTAATATTTAAATTCCGATTAGTTACGGTGTCTTTACAGCTTTCTTCGGCGATCGAAAAATAGAAGAACTGGAAGAAAAACACCGAAACTGGAGGAATTAATATTTTATATAATGGAAAATGTCCTGTTTCTTTCTTAAAAATAGTTGATATTCCATCAGATTGTGCCTGAAACGACTTTTTTTGCTGAATTATGTTGTGGGAAAATTTAAGCATAGCTAGTAAAGCCTTCTCTGCCCAGAAACTAGCAGTTAAAGCCATCCATGTTCCAAGTCCCTATCTGTACCCCTGGAAAACCACTTTTCGCTGAAGAAAATTTACTAACATTGCACTCTATTTACATCTTGTCATGTGTTTTATTTATTAAAGAGAATCCTGATATATTCCCAATGAACTCCATATAACATGACTACTCCACCCGTTCTTACAATAAAATATGCAAGTCAGTATTATACTCCATTTTTGCAAAAGGCACCTATCACTCAGCCTCAATACTGTACAATAAATTGCCAAACAACTTAAAAACAATTACACCTCCAGTAAATTCAACAGGTTCAGGCGAGATATTGTGGAAGTTCTTCAAAATATAAGAGGAACTATTGCACTTTTCCACAAATTGCATTAATGCGTACAACGCGTTTCGGCTCACAGAGCCATCATCAGGTACAAGGTCTTGTACCTGATGATGGCTGTGTGAGCCGAAACGCGTTGTATGCACTAAAGCAATTTGTGGAAAAGTGCAATTGTTTCTCTTATATTACATCTCCTGTGATTTTCAAAAGGAGAGTCAAAGAATTTATAACCAAGAAATACTACTATGATGTAAGAGAATTTCAAAGTGATCATATTTTAACAACTTTTTATGTATATATATTTTCATTTAATATTGGGGGCTTTCCAATTGCCTTGCGTGGATTAGCGCACATCGCAACAGATGGGAACACACGAGCGCACGTTGAAACGGACAATTGGAACGCATCTGCGCTGAAGTGTTTCCAAGATGGCGGAACAATCACGGTATATTTGAATTGATTATAGTAAGTGGGCTTAAAATTACAATTAGATGAAATGAGAGGCATTACTGATGAATGAAAACGTGTGAACAATGTATAAATGGCTGGCAGAACACATAATCATGGTATCTTAAGACAGTCCTGTTTCTAATGCAACATTCATTTCCCCGCCATCACAAGTTTCGTCTGCTAGCGCAAATGGAACAGAGGTCCCGATGTGTTTCCATCTGCGCTGCGCTAATGACGTCACAGCGACAATTGGAAAGCCCCAAAACCGAAACAGTTTGCAACAGATCAGCGCACATGCACAATTGGAAAGCCACCATTGTAATGATGATATTGTTAATCTGTGTGTGTATGTCCTGTCCTAAAATCTTGACGAAACCATACTTGCTAACGGTGTAACAAAAAATATTATTATAATTATTAAATCCATGTGATGCCCCCAGACATCTCCTGCCCAATTACTAAGCTGTAATTTTCTTGATAACTATGTAGACCATGTTGGAAAAAAGTAGGAGAGACTGGCTCCTACTTCAATGTCTAAGGCTCGTATTGTCAGTCGCTCCTTCTATCGGCTCCTTCACCTAGGTGACCTTCGCCTCAAAGGACGTCAGTCAGTTCGAGAGACCGTCCTTCTCTGTAGGTCTCCTTCACCTTCTCTTAGAAGGAGCTTTTGTTTACGTTCACGGACTGATCCGTTCACTCGCACGGACAAAAGCGAAGCGTAACGAAGAAAAATAAGAAACGAAAAAATAATCGCTGAGTCATATGACGTCAGTTCACGATGGAGCGCATGACGAACATCGAGAAAGATTTGCTAGTTAGTTTAATTATTAAATATAGGGATATAATTGAAAATAAAAGGACAGATTAAAGGCAAGTAGTCTTAAGGATTGTCGAAAATATATTCAATGAAATTATCGAGGTAGTCGTCGTGTTCTACCTCGTCCGCCATGTTGAAGGAAGCCTTCTCGTCACAGAAGCATAGCCCAGGGTCTCCTTCTATGGGAAGGCCACCTTCGCCTCCTATTGGAGAAGAATGTGGCCTTCTCTCGTCTCTCAATATGAAATCCCTCCTTCGGGAGGGTTAGAAGGCGAAGGTCGCCTAAAAGGAACGACTGACAATATGAGCCTAAGTGTGACTTTTGTATCTTGTTGAGGGTTTTTTCTTAGTGAGCTCTTCCATTGCTAATTAAACCATTCTTTGAGTTGAGAACAGGTACATTAATTGGCAAAAACTAGTGGGTTGAACTTAATTTCATGGTTTGGCTTTTGTTATACCCTCTTTGTGTTTTCTTCTATGGACGTAAAATGTTACATGCCATTAATTTTGAGGATACCGGAACTAGCCACAGTAGTAACCTTTACGGAGTCACCTGCAAGTGCACATAAGTGCAATATTCCACAGAGGAAAAATCTTTCGCCTTGACCGGATTCGAACTCTGATCCCTTGATTTCGGGCCGAGTGCTTTAACGAGTTAAGCTACCGATGCGTCCTTCTCCCCTGTGGATTATTTGGTGGCTTTATAGGAGCATGGTGGTCAGAACTGCTAGACATATGATGGTTAAAGCACTCGGCACAAAATCGAGGGATCCAGGTTCAAATCCCGGTCAAGGCGAATGATTTTTCCTCTGTGGAATATCGCACTAACATGCCATTGTTTAAGCATGCATGCAAATTTATCCTGTGCAGTTCATGGATAATTTTAACTCTCAGTGAAGGGATATATGGAGTTGTGTAGGTTTTAATAATTGATGTGGGCTGTGTTCATTTTTTTTATCATTTACAGTTGATAGAATTATTTATGTACAGTGGTAATAAATTAAAGCATTCAAATGAAAAAAAAGAACCTGCTCAAATAATTGATAGAATACAGTTATATCCTGCTGGACAAAAGAGATGAATTCGAAAAAAAAAAAGTCATGCCAGAGGAATTCATGTCAAGTAAATATATTAAAACCATAAGAAACTGCATAGTTTACTACATATATGATGAGGAATAATAGTTTGGATCATGTTCCAATCCACGAACATTTTAATTATTGTTTTATGGACAACATTACACAATGCCTAAACAATTAGAAAAAATTGGACATTTTTGCAAATGCAGTGCTAAAGTGCATATGTACTTGACTTCAGTAGTTAGAAAAAATTTTGAAATCGTCCTTGTTCCACATTGAGTCACGAAATTAAGAATTCTCGAAAGACCGACGTTTCAATCTTGGAGCAAGGTGTTGAAATGTCAGTCATGGAGCAATAGAACATCTATAGAACCTGCATGAAGTCATGCATCTGTACGATTATGTGACTGTATAGTGATTTGCTTTCAAAATTCACGAAATTAAATTTTTTATTGTTTTCTTTCCTACTGCATATTACTTTATATTCCGTTCATATTTTGAACTATTAGTGCATGCTAATTATGCCCCTTTTTTTCAGAAATTTTCTAACAAATCTGACATGTGGAGTTTTGGGATTCTGCTTTGGGAGATCTACTCATTCGGGAGAGTGCCTTATCCTAGAATTGTAAGTTGGAGATTTTCATGTTGCCTAATACATTTGTTTATGGTTTTTCTACTATTCTTCATTAAATTACTCTAGTTTTGGAAGCTGGCCTAAAATATTCTGTCGTTAATGTACCCCCTTGTTATTATTTCCTGACTTATTTTCAGATTATATTTTAAGTCTTGTTAACTTTTCCAACATTTTGAAGAAAAGGAAATACAGTAGAACCTCACTTATGAAACTTTTAGCGGACCAGGGAAAAAAGTTTCATTTGTGAGGAAGTTTCACAACAGAGGTTTCATAGTAAGGGACCAAGAAACCCTTTTCAACTGTCTAATTTTGTCTGCTTTGTTTCATGGTTGCAATTACATGTTTGGATACAGGCAAATGAAACCTAATAATTTATCGTACTTACAAATAACACTACAAATATAAGCATGTTCATGTTACCAAGAAAGAAACAATGTGTATTTGCATTCCAGAAATTTGGTAAGATATATTACCAAAGTTAAATTTCGTGGTCTAATAGTTAGCATTCTTGGCACTTGACCAGCAGGGCTTACAATTAGTTTCAATTAATGCTTGGCATATTTTGTATTGATGTTTATTGCCAGTTCATGTTCTACAAACAAGCACCAACTAATGCAGGAGTATTGCTTACCAAAACATCTGGTGTGATTTATAGGTAACTTTTTCCTTTACCAACCAGTTTTCTTCTAAAATGAATATCACTACACGTGAACAGCGATCTAACTGAAAATAGTTTTGAGACTCAATTAAATATTTGAAAGCAATTGGTATTAGAAGTTATTTACATATTGTACTCATTCAGCCATTTTGAAATTATAAATAGTAAATTTACCCTAATTTTTCGTCATCTAAAGAGTGCAAACCCCCAAAAATGATTTTAAATTGTGGATTTTTGACTTTTCGAAAAAGTGACCTCCGGTTCCTGTGCCGTAATTTTTTAACGGTGTGTCCAATCTGGAATCTGACGACGAAATTCGGAGCGGATAATTGAATTTTCTACAAGATGCCACCCACCCCATCTTCTTACGCCTCATAGTTTCCTCACCAGAGGGCCTCAAACTCGAAATTTAGCGAAAAATTTCCCGTTTTTCATGGTTTTTCGACTCTAGCTTCTAAACTAAGCTAGATCCTAAACTTTGACAAGCAGAGATTTTCAGACCTTCATGAGGTCTACAACTTCCCGCTTTCCGTTTTTTACGCACCCCATCGATTTTGTTATTTTTTTATCAAAGAACTATGTGTCTGCTACCAATTGGTGAAATCAGATTAATGCGCAATTAATTAATCACTGCATAAAAAATTCCAAGAGAATCGTGTGCAGTGTACCGAGCGGCCCAGTGGTGCATCTGTTTTCTGTTTGCTCGGCGCTGCTGCCTTCCGAGAGTAGGGGAGGAGGGGAGAAGGGGTTGAAACTATACCAGAGTAAAAAGGTACTGAGTAAAATATTCTGAAAGGAATGTGTGCGGTGTACTGGGTGCCATAGAGTAACGGTTAAATCACCTCCTACGGGATATCTTCCTCGTAGATTTGGCAGTTGTTACTTCAGCCACCTTCACTGTGATTGCAGGGGTAAAGAAAATACTATAAGTGAATTGCTCATTGAACTACAACCATGGCTGGATCCCTTCTCATGGGTGTCCCGTGCTGGTAAGGGGTCATTAAGATAAGGTTTCATTAAGATAGGAGTGGGCAGTCACCTGTGGTAAGCCGAGGACTCTGCTAGCTGTTCCAGCTTATCTCTGAATCATTATGATTACTGTGCTGGGTTTAATTAAAGATAAGAGTGACATTGCCTGTAAGGAGCTGCAGATATAGAATTCTTGGAGGCCACCATTGATGACCAATCAGGTGGTGGAGCGCAACTATTTCACGTATGTAAGTGTGACTCAGTATTAAATGTCTCGTTTAAGAATTGTCGTTCCATTAATTGACCCCTCGACAGACCTCAAGGGCGATTGCTAACAATATCATCTTTTTCCAGACTTATCTTATGTTTATATTTAGATGCAAAGTTATGTTTCAGTTCACACTCAAGATACAAAGGTACTTTGAATGCAGTTAAGTAGATATTTTAGTGTACTTCCAAAGTCATTAACACATATTTGAATGTATAAGCTGTCAAAGATAAATTTCTTAAGCAAAATTTTCATTTAAGACCTACCAAAAGTTTCACATAAAAAAATGTGGTCCAGGCAAAAGAAGTCCTCGACAGAGTTCGTTTTTCAATACCGCCGAGCAGCAGCAGCAGACCTGACATATTTAAAAAACACTCGCTAAGTAATGCAATTTTGGAATAAAAGTTATCATGCTGAATAAATGAGAATTTCAGCACATTTCCTCGCCGAGTAACGGCCCCGATTTTTCCTGTCGTGGCCGACAGCTATGCACCATTCAGCTGGATCTTTACACCATCTGTGGAAGAAGAGAGAGTCTTCAAACAAATGGTGTCACTTGATGCAGGAACAACAGCATGACATGACCGTATGCTTGACGTTTCCACGGACTTAGCAAACCGCTTCTGGAGATCTTTCTTCGCTGTTTCCACATCAGCTTTGCTGATAAAGCAAAACGAAATATTTTTTATTTTTGCTGAGGCCCACTCGTACAATTGACTGGGTGTCTGAATTTGCTGTTCATACGGTCTTTGAATACTTGCACGTGTGGCTAGACGCTTAATTGTGCCGCCAAGACCGTCACTGGACCCTTTCCCATGTGAGATAGCATAGAAATGCCATTCGGCTGGAATGCCAAAATCTTCTTCATGTTTTATCACATTAACCATGTTGTACCGGTTCTTGTATTGCCCTGTGGCACCATCAGAAAAGTATATTATTTTCATAAAGTTGACGACTTTCGCCTTCAAAAAATCCATCAATTTCCTCTGGAATGAGTGTACAGCCGTCGTGTCGTGTGTCAAAAGCTCAGATATGACCACGGAATTCAAAGGCTTGATTTCGTCTCCATCCCTCATATAGTAGGAAATTGGATGAATAGTGGCTTGGCTGTTGTTCCAATGGAACCCTTAGGACTGCATCTTGTAGAAGGAAAGAGAAGTTTTCAGAAAAATCCGCAACTGCAAGCACTTCTCTTTCCTTCAATTCCTCTCGCGTTTTCTTGAAAAACTTGCTCTGTTTCTTAGCAACATAGTGATGGACACGGACAGTGCATGCAGCATCCACGAAGGAGTCGATAAAAGAATCTCTTTCAAGCTTGACGGTCTATAAATTGCACCTATCCCCTTGTGTCCACTTCTTGAACGTGACACTTTCAATGGCGTTCTCTTCAAAGTATTTTTGAATGAAAGATCATAGCCTGTCCGTTTTACCGCATGAATTAATTTTGCATTTGCTAAGAAAACAGTCTTCTGCTGGTGGTTCACATGAAATCGTCCACAACAGACTGTTTCTTGCCTTCTTCTGTCAATGTGTCGCATATATAATGGCTCCTAGCACCATGAGCTTGAAATTCTGATGCACTGTGCAGACGCAGACCGTATGTGTTCTTGAATCGCCAGCGAGAACACATTCTAGTGGTCGCAATTCAGAAAATTTTGAGAAGCCTATTTTGTCGTCAGGGTACTTCTTACAGAACGCTGCATAAATTTCCTTTATGTTTCCAAGAATGAGATTCTTCAGCTTCAGTACTCTTTTTCCATCTTCACAGACACTTTTGCATTCCTTCTTCCCAGGCATTTCGTGGCTAATATCTTGCTCACGATAAAATGCCCTAACAAGATCCTCAGTTTCTTTGGATATAGTTCTTCCGGGTTTTGGATTGGGAGTACAAAGAATCCCTTTACTAGCAACTAACTTTCTGACAAATCTAGCAAGATACTCACTTGTCGTAAACTCTCCAGAAGACACTGGCCTTTCGCCCAGACAGGCAAAGACCCATCTCCACCCCACCTCCCCTACCCACGGAAGGCTGCAGTGCTGAGCAAACAGAAAACAGATGACCACTCGGTCCACATGATCTGCTGGACCGCTCGGTACGCTGCAGGTGATTCTTTCAGAATTTTTTATGCAGTGATTAATTGATTGCGCATTAATATGATTTCACCAATCGGTAGTGGACACATAGTCCTTTGATCCATAAAAATACCAGCGAAATCGAAGGGGTGCACGTATCTTTGCAAATTGGGTTCAAAAGTTTAAACATTTTTAAAAATTTTTAAAATTGTAAGTTCCATCTGACCATATAATATCATTTTTCAACTTTCAACAATTAAAATTAGCTTTTTTGGGGAGTTTAGCAAAATTAGATCAAGAGATAGAGCCCTAAACCTAAGGGATTAATTGTAAAAATCTAAAAATGAAAAAAGAGCTGTAACTCCCGGTATACTCGATATTTGAGAAAACTATTTTACACACATATTAATACACAAACAGGAAACATTTGCACCAATTTTTGCGGAAATCGGAGATGGTCGGGGAAAATCTTCCTGTTTTCCCGTTTTTTGTCATGGAATGACCCATGTGATAAATGACCATTTACAAATTTCCATCTTGCCTTCACATTACCTTTTTTGTATTACTTAAGTAACATATTGCAACTGGGTTGGCAACTGTTGTGCTTCTAAAGACACCAAAAAATGTAAATCATGATGATATCCTTGTTTTAGTAAGACCAGCCTAAAAAGAAGCCCTTAAACAGGCTCTCAGATTATGTGTTAATTATTGTTTAATTTTTCTCCAGCCTCTATCTGATGTTGTGAAGCATGTTGAAAAGGGATATAAAATGGAAGCTCCTGATGGGTGCCCACCTGAGGTCTATGACATCATGAAAAAGGTATGTGGCAAATGTTCATGCTTTTAAAGATTGTGGAAAATAAATGTATTGGCATAATGTTCTAAAAAATTATCATTTTGATTGGTGTATCAATGATGCTAGTTATCTTACGTCAATGTAAATGAGATCAGAGTGGGGATTTAGGAATCATTTATTCAATCCACATTGGATATTGGTCTCACAAAAATTGATTCACTGCTCAACCATTGAAAATAGGTGGACCTCTGTAGGGAGCATTGGTGGGTTAAGGGGGGGGATTAATATTAATGAACCCCCCACCCCCTTAATCCTTAATTCCTGGTAAAATAGGAAACATTGTGGTAATAAGGTATTCCATATCCCCCAAACCCCTGGAAAGTATGTAGTAATCTTCCCCTCCCCTCTAAACAAATGCCCGTGGTGAGGAATAGGTAACATACCATTATTTATGGCATTGTATGTGTTAATATAGGTGAGGTGACATTAGTGAGAGTTAATGTAGGTGAAGTAAAATTTGTATGAGTCAATGTGGTGACTCATTGGTGGTAGCCTCACAAATATCTCTTCCTTTCTATTTGATCTCAATTAATGTTTGTTTGCACTCTTTTGCTAAGACACTAGGCTTAATCAGAAGTATTGTGTTTAAATTTCATCTGTACAGTGGACCCCTGCTTTACGATGGTAATCTGTTCTATAGGACCAATTGTAATGTGAATTTCATCGTAAAGTGAATCAGTATGTTACCGGACGATGGATCGGTTTAATTACATCATCGCCAATGATTTCAGTGATACACAATACAGTATAGGTACGAAATATGCTGGAAGTCAATGATTTGAAATGTTATTTAACATATATTTAAACTTTAATTGAATCGTCAAAATGGGAAATTTTAAAGGGCGCGTGCAAAATCAGCACGCATTGAAATTCCATGCATGCAGATTGTAAAGTGAATCCATCGTAAAGTGAACCCGTCGTAAAGTGGGGGTCCACTGTACATGTTTTATTTCCATCGTTCAAGGTTGCTAGTCTATGGCACTGAGAGGATCCTGCTTTAACTTCCCACGTATATATTCAAAACACAAATATGTAAACGATTCCTTTTTGCAGATAAGTGTGTACTTGGCTCATGTTTACAAGATATTTGCCATGGACCAAGCCAAGAACCACCTTAATGTACATTGTAAGAAAGTTATGAGATGAAAGTGAAATCATTGAAAGGTGGTTGCAAGGTTTTCCAAAAGGAGGAAGGCAGATAAACATAAAGGAGTGAGGTCATGATATATAGAGTGAGAGGGAACAGTTATTGTATCCTTGGAGCTTTCTCAAGAAATTCCATCGTATGGTTCAAGAAGTTGTTTTCTGAGAAAGAAGGATGGACATTGACCGGAGTTGTGGGAGTGGAGAAGATTGGAGAGGTTAAGTCTGGTGGCCAGGAAAACAAGTGAGGAAATGTTAAATTTGTGGTAGAGGGGAGAAAATTGATGGAAATCCATGGAAGAGGCAGCAAAGGTGGACGAAGGATGTGTGAATTGAGAGGTAACAGCAAGTTAAAGAAGGTGATTGAGGGGTATATATTGGATGATTGTAGAAGAAGAATGAAAGTAATGGAAACCTTTTATGACATAAAGGGAGGCATAACATGTATGTACAGAGCTCAAGAGGAACCTAATGAAGGGAAAATAGAATAAATACTCTGCGAGGGTCAGTTTTTTTAAGACCTTATGATTGAAGAATAAAGTCTATAATTTATTCTTTAGGTTTCTGCGATTTTTAATGATTTTATCTATACTATTTCTGGAATCCTTTTGCTTGTGTTTGGTTGCTTTTACACAATATTTGCCATCTCTTCCTTGAGGCATCATCAGGTAAAGTGTTGGTTACTGTCCAAAATCCTGTGAATAAATTGGTAGATTGTCAAGTTAATTAGTACCGATGGTTATAGTGAGTGAGAAAATTTGTGCCTAGTACTAAGTCTTGGATTATTGAAAATTACTTAAACATGAATTGCCAGAAAATATAAGTACATATATATACTTTACAAAGAAATTAGGAAAAGCTGAAATTTCATATAATAAATACAATGTGAATGTCAGGACTGAAAATATGATCTTGCTTCATCTAATATTGCACTTCATTGGGATTTATAACAAAAAGCCAAGTATTGGATATAAACAGAAGATCTCTAGGGATGGAAAACAAAAAGACACTATGAAGGATCTGGTGCTTTCCCTGTAAATTGTATGAGTTAATTCTTGTTGGGTTTCCAACAGGGTCAGGAGTTAAGGTACCGATAATGGCTGATTCAGTCACTGAAATGTTGCAACCTGAACTCCTGATCAGCTTGGAAACAGGAGAAGAATATACTCAAAAAGACACCATTGTATTATAAATGTAGGAACAAGTAAGCGTTCCAATCATTGTTAAGGGTTAGGTGAATGGGCACATGAGGGTTAGAATGGAGGAAAAAACCTGAGAGGTAGATAAGGTAGTGATGGGCAGTTTTGTTCCGTTCTCGGACTTGTTCCTTTCGTTCTCGTTCACTAAAAGGAACAAGTTTAAAGATTCATTCCTTTTCAAGTTGAGCCTGGGAATTCTGGAATTCTAGGGTTCATGTCAATGATATGATTCAATATGATTTGTGCTATTTGCTTTAGTCAATTACTCGTTGCTTCAAACCATTTAAATAATGCGCAAAGATGACTCTTTCAAAAGAAATGCAGAGGTGATACTTAACCAGGGCCCACAATGTATCCCATCATGGGCTAGAATCACGCTACCTACCGAAAATAAGGTAAATCTGGCTTTCCGTCATTCCAGCTTATACCTTTTTTGTGAAAAACTCCTGTAAGTGGTGAAAATGACAATATAACCCAGTGAAAGTGCAAGAAATGCGCATTTAAGAAGTGTAAGAAACATACCCATGTGTTGGATAGTTACAGAGAGATAAGCGTTAGGAAAATGACCAATATTGTAGCAGGGTATTCAGAGGCCACGCTTCGTGAGACTACCGTGGTAGCGGTGGTAGCTTATTGGGGCTACGGAAGTAGGTTCATGACTTACAGAATACGGGACGGAGCCCAGTAAACTACCGGTAGCTCTTTCTCCAGTAGCGTCCATGTTAGAGAATACCGATGGGAACAAGCAGCTTATTGAAGCATCTTTTCATCAGAAAGCTCCATAGCTTCAAGTTAGAGAATAGACCCTGTGGTACTTGCCCAAAATTTCACCTACTCTAACCATTTTTCAAATCTAATTACCTCTTGTCAAAAGACGCATTCAATCTAGATGAGAAGTTAAATGATCATATGTATAACCATAGAGTAAGCATATACCTACTCCATGGTATAACCTTTGGAGATGTTAAATAGAATCTTAAGGTAGCAAAATGTCAATAGTAACTATTTCAAATTTTACTAAATTGACTAAATACCAAAAGCATTCCCTGGAAATCCCAGGCCAATGATAACAGTTAGGGAATTTGTTGTTACTTCTCTCCAAATGTTTCATTTCTTAACTACTTTATTGATCAATGCGTATAGATTGTTTTAGCATTCAGCCCAAACCGATATATGTATTTATTCCGTAAGCCAACGTTTATTTTATGATATTTTTCCGTTCGATGTATAACATATTAACGTACATCATTCCATCCTCGTCTTGAAAGTACCTGGCCTGTCATCTCTGCGAATTGGTTTAGTCCTATCATTCCTTTAATTATATTCATTCATTGTATTCCCTTCATTCAATTGATTCCCTACGTTCCTTTGAATCCTTTCCTTTATTTGATTCCTTGCGGTCCTTCGAATCCTTTTGGTCCATTCGCTCCATCGATATGATGACATGATATGATGGAACGAGAATATTCCCACAACCGAATTTGTTCCTTCTCGTTCCATCAGTGAATTCGTTCCAAAGGAACAAATCGTTCCGAAATGGCCCATCACTAATATAAGGAGATAATGGAGAAAGAATTGAACTAAAAAATTCTCAAATTTATTTATTATCTCACACGACCAAAAATGGCACAATGGCTAATTACATTGGTCGATGCAATAAAATAAATTAACATACAACAACAATAAGGAATAACGTGAAGAATGAAATAAAAATAATTCAAATTTGGGGTTCCATTACCCAAGTGCCGTTTGATGAATGATTCAAATGTGTTGGGCGAGAAGAAGTGGTCAAGGGAAGAATACGCTGAGGACGAAATGTTAAATTTGGAGGGGATTTGGTAATACAGGGAACACTGTGAAAGGGAAAGCTGGAGTTTTGGGATATATAGGAGATTGAAGTTTAGGGATGTATAGGAGATTGAAGTTTCGTGTGGGGCGAGGAGGGACACGAATTGGAAAGTAAGAGAGAAGGTCGCAGGAACGAAGCTGCCTATTCATTATTCTGTGTTAGAATTTCAGGTCAGATAGTACACGCCGGTGGGAGAGCAGAGGAATTCCCAGGAAGGACGAAATGGATTCACGGGTTGAATTCTTGAGGGAGGGAATGCGATGACGGGCAATGGCTAGGAAAAAATTGACAGAACAATTTAGAATTTTCAGAGTGGATGGGCAAGCAGTTCATCAAATTGGTGCGCAGTATTATAAGATTGAGAGGACACAACAAAAAAAATACTGTATGTATACATAAAATGTACTGAAACTGGGATACTGTTGGATTTCCTCCTAGCATTAATCAACTACCAAAATCTTTTAGAATTATCCTGAAGGCCATTGGTTATTTCTGTGATGTAGCTTTTGTAGTTCCTCCTGAAGGAGAAAGCAAGATTGTCGCCTTAGGGCCACAAAAGATGTGCGGGTGTGAGCGTTGGGATGGCTCTTCAGCAGTTTCAAGGCCCTTGGTTTGTTTTTTAGGGGAAGGGTAATTTCCTGGGAGTACCAGATGGGTCTTTTCTTTGACATAGGATATGCAGGGACGAAGCCCTCAAGGACACTGTGCAGGAGGTCATAGGAGAGATCCAGACTCTCTCTGGGGGTACAGCACTCAACCAAACCCCAGGGAAGGAGAGAAAGGAGACGGTTTATTGCTGGCCAGTTGGCTCTCCTTGAGGCCCGCAGGGCCCTGGGCAGTTGGGAAGAATGGGATATTGGGGGGAGGGCAAGAGAGCACTCGAGTGACTCGTGGTCAGAGGAGAAAATGTTCTTTCCCACCTCCAGCGAAGTAAGTGGAAGGGATGACAAAACCAAATCAAGAGTTGCCGAATTTCGTGTTGGAAATGCATTGCACTGTTTAAGGCCCAGCCCGTTGATGAAGTGATCCATGAAGTATTCATTATGGGGGGTGACCACGTGACCTTCTGTGAGAGAAGTCCACTGGATGGACAGGTGGACGTCCCCAAAGAATATCACGTCACCCAATGAAATTTAATACTGACCCTGAGTTCTACCTCTGTATATGGGATTACTTAAGAGAAAAAGTGAGGTTGAGCCATAGGTAACAGAATGCAAGCTTGGAACTATTTAACAATTATAAAATACATATATGTTCTAAACATGCATAAGCCCTTTTGCCTCATCAAAAATATTTACTCAAGATTCCAAAAATTTTACTATTTGTTATCCCTAAAAAAAGAAATCAATTACTCATGTGTTACAAATAATTATTGTTATCTTTTGAATCATTTTTGTCACCATTGAAAACATCAAATAACATTTATTCATTAACAATAGCATGAATTCCAATAAACAAATACGATCGGCCAAATCAAATAATCGAACGGCGCTGAAATACTCCCTCACGTTGCACTTAATGGCTATATTTTTTGTGGTTATATGCAGAGTAAAGGTTAAGCAAGGAATAGATAATGGCCAAGAAAACATTTTTACATTGAATAATCTCATTTAACTTCCACTTTTTTATGTGATCTCCTTTAGGAGTAGTCATTTTTTCCATGATCTCATAAATGTAAATTTATATGGTTATTGTATTATTTATATTTCCAGGCATGGGACTTACAACCAGAAAAAAGACCATCATTCAAAGAAATAGAAACTAAACTTGGTTTGATAAAGGCAGTTACTGTTTGAACTTAAATCTCCTGTCTCTGCCAAAGTTCTTTGGAGGACATCAGTCTCCTCCATAAGATTTTGGTAATAATGACCAATAGCCAGTGGTGGTAGGAAACATGGAATGCCATCGTGCACTGGACCTTGAAGTGCAAGAACTATGCACTGAAGAAATTGCCATTGTTTGAGGGGCAGATGTTTTATCAGTGTTGAGTGATATTTTTAAAGATTATGCACTATATATCCCAGTGATTTACATAACCACAAGTGGGTGAATTGTTGTGAAGTTTGTTCTAAAATAAATAGTCCTAAAACATGTGCAATTACAGACTGAGCCTGAATGGTTGACATTAATGCTTCTTAAGGCACCATGTTTCACATTCAGCCTGGAGTTCGCTGAAACGCAAGCAAGTGGGTGGCTGTGATTGGTTATCAAGAGTTTTTTGTTTCCTGCTCCACAGAAGAAACTTTATTGAAGACATCAATTAATTGTTTTGTCTGGTTTTTAAATTATCCATTTGAGATGGTTCTTGAGAAAACTGTCTAGCATAGAATTCCACACAAGGGTGTCTGTGTGTTTATATATTTTAATTTCTGACCTAAAACTTAATGTACCTTGCCTTAACTAACTGTATCATTTGACAAATTTTTTGTCTTTTCACACCAACTTTTTACCGAAGTTTTTTTTAAGAATCTCTACTGCTCTCAAAAGAAAAAGTTGATGGAAAGATAGGTAGTAGTAGATGGAAAGTAGGTCCCCTTCCCTTAATGGATTGAGTCGCTTGAATATTTGCTTGTGTTTTTTGCATCTGCCATCTTTAAGTTGTCAATGTAGAATGAGATTAATTTTTCATTCAATTGATTGTCTTAGCCTTCACCATTCATCCAATTTTATCTGCAGTTATGAATTATTATGTTTTTATGATGCTCTCAAAACTTTGGTTGTACATAACAACTAATGTAAAAATTTTGTTATCTTGTATATTACTGTATATAGGCCCTATTTATGTGGATTAATATGTTCATTTTAAGTTCACAATGACACACGTTTTAATTATTACTCACCATTGTACATACATACATAAATCATTACTCAGTATGTTTTTTTACAGAGTGGAATTCTACGTTGTGAAGTTAGAGCAAATCACTTATATAGTTTTCCATGACACTTGCTAGATTGACTTAAAACATTGATTTAAAAGACAGTTATAAAAGTTCATTGAATTTTACTATAACAAAACAGCTGAATTTGTCTAGACTGAGCTACAGATTATGGAGTTATAATTGTTGAAAATGAATATAAGTATGATTCTAGTCCTTCAATTCTTCATTTGAATTGCTTTTTGGTCTTTGTGACCACTCAGAAACGTTTTAATAATGAATTCCAGACTATATTTAATGTATTGATGCTTGTTAATTTCTTGCTCTCCTGCAATTCATTTAATTTCTAAAGGTGATTTTATTGGAGTGAACTGTATTATTTTTTCATCTCAAAATTGATGGTATTTTCCTGTTTCCTGAGGAACTGTGCTGGTGTGCACATTCTCTGCACGTTTGTTCGCATGAGGGCTATCTTCTTCTGAGTGTGTGTTATTCCAGATCCACTTGCTGGAATATCAAGCCTGTAATGAGGGAGTGATTGTTTTGAGAGACCTCCTTATCCTATCATTTTGTGAGCTCAGAACTCGATGAGTTTAAATGCCTACTATCTACACGTCCATGTTTTAATGTTCAGACAATGTGCAAATGTCAATTATTTTTACAATGAGTGATACAACTTTGTAAGTTTATAATGCTAACCTTAAGGATCATTAGGAAAAAATCTATATATGAGAAACATATAGTCTGAATTTTGTCATGCTTTGTACTAGAGGTTTTATGTTTATAGATGGGTGTATAGGGTGTTGTAGGATCAGTTATAGCATATTAAATGTGTATTGGTTTGTGTGCCTTTTTAAGCACTTTAGAAAAGGGTAAGTTGGTGTATTTAAAAGGAAATTAATTTATAATTACATGTGGCATTTCTGGGATCCAATGGTATCCATTACATGTAATATTTGTATCATTGATGATGATACTATAGCTTACTTCTGGTGTTTATCTAACAAATTATTTCCTGTTTACTGTTGGGTTAAATTATGCAAACATGATGTTTGGACTAGGAAAAAATCATAGTGTTAGGTAAAGAAATACCTTAAGTTCTATCCATCTATAAGACTGAATTGAATCTATGAAGGATATAGTTGAAATGTTGCATTTTCTTTGTGATATTACATTCAGTTGACCACAAGTCTGGTACTTATTGAATCCAGGTATCCAGATAATTTTTAACACTCTAATGGTGTGTTTGCATAGATGAGTATCTACATCCAAACTTAATTACACATTTGAAAGCCTTGTACTACTTTCTTGCTTTACATTTTTTAGTTGTTACCTATATCATGAAAAAGTATGTCTGACCTCCCTTCATATTGTTAGGTGTGCAATTGGAGAGATATTTTATAGGAATGGTATCACAATCCACAAAGAGATTTTAAATATTTCCTCTAGGCAATTTGAAAAGCTATTGGAGTTATAATCTGCGGAACTATGTTCATGCAATGTTTGGTTGCCTCACTTTCAACCTTCAAGTCTCTTTTCATGATACTTGCAAAAGCTCATTAATATTTGTAACTTTTCATTGGTATTGCATAATAAGATCTTCAACTGCAGGATATTACTTACAATGAGTGGCAAATTCTTTATTAAAAGACAGGTACAAAGAAATACAGCATTACTTATTATATCAAAGTTGCCAAACCAATGTGCCTAATGTATAGCCATATCCATGCGCAACATAAATTTGTGACAGGTTTTTAGGTGGAATAGATGAGGTGACATTGTGAAATGAGATTATAGTCATTCATATTGTTTTTGCCATAACATTTCAGGTGTATATTAATATTAAATATACTCACTCTCCCAGAATGTCTTACTGCTTGCCATTATTGATGGATTATGTGCAGCTTATTATTCTTATGATATATGTGCTATTAATTCTTTTTGAAATCCTCTTGTTACAATTTACTTATGCATTTTATTTTACTTGCTCAGATAAATGTTGGGGGACAAATGGCTTTTTTCTAAAGTAAGTGTACCCAATTTTTTTCTTTGAAGCTATTTCCTTTTTTCTTCATTGGATGCAAAATTCGAAAATATAATATTTATGAACAAATTCCTAGGCTGGCTTCATTGTTTGGTGTTTTGTTAATACCATGGATCAACAGCTAATCAAAGGGAATTCCACCTTTGACAATTTTGATTTTATTGACTGTTTAGCCATGGTGTTAATGTAGCAATGAACAGTGATCCTGGCCGTGTGCAATAATATAAATTTAATATTATGGCATTACCATTGGCAGTTAGGTTTTTCGTTGCTGGAGACCTGATTGCTATTGGTGTTGCCATGAAGATTGAACAACTTGTGAAATAACGTATAATACAGTATGTCCACAATCATATTATATATATTACAGCTGTTTCAAAACAAATATATATATATTTATTGTTACTGTTGTGAGGGTGCTGCAAATCTTTTATTCCAACCCAAGTAGGAAGATAATGCGTTTCATAATATATATATATATGCTGGTGTGAAATGATCTGGTGCTTCAGATATCTTTTGAAACCTCTTAATGATTTTTCCTTGAGCTAAAACTATAGTTCCTCTTCAGTTGTTTGACAAAGTTTCTATCTATAACTCCTGCAAATGTTGATAGCTTTAAACTTAGCTTGACTGCCTTCATTTTTGTATTAACCCTACAATTTATTTAATATTTAGTGGGGTCACTTCCAAGTGTCAAGGAAGTTACTTTCCTGCTTTCATTAGAATCAGTTTTAGTTAAAAATTTGTACAGTTGATCTAACAGGTGTGTGAGCGCAAAACGTTTTGTTTTGTTGGAAAAACTCCAAGGGGTCAGCTTTGATTTGTTTTCTCTTCCCTCTCCCCATCTGGATGAAGTTGTTAACTGTAACTTGCCCTTTCAGAAATAATTATAGGTAAACAACTCTCCTCCTAATCCCTCCTACGCAAGTGTCCTCTGTGCTGTGGGTGGAACTACTGTGACAATGTAGTACTCTGTATTTCCTGATAGAGATAATTTATTTTGTTGTCTGACCTGTTGTACTTTGATCCTTAGTTCTTCTGGAGGTAGTGAGTGCTTTAGAAGGGTAATGGAAGGGTATGTTGCCTTTGTATGGAAGCAGCTTGCACAAAAGTATCTTTGAGCTGCTGTATGATGTTTGAATGCTTTCGTAGGGTTGAATGAAAAGGATTGAATGCTTTTTTAGGACATTTTTCTTTGCAAAGTTTTACCATCATCATTTGACTTTATATTGATTATCTTGTATGTGCTTGGACTGTAAACTTCTGTGAATATATTGTATGAGTAAAAGATATATTAATCATGAATGATGCTAAAGCCTACCATTTCTGTGGTTGAGCCATTTTACAGAGTGCTTTGTTCTTCCTTTTTGCATATTTTATATCTGTGGCCATGGTAAGGAAATTGCATTTTTAATGAGTTATTGCTATTATTGCAGTCCTGAAGAAATATTTGTGAGTCCCAAAAAGTCTATAAATTTCTTAACTCTATAGTAGACTCAATTTCATGATGAATGATGTAGAATTATTACTGTTAAAAATGACAAATGAATTGTGTCGTGCCCCTAAACACCCTTCAGTTGCACTTTTCTGGAGTAGGTACTGAATGTCCTTATGAATTTGGCAACATTTGTTCAAGTAATCCATGTTATTACAGTGTTGGATGTTTATTCCTGTATGGTAGAGATGAGATTATGATATTTGTCTTGTCTGTGGACATAATGTTTGTTTAAATAATTTTAATAGGAGCCAATTAGCATTCTTCATAATGGGTGTGAAGAAAACAAATTAATAAATTTTTGTCTATATGTGAATTAGTTGGATAGTAATCTCGGAAAGACATAAATTGGGTTGTTAGAAAATATGGAAATATTATGTTGACATTTGAAATTTCTGTGTTGTTTTCTGCCACATACAACTCATGTGATATGTTTTTTGAGGTACTAAGTAGTTTTATGTTTAAGGTCAAAGTTAACAAAATCTTAATCCCTAGTCAATTTACCAGTGATCCTTAATTGTCAGCTATTTTGTTATGAGGTTGTTTGTAAAATTATGTTTTGGATTGTAACACCTGCCAAAGAATTGTATTTCAGCTTTCATGAATTAAAGTGAAATTATTTTGAATAACAACTTAATTACATTATTTTAAAGATTTATCAATGTAAACTATTGTATATAAGAATATATTATTGAAATCATTGTCATCAGATCCATTTATTGACCAAATAAATGTCAGGAAACTTCTTATGTAATTAATTTTTTATTTGATTTCTTTGTATCAGACACTTCCGTGCTCTATTCCATAAATGCATTTATTTGTTACATACCTATATCTGTCAGGTAAGGTTCTGTCCCCTCCAAATGCAATCATTACCTATTCACTCATATTATCTCTATCATGCTTGTTTTCCCTGGTGCCACCCTTGGATTCAAATTCTGAAACCATCTAAATGTTTAATCATGTTTTATTTTACTTTGATCAATTATCATCCCTGAAAAGTCAAACTTTCAGAATTATTAAATCTTCTCCTCCCAAATCTAGTCCCAAGAAGAAAGAGCATTTTAGAAATGTCAGCCCTACTGCACATTTATTTATTTATCAAAACTCCAAAAACAGCAACTAAGACCTTTACATTGGGTTCAATAAACAGAACAAGTTAAAAACAACATGAGTAGTAAAAACAAGACAAATATTC
This sequence comes from Pyrrhosoma nymphula, assembly GCA_963573305.1. Lineage (NCBI taxonomy): Eukaryota > Metazoa > Arthropoda > Insecta > Odonata > Coenagrionidae > Pyrrhosoma > Pyrrhosoma nymphula. The sequence continues at coordinate 125,162,637 of OY754337.1, read as the reverse complement.
AAAAGGCAAAGATGACATGAAAGTTACGCCTTACATTTTGGTTGGGAGGAATAGACGTTGGGTGGGGTGAAAAGGTCAAGGGTAGGGTGACTATTTGTTAGGGCATTGAATAACGATGGTAGAATAGTGATCATTGGGAAATGCAGAGATGATGTGTTTGTAACAGACTCGCATTGCGAGTGGTGAATGCTTGGATGTTGAGTGAAAAATAGGAAAGATGATCTGAGCGGATGGATCTGTTCATGATGGAGTGAATCATAAATACTGATTAGAACTATTTTCTTAAAGAAGGGTAGAATGAAAGATGGAAAAACTCATAGATGAAGACCAATTTGATTTCAGGAAAACGAGGAGAGCAAGAGAAGCAATATTTGTTGTGCTTCTCAGAGATGCAAAACGAACATCCCACATTCTTTGCCATGTTGTTGCATCATACACTTATCTTAACATGTAGTGCCCTTTTTCATCTGCACCCAAAGTAAACTAATGGCATAAAATTCTGACAAAAATATGGCCATAAAATAGATATGTACCAAATTTTTTCCTGCCCCCATGACAGCGGGGTGAAGGCCTCACCTGATAATCTGAGGGTTGCGAGTTTGAGTCCCACCTCAGTTGGTTTTTCACTGCCCAGGGTATGGGTGTTTCCGTCAAGTTCTGGTGGTTCGGCCCCTGAGAAACCTGATAACTAGCCAAAAATGGCTCATCAGGATTGCAGGGACATACCAACCACCAGAATCGTCCGGGAAAGCAAAAAAAAAATTACTAATATTATAATCAATTTGGAATCATCTTCTATTTTTGGCCTTTGCCACTTGTGTGTCTTGAATGCTGAAAACTGTTGGTGACCACACAAGGCCATTTTGGATGTATAACTCAAATAACTTCTTTCCTATACTGTAAAACTTGTTGAGACCATTGGGTGGCAGATGGTGGGTATGACTCTAGGTATAAGCAATTTGATTTTAAAAAATGGGCAGAGGTGGGAAAAAATTAGAGGTATATGGAGGGAGAAGAGGGCTATCCTAATTAGGTAAGATGGCTAAAAATGCTATAAAAACCAGTGAAGATGGTGAGAGACTGACAGCAGTTAGTAACCTACATCCCTATTGCATACGAGTGTAGGTGTAGACTGTGTGGGTCAGTACATCATCAACACTTTTCACACAGGCGTGTATTTCTTAGACTTAAAATAAAATACAAAATGGAACCCTCAAGAGCAGGGGTTCTCAACAGTGGGGAATTTATCTCCTAGGAGGATTTAGGGAGAATTGGTACCACTATTAAGCCAAATTTGATGCTATGTAGAATATGTAAAAGTGTAGTTTATTTTAATTTATTAAATACCACACATTATAATTGTTTCTTGAGCATTATTTTTATTTTCAGAATTCAATTATCTAAAAATTCACATCGGGTAGGGTAAATGATATTCTGAACTGGTAAAAGTAGGAATTGAGTGAAAATGATTGAGAACCACTGCTCTAGAGTAAACAAAATCTCAAGGTAAGCTATATAGGAGTATAGTCCCCCATTCAAATCTCTGGAACTCTGGTATCTATACAGTCAAGAATGATGAATAGAAATTTTGCTATGAGCAATAAAGGTAATGAGAAAATATTTTAATGAGATTTTATGCAATAACAAATTTTCATCTTCTACACAATTATCCTGGACAAATTTTATTAGATTTTATATAATTTAATACAAAATATTTTTACTGCCTAAAACTTATCCCTTCAGTAGACACTATGTCCACATCCATGGCATTTTTTCCAGTGAACCGATAAATCCTCCAGATTGATAGGGCTTTGGCTAGCAACTTATGGTGAAAAGAGTGTATTTATTGAGTGTTTTCCTCATTTGCTTCAACTGTTATGTTTTCATCACAACTTTCCCTACCCATGGCTGTTGAAAATAAATTTTCCTTGAATGTTTCATTTGTCAGAGAGTGTTTAGAGGATGAACTACTATTTCCTTCATTTGCTGGTGGTGGAGTTGCTGTTAACTGAATTATTTCACCAAAAGCTGAGAAAACACTTGCATCTTGAGCTGCAGTTTCATCAGTGTCTTGATGGGTGGTAGAGGTTTCTGATATGGAATTATTTTGAAATTGATCATTTCTTGTCTGAATTTCATTAATATCTACCATTGAGGAAATTGTGGCTGTCAGGTTTCTGTTTGGACCACAAAGAGAGTTTTCTAGGTAGAAAATTACTTTGCAAGTCTGATGTATCCCAGAAAAATTGAAATTAACTTCAAAAAGTTGGAGCCTATTGTTGTTAAGCTCAGTTATTGAGCAAGGAACTTCTACCTGAGAAACACGACTATTTGGCAAGCTTGACTTTCTTGCACGGGTGGGTGACTTTCAGAAAAGTTAAAATTATTACTTGTGTTTCTTGATTCTAGTATTGTTGATTGTGGTACACCTTGCATTCCGGCAACATGGTAACTTTGATCAACATGAGTAGCATTAGATCTTTCATCTATTGGTGCAAAAGATATGCATTGTTGAATACTGGGCAGGAACATATTTGAGGCATCAAGAGGTACTGTAAGAGTTGGTTCCAATGACTGCTGTAGATTAAATTCTTGAGGTGATGAGGGGGAAAAAACATTTGGGGTTGGCTGAGCAGTATACATTTGATGACCACTTGGGAATTGCCCCTGTTGTGTATTGAAAGCAACTGCTTCTTGACTGAAGACATTGCATGGTGGTTCTAATGGCTGAACTTGGCTAATGGGACACAGTCCTGAGGGCTGTGTGGGGAATACTATTGCAGGATTTACCTGAGAGGGTAAACATTGATTATTCTGTGTGAACAATGGCAGTTGGTAGATCGATGGAATGAGATGAGGATATGTTGGCCCATTATATCCATAACAGTTGACGGGTTCCGGGTAAATATAACTTGGCTGGAATACTGGCCGCTGCGAAAAGTTTCCAGTCACGGCATTCGGGTCCAACGCTGTCGACGGAACTGAATATGCCGAATTATTAGGGAAGTTTGAAGCCGAGCGATTTATCGAACCTCCTAAAAAATACAAAGTAAACAATGAGAGATATGGGATATTAATTACTGCACGGTGCAATAAACACTATCCTCTTTCACCTTCATCCAAATTGTTTCCATTAGTGAAATTTCTATTATTCATTCCTGCGAAATTTACGATGAATGTTTGTCAACAATGACGTCATGAACTAGGAGAGATGCTATTTATTAAAAAAAATATTTATCACCCCGCTTCACAATTCTGCTTATGGATAAATTTTGAAGTGGGTGATATATTTACAACCTTATAATTCGTCACTTAAAGTATTGAAAATTAGAGGCGACGGGACATACGGCCAGTAGCGCAGACAAAAAACAAGCAAATGCAATCTAAGCGAATGTGCGAATCGTACGAATCATGAATATAGAAACGAATCATGCATGCGAATGTTATGCAAAAGTACCTTTGTCTAAATCGAGAATACTGGCCGCATCAGACAAAGAGCGGTGGTGGGCGGTGGTTGACGAGTTGAAGTTGTTACGGTCGGTTGTTATTATGGCCGCTGTGAATAAATTGTATAACACCTATCCAAAAGTGTATATATATCATTTTCCATGATCATGGACATAAAAATACCATGACCATAACATTGGCTGAGCCGGCTAAACGCTTATCTGAGATCGTAAAATCTTTAGACTTCGCGGGTTCAAGGCATCTTTGCACCTGCTTAAAGTTATGCATGGACATTATAACATCGTTATTTCATCTGAAGATTGCCGAGCTTCGTCTCATCGGAGGAACGTGAAGTAAGATCGTGAGTAGGTCAATCATTTTACTCTCTGGTATATATGTATTGTTTGTGGAACTGCACCTATCGTAGCCAGTTGACGATTAGTATACTAATCGTCAACTGGCTACGATATCGTCAACTATAGTAAAAGTAAATCAAATGTAATCGTTACGGGACTCAGATTATTTGTGACAAATTACATCCCATCACTATGGATCCATGTCGTACAGCTATAGCTGTATACCCTCAAGAAAATCAATTGTTAAAATTGTGAAGTTACCTGCAGTTAATTATAGAATGCTTCATAGTAACTTAAACCATCCTATCAAGTTTCTTCAGAAACCCTCTAGAGATCATCAAAGTTACTTTAAGGTTTAATGTTATACCTTCTTAAGATCCCTCAACAGTTTTTGTGATTGACGACTTTAAAGAAACTTTCTGGGCCTGAAAGTACATACTTAAGCTCACTGAACAGTTTTTGTCTTAAGTTATTGACACCTCTAAAGTAACTTAGGAACTCAAGTACTTAGTTTCGTTTTGTCAACAGTTTTCACTCTTAAGTTATGTGACAACCCAATTAAGTAACACTTCATTTTAAGAAAAAATACGATGGCTCCACATAGATATAGGTAGTCTAAAATTTAGGCGGAAAATATTTGTCACCTGGGATGATGCTAGAAATGTATTTCGAGAGGTGCTAGTATTATCTATCTAGACGAGGAAGAGTCGAGTTTTGGTGTGAATATAACCGGAATTGTGGCTCCGCGTCTCACCGATCATATCGCGCTATACACAAAAAAGAGATGCCCGAATACTTCCCTTTCAACTGTTTGCAGCTGCTGACAATTATAATGACACAATCTTATTCTCGGTAATACCTTACGATGCGTCCATTCTGCGATTTCTTCGATTTCACCTGCTTTCTTTGGCACAAATTACACCTACCTATTTCACATGAGACTATTCAATGTCAGCGAGAGCATAAAATAAGAGTTTAGGGTTTTAATCATGGTTATGATGGATTAATAAAGGAGAAGTATATCAGGAAAACTACTGTATATCCGTGTGCATTTCAGTTCGACCGATTAAGGGTTAAGTGACTGATTACTATGGGATTAAATCGGAGTGAGTCCTTTCAGTCCTACCGACCAATCGTTTTCAGAATAAATAAAACTTAACACGTCTGTGAACTGCTCAGATTTTCATGGCAATGGTAGAGTAGTGGTAAGGTGTTGGATTGTGTAGCGGAACGTCTGAAGGTCGATACCCAGGCAAGGAGATTGTTTTATTCCTTTTTTCGTTGTTTTTAAAAATATCTTTACGTGTTTCCATCTTCGTAACTCCCATTAAAAATATGTTCGTGTTACTATATTTTAGTAGGTAGCAACAGAGATGTGCTCTGGCAACTGCACTGTGGCTGTGCTCAGGCAACTGTACTGTGGCTGTGCTCTGACAACTGTACTGCAGAAATATTTGTGCTATAGAAATATTGCTAATTCCTATAGGAAACCTTTTTCCATTGTCAAATATTCATGCTATAGGAAATTTTTCTCATAACTATAGGGTTATTTCTCATTCCTATAGGAAAATATTCGTGCTATAGGAAAATTTCTCATCCCTATAGGAAAATTTCTCGTTCCTATAGGAAAATATTCGTCTAATAGGAATATTTCTCGTTCCTATAGGAAAATATTCGTCCTATAGGAAAATTTCTCATTCCTATAGGAAAATTTCTCGTTCCTATAGGAAAATATAGTCGTCCTATAGGAAAATTTCTCGTTCCTATAGGAAACTTTCTTGTGCCTATAGGAAATTTATTCTTCCTATAGTCCTTCATCGTTCCTGTAGGAAATTGTAATTCCTATAGGAATTTACATAATTCCTATAGGAAACCAATGGGAAATTTTCAATAGGGTGTGGCTGTGCTATGGTAGCTGTGCTGTGACTGTGCTATAGCAACATGCACTATGGTGTTTAAATTTAAGTACAGTCAGTCTAAGTACAGACCACAGTACAGTCCTTTAGCACAGTTACAGCCCAGATTTTTTCCCTGGGTAGGTATGTGTAGTCGCAGCTGGTTTGCGGGGGGGGGGGGTTGGTATTAAGTGGGAGTGCAGGATGAGCAGCCGCTCCCCGTAATTCTTGAGAAAAAGAAAAAAATGTAATCATAAGGTTTTCTTTACTCCCAGACCTCCTGGAAAGTTACCAGCCCCCCAAAACAAAAATCTTAATACGCCCCTAAGTCACTGATCGTTTCAACATATTTTTCATCCTAGTATAAGTATAAATGCATTTATACTTATACTAGCATGCATGCTCATGAGCATTGCTTCAGCTGTACATATGACATAGGCTTCATTCTCTACTGTCTAGGCTCTACGACGAAAGGCGTCATGGGATCCACAGCTTAATGTCCCATCTGACGCCCGGAGTCCTCTCCACAGAACATCCAAGTAGGGTTTCTCTGCAAAATCAGCGTCACTGTCGGAATCCTTACCCGTGTCGTCAGGACGAGGAACCGGTGGACACCATCCCGAGCTCCAATGTGAATTTCTTATGTTGGGTTTGGGTCCAGATGATCGATTCCCTTTACTCAGTATTTGCATCTGTGCTCAAATTGGAAGGTGATTGCCGGTTTGCATTTTTCGGAGGACCCTACTGTTGAGTCCCCCAAAACGAATTGTGAGTGTCGCTGGCGCTACATATTTTTATTGTATATTATATTGTTCGCGCATTACATTTTCTCAGCAATTAGAAATGGCTTGGTGGTATGCGATTGCTTCAGGAGCGTTTTCGGCTTCTTCGTGTTATTGAGCAGCTGAAGTAACACAGCTAAAAGTAGTGAGGCAAAGGGAGTTAACGTTGACATGGGAGGCCGGAAGGATTTACGCGGAATGTTCCGTTTGGAGATAGAAGTTTTAAGGTTTTTGATCGATTAACGTCAATGATGCTGCTTTTTTCTAGAAATGAGGTGAGGGGGGCTGTGAATTGGTTGGAGTGTGGAGACAGAAAATTGTTTAAAAAATTTGAGTAGTATTCATGATTCATATTTTTGTCCAACGATTGTTATCTTCCACGACATGCGATTTCCATGCGTTTGTTTTGCGATCGCAAATTTATCGATTAGTAAAATTTCCGCGCACCAGGCATGATATTAGTTCGTTTGGCTGTTATTTCTCTAATTTGTCACAATTTTTTCCACTTAGCTCGAGGCTTGGGTTATTCCTTTTATATAATTCTACATCCATATAATACCTGGAAATCCACTCCAAGGGTGTGTGGCAGGGAGTGAGTTATCACCAACATGTATTAAGGCCGTTTTACACGATGCAAGATTTTGTACAAACGAATGTACGTGAGATTGTACGTTTGTCTCTACGAAATTAGAACAGGTTCTATTTCCCGTGCAGGCATTGAGACGTTCACATAAGCGTTCATACAATTTGCCGCTTTACACGATAGATTTTGCCTCATGCAAGAGTTCACGAAAGAGTTTGTACAAATAATTGTACCGTGTAAAATGGCCTTTACACTGTGCCACAATAAAGTTAACGAAGCAACTACTATTGGTGCATCTTAAACAAACATGCAAATACTTGTCAGGAGGTGACATTTTACCAACATGCGTTACACTATAGGCATGTCAGCAATGCTAGATAAACTATATTTGCATTGATGTATTTTTGCAACCACATAAATGGACAGAGATACAAGAGTTACCTATACGGGAAACATGCACGGCGTGCTGTTAGTAATAGGCAGCATATAAAGATACAATCTTAGGGAGAAAATCAACTAAATAATTAGCAACACTACCTATCGCTAATGCTTGTCAGGAAGCGAAGCCTCACAAGCATGCGCTACACTGTAGATATGCTACCAATGTTAGAGGGACCGTTAGTTTTGATGTATTTTGCGACTACATAAGTGGACAGAGATTCAAGAAAACATGCACGGCGTGCTGTACGTAAGTACTGGGCAGCAGATAAGGATACGAGTATAAGGGAGTGCTACTACTACTAAGAGCTATACTACCTATCGACAAACCTAGTTAAAAGTCTCAATGGCAGCTGTTATGGTCTCTTATCGTTCGCGGTAAAAATGACATTTTAAATCAGTCACTTCTGCAGTCTAGTTCCTTAATTTTATTCTCGTGATCTGATCTACCGTAGTATTTCGGATTTCGTAAAATATTTTTAGCGTCGTCAGAGAATAAATCGGTTTGGAACTTAGATAATACATTCAGTTTAAATTTTAATCGACACGACGATCTGAAAGCGATTCCCACCCCAGTTGCTGCAAAAGGTCAGTAACACTAAGGTTATTATAATAACGGCCTTTAACATATCTTGCCGATCTTCGCTGCACGCATTCTAACTCAGTTTTTAAGCCTATATTCGGTACGGCCACACGTGCGTTTTTTCACGCGGTAAAAGTAGCTTGTTTTCCCGCTGCTTGAAATCCCGCCGTGGGGTCGGCTTCACGGCGGCGCGTGGAATACCGCGCAGTCTTCCCTGATCGTTGCTGGTGAACGAAGGTTACAGCAAACATGAACAGTTTAAATAAAAATGCAGTAAACGCTATACGCGCGTTGTTAGTTGCTCGTAGTCGACCCAAGAGAAAATACAGGACTCATCCAATGGTAGGCGATAGATTAACGAAGAGGAATTTTGTGCTTTTACATGATACCCTCAAGAAATATCCAGATAAGTTTTTGAGTACTATAGGTTGTCCATGTCTTCATTTGGAAAACTGTTATCGAAGGTAATGGTTAAGATCTCAAAACAAGGCACTGAGATGCGAGATATTATAAGGGCACAAGAGAAACTCGCAGTAACTTTGAGGTTACTGTTTTATTATTGTAGAATACTGCTTTATTATTGGAGAATAAAGTGTACAAATTAGCAGTATTACATACCTAGTTAAAAATTTTCAAATTGACAGAGTTTTAGTTTAATTGATAAAGAGTAAAAAAGGATAGTACAGAGTCATCATCAGTTTCCTCAAATCTATTTGCTGTTGTTGAATGTGAATTACTGGGAACAGAAGAAACGTGGCTGTATACAGAAGGCGGATTAGAAAAGGGTGCTTGTGAGGTTTGTGGTTTGTTGTATGTCTGAAGTAATTGCATAAACCTAATTTGGAGGTCCAGTTTTTCAGTTTGAGACATTTTTTTATAATAGGTAGGTAACTGTGAGAGAAGAAACATTTCATCGGGATCTTGTGAGTTAGCCCTGGTAGGCTGCACATTAGATTTTAGAATATTTACAATTTCTCGTTTAAAATGATCTGTTTTGCGTTTCTTTGGCATGCGGGAACTTTCCATCACAGTAGCATGTTCGATTTGACTGGTGGCCTCTTGCTCGACTTCCAGCGTGGCACTTGAAGTATTTTGGGGCTGTCCATAAATGATGTCACTCAATTTTGGACCAAACTAGACCCCCTCCCCCCCTTTCCCAGTTGGTCACAAATAGTGTCACCCGCCCCCCTCCTTTAATGATGTCACAAAAATGAAAAAACTTCTACCCCTCCTCCACAGTCTGAGTAAAAATAAGACATAATATACTCTGGAAGTGTGGATGTCACATGAATCATAGCCACCCCCCCCTCCCCCTGTCACACATTGTCACAAGGTGATGACCCCCCTACCCCCCTAATCGTGTGGACGTCATTTATGGACAGCCCCTTTGATGTACATCATTCATGTCTCAGAAAGTCCTGCAAAAGAAATAGGCACACAGTGCAATCTCCTGGAAAAATTAAAAAAGTGTACTTGTTACCTTTCGGCATTGGCTAGACTAATAAAAAACAAAACTACAGAACTCACATACTTTGTTGCTTAGAAAAAAAACAGTTAATCACAAGACAGATGTCAAAGCTAAGCAGGGCCGTAAATTCTTGTAACTTGCAAAAACGATGTAGAAAGGCTACTTACTGTCTTTGATCACGCACTAATTTGAGAAAGCAAAATTGGTTATGATATACATATGGCCATTTTATTACTGGCATCGCCACTTCTGCCTCCCTCACTTCCAAGATATTTTAGCTTCCGATCCTTCATGCTCTTCCATAGATTTTGCACTTCTTTTCCTGAAACATTAGTTGTACATAATTGTATTAAAATTTTTCCATATAGTTATCAACATAAGAAAAAAGACATTAGTCGTGCCTCTTGTACAAAAACGACAAGCGAATATACCAATATTTAGTAATAGTCGATGTCTAACAAAATATTTTCTCTTTTGTTACAACAAATCCCTTATTTTCAGACATCTGGGAACTGGAAACTGCATTCGATCTCTATACTTTGAATTTCTGCTTGTGCACTCAACAATTTCCTCAATTATTTGAGACGTGTTCAGTCATTCGGGAGACAATGAAAAAAAGAATACATGAAAGTGCCTACTATGGAGGAGTGGGTCAAGTGATATATATTTGAGAGAAGAGAGCATACTTTCCACATTGTGTGTCGGTGCCATTGACGGAAAACACATTCGTGTGTTGAAGATATGGGGTACAGGTAGCGAGATCTTCAATTACAAAATGTTTTTTTCAATTGTACTAATGGCTGTCGTTGATAGTAATTACTATTTTAGATACATTGATGTTGGGTCATTTGGCCACGAGTGAGATTCAAATATATTGAAAGCGAGTGATTTAGGGAAAAACATATACAATAAAACCCGGGGACTACCACCACCAACGCATAAACCAAATGATCCATCCAGAATACCCATGCCATATGTGTTTGTGGCTGATGAACCATTTGGAATATGCGAAAACATCATGAGACCATACCCTGCTATGAATATAACTTGGAGGGAACGAATATTTAACTACAGGCTGTCGAGAGCTAGGCGCTATGTTGAATAAGGTTTCGGCATTTTAGCTAATAAATTGCGTATATTCCATCGCCCTCTTGATGTAAGTATTGACATGGCAGATATTATCGTGCAGGCATGTCGTGTGCTCCATAATTTGGTCAGACAGCAATACAGATAAAATTTCAAAGATGCACTCACGTGCCCAATGGAGAGCATTCCATCTATTTGAACAAGAGGAAACAATGTTGGATTACAAACTAAAGATCACTAAAGGAATTACTTCTGTTCAGAAGAAGGTGCCTTGGCAAACTCGTTACTGCAACATCTAAGGCAATGAAATGGATACCAATTTCAATATTATGTTAAGTTCAAACTTAATTTTCATACACTAGCCAATGTAATCGGTATGTTTGCAAATTGAATATATGAAAAATTAATGCGTTGCACACAGTTACAACATAACTCATATTTTTATTCTGAAATCATTTACAATATACCCATATACTGTTATAAATTATTTTAGTTTTGAGCGTCGTTCAACCCCCATCAATCCTTATAACTCAACATATATTCTACTTAAAAACTTAATAATTTTGGTTGTTAATTTTTTGGCTGTTCTTGGACCAAATTAAAATAAATCAAAATTAGCTAACTTACCGATAATTTGTTTGATTTCTGCGTGCCTCTCTTCCCACTGTTCTCGGAATACGTTCCTGGTGATTGTCATCCAAACACTCCTCAGTACCCAGTTTTTGAAGTCTTCCTGCTTGATGTCATACACACAAGGGTTCAACTACACCTCCAAAATTGTGCGTTCACTATCTAGGTGGTCCATGTCAACCAAACAATAGAGCAATGACAACACAAACAGTGAGCGAAACGGGAAGTCCTCCTCCACAACACTATGAGACGCTGCGTGTGTTTTCCCGCTCGTGTGTCCAGGTAACGAGCGTGATATACAAGCTGCAAAAATAGACCAGCGCCTATTCTCCGGCGGGCGACGTTGCAGCCGTTGCGCCGGCTACAACCCCCAGCGGCGGTTGTAAACACGCTGCGTGTGACATACCGCATTACATTTAATGCTGCTCATATTTGTAGCGCGCTTTCACGCTGTATGTCTGCATGAAAAGACGCACGTGTGGCCGTAGACAAGGACCCCTAATTCTGGCAGCGTATTCCAAGTAGGGTCTAACAAGGGAGAAGAAGTAGCTGATATCCCTAACTTTATTGTCACAACATCCAAGTACTCTTTTAACAAATCCCATTTTACGCTTAGTTTGGCCGGTTATTTCCCGAAATTGTTTATCCCACGTGAGATCATTTGTCGGTTTAACTCCAAGATATTTAACGGATTCTACAGTACAAAAAGGGAGGAATCAGGCGTGATGTTGTGGAATATGAACATAATAAGAACTAAGTGATGTCAAGATGATGAAGTCACCTGATGACTGATCAAGATGATGCAGTGCATCGAAACCCGGGTCAATTAAAACTTTATCTGTGGAAAATTGTAATATCTTAGTTCTTATTATTGGATTCTAGAGTCTCTAATTGGCTATGCCGTATTCAATAGCTGTTATGAGGAGAGTTATTCCGTTTCCAAAAATTCATAACAATGCATTTTTTCAAGTTTAATTCTAGCTGCCGCGCATCGCACCACTTATGGATTGCCTCGAGGTCCTTCGTTAGCGCTTGCTTATCATTAAAGCTACGGATTTTCCTATACACTAATGCGTCGTTTACACATGATGGAGGCTTTCTATCAACTGCTTCACCGATATCATAAAAATGCAAAAGAAACAGGAGTGGGCCTATGACACCCCCCTGTTGGATACCCGATGTGACTTTTACATCGTTAGAGATAGCGCCGTCTAATAAAACCCTTTGTACCGGATTGATGAAGAATTCTCTAACTCGCAGTTTGGCAAGTCGTCGTCTAACCCGTAAGATTTTAAATTTTCAAGTAAATTTCTATGGGACACTTAGTTCCCAACTTACGGTCAGTTGGTAGTTTAGGACTAATTGTAATTATAATATCGTACTTTCTTTATTTCAAAGGCTCGATCTACACGCTTCTTCATTCGTGTGGAGGTGATATTATCACAAAATGGGCAGCTTTTCTGTGTGCTGGATCGAAATTCTCGAATCGATATATTTTGAGTTATTTCCCAAATTGCCTGTGCTTATTCAGCATGCGGGCTAAGCAAAAGGTATAAATATTATTCCTTTAGCGTTAAAATTTAATATCCATTGAGAACAAATGAATACTGTTAACCAATTCTCACTCACAAGTTTATTCCGGGTGTCAGACTGGGGAGCCATACATTTTCTCCTTGTCAAATGAGTACATACCTATTGCGCCGTTCTTTTTTGAAGAATATATACAATCAATATAGCCTACTAAAAAACCTCGTAATTTTTCGCATTAGGCCCAGATAATGGCGCTGTTTTGATAACTCATTTTATAGTGCTCTATCCTTGCATCCGTCTTATATTCTTCGTATTATATCCCAGATTAAAGTGATAGGAAACGGACTAAAGCCAACTGTTTCTTTGAGGTACTTTGACCGAGGTAGTTCCCCAGTCATAATGGAGACCATATTAGAATTTTATTTTTTAATTTTTGCGTCTGTAAGAAGTATGAAGTAAATATTATGACATTAATTGCGTGAAAATATAGTTATATATGACAAAAATTCTCAGTAATTAAAGAAATATACCTACTTAAGTCTGTAACTTGACTCATTTTTTCACGCCGTACGGCTAAAAGGCCTCCAAAACCAGTAGGCTTTTTGAGACTCTGTAAAAACTACTGCGGTTAGTAATGGATTTATTTTTATAAATAGTCGAGAAAACACACCGTTTTATTTCACGAAATATAGGTGTTATAAATTCCTAATTTATTCAATATTCTCCCTTTGGAGCGCAAAGCCTTAATTTATCCCATGTAAATCAGCAGGCAAATTTTCAGGCAAATTGCTCGATAAGTAGTTCAGTATGGGGTTAATGTTTTTATATCATTAATAAGATGGGAGTTTTTTCTTTAAAATTAAGTCATAATCATCTTCTCAAGTTCTAGGTGAAGTGATTTTTCGGTCAAGCCACCTTAAGGCTGAAATTATATGAAAAGGGAACGAAAAATTATATTGTAATTTCGTTCCATACCGTACCCAAGAGAATATTTCGTACCGGAATTTCGTACCTTACCGCACCCTACTGCCACCCTTGCAGGCCAATGCCAGGGCTGGGCTTTCCTCTCCCCCTTCCTCAACCCTGCTTTTACTCCATAACTCCATGCATATCCTAACTTCCAGTCTGATGCGCCGATTCCACGAAAACTTAATTGAATTACAAGATGAGATACTGTGCTGTTCAATCGTTTATCGGCACTGCGGAGGTGCACCGCCGTTAAAAACTAATATTAATGAAACACATTCATTTTGGCCATCAATGCGGAGAGGGACCGGTAGGTAATCAGCTTTAAAGTGGGCAATGGTGAGTCAGTGAAAACATGCTCAGCTGGAATATGTTTGGCATGAAATAAAACAGTTTATTACCGATACCATTTGTAGCGGATGCTTACAGACTAGAGAAGATCCGGAGGTCATTGCTCATAGCTTTCAATGTTTAAAATATTTCTTGTGGGCAGCAGGGGCTTTAAAATGACAGCGAATATCTTATAACTCTCCTTCATTATTTTAAGAGTTAAAGTTTGGTTTGATTTTGGTGTTACGCTTCAGGATCTTGAAAATTGACTTGAGTCAATTCGTGCTTCGTGCAATTGCTGCTTTAAAGGATGGGATCCATTGTCTATCAGGGGAAAATGAGTGAGTTTCCTCCTGCTTTTTCTTTTGGATGGAGTGATGAACAATTGGACTGGGATCCAGTGAGTTCAAAATTTTCTTGCTTATTTTTCTGGAAATGATATTCATTGCTCGGAGTTATCTAAATTAGACATATTGATGATTGGAGCAGAATAAATTTACATGTAGATTTCATTAGTTTTGCGACGTTCCTTGTTATTAACTGAGGAGATAAGAGGAAGATCGGTAGAATAATATCGCGGTTTATATTCTGCGGTTTGTGTGGCCTGAATTTTATGATAAAAATATTTGCTATTATCCGCTGTTTTTGTTTGAAAGGGGCTAGATGTATACATTCATTTTGTACATTGTTGTTTCGATAAGTTAGGAATTTTCAAGTAAGATTTATGATGTGGTCTAGATTATCTTAAATGGCCAACAAGTAAGTTCTTGATGTGACTTACAGGTGCTCAGTGAACTGCAAGTAAACTCACGTAGTCGATGCCCTGGATCTACTCACTAAGTTGAGTTCATCCAAAGAGCAAGAGCCTAAATTTCACGATCGCTGATCTTCAGACGTGAAGTGAGGCGGTCATGGTATTCCACAAGGAAGGTATGTATGCTATTCTCTTTCTGTATTGCTTGATCGTCTTTGAAGACCTAATTTGGTTTTTAGTCGCAGGAATTGGGTCAATTAGGTGATCCAATGGTTTATCGTAAAACTCAAACAAGGGAAATACCCATATAGTTAACGGTAGTATGCCGAGGCGTGATTAGAACCCACGGACCTGTTTGTGATGGCTTTGCCCGCCTAATTATTGGTTATAATGTTCGCCTTTTTACTGATAATAGAGAAAGCATCCATTTAGGCCGGTACTACACGATCACATTTTTTTGATTAAATGATAGGTGTAATGAATATTTTGAATATCGTTAAACATGCTAAATTTGAGGGAAAGTAAATTTAATAAAGTTATCTTAAAAATATTTCATATTGTTGGTTTGGTGGATTTTATTAGAGGTGCTTCTTACTGCTTGACCTAAGAACTAATCACAGCACACGTCATTATGCAACTATGTACTTAAATAAGTACAATCTATGTCTATATAGTATACTTACTACAATTATGTACCAATTTACTCATATCTGTTATTTCAATGTCGTTACTCATTACTCCATCGATTACACTCGAAATTAAAAGGAGTGTATTTGCTCAAATATCATTTTCCTTGTGGCATGTAAAAAAACATATTCTGACGATATGGACGATGAAGTGAACCATCTAAGATAAAAATTTTGATATTGAGACGTTTACTAATATAACCTGACATTTATTTTGAGAGGAGATATCTGTAGTCGTTAATGCACAAGGATTTGATTTTTTTTGTTTCTGATTTCCTCTTACCCCTTGTTAAGGACACCATTTTGATCGCTAGAGCTGTATTTGACATAATGTTACCGTTTTTCTATGTACGAAGGCATAACATTTTAGTATTTTTTTTGAAAACGTAGGTACTGTAAGTCATGAAGAACGGATCACTATAGTAGCAGGACTTTGTCTTTGACCATATGTATGTCTACATTTTTCTGACGATCCCTATTTGAATAAACAAACGATATAAGTAAGATATAACAAACGATACAGTAACGATATAAGCTTTGAAATGTGGCTATGGCGAAGAATGGAGAGGATTGGATGGAAAGATAAGATCACGAATGAAGAAGTGCTAAGGAGGATTGGAGAAGAAAGAAGTATACTGGGAGAAATTAAAAAGAGAAAGGCAAAATGGATTGGACATATTTTAAGGAATAACTGCCTACAGAAAATAATAATAGAAGGGAAAGTAGAAGGGAAGAGAGGAAGAGGAAGGAGGAGGTAAGGAATGCTTCGAGTGATATAAAAGAAGGAAGGAGTTATGCGGAGATGAAGAGAGAGGCCAAGGACAGAATGCTGTGGAGACAACGCTACCGTTGAAACCTGTCTGCGGACAGATGCACCAATGATGATGATGAGTAAAGTCTGATGTTTTCGATGTATAAGTTTTACATTCATCGATATACGATACGATATGAATTTTTTGTTCATCATCATCAGCAGTGACAGAAGCAATATAAATTTACAAAGTTTGTATTGATTCTGTCAATATGGATGTTCACAAAGTAACGCCTGAGAATATCGAGTTCATCATCCGCAGTATTCAGACAATCACCTCTGCATTCCGTTCTCATTTCACCTTACAGATTTACTCCTCCATAAGTGTTGATTTTAACATCCCTCATTATTTCACTGATGTAGGACCGTGCTATGGATTTTGAGGCCCCGGGCAAAAAATATTGTGTGGGGCCCCAATAGAGAAAAATGTCACCAAATAAAATCTTAAGAAAAAATCAATAAAAAAAACAAATACAGCTTTTATAGTTCATTAATTAGGATTTTGAAAGTGCGTACTTAATTATTTTTTTCATATGGTTGGGTAGATTATTATATTTTTGGAATAAAATAAGAATGTGCGTTCGTATGTATATTGACCTTTTGTACAATTTTTAAAGAAAAATTAAGTTTACAAAAATTGATTTGTATTTGATTATATAATAAACTATTCCTACGCTCAATGCTATCGTGGACATTTCACAATAATGATGCTTTACAATTGCAGATTAACTATCGTATTAATACACAGTTGTATTTTCCGCAGTGTGAGTCGAAATATGGTTTCAATAATTTAAATTCAAAGCGGAACATCGCAATCATGCTGTAGTGCGCATCTTCTGCAATTTTATAAATAACCAAAAAGCGGAGATTCGAACAGGCGAGCTACTGCATTTCATTAACCACATACCTATAATGAAAAATATACCAAAAGAATTCAATAATTGTGAGAGTTTGTAATGGGTAATTACGCTTTTTTAGTTCCACTATTTTTTTGTATGCGTAAAGGCGGAATTTATGTGTAAGCAGAATGATGCCCTGCAAGTAGCAATACAACTTGAGATATCGCTATACTCGCTTCTTCCATGGAAATCAACTTCCATGTACAAATCCGCCTTTAAGGAGATGTGTTATCATTCGATGCATTGTGTCTTTTACTATGAAAAATTAAAATCGAAAATGCGATATTGAAGGTTGAATGTGGAAAGACCTCTCTTCTCCTGTCATTCATGTCTATAATTCCTTACTTCATCTATGTCTGTCTTCCTTTCCGAGGGTTTCGTAGGACACCTCGTCCTTGTGTCATCATGTCCCCTATATACACGCCTGGGTAACCTTTTGGCCCTCGTTTTCAATCCCACTGGAAATCTTTACTCGCACTCAGTAATTACCACATAAATGTCGTAATTAGTCATCAGATTACGTTGTATACTCTTACGGAATGACCCTGTTTTTTTTCAATCGCTTCACAAGACTAGCGAAGTAAGCAGTGTTATCGTAATTTACATCCCATAGTTTCTTCCGTAAAATATCTTAATCATCATGCTATTTGAAATTCTAAACTCATAAAGGAATAAGCTACCATAAAATATAGGTAAACACGTTTATTTTCTATAGTGATGTATTTCCAGCTTTAAAAGTTTAACTGAAAACCACGATCTAAGATTCGTAGCAGTACCTACTTAAGTAGGGAAAATGGAATTCTACTGATTTCAAGATAAAACATTTACATTTAATGGATTCATGTATCATAACTATTATTTGGGCTAAAAATAAATAGTCTCGGTTTATTAAATACCGTAATCTGAGCTAAATGTTACGATGATCGATTTGCTCTTGTCCAAAACATTTCCAGCAAAAATGTTTGTTAATTTTGGAAAGACAATTGCAGTGCAATCACCAGAGGTCGAAGAGGGCATATGAAATGTAAAATTAACAATTCAGTGAACAAAAGACAAACACATTATATCCCTTGCTATTACGACCAGCATCTATTTATGTGGTCCCACGACTTCATCAGCTGAAAAGAGAATAATAAATGTGTTGCCTACAAAATGAAACCATCGGTAAGTCATGAACAATGCTTTTATAAGGTCACTGAATTAAACTTACCTCTTTTATCCATCTCATATACCTCTTCCACCTTGATTTCATCAAACTGAAGGACTGCGCATTTGTCTACTGAATTCATTTTCAGTGACGCGACCTTCCAACACATCTGTCAGTAGTCCTTGCCTCATGTTAATGTTGCAGGCCCATCTTTGCAGCGTTGATATTCCTTTTAGAGAAAGAAACAAAGAGAAAATTGGGATTAGGAATAACAATTTCCAACACCTTATTTTCTGTTGCAGAATTTCATCTGATCAGGAAAAAATACATAAATACTAGTTTTATCAAAACTCATGGGTTTTCGAACATGGTGTTGCATTTTTATACACCTGTGGGCAAAGATTTATCGCATCAGGATAGAGGATCGTAGAATCAGGATACAGATGCCATTTGGTCCCCATCTCATAAGAAATATATAATGCTGATTGAAAAAGTGCGAAAGTGATTTGTAAGGGCCTTATTTATTCTAGCCACCTTGGACCGGGGGATGCGTCCGAGGATGAAGGATACGGGGGATGGATGAAAGTAGGAAGGAAGGGGCCTATGTTTATGCAGGGATGATTACAGGAAGCCAGAGAAAGGGCTTTTTGGTGTGTGGAGTATGTTTCGAGCCACATACCCCACCCGAGCCGCCATGGGGGTTTTTGTGTTTCGTGGGTGGCAAGGTTAAAACTTGAGAGATTGAGTGAGAGGGATATACAGAGGCATAAATCCTTCGGACGAAGACCTATCTACTTTCGTTTTTTTTATATTTTTGTTCGTTTGCACGCTCCGGCTCTTGTCAAGTCTTGCGCCGCGTCGCTAAAGCGACCGTTATAGGGACGTCGTCGTCGCAGCAGCGGTGTGGTGTGGGATGCACTTTCAGCCGCAGTCTCTCCCCCTCGGCCGTACTTTTCGAAGCCCCTACTAGATGCTTTTCCTTTTGCCTTTGCGGCGCGTGAACGGTCGCGTTGTTACTTCGCTCTGCTAGTACTCTACTACGCCTAGGCTTTCCGCCGATAGTTTTTGTCCCGGGGAGGGATAGAGGTATGGTCTCGTATAGGGCATGTGCGTGTATATCTCTCTGGAGCTTTGTGAGCAGCGCATGTGCGTGTGTATATATCCCTTCTCTCTCTGGAGCTTTGTGAGCAGTGCACGTGTTCCGCCTATATTCCGGCGCCGCCGAAATTGAAGGCTAGGAACTTTTGACGTTGTAGTGCATCATCCTCCTCGCTTCACTTCACTCGCATCCTGCGGCGCGGGATACCAGTCCTGGCGGCGTGCATGTTATTGCCTTCATCGCGTCAGCCTTTCCATCCCTCCTCACACTTCGGCTACATCGAGTAATCGAAAAAAATGAATAAAAAGCGCGTCGGAGGATGCAGTATTGGAGCCGATATGAGATTGTACGTATGAGCCTTGTTCGCCACCATTCTCGTCCGTTTCGGAAGAAACGACATCATCATCATGTTCTTCTAAATGCTTCACGCCTTGTCGTTGCCGCCGTAGTACTCTTCATTCTTTTCATTTCTTCATATCTTTTACAACCCGTTTCGATCAGGATGCCATCTGAATAAATGCTTCTCGGTATCCCTCTTCCTCTTTGGCCGAAAACTTGAGTGAGATCGGTGGCTAGAGTAATACCTCCCCATCGCGAGGGCCCGGTTCGTATCCCGCTAACTTAGAATATTTTTCATTGGAATCCCGGTCCCTTCTTGGGTGTTATGTGGAGAGCACTTCGAGTTGAGGATGGGATGCTAAATTTTGGTCCCCGTGGAAAAATCAGGCAAATGTCGACGATGAGTTTCCCTCCATCCTCCCTTCGCACCTCAAAGAATTCTTCCATTATCAACAACAACAGATTTAATGGCATGTTTTTCTCTCGATATCGTTAATTTAAATTGCTATGTCCAAAAGCTACTCATTGTAATATTTCACCCGCTGCAATTCATGGTTGATACCTTAGTTTTTAAGCTCGTGTTTCTAATTTAGAATATTATCAACTTATTTTCCTATTTATTTGCATTTTATCTCTCGTTTCTCTTGATTATTTCATCCCATATCACGGCAATGAGATGACTAAACCTTGTTCATCTGCATGTGTGACTTCCCTCCACTTTTTATTTCTGCTGGCAGCTGCTCCCATGCCTATTTCACCTTTTCCTCCTGAGCATACGTCAAAAACCACCTGTGAAGACTGAGAAAGTTGTCCTATATTTAGCCTTCTGCTGCGCATCCTTATTTTCCTTGCTCTAGCGAGGCCGGCCCCAAATTGAATAACAGACACACATTTGCTTAAATGAGGACAGAGTAGACCACACTTTTTGCTGAAAATATTCTCTTTTGCCGCGCAGTAAAATTCTAGTTTTGCGGAGTTGATTGAGACGGAGGCATGCGTGTAAGTACAGGTATGTGTTTTCCATGTTTTATATTATTATTATAATTATTATCCGTTTCGAATGCAACGCAAGCCTGATTTTTGGAGTTGTATCAAACATTTGCTTTTTATGGTTTATAAAGTGAGATGTTTCATTTGTGAAAACATAGCACCTGTTTGTTTACAATGGGTATTGAAGGCGAAAATATTGTGGAGAAAATATTTTACGCCTCTGTTTCAATATCGCAGTGCGGATGTAGGATAGATGGTTCATAATTAGTCATTTGGGTTGGTACTTAAGTTAGCAGCTACGTGTTGGTGATGCGATTCCACCATCCGCTCACATGCATTTTATGCGGAAGATGTACCATCTTGAATTATGGACGTCAGTGATGCAACTTCACCTCTTGCATGCAGGCGTTGGTTAATTTTCAAGGCTTCTGTTCGGCAATGCGATGAAAATATTAACTAGTTGTCATCCCGTGACTATTGTGGCGCATAATTCGTGCATTATTCCATGACATGGACTGTGAGAAGCGGTCTGTTTTTTACTATATTATGCTGCTGCTCACTGTGTGATCCCTTAGTCATTGGACTCCTCGTGGATTGTTAATCCTCAGCTTTGTTCATAATTCATTCAAAGCTGTTTTTGCGATCTCGTTTTCAGCGATAACTGTGAGCCCATTCGTGACTAAGCAGCTCATTTTTACATTTCCAAAATTGCTGTACTGCATAATTCATTTGTACTCTACGCTAAGAGGCTTAGCATTTTTTGTTACTTGTGCTTCATTCTTTGTTGTGACCATTAATAGCTATAGCCCCGCATCTTGTTTAATGGTTTCTAAAAATATTTTAGTTAATAATTTACCGCTATGACATAGATATGACATATCTCTTCCCTCCTTCTGGTTTTCGGGCAATCTGGTTTTCGGGCCAACCATAGTACCCAGACAGCTCTCCTGAATATCACCGAAGATATTAGAGTCGCTATGGAAAAGCGTCAGCTTACGATCCTAGTCCTTTTTGATCTCTCGAAAGCCTTCGACTCAATCAACCATGAACTTCTTTTTAAAAAATTAAGAGCTTATAAGCTCTCCCAGAGTGCGGTGAACTGGTTTAGATCCTACTTGAACAATCGTACCCAGGCTGTGGTAGGAAGAAATAACACATTATCCAACTGGGTCTATAATCGAACTGGCGTAGTTCAAGGCTCTGTGTTAAGTCCTTTGCTATTTTCTTTGTTTTTCAATGACCTACCGAACAGTGTCCACCATTGTAAATATCATCTATACGCAGATGACTTCAAGATTTATTGTCACACATCAACTGGTGATCTAGAATCTGCAATAGCACTTATAAATGAGGATATTGAAAGAATAACAGAGTGGACGGATAATAATATATTGAAAATTAATGAAAGCAAAACTAAGGCGATAATAATCGGTAATAATCAACTACTTACACAGGTAACATTTTATCCATCCCGAAAATACGGGTGCGAGGCCATCAAGTCCCTTTCGAAGAAACGGTAAAAGATCTCGGTGTAATATTGGATAACAATTTAAACTGGAAAGCTCAGTGTTTACAAATCAAGAGGAAATGTTATAGTGCACTCCATCAGTTAATAAAAGTTTAAAAAAATGTTATCTATCAATACACGAACTACACTAGTAAAAACCCTAATATTTCCTCATCTCGATTATTGCTGTCCAGTGTTTATTAACATTGACGATGGAAATAACTCGAAACTTCAGGCAGGTATGAACGGCGCAATAAGATTCATATATGACCTCCGTAAATGGGACCATATCAGCGAATCTTTTAAAAAACTTAAGTGGCTTAAAGTCAAAGAGCGACGGCAATTTTTTCTCCTGATTTCCACTTTCAAAATAATCACTACTGGATATCCACAATACTTATTCGAACTTTTCACCCTAAAAACAGAAGTGCACAACCGCTGCATTCGATCTCATTCATCTGATCTCCAAATCCCCCAACATCGCACCTCAGCAAAAAATAAATCGTTCATCGTCACCGCCTCACGTTGCTGGAATATGCTCCCAAACGAAATAAAAAATGTAAAATCAATGGAATCATTTAAAAAGAAACTCTATTTGTATCTACTAAAGGAAAAAGTTATCGACTAAATTATATGCAATGATTTTCATCTCTTGAAATAGTTATTGTGGGAAAAATTGTAAAATATTACTTGCAAATGTTTTATTTATGTGTGCTGTTACACCATATCGTATAATACTACAGTCTTTTTTGTATTTGACTTGTTTATTTTTCTTTTTTATTTTTTCTTTTTCTTTTTCTGTTTTATATATTATCTGTATGAAGTGTATGTATTATCTCATGGACCTTGGAGGTCTACGATAGTAAAAACGATTATCTATCTATCTATCTATCCTTCATCAAAGATTCTTACCACTTCCTCGACCTTCTCCACGCCGTCTTTATCCCCCCTAATATCATTTTACTCATGGCCACTATAGACGTTACCTCCCTTTGTACGTCCATTCCTCACGGTGAAGGCATAAATTCATTAAAGTTTTATTTATCCCAACGCCCAAAACCACACCTTCCCTCCACAAACTTCATCATCCACCTGGCCGAAATTGTTTTAACAAAAAATATCTTCTCCTTTAATAATAAAATTTTCCTTCAAACTAAAGGCGCAGCCATGGGTACTCGTATGGCACCATCTTATGCCAACCTGTTCATGGGCCATCTCGAAACCACTTTCTTAAAAAACCAAACACTTAAACCTCTCTTCTGGGCCCGCTACATTGACGACATATTCGTCCTCTGGCCTCACGGCCGTGATTCTTTATCTTCTTTCATTTCCACACTGAACTCTTCATTCTCAGTTTCCTTCACATTTTCCATTTCTGACTCCTTAATTACGTTCCTGGATATTAATAACCAAATTGAGGACAGTAAATTCATCACCTCCGTTTACAAAAAACCCACTAACCACGACCAATACCTCCATTTTAACAGCTGTCATTCTTCTCACACCAAACGCTCAATCCCTTATTCCCTTTTTATCCGCGGCCATAGGATCTGCAACAATGCACCCTTTCTATAAGAGTATACCGACACTCTTCATCACTCCCTCAGAGTACGCGAGTACCCAGAGAAATTGCTTTTAAATAAAATCCTGTCTCCTACTGCAAAGTATATACCCCCCGGACCAAGACCCACCAACCTGACCACCTTAACCTTGCCACCACATTCTTACCCGGAGCACACAGAATCAAAAACATACTGAAAGACCTGTATCTGATCATTAAAAACAACATCTCTACTTCCCTCCTCCTACCCTCATGTCCCAAATTTTCCTATAAGCGTCTCTCAAATCTGCGAGACATTCTAAAACCCACTAGACCCTCCCTCCTACCTACCGCCCCCCCCCCTCGACTACTTTCCTCAACCTGCGAACGCCCTAGGTGCAATTGCTGCTCTCTCCTCCGCCCTTCTGCCTCCCCCTCCCCCAATAGATCTTCCTCTACTAGAGGCCCTCTCTTAATCGAGGTTGGACAAGTGTTCCGCTTATTTTCTACAGGCTGACGCTTGAATATGTTATTATCCTTGATTATTTACTCATTACTTGATCCTGTCGACTTTCACATCCAAACTGCGCATTCAAATTACAATTTTGAGCACGAGTATTCGTCTTTGTTGTTCGTATCGTAAACTCACGAGCTTCGAGATAAGCTGGTGCTATGCATTTTTCCTGCAAAATTTTATTTTGAACTTTAGAGGATGGTTAATAGTCTGAGCATTAATAATAAATTGGAGATTTCTGAGAGCGATTCGCGCGAGTTCCACTGGGACGTCTTTTTAAATTGTCATCGATTTCATTTCGAGGACACTTGTCAATTCCCATTCGCTCAAAATCAAGGGTTCATCAATCACCTCAGGTTTAGCCAACTTTATCATTCGTCCATTTTCCAAATGAATGTTAATGACACAGTAATCTGCTCTGTGAGGCTTGCGTTCTATTGAATTGAAGTGGATGGAATGCGTTATTAAATTAACCCAAATGTAAAAATATCTCATACTTTCATTGTTAATCAAATGATTAAAAAGCACGTTGAAACAAAGATACATTATTAGTATAGCTTTAGAAAAGTTTCCACCATTGTCACAGGGAATTACCGTGGCTTATAGGGTTTGCTCTGAGTTACAGATTACGCGTCATGCAATATCAACGGTGATGCGAGTAATTTTTTTAAACTACTAAGTTGGTATATCCGTTGAGTCCTACTCTTCGCTCCTTCAATATATGAATACATTTATGAAGGTATGAGATGAAGAGAAGTATGTTCTATACTCTCCCAAGAACTATTTGTTAGTTATTGCTATTCGGCAAATGTTTGAAGTTTGCTGCCAAATGGTTTCTCATCGGGTTTCACACCGGGTGAAGTCCTCCATCCCCGCCCACGTTTCAATACGCGACTCACTCGTCGTCTTCTCTGAAGGGAGCAGCCATGAACACGATGAAAGAGCCACGAATCGAAACGTCGCACAGTGGGCTGAAATCGAAAAAAGCTGGCCAAAACCTCTGAAAACGTTTTTTTTTGTCCGGAATTTGAAACTTCACATTAAAATTCTGAAATAGTTTTTACATGACATGGCGCATTTATTTTTTCCAGTATTTGCACATTAACAATATATGTGGGTTCAAAGTTGAACAAATTTCGCAGAAAACGCCCGCCTTCCACTTTCTCTGTGAATTACCAAACGTAACCTCTTGCTGTACTTTAATGGATTGAGTTATGGAAAAGATTGTTATACCATTTTATTATACAGTTCTTTTTCTTTCATTTGAAGGTTTTTTAAAGCTTTTATTTTAATATTAACCGTAGATACACAACAAAATGTCGGAGCCTATTTTCAGTCAATTTTTTACATATTTGTTGAGAAAAAGTAGTTGGTGCCGCCTGGTTACGCTAAGTAACTCGCACCACGCCACTCTACTAAGCTTCCAAATTTGGAATCAAACGAAAAATCTTGCGCATATTTTCGACCCCGAATTTTACATTGTTTTTTTTGGAGCGCACGGTCGAGTCCGGTTCCGCCCGCCGGCGACGGGGAGTACGCGGTGACGCGGTGAAGTGTGTGGATGCGATATGGCCACATTCACTTCTCTATAGTGATCGTCGATACATATAGAAAAGGAAAAGAGCCACCATGAAGATTGTTTAAATAAACCATGCTAGAAATGTTACTCATAATCATATCGCCGGACACCGCAAGTCTTTCTTTGAATGCACGGGGACGTATGTCCTGCACTTCGTCTATGGAAGGAAATTTACATCTGTAGTTGACAGTTGACTGGGAGTTCTCCAGTTGGGGAATTGAGAAGGCTGGTGCCTTGGAAAGAGAGTTTGTCTGTCAACGAGAGATGCACATTCTCTCTCATACTATTTTAAATCCGATCATTTCTGCTGCATTACATTGCCATCTTCAGGTGACAATATTGAGCAGTTTGAATGCAATTTTAAGTCGAAGCATTTTCAATATCCACGATATACATTATTTTTCGCTGGGATATATTTTGCTAAGTAGTAAATATAAACTGATTAACATTTTTTTTTTAAACTTTGACTTATTAATTTTAATTTTAACGAAATTAGTGATTGATTTATATTTCAGCAGGGTACTCTGCAATTATCTACGATATACTTTTCCTCGGCATTCATAAATAGTTGACATATGGCTTTAAATAATTTTGGTTCCATTGAAATTTTAATAGTATCTTTGATTAATTTGAAACAGAAATTTAGAATGATACACCTTGACTTCATTTTAAATATCCTGCTTTGTGTTTTTTTTTATTTAAAAGGCCAGCTGTGGTATTTGAATAGAAACACTTCACGTGGCTTGTTATGGGACATGTGCTTTTAATGTTCGAATTGAAACTGTTCATATTTGATATTTTTATTCCAATTGTTGGTGATAAAAATATAATGAATTCAAATACTCTATTTTTCGAAAACTCATTTCGAAACCACTTAACCGCATTTGACCGCTGCCCGAAAAATCAGTTTCCTGGCGTAGAGTACTACCCACAGAAATTTCAGCTCACTCATTGCGGTTCTCGATTTTAATATTTCATGGCTTTTTCCACAAAGGAATTATATGAATGATCCGTCTGCTAAAATATTTTGTTGCTCTTTAAAGTAATGTAAGGCATTTGTAAAACATCTAATGAAAATGAGAACTCGAATTGAACAAGCGAGAACCACATTCATTACCATCATAAAAGGGCATGATCTGAACATCTACCCAAGAATCAGAATGGTTAGATGCAATGCTGTCTTCATCCTTTTGTGTGGAGATGAGTCTTGGGCTCAATCTGTTGCACCCTTGAAGAGATTCGAAGCGTTTGAAGTGTGGGTCTGTAGATGTATGTCGAAGATAATCTGGATGGATCGCGTCACAAAGATAGAGGTCATGACCAGTGTGAAGAAAGAGAAATAAATCACGAATACCGTGAAGATCAGGGAACTTTCTTACTTCGGATGTGTAGTGAGACACCCTATATCATGTGATATTATGCATCTCATACTGCGAGGGAAAACAGGAGGAGCACAGGGTCCATGAAGAATAAGAACGTCTTGGTTGAAAAACTTAGAGCAGTGGTTTCAGCAAACAACAAGCTCACTTTTCTAGCCAGTTGTTAATAAGGTAATGGCAGCCTACACGAATGCCAACATTCATCTTATGGTTACGACATGCTAAAGAAGAAGAAGAAGAAGCAAAAGATATGAATTTAACTTAATTAACGGCTTTCCTATTTGATAAAAGCCGACATATTAAATATCAACTCTCTTATATTGTTGTCTGATGAAGATTCAGTTTTGCTCAGCCTTTGGAGATTGAAATTCGTCTTGATATATGGTCCTTAAAGGTGGTTAAAGTCGGAATGAGTGCAGTCGAGTCACGAAGGGAAAAATGGATGTCCCTGGATGGTATTTTTTTGCATTTCGGCGAGGTGATCTATCAATTTAGAAGTCAATCCAATTCAGAAGTTACTTGGGGAGTTTTTTCCTTCTTTCGTCTCGTCATAGTCTTGGTGAACTCGCAAGAAAGTATTTTGGAGTTTCTTGTTAGTTAATTTTTTTTAAATATCTGGCTCAAGAATTAAAAGAGCAGAACGTCGTGAACGCTCGAGAAGGTTTTTTTCTTGAGAAATGACAAAGAATCTCCCATTTTCATTTTTCGGCTTTTAGAGCCCTTTAGTAGAACTAGAGTGAAACTATGGGAAACCACATGAAGTTTTTGTAGTAGAGATAGGATTTTTTTGATGACTCCACTTTTAGAATGGCTGTGGAGATGGCTCGGTGAAAAGGAGATGCATTTCGTATTCTTCAAATCGTTGCCGTTCAGTAAGAGCGAAATTGTAAACTAAAGCATTGAAACTGTAACATAACTATCAGAAAGAATTGCAGCAAAAATAAGATTAGAGGCATTGGATTCCTCAGGTTGAGGATTTATCGCATGCGCGTAACGTTATTTACTCTGCTATGGTTTAAAAAGATTCCCCTCTGTTTTTCTTAATCATGTTCCTGTGATTCACCTAAATTATACCACAAATGTATCATCAGTCTGCAGTTGCATATAATATTATAGAGTAATATATTCTTCACTTAATTAAACTCTTAATTAATAGTAAATTTGAATGGTTCTCTCTGGCTCTCTGTTAATTGTATTTGGTAAGAATTATAAATTTGAGAATGCTAATTGTGTAATTACGCAACTGAGAAATGGTGAATTAGTGGAAGTAAAACACATTGCTCTAGGGGGGTTTCTTAGATGTCTGTTGATCATGTATTATGGCATCGAGTTAAATATTGGATTTTTGAAATCGGATGAATCGCATGTCGTTAAATCGCATGAAAAATTTAATGTTATGAAAATAAGTATTAGAATCTTAGTACATAAAAACTGTATTTCTAAAGTGGTAGTACGTTAATCTTTTCTTCGAGAGGCTCTAGATGTCATGTATGTAGAAAATCTTTTATTTCATTCGTAGCTTATCTGGCCTAACAATAACCCTTCCATTTCCATGTCCTCGCAACCAATCTTTGGCCGTACTATTTAACTAGGCGAGGGAACGAATTTAACGCGAAGAAGAAAAAATTGAAATAGTGGCATCGGATTGAAAGAACCCTTAAAATGTGACGTACAAACTGTTTATACCATAGTATTGGAATCGTTAATAACGCATGGAGAGTTTGGGGTGAAAAATAATTAAGCTAAAATCTCACAGTAATTATCTTATTTGTCATTTACTCTCAGACGTAAGGGCCTCGGGCACAAGTTTTAATCCTACGATGCGGTTTTCAAGAATATTAACATTTTTATTGCTGAACTAGTGAAAACATTGTGCGAATTTTGAGCTGAAACTCAATTCATAGGCAAAAACGAAGCGTATACGAAAATGAAATGCAAGATTTTTTCTTTCAGCCATCTGACATTTAAATTTTACACCTTTTATCTTTATATGCAAGTAATTATAAAAAAGTAAAAAAAGTAACCCGTCAACAAAAATGGATTCTTTTCTTTAAAGTAGTAAAAGTAAAAGAACGCGGGGTAAAAAGAAAACCCCGTCACATTGTTTTTCTCCGTGTTTACTATTTTTCCGATAGGTTTTTCGTCTCTAACTGCATTACCACGAAATTTTAAATTCCTTGGTCACCTGTCTCTTAAAAAGACATGACTGACAGACAGACGTTAGTGAGTTATTAGTAAGTTAGATTTCTTAAGTCAAATTTCCATTTCAAAACTACCAAAAATTTCACATAAAAACATGTGGTCCCGGCAAAAAAAATGTCCTCGACAGAGTTCGTTTCTCAATACCACCGAGCAGCAGCAGCAGACCTTATATATTTAAATGAGAATTTCAGCACGTTTCCTCACCGAGTAACGGCCCCGATTTTTCCTGTCGTGGCTGACAGTGATGCGCCATTCAGCTGGATCATTAAACCGTCTGTGGAAGAAGAGAGAGTCTTCAAACAAATGGTGTCACTTGATGCGGGAACAACAGGATGACGTGACCGTATGCTTGGCGTTTCCACGGACTTAGCGAACCGCTTCTGGAGATCTTTCCTCGAGGTTTCCACATCAGATTTGCTGATGAAGCAAAACAAAATATTTTTATGTTTGCTGAGGCCCACTCGTACGATTGACTGGGTGTCTGAATTTGCTCTTCATAAGGTCTATGAATACTTGCACGTGTGGCTAGACGCTTGATTGTGCCGCCACGGCCGACACTGTGCCCTTTCCCATGTGAGATAGCATAGAAATGCCATTCGGCTGGAATACCAAAATCTTCTTCATGTTTTATCACATTAACCATGTTGTACCGGTTCTTGTATTGCCGTGCGGCACCGTCTGAAAAGTATATTATTTACTTAAAGTTGAGGAATTTCGCTTTTAAAAAATCTATCAATTTCCTCTGTAATGAGTGTGCGGCCGTCGCGTCGTGTTGTGTGTCAAAATCTCGGATATGACCACGAAATTCAAAGGCTTGATTTCAACTCCATCCCTCATGTAGTAGGAAATTGGATGAATAGTGGCTTGGCTGTTGTTCCAATGGAACCCTTAGGACGGCATCTTGTAGAAGGAAAGAGAAGTTTTCAGAAAAATCCGCAACTGCAAGCACTTCTCTTCCCTTCAACTCCTCTCGCGTTTTCTTGAAAAACTCGCTGTTTCTTAGCAACATAGTTATGGACACGGACAGTGCATGCAGCATCCACGAAGGAATCGATAAAAGCATCAATTTCAAGCTCTACGGTGTCTAAATTCCACCTATCCACTTGTATCCACTTCTTGAACGTGACACTTTCAATTGCGTTCTCTTCAAAGTATTTTTGAATGAAAGAACCGTTTTACCGCACGTATCATTTTTGAATTTGCTAAGAAAACAGTCTTCTGCTGGCGGTTCACACGAAATGGTCCACAGCAGACAATCTTTATAACTTTCGAACTGTTTCTTGCCTTCTTCTGTCAATATGTCGCATATATATTGGCTCTTAGTACCATGAGTTTGAAATTCTGATGCACTGTGCAGACGCTGACCGTATGTTTTCCTGAAGCGCTGGCGAAAACACATTCCGGTGGTCGCAATTCAGGATATTTTGAGAAGCCTATTTTCTCATCAGGGTACTTCTTACAGAACGCTACATAAATTTCCTTTAAGTTTCCAAGAATGTCTCTCTTCAGCTTCAGTACTCTTTTTCCATCTTCACGGACACTTTTGCATTCCTTCTTCCAAGGCATTTCGCGGCTAATATCTTACGATAAAATGCCCTAACAAGATCCTCAGTTTCTTTGAATATAGTTCTTCCGGGTTTAGGATTGGGATTACAAAGAATCCCTTTACTAGCGACTAACTTCCTGATTAATCTAGCAAGGTACTCACTTGTCGAAAACTCTCGTTGTATGCCTGCTGCAGTCCAGAAGCGCGGAAGCACTTAAAGTACTAGCACTGTTTTACTGATGGTTGATGAAGTGTCAATCTTTTCCTTCAATTGTTGAAGTATTTCTTTCCCTGCATCTTCAAAGTACCCTCCGCCCACCGTCTCCACCCCTTCTCCCTTCCTCCCCCCTACCCTCCTCGGAAGGCTGCAGCGCTGAGCAAGCAGAAAACAGATGCTGGGCCGCTCGGTACACTGCACGCGATTCTTTCGGAATTCATTACGCAGTTATTAATTAACTAGCCATTAATCTGTTTTCACGGTTTTCACCAATCGGTAGCGGACACATAGTCCTTTGATCCATAAAAAAATAGAAAAATCGAGGGGATACTTATTTTTGCAAATCGGGTTCAAAAGTTTAAACATTTTGAAAAATTTCAATAAATTGTTATAAATTTTAATCTGACCCTATAATATCATTTTTCAACTTTTTTTATATTAAAACAAGCATTTTTGGAGATTTTTAGCACAATTAGATCAAGATATATAGCCCTAATGCAAAGGGCTTAATTGTAAAAATCTAAAAATGAACAAAGAGCTGTATCTCGTGATGTACTCGATATATGAGAAAATAATTTTGCACACATACTAATACTACACGAACAGGAAACATATGCATGTAGCAATTTTTGTGGAAATCGGAGATGGTCGGGGCATGGTCTCGTTTTTTGACATGAAATGACCCTATATATAAATAGATGTTTTCCTTCTACCGTTACTAAAATCAAGCCTTCGGATAACTAACTACTGAGTCTAAACATGTACCCAGATACTTTACCTCATCTTGTCGAGTCCACCGCATGTCCCCCTCTTCTGCCATTCCTACTATGGTTTGTCCTTAGCCAATCAGTTTTTCCCTTGCCAATTTTTTTAATTTGTTTTTTACGCTGCGGATATTCATCCCTTTGTTGCTAATTACGTCGGAATTCCATTGGTCTACGTTAGTAAACTCCACGCATCCTTATCATTCGTATTTTAAATTAAAATCTACTGCTATCAAACGCTGACCCTTGCCATGACTTAGTGAGTGCACTGAGTTAGTTATGTTAAAGGGCAAGGGCCCAGCCACATTAGCAGATTAACGTTGAATGCTTAGTTAAAACTGTTGGACCAATTATTGACTTTCTTTTAATTTGTCAAATATATATGTCTCTATGTTTATAAAGATTATATCAAGAAATTGTGTTTTGCACGGTGGCTCTTGCGATTAATCACAGAGATGCTAATTTCAGAGCACTTGGTAAATAAGTTCTTTTTACGGACAAAAAAGATTACTGCCCTAAACTAACATCTGTTTAATAATGGCTATAAACACTTTATTGCGTGAGCTGTGAGGTGTTTTCGTTTATGAAGAAGTAATTTCAAATATCCTCGCGATTAATTTTCCATTACTTAATATTGGACAACACGGTTAATCACCACCGTGCTTTTTATGGTAGTAATACTCCTTATTTGATTTTACTACGCCAGTGGTTTAGCTTTCCACCTTGCATTGAATCGGATTTGGTGACTGCTCTCAGTCATTATTACAGGTGTGGTCTCACTAATGAACTTGAAAATCTATCATTTGAAAAGCTAATTTTTTTTAAGTATGGGAGTGGTATCTCCGAATGCGCGTGCCGTGGTAACGCCGCCGGGTCGCTTGGTCCCCCGCGGTCCCCCGGGAAAAGGTGGCCAGATTAAAATGTGACCGAGGTATATTGGGCTTTCCAACTTTCTATTTTGCCATTCATTCAGTGCACGTCCTGGGGTTGGGGGGGTGGAACTTTGCTCTCTGAATTGGTGAACGGCCAAGTTGTCGCCTTTCGCATTTCCTCTCCTCATGCATTTCTATCTCTCCTCTCTTTCGATGAAGAGGGGACATGGCTTATCCGTTGGAGAAACCTATTCTGGCGAAGGATAATAGGTGCTCACCTATCCAACCTATCTTCTCGATCCCTTTCCTCCTGTCTGCAGTAGGAATTGAAAAAAAAACCGATTCACGTAGGGATGAGTTCCGCATCAAAATTCAGTGTTTTTTTTCCTTTCCGAATTTTATTCTCATCGTGATGGCTTTCCGAGTCAATAATTACGGGAAGTCGCTGGACGAGAAAAGACACAAATGCATATTCGGAAAGTTTTGATTTACGGTGGTGGGTCATCAGTTTCTCTACATTGACGATCTCAATTGATACCGTAGTGAACCTAACGAAAAAAGGTCCTTTTATCCTCCTAAGATTAGACACGGTTCTAATGTCATCAAATTTCGGTTAATTTGCTTATGCATTGATTTTATTTTATCTATAATGAAATGCTATGTCATAGCGGGCTATTAAGGGAAGTTGGGTTTTGAAATAAGACGTAGATAGAAGGTACGTAGACGTAGAAGACGTAGATAGAACGTGTATATCGATAACAGGGTATTACTTAGGTATGTGTTTAAGAGGAAAGGTATTCTTGAGTGCATGAGGTACTCTCATAAGTATTGGTAATTGATGAAGTCAGTTGTGTGTGGGAGATTTTTAAAACTGTATTCTTGCGGTTTGTTAAGCCATTATTTGGCAGCACTAATTGTTACTTAGGTTTTTACTTTAATTCCACGAATGCCTCTTACTAGTCACTGCATAAGTAACTATGGATGTAATTGTATTCGGAAAATATGCGGTTGTACTTTTAAAAACTAAATAAGAATTGCTAGAAGACATTATTGCTTAATTACCACTGTTAGGAACATTCGTCAAGAAGCGGAATAATATTTTTATCAAATCATATCAGTATGCGCCAGATACATTCAACGGTGCCTGGTGAGATACGGTGGAACAGCATTATGAATTTCAGTAAATCAGTGAAATAACTTGGTTCTGTCCTCTGAAAAATTGATTTTACAACGCATTTCAACATCAAAGCGTCATCTTCAGGTACAATCAAACTAACTGTTGTAGCCTTTCGCAATCCATATGAAATTATTTTCATATTTTTTTCTTCGGTATTTCGCAACGCAATGACTTTTCCCCACTGTGTAGACATATGGAATAAATCAATTCCATAGGTGCTGTTATCCCTTTTGCTGCAATATGGAATCAATCATGAAGGAATTGAAATAATGCAATTTTCTTGGACCTAGAATACAAGGTTAATTTTAAAAGTAGGAGGGAACAAACTGGAGAGTGTAGAGCAATGTAATTTCCTGAGTAGCATTTTTGAGGAAAATGATCATAGTAGAAGGGCTATTAGGAGTGAGTTTGCTTTGACGTTAGTTGAATAAATGCAGGCAAAGAGTACAATTTGCAGTGTAGCGTTATTTGACGCGGAAAGCCGGACACTGAGGAAAGGGAAGAAGGCTGCTGGCGTTTGAGACGTGGCACAGTGGTCGGAAATCGGAAAAAGCTGGCCAAAAGTCCAAAATGGCTTTTTTTGAGATATGAAGTTGAAACTTCGCATGGAAACTCAGAAATGATTCATGTATCTGGAATAGCACTTCATTTGGCATAGTTCTTACCCGTTATTGAGATACAGAGGCTCAAACATGACCAAATTTCCAGAAAAATGCCCGTCTTCAGTTTTCTCGGAAAATCTTCCGACTAAAGTTGATGGTGAAGTTAAAAGAGTATTTTTATGGAATAAAAAACGATATTATCTGTTAACATGGTACATTTGCTTTACAATGACGTAGTTTTAAAGAATAGCTATGATACAATATTGCTCTGTCGTTACAAAATGGCGGACGCTGTTTTTAGACAAAATTTTACATTTAGTAGGAGATTCAAATGGATTTTTGGCAAAGTCACGCGAAGTTACTAACATCAGAGCATTATTTGAAGACTTCTCAAGGTTTATATGCAGTTAACTTTGAAAAAAGTTTGCGACGCCGGAAATAAATTTGATTTTTCGATCGCGCGGCGGGGCTCGGGTCCGCGCGCCGGGAGCTGGATTTGCCGCGACGCGGTAAGGTTTTTGAAGTGGTATGGATTTTAACGCTCAGCATTCACCGTTTTTTAAGCTGTGCTTGTGGGCAACGATCCCCAAAGAGTCTATAATGAAGACACGGGAGGATTTTCAGTCGAGGTAAGTGCACGCGTAATCGAAGTTAAGTTAGTTTTCTTTGGATACGTTCGGGAACCATGCCTTATATTGAAAGCGTTCAAACCTTGAAAAAGTGAGTATTTTCCCTCAGACCCATACAGAAAGACCTCCCAGAAAGACACCAGCTGGTATTCCTTCTCCCCGATCCTTAAACCCTCAAGACTCGTGTGCGAAAATGGTCGTTTTATGACACCGCGGAGCCTTTAACGGTCTTTACCGGGCATTTTCTGGGAAATTATTGTCCACCAAAGGTACACATACACATGCTTACATTTTTGGAAATGGAGGAGATTTAAAGTATTGTATTGCCAAATTTATGTAATTCTGAGAATTGAATCAAGGAAGTTAACCCCTTTATGTATATCTTAGTAACGGCTGTAGCAACAATTGAATATTGGAACCAATTTTAGCGATAACGATGAAACACTCCAGCAAAGCATAAGGTCAAAAAAAGAATGTATTAACAAAAGTCAAAAAAGTACAAAAAGTGATCACGTAAGATGTTAATAGTGCAACTCAATTACATTTAAATGAAATAAATAAATGCAATACAAAGAGAGAAATTTTAACTTTTTTTAAGCCAATTTTGGAGAATCGAAAAAACGCCGAGCCGTATTTCCATATCATTGTTATTACCCGATCCGCACATCAACAATTAAGCCCATATTTTCTCTTAATAACTTCTGCACCAATGCCTTTTTCTTAGTAAGTAGTAATTTAATACTTCCACGTGCCTGTAAAGATGTTTTTGAATAATTTACTTACTATCTTTTTCAAAATAATAATTTTTTAAACTTAAATTTTAATGATTTCTCACCTGCCACCGTTTAAACTCCAGCCGATACGATATATGTAATATACATTCAAAAAACCTTATGTGGCAGTGCAGCGTAGACAAACCAAAAGAATATTTATCTACATCAGCTGCACGACCTTTCATATCCCTTAAGTTATTCATCTCCGACGCTTTTGCTCCGCAGATGTAGCACCTCATACTTCCGCTCTCGGTCAATGCGTTGCATACCTAAAAGATTTGTTTTGTTTTCATGTTGGCATAAAAGTTTATTCCTATTCGATTATAAATCAACATAAGCATTACCTTTCCGTTGACCATTGTCAGTAGTAAACATAAGTTGATAGAGTAAATTCCCGAGTGGAAATCCTTTAGGTCATCAATCTGCTTCTGAATATAATTTCTTTCTCCCTTTGTAATGTCTTTAGTTTCTTTTGTCCACTGAAAGCGGATGGGACGACAAAACCGTGTAGATGACGGCCGAGGATTTTCCCAGATAATGTCACCTAAAATAAAAAGAGCCTAAATATGAATAGTGCCAGTGAGACAAGTTAAATTATTTATCAATAGGTTCGAGATGAATCTAACTAACCAAGAGAAAACTAGAAAAAATTGAGTCTTTACCTGTAGCGGCATTATTAAGACGAAGAGGTACTAGGGAGCTCATGAATAAGAACTCGTCCGATGCATCCACTTGTTGCCACATTTGTTTATATTGAGAGTGGCCCGAACTTCCGTCAAAGCCGTACTTGCATATTAACGTGCATTTTATTACATCTTTGAATACTTGAGTGGTGGATACGAAGGCCAGGATTCGCGATGCAGTGTGATTCAAAAGAGCTTTAAGGTTGACTTCGCACATGGTCTCAGTTGTTGTTACTCCTTCAGGGTAAGCTGCCATTTTTGCTTGCACTATTCTGTCATAGCTCGGATATAATTCGTGGCCA
The DNA here is from genome assembly GCA_963573305.1 of Pyrrhosoma nymphula. Taxonomy (NCBI): domain Eukaryota; kingdom Metazoa; phylum Arthropoda; class Insecta; order Odonata; family Coenagrionidae; genus Pyrrhosoma; species Pyrrhosoma nymphula. The sequence goes on along the minus strand of OY754337.1, from coordinate 125,125,532 downwards.
TGGCTCAAAGCTACGTGCTACGGAGAGACATATATTGACTCTTGGTCAACTCAGAGGAAATTATCAATGACAGTACCTCCTCAACTGTCATCTCAGTTTGGATATTTTCACTCTTCCTCCACTTGGAAAGAACTCTCTTTGCCGGAGTAGGTGTCGTTGTTGTTATTTCCGTAACTAGCTTAGCTGCTGCAGTATCATCTCCTTCCTCTCTCAAACTCATAGATGCTGCAATAACAAGCTCAGAAGTAGTGGAAGACGTTTTTAAGACTTGAATTTTTCTTCTTCAAGATCTATCACTTGAAGTGTGAAATTCTTTTTCTGGCCGCCCAAAAGTGCCTGGTAAATAAATTATGAAATTTTGTCACACAAGGCTAAAGTTTGGATAATTATTGAGCTAAACTATTGGAAAAGGATTAATATGTAAAAATACAAACCGGCGCTTGTAGAAGTACCGGGCAGGTGTTGGATTACAAATTCTGGAAAAGTAATAGATTCCGCGAGCCACTTTTGGTATCGTGACATAAATCTTTCATTGTTCCGGGAACTCTCCGTCCATCTCTTAAGGTATGGCCATAAAATGCGCTTCTGTAGGAAATCACTTACAGATTTCAGAGCGTAGGCGTTTTGTCTTAAATTTAACTTTCGTGATAAAAAGTCCAGCAAAATTTCTTTTTTCTGGGTCACTGATTTCTTCCCCGATTCCATTATTATTTTATGAATGTCTAGTCGTGTAACCTCGTGAGGAGGCATTTCTCATTGAATGACAGAGAAGCCAGCGTAAATGTTCGAAAAATAGAGTTTTCATTGATAGAACCCGAGGTTAGCCGATTACTACTCCTAATAACGCGCAGGAATAACGCGCGGTAAATGTATCACAGACATGAGAAATCTAGGAAAATACTTCAAAACACATAAAAAAATGTTAAGAAAAACAAAGTGGACGTGACGATTAAAATATTGGAGACTTAAAAAAAGAAAAAAACACATAGCATACCTGAAATAAAGGTCGGATGTATAACCAAAAACACCGCTGACGGTCACCAGGTAATCACGGAAAAGTGATTACATTCTTCACAAACTAATTGAAACCACTATCACAAATTCTAGACACTCACGAGAACTCAAAATTTCCTTCCCCACAGTCAGGCTAGAACTGAGTGTAGGATGCGTACATTAAAATATTAGGGGAAGTTCCCCTGGAAATACCCGGGTAAGACCGTTAAGACTCCGCGGTGTCATAAAACGACCATTTTCGCACACGAGTCCTGAGGGTTTAAGGATCGGGGAGAAGGAATACCAGCTGGTGTCTTTCTGGGAGGTCTTTCTGTATGGGTCTGAGGGAAAATACTCACTTTTTCAAGGTTTGAACGCTTTCAATATAAGGCATGGTTCCCGAACGTATCCAAAGAAAACTAACTTAACTTCGATTACGCGTGCACTTACCTCGACTGAAAATCCTCCCGTGTCTTCATTATAGACTCTTTGGGGATCGTTGCCCACAAGCACAGCTTAAAAAACGGTGAATGCTGAGCGTTAAAATCCATACCACTTCAAAAACCTTACCGCGTCGCGGCAAATCCAGCTCCCGGCGCGCGGACCCGAGCCCCGCCGCGCGATCGAAAAATCAAATTTATTTCCGGCGTCGCAAACTTTTTTCAAAGTTAACTGCATATAAACCTTGAGAAGTCTTCAAATAATGCTCTGATGTTAGTAACTTCGCGTGACTTTGCCAAAAATCCATTTGAATCTCCTACTAAATGTAAAATTTTGTCTAAAAACAGCGTCCGCCATTTTGTAACGACAGAGCAATATTGTATCATAACTATTCTTTAAAACTACGTCATTGTAAAGCAAATGTACCATGTTAACAGATAATATCGTTTTTTATTCCATAAAAATACTCTTTTAACTTCACCATCAACTTTAGTCGGAAGATTTTCCGAGAAAACTGAAGACGGGCATTTTTCTGGAAATTTGGTCATGTTTGAGCCTCTGTATCTCAATAACGGGTAAGAACTATGCCAAATGAAGTGCTATTCCAGATACATGAATCATTTCTAAGTTTCCATGCGAAGTTTCAACTTCATATCTCAAAAAAAGCCATTTTGGACTTTTGGCCAGCTTTTTCCGATTTCCGACCACTGTGCGTGGGTGTGGAGGAGGATGGAAAAAGTGCGGTGGACGGAAAGGAAGTGCTTGATATGATGAGTGAGGAGGCTGAGTAGATGATTGGAACGGGTACTGAGGGAAGAGGGGATGCTGTGACTGAAATGAGGGTGTTTGTTAACCGCGTAATGAGAAGAAAAAGAATATGCTTCATGGATGAGATAAAGAGAGGTAGAAAAGATGTGATGGTTAAGCTACTAAAAGTGGAAACAATGCGTGTATACGGTCGATGCATGGGGTGTGGAAATAGCATTTAGTTACAAATGTACATAAACTTATTTAAAAAGTAGAATACTCTGAATAAAAATATCCTTTAAATTTATCTTAATCAAAGTGAAACTTTATAAGCTCTCGTCATAATTTACCCTTATTATTCAGATCGTTTAATGATTGCTAATTTACTTTGGAACAGGATACTTAAATCATTTACTATAATAAGTTACATGCTGGTAGTTTTTGATATCGCCAGAGGATAATTTTTTTGTGTTCGTAGAGAGTGCGGAGACAAGATTTATTTGCACTCTTTCCTTGCAGGTTAAGTCATAAGCAGCATCTAAATATAATTACATTTGGGTTAGTAAGTTTCAGCATCAAGTTCTATCAATTTTGCTACATTTTTGGTGCTTAAGAATTCCTCTGGATGAGTTTGTCTGATTTGAATCTCTCTGTATTTTATAATGAGTTACGGTTGATCTCTTTTGTTTTGAAATTCATGCAAATAGAAAATATAACAAGGCAAACACACCATGATGCAGCAAGGTTTTTCGCTGATACACTATCTGAATCCACTTGCCTACGTTATGTTATTGATGATTTCTAGTTTGCATTAACTGATTTTTATATTTTTATTCCGAAAATTTGCTATCATGTTTAGATACGGTGATTGCTATACATTTATGGATTCGTTAGCATACTATGATAACCTGGGCATATTTTTATGCAACATTTATTCGGAACCTTCAACATCTACCTTCAAGCCACCTCAAGGGTGTGTGAGCTAGGGTGAATTTTAGCTAAAACATGCACTTCGTAACATTATATGAAAGTTAAGTAACCTAATAGTCAACGTGTATTCATGGGTTTAGGCACATGCAGAAATAATAGAGATGTTTCTATTGAGGAAAGTAAGGCAGTGATGTGGACGTGATTTTAATAATGGTGAGCCTAGTGAAACTTTATTCTGTGATGCACCTAATTACGATACAATAACCTATGTATTCAGTCTGAAAGGCAGCGTTCACCATCCTTTATTGTTTCAGAAAAAAATCTTATAACTCTGGCTCTTTATTGCTTAAAAAATTGCATTTTAAAACTGGCCGTCCGGAGTTTTGTCTCTTGTCTGCCTTCTCTAATAAAGTAAAATCTGGTGATTTACCAGCAAATGAGATGCGGGAACTTTTCCCGTGTGTCCCTCTGGGGTAAAGGTTCCACATAAGCCAAAGGTTCAACGTCCCACTCGTAAATTGAAACATAGGTCAATATTTAATCTTTGACCAGGTGGGAGACCCGAGTAAAGTATGTGCATACCTTCACTTTTGTTTGCGATCTAATCGTCCGTCAAGGCTCGTGAATTGGTTTGGCATCGTCAGATTTATAAAGATCGCTTCGAACCTATTCCAAAGATACATCTTCATCTACATACTACCCCGCAAGCCGCCTCAATAGGCGTGTGGCGGGGGGTGTTAGGGCACCAGCCGTTTACATATAAAAAGGAAACGCTCTAATGAAATTACGCCTTGCATTTATTGAAGTCCCTTATTGTTGTTCGGGGGAAAAACGAATTCCCATACCTATCCGTTCGGCAAAATATCTCTCTTAATTTATCGTTTCTGTCGGACCTGGAATTATAGTGGGGTTCTAATACGATGTTCTCCGTGTCGCTCTTAATGATATCTATTCTCAATTGTTCAAGTAATTTAAGCCTAGCGCGCAGCCTCCGAGTCTCTAGCGGCTCCCAGCCTAATTCGTTTAACATCTGTGTAACGCTGTCTGTACGCCCGTAGCAGTACGAGATATACGAGGTGTAATAAAAAATAACGCGAGTTTTCGTTTTTCTTAATGAATATTTATTTATTAATCAATATCAATTTTGTTCCCTTCAAAGTAATCACCTTTGGATATAATACACGTGTGACAGTGGTTTTTTAAATCTTGGAAGCACTTCTGAAACTCACTTTTCGGTATAGAGTTCAGCTCCTTCAGCGATTCTGTTTTTATCTCATCAATGGCGGCAAAACGTCGTCCTTTCATGACTCTCCTCAGTCTCGAGAATAGAAAGAAGTCACAGGGGGGCATGTCCGGCGAATACGGTGGCTGAGGCAAAATAACTCTTTGTTTTTTTTTCCAAAAACTCACGAATAAGCAGTGAGGTGTGCGCGGGAGCATTATCGTGGTGCAATTTCCACGAGTTGTTTTGCCACAATTCTGGATGTTTTCTTCGGAATTTTTCACGCAAACGGCGCATAACTTCCAGGTAGTTTTCCTTATTGACCGTACGACCATGTGGCAGGAACTCGGAATTATTGAAAATCGGAATTATGAAGCCCGTGAAATTTAAAAATTCCCGGTATTTCTTTTAAATTACACCTCGTCTTTTAGCCTATGTTGTGATAGCGAGTGCCGGATAAGTTGTTGCAATATGCTTTTGATTTCATTGAAACAAACGTCCTTTTACGGAACACAAGTCAATTTCATTTCGAATATTGGTGAACATTAGGTCAATAAACAATTTTATAAAGCTGTATTCTTTTATTTCTCTAAACTCATCTTTCTTCGTCAATTCAATTGACTTCCATCGTGAGCTTTCTCCGTGATTCAGACTTTTAGTACTTACCTTCGAGCAAAAAGGCCTTGGACTCGAGTTGAAGAATCCTTTTACGGAATCCATAGGAGATGGTTTTGATGTCTCCAGGAAAAAATGAGAAAGCAAAAGGAAAGTGATTTTTCTGGAAAAATACTGGACGAGAGTATACGAGTAGGAGGATATAGTGGCTCATCATACGAATGACGCGGAGATATTTGCAACTAACAAATGATCGGTTTTTATCTCAAAATAATTTATGTATCCTTCCATGATTTGAAGGCTTACCGGTCACAAAACGTCCATGCTATCAGTCAAGAGAATTTCAAGTAAAAATACAAGCGAGGACGGGCACACAATGCTGGCGCAAGGTATTTCACAAATATGGACGAAATTTTATTTTGCCCTCCTAATAAATAATTTATTTGCCGATTGTGATTTCTTAAATCGCGATTTAGTTTGAGGGATACTCTGGTGTTTCAGAAAGATCCTCTTGATATTGTAGTTATTTTTCCTTCCAGGAAATCAATTTTCAATATATAAATTGTCTTCAAACTTAGAGTTTTTCGAGGAAAAGTGTTTATAGGAATTATTTACATCATACCTACTTCTTGTGGGTGGGTGTTATTACAACTGTAAATTTTTGGCAACGAGAATGCTATGTAGGAAATTATTAGTAGGCGTCATCGTGTTTTTTATTGAAGTTAGGGGTGTCAGTCGTTTTAACGATACATTACTGAAAGTCATTCTGGATCGAAATACATATACGAAGTCGGTAACATTTTCTGATTTACAAATTTCCTGTCCCCCTTTAACGTTCACTAAGAAGTCTATGTCTGACCCCTACTACCGTCCGCCTGTGGCTTTGTTCCACTTTGCCCTCGCCTTGGGCTGGCACTGCGGGTCAAACAGTTTGGGTATTTGGGGAGTATTCTGGACAAAAACGACTTCCAAAAGTTATGTTCTATCATGTGATGCCAAATACCGCTGACTTAATGTTAGAAAAAGACTTGGTACGTAGCAATCATCAGAAGGGTTGTATCAGCCAATGAGGCGTGCAGAATGGGGCTAGCAACAGGACCCTGAGTAGTTAAGATATTGTGGGAATATTAGCAAGTAGCCTGATGGGGTGCGCGGCGATGTATGGTAGTGAAACTTGGTCCTTGAGAAGAGAGGACGAAGAGAGAGAGAGGGGCGGCTATCGAAATGTAGGTATGGGGGAAGATGAAGTTAGTACAACAGTGGACCTGTAAGTAGAGAAACAGAAAAATGAATAGGAGATCTTCGATTGTAGCTATCCCGACGGGCAGGAAACAGATGTAGAGAAAAAACATCGCGATCGGCAACTGGCGTCATTTGTTCATACCATTAAGGATGGGTGGTTAGGGAAGATTATTTACGGATTAGAAGAAGGGTGGAGAGAAACTGTGCGTCGGTATTAGCCTGAACCACACGAAAGAAGCCTTCGGGTCAACGAGTAAACTTCCCGTCCGGCGGATGGAATATTAGTTTAAAAAAACTTCCAAATAGCCCCCAAAAAGGCATTGGCATTCCACTGAAAAAAAGAATCTCTTCTCCCGGGATTCGAAGTCGAGCCTTCACAGTGGGTGACCAACAATCTAGTCACTTCACCGCCCGATCCTCGTTGAGAAAGTAGCGCGACCCTGGGAAGATTTACACGAGGAGAAGAAGGATTCATCGAAACATTCCCTGACGGGTAGAACGACAAATAATAGAAAAAAACATCGTATTCGAAATTTATGTTTTCATCTAAATTTTTATTTAATTAAATCATGATTCTCAACATTCCGGGCATGGGAATACATGAACCGTTATTTCCCTTTCTGCACCCCGGCTTGTTGTGGCTCCCAGCACGAATTTAGGCACATAGTGGGTATATATTGGCATCGTCGCTTTACAGGCACTCGAGTGCACTCAGCGAGCGTATGATAAAACCAGAGCAACTCCTCGCAAAGTTCGTGTGCGCGTGCCCGACTCCCCCACCACCCTTGAAGAGCGAATTTCAACCAAGGTCTTTCGGTCCTTTGGAAACTGGCCTCTTTGCCCTAAAAACGTCCCTTCCCATTTCATCCCCGGCCCGAAAAGTCAGCCCTTTAGAGAGATTGGTTAAGTGTCAAGAGTGGCGCGTCACTTTGCTTAAACTCTCCCTTTATACGAAAATTCTCTCCACTTCACATCCTGGCCCCCAATCGCTCGCTCCCTCTATCTCTCTCTCCTGGTGCCTCCGCCGTAGGTCGTCCGCGGAGTCCGCCGACTTCCCTGCATGTCACAGACAATTTCCGGGGAGTTTGCCGCCTTTCAGGCGTAACGGAATCAAAACTATGGCACTACCCACCTATCTAGTCTCGCGCAGCTTCGATCCGGGTCAAGCTCAATCCCCTCCTCATTGGATGCATTGTCCTTTCCCACATCGCATCGCCCGTTCCCTGAGTGATTTCCCATGCGATGGATAAGTTAAAACTGATACCCCTGCGGTCGACGTCACTCAAATGCGGTCCAGCTTCACCCAAAGCGATCCTTCCTTTATTTTGCGATCACCCGATTGACAATCATAATGATTTGGAGAAGATGAGGTGGGTGGCGAATAAGGTTTTTCGAGGAACTGTTTACCATAGTAGGTGAGTATGTAGTGAGAGTGAAATTGGCCCGATTCCATCCGAGTTTCCTCGATTTTCTAGCATTTGATCTGCGTTCACTCATTATTTATTAGTTGGTATCCCTTAATAGCCATTATAGTACGGAGAGGATAGTCTGAGTGGCTAGGAAGACAAACGTGGAAGCGTAAAATGTTAGTAGAAGAGGAAGAAAGGACGTTGGTGACAGAAATTAAAAAGGGGTATCAGCAGTGCATGTATATCGTATGCTGAGGTAACGGCATGCTGAAATCGGTGCTAGATTGTAGTGTTGGATGGAAGTGCTATATGTAGTTGTATTTTTCCAAATATTGATGTATTTTAATGATTCAGTCTTCATACGAAGTTGGTCGAAATTAGTCACATTTAGGGTATGTAAAATGTAGTAAAGTTTAGTTTTGAAGATGGTGATCAACATTTGCCTGAGCGAGCTCACATGCACGAGCCATGGAAGAAAAAGGAAAATGAAATCGTGTATGTGGTTGTAGCAAATTACATTTTTTATCCTAATTTGTAAAAAAAACAATTATGTGGCTGGTATCAACCAAATCCTAAACTGCGTTGAATTTTATTGATTGGATCGAGGACTGACCTCGCTTGCGGGAGTTGTGAAAACGTAGCTAGAGAGGAAATAACGTTTAATTAAAGTTAATTTGGGGCATGAACGAGGTGCTGAAGTGCGCCCGTTTCCACCAAGGCATAAATATGCATTGGAATGAGTGACCCTGGTGTCATGAAACCTAGATGGAGTGATAGTTGGATTGATATCGCTGATGCAATTGGGATAAAAAAGTGGCTTATTCTTTATTCGACTATGTTAAAATACAAGATTTTATGGGATGAAAAACATGGTAAATCACTTAATGTTCAATTGACGAATAAATTGTAACATTACAGCTTGGGCCATTGTTTTAAAAAATCGGGGGAGACGAAAAGGTACGCCATATTGGGCGTGTGTAGCACGAACTCGTGGCGAATACACAATAATGGGAAGTGGAGAAACACAACAGCCAATAGGGCAAGCAGAGCAATAATAGCGAAACACCAACACCTAGTAATGGGGAGAGTTTAAAAAAAGGGTTAAAGAGGAGCGATTGGGAATAACGCACGCGGCCAGGATGGACTCCGGGGGGAAGTAAAAACCAAAGTATGGGGAGTGAGATATAGTAATGGAGATCACCACCTATGTTGTATATTAAGTTGGGAGCAGAGTGAAATATGGAGGAGGATATCAGAGCAACCATCCTGCGTTGTTTCTTTTTATTGTGAGAGGAGAAAGGAGTGACCAAGGAGGAGCGTGGTAGGGAATCGCCTTTTGTACCTGTGCGTCATAGGAGTGGCACAATGTATGTACATATTTTATGATTCTCTGTATAAAAAGTGAACAGTGATAATAGTGAGTGCATTATAAATGGGTGAAAAGTGATGGTTCAAGTGTGCACAAGTGTGCTGTGGCCTTTTTAAAATGAGCCAAGAAGACAGAAGATAAGATAAGTGAAGGGAAAGGTATTGATTAAATGTACCATCTTATAAATGTGTGAAATCCCATTAGTATGTAAATTTAAGTCTCATGCTCTACCGACTGGAAAATAAATACTACGCAAAGAATGAATATTACAAAATATTAGGCTGAGAGACCTTGAAAGCTGGAGTAATGGTTCTCTTGCTGAAGGAAAATGCGAATTTTATCGTGTATAATTAGGGGAAAATGTAAATTAGTGGTCAAGGCTTTTAAGAGAGCCGAACATCGCCCGAAAATCTTCCGAACGGTGAGTCTGCAGAATTTCATACGCAGACGAGGTTGAGCTGAGTTGATTGCCTATGCACCCAGAATCGAAAGCTCGTCGAGAGGCGAAAATCAAGGGCAAAGAGGGGGGGTGGGGCATAGAGTAGACGTCTTTTGAACGCGGTGTACGTTGGACGAATTTTCGACCGTCTGTGGAAGCGATTCCGTGTTCGGGAAGCGAAACGCAAAGTCCGTGCCACACGTCCGTCCACCACTCGTCGGCCAAAGACTCAACGGACACGCTGTCGATTCGGAGATCACCCGGGAAAGCGTTACGGGAATCCGTAAAGTGGAATTTCAGGGCGGGAGCAAACATGCACACAGATTCTTAGACGTGTGCTCTTGTTATGCGTGTTGATTCCGAGTAAAGTACGTACTCCGTGCCTGTGCGCATTGCGCGGGCGTACGTTGAAGGTCTGCAGCCCCCAACTGAGGCAGCTTCCGCGCGGTTTCCTCGGTTGACGTCTTTCCAAAGACAAAGGAGTGGCGAGGGCGCGCAGTTTCGTCGGCACGCAAACAGTTACGGAGTATGTGTGTGCGCTATCAGTTGAGGAGAGATAAATAGGGGATGGGAGAGCGGTGGGCGCTTATCATTTGTTCCGTCTGCGTGGATGCGACGAATGCAAGGCCTTCCACGTGCTACTTGGTCTGGACCGCGTCAGCGTGGCCAAAGAGGTATAGCGCAGCTCCCCCCGAGCAGAGGGTGACCAGGTTACCAGGTGACCTTTATGCCTATCTCCCCGGTGAACTATTATTCCAAACCTTTAGCTCTTCAACCCCTGGTCTAATCAATAGTTTAGTTAACACGTGGGTGAAATGAATCAAAATGTTCCTTGAAAAATGTCTGGAGAAATTAAAAGTGGCTGCAAGAGTGGATGGAGAGCGAATTGAAAGGTAACGACGTGCTGAAGAGGGTGGTATAGGGGAAAATGTTGGGCAGGTACATAAGAGAAAGGAAAGAAAGAAACAGAAACTAGTACCGAGTGAAGGTAAGCAGAAGGAGGGATGAACATGAAAAGTATAAAGTATTGGAAATATGATAGTTTTTTTAAGGAATTGTTGGAAAAGACTCCCCGCGATTCTGAAAGCTACTGGCAGGAAAGTATGAGGAACTGCCATTTACTTGATTAATCTCCTAGGATGAGTGGGAAAACGTGTTTTTCTGCAGATCAACGGAGATAGTGCAGCTCCATTCCATTGGTTCCGTTGGTGTGACTTGAGAGCGTTTAATTTTAAATTTTCACATAAAATACTTCAACTAAAATATCCTGTAGTACACCTTTAGTTAGCAATAAGAGAAGGTAATTTTAGAGCTTAATATGCAATTTAAAAAATTAACTAGCATTGTTGTAAATGGAAAAAAACTGTGGTTCCGGGTGTGACCTACACAAATGGCACTGAATAACATACATTACTTTAACCTGTAAACTCTGTGAATAACTTAAACATTTATTTTTGAAATAAATATCAGTTAGATTAGAGATATTTTTCTTTAGTTTTAACAAATGGAGAAGTATCCAAAAGCATTAGTATTGTAGTTATAAAATTTTTAACAAGTTCCGGGTGTGACCTAATTACTCTCTGCTCTCCAATATGAGTAAAATTCAATTTTTACTTTCAAATTTGGGTAATGGCTCAGTGTATTTGATCAATTAAGCTTTATTAAATTTGGTAAAGTTGAAATTTTAAATTACAGAACCAAAATGTAAACATATTTCGTTATTATAACAACTAGAATTGATGACATCTATTGAATTGATAAAAGCACTGTGCTGTAGCAAAGGAAGGAAAAATACACTCTAACTGTACAATGAAGATGGCAAGTGACCAAAATAGTTTGGAGAAATAGAGATGATACCCATAGGAAAGAGGAAAAACAGCAATAAATGCGAAGAACATAGGACGTTAGGCTTAATATCTCACACAGTAAAAGTAATACTAAAAAAAATTCACAGAAAGCTATATGGGAGGCTGAGTAGAGCAATTGAAGGGGAAGAGTATGGTTTTAGGAGGGAGCATGAACCAGAGATACTATAGGCTTGATAAGAGTAATTAGAGAGAGATTTATGGAAAGAAAGAGGGAAGTATAGGAGAAAAGGAGTAAGACAAGGATGCTGCATGTCCCCAATATTATTCAACAAATATTTGGAGGAAATATTTCGAGGGTATTATGATGGTAGAAAAGGGATGTGTTTGTGAGGGAAAAGAGCAGAGTGTAGTTTAATAGATTTGTAGATGACATGGTGGTATTAGCGGAAACCAAAAAGAAATAATTGGTATGCTAGAGGATCGTAAAACCAAATGTCTAGATTACGGAATGAAGACGAACAAGAAGAAGACCAAGTGTATGGTCATCGGAGGAAAAGGGGGGAATATTAAAATCAAACTGGAAGGGGAATGCATAGAGCAAGTGAAGAGATGCAAATATCTGGGGAGTATTATAACAGAAGATATGTGTTCTACAGCTGAGATAAAAAGACGGACAGCATTAGGAAAAGTAAGATTCCAAAGGAAAATGAAGCTACTCTGTGGGCCTTTGAACAAAAAATTGATAAAGAAACTAGTAAAGTGGATATGGAGTATGGAACTATATGGGGCGGAAACTTGGGCAGTTAGGAACAGAGATGAAAAAAGACTGGAAGCCCTGGAGATGTGGATATGGAGGAAGATGGAAAAAGTGAGTTGGAAGGATAAAGTGAGAAACGAGGAGGTGGACTGAGGAGAGTGGGCGAGGAATGGATGGAAACGATTAGAAGAAGAAAACAGGAATCGGATTGGACATTCCCTGCGAAGACATTGTCTACTGACGACAGGTAAAGAAGGAATGGTGGAAGGAAAACGGGGAAGGAGAAGGAAAAGCAAATGAATGCTAGACAACATCAAAATAGGCGGAAGGTACGCGGATGACACAAAGCGCCTGGCTGAGAGAAGAGTGGAGTGGAGGAGCCCATGGAGCAGAAAAACATTTATATGAAATATATTACCCGGGGCTTGTCTGTTAATACTACCTTTATTATAGAATTCATGAATGAAGTTTTTACTTTACTCTGAATTTTTATAATGGAGTTTTGGCACAGAAAAAGAGAGAACGACATAGAATTACTAAACTTTATATGTTTTGAAGTACAATCAGAGATATAAATAAATATATATATGTATATTTTTTTCTCATTCAATGTTAAAATGTGATGAACTCTTACTTAGATGATATATAATGAAAGGTTAGACCTAAATGTAATGCCACCCAATAAAAAATAACACTTTAAAAACAGAAGTAATGGAGTCTCTTGGAATTTTTGTCACACCGGAAACGCAATCAATGGTCACACCCGGAACCATTAAATCACATATTGTATTCATTTATTTAATGTTTTAAGATAGCCAAAAATTTTAAGAGCCGAAAAAAGTCATTTTCCTAAAAAACTACAATTATACTCTGTATATTACATGTTTTATGGAAACGTTTTGATATTTTTGGTTCCGGGTGTGACCAATTAACATTAATAACTAATTTGCATGGATTTTAAATAAAAACTAACTCCAATTAATCAAATATTATAGGATTAATACTTCAAAGACAAAATAACCACTTCCATAGCTGATGGAGGTAAACAGGAGATCAACAATGCAAATACTTGACATAGACAAAATATCTATCAACAGCTGATTTATGGTTTACGTTTATCGATGACACAAAATTCACTTTTTAAGGCAGAAAATGAAGAGAAACTAAAAAAAAGTTATTTGGTCTGACAATTTAGTGTTCCATACTTTCAAAAATCTTAATTATATTATTTTAAATTGTTTTTTTATTTTTTCCATATTCGGGCTCACTTTAAATGGAATGGCAGAGTGCGCGTTTTATCCGTTGCATGAAACCGTCTCAATCCAGGCCTTCTTATGTGGAATCATGGAGTTCAAAATAATATTAAGGGTTCACCTAGCACTTACGGTCTTGATCCAAAGATTTATGTTTATGTTTTTCCTTATCTCTTGATAGGATATCAGTTCAATTCTGCGGTGTTACAACTATTTGGGGTAAGATGTTCTAATATGTGCCACTGTTTTGCATTGCTGACACTATGTTGGTCAATTCATGGTAAAGTATTGTATAAATCCTTTTATTAATTTCCGAGGAATTGGTACATCCGCGCAATACTACTCGCTGGTAAGAGAATGTGATTATAATGCCCCAGTTCACTTTGAGTCGCCCGTTGTCTTAATTGCATGAAATAATTATCCGTATGTAACGCTGAAATTGAGCCGGACTAATTTTATTTTGTGATTAGGATTAGGAGCACTTTCCAATCAATAATATGTCCGCACATTTGAAGACTATGAGAATATTTAACCAAGAAATCAACTAGCTGAATCTTCCCTTTTCCAGGGTTTCCGTCCCTTCGCTCTGATAATAAGAAAGATATTCCACCGACCATCCTGCTAGCTTATCCTGGTTCAAAGTGAAGAAAGCACACTTATGTCGTCTCAGGCACTCCTTGAAAGATTTGGCTACTTCTAATCCAAACAACCCAGCAGGATAGCCGTTGAAATATCGTCCTCATCGTCATGGAACGTCGGGGCGTGAACCCCAGATAGCGAAAGAATGGGCAAAACAAGCCTCGCGATAGCCTACATGAACGAAATGTTTCCTAATAAAAAAAAATTAACAAGCAATTTTTCAATACAAAATCACGTTTTCTTTGGCCAGGTTTACATGCCATTTTGATGACTGAGGCGTACTGGTGAATTTCATTGAAATAAAAAAACAAGGATAAGCCTAAAGAGAATTCAGAGCGTTGAGAATAACAGTCCCACAAATTAGATTCATCTTGAACACACACTAGAAACCGTTTTGTATTAGAGGTGTTCTTGTAAAAGTTTCATTGGTCATCTTGGGATTTTTATAAGCAGTTGAGAAAACATACTAACTACACACCGTTAGTTTTTTGATGAACTCTAGGTGCTAGAAATTCCTAATATTTTAATTGTTATCCCTCTGGGGTACACAGCCGTAATCTATCCCATGTAAAACAGCTTAATTGTTTAGGAAAATTGCTCGAAGAGTAGTTCGGCACGGGATTAATATTTTAATGTCAATGGGAGTTTGGGAAAGATGGGAGTTTTATCTTTAAAATGAAGTCAAGTTCATCGAATTCTAGGTGAAGTGATATTTCGCTCAAACTACCTCAAATCAATCTTAATTATTTGTTACCTTTTGCCGTTCGCTATGTGCCCATGGCGGTATGGGTGCCAAAAAACTCAAACATATTTCCATTCCTCATTGGTTATAAAAGGGCTTAAACTGTGCACACTCACGCAAATGTCAGAGTTTGTTTTACCAATTAATATCTATGCCCATCTGCCCTATCTGCTCTTTAGCTCAGTCAAAAACTTGCTACCTTTGCATTTAAATTTTCAATGTGTGTTAGTGGAATAATCCTGAAATACCAGGAACATTGAAAAAATATAGTTTATTTTTCTCTTGTAATCTCTGTTTTATACGTTTCAGATATTTATTTGAAGAGGTAATTAGTCATCGTTTTTCAATTAGGGTGCCTGCGCCTTGGGACTCAATTGTTTCTTTTTGGTTTTCTCGTTAATTATGACCTTTTTCCATCTGGAACATTTTCTCGTGTTTTTTTCGATTCCTGATAAAGGGGTAATCGCGAATCCATAATTTGGGTTCTCCAAATGAAAAGCGGGCTTCAGAAGAAATTCCTAAAAATGAGCTTTATGAGTTTACGTGAGGGTATTTGCAATGTCCTCCATTTGCGGATTAATTGGGAAAGACTATCCCTGTTGTCCATCTAATTTTCCGAGGATACTAGTCACGGAGATCTGTCTATTGTTTGTCAGCACTGTGTTTAAAAAAATGCAGTATGATGCCGTATTACCCACAATTCCCACATCAAAGTGCCAATTGGAAATCGGTGGCTTAATATTTTCTCTGCGTGCCTCAATTGGGAGTGTGGTGATATGAATGGTTATGCTTCCGCTATTTCGCGGTCTCCTTCGTAAACATAAATCAAACTTCCGCAAGACTTTAGCTGGCGTATTCTTAAAATAAAAAATTCTATATGGTTAGGCACATCCCGATACTCTCTAAAGGTTGAAAAACTTACTTTTTTTACATAACAGGTATTTTTAAGCCCTACATGCCTTTAGCATTCAAGGAATTGCCTGAAATGGCAAAAAAATAATTAGGATTGCCTTCTTGAATGGCTGTGTACTTGGGTGATTTAGCCAAAACCAACTTCCAACTAAACTTCCAACATTTAGCTCAGAATGCAGATACGCGCCTTTCTCCACTCTGAAAAGAGGCGAGGATACAATGCGGTTGTCGTTGCCAGGTAAAATACGAAGCACCACGCGATAACCTTTCGGTATTGTCTGTTCATGAGGCAGGACCATGCAATTTTTGTGTATTCAATAATGTAAAGAACATGTTAATTTTACTTGTTGCTAGGTAAGATATAGTAAGTAAGTTTATTATTACTCCATACACAAAATACATTTCAATAGTAAATTTTGAGTAACTTTCGGTATCCTTGAAGGAGAATCTGTTTTAAGGCTACCATCAAATAATAACAGGTTATGCTTCCACTTAAAAATAAATATAGCTCATGTAGTGAGGCCTAGACAATTACTTAACAATGTGAGTGCGTACCTTATGAAGCTACTAACTAAGACTTATGGAGTTAATTATAACACATTAACAATAATATTTATAACACGTTTACAACAATATTTACAAGAATATTTCCCCTACACTCCCTATTGCTATTTACCTATTCTATTTAAATTACTAAATGGTTCAACATTACCGGTTAAACCATTTGACTGGGTAATGAATGCTATTTATTATAGCTAAATAATCCAACTGTACCGGTAGAACCGGTAGCTTCGTTACCTATGGCGAGGCTTGAAGATTATTTCGCCATTTTTCCGCATCGATCCATAACTTATGATTTCTCAACTTCTAGTGTTGATCAGCATTTATGAAATGAAATCATTGCAATTTGAAATTTTATTTTGTATCCACATTCAGAGCTAGGAACAATCTCAAGCCATCTCATACGACCATAATTTGCAAATGTATTCGGCTCTCAACAATATATCGTAGAAGAATGTAAATATATTTATCTTAAGTTTCCCCGATGCTTAATAGAAACTAATTATTAAAACAGATTTAATTTAAATACACATTGATTTTGAAGAATCGGGAGGAAGAATGAGAGTGACCTCTTCTGCGTACACATTGAATCCAAATTACCATTATTTACTTTTTGCATACGAATCTAGGGTACATATATAAATTTCGAAGAAGCAGAAACATTTTTCTACGTCTACATTTCGTCGGATATCATTAGGTGGCTATTCTTCGTTGATTTTTGGGTCCATCAAGATTGTAAGAGCGTCTAATTCGGAAAATTCAAAACGAAAAGATTTGTGACGAGAGATTTCTTTTGATATTTTCTGTGCGTAGACCGCCATTGAAAAATTCGATGAGCGCATCACAATTATTTTTTCCTTCTCGCCCAGCCAGAGGAAATGAATCAGCAGGTGAAGTAGGTTGGAATGTTGGGTGATTCCCCAACTTTTGCTTCGGTTGGCAATTTTTTTCTCCCTTCCTTTCTATCGCGGTGTGAAAGGCAATCACTCAAACACTCACACCGTCTTTTGTTATCTCTCCGCGGAATAGTTCATTCCTTTGCCGATGGCGCCCTCTTCGGAATTGCAACCGTTGTTCCGCGTAGCGTTGGAAGGGGGGCAGCACATTCGTCACATATACTCGCACACGCACACAGACATTCGATTCTAGCGCGACGGAGTGTGAAATTCAAGCAATCGATAAGGTCGACACGAGGAGGTCGAATAGCATCGCATTATCCTTCCCCTCTGATAAATCAAATTGTGATGTTTTTCCAGGGTTTCAATTTATCGCGGGTCACAATTCGCGGAATCGTACTGCCATTTTCGTGCGGAGCTCCAGAAATTGGGAATACGAGGTAGGTGAGCTGTTATTTTTCCAGGGCTTAGAAAGGGGGGGGGGTTAACTTTTTCCATTGTTAGGCGTACTGTTTTTCATTTGGGTGACGACCCTCCACAGATAATAATCACACAACTGAATGCATTGTGTGGAAAAATGTACTCATTTCATGATGCGAAGCGCAAACTTTAGCACTTGTGATGAAAAGCATCTGTTTGATCTAATAATACTTAAATGAATTCTATAGTGTCCGGCTCGACCAATTTGAAACCAGTGATAAAGTAAAATTCTGAATGATGAAACGTGATAAATTTACACAGTTAGAATATTGAACTTAAGTGTACTTGTACTCAAAATAAACAGTTAATTTTCATATTTAGTTTATGGAATTGCCTCCAGTTTCATCGCAAAGTAGGTTTCATCACGTAAAGACGTCATGGAACTCTTCTCGTTCAATTAAGCAAATGAATGAATGCTAAGTTTGATTATTTATAGTTTTATTGTACATACTGAAAACAATTTATGCAGTATGTATGCAGGCTTAAAACTCCCCCTGATTCAGTATGGTGAATGAACAATTGTATATCTGGAACTCTCACGTTTATTACTATTTTCTCTACCCTTCCAAGAATACTCCCACCTCAAGGGTTTACCCGCCACCCTTATATCCCCTCCATGTCCCAAAATGCACGCGTCCCCCAGAACCTCCCCATCCCCTTCTTACTTACCCTCAACCTTTCTCCCCCTAACCTGCCCACTCGACCAAAACCTTCCTCCCCTCTCTCGTTACCCCTATATAACCTGATTGGACCTGCACCAGAAGGTGATACTTTGTACCGAAACTGGTCGCAAGCAATGAATATAATTGTAGAACGAGCAACGTTTTTCCTTAATTTGAATCACCTAAACAATGTTTATACGCGTCAATCACTAAGATTTCCAGAGTAGTGTAAACCATTATTAAGTAGTTTAGGTCGTGCGATAAGAGTAATATCTTACTTATACTTTTGATATTCATAGCAAGGTGCCATGCATCAATTTACGGAAACGTGCATCTTCGTATTTGTGCTAAATTTACACCTATTTCACTAGCAAATAAATTGGAATAAGGGCTATTTCTGGCATAGCATTGAATTAATTCGAATTTTTTCTAGAACGATTCGCATTTGGACGATCTACGTTTTAGTTAAAGAATAATGAAATATATTTATTTTCAAGAAATAAAATTGTGATAAAATTAAGGTACCAACCAGACTATTTTCCAGTTAAATCTGGTTTACTGCGGTGTTGTTGGAGGCTAATTCCTTCTCATGAAAAAAAATGGTGCTGCAGTAGGATGTTCGGGTTGGAAAAAGTAATAGCAAAAAACGAGTATAATTGTCGACTAATCTGCATGCTAAGGTACTCTGAGTGAGGTATCACTTCTCCCAAAATTTGTCGAATTTGACCTCATTTTAAAGAAAAACTCATCATTTCAATGATATCAAAACATTGACCCTTAGCCGAATATACCTATCGAGCAATTTGCCTAAAAATATAAACTTTTACATGCGATAGATTACGGCTGAGCGCTCCAGAGGGAGAATATTGAAAACATTAAGAATTTAAAATGCGTAAATTTTGTCAAAAGACTAATGGTAGGTAGTTTTGATGTTTTCTGAACTATTTATTAAAAATAATAATTTATTCACGCCTGTAATTTTTAAAGAATCACAAAACAACATCTATTGCGAAAGCGTTTTCACCGCCTGGTGTGAAAAAAATGAGTCAAGCTAGAGACTCAAGTAGATATATTTATTAAATTGCTGGCAATTTTTGTCATACATAACTATAATTTTGGCTTTTATATAGCTAAGGCATGTTATCTGTGTCAAACATAATAAATATGCGGATTTTTTCATTTGTTTTGGACCATGCAGCCGCAATTCAGCATCCTTGGAATAAATTTAGGTGAAAAAATTGCCCTCTCACTGATATCCATTGCAAGCCATAACGTCCCCTTGTATGTTATGGCAAATTTACGGAAAACTTAAAATAATCAGGATATTTTTATGCATATATTTCCGCTCTACAGGCAAAATTGCCTTGCTTGTATGCGTCGTTTGATCTCCAAATGGCTCGTTATGCAGATCCCGCTGCCATAATGGCGATGAATATAAAACACTAATGAGAAAAATAAAAATGTACTTTCGAATTTTCCCTCACGGTCTCCAAGGGCCAAATAAAAATGATTGAATGGTTGACATATCGGGAAAGACGTAAGGATAACCGTAAGGTCACCACCGATCTCGTGAAATTAAGTGTGTGCTGGACTGGGTTAAAATGTTTGAGCAGCGGATACGGCTAAACACCGTTTAACCTATTATATTGAAACTTGGTTGGCTTTTAGATAATACAGTCTTTTAGTCACTGACTATATTTAATATTCACAATTGTTTAAACTTTTTATTTTTAAATTTTATTTAAAATAAATAAACGCAAAATTATAAAAACCTGGATTGTCAGTACCCTGGGAATGTTTCCAAACGTTCATTAAAGAAAAAATAAACTTCATACTTTTTATGGTTTTGGTGCCATCGAAGCACAAAAATGTAGTTTAAAACGGCCTCGAGCTGCTGCGCCCTGGCGGCAGTAAGAGAACCAACCAAGCATGCGCGACGGATAATCCCGCCTCATTCACAGGCCACGCCCCTTTTTACACGACTGCCCAGAATACGGAATGTTATGTTTTCAGTGGCTGGCTATGTATGTAGGTATGTATTTATGTATGTTTGTTCCATCGTAGCAACTTTACAACTGTAACATTTTTAACAAACCTTTTTGAACTGCTACGTTACTGGGAGTGTCATAGACTACATAATATTGGCTGATAATAATATTATAATCATTTTAAAAAATAATAAAATTATTAAAAAATAAAAAAATACGACTGCAAAAAATAGCACTTAAAAGATAAACATTATCAAATTACTAAAAAATTAAAAAAAACACGACTGAAAAAAATAGCACTAAAAAGATAAAAACAAGACTGGTTTTCGCTTCGTTGAATAAATATTCATCAATATCTGTTAATAATGTTTTATTACGAATAGGTGTTGGTGGTAATATGCAACCACATCCGTCACCTGGAATGCCTTTTATCAATTGGGAAACTTTGTCCTTCGATTAAAATTTCCAATGCAGTCGGGGGCTGACTGTATATCTGCCGTTTCGTAATTAAAAGGATCCTTTCTCTTACATCTTTCAATCCAGATGGCCCGCAAAGTATTTTTCATGGGTATTCTGTAAAAATGTACAGAGTTTTCACCCACTAAATACCTTTTTTGGCCATGCTATTTGTGCACAAGGTAACGGCACAGGAAGTTCCAGGCATGTTATGGATCTGAAATAAAATATACACGATTTAAAATACAATTTAATACACAACTACTTATTTTCTAGAGAAAGATACAAAGGTTTTACATAACTGTGGATTACAGTCCTTACTACAACTGTTTGCTTGATAAAAATGTCAACGTGACCACGAGGAAAAACTTACGAAATATTTTTATCTCTCACTTGCCGTTCACTCGCCTTCTTCGCTTACTACGGGCCAAATTTAATAATTGTATTTTTTTAAATGCTCTAGAGAATAAATAAATAGAATAACGTGAGACAAAGCTCCAACAACTCGCTCAAAACGTAACTCAGTAGCTCCCGTGCACTTGGCTCTCACAAGTAAATGGCCGATGCCAGCATTCCAATGACGTCACGATACGGAAGAGTGAGGGATCAAGACAACTTGTAATCTACAGACTTTGGCTTATTACCACCAATATATATTAGTAATAAAGCATTATTAACGGACATTAATGACTGTTTATTCAACGAAGCGAAAACCAGTCATGTTTTTATCTTTTTAGTGCTATTTTTTGCAGTCGTTTTTTTATTTTTTAATACTTTTATAATTTTTATCTTTTTAGTGATATTTTTTAATCCGTTCATTGATATTTTTTGCAGTCGTGTTTTTTAAAATAATTTTTTTATATTATTATCAGCCGGTACTATGTAGTCTATGACACTCCCAGTAACGTAGCGGTTCAAATAAGTGTTTGTTAAAAGTGTTACAGTTGTGAAGTTGCTACGGTGGAACAAACATACATAAATACATACCTACATACATAGCCAGCCACTGAAAACATAACATTCCGTTTTTTGGGCAGTCTTGTAAAAAGGGGCGTGGCCTGTGAATGAGGCGGGATTATCCGTCGCGCATGCTTGGTTGGTTCTCTTACTGCCGCCAGGGCGCAGCAGCTCGAGGCCGTTTTAAACTAAATTTTTGTGCTTCGATGGCACCAAAACCATAAAAAGTATGAAGTTTATTTTTTTCTTTAATGAACGTTTGGAAACATTCCCAGGGTACTGACAATCCAGGTTTTTATAATTGTGCGTTTATTTTTTTTAAATAAAACTTGAAAATAAAAAGTTTAAACAATTGTGAATATTAAATATAGAAAGTGACTAAAAGACTGTATTATTAAAAGTCTACCAAGTTTCAAGATAATAGATTAAAAAGTTTAGCCGTATCCGCTGCTCAAAAATATTAACACAGTCCAGTACCCTCAAATATTGCTTGGCCATATTTGACGTGCATATTGATTATGTGAATGTCGATGGAGATTTGGGAAATAATATTAAATTTGGGAAGCAATATATTAATTTGGAAAAAATATAATCAAATCTTCTAAAATTTGCCTGCATTTACAAATTTAAAGCCCAAAGAATATTTGATTAGTCTAGGTCTGCATGTATCACACAATACTTGATCCTGCACAGGTTTGAGGGAACTAGCTAGTATTATAAAATTGGAGCTTCATTTGATAGATACACAACCAACATGCTGGAAATAGCACACAATCGCTTTAATTCTCGGTGAAATTACTGATGTCAAAATGTGCGCGGTGTTTGTTTGGTGTTCACTTTTTTCAGGACCAAGTGACTGTCGGCGAATGGTTTACCCTAAGACTTCTTAGCTTCTTCTTTTGCTCACGGTACGTGATCCTCAGTTGTACGAGATTTCAACGACATGATAATGCATCGCGTTTTAAAAGGTTTTGATGATCACGTGATTTCTTCTAGGACAACCCCAGTCATTGCTGGGCTCCGTCGGAAGCTAGCGGAGTCTTGCGCAGGATT
Organism: Pyrrhosoma nymphula; assembly: GCA_963573305.1. Taxonomy (NCBI): domain Eukaryota; kingdom Metazoa; phylum Arthropoda; class Insecta; order Odonata; family Coenagrionidae; genus Pyrrhosoma; species Pyrrhosoma nymphula. Next base: position 125,102,961 of record OY754337.1, on the reverse strand, counting down.
AAGTTAAGTGTGATATTCGCTTTAATATTTACCGATAAAAGTAATCCCTCCGAAGCATTAACAGTGGCTACACTTACAAATAGTGAAGAGCTTTAACTCCATCTATATCCACTTACCACGACTAGGGAATGTGGTGGATGGCCTTAAGAAAGGGATAATAGCTAAAAGGAATTGAAAGAGGAAAGAAATGAAAAGGTAATATTTCGAGATACTAATGGCTCTTATCTGTTTCTGACATAGTCGTGAATGGTGCACTAGAAGAATGAACATTTGTTCCTACCCGTTCGACAATATGTCTCTCTCATTTTTGCGCTATTTTCTTCCTTTAGATAAAGTGTGCGAGTAAAACGAAAAATTTGTATAATACTAGGATAATAATACCTTTTTAATTTTCCACACTATTTTATTGCTTATAACCTGACCAGATTTGATTATTTACATCACATTCAAAGACGGGAGAACAGTTAAGACCCCTAGAGACGTTCCAGGTGGAAGAAGAGTTGTAAGCTGACGAAGGAAAAGATGGCGGGAGAATATAGAGATGGCGTAATCTGAGTTCGTACTGAAAGAAACAGACGCAAACCTAAGAAGAAACTGGGAAGAAGTAGAATTATCAAAGGTAACTTGAGGTAATCAGCAATGCTATAGTGTGGAAAATGACCAAGTATTTTTATCTTCGTCATGAGGAAATTACACAAAGTTACGTTGCCTACGATAAATTCTATCCCCGATCCTAAAAATGTACGATATACTTAAACCTCGAGAGCTCTACTTTTTTCTCGTAATATTTGCTTGACGTAGCGTAATAATAACTTTCGAGAATAGCATAGTACAATCTACGAGCGTAGTATCGTGTAACCATTCTTTTTTCGAGTACTTATATTGAGATAATGAGGAGAAAAAGTTATATCTCCTCTGTGATGTCCTGCCCGCATTTCTTCCGTTGGAAAAATGATGATCGCCTCAAATACTTCCCGTGTTCAAGACAATGGCGTAAGAGCGTGCGATATAGTAAGCGCTCTTCCCCTGCTTATTGAATGTGTTCCACAGTGCCAATGGGTTCCTTCGCTTTGTCAGTCCAAGTTCCACCATCGCATCTCCTACTCCCTCCATTATGGACTCTTGTTATTGGATTTCCCAAGGATAGACGTTGCTGCTCTATCTTGGCCATGACGCCACATAATAAACGTCCACCTTGCAAATTGCTGTTCCCCGCTGGGGGATTATTTGATGTCGTCTTCGAGAGATTCATCGGGGGACCGCATCAACCCGGTGGAACATGGCTTGGTTCCAGGCCGAGGAGTGTGCAATCCAATGTATTGCTGTTCGGTTACGGTTATAGCATAGGAGAATTGGTGGTGGTGGATATTTTTTTTCGAAATACAGCGTGCTAACGGAACTGTGCCAGCATCTTGGTAAAAGATTCACCAAGTTAGTGAATTTATGTTAACCTATAGAAACTCAGTGAGATACTGCGTATCATCGTAGGCTATTGATATTGCCTCTATTCGTAATTTGAGATTATAATTAGACTGCATTAGAAAGTATTATTTAAGGTGGAGTCGTGGGAGGAGACGTGAATGGCGACAGGAAGAGCTGTACACCAGCATTCCTCATTCTGAAGGAATTTCCGCCATCAGCCATTTCATTAATCAACGCTCCTCACATTCCCAGCGCTTAGCGCTGTCGATATACGACGTGCTATCGATATTTACGTATTATATTTATATTTGGTAAAATTACGTCTTACTTTACACTCGCAGTTGAATTCCCACGCAATGTCTTCCGAAGTGTGAAAATACTTCACGGTAGATGCAGCCAACGGGTTTTGAGCGAAGTGTAATATTTGTCATTCCCTAATATCCAATGGTGCATGTAAGTCTACTTCTAACCTAAAAAGCATGCGCAACAGAAGCATAAAATACATTTTCGGTGTAAAGGTCCAACATTTTCTCCGAAGAAACGGAATACTTCACAAAATGCGATGAAAATGTTTATGACCACTAATCCTAAGCCGAGTGCCATCAGTGATGAAGAATTATGTGTAGTTAAATGTGATCCCCTTTCCCGAAAACACTCCACTAGATTCAAAATTGCCACTGTAGAAAAGTTTCATGATCTGGGAATCGAACCATGGGCCTTTGGCTTGCCATCAGCTCAGATCATCATGCAACCTAGGATTCCTGATGTTAATGAAAATATATTAATTTATAGATGATGGGTGCCGCGTAATGGAATCGCATTAGTAGTGGCACTTTGTTAGGTATAGTCGGGCTCTAAACGAGTCTCTGTTTTCGAAGTTAGCTCCAATAATCCGTTATATAAGTTAGGTTATCCGTTAACAAGATATATTTTTTTCTCATTTATGCAGTGATTTTATTTATACATGTTAATCGTGTATCGATAATGTAAGCTTACTTGTGTACTGCTAGAAATTCATAATATTTTTCAACTGCTCTGAGTTCTACTGGACGATAGTTTACTACCTTGCCTCTTTTTGACGATCCTTATGAACTCGTAGTTACTTGCAAAATGGCGGACGGGAAATAATGACTAAACTTGTGTACTGGCTATCATTCTTATATAACTTCAATGAAATCAGTAATATTAATATTTTGATAGTGAATAAGAACGTAGGTGAGCAATGATATTAATATATGATGATGAGTTTTTACTGTAACTCAAGGAATCTGAGACCAATGTTGTGAGGGCCATCTAAATGATCTTATTTTATTTGTGATGTGATGAAAATGCATTTGTTGATATCGAGAAGAAATCTTTTCTCACTTTACGGCATTCGATACAATAAAAAATGTGAATATGCCTATGAAAGTACGTAAAGTATTTACCATTGAGCTCATCAAAGTTGCTGATGACATCGCCTTTATTGGAGGTAGCCAAATTTAATCCATAACGACTCATAAAATATTCGTCGTTTTTCTTCTTATATTGCGTCAGCTTGTGAATGGCCTTTTTTCTATTGCAAAACAGGTATCTGTAGTTCTGTGAAATGATTCTACTTGCCTCGTCGTTACGAGGGAGCTTTCATGATGCGAACGTTTTTTACGTAATCCAAATTAAATGTAGGGAGCTAATTGTAAGAATTTAGATTAATTAACTTAATGGTTGCTCTAATCCCTGACCCCTTTCTGGGTAAGCGCATTAAAAATTTCCTACTTTAATTTTTATCTTGACTCGGGAAACTCCTACATAAAAACTTCATCTATTCTGACTTAGCCGAGCTGACTTTTTCGCTTATTTCACGTCCATCCATTACTTCATAAAAGTCATTTTGTTTCCTAATATCCTAATGCTCTACGTCTAGGAAGTCTCTTGAAATGCATTCGCCTGTGATTCCCTAGGAGTACTCCTCTTTCCACTCAAACCATTACATCTCTTCTCTCATACATCTGTTTGATGTTCGACACTCATCCATCCTTTCAACAAGACCAAACCAGCGGAACCTGTCCTTTCTTTCATACCTGTCCATTACCGGGACATCCAATCCTCATTGTTTCATGACCCACTCATTCCTCACGTTCTCGTCGCGAACTTTTCTTAGTACTCCATACCCGCGTTCGCGTTCAACCAGGCCTTTATGCTCTCTCTCTATAGCTTACCTAAGTATCTTTACCATGCAGTAAGGTGAGAATTGCACTTTTATCCCTTGATATTTTTGCTTCCCAAGGCAGAAATCCATTTTATTATGTATCCAATGTGCACTAACGACTATTATTCAAGAGTTACGAATCCCTTATGGTTTCTTCCAACGCCTTAATTTTTTTCACAAATGCGCGACCGGACATATGTCCATTCATGTTATTGCATACCGTAGTTTCGAAAAACGTCCTTCCCATGACCCTTATTTCATATAACTACCTTATTATTGGACTTATTGACCCTTGCCATTGACTGTATTGCCACATTAAATTAATCCAGGATCCGCTGCAAACAAATGTGGGATTCCACAGTGCCACATCATCTAAATCATCGGCTTATTGAGGAATGCGTATATTTATGTATCCAACCACCGTTACGCCTTCCTTATCCTAGACTCCACCTCATATGCATTAACAAATTAATATAAACTCCATGGAGAATATACGCATAGGTTTAACGTCACGTTTTACGTACATCAGTTAACCATAATCCCATTCACTCCAACACTCCCATTATTGCATTGATGCATATAAAGCGAATGGCACTATACGCTATTTACATGAAATCCATTATTTTTTTTACATTTTTTTTAACATTAACCTGTTTCATGGCTTATTAAAAATTGAAAAAGGAGGAATTATATTTTTCTCGTAGAGCCATGAATTTGTTCGCTAAGTTCCGAAAAGGAATCTGCAGAGGCACACATCTTGTATATAGTCTAAAATGATACTGAATTCTGTAGATTTCTGTTAATGCCATCGTTTGCATTTTTTAAATCAAATCGTTAACCGTTTATTTTCCTTGTCATGATAAAATGATTGCACTGACAATTGGAGGTCTTCAAGCAATGCTATCAGTTTCTCAAACATACTTGAGTGACCTACATATTCTTAGTTATTAAATGAGGCTTATTCTCTCGAACTGAGTGGCTTTATCTTGTAATAAGGTGAGGAGTGAACTTTTATTCCTTGAAATCTTTTCTTCCAAGAGCAAAAATGCATCTTTAAATTTAGTCCGAAACGTTAGACATTTTATTTGCTACCGAAGACTGTATATTAAATCAACGCTTGGCTCAAGTATTGTCCTTGTCATAGTTAAATGAAAACATAAAACAACGTAAGGATTCACGCATTTCCGTTCCTCAAGGATGTCATAATTAACGAATTCCAAGCTCATGCATTTTGCAAAAAATATCATCTTCACCTGTAGTAGAATTTTTATTTTTGAGAATTATTAGTGATATTACTTGTTAGCTAGTTGTGCCCTCAATCACTCTTTTTTATATGTCGAAATTTTACACTGCATAAGCTTACTTTAAATATTACTGGTGATTTTACCTTTTATTGCATCATAGAAAAGTTGACAGCATTGAAAATTTTATTAGACTATTTTGGCACGTTGAACTCCACTGTATTTTTTTTTGGAACTTCTTCAGTTCATAAACTTTTATCCGACGTAATAGTTCTTTTCGTCTCCATGTAACAGGACAGTTCTCTTCTCAGCGTTTTAACACCGTCATGTATCCTCGAATCGATCTTCGCCGTTTTCACGCAAACGGGATTTAAGTTCTCGGGGGCGTGAAGTGCCGAGTTAGGTACTGCCTTGAAACTCTTTTCCTCATGCCAACGATGTTGGAAACGCCCCTTTTTCCCTACCTTTTGAACTCTAAAACGAACGAGGATAACATTTACTACCGATTCCATCGCCGTCTGCTGCGAGAAGTTCGCAAGCAGGGAGGTAGATACGTAAGCACGTATACAATAGGCCATGCATAAGTATAGAGTGGGAGCCCTTCGGCTCCTTGGCGAAGCCCCTCGGAAGATCTCAGGCTGTACCCCTCACACCCTTAAGTCCTTTTCTCCCTTGTGCCCTTTCCGTCGTTCTACCCACCATCCTCCCACTGTTAAGGGGCGTGCCCTTGGACAATAAGGGTTCTCTTTCTCCTTCTCTACGTCCAAGTCCGGGGTTACCTCCCTACCTTATGGCCATCCCCGAGGGACACGAGTCTCCTGGAAGGGGACATCCTTCATGTTTCCCGAACCCATTTTACGAAGAAAAGGCTGGGAGAGAGTCGGTGTTGTGTGGGGTGGGGAGGGAATTTTGTGGGAAATGGCCTGGGTAGGGAGGCGAGGTATGAATAAGGAGAGATTCCCTGTTGAGAGGAGAGGGAAGCGAAAATGCTGCAGCGGTAGAACAGTTTGCGGCAATTGGGTGAGTGGAAGAAGATCTTCTATGGATCGAGGAGCCTTGCGCATAATCGCCCTGATTTGAGAAATATATTTCGTCTTGCTCCTGTATCTCTAGTCTTCTAAGTTTATCATAGCTTGCAAATATCATCGACCATATATGGTTCCTGTGAATGGAACCCTGTTGTTATGCTCACGACACGATTAAGGGTGGATCTAAAGTTTAAAACTTCCCTTGGGGGCAATTGAGGGTCGTGTGACCGGTGAGATAGGGAATATAGATGTCCGTAAAATTTCGAAAAAGGTTTTCATTCCTAATATATTGGAATTTAATCCCAAGAGAATGTAATAGGGCATCAGGGCTTGAGCGTTTCGTTCTGCAAACCCACCTTTAAGCAGCAAGTATGTAGTGGATGCTCCCACTCCCCTTGACTGTGATTCGTTGAAGTTAGCGCCGGAATCGATGAAGAAAGCGTTTGTCAATGTGCGCTTATTTTTGTGTGTGGATCAATGAATTCAGTCGAATTATTGCGACGAATGGGCATATGAAGTTTTTTTCATGCGAATGGTGTTGAGTGGGATCAGCTGAAAATAGCATTTAATTAAAAAATCACTCCAATTATTTGGATCACCGTAATTGATGAATGTTACCTAAGTGAGCTAAATGCTGCGGCTAAATTTGAGTAAGAAGTTAGTTAAACTAAGTAAGAAGCTAAAATCATCTACTTGAGGATTTCGGATGTTTCTTAATAACCTTGATGGATCTGTCTTAGCTTTAGAGGAAACAAAATCTCTTATAAAAATGAGCAACTGTTGATGTAGATAGATATTTGCATAGAAAAACTACATCCGTATGAAAATTCAGGTGACTGTTTGGTAGGGTATGATGCTGAAAATATTGACTTGATGCTACTCCTTTAACATTCGGATATTCGTGTAAGAAAGTATTCCTGCCCAACGTCAAACTTGTAGTTCTGTACTCCTATATTAGCGATCACAATCCTCTATTACCGTAAAGGTAATATGAAGATCCTTCTATTAGGGGATCTTTTACAATGATTGAATTCCTAATATTTCATAAATTTTTAAATGTAATCAAATAACGTATAGGTGTAGCAAAACTTGGTGGCACTCGCTTGTACAGAGAATGACGTCAGGGAGAGGAGTGCATACAAGAGAGGAGGAATATAGATGTTTAGGCTCTCTCTCAAGGCTCCCACCTGAACCCTGCGGTACCTCTGCCCGCTCTTCAACGCTTAATTCCGCCTCTGGAACCTCAAACTCTCCACTGTCGAGTGCCATCAAGTTTCGCTATGCCTATACACACATTTGTGCGCCCAATTGCCCTAGAAGGTCATCATAATCATCAGCAGTCATTATCCAAAGGTTGGTTAGCAGAAGTTCTCCACTTCACTCTCTTCTCTGCCAACAGCTTCATTCCTACATAATTTTTCGCTTTGACGTCCTTCATAATTTGACTGATGTAGTTCATTCTTCATGTAGTAGTTCACGTAGTAATTCTTACATTCATTTCTCCTTCCATTATTGTTTTCAAAAGGCTAATCTGGGCTCTCCTGCTCACAATATATTTCTTGCTTTTAACCGTATTTGAAAGTCCCGCCCTCAGCCGCTCCCTTCCCCACCTGTGCCCTCCAAAGACGTTACGAAGCAATAATATCTAAAGCTAAGCTTTAACGGGAAAATTTCGGAGGGAGTCCTAAAAATGTAGTCTTTGAAAATTTTCTCAGTTGTCATAATTATAATGATAATAAGTCTTTATTGAGGCAATATTGATACTGGGGCAGTCTCTTCTTCCATCGAACCCCTAGATATCATCTAACACTCAGCCATAGATGTCTTCGAGGGAAAGAAGTCTCAGAAAAAGATGGCTACCCCATAATATACATGGTTTTTTGTTTCACCTTCAGAGTGCAGCATAGTGAGAAACTACCTAGAAGCCGTATAATAGGATTAAAATCGTTTCTCCTTAATATAGTACCTCTAAAACTAGGTACCTCTTTTCAGCTGATTATTACTTTAGGTTTTCTATCTAAAAATTTAACAAACATACTTAAATTCAGATACGAGGTTTTCATTATAAGGTGACGATTTTATAATGTCAATGGAGGCAGGCGATACTTTGTAGAATTTAGTTGCACTGAACATGTTAAATGAAAAACTTTGTACTATTCCGCAATATGATGTATATTTTTTCCCAATCGATTTCAACGTCTTAGCGTCATTATCAAGGTGTACATCTACATGTAAGGATGTATACCTTGACAATGACGCTAAGACGTTGAAATCGATTGGGAAAAAATGTACATCATATTGTGGAATAGTACAAAGTTTTTCATTTAACATGTTCAGTGTGACGATTTTATATTTGATAAATCTTGGCGACCGGTTTGAGCCAAGCATAAGATAGGTGTTTTTCCTTAGGGATAGTGAAAAATCTGAGTATGAGGACAACCATGTGGTCGGAAATAGATGGCTGGTGGGGAAGGAAAGAAAGGTAAAGGACGTGGCCCGCCTCCATCTCCAGATCGGGAATGGGACACGCAGAGGAAAAGAAGACGAATATGAAAGGAGGAAAGTGGGTGGGTGGGCGGATGGGTGGGATTTTCTTCGGGAAAAGAAAACGCGACCCACGAAGTACTCGAAGCGAAAGAGATAAGAGCTCCGCCATGCGGCTGATCCCATCAACGTCCCACCCCCAATTTTTTTATTCCCTCTTACGGAATAAAATAAGAGATTGCGGCGCTAATCTTTGGTTCGCTTTGCATCCGAATCCATTTGGACCTCTTTCCCCTTATTTCGCGTACACCACCAACCCCTTGGAGTGTGAGGTGAGGTGGAAGTTTCCCGTGGGCATAGGTACTACGTTCTACGTGGACGTGACCTTCGCCCCACGGATGGTTTCGTGTACGCATGGGATTCACGAGGATTAAATCGCTGGAGCATGAATATTTTAGACGATAACGGCACCCCGAATAATCCCCGGGAAGCGAAGAGGAGAGAGGAATGCCGAACGTATTTCTCCTGTGGAAACCAAAAAAAACATACAATGTTCGGCTTTCAGTCGTTTCAGATCACCCGATGTTTCGATGGAGCAGAGAATAATCGATGCAAAACGTCCCGGGGGATTCAGTTTTCGAGGACGTCCATGTTTTGCGTCACAAAGAGGGTGTGGGTGGAAGATTTCCATCGGGAAAGGTTGGAGTTCTGGGAAATTAGATGCCTTTTAGAAAGTGGTGGGATCGAATTGGTGCGGTGACTGGGGTACTGGCTTGTAGTCCAGATAGACGGGGTTCGAATTCCAATGGCCCAGAGGTTTTTTGGTGAATTCCAATCTCTATTTGGGCGGTTAGTGTAAAGCACTTCTGATGCAGTATGTACTCCATCCTTAGATGGTGCGTTTAACTTTGAGCCGTCTTTCGTTTAAGGTAGGCTAATGCCGTAACGTTTTCTCCAATCCTCACATAGCCTTTTTACTTACCAATCTTCCAACCAATAGCGCAAATGATCTGTGGTCGGTTGTCTCCCGAATTACCAACTGCCCTTAGAAGGTGGTGCGTTATACGTGGTTCGTGGTGGTGGTAAAAACGGGCGATAGAGTGCTATTGCTACATGTGGAAGACTTAGAAAGATGAGAAGTTATCAGTGCTGATTTCAATGAAAAAAACATTTCAGAAAGAGTAGAATATTTATGTAAAACTAAAAGTTGTTCCAAATTTGTTACAGCCTGATTGCGTGAGGGTTATATCAACAGAGGCGGAGAAACTTAAGCGAGGAAACTGAAGCGGAGAGTTTTTGCAAAGAGATTCGAAAAGAGAGAAAAATATAAAGCTTGGATGAGAAGAAATCATAGGCAGGATAATTTGAGATTGACCTGAATAGTTATTTTTGTACAAGGGTCAGTTGTAGCTTTTTCCTCCAATATTTCTCCAAACCATCGTAATTAACCTCTTTGAGGGTGATCTCATCCTTCTCTGTGTCATGCTTTTGTCCCTTCTTCTAGATTACATTTCTCAAATGACGCTGGGTTTTCCCTGGACATTTTTCTCTTGTTGACTCTCTCATATTCGAAGCACACTCTCTAGTATTATTTCGGTTTTCCATTTAATTTCAGTAGTTTTCATCAGTTTCATGCTTCATAATCTTATGCTTGCTTGCAGATGCTTCGAATATTGTTCATCTACATCTGCATACTACTACCCTGCGAGCCGCCGCATGGTCATGTGGCAGGGGGTGTTGTAAGGTATGATTCATCTCTGTTTTATTCTGGCACCTCACGGAAGTTCCCACTAGTGATCTGGACTGCAGCTTATCCTTCATTGTTACATTGAGCAGTCTATGTGTCCTTTAAAAATATTCATATTATCCTCGATCGGGTTTATGCTGCCTCACGTAAAGGTTTTTCCATCTCTTGGATTATTTCTTTGCCTCAGCATGGACTCACTCTTGCCGCTACTTTCTTCGAATTGAGTTGATTCCCCACTTCTCTCTATTCCTTGCGCATCGGTGCCAGTTGCATTGAATTTTTGTTCATTAGGCCTATTTATAAACAAATATTTTTTTTAGGCTTATTTTGCTCATTGCATTTTCTATTGAATCCTGTGAATCTCTTCCTCATTGTTCTCCCCTTAAATTTATTCAGGTCAATGCCTATTTTTAATATTAAATTACTGTTCCTGGAGCATATTATTTTTACCTTGCCACTCAGAAAGTTAAACAACTATTTTGTTCTCCAACACCAGTAAATCCAGTTGTTTTCGAGCCTAAATTGGTTATTTTTGAGCTTCATCCCTATTTTTGTAGTCCCAATCGAAACATGTCTAAAATTATTTCTCTAGTTTCATTTTTGCAAATCTTACAGTTTTCACCTTCCGGAGATCAGATTTTCTAGATGTTCTAGAGTTAGCTAGTGTTAGCTAAGAGTTAGCTAGTGAGGTAGTGAATAAAAATTATTTCTTTCTGCATTCCTAGCATAATTTTAATTTATATAATTTAACACCACCGTAAAAATTTCTTTCCTACTAATTGTAAGCTCTGGAGAACGCATGAAATGAATTTGTGAAATAATTTACATTATATATTTTGATTTTACTATCGTCAACCAATCCGAAGGTAGGTTTTCTGGTGCTATACACTCACTTTTACATTCAGATAATCACTTTATTCCTTCATGATTCCTTACGTTAGACATCATACATAACTTGCTTCATGTTTTCTACCTTTGGCCTTCCACGATAATTATTCCCATTCATTGTCCCATCGAGTATAGTTTTCACCAGACATTGATGTCCTAGAATGTTTCCTATAAGTTTTCTTCTTCTATTCCGTAGAGTTTTCGTGAAGTATCCATTCTCCCTATGCTCTATGTAGGCCTTCTTCATTGGTGATTGTCTCCGCCCACTTGGTCTTGTGTTGACTTATGATTTGATTGTTCTTTTTCTGTGAGTTGATTTGTAACAACTACATGGATTAAAGGCGCTGAGGAGTTACGGGTGATCTTCATGAACTTCATCGGTGCAGATTTCCTCCTGAATGCCTTTGCTTGTTGCTAGACGTATCTCACTTTACGATCATGGTAATATTCCACAACATCACCTTTTCCGGTGCTAGAATCATTTTCCTTACGCGCGGAGTTGCACGCATTTACCAGTATAGTCTCGGAGGACCACGATATTCACTCCATCTACGTTTGTCACTGGGGCAAAAGCATACGCGAAAATCCAATGCAGTTATTGAGGGACTCGGCATTCTGTCCTTCCTCGTCTCTCCTTAAATTTCAGTCCTGGCACTCCATCGGGAAGAGGAGAAAAGAATTGATGTGAGAGATTGGGGGGAAAAATAGAGCCAGTCTCTCCTTCTTCGTCTGGGAGTGGGAGGGAGATCGGCATTTGGGTCGTTCCTCCCTGCTCCATTGCACTCCTCTGCACTCGTGGTTTGTGTAATAAGGTGGCGCTAGAGAAGAGGGGCATGATTGTAACTTGGCGGACCGCAGCCTTCATTTTCCCGCGATACACGACCGAAGGTATTCCCCACTCTACTGGTCGCACGTCTTCCAGACGGAAGAAGGGGGACCACTCCCATTCTTTTCCCCTCGCTCCGTTATTGAAAGAGAAAATTGAAAGCTGGCAGCTTGCTATTTTCCGGTTTTCTCCTGTCTTTTTCTCTCCCTGTTTATTGATATGTACCTCTCTCTCTCTATATATATATATCCTTGTATTCCTCGAGTCCCTCCCATCCCTTCTTTTATTGGTCTCCGACCATCAAGGTGGTGGGATAAGAATGCAGGGATGGGTGAGAAAGACAGGGAAAAGGCGAATCAGGAAACAGATGTACAGTACATGAATCGCGCCAAACCGGTAAGGGACGATGGAAAGAAGACCGGGTAAATAACGTTTTGGTCTTTTTATGACTAGAACAAATTACTGAAGGGGACGATATTGCGTAATAAGATTTATTTGAGGTAATACCTGCTTTTCACCTTTCGTCATTATTGTCCTTCACTTGTCTATATTTCTTTCTTTGCATGTATTGGGCCAGTCTGTCATTTCGAATGAAGAAAATTTTAGTTTAAAGGATGTCAAAATAATAGGCACTAATATTTGGTCGATTGCCAATGGAGAATCGCGTTGCCATTGTGGCAAGAGTAGGTACTGGCGTGCCATGCCGGCTCGATCCCTTGGCAGTACACCTTTAAAGAGCTATAAAAGATTGAAAGTCATCAGAACAATGGGTTCTAAATTTTTGCCTGGAGTGTCAAAGAGAGCATCAATCCCTGTGATGGTCTGATGTAACACTCACGTTGACTCTCCAATCAGCCATTCCTGCGTCTGTTGGTATTGCTTCGTTATCTTGAATCCCATCACCAGTTTCATGAACCGAAACACTCTCTTTCCGCTTTGGCATCCACATTCCTGTCCAATGAGGTATTACGTGTTGCATTACACTCCATCGAAATCGAAAACGTTCACGTGAATGAAATAAAATGCTACGTACGAGAATTTGGGTGTCGTACTTGTTTGCTGCTGAGTGAATTGATGCCGTGGAGCTGTTTTGGAGCAATGGTTGGATTTTATGGTAACAGACTTATGGTAAGTGAGGGAAAAAGCGATGAAGATGTCAACGAATCGAGGAAACGAACGGACATGGAAAAATTTCCGTTTAACTTAAAATGGCAATATTAAAATAATTAATAATAATATTTTTTAAGTAGTAACGATTTTTTTGTTCATCTATAAGTTTAGTATATCCTATTAGGATCCTATATATTTCGTGGATACGGACGCTGACCCGACATGATTACTTGACACAGGCTTTGATCACAATCGCTACAGTTAGAGATTAGCTCGAGGATAGGCAATTCTAATGAAGCGTTTACGTTGAAATTTCAAAACCCTAATGATCCAAGATGGTGACATCTCAGATCTGGCAGTCCTTCCAAATTAACATATTTTTAATACTCGTGATTTTCTATTGGTCTATCGACCCGTAACAAAATGCTAGATGTAATTTTTTCATATTTTGGTCACTTATGGAAGAACGTGTCGTCATCCTAGTTAATATTTTTCACGAATGAAACCCAAAGTTATCTGGGACAAAAAATGAGAACGGGGGAAGTAGAGGACAAATTGATATTTTTTTGCCCTCGTAAAAATTATATTTTTGACTGGCGTTGGAAGAAGAAAATAGCGCGAGGAATTGAAATAATGATTAAATGGAGGAACCTACCCGTTGTCGTTTTTCAGTTTTCAGCTAGAATTGCAGTAATTTCTATTCAGATTGCTTGAGTTCAATAGAAATGCGCTGCAGTCGGCTTCTCAGGTTGGAATAAGTAAAAGTGTATATAAAATATATTCTCAGCGGTATTATTCCGATTATTTGCAGCGATATTGCATCTATTCGTCGTACAAGTAGTAGGAGTTGCTTTAGGAATGAGTGGGTGATGAAAGAATGTGAAATGGATACTCCTGTAATGGACTTGAATGAAAGGCCATGGATTGGCCATGTAGAGAGATTGGATTTGAGTCGAACCACTATGCAAATTTATGATAAGTATGAGAAGGAGAGGTAGACCGAGGAAGTTATGATTGATTATGGTGGAAAAGACTGAAGAGAAGGAATATTTGGGAGTCCTAAGAACAAGATAGCAAGATATAAAGCAATGGGTGAATGTGGAAAAAGCGGAGGTTTACGAGGATAGGGAATAATGGAGGGAATAATTTAAACGGAGCCAGTATTCTTAGTCTAACAACGAGTATTAAGCTTTTATGACTAGGTCTACCTCGAAAGAAAACGGCGTGAAGCGTAGGTATAAGTGTAAAAATATATTCGCTGCTTGATCTACGAATGTAGTATAATTCTTTTGCACCCCAGTAGCCAAGGGATTTAATCAGTAACAGCAACCACAACATATTTTACACGACAAATGGAAAATGTGGGATTGCTCATAAGTTTCTCACCCACACAGATGCGATGGAGTAGTCTTGGATACCTCCTGTGAAAAAGCCACTGCAGGCTCCGATAAAATCCCGAGAGGTGATATTCCTGCGAAGGTTTCCTTTATCTGTTGATTGAATTAGCTGCAAATGATTCGCTTCAAGTATTTACGCTAAAATTGGTGTTTAACCTGCATCATATTTTGCGTTTCGATCCCCGAAATTCTTCTATAGGCTTTTTTTATTCCAGCTGGGCCCACGGAGGACGCTGGGGTACCTATACGTGTGAGCTCGACTTCCAAAATGTTAACCGAGGAATACACCGTCTCATCTTTTTAACGCATGGGTTGCTGTCGTCGTGCACAATGCTCGTTTCGCATTATAGTATGCCAAGAATGCTACCCCAAGAGCCTTCGAGATATAATGCAACGGAATATGTTGCAGGCGATATCTTTTTCTCCAACTTGGGTGGTGTATGCCTATCGAAGATGGGAGACGGAGAAGGAGGATTGGTTTTTATTTGTCATGGTAGGAAACTAGGTATTGCTCCTTGGGGCTGAGTTTGTACGCCTCTCCTCTTCTTCTTCTGCGTATCTAGTTGCTCGGGTTATTTTGCTGTCTCTTCCGTCATCCTAATATCTCTCTCCTCTATCGCCGACATTTATCTCCTACCGGCTGTGCGATATTCAAATTTCATCGTCGCCGAGCATCATAAATTTTTCGTCGCAAAAGACGCGGTGTATCGCATATAGCATGATTTCGTCTTGTATCGTATACAACATTAAATTGTTCATAGCATTAATCATAGTATAAAATAACATTGCATCGCATGTCTACATGTACATACTACCCTGCGAGCCGCGGTAATGGCGTGTGGCTGGGGTAGTTGGGGTACCAGTCATCAGAGTTGGGCAAAATACATGAAAAATGTATTTTAGATACAAAATACTAAATTCTTACCTCAATGTATGTTAGATACAAAATACTCTGCCAAAACTTCTTAAAATACAAAATAGTATTTTCAAAATACATTTGAAATTGCAAAATACATCAACGGTATACCCTGCAAGTCACCACGAGGGATTGTAGAAGGGTTCGACTCCACACCAAGCATGCTCAACAAAGAAAATTTATATGTTATGTACTCACTCCAGACATCATGACAATGAAATCACAAAGAATCAAAAAAAATTAAACCAAGTTCCAATCGTGTAGGATTCCCCCTCCTCACAACGAAAACTTAAGACTACTAATACTGTCAAAGGTTCCAAGCGTGCAAAAAAATACATGTCCCCGTGGACAAAGATAACAGATGTATTTATAACAAAATAAATCAACCATGCAAGAAAAAACACATTCACTCTCCATTTTACCCATCCTCACCCCTTCCTCGACTGATCCACTGGATTGCTACCATTCCAGTTCTGAATCGTGTGTGGAAAGAATATCTTCTTGAACCTGTCCATTCTGCAATCAATTTCCCCAATTTTATTAGTGTGATCAAACCCACCCTATTAAGATGGAACTAGTAATATATCATTTATACTTTCTATGAAAATGAGTAAGACGAATGATATTTCTCAACACATTTAATACAAAAAAATTCTCAACACATTTATTAAAAAAAAACGGACCAGAAAACCCTAGGAATACATATTTGACAAAATGTCTCTATTCTCTTTCAAGAATATACTCAAGCTTTTCAAATAAACTATCACTCCAGTTCCGCCTATGCGGTATGTTTATTAGCCCTGCAAAAGAAAAGAGGCGTTCCACAGGGCCAATTGATGGAATGCTAGTATGTATTGTATTTTACAAACATTTGTTTTACCAACGGGTAATAATTAAACATGCTCAAACACCTAGATTTATCATGCAGAAACTGGAGGACTTCTAAATCACATTTTCCACTGCTTGTCGTTTTCAGTGTATTTTTCCCTGATGGATTTACCAATTTCCCTGACCGATCGCCAAAAGTTCACCTATTATTAGAATATTTCATTTCTGCCAGATGAAATTTCGTCAAAACTCAGAAAATGTTAAAAGCTGAAATCAAAAATTAAAAGCAACAATTACTGCTTTTTACATTCTAATAAAAAATTATTTTACCTTCATAAGTTAATCTCTAATCCAAATTATAGTCACGTCGTGGTAGTTCTGGGAAGTTGAGGATTACTGAAAAGGCATCGAAGGGAAAGTTAATGGCCAATTTACTGGAGGACTGCGGCACAGGTCTTTCTTAGGTGCGCGAATAATACAAACAAAAGCCAAGTTGTTGGACTGGATAAAAATGGAATGTCGCGAGTGACCTTCGAATAACAATTTGATTAACATGGTTATAACCCCTTGATTGCAAGAAGGAAAATATGTTTGGATAAACAAAGAAATCGCAAGCACGTCACTGCGAGCGAAAAGAGGAGGCAATTAGGAATGGCAGCATCATACTCAGGAGTATCATATTTGAGGTGGTTTGTCACCTGACAAAATTGCTTCGAGAGGGAGCTTAAGGGGGCCATTCAATAATTTCGTCGAGCGTGAGAGGTGGGGAGGGGAGGAGGGCTCTTCTTATTCTCTCACGCAGGGGGGTGTGGGAATCGAAGATGATATTACGTAAGATATTGTTTACACATGTGATCGTACTCGTATTACCATTTTAATAATTATCGTCTCTTAATGTTAGAACCTCAAGCATGTATTTTCTACGAGCTAGTGTGCTCCAGCTACCTATCGACCTGATTCTCCAAAGTTAAGAAAAAACTGCCCGGTAAAATTTTCCGAACAACATAGCCTCGGATTCCTTGTGATGAGCATAATACATTGTGATCATGAATTTTAACACTACTAGGCAAATATCGCAATAAGGATATGCAAAAGGGATACATTGTACGTCTGATTCACAACAAAATAATTCTCAACTAATAAGATTCACAACTGAATGTTCCAAAAATTGATGGTGCTTATTCTAGCCCTGTGCGATTATCGGAAAAATCGATATCGATCAATTATACGAATAATTGGAAATGTGGTAGATTCAATTGTTGGGAATTAAAGAAATGACAATTGATTGAAGTCATTCAATTAATTGACAAAGGCCAATTAATTGACATCGAAACGGGTACCAATTAATTGCCATTGCTCAATTAATTGAAATCAACCAATGAATTGACAGGACTCTGATCATGGATCGTGATTGGTTCGTGCTTTTCAAAGGTTTTCCGTTGGCAATGAGAAGAGTAAAAGAACTAATTTGAAAAACAACAAAATAATTCAATCAGTTACATTTTATTAATTAGTTAAAGGAATAGATCCCTATTAGAAGACAGGCAGATGAGAACCTCAGCGTGTTCATCCGACAGACATTGGTGCGTGTGCGAGCAGCAATCATCTGCAGTGTCGGCTATCGGCCGGCGTCGAGCAAAAGCGAGCAAGTTTAACGGTGCAATCAGCAATATACAATCCATAGTGAATCAATAATCGTAAATTAATCGATTACCGTACAATAATTGCGAATTGAATAACAATTGACAATTGAACAACAATTGACACTTGAAAAAAATTGACAATCGAGTCAATTACCGCAATCGATATCGATGTGCTGAAATAATCGATCAATTGTAAAAATAATTGAAACGACGATTCAATTAATCGAATTATCGCACAGGCCTAGCTTATTCCATGCACATCAGCGACGGACATTAGTTTTAGTTGGTGAAATGTGTTTGTGAAATAAAGGGCGGGAAAGACTGGCCGATAAACTTAATGGTAGAAAAATAACGAGAATCTCCTATCCCAGTTTCTCTCTGACTGTTACGAAAATTCCCTGACTTTTGCAGAAATTCAAAAGTCCCTGACAATTCCAGGTTTTCCCGGTTTTCCCTGACGATCGCCACTCTGTAATTATGCATCCAATACATCAATACAAAACTTAAACAGTACAATAAAATCAGTTAAGCAATATCTTAAACAAAAAAATGTTGTTTTACTATTCGTAAAAAATATATTGTAGCAATGACTTGAGTTGGGTATTCTTATAACTACGGACCGAAAAAAATAGCTTCTGTTTTTTCCAAAATTAGCATATATTTTTTATGAAATTAGCATTTATTTTCCTGAAATAGCATTTATTTTTATCATCGAATAGCCTTGAATTTAACTATCAATTCTCAAACAATTGTTTGCAGGATATGCAAATATATCATTAATTCAATCAATAAGTTTGTTAAAACTCATTCAACCCCTTTTATGACAAATTAATCTGACCCTTTAACAATTTTTTTCTAACATAAAAAAATGAAGAGTTCAAAAAATTGTCACCAAGTGTTTAAATAATTTATTTAAGAAAAAAATGATTATTTAAAATAATTGTCTCCTAGTTTACGGCAGGCTTATTTTAGAATTGACTACGACTTCATGCTAATGCTCACCGATCATGTCAAAGATTGTTACGACGCTCAAGTGCATAGAAAGCAAGCAAGTCTAAGGGAAGGGGAACTTGTGCAAGTAAAAAGAAGAGAGGCTTTTAAGTGCCCATTTATTTACAGTTTCTCTGGGCTTGGAATCGAATCGATTGTAGTTTTACTGCTTTTTTATAATTGTATGTATAAGCAGTGACGTAGTCAGGGTTTGGGTCTTGGGGCGGCGGGGGGTGGGAGGGGGAAGAAAATTTTAAGGAAAAAAAGACTCATAAATTAACCAGTTAACTAAACTTTACAAATTTCGGTGATACAACAGGCGGATGGATTTGTACAAAATATGACAATCCACAACGTTATATACACATTTATTTATACGCATTTGGGAGTTGAGAGTGGAAACATTCACAGACAGGGGCGCCAGAACACGGGATGGGGGGGGGCATTCAACGCACCCCCCATCCCCCTTGGCTACGCTACTATTTATAAGTTACTATCTTGCTTATAATTGCAAATGCTGTCAAGAGTTCCAATCTGCACAATCTAGAAAATCCCACTTTCAATTTTCCATGAATTGCCGGTGTTAAGAATTTTACACATAATTTTTTATACGCTGCATAGCATTGAATTTCTTGTTATATTTATTTTTTCATTTTTTTTCTCATTTATGAGTTGCATATGCAGTGCGAATTTTGTTATGTTTTCGCAGTAATGTGTCCTTGTAAATGTATGTGTGATTATATATGAAAAC
Source organism: Pyrrhosoma nymphula (assembly GCA_963573305.1). NCBI lineage: Eukaryota > Metazoa > Arthropoda > Insecta > Odonata > Coenagrionidae > Pyrrhosoma > Pyrrhosoma nymphula. Next base: position 125,083,502 of record OY754337.1, on the reverse strand, counting down.
TATATAAATAATTCAATATGTAAATAATTAGTTAATTTACTGATGTGATATAATATAATATTACATATAGTACCGACAAATTAATGCTATAATAATGCAAACTTCAAATTATGATATAATTACTATAGTTAAAATGGGTACATATATGTTTGCACTGAATTCAGAAGGAAGAATATATCTAATGTATCTACGTTTTGTTCAAAAACGTTTAAAATAAGCATGCGTAATAGATTTTTGTCCAATATGAATGTTTAAAACTCCAGTGTTACCTATTATTTATAGCATATTTCACTCTTTATGTTTCAATTTTTACGTATTTGTCTCCACCCCTGGGAGTTAAGCAATCTGATTTTTGAATTTCCCCGTACTCCATTTACTCATGATAAAAATGGCAGAAAATTCTTTAGTAAGGTAATTTTTTAGAGTAAGGAAGCTTATTGCCATATTTTTTTGGAGCCTTTTTATATGCCGTTAACCCTCAACACAGTGAATGGGAATATTATTATATTTCCATGAACGGGAAAATTATTTTCTTTCCATAAAAACTCCGATTTTGTTTTCCTCTCTGAGCGTATATATGAAGAATAGATGATTATCGAGGAGCGTGTGTGCCTGGGCTCGGCATTCCAAGTTGTGGCTGCGTGCACGATGGCCTTGAAGCCGATTTCCCGTGCACCACCGGTGGGTTACGATGCCTTTGAGGAGAGACGGCAGTACGACCCACCGTGACGGTGCACACCGCCGTCGCGATAATGTTCAAGACAGGCGTCCATCACACTTCGTCACACACACACGTCAAGAGTAAACAGTGAAGATAGAAAATGTCACCGGCCTGCACTTGTTTACTGACAAAGGTGAAACGAAATGCGCAGCAACGCTCCTCTGATCATTGCGCGGTATAATCAATTCACATATGCGTATATTATTACGTTTAAGTTGAAAATAGCCTGATTTGTTGCGTTTTTGTGATAATAATCATATTTTTAATGGATAAAAATGGGACGTTTCGCAAATAAAAACGTGAAAAGATATTTTTATTGCCATTTCCTACTACTTTTTTGAATTCATAACCTCATTTCGCACATTTACTAATTTCACAGATATTTCGCTTTTATCCCTAAATTTTATCGTAATCGTTTATCGCAACATGCGATTTTTTCCGGTCCCTACTTATAACACACCAAGCGAAAATTCCAGCCAAACTCATGAGATTTATCCGCAGTTAATTTTGAAGAACAACATGTATGCCATAAGCCTTTAAAACTGCTTACTCGCTCCCTATGTTGCTAGGTCAATTACCTACAAAAGCTGCCGTCAGGTTGCTCGGGTGACTCGGTCCGTTCTTGACTTCCACGGTGAACATGTTGGTCTTCAGCGGTCAGTGTTGCCACAGTTATTTCACAGCGCCAGCAACGTTTCTTTCCCGATGAAAATTCTCCCACCGCACCTAGGGCAGTCGCCTAGACAACCGAGCTTACGCCCCACGGGCATTTATTCCCTAGGTCGCGCAACGCTGGCGGGCCACATGGATTGGGAAGGAGGGGTAAACTGAGGGGGAAGAGTTATAAGAGTGGAGAGCGCCTCTGATTGGCTACTGATTGAGGATGAGAAAGATGAAAGCTATGAAACAAAACCGATTTCCGACAATGTGTATTCATTTGTGACGTGAAAAGTATTTTAACTCTTTGGAAAATATAAAATACTCGTAAAATTATTTTAGATTCAAATTCAAAATACATCACCTAAAATGTATTTTCGATACAAAATGCAAATGTATCGAAAATACGTATTTAACATACATGTATTTCCGATACTGCCCAACTCTGCTAGTCATGATAATGGGTGGGATAATAGGGAGCTGAGCATGGAAGATGAAAAGGACGAAAAGTGAAACGCGTGTTAACGCATGTTAAATCAACGCAATGTTTATTGTTATCACTTCGCTCTTCATTTGTAGTCATTGATATTGCGTGGCAATTTTCGCACCTATCAGTTCAGCATGCCATTCCTCTTAATCAGTAACTTCCGTCAGCTATAGAGATGAATTGAGAGAAGCATTGAAAATATCCTCCGTGTCACCCTGAAACTTGCTTTATATGAAAATCTTAAGTGATCATAGCTAGTGTGTACACTCTTGAGTCTCTAGCGGCTCCCAACCTAGGCATTTCATTTCATTTGTTTTACGCTTTCAGGGAGCTTTCCATTCAATGTGTTGAAATTAGTGCAGATTTAAGCATTTCAGTCCACACATACGACGATTTACGTCGGCGAAGCGTTCTGTAACCTGCCGGTTGGCAGAATTCTTTAGGTACTTAATACAACCACGGTCATATTTTCAAAAATAGTTTGCGAATGTTATTAAGTTACGTAATATTTATACCTAATAGTTAAACTTGACAAATTTCCATGTTAGGCGCCTTTACTGAAAATAAACACAACAAACAATCACGGATACGATTATCGACGTTCATTTCTTCTCAAGTGCACTCCAGCGCATATATACTCTGCTTCTGACCCGTTTTTGAGTGCTTTTCCTATTGCGCAGGGTCTGAAACGAATGGAAAGCAACGCCACTGTCGTGTTGCTAATTGTAAGTGGGCAGCGTACAAAAGCAAATGGAGTGCGTCATGTGTTCACTCAAACCTTTTTTTTTTTCGAAGTGAGCAGTATCGCGTAATATCGGTGTAAATAGCAATGCAATACATCGCATATCCTGGGAGATCATTGTCACAATGCGATATCTCTGGCACGTTCGAGTCAATACGTCGCAAAGTCGAACAGCTCCAACTCCAAATAGCTATGCCGAACGATTTCTACCCTCTCTTATTATCCCTCCTTCACCCAACCTTCCCCGACTATCCGTTCGCATTGTCCCGTTGGCAATTTCACGATTCGAAGGGTTCTTGGCGGACTACCCCCGGTCTTTCTCCGCTCCAACCCTCGGGTCTTTCTTCGCCGACGACTCACCATCCCTTTCCGCCGTCAGTAATTTCGCGGTGCCCGCCGTTCCAAGCGACCCTTTTCTCTTTCCGCCTCTCACTCTACATTCGGCTCCCGTTGTAACTCAAGCCCCCTTCCCCATGCGACTAATGCATGCTTCCCAAAAGTACCGACAAACTCGCAAAAGTCTACCACAATAATTGGTCAATATTCTAGGCTTTTTGAGCTACTAGGCGTTTAGGACGTTCGGTGATTTCACTCTTAACTCAAAGGGAATTCGACGAAACTCGCTGGAAGCATTAATTATGTTTTCCTAAAGCTACCTGATTTTTTTCAACATTATTTACCGCAGATTTCTTAGGATATTTGATGTGGAAGTGGGCATGAAATTACATGGGTTATTATGGGAACGCGACTAGCTTTATTCATGGAAAAGATCTTTTTCTAGTTAAGAATAAGAAAAACAAAAATAATTTAAATAATCAATAGAATAATGTATGAAAATCATTTGATATACCTACTTTATTTTTATTATTTTTGTTTTTCTTATTCTTAACTAGAAAAAGGTTCTTTTTGATGAATTAAGCTACTCGTAACTTGTGTTCCCATAAGAACCCATGTAATTTTTTGTCCACTTCTCGAACAAATATCTTAAGTAGTCTGCGGTAAATAATTCTGAAAAACATCAGGTACATTTAAGACAGCATAAGTAATGCTTCCAGCAAGTTTCGTCGAATTCTCTTAAGTTGAGTGAAACCAACGAACCTCTTTAAGTAGTAGCAGAGAGGGGAAAATTTATATCATACTTGGTTATGCGTAGGGAGCAATCTAGTAATATACTCCTGTGTCCTCTTGTATCTATGAGCTAGCTTTTTCGCTTCAGCGTCATTTTATTAGTTGTTCGTGTAAGATGAACATTTTATTTGATACGTAGCATTCTATTTTTGAAGATGTGGAGGAATAACATGTTCTATAGTTCGGTAAAACGTAATGAGTTTTAATGAGAACAAGGAATTTATTTTACGACAAATAAATATGATTAGTGACCTTCCCCAATTGAAACACTGGCTCCCGCTTCGTCATTACTGTTGGGCATCGTTGGCCTGGCTCGAAGTTGGATGGCTGATCTTGCAATTCATCCCGACTGGTGTAGCTCCTGTCTGGCAGTATGTTAGAAATGACCTACGCTATCATGTTACACCAAGCTGAAATACAAAATTCATATATATATATATATATTTGAAAATGTCATGAACTACAGTTACGCGTCATCAAAAAACTCGAAAATGTTGCAAGAATTTAATTAGGTATATATCTCTGTTTTTACCTTGCTTAGTATTAGCTCAACGTCTTCACACTAGCTTCACTTTGCATAGCCGTAGGATCTATTGCTAATCTTCCTGGAATTAGAGATGTGTATTTCAGCTTTCTTAGTTTTTTTTCTGATTTTGATTTGGGCTCTGAAAAAAATAGATCAATCACCCTTTACCAGCTATCCCGTGCATATTTTTTTCTTAAATTAGATTTATATCCTTTATCTTTTGTTATTACCCATTTTCACCAGTGATTGATAACTTGCTCGTTCAGAACCATTCATCAGCTATTTTATAAAACTAGTGCGATCTGCTATCCTCAAAATTCGTTATAAAACTATCCCATTACGAGTTCATCGGAAAACGGATGCAGTCTTTGAACTCCCTTCTAGGTTTCTTCGATGTGTGACACTGCAATAGAATCTATTCCTAACCTGAAAGGCTGATTCTTTACTGCTTATATTGTAGCTTTAGCAATGGAAGCTGATTGTATTTTCTATTTGATCTATACATTTTGAAGTAATTTAAAAGAAAATCATCCATATACGAAGTGATGAGGTATCAGAAGATAACAGGAGATTGAGAAACAAGAGAGTATGCATTAAGTTTGTGAATATGACGGATAGGGCAATATGAACTAAAGCTCGCTGTTTTGTATAGTTCAATAGTTCAAGGTTTCATTCTCTCTAACTTCATGGTAGATAACGTGGTAAATTTTTACTTACTACGTTATCTACTGTTTTGTAGATCTAAAATATGTAAGTTGCATATTTTGGTTGTATTTAACCAGACAGAGGTTCTTTCATCATTAATCGTGGACTGTAATGGAACCGGAAAATTAATACGCAAAGAATCTCATTTCATTGCATCAGGTCGCATAGAAGAAGAGTTTTCACTCCTCGAATCGAAGTAGGTTTTTATAATCTAGCGTCTTGGAGACAACTTTACCTTAGTCTCAAAGGGGAACTCCAGATGGACAAACCTTGAATATCGGTGTAACCAAATTTCAAAATAACTAGAGGTTATTCATTTTAGCAAATCCTTCCCGCTAGTGATTAAGGAAACATTTTAAGTTTAATAGTAAAACTTTTAACTATCTCAATTTTCGACCGTTTTGAGAAGCATACTTAAAGGGGAGTAGCTACTATTCTTACCCATAAAATATGATTCTTATTTTTTAGATAGATACCTAAAAACAATTGGGTACGGTATACTTGTTATGCTTTAAAATATGGATGGATTTATGCAAAGTTCGATTTTTTTATCCAGCGAAATGATATACTGGCCATGCCCTTCCGTAATACATTTTGACTCTTTGGTCTTTATTTGGTTAGAGAGATTAGAGAAAAAAGCTTTGGAAAATTCTATCGTTTATCTCCATTCGTAGCCCACATAATATAGTATTTGAGCTGCATATAGGTTTGTTCTCATTTTTAAATATATTGTGAGATTTCTCAAGATTGTGCAAGTTGGTATGGAATTCTTACTCCTAAATTGAACTATACAATGTAATTATGTTATATTTATTTCACTGAAATTCCTGTCAGAACTCATAAGGAAGCACCTTCGTAATGCACAGTAGGCTAAAATGTCATACGTTCAGATATTTGGATATTATTATAATATTTGATTATAATAATATCCAAATATCTGAATAATATATCTGAAAAATATCTTATTATAATATTATTATAATATTTGGATATATTACGTCCGGATATTTGTAAACTACTGAATTGCGTATCGGAAGTGTCGGAAGGTATGTTGGAGAGAATACGCGTTTGCGTCTAAAATGCCCCTTTCTCCTCTGCAGTGATTCTTGAATGTCTTAATGTATAAAATACGATGTCTGTGACCCCGCGCCCCCGAAGAATGAGAATTCCTTTGTTATCTATTATTTCAATCTTTGGCTCTCTCCTCTTCATTCGACCTTGAGAGGCCGAATATTTTCTCTTCCTTCACCCTGTCTCCTTAGTTTACCTTTAAGTTCATTTGCAATGCTAGCGACGAAGAATAAACCCTCATAGCAATCGCAAAAATGAGTTGAATAAGTGCACTTCGAAAAGGGGGATCAGTGGAGAATCAGACGTGTATGTACATTCCACGTTTTATTTATGAGGCTTGCTGCTCTGCGACACTCCAGTCCAAACACATCGAGGAGAGGCTCCGTACTAGGCAACTTGAGGAACTTTATTCTGCCGTAATCAGGTCGGGAATTATTTATGATGCGCCACGCTCGTGTATTCCTTGTCACCCACCCCTCGAGGAAATGTGTTGCGTATCGCATTAGAGGGAGTTCCTTTTCTTCCACAACTTTTTAGGATAAATCATTCCATCAGTGGTTTTTGAGTGAATTTATTGTAAGTACAGCGCAAAAAGTTGCGGAACATCGAGTGGATTGAAAAAGTTTGATACACTGCAGGAAATACTGCGGCAGGACTTTGGTTGAGTCATCCGTTGAGGAGAGCAAAAAACTGTGAATTTCCCATCGAAAACAATCATCTTTATACGTTTTCATTAAAAACCGAGATCCTGCGAAATCAAGAGATCTGTGTTGGCAGATCAAAGTGGGCGTATGGATTTTTCTCTCTCAGTAGATCACACATTTTTATTAAATAACGGTTGGCAAAAGATATTCTTAGAAATTTTACCATTCTGTAACCTCCCGTCGGTGAAACTGTCGATGCCACAGTTGGAAGCCACTCTAGGATTCGTCCGCCAGCTGATCTGCTTAGCTCAGTATAATAGAGCAGGGTAACGTGCTCGATGGCTTGCAGATTGACCTCATGATCATATCCTGAACTGGAGTGCGAATGTGACGACACGTTGCTTAAAAATTAATTAAAAATGCAAGAGATGCCAACATGGTAGTGACTCGTTGCAGTAATTACGTAATTCATAGCCCTAATGGGAACTAATGTGGGCTTAGTCAGAAGTTTAAAATTTCTAAATAAGTTTGTGGAATAGCACACATGTATGCCATCATAATTATAACTTAATTAACGAATGACTATTACTGGAGAAGCACTACCCTCAAGCACTCTTTTTAACTCCTAACTCACGCCAACGCCCTAAAAAGAATTTGGATCCTTAGAGTTTTCTTGGTTCCATTTTTAGCGCAAAATTCTCTAGCTACTCTTTGACGGATTAAGACGTCAAGAATAAAAGTCAATATGGACAATGCAGCGGAAATTGATGAAGAACTGACCTTCCATAACTTTTCGTAACTTTGGTCGTAAAAATACATCTGCCCTTATTTCCGTTATAAGATTTTATGAACACCAGGCTAACCTGTGTCTAGGGGTTTCCTTATAGTTACATGGCTGCTTCTGCTCGTTAGAAGCTCGGTTTTCGCTCTTAAAGCGAATGGTAAATGATATAACAGCTTCCTCCTCCTCCCTAATTGCGCTTGCCTCCCTCGGCAACCTCCCAACCAACCCTACGTCTTCCCTCTCTTTAGCAACTGCCTCCTCTTTTCTTATTCCATTCACATCCTCCATACATTCTATCCTCTCTACTTCCTTCCCACTCTCCGAAATCTTAATTTCCTTCAAAGGAAAACAGTAAATTAACTGGCCAACCCAGACGGCCTCTGTTCCATATCTTTTCCTTCCCGTCCCCACCACGGTTCGTTTCCCCTACCTACTTCTTCTTCTGGCAGAACCCTTTCCAATCCTTTCCGCGTTCCATGGCCTGCCCTCCCCCCCGCAGCCTCACCCTATAGTTTCTCCTCCTTCCCTTTAACCTTTAACCCTCCCCACTCCTCCCCTATCTTATTTAGAAGTTTCCAACTCCTCGGCATCAGCACATAACAACCTTCAAACTCTTTCCCCATTCCAATGCCCTCCCCTTCCCTTCCACCATCCTCCTCCTTCCTGGAGGAAGATTTTTCTTTCAATTTCTTTTTTTCATTAGATTTTCTTAATTACTCCCATTTCCTTCCTCTCTCCCTCTCTCCCTCTTTCTCTCCCATTTCATTTCTTTTTCTACGGGAGCCATTCGTTTTCCTCCATCTTCTATTTAGTCCGCCACACCATGCAGCTTGACTCTCACCCCCGTCGCCGTAGGAAAAATTACCTTGCCTCCCATCTATATGCCACCCATTGAATATTTCGTCTTTTTTAGTCGTCGTTCGCCATGGTAAAAATTTGACTTAGGTTCGCGGATTCCTGCGATCGCAGCGCTCGGTCGTGGTTGACATATTTGTGATTTCAAAATTGTGAACGATTCGCTTCACTCAGATTTCGTGTTATTTGCAGCCCAAATGAAGGAAATTGTGATTTAGTTGGATGCAAAAATTACTGCTGGATTAGTAGACGGCAGCACGCACATGAGTATGCACTAATAATCCTACTCTTCTGGTATTTGTACTCCTATATTATCTATAAGTATGTATGATTATGCGTATTCATATCTGTATGAATATGTTTCATCGAAACATCGTGCAATCGAAACGCTGTATGTTTGACCCACTTGCCTAAGTGACTCAGGGGACAGAAAAAAGAGACTACTTTACTAATTGTTGAGGTGGGAGTTTATTCCTGTCCTTTTTTATTTTTTACCTTACCTATATCGGTTATGACTGTGATTCTTATATCCTATATCAATTATGGCTCGTATATTTGTATAAATGCGTGGATACCTATAAATAGGAACCATCAGTTCAATTTTTCTATGTTACATTCCTTCAATATAATATTGCCATTTGGAGTTGCAACGTGCGATGCGAAAGCTGCTATTGCTGAAATAATTCATACTTTTCTTCTCTCTTTGTACCTATATCCCTCTCACCCTGCCCTCCCCCATTCACCCTGACAAACCCTTTTCTCCTCTCCCCTTATTTCGATTTCAGCTTTAATTTAATCTCCCTCTCCTCTCTCTATCCGAACCGTTTATAAAAATGTTTTCCTTAAAAAATTCCCGTCTCAAATATCTCTCCCCTCGTTTCTTTTACGGAGCTTTCCCAAGATCTTCTGTCCGTGTCCACTCATTAATCAATCCGCGCCCCCTCCCTGCTTCCGCCCTTACTTCTTATCCGCCCTTCCGTTTCGGCGAGTTTATTTTCAAGGCTTCAAGTGAGAGTAAACGACCTCCTTCCATATCCCCCTTGTTGCCTCCTTAACATCACAATAAAATCGAGGAGATCGCATATTTCAGGAGGAGGAGGATTTCCCTCTTCATCATCATTGGGCGCCGAGGCCCATGGAGCTACGCCGCGCCGGTTAGTTTCTTTCAACATTCATCCCTTAGTGGCCCTGGGGAGTGATTAGATGGTTTAGGGTTGTCCACATTTTGGTACGTCAGTATTGAACTGAAGAGACTTAATTACAGGGACCATTTTTCTTCCAATGTGGCGTGTCTCCTTCTCTCCCTCTTTCCAGGTGGGTCAGAGAAAGGATTTGAAGAGTTTTAAAAATATTCCTTAAAAAGCATGGCTCATTAGTTACGAAAAAATCTCATTTTCTGTTGAGTTGTTGTAAAAACGCTTCCGGGAAAAAATCGCTCCACAGTTTTGGAAAATAAATACGATCATGTGACGGGAAATTAAGAGATGTCATTTGTAATCTCATGGATTAATGTTTTTAAATACGACTCTTCTGTTGGGAATTGGCAGCTATGTTAAATTCATTATAATTATTAAATTACATAGCACTCGAAGGTTTTCTTTCCATCACGAAGCAAAATTAATTTAGCTTTCTGCTAATTTTTTCTCCCTTTTTTGCTTGATTAAATTTGTACCAATTCTTGCGGTTTTTTTCATCGGCATGTGGTTGATTGCGTCCTTTATTGAAGCATTATATTTGAAATCTATGATTCATCTTGGTGTAGAAATGTTTCTGTCAAATGTAAATTAACCAATAGTCCACTTATCTGACTGTGGCAGTGGTTATTCTGTTACACAGCCTTCTTGTAATCTTGGATGATTTGGACGAGTGCGCAGTATTATAGCCTTCCGTATGACTTTTACTGGCTGTTCTTGCTCGTTAGTCTAAGGTTCGGTTTCGGGAATCTGGTCGCTTCCACCTAAACCCTAGGAAGATTAGTGTTTCTGAATACACCACTGAGAGAATTGGAAAAAATTACACACCCTCTCCCTGATGAGTGAAATTCACTCGCCTTTGGGTGCCAGCTCTACCCGATTCTGCGATCAGACAAACATTTCGGGTGGGAGAGTGTGGTTTGTATGATTTTAAATAGGAAGCTACCGAGTGCTCCCTCCGTGATGCGGTTGGTGTGGGAAGCTATGATCTCGGCGAATTAGCAGTGGATAGAATGTGACGGTTTTCTGAGGACATCGGAGCCTATCCTCTGGTAAGATAGGATGTAAATATTTCGGAAAGATTTGGCAAATGACTGGTGTCAACCAATTAAATCCACCATACGAGCGGCTCGCTAACATTCTGGAGAAAAACGCTTGATCCCTGCGTAATACGAGAGAAGTATAAACAAAATTGGTCGACAAAGTAAATTATTTCTTTTTAGAATTGTTGAAACTTCCGTAAACGGCTATAATATGGCGTTATCCGCATCATGGGAAACCAACGCATCATTATCCGAGGGAGTAGCCCTTTTTCACCTACATTTTCCAAAAAGTTTTGTCACCTGCATTAATGAACCTTTTTATAAAATAAATTGTTAATATTTGCAATCGAAACATCTCGAATTACATTATCCGAAGGTTATATAATGTAAAATTAAGATCTTTTGCGGTTTTACCTCCATTATGAAAATTAGCCACTTGAGCTAAATAATTTTGTAGGACGCGTTTTCGAATGGTGCTGTTGAAGCGCTGAAGACGAATTGAAAATCTTGAAATCGAAGTTTTGGGCTGGAAGTTTTAAGCGCTAGTGAAATGACTAGGCCCGTTCATTTAGACTGCATGGAACAACGACAATTTAAATCCTGATTGAATCATACATGGAAACCCTGGTGAGGAAATCATTCTTAAAATGAATAGCTGGAAGCAAACTTTGAATCTAGACGAAGCTCACGATAGCATTTTTGTATCCAGGAAGTTCTCTAAACCGAAAGGCCAAAAGATATACCTAGGTATGATAATAATGAATATGAAGGTGTATCCAATAATATCTCGCGATTAAGGGAGAACCAAACAGGATATATTTGGACGGAGCATACGCAGTGAAAGAGGATGGCTGAATTTCTCTCCCAATATAGCCTTATTGTTAAGATCTTATTTTTAGAAAACCATTCCTTAGTCTGATACCCTTGAAGAATGCCAGGGGATCGTAGAATATTCCGCGTTCATCATATTTTGGTGAGCGGAGATTCAAAACCAAATGTTAGATCTCATATGGTGCGACAGAGATCAAAAGTTGTTTATGGAGGGTAAATAATTTAAAAGCTAAATTAGTGGATTAAAATGAATTCCCAAGTTCCATCAGGAAGGAGTTTGGGTAAGAAATTTATTTCGCATACCCGTGCACCTATGCCGATGGAAAATAGCAACGTTGCAGTTGAAAGTCACTTCATAGTTCATTATGTAACCTATCCTACAGTTTCTCTGGGTGGAATTTGATTTGAAGCGAATACAAGAGCCATTGCCTGGGGTAGAACTTTTAATTAAACTTTACGTTTCTTATTGATTAGCCTGTTTTAAAACCTCGCAGCTCGTCTCGCATTCATTTTGTTTTTCAAGCCCACGTGTAATATGGCCGGTGGCGCTATTTGTGCTCTTCATTCGGATAGATTTTGTTCTAGATGAGTTTATTTAAGTTTACGCGCAGGTTAGTTATGTTTTATACAGTTCGTGAAAATCTGGCCGACACTATTTGCCTACTGAGCAAATTGGAAGAGCCCGCCTCAATCAATATTGACGGTCATATACTTCGAGGAGGGAATTTACCAAAGTCATTTATTGTTGATTGCTAGGTGACTTACGTTAAACTATCCACGTCAATCGTTCCCCCGCTTATCCTCTGCTGCTCTAAAGCCATTGGCCAGGTAACTGCGAATTCTCTGTATTCAGTCTGACAGAGTGCCCTTTGTTGCATAAAAGCCGCTCTCCAGCTTGAGCTGGCCATAGTTGATGGCATAGTGAACTGGAGAGGTGTAACAAAAGAATATCTGGAGTGATGATTGCTGTTGATGATTTGCATGCCTTTTTTTCTGAATCATTTATGTCCATTTGGAAAATTTTATATCGAGATAAAAAGAATGAAAAAGGTCATTAGAAAAATGAAACAACCATTTCATGTTAAATTAATTTGTGTGGAAGGCTGATATTTAATTTTAATGAGTGATGGTGCCTACTGAGCTCTTCCCTTGACCTCTCTTCTGGTTCTCCTTTCCCCCTTGTGGCTCCGAGGGCTCTTGCAGGGGACGAGAGTTCTTCTCTTTGCTAATGGCTCCCTCCTTCGGAAGTCACTCACCTTTCTCTCTTCATTGAATTCAGCGGAAGCGGACTTGATTGTGTAAATGTATTGATCCAAGGTGGTGCTTGTTTGCACGGCTATAGAGCCATGAGGAAGGGAAGAAACTCTTGACAACAATCGGAATGTTGGAGAATCATAGTGATTTGAAACACCAGCGCTCGTAACTTCTGGATGGTTTATGTTTTTTATGAAATGCTCTGCCCAGTGGATACAAATTGGCCTCTCACATGACACGATCAGCATAAGCGTCAATTTTTCATGGCCTCGAAATCAAAGGGTTGTGAAACAATGGCTTTTTTTTAGGGTTGTGGCATTTTACCCGTGAGTAGACCTGTGCGCCGCCGTCGAAGGTTCTGATGACGCCGCCGATGGGTTATATGCGGCGCGCCGCCGATAGCGCCGCCGCGAAGTGGTCCGAAATCGGAAAATGCCGGACTCAAGTCCAAAATGGCTTCTTTTGAGATGGAGACTTGAAACTTAGCGTAAATACGCATAAATGATTACCAATTATAGATTTATATGCCATTTTACATAAATACGACCCGTTATACTGAGATAAAGTAGCCCAAACATGACCAATTTTTCAAAAACACGCGCGATCTCTTTTTTCTTCGAAAATCGTTGAATTTAAGCAGGTGTTGTTGCGTTGGTATGATTTTTATGGAGTAGAAAACGCAACAGTCCTTTGACGTGGTGCATTGCCTATATTTTCCATGACTTTTGAAGATTTTGGCTCTCATCTCTCTGGTTTAGCAACGCAAAATGGGGTACCCGTTTTTCACGTGAAATTTGACATAAAGTAGACATTATCTTTCGTTTACGAAATATATAACTCACATTTACATTTAATTTTTGAAACTTACATTTACATAACAGTGTAAAGTATAAATTTATTAAGAATACTAAGCAGAAATCTTGGAAAAAAGTTTGCGACCAAGGAAATGAGAGCGATATTTCGATCGCGCGTCAAGGGCCACGACGTAGGACCCTGAGGCTCGGTAACTGCGGTCGATTTTTCAAGTTTTTTGAAACTTTATTCTTGAAAATCGTCATTTAAAGCACGGCACGTAGTCAGTGTTGACCTAAAACACTGTACTGAGGATATTACTATTACGCATTACACTAGTGAAGATGCTAGGGATTGGATATTTGTCGGAACCATCCGACGTTTAAGAAATATGCTTCGGATATGAAGTAGGGTTGAGAGATTAAGTCGGCATGCTAAAGAGAGAGAAATAAACTGTTTCCGGGAAAGGTAACATCCGATACTCTTTTTCCCTTTCCACCCTCGCCGAGGTGGGTCGCGCGGAAAGGGGCGTTTTATGACGACGCACAGCCTTTGTCGGTATTTAACGGGTTCTTCCACAAGGGTTTTTTTCCTTTCCCTGGCAGAAATGCATGTCAATTTGCAGTTTTATTTTGGAATCGGTGAAGAAGTGTCGTGCTTGTTGTGCTAGTTTCGTGTCGTGCTGTAGTGTAATTCTCAAGTTCGTGTTGCCCAGTGATTTGGTGCGGGCTTTATTGAATTCCCACTAGCTATTCCCGGAGTTGGACAGCGCAGTGATTTTCCAGCTTGAATTTTTGCAAGGTGTTTTTTTAATATTTCAATTTCAAAGATGCGTGTGTTTGCGTACTACTTCAATGAAAGTGTTAAATTACTTATCGATTTTTCCTGTTTTTTCACCTCTCATAAATCATGGCAATTATGATTTTGATTCGTTTTTTTCTTTACACATTTCTAATTTTCAAATCACCTCACAGGGTTTTGAGCGTTTTCTAACGAGCCGGTCCCCTAGGTCGGCGGCGCGGCGCCGTTCTGCGTATAGCCATTTACAAGCCATTGCTTTTAGTACATGAATACTGTATTTGTTTACACATATCATTGCACACTCATCATCATTGTATTTCATAATATTGTCTAACACCACTCATCACAGTTACATCCGTGCATCAATATACATTATTTTAGACAATACAATAGACCAGTGGTTCCCAAAATGGGGGTCGCGGGCCGTTCGGAAAGGGGTCGCGAGATGAGGATTGTAATTACTTTAAAAACAATATCATTTGAATGTACACATTGTTTGTTATTTATAGGGGGTTGCGGCTAAAACGTATGGGCTAAAATGGGTCGCGGAAAGAAAAAGTTTGGGAACCGCTGCAATAGACGATACCTCTCATTAGCGGCAGTTAACAGTACATTAACGGATTTGAGAGATCTTCAAAGACTTCGAGATAGCCTTTCAAACTCGTCGACGAGTTGCATTTTTATGCCCTATTCACAGTGTTTTAATGAAATGCTCGCATTTTATGCTTTTTCAAAAATTTCGTTTTTCATTTTCTCTAATTGGAATTGTAATAACGGCGGCAAATTGGATAGGTTTTTTT
Organism: Pyrrhosoma nymphula; assembly: GCA_963573305.1. Lineage (NCBI taxonomy): Eukaryota > Metazoa > Arthropoda > Insecta > Odonata > Coenagrionidae > Pyrrhosoma > Pyrrhosoma nymphula. The sequence goes on along the minus strand of OY754337.1, from coordinate 125,068,468 downwards.
TTGCTATGTATACCCCAGAAATGGTCGTAGAGGGAAATCAATTGGAATTGTAGGGGAAATCAAATCCCAATTTCCGTGTATTACTCATCTAGCTCGAAAAAGTCTATCCATTTCGCCCACAAGCACACCTAGTTGACAAGTTTTTTCCATCGATGGGTTGACGATATACGCCAAACGATCATCGCAAAGTCCATCAACCGTGGATAAAATAGTTTTAATTCACGATAGCTACAGATATTGTCAGGGAAGTAACGAAAATATATGAGTGAAATTTGATAAATTTTTATTGTTTCGAGGTTCAAGTATGAATATTTTTTTTTCAATTTTCAATAAAAATCTTTAAAAAGGAAAGCCTTTACTATGAAATCCTCTCTAACCAAAACTCTCTAAAAACTATAAAATATTATATATACATTATTAATAAATATTATTTGTTGGTAAAAATGTGATAAAATACGTTTTTACATGTTTATGTAAAATAAATGGTTGAATTTATTAGTGATTATAATGATTCATTTGTATTATAATATTCTAATGTGCTACAGTACTTGTGAATATATATTATGGTCGATTAATTACGCCGCCGGCCGCCGACCCGTTTTCAGCCGGCGCGTCCGCCGCCGACAGTTTTTCCATCGGCGTGCACAGCTCTACCCCGTGACCTCTTTCGCAAATTTCTCCATAGCGCTGATCATTCGCTAGAATTTCAGCCGTTGCTAAGTAGGATAAGAACCATAATCTAAAACCTCAAACTATAGGGGCTCTATGAGTTTATTACTCCGTTCGCCAAGCCGCACAAAGGTTGAAATTTACAAATGATTGTTAGACGGCCGATTTCTTCTTCTCTTCCCCGACATTTTTCGATGATAACCCATTCAATAGAACAATTTAAGATTGATCGACCACTCACCATCGTGGAGTATTCTCTTACATGAAAGGAATGCAGAAAATGTTGGAAAGTTTCCATTGCATCATCGTCTGCATACCCTACATAACATTCATTTTAAACTCCGTATATTATTTTCTTGTCTTCATGCCGTCCAAAACTCTTAGTTTTTCTTCTTTTTTCGCACTTACTAAACGCTTTCCCCCCAATCATTGACATTGGCGTGGTAAAGGGGAGAATGGTACTTTATATCACTCCTAGGTTCATAAAATATGTTTCCCTAACTCTTTAGCATTCTCGGTGGAATATCCGTGCGATTTTTTACCCTATTGCTCCTAATTAAGCTCTTTTTGTTTGTCCTCCGCTTCACCCAGATTGTATTCTTCATTTCATCTCATACCTACTTCTCAAAAGCTCCAGTACTAGCCCATTTCTCTTCCTCAAAGTCCAAGTTTCTGAGCTGTATGACCATGTCCTCCGCGTTAGAGTTACCCTTCATCCTTTCTTTGCTCAAATTCCTCCTCATTCATGATATCGTTTTCTTAAATATGCCTTCGACCAATGAAATACTTAGCTCAATGTTTCTTCTAGTCTCATTTTCACGCATAATTAACATTAGATGCGTGCTCCTTCTGCTTTGGTTTAACTGCAGATGTAAATTTATTTAAAGACTTCAGAACCACATCCGTGCTTTGCATATGAAAAAAATATAGCCATTTACTAATATATCTGAAGGTAGCTGCCAATAACTCCACTCTTGTTATTATTGATATGCGTTGTTATGATTATGGTTGTTTTTGTTAAAATAGTTTTTAAGAAGAAGTGGAAAAAGCCTAACTATTTTGTGAGATTTAATTTTCCTGTTTTGGTTGTAAATGTAAATTTATTAAAAATTGCGGTTTTATTTAAAAAATGCAAATTATCCTACCTGAAGGTTCGAAAGTTATCCTTTGAAATATCTATTTTTTTTCTTGAAACTTGAGAAATGCGTTCATAAAATAAGTGCCGACACTATTATTCCGTTTTAATTTGAAAAATGTTTTTATGCGGATTCTGGTCATAATTTTTTAAATTTTTTTTAGGTCTCGACATGCAGCTGATGAATTCCGTTTTTGTAGAATTTCTCTGCGTTTGGGCGCCGGATGCTGCCGCAACTGAATGCCATTGAACTGTAAGTTACATTAAGTTGATTTTGAAGCTCTGCTATTGAATCACGAAACAAGGATAAGATCTTATTGGATACGTGAATATAACTGAACGCGCAGTAACAATAACGTGCGTCTTGTCTATCTTGATTTCCATGTTAACGTGTTGCCCACGGCGTTAACTCTTGCCCAGGGCGTAACCCGTTGGCTCTTGTCTCACAATACTTTGAGTACAAACTTTGATTTCGGGCGAAGAACTTTGGTGGGTATTGAACTCAAGATAATTAATCATCTTATTGAGAAAGGCATTGAACTAATTAACATGATGAACGACATCAAACATCAACTTAATTTCGTTTTCAATAAGTTATTCCCTAATTTTTTCTTGTATCCAGATCTCGTGTGTTGAAAGCTCTATAGATATTCTATTTTACTAGGTATCGGATAGTAAGTAGACTCTTATAAAGTGTTTATAATATTGGAACCCATAGGCTTTGTTTCCGTTTTAATAGTAAGTGTTCAGTTCGTTCTTGTCCCATTTATGAATTCCTCCCTCTGGAATTCAGTCATAACGTGGTGGTACTACGAGGGCAGACTTAAAAGTAAGGTCTCCAATTTTTTTTGTCATAGAAAATGACATTTATTTACATTGTTGGATACAACGTTGGAAAGGTCATGGCTTCAGCTATTTTTCGATGTAGTCACCCTGGCGCTCGATGATTTTCCTCATCCGCATGATGATCTTGCACCTTGTCGTCCGTCGCGATCTTCATCCCTCCTAGGTGTTTCTTCAGGGTGAGGAACATGTGGAAATCACTTGGGGCGACGTCGAGGCTGTACGGAGGATGCCCGATCACTTTCCACCCAAACTTCGAGATCAGTTCCTGCGTCTGACTAGCCGTATGCGGTCGCGCGTTGTCGTGATGAAATGAGACCTCCTTCGTCAGCATTCCTGAACGTTTGTTCTTGATGGCGCGCCGAAGCTTTTGTAGTGTGTGGCAGTATCTTTCCTTATTGATAGTGGTTCCCTGGGGCATGAAATTCACCAGCAATAATCCTCACCCTGAAGAAACACCTAGGAGGGATGAAGATCGCGACGGACGACGAGGTGCAAGAGGAGGTCAACGCCTTCGCAACGCGGACGGAAGCTGGCATGACGAAGGTATTCAAAAGTTCATCATGCGGATGAGGAAAATCATCGAGCGCCAGGGTGACTACATCGAAAAATAGCTGAAGCCATGACCTTTCCAACGATGTATCCAACAATGTAAATAAATGTCATTTTCTATGACAAAAAAAATTTGAGACCTTACTTTTAAGTCTGCCCTCGTATTTGTGCGATCCAAGCCGTAATGCCAGATACAGTGAAAATTTCTCAAGGCAGGGCCTCTCATTTGCAGCAAAACTCAAACCTATGCATGGCAGGGCTAGGAGTTATTTTCAGTCTATCCGCTATTCCAGGATGGATCTAGTATTTTCGCAAAGAAATTATGCATATAACCCAAGTTTGAACTGCCTTGACGTATTAAATGGTATCTACGTAAAATGTACGTTCCAGGATGATTCAAACTCTGACCCCTGAAACTCCGTATGCTTCCCCAAGTTCTCTTATTGAAGTCGTTTCCTCAAGCCGCCGCTTGATTTTCTGGGAGGCGCCACGGGTCCGTTAGGAAAACGGTGGGTATTCCCTGTTTAGCGTAGTAAAACTAGACAGGTAAATACCCATAGAGGAATAAATTCCAGCGGTACCAAAATTTGGTAAATCCTAGTTTAGGTATTAGATAAAACATTTTTCAATAATCCACATTTCCAAAAATCCGGAAAATGTTTTTATAAAAAATTGACATTTTTTTCAGTTTTGTTGCAAATATCTCCCTTATTTTTGCACTTAGCGTTATTCCACAAGCATACCTTTTTTGTAGCTTCAAAAATTTGTAACACATTTCATTTGAAAAATAATTTTCTTAGAGTAAAAATAAGCACGCTGTGATAAATAGTTTATAAAGCAATATTTTACAGTGGTGGGGGTATGGCTATTCTACGATAAGCGCACGCGGTTTAATAAATAACGACAACTATTGTTTTTATTGAAATATTTGAAGCAAGCAAAATGCGAATTGAAAAATTAAATATTTCCGCATAAGATTGTTATAAAAATTGTTTACATTTTCTAAATTTGCAAATTGTACAAAACTTTAAATATTTAAAGGCTGTTTTTAAAAATAATGTGCTTTTTAAATAACTAATAAATTTTATGACAAGCTTTACTACATAAATTCTTCATGTGGATACTTCACTTGATCAGTACATGGAGTAAAAATAATTAAAAAATTTAGTTTTCAAGATTTAAAAAGTTGAAAATTTACTTTTTTTTTTGGAAAATCGAAGGTACTGAAATGAACGTTAACTTCAATAGGTAATATTACAATATTTGTAAATATCATGGTATATGTATATGGTATCATTTAAAAGCTCAAATCATGCTCTTTCGGATAGTATTGTAATATTCATGAATATTAATGTTTCTTTCGTCGTAATTAGCAATAATTAAAAGGAAATTATACGAAAACTGCTTAACACAAAAATTTACTAAAATATCAAGGCGCATAAATGTTATAAAGAAATTTTTTATTTGTATGCCACTTTCAGGTATCATTAATTAAAGGTTGAAACCAAGAAAGCAAATTTATATATTTTTTTCAAAATTATTTTTTAAATAATTATTGTCAAAAATTGTAAAAAACAGATTATTGATTCAGTAGGTAAATATTTTAAATAATCCTTATTATTTATTTTTTATAAATTTATAAAAATAATTAAAAATAATTAAATATACCTAAATGACTATTATTTATTTATATTAGCTTATACCATTCATAATTAAAGATATAATGCTTGACCTTTTTTTACAAAAATATGTGTACTGAATCTTAAAGTGCACATGTCGTTGATATATCGGCAAAAAAGCTGTATAATAAAATATTATTATTTAAATCACCGTTTGTTAATGAAAGAGAGATACTCATGTGAATTTTAAAAAATTATTTAAAAAAATCTTATGTTTTTAGAAATATGGAAAATTTGCAACGTTTTTTCTGAATAAATCAATAACTTCTATTTTTTATGCTTTTCAGAATTTATAAAGATGTTATTTAAATAAAAATATTATTGTTTAAATCACTGCTGAGTTTATGACGGACAGATTCTCATGTGAATTTTTAAAAATTAATTTTTTTAAAAATCTTTTGCTTTTAGAAATATAGAAACTTTTCAACATTTTTTCAATATATTGAAAAATATCAATTTCATCTATTTTTTAATGCTTTTCAGAATTTATAAAGCTGTTATTATTAAAATTAAAATATTTATGTTTAAACAATAGTTTAAGGTTATTATTTATTTATAATAAAACTAACTAAAATGAAACTAACCAACCTCGGTAACAGCAATACTTACTGTAAAAGAGTTACTTCTTATTACTGTGTTCAGTGCTTTCAAACAGTAATTTTTTTAAACTTCAAATATAAATAACTTATAAACTACTAACTTTTTGGCGAAACTTATAGGAGTTATTTTTATCATTTTGATCTATATTTTATGATATATTTGGCTGCGTATTGAATTATTAATTTTTAACAATTTTATAACAATATGTTTAAACAATCGTTCATTAAACAATTGCGGTAAATTTTAGAGAATCGCAATCATTAAAATCCATTTCAGCTGTTCAAAATTCAATTAATTCATATGTTTAAAATAGCGAAACGGTTAATATATAAGGGAAAATATGCGCCATTAAGTATTGCAAAGGTCACCGTTATAAATAAATTATTATAGAGCATTTACTTTTGCTCGCACAAAATTATTTTTCAAATAAAATTTGTTCTAAATTTTTCAAGCTAAAAAAATGTTTATTTGTTAAATATCGCTAACTGCAAGCATAAGGGAGATATTTGCAAAAAACTGAAAAAAACAATTTTTAATTGTTTATAAAAACCTTTTCCGGATTTTTTGGAACTGTGGATCATTGAAAAATGTTTTATGAATACCTAAAATAGGATTTACCCAATTTTGGTACCGCTGGAATTTATTTCTCTTTTTGGGTATTTACATGGTTAGTTTTAGTACGCTAGTAACGGAAGGCAGTTTGCGTGTGTTGGTTAAGAACAAAATGAAATTTTTGTAATTAACTCTGATGTTGCATGCATTTATTTCAATGTATTAGCAGTGTTTGTGACTGTGTGTATTCTTTTCTTCAATGTATGCGATTGCCAAAAATGCACGTCAAATGAAACGTGAAACTAGTTCTTAAGTGTAGGTTTAGCATACATTCATCAATTTGCCGTTTCGCTGTCTATCCGTACATCTATAGTTTTCAAGCATTGACAACTCTTGTTTAACCTTAAGAAGCAGGGAACTTAGGAAGATCCGACACAGCGCGTCAAAACAATTGTGTTGGTTTAGCTTTCTTCAGAGCTTCTCGGAGCTTTTACATAAACAAATGCCCGCCTTTCGTCTGCTTCTATTAAGGTAACAAATTTTAATCCAGCACGTGTTACTTCCTCCAAGGGACTGATACAGTGTAAATATTGCAAGTATTTAGGGGTTATGTAATTACATTCATTATTAACCGATTAATCACGCGTTTCCACAACTAACGGGTGATTAGTTGAAAAATTAAGTGTACTGCGTTGGGTGCACAATCAGCGTATAGTTACGCGCCCCCATGTACTACTTCTTCACAGTTCTAGTCTAGCCGGGGGATTTTGTCCTCGGAGGATAGGTGGCGCTTCTATCGGTATCCGCAGGAAACGACTTCATTAAGAGAGCATGCCGGGGCGGCAATATTGCAGACCTTCTCTATTCTACGACCGTGTTCCAACTCTCTTGAATTTCATAATTTGTTTGAAGTAATTTTACTAAGGTGACTGCCAGTGCCACTATTCGTGACTATTGCTATTTCGGCTAGCTTTATTTTTTAAAGGATATATGCGAGAGTCCAATTCTTCGTTAAGTTTCGCTTTTCGTTAATTCTTTGGAAGTAAATTAGCAACAATAGCACTTCTTACGTCAAAGTTTTTTAGAACTTTGTAAAAATACAAGTAACGAATTGGCAGTATATTTAGCTCAAGAAATAAAGGGAAAGTGTGGCAAAATCCGGTTTTCTGCATAATCGTTCGCAAAATTCTCTTTTATAAGTACAATAATGGATACATATTGTAGCGCTATCGGGAGAAGGAGCAGATTTTCTCGTCGATAACACTCTTGAAAACACAAACTCTTTCCAAGCTCGGGTGAGAAAAATGAGGAAAACGAACAAAACACAAGTATTATCAATCATAAACTTAACTTATCAATATATTTTACAAATCACAAAATAGAACCAAACCAATTACAATAATTTACCCATAGGTCGAGTGCCAGGCGACCGTAATGAAAGTTACCAGTCGGAAAATAGTTTAAGTTTAACAAGTACGAGAGGTTGAACTTCTCTCTTAAGTACAAAAGTGACTTAGTCAGCAGGCTCACACAACGGTGTTACCCGGTCGGCGTCTCGGAAGCAATAGAGGGCGAGCTTAGACACGAGTCCGCTGAGGAGGGGGTCTGTCGACAAGGACGAAGGTGGAATGGGTAAGGTCAGGAGGTTGGCGATTGGTAGCCTTGGAGGGGAGGAAATAATGGGATGGGTGATAGATAGGGTGGCAGTTTTTAATTGGAGCGCCAGGAACTGTTTTCTGGCGTCGGCCGCAGAATACAGGATCACAGCCTTTTTGCCTTGGTCAGGATGACCGCATTTTTGGTATCCTTCCTCACTTTACTGGCTATAAAAGCGGGGCAGGACCTGGTGAGGGAAAGGTGCGGCGAAAGGTGCGGCGAAAGGTGCGGCGAAAGGTGTGGCAGAAGTCGTGGCAGAAGTCGCTGGCAGTAGTCGCTGCATTTTGTAGTCGTAGGCATTTTGGCCGTCGTTGGCGCACATGTCGTTAGCGCGCATGTCGTTCGGGCAAGTCCTTCGGCTAAGTCCGGAGGATAAACAGTCCGCAGAGGAGAAACTGTCCAAAGAGGAGAATTGCCCAAAAAACAGGGGGGGAAAATGCCACATCCACTGGGGGAAATCAGGCACAGAATTGACTCCCGGATGAGGAATGATGATTGAATCAATGACACCTTTTTTCTTGCTAGAGGGACACTTTCACTGAATTCACAATGCCAGTTTATGGCTTAAGAGGCAATTTACTGAACAATATTGCCAAGATACTGAGCACACACACCCACAGACAAGAACCTCCTCTCCTTTCTGGACCACAAAGGTGGAACAGCTGATAATTCAGTGTAGAAGGATAATCACTAATAAACATCTTGAAGTTAATAACCCAGTTTAGTAACATTTCAGATTCATACAATCTTTCAGTATGACACTGGTTCACACAGCCATAGCCAACCATAGAGGGAGAGACACTCCTCGAAAGTTGCCAAGTGCAGGAAACATGAGAGCAGTATACCACAGCTGTGATTCCAGGCGACAGGTGAAGATTGCAGATAAACACATTAAACAATAGATTTTAAGTATTCAACAGCCTTCAAACAAATGATGAAAGTATATTCTGACTGACTTAGCCGAAGGACTTACGAACGACATGCGCGCTAAGTCCTTCGGCTAAGTCCGGAGGATAAACAGTCCGCAGAGGAGAAACTGTCCAAAGAGGAGAATTGCCCAAAAAACAGGGGGGGAAAATGCCACAATATTTCTTTATATGCGACTCCCCAGCTTTGTATACGGCAGGCTAATTTTGTCTGTACGAGAGCTCAGTAAATAACCATTAAAAAGGACAGAGGTCATTTTTCGCCAATGGAATATAATTTTGAGAGACAATTCCGCAGTGTCTTTGCGAGAGTGTTTACATGTAGATTCCATTTTAATTGATCAATAGTTATTCCTAGATATTCTAATTCTAAAACAAATTCTGTCGGGATGCAACATGAACAGTTATCTTTGGGACATCCTAGGGAATGATACACTAATTTTCTCTGTACCTATTACATATATCGAATATCATGTATTTAGACTTTGGATTTAAAGACACTCAATTCTGATCAAACCACTTCCTGAGTTATTTCAGATCTTTTTCCATTAACCATATCCCACAATTCACCATTAAAATTAAAGCAATATCGTCTGCGTAAGCTGTAATATTCCCGTGAAATAGAGTGAAAACTGCCTATAGCGGAATCGCACGGTGCCGTAAAAATATTCCGTTGTGGACAAGTTTCCGTCATACACAGGTTTGATGCACTTCATTAACATAATTAGCATAACATATTCTTTAAGAGAAATGAACTGTTTCAGCATTTTATTCACATATAAAAATACACACATAGACAACATTGCCGTTAGATCGTACACACAAAGTATTAACTTATAATGGACTGTATAATTTTCTCGCTGCACATATATTTTTTCTCTGCGTAATTTTTACAGTCATTAACCAAACTTAGTAGGTGAGGTCATAAATTTCTGCATTTGAATCACTTTTATGTTCGTTGATTATGTCTCCATCACAGAAAACAAGTCAGCTCTGCAGAAACATTTTGCGACACTTTCACTTTTTATTGCTCTGGTTAGCCAATTTATGGCATCCAGAACTGCTTTGATTTAACCACTTCACTAATTTTGTCGGTTGACTCCACAGCAGTTTAAAGAGATTGCTTCAAAAACTTCCTGTAATGAACTTTCACGTTACAAATAACCCCTTGATCCACGGGTTGAGAGATGCTTGTGGTATTCGCTGGGAACCACGCAAGTTTCACATTTGATAGATTTAGATGAGGATGACACGTGGCATTGTCCAAGAAAAGAATTAGGTACCTCTCGTCCGGCTGATTTCATTTTCCAGTTGAAATAAAAACAGCCAGTCCTCCATTATCTTAGCCGTGTTCCAAGCTTTGGAGTTGTGTCGCCAGATCACAGGAAGGGATCCAATGTATAAAATTTTAAAACATCTGGGTCGTGCGGCTTTACCAACTACAAGTGGCTTTTCCATATCTCCCTCCATGTTTCCGCAAATAAAAACGGTAACTCGCTCTTTGGAGTATTTACCACCACCACTTATTTCACCTTTTAGAGACAAAGTTTTAGTTGGCATCCAATGGAAAAATAGTCCCGTTTCATCACCGTTGAAAATATACCGCAGATGGTAGTTTTTAATCGAACCTTTAATTTCCAACTGGAAACTACTGCCATTTGCCTCTCCGCACATAGTGTTCCACACAATATTATGACGAGCTCGATAACTTTCTAGACAGCCATCAGATGCTTTAAACTCCGTATTCCCTAATTTCACACCAAACACTTTTGCTTGCGCTTGGACCTTTGGCCCCGACAGTGGTATGTTTTTTTATCTCGTCTGAGCTAGCCACTCCCAAATTAATTCTTCGTTCCCTGTTTTTCTTATAGAGTTCAAATTTGAACCTGATAGATGAAAAAGATGAAAGTGCCTTGAAATGTATTCTTACTAACTCGCATACAATGTATACTTTAACCAATATCTGAAAAAGCCGATTAGAATTGTCCGATATTTATGGAAGATCTTTCGGCTTGATGATTGCTTGTAAAAGTATGAGTCAAAATAAAGTAAAAGACAGTCAATATTTCATAAATTGATTATTTTTTTTCTGAAAATTAGTTTAATTACCAATGATTCACAATTTTGCGTTCATATTTCATTAAAATGTTCACTATAAACCACATGAATGGAACTTTGAAGCATTAAAAAAACATATCGAAGTAAGTCACAGTTAATTTATGTCAATTTATTTAACATTTTCGTATTTCGAGATTGAAGAGAAAAGTGACAGTGTAAAATAAAGCAATTTTTCAGTACACTTGGGGATGATTTATTTTCCAATATCAATGATTAAGTTCATAAGAATGATAAGATTCATTACAATATGAATGAAATTATAAATGTATTCACGCTGACACCAACCTTTAGCTATTCAGCACGTAGGTAGCACTTCTTTATTCTTCAACTTGCTGTACACCTGCGTTTTTCCACATATGAATTTATTTTGCACCTCTTTTTCGTTGCATTGATTTCTTAAGAAAATCGAAATTCCGATGAGTTCTATGATGGAAATTTTGTCCTGCAAACTCAATGCGTTTCTTTTAGACATATTACTCTCGTAATGGATCCACTTACACCACTAGAGGTATTCACTGCGGGCACCAGGAAATGAACTTATTCGTGACGAGTGCGAATTTATGTGACTCAATAAAGGGGAAAATGTGGGTGAGGGTCAGGGGAAAGGCTTGTGTAGGCACGTTGAATGGCTTGGTCTACTGGGAGGGTGTGAATGACAGTTGGCCTATGAAGAACGGGCGTAATGGCAGAGAAAAGGGGGAAGGAAAGGATAGGGTAAGGGAGGAATTGTGGGGGAAGAAAAAAAGGGCCAGGAAAATCAGGTGCGTAGTGAGCAAGATCAGTCATAACAACTAAGACAATAAATTTGCACCAACCTGGGCGTCCCGTGGCGCCTAGCAATCGAGCGAAACATAGCCGAAGCGCAATTAGGAGAAGGACAGGAGGATGGAAACATTTTCTTCAACCATCGAGCCCCCCTACCGTGTTCCTCTACCAAGAGGTAGTGGCATTCCCTTCTATTCAACTCTCTCCCACACATTCCCCTCCTTGAGGTTATCCTAAAACATTCTATTCCTGGAAGACTTAGCGTGGCAATCCGTAGGTGTGTTCGAGCGAAAATTGCAATTCCGTAATACACAGGTGCAAATTTCAGGTCTTAGAACAAAAATCGTCCGTTGCCGCGTTGAGCAGGTTCAGTTAAATACAGGTTCAATTACATGAGAATTCTTATATCGCAGTTCGGGACCAAGAAAATTTTTATTTGAGGACAAGTTTCCGCTGTATGTATACAGTGTCCGTTATAGACCGATTTCACTGTATAAGCCAAAAATTTAATAATAATAATACAAAAAGGATCAGCATATGATATTTTAGGGTACCGCAGTAATTTATCGAGGAAAACAATATCCAAACATGTACATAATTTACAATAAATATCATTGTACATTTCACAATTTTACATGCCTAATACATAATTTCTTCAATAGCCCTGCATTATATTTAAAATAAAAGTTATGGGCAAATTACGCGTGCTAGCCATGATAGGTGATACATTATTCGCAAAGCAAAACAAGATTCACTGAAGTGCTTCAAGACGCCATCTGTTCGCTTCTTTTATCACCACACTCATTTTAACTTCATCCGGATTGTTGGTTTGCCTGGATGGAATCTTGTAATCGAAATACAACCCACTTCCCAATGTTTAATCGAGCTGAAATTTAGCACACTTACTTACTCTCGATGACAATAATACATGAATCGGGCATTACATTTATTAATTACTTAGTTAAATTTACTAAAATTAAATAGTTTACATTTTATTTGGAATAAAGTCTATGGCGCAAGCAGAAGTTAGTATTTATAATGAGAAGGAATGCTAATAATTTAAATTTCAAAAAACCGTTGCACAATTAATGTAAAGACTGAAAAGTAGAAAATAATAATATGCAAAAAAATACAATATGCAAAGGTAGAATAGTCTTAGCACCTTGTATATGTATAAGTGCCTCAAAGGGAGTATCTGCAGTTTTTCGAATACTGGAAAAGAAGGTGAACAACGACTTACTCTGGCTGTAGTACGAACTATTGCTTTTAGAGCTGTTTTCGCTCGTTTGAATATATTTTTAAGCACTGCCCCAGCTTATTATACTATAATTTACCCTAGAATATACAAAGGCATAATATAATTTATACATAAAAGTTAAATAACACTTATTTCGAATAAAATAGAGTTTAATTTGACAATTTTTCAAACTATTTGTGACATTTTTAATATGCTGCTCCCATTTTAGTTGTTCATCAATTGTTACACCTAGGTATTTGTATTCTTTAACTCGTTTCAGTGTAAAACAGTCACTGCAACTCGTATAAGTACACTATGAAGAATGGTACACAACTAAGAATGGAGGAACGATTACAAATATTAAAACATATTATGAGAAAGCATACGATGAATTAAAAGCCTAAATGGTCTACAATAGATATTTTTATACAATAATAATGGGACCTCTTCCTTGAACTACGACCTTGACGTGGTGGAAGGGCTTGTTCGTTCCAACGACCCCTAGAGCTGGACTGGCAGGAGCAAGTACATTGCTCCTGGTAGGGCCACCCATGCCAGATAGGTCGAAGGGTAGGAGCCAGACGAAAGGTAGTTCCGTGATGGCGTCACGTTAAGAATACCGTTGAGTCGCGTGGGAATACCTCTCAACTATCACTTCCCAGAACAAGAAAGTCATTCAAAGAGTATTCATTCCTGGCAACTACGGGACGCCGCCCACTAGGGCGGGTGTCGTGCCCGGCAGCGGTGGAGGCAAGGCCTCCGCGGTCGTCAACACACGAAATCCTTGTACAGCATCATCATTAGAAGATACAAGGGAAAGGAGTGAGAAGAAGAAGAAAAAGAGGAAGAGGAGGAGGAAAACAGTGGTAAAAATAGGAACTTGGAACGTAAGGACCATGATGAGGGCCGGGAAGCTTGAAAATATTAAGCAGGAAATGGAAAAAGGAAAAATAGATGTTTTGGGATTGTGCGAGGTGAGATGGAATGATAGCGGGGACTATTGGAGTGATAGCTACAGGGTAATCTATAGTGGGGGAGATGAGAGTCAACTAGAGAGTAGGCATGGTACTGAACACAAAGTTGGGACTGAGGGTGGTAAACATTGAACAGGTGAGCGACAGGATACTAGTGGTAGAGATAAAAGCACGCCCAACGAATTTCGTACTGGTCCAGGTATACATGCCTACGAGAAACCATAGGGAGGAAGAGGTGGAAGAGGTGTACGAGCAAGTAGAAGAAATAATTAGAGAAATGCCGGGGAAGAAAAACCTGATAGTGATGGGTGACTGGAATGCAGTGGTGGGGGAAGGGAGGGACGGATTAGAAGTAGGAGGGTTTGGGCTAGGAAGAAGAAATGATCGCGGTGAAAAGGCAGTTGAATTTTGTAGAAGAAATAAATTAGTAGTGACAAACACTTGGTTTAAACATCACTCCAGGCGTAGGTACACATGGAAAATGCCGGGTGATACTGGGAGATACCAAATTGATTATATATTGGTGAGGCAGAGATTTAGGAACAGTGTAAAAAACTCTCGTAGTTATCCAGGGGCGGATGCGGACTCGGATCATAGCTTGGTGATGATGAAGTGTGAAGTTATATTCAAAAGGCTTTGTAAAGGTAGGAAGATAAAGAGGCACCTTGAAGCATTGAAAGGGTTGAAAAGGAGGGAATACCAAGAGCTGGTGGTAAAGAACATAGGTGAAGAGAAGCGGATGGGAACCATAGAGAAAAGATGGGAGGTTATAAAAACAGGCATCGCAGGAGCGGCAGAGAAAACAATAGGAACGGTGGAAAAGAAGAGGGTTAAGAAGAAATGATACAGAAAATGGAGGAGAGAAGGATATGGAAAAACTTGAACATCGACGTAGGCAAGAGGAAGTACAAGGAATTGAATAATAAACTCTGGCGAGTAACCAATCGGGCAAAAGAAAACTGGTGGAAGGGACAATGTGAGGAAATGGAAAAGATGCAGGAGGAGGGGGAAGTGGGCGCTTTGTACGCCAAGGTGAAAATGTTATCGGGAGGTAAGAGACGTCAAACGATACCAAAGGTTAAGGATAAAACAGGGAAGATATTAATCGAACAGGAAGATATCCAAGAAAAATGGAGAGAATACGTAGAGGAGCTATATTACAGCGAGAATAGACCACTTAGCCTAGATCTAGAGGATGAAGGAACAATAGATGAGGATAACCTCGGACCAGAGTTACTTGAGAGTGAAATAGAAAGGGCATTAAGAGAGATGAAGGGTAGAAAAGACGTGGGAACCGAAAGCCTACCTTCGGAGCTACTGAAGTATCTAGGTAGTTAGGGGAGAAAATCGTTTTTCGAACTCATCCGCAGGATCTACGAGGAAGGAGTATGGCCAGAGGATTTCATGAGAACAGTATTAATACCTATCCCGAAGAAGAAGAAAGCGTCAGAATGCGAGGAGTATAGAACAATCAGTTTAATTTCGCACGCAGCAAAAGTGTTGCTTAGAATACTAAATAGAAGGTTGGAGAGCATAGCAAAGTGCTATTTAGGCGACGACCAATTTGGGTTTAGGAAGGGGAAGGGAACCAGAGATGCGATTGCGGTAATGAGGACACTTATAGATAGAAACATAGAGCATAATCAGGATGTTTTCGCTTGTTTTGGAGATTTCGAAAAGGCGTTTGACAGAGTAAACTGGGAGAAACTAATGCAGATACTGGGGAAAATAGGAATAGATTGGCGTGACAGGAGACTCATCCGAAACTTATATATGGGGCAGAGGGCTCAGGTAAGGGTAGCGGACGGTGAATCAGGGTGGGCAGTTATAGGTCGCGGGGTGCGGCAAGGGTGCCCGTTGTCGCCTTTACTTTTTAACATCTATGCTGAGGAAATGGTAAGAGAGGCATGGGATGAGCTAGATGTTGGAATGAAAGTAGGAGGCCAGTGGATAAAATCGGTTAGATTCGCAGACGACCAGGCGTTAGTCAGTCGGTCATCGAAAGGACTGCAAACTTTAGTAGATGCACTGGAAAAGCAGTGTGAGAAATAAGGAATGAAGATAAATAATAGGAAAACAAAAGTAATGAGATTCTGTAGGACAAAGAAAGCGAAGCTGGTGATAAGAGTAGGAAGTCACAAACTGGAGCAAGTAGAACAATTTAATTACTTGGGTAGTACGCTAGAAGAAACAGGACATAGTAGCAAAGACATTAGTAGGAGAATAGCGCTAGCGAAGGAAGCGTTCAATAATAGAAGGGAGCTGATGACGGGGACCTTAAGTAAGGATGTAAAAAAGAGGCTAGTGAAGAGCTTGATATGGAGTGTGGCGTTGTATGGGGCAGAAACGTGGACCTTGAGAAAGGAAGACGAAAATAGGCTGAAGGCTTTCGAGATGTGGGTGTGGAGGAGGATGGAGAAGGTGCGTTGGACGGAAAGGAAGACAAATGAGGAAGTGCTTGACATGGTGGGCGGGGAGAGGAAACTTGTGGATGAGATGAGGGGAAGACCCGGTAGGTGGCTGGAAGGGGTAATGAGGGACTATGATTTGCTGATGGCTGTGATAGAGGGTAGGATGTTGGGTAAGCGGGGAAGGGGAAGGAATAGAATCGGTTTTATGGACGGGATGGAGAAAGGTAGGACTTTTTCTGAGATGAAGATGGAAATACTAGAGGTAGAAAGGGCACGGCACGCGTTAAGAGTTCGTCGGATATTCTCTGACATTCATCACAACCTACCTCTAACCGGTAGATTACTGTAATGAATGAATAATGCGACAACTCATCGTCTCGTTTCCCGAATTAATAACAATAATGCCTCAGTTACGGCGTTCAACCAACAGTTGGTCCAACGCATGCTGGGGAAGGGCAGGAAAATCTCTTTTGTCCTTATTAGACTGACATAATACCTTCTAAATTATCACATTAACACCTTTCAAGCATTCGTCAATACATGCTATATCGAGCGTATTCAACAAAAGTTATGCATGGTATTCATCATGATGTACATAAATTATTCATAGTTGTCAAATCTGCCAATCGAAGACTCTGGCGCCACCTACTGAAAAGAGCAGATAAGAGCGTAGGCCATTTGCATAGGCACAAGGGCGTAGAGTGCACCCTACTTGAAATGGAACACGGCCTTAGTCAGTGGCGAACTAACAGAACAGCTGAGTCCTGCGAGCAAACATTTTGCTCGTTTGTCTTTGATGCTGGATGAGTGCACTGATAACCAATACCCTGTACAGTTACTTATCTTTATCAGTGGAATTAATGAAAATTTCGTCGTCACAGATGAAATATTCGGTTTTTAATCGAAAAAAATACCACTGGTCAGGACGTATTTGAGTGTGTAATGGATTGTGTGGATAAAGGTGCTTTATCGTGGAATAAAATGGCAAGCATTACAACAGATGGCATTTACTGAAAAAAGTGGGTATGATTAAACTTTTTGAGTAATTGTTAAAAGCATAGCACAGACAGTGATGTCATGCCTTGTCGTTTTATTTAAGAGCAGGGAATACTTTGTAAAGCTGCACTGGACCTAAAGGATGTGATAAATCATGTAGTGAGCGTCGTGAACACAATCAGAGAAAGAGCACTCAACCATCGACAATTTAAACCTCTACTTGAGAACATGGAGACTGAGTACAGAGATGTGATTTGCCACAACAGTGTTCGGTGGTTGAGTCTGGACCTAAAACGGGTTTGGGAATTACAGAATGAAATCCTCTTCTTGACTATAAAGGGGATGTGAGGGGTGGAGATATGAGATGAGGGAAAGGGGCTGTTTGCTCATGAAATGTTGAGAGTATTGAAAAGAAAACCAGGTTTATTTGCAAGGGAAGCAGGCTAGGGCTAGTTTTGTCATTTTCCTTTGCGATGAATAGATAAAGTATCTGCAATTGTTTCTTACACGATTAGGGATCATTTGTTGAGTTTGGAGGAAGAGCTCACAAGAAGATTTCAGGACTTAAAGAAAATTGAGCCTGAATTCAATTTGTCATCAAATCCATTCAGTGTTGAAATTGATACAGTAACTAAGGAGCTGCAGCTTGAACTAATTGAAATGTAGTCAGATCACATGCTAAGATAAATGTTAAATTCTATAGCATTAATAGAATTTTACATAACACTATTTATTGAAAATTTTCGATTTGTGAAGGAACTTACTAGGAAAATATTTTCTATTTTTGGATGCAAATATATTTGCGAACAAAGTTTTATTTCATTTTAATCAACAAGAGTTAAAATAGATTATCTGTGAATGGCATAAACTTGCAGGCAGAATTGAGAATCTGAACGAGCAACCTCACTCCTGATTTCAAAAGAATTGTAAAAAAGTGTGAGTGGTTACATTTGTCTCATTAAATTACTTGTGCTGGCTGATCTATAATGTGCGCATTAATTTATTGAAACGTTTCTGTGTACCACTATTGTTTTTGTTTTATTTATTATTATGTAATTAACACTTCGTATTGAATGACATGTCAAGTTTTTTTTGGGCCACTGTAAATTGGCAGCTGTGCTGTAAGTGGAAATAAAAAAAATAATAAAATAATGAATACGATCAGTTTTAGAAGGTGCGATCCTCCGCTAACCACGGCCCTCTCATAGTGGCCCCCGGGCCAAAATGATTCATCATTTCTGGTTTAACTGGTTTAGCTCTGAGTTATATTTGGTTTAAAGCTGTAGATTACATGTTCTATCCTAACATTGAAACTGGTTTAAATTAGAACACGAGTTTTGTGTCAGTAAAATACGAATATTTCACTTGGAAAGGAGAATATTTAGCTACATATTCCCTTAGTTCTTTCAATTGTGAGAACAGAATTTTATTAAGTTCAAGATAACGCGTATCAAAATGAATAATGCATTTTTTTGCTAATGATGGTAGTCGCTACTACCATCTTATCATAATAAAATAATGATTCTCGCCATCTGACTGAAAGCTTAAGGTGGTACCACCGTAAAATGACTTTTATATAATTTTATTCATATTCTGGCAACCTATAAAAATACATGTCCTCTAGTTGATATGAACAACAAAATCTTATATTTCCTATCCTATCTTTTTCTCAAAAAAGTTTAAATTTCATGGTATTCAATGTGAGAATCGGTATAGCAAGGCATTTTTCTCTCTTATAAAAAAAACATTTTCGCAAAATATTGTTTGCAAGAAGCGAAAACGCTTAGGAAATCGAATAAAAATAATATTTTGGCTCCTTACCATATCTGCTGTAATCACTATCTTAGATTAATTGAAGTAAAAATGCGAAAATTCAATAGAATGGCTCTGAAGCAACACCATCGCTTGACCATCAGCCATCTGGAAGCTCATTGAAATATACTTGTTGAATTATATGCATATTTTCTACTTTAGCTTTGCTTTTTAATACCGAAGGCATGTCATCAGTGTAAGCAAATGTTTCTAAACAAAGCATACAATAGGGTTGGATTCATTATTTATTTTGACTAACAGCGTCACGGTGTAACCTCCTTAACTTAAATCGCTGATTATTTAATTTAGAATAATATTACAGCTTAAAATATCGTAAGTCAACAAAGCGTTAAGCCACTAAAAAGACTTTCAATAGTTTTGTAAATAAGAGAGCAAAAAATCACCTGACAGCAGCTAGATGAAATTTCTGTACAAAATAAAAGTCTCCAAGAGGACAAAGTAATTAATAAGCCATCACTTTCAAGTTCTTACTCACTACCAATCAAATGAGTTCTTTCGACACTAATGAGAAGCGAAGTTCGTTAAAATTTCTAGCTTGTGTTTGGGTAAGCTGTCATTTCAATTAAAATCATTCAATGTTCTACATCTAATTTTATATTCGCTACCGCTGATTTATTTGCTCGCGATTCTTTCGGAAATAAAATAAACTTTCTGAAACAATCGCTGCGAGTGCCTAGTCGTTTTGAGTGATGTTATTGTATTTGGAACAGTGGGATGCCTTGACATGCTGCCACAACAAATAAGGCCTCCAATTCTTTTCGTTCTCCTTGAGTAATGGGGGTGGTATACGTTACATGGTGTCATAATATAAGATTCTGTACAAAGCTATGTTTGAAATTCTACTCTACGAATTGTACGTGTATCATGATTTTTCCTTGTCGGTGTAAGAGAGTTGGTGCCGATATAATGTCTTTAACCATTATTCGGTGATATAAATCCTCTTATTGGTTGAATTAGACGCTGTCAGTAGCCAGAAGAAAAAGCTAGCGATCATTATTGACGAATATTAAGTTATTGGGAATAAATATTTCTATTTATTTCCTCTTAAAAGGTTACTATCTAGCTGTGCATAGCTGTTAAACGAAAACAGATTTAAAAATGAAAAATATTTGGTGCCCATTTACTCGTTATCCTTAATCGGTGCCTAAATTTAAAAAGCTCCTTTAATGATTTTTTCAGGTTTTGTTAGTTTTCCTTTCTTATGCAATATGTAGGGCAATAAAAGTTTATGCTGCTCTGCAATTCGTACTATGATAGAGAGTTGCTGCTATTTAAATGTTTTTTTCACTGTAGTTTAGGTATTTTATGTCTTTGCTGATATCAATAAATTTGACTATATAGTCAGTGGACTTCATTATATTTTTTGTAAAAAACTGGTGAAATTTACCTCGGCTATGAATGTCCTCCTTTTTGTGTTCAACAAACACTGAATGCATTGCTTTATTTCTAGCATTTATCTTACTCTTCAAATATTTCTTATCGTTTAGCATTTAGTTCAAGAATTGAAATATTTGTCATCTCCTTAGTTGAGTTCTTGAAAGAAGTTGGCAATATTTATTTCAATTCGCAGTGGGTTATATCCGATCTTTCGAGTTGAAAGTGATGCGACACAGGCCACTTAAAATATAGTTTTAGAAATAAATCATATTTATTTCGATGTCAAAATTTTTCCATTGCGATGATAATTAAAAGGAAATAATTTCCAAGGCAACTAATTATGATTTTATCATCCATCGTTAAAGAGTTTCGTGAAAGTTTTCGCTTCAAAAGAAAACAAAGCTTCCGCATTAAATGAGGGCTGTCGTCAAATTACTTGACTGTGCTTCTTCAAAGAGGGAAGGAAATCAAACTGCTCGTATTTAATATTTTTCAAGTTGTATCGGTCTTTGCTAATTGGAGTGACAACTTCTTGCAGGAAACTTCCGTTCTCGGTCTCTTCCCTTTGCGTTCCCCCCTGGCCCTACCCACCTTTACTTTACGACCCCCCCTCTATTTCCCTCTCCTCTTTTTTTTATTTTACTCTACCTTTCCCTCTTCTCCCAGTGACAGTTTTGAATCCAGATAGGAAGGGAAAACGTGTGGAAATCTTTCCTCAGTTAGTTGAGGCGAATACGTTGCGGAATGACTGAATGAGAAGAACTCGCCCAAAACTCGGAGCTTTCATACTGTTTTCTTCTTCACCGTTGGAAAGTTTTATGTCACTTGTTGAATTATGTCTGTGATGAATAAGTTCCTGCGGTAGTAGAGGCTGGGCGAGAGATAAATTTATAAGCGTTTCGCGTTTGAAAGCTATGAGTTGGATTATTTAAATGATACCATCTCGATTACGTCGAGTAATCAAGTAAGTGCCTACTTCTCACAAAACCGTCTGCACAGGCTTTAGTTATCGTTTCTATTGAGATTCTTTAGGAGAACCACCTTTTTTCTTGAATTGTGCAAATTCATTTCCATCCTCTACTCTAAATGTCTGCCCTTAACTTCCTGTTAGTTTTCATCGCTACGTTTTAGTTTTAATTACGTTTTTTTTACTAAGCCCCGCTAAAATTTCTCTCTCATTAATATTTAAGAATAACGACCGTCAGCCACGTATGCCCAATCAAAATATTTATGATTTTCAATAACCTAATTGAAGTTCGTGGGCACCAAAGAAAACCAGGTCCAAATGTAAGCGCTGTGTTGTCAGATGTTTATTTTCCAAACCAAGGTTTTACAAAATCGTAAGGAACTGAATGACTGCCTTAATTTGGAAGGGAAATTGGAATACAAGCTTAAAAATGCCTTTTTAATAAATTTAACTGACAAGCTTTCCTCAAGCCCAGGAAATATGGGAAATGCCTGTAGGTAATTGATTTTATTTTTTATGAGGAAAACAGCCATGTTTTCCGGATATCCATTATAGCTTCGGAGAATTTTGGAAACAGCTTTTCACATTCGCATTACTTATCAGAAATTGGAGGGAAAATATGTGAAATCATAGACATGGAAGTCATGTATGGAGATTTTATGTGGTTATATTACATAGTGATCATAGCGTGATTAGAGTATTCATAGTCGTTACTCTGCGTTCACCCTGCGGCTATCATCGTCCGGCTTATATTGCCATGTCGCATTTTTTGGAATTTCTTTTTTATCCACCGATTTGTTCGGATAAGCACGTTAGTTTTACTTTACGAACTGGACGAGGGCTAAATAATTGAGTGAGTTCTGTCCATCTACATGCACATGTGTTCAGATATCATTTTCGCGTTTCTTAATTTTTACTTCTGTTGAAAATTACTCTTCGCCCTCCCCCCCCCCAAAGTGTAGGAATATAATAGCATTTGTGATTATCAGAACCCACCATTACTAAGTACATGCAGTGTGGAATATGTTAATATACGTGCCTTAAATATGGACACTGATAACTCTTAAAAATGATGATTTCGAAAAAAATTACCTGAATAGTTTTGTGAAAATGTTGGATCAATTTCCTTGTTCTGGCCAAGAATATTGTGAGCAATTAGAAATTGAACTTCTGTTGCCTACGCTTCTCTGAAATTGATATTTGCACAAACATAAGTGTCCTTATTTAAGAGCCGCATGTCCTTAACATTTGCCCGTGAAACAACCAAGAAACTGAAAATTGGAAACTTCGATTTAGGAAACAAAATGGCGATTTTTTGTGTCTGAAGCAGAGGCTGTATATTTATATATTCTGGTCGAGGTTGTTTCGGAACGGCTGAGCGCGGGCCGATTTCAAGTTCGTTTCAAGCGCCAAGAATTAATCGTCCTCAACTGTTCTTTTTCTTGAAGGTTAATCGTCTTGGGTGAGGGTTGGGTTAAATGGTGCATTTTGAATAGTTGCTATTGCACAAAGTTCCTTATACAGCGGCCTGTTCGGCATCCGTCGAATCAGTCGATCAGAATGGCTAAGAGTGTGAAGAACGCTGCTCCTGCTGCAGGTTATTGGGTGTCTACTACCTTCGAGGATGACGTGAATTTCATAACGGCATATTTGGAGGAAGTTAAATTCATAAAGATGATGCTGCATCCTTCAGCCTTCTTCCTAAGGAACGAGGAGGAAGTGGAGCTGCACCTTGGCTACAATTTAGACGCGATTTTGGATGTGGACATGCTGGAGGTGGACGATTTCTTCGGTGCCGCCTATGAGAAGCTGACGGACATCGAGGAGTTCACCCAGATGATTGGATCCGGCCTCACCTTTTTGGGTATCGCAGCTTGGTGGTTTACCATGGCGCCTTCTCAACCAAACAACGCTCCAATTCCTTGGCCTAGGAACACCCGGAACGCCGAATTCTTCTCGCGGGGCTCAGGAGCGAGGAGGGTGAGGATGAAGAATACGTTTGCGTGATGCTTGTCACTTGGGCATACGTGGGAGGATACGGCTTTGAACAATAGACAGCAGATGAGAAGTGCCGAAAGGTGGCTGAAGGAGAATCCCTCTGTGATGCTGGACAATATGCATGTCTCTGAGTTACCTGTATGGCTAGTTTCAACCGGTAGATTTAATATTAAAGTTTTTAACGTAAGGGGGGATGTTATCTACGACGTATCGCTGACTCCTTCCGATAAGGTAATACGTATGTTCTATATGGATAAAAAATTCTCTTTCATTACAAAACTCGACGCTTTTCTGAGGGATAAAACCATGGGCATAGCGATAGTATTTTTCTAAGGGTGCAAACGATACCATACGCACGGAAAGTGTGACGTTCGCGTATCATGCGTGAGAGATCCTCAAATTAAGGCCGATAACAAACCAAAGTGTAAACATTATTCGGACATATTCGCGGACCTTGAAGCTTACGTCGATGGATCGGGATAGCACTCTGGAGAACACCTCTCTGGTTACTGCTCTAGTATCTATGCTCTCATGCCGATAAGAAATTGGTAACGAAGGCCTAATCTATACCGTTGACGACGAGTCCGAGATTGCTACACATTTCTTGAAATATTTGGCTTCGTGGTTAAAGCTCTGGTCGCTTCGTCCAGGTTTCGAGACTTCGAAATGCATGACTTGTGGAAGCGAAATTTTAAACTGGCAAGATGTGATACACGGGAGATGCAATTTCATTGACGGGACGAGGGGATAGTATCACAAAAGATGTTGGCATTGTTACGAAAACGCAGCATTGATTCTCTTTCACAATTTCATTGACGGGACGAGGGGATAGTATCACAAAAGATGTTGGCATTATTACGAAAACGCAGCAGTGATTCTCTTTCACAATTTCATTGACGGGACGAGGGGATAGTATCACAAAAGATGTTGGCATTATTACGAAAACGCAGCAGTGATTCTCTTTCACAATTTCATTGACGGGACGAGGGGATAGTATCACAAAAGATGTTGGCATTATTACGAAAACGCAGCAGTGATTCTCTTTCACAATTTTCGCGGTTATGAAAGTAATTTCATTTTACGTGAAATCATTCGAGAATTCGGCACTCATGTGCAATGCAACGCCAAGTTGTTCTAGAAATGGATGTGTTGGCCGTTCTTACTGAAGAAACACGCTTTCGAATAATGGATAATTTCAATTTACTAACTTCTTCACTGGATGCCCTCTCCCTAACGATAAATTTGCCTAAGTTTTTTTCGGAGAAATATCAAAGAAATAATAATAATAATTTAAATTTATAATAATAAATAAATAACTTGCTTGAGCCGTTTTCATCAGCGCAGTGTGTATTATAATTTTCTTCGTACTATACCCTACTTTTCCAGAATAGTGCCCAGGCAACTGAAGCAATAGTTACCTAAAGTCATGCTTCCTATGATATCCACCCAAATTTATCTTGAAACAAGCAATGGCTCGCGTTTATACCCAGTCTTCTGCTGATGGTTGTAAATGGACTTTTTTTTAAATTTATAAACAGCTATGCATATTGATGTGCTACAGGCATATTTTTCAAATGTGTATTCTAGAAAAAAATCATATGCTGTTAACATTGGTGTTAAATAGCCTGAAATGTGAGGATTCGTCTTGGTTATGATTTTGATTTATTGATACTACGGTGAAGTTATTGGTATTACGATGAAGTTTCACAATGGTTGAGATACAGGGCTGCATGGCTGCGCAGCTGCCCGACCCGTTGCGCGCAGCGGTAGGGGCTGATTATGGGCCTGGCACGGCTTAAAGTTTACTCCATCAAGTATTTGGGCTAACTAAACAATATGTGCCTTAAATCTCTTATCGTGGCCTTTGGGCCTTCTAGTCAGCGTGATGAACTTCAGGAATCGAATGCGCCTGTATCTTTTTTTAATCACAAGGTATCGATGCAAGGAGAAAACATTTTTTTCAATGCACTACGCCATGCTTCATAGCTAGGATTAAGTAAAAATGGTAACGAGAATACTTTAC
This sequence comes from Pyrrhosoma nymphula, assembly GCA_963573305.1. Classification (NCBI taxonomy): domain Eukaryota; kingdom Metazoa; phylum Arthropoda; class Insecta; order Odonata; family Coenagrionidae; genus Pyrrhosoma; species Pyrrhosoma nymphula. Next base: position 125,043,157 of record OY754337.1, on the reverse strand, counting down.
TCTGAGGTCTTCATCTTGAGTGTGTTTGTCAACAAGGGTATGCATTTTTCACCTCCTAGTTCTTTAAGAGGACTTAATGTATTTTTATCATTCTTTTATAATTGATATAATGTTTACAAAATTGCGTCCAAACTGATCCATACGGACGGTCAATCACGTAAACTCCTATCGGACACTGGTTTCCGGCTGGTATTTCCGGATTCCAGCCTAAAGGACTGTTAAGTTGAGCTTAGCACGAGATGCCCGTGACTAGAGTGAGGTGCTACTTTTAGCATTGATTTTAGTTTCTACGGTTTGAAATAAATTTAGGAACATAACAGAAGGCATAATTATAGTATGAATATATTTTTATTAGTCTGTAAATGTGACTGACTAATCACTCATATTATCCAATACACCTTTTTACAGAAAAAAGTCTCATAGGACGACAAATCATTCCCAATATAAATGAATCTCCAACTAGCAAATGACGCACGTAATTGGAAATATCTTTTAAAGGTGCAGCCTCCCGTTTTCTATTTGAAAATTTTGCATTAAAAATTATTCTCAAATTCCCTCGGATTTCCTCCTTTTACAAAACTTGCCTGTATTCGTTTGATTCCCATCCCTTTTGCCTGCGAAGAGAAATTTCAAGAAGAATTTTCTACCCTGAATTATCAAAAGTTCTTCATGGCCGCTCTTTTGGAAAACTTGATCGAAAATCTGTTAAGAAACAAGGTTCCTCGAGACGATTAAGCTGATTTCGACGTGATCAAGAGTTTTCGGTGCTTTTATTTCAGTTTGAAAGGGAGGGCAGCGTAATAAATCAAGGCGGCGATTGCTTCCTTTGGAAGAATTTCTTCAGTGCGCTTCTGTGCATTCGAATATTAATTGATAAGAAAATATTTTCCTTCGTATATTTCTCCCTCCTTTTCAGTGAAGGATCAAAAATTATATCTTGATGGATGCGATCCGATGAGCGAATTAATCGCGCTACAAATCGTCGTACTTGATACACTTAATGGTCGAGGCCTTTACATTGTAGAAATCCATTCTAAAGAAGGAAATTAAAATACTTTGCTTTTCAAATTTATAGAAAAGCAAAGTATTTTAATTTCCTACTTTAATCGTCGTACTGTCCTCCTTCACTCCTGGGTATAGCGATTAAATAACTGGGGATTGTGAACAACATGCTTATGGGGCGCTTGGCACTTCTTCTTGCTCATTTCGTTCCTCGCGTTTTTATTTTTCTTTCCTTGATTCATTTTGGTTCTTGCTCAGTTTTATTTTTTCAAATGGAATGGAATGCCTAATTGGAACATGCAAGACCTTAGCGAATTTGAACTTCTCGTATGTTTTCAGCTGAAGTTATGAATGAAATGTGTGTCACACTAGATCTGGTATTTTTGAAACACCAGATCTAGTGTGACACATTTCATTTCATCGTCTGCCATTTTTAGCTTCACGACTGTAATTATTTATCTCCTGTGTAGAAGGCATGCATTTTTTGGTGTTCGATGTCCTGTTGCAACCTCTTATTTACATTGTAAATGAAACGTTTGTCTGTGCATCACAACAACTGTATGAAAATGTTTTCAGGTGCGCAGTTTCGAACTAAAGTTATTGGTGATTGGTCTCCTAATCCCGCCTCGCGTAATTCTTAGTATTCTTTAGAGGTTTTTAAATTTACGTTATCGCTAAAATAAAGCAACCTCCCCTCAAATTTTCTTCTAAGTATCCGCAGTTGATTGTAGCAAACAATCTGTGAGAATCGGCATTATTAAGGAAATTTGTTAACTGAATGTTGACGTTTAGTGAGAGTTGTACTTTGTAATTGTAGTAGATAGGTCATAAGCGAAAACGAATGGATTAATGTCAGGAAAGGTTTTTACTGGGGACCATGTGAATAGGTTCTTCATAATATTCCTGGATATTTTCCTCTGTGGTGTTGGAAATGAGCGAGGTTTTATTGAGTTTTTGCACATTTTCTTTGCTCAAAAACTAAATCGCTAGTAAGCAAGTTCTTAGAAGAGCAGCTCGAAAAGGATATCGAGACGTAGGAATAAGGGCTCTTGAAGACCTTTGTTAAACCACATTTGAGCAATGATTTTCTTGATTTGGGACAACCTTGGAGGTTCAAATAAATAGTATAGTGCTTCGTTTGACGAAGGATCCAATCCGAGCTGTCCCGATGAAGCGCCGACAAAATATGCTACATTCAATGCTTGGAGCCAATACCAGCTTTTCCCCCATTTCAAACTTTTAACGATTCAATATCCCGTTTAAAATTGTTTGAAATCATCAACCACTCGTTAAATTAAGGTAGAACCTGCGTTTCGAAGTACTGCTTTCATTACATAGATAAACTCCACAGCAACAAGATAGAATGGCTCAAAATGTTATTAATAATAATAGAAAATAATTTTAAATCAATCAACATGGCTGTACAGTACATAAGTTTTCTTCAAAATGAAGTAATCCTGTCTTATGAAGAATGGCTTTTACATTGACGCCATGTCTCAGAGGAATTTAAAAACTTTCTCTGGAACTGCAGTAAAGCTGCATAATTTAAACATTAGGGAGGAATTAAAACAACAGAACTAGTGAGTTCTTTTGCTCTTTTAATGTAAACGTAATTAAAACAAATTTATTATATATAATTGCTGACGATGAACTCGACAACACTGTATAGCTGTCAACATATCATAGTTGCACTCCGGTCCGGCACCTTTGTTTGTTTGCATAGTTTCACTCCAATGTTTTTGTTTACTCCTCGAACATAGTTGCCAAGTCTGTTTCAATATGACGGCTACGGAACGAAAGTAAGACTCTTCATTGCTTTTCAATCATAAATATCTGCATTAAATGGCCGATAAGGTAACCTAAAAAAAATTAATCGGATCCGTTGATTATTTAATCACCATATGGTCGTTTTTGAGGTAGCCTTGTCGAGGAAAATCTTGAGAAATAAAATGTTGAAGTGAGGGGCGACACCATTCTGCCATAAGAGCAATGTAATTTGAGGCTGAAAATGACGATTTTCAAATCCTGTTATCAGCGCTAAATGGCCGATTACCTCCAAATCCTTTTTCACAAATCGACTAAGGCATCTCAACAGTTTCTTTTTATCTTGTACAAAATCGCTGATTATGTGTATGTGAGCACTTTCTGTTGTTCATTCACACACTTAAATTTAGTTAATGTTGGTTTGAAACATAATTCAGCGTAGAGGAAATTAAACCTCTTATGATTTATCCAAGACATAGTACCTACAATACACGTTATGGTAGTAGGTTGGTTCAGTTTTATGGTCCAGATGTTTTTCTTTCAGGTACAAGATATCTGTCCGTTTCCCGTAGTTATATTAGTAGGCAGTGTTTATGGGTGATCTCGAGATAATTGAATTAAGATTTCCATCGCAAAAGCACTCACAGTCTATTTGAGACTCTAAACATGTCATCAATATTGCATAGTGGAATTTTCCTAGAGCTGTTCTTCTCATTTTCCTTCATTATTGATTGAACCCTATCAAATAATAATACGGTTTTTCAACTCTTAATCATGAATGAATGTAGTTTAAGGTAATTTCAAACCATGCATGAAATATGACTCCATTAATTATTCAAAATATAGAATAATAAGATAAAAATTTCGGTAAAACGTTTGATAACACCTATTTTTATAAAAAGTTTTGCGGAATAGGACAGGTTCTATTTCCGCAAAACGGTTTTATGCAACAACCAATGAGACGTTCCGCTCATCGCGTTGATAATAATCTCGTAGCCATGGGAAACCAAATAAGTAAAACGTAAACAAGCATGGCTGGAAGTTCATGGAACGTTGAGGCAGTATCCTTCTTGTTGTTAGAAGAATGCGTTAGAGCCTTAGCACCGTTGAGTGTGATCAGAAAGTAAGTAAATAAACAATACATATATAGTTATTAACCTAACAGTCATCCAAAAGAGATTGCATTTATCGCTTCACGTGTTCGCAAAGCGTCTCATAGATGACAGTACATTGTGGTTTTATGAATAGTTTTACCGCAGAATAGAGACCTACGGAATCAGAATGGACTGAAGAATTATTTGAGTGCCGCTGTGTGTGCCTGGAGATATAGTGGAAATGATTAAAAAAGCTGCCTTATATATCTCACGTTAGGTGATCATACATTATAGATAACTGTTTCAATTATATCAAGTTTGCATCAAGTTTACCGTGCTATCTGGGTACGCACGGAACCCAGTGTAGTAAATAACTTTCCTATGTCATCTTCGAATTACGCATCGCATGCCAGTCAGTAGAATGATTGCCTCAACTCATCGTTAATAAAATAATGTTTTGAGCATAACGAAGGACTAAGATGTCTCCTGAAGTATAGCGAATTCATGACCAAAGATATTTGAACTTTACGGTGTAATTAGCTGTAAGTCGTTTGCTATACTCTACATGAATATGGCGGCCGTAGTTCCACTTTTACTCGCCAGGTAGAATCTTGGCCACAGAAACTTGCATGTTATTTCCCGTTAGTAACCATTCTGATTCCGTAGATCTCTATTCTGTGGTTTTACCGTGAGCAAGCAAGTGAGTTTTACGTTCGATTCATAAAACTTTCAATAAAAATTTTTATAAAACACTTTTATGGAAAATTTTACCGTAAGCAACTTTCAATAAAAATTTTTATAAAACACTTTTATGGAAAATTTTACCGTAAGCAACATGCATTGTTATTTTATGAAATATTTTTAATGATCCGTCGTTGAGTGGGAATATATTATTATTTTTTCAGAATTTATTGCGTGTAGTTTCTTATATAAAACGAGGATTTAGCAAGAAAAGGACTTGGAGTGTGAAATTATTATCACATTTTTCTTGTCGTTGAAACTATGTGAATTTCAAGTTTAGTATGCTAAAATTATTATGAGGAGATTTATCGTAGGTGCGATGCCAAACTATGTGGTGATGAGTAAATCTCTGGCCTTGTTTAACAGGAAATTATCCGAAGATGCTAGTATCTTGTTAATGATTCGCATTTTATTAGAAAATCAGGTCTTCATCCCTATTTTGTCTCTTCCTGTGGGCAGGTAGAGGCACCACGGTGGAATATATATATATAAAGGGTACGCAGGATATAATATTAAAGGGAAGGTGTTCCTGACACAATCCGAGGATGCTGCATACCAAAGAAAGTACTAGTGATAATTTTCAACATTGATTCAGCTCGTTTGCTAAGTATCCGGAATAGTATAATGTGATTTATCTTATTGGCTCAGGTTTATTTTTTCTGTTTATTTCGCCAGCAGAGGGGGAGTTGATTCTCCCCTCCCGTGAAGTAATTATGCTTCGACAAGTCATAAATGCCTATCCAGCGACCACCGCACGAGTAGCGCGGGTGTTAATTTTCCACTATCATGCATTGACCCCCAGACCAGACTTCGCCTGGCCCCCGCGCACCATGAAAACGTCGCGTCCTTGCATAGCAATGAGTGTTTGCTGAGGAAACGTGAAGTGATTTAATTGAAACTGCATGAACATCATCTCGATTTAAAAATGCGCGCCCAAATGTCCATCCGCGGTTTCGTATCTTGAATGGCGCCAGTAATTTGCATGAGAATGCATTGTTATGAATCGTAGTCCCACGTATGTTATTCCCATGATGACGTGGTGAGCGATTTGTGACAGGCACTCGCATTGTGCCACAGGAATTCTCTGGCAGGGGACCTCTTTTTCATGCTGGGCATCTCTGGTGAAGATTGTTTCCTGCTAAATATGTCATTTTTGCTTATGATGAAGCACACCCTTTTGCTCTTAAGTTTAGAGCACGTGCTAGTGGGTATCATTCCATTCCAGTGACAAACGACTATTATTGGAGAATGCAAGAATAAATGTTATTTTTATGTATCGTATTAAAACTAGCATTTTATACGTGAGCAGTTCAGCTTACATTGCGTTATAGAACGTTGCAGACCCAAAATAACTCCGGGGTCTCGTTTATGATAGTCGATATCCAATCCAGTCTAGTTTATCTAAGTGATATCCAATGTGTCGCTACTTGTTTGGATATTCTGTATTTGGGAGATGCTTTCATTTCAGCACAAAAATCTCATTTCCTTCCGACTTGTTTCTTTTTTTTTTTAGAAATGTATTTCTCTAGATTTTAATTTTCGTCAAGTTATAATTATTAAGTAAGATTTAGTTTTTTTCCCGGCGAATTGTATGAAGGAAGGCTTCTCGGCTCTTCTTTCCTCCGTAAATATCAACATTCGACTTGAGAATGGAGTACGAGTCGGACTCCGAAACGCCGGCAGTAAAAAGCTTATCCCGGTGGTGGAAGACCAGAGATAAGACTTCCTTAACATTATCATTATTACTATGCAACTGGATGAATAGATAAGAGACTTAGTTTTATCCCGGCGTATGATGCAAGTGAACCCTTCACGGGTTTTCCACCAGTTCAGGTATTGCGCTGCCGACGTTATGATGGCTGACATCGTCATCAAGGAGTTGACCTGTGAAAAACTAAAAACCCATGAAGAGAACTCTGTTTAAGTAGACTGTCAGTGTATTCGTCACCTTATTGCCGATTTGGCCTCATGGTCAATAAAATGGTCCAGTCGTCGATTGGTAGTTGGCTAATATCGATGTTGCTTTACCATGTATATACATGCTCACTCATCAATCGATGGGGTCCACCGTAAAAGACTTCCGGATCTATTGGCGGTTAATAAATGGAGTTGTACTTAGCTAATTTCACTCAATACATATACTGTGCTCAACTTGTTTATTTTTAGTTATCGTATGCATAATTGTTGCTAGTTTTACTGTAATGAATAGTTAGGTGATGAAAGCTGGCTGACTATAATGATAGGTATAATAGATCGAGAATGTATAAGTCCCGTTAAAAATTGGAATTTTATGAGGGATGTATTATTATATCTATATATTATTAAATCTAATTATCTACGTGCACGCCAGTTAATTGGTGCATAACCGTGCAAAGCCACTCAAATTCCGATGACACCACCAAAGTCTCAATATACACGAACTGAAGGGAGTTTCAGCTGTTACATAGATGTATTTAGATGATTTTTATGTATTTGATTAATTTAGAGTTCTTACTATGAACATATATGAGATGTTTTAGGAATAATAAGGGCTAATTTAGTGGGGTGATATAAAACCTTCCAATTTGGAACTCCGAAAACCCAAGTATATGCACATTAATAAAAGCTGATTTCCAGAGTGAGCGCCAAAGATTCATTTCATCTCCGTGGCTGTTTAATAGTTGCACAATTCGCATTGCGATGGAGACACCGAATTCCCCTGAAGACGCATGACCTGGAAGGTCGTCGTGTGGTCCTCGGCAGGGGAGTTCTTCTGGGTGAAGAGCACCAGTTTTGTGTCACACCCTGCCCTGTCGCACGCCCTATTATAATCCCAGCACTGTCGCACGCCCTATTATAATGCTCGGAGCACGAAGGCGTGCGAGAGTCAGCGGAATAAAAATAAAGAATGAAAAAAAGACGCAAGGGCAGCCTCACCAACGAGGGCCATTGAAGGCCACACGGGTTGGAGGAGGACTGGAGGATGAGAATACATTTTTCATTCCCCCTGCGAAGTGGAGGGTGACGATGAGGAAACTTGTGGGGGGAGGGACACAGCAGGGTGAAGAAAGGTTGGGGATGTAGGGTTAGGGAATGGGCAGCGGGTGTGGGGGATTGGCCCCCCCCCAACTCAATCTCACTCACAGTAATTGCGACGACGGCATCCAGAGACGACCTCCTCTTCTCCTGGCTCTCTCTCCTTTCTCTCCTCACGCTTGGCCGGCCCCGGCAAGGGGCCCCCGGAGGTCGCGGGTCGCTATTCAAAAAAAAGACGGTCGGTGGTGCTCTCTTCAAGATGGCCGCCGGGCGCAATTGTTCTTCGGAATCGGAGCGGTAAGAAAAGGCCGTGGAGGGAGAGAGCGGAAGGGAGTAGTTATATGAAAAGGCGGAGAAGAAGAACGGAGACTGGTGCGAAGGGGAGTAAGTGGAGAGAATAAGAGGAGGAAGAGGAAGAGGTGGGAAAAAAGATAAAAAAGGGGGTTAAGAAAGGAACAGTGGCACTGGAAAAGATTGACGAGAGGTTTTTCTGTCGAGGAGGGAGACGTTAGGGAATATTTCGATGGATTCTTGTGTCTGTGTTTGTACATGTGTGTGTTTAGGGCGGTCGCCAGGGATGTAAGGTAGTGAAGAGACAGACGAATGAGACTGTCCTTACAATTTACCCAATGTGAAGCCCTATAAGTGGTGAAAGAATTAAAAATGAAAGACCAACGGGGAAAAAATAAGACAGGGGGAGGAAATATAAAGTCTGCGAGAAAGCAAAACATATAAATGAGAAAGGGGAATAAAGATGATGGAAGAGGTCTCATTTCTTTAGCCGGGGAAGGTTCAGAAGGACCTTGGAAGCTTCCTTTTACACCGTGACTTTTACTTGACAAGAAGAGTGACGTGTGCTTAAAAATCCTTAATTTTATACACTCGCGGTCTAAATAATCCTGTCTACAGTCAGTATATATAAAAAGGATGGAATTTATTATTACTTGAACTATCCTACATGGATTTGTTACCTCTTTATCACTCTGGAAAAGGTGAAATGATGGTGAATAGGTGTGTAGCTCGAGATTAGCGTTGGTAGGAAGAAGAAAAGGCACAGGTATGGAGTGTGTTGAACAAACCGTAATAGTTTACTTAAAGTCTATCGTGGCCGTCTGATTTTTTACCCTGATATTGGAGTGTAACAATATCACAGACCCGTGAATATATCTAGGTATATCCTATGTAAAGCAGTCCAAATGAATCCCTAAATGGTGTAAAAATCAAGTTTAGCATAAAAATATGAAGTTAAAATGCTTTAAACTTATTTTGGCTATGGGAAAGATCTGATAATGCAATATGTGGCCCTAAAGGTTCTGATTTTGTCTCGAGCATATTTCACCTTCACCTTGCTGTTTGGATTAAGGATGAGAGCTCAAAGATGTTGGTACACAGAAGGTAGGTTGAGGTTGGTTTCGAATTCGATATTTAAATTGGGGTCCAAGAACCTCTTAGCAGGTCGTGTATGTGTTTTAGGGGATTATTGAGCAGCAGTGGTAGTAGAGCCGCTTTACTCTCGTGCTAGGAGTGTTACCTTTTTGGAAGGTAACATTCCTAGCACGAGGAATATTACCTTTTTGGTGATAATATGTTATTTTCTTAAGACAGTTTTCTTCGTTTACACTTTTTGCCGGTCATGCTTGCACTAACCCTAATCTGGGAAAGATGAGCCTGTAAGGGTATTCACTTAAAACCAGCATGTATTAATTACCGCTTATATTGCTAAAAAATAGTGGAAGTGCTTGTGGTAGTATGAAAAAATACTTATCTTGTATTTTGTATTTAGGAAATTATTAGTAAAATATAATCTGATGTCATTTTATTATAACCTTGAACTCATTTCAAAATTAGTTCTTGAATATTCACTGAATTTATGTTAAGTTTAGTATCATTGGTTTAATAATTTGCGTTCTCGAAATTGAATGAAATTTTTGCATTAGATATTTCAAAAATAACCTAAATCTACCGCATCGATTTTTAACAAATTAGATAATGTTGGCTAAATCGTTAGAGTGGCGTTCACTGGCGAAATCTAGGGGTGGGGAATAGGGGTGGGTAACCCAGACGTTAGTTCCTCCATTTCTTTATAATTTATCCCGTTTTTATTTTAAGCTCTACGTTAACGGTATGAGACGCCAATTACATTGTATCCATAGTCTGAATTTGCAAGCGAAAAACAAAATGCGATCGTAAAAGAGAAACGATTGCAATTCTGGAACGTTTTTCGAACCCCGTTAGATCTCTTCCATTTTCCATTTTTTTACTTTAGCCACCAGGCCCAAAACACTTAAAGGGACTAATGCGTCTGTATGAGGACCATAGTCAGAATATACAAAAGAATTCGAAAGCAGAGAAAATAAAACTGGATCGGAAAATGAAGTTCAATCCCAGAACGTTTTCTGTGGATATCGCTATAGCGTCCCATAGCTTCGCTTTAAGTTAACAAAACGAGGAGTGGACAATACACTCGCGGTACACTCTTCTCCATTAGCTGCAGCACTTGGTAACCGTTAAGCGAATCAATAGTTTTAGAAAGGTCGTGCTGGAGGAGGAGTAAGCGGGCGGTAGAAGAGGAAATGGAGGAAGGAAAGAAGAGAAGGAAAAGGACGTAGAACGGGAGAAAGAGAGGAGGAGAAGAGGGAAGGAGAAGGAGAACAGAGTAGGAATCCGAGAGGAGTGGGTCGGAGTGGGGCAGAAGGAACAGGGAAGAGGAGGAGAGAGAGATAGGGTCCGACCATGCGGACGCTTGAGGAGGACTGAGGAGAATGGTTTTGCGTTTCAGACAAAAGACAAGAGGAGCCGTGGAATGGTTTCCTCCCTCCCCACTCCCTCCTCCCTTTCTTACCCTCCTAACATCATCCTCTCCGCGCCTTCCACCCCCAACCCTTTCTGCCTTCCCATCCACCCCTTCGGAATTCCAACGTCACCTTGTGCCCAGAGGAATCGAGGGACACGGGGGGGGGGGGAGAGAAAGGAAATCTTATAGCAGCGAGGGGGCCTCGAGGAGGAGGACAGGGGGTTAAGGAGAGGAATGAGGGATATGTGCAAGGAAAGAATGAGGCTGAGATAGGGGAGAGAGGCGGATTAATTCGAGAGGTTGTGTCGGTGGAGTCAAAAAGAGTACAGCTTGTGGAGCGGCCGAGGAGGGCTTGGGGGAGGTTAAGGGTATCCCTGAGGGAACAGGGAGGAAGGGGTTTTTAAAGGCGTGAGGGTATGGAGGCAGGGCATTTGGCAGGGGGGTGGTGTTTTACCCTCCCCTCTGTGACGCAGGCGGTAAAGGAGCTTTATATGGCTTTTGTGGTGGGATTCGAACGGTCTTCGCAGCAGCGGACGCCGCTCGTCGATTGTTAGGGGGTGGTTGGTGTGGGATGAGGGGGAGGTGGATCTCTTGTTGTCTACGGCGCTAGGATTACCAAGCCAACGGGAGGGGGAGTAGGGATGCTGTGGGGGAGTAGGAGGAGGGTTACCTTTGGGGACGGGATGGAGGCATTGTCGGAACTTAGGAGTGGAGTTTAGAGTGCGCTGTGGTCCTTAAGTCTTGGGTAAGGTCCACTCGGCCCCATCCCGATGCTGCTACCTTAGCTGGACGCTGGTCGCCGGGCCATTAACCAGATTTAAAAGGATTTGTCGGGTCGTATGGGGAGGAAGGGGGTGGGGGGCGGGGATGAGTCTGACGTAGGGGCTCGTCCTGAGTTCGACGAATGCGATTTTTCTCTTATCCTTCCTCCGGATTTCGTTTTTTTTATATAAATGCTTGGCAGGCCCATGCGTCTTGAACGGAGAAGGATTGGGTTTCTCGGGGGAGGGTCAATATATCGCGTGAGGATGAATGGGATTTTTTTTGTTGAAAGACAGGGAATCCCTCCTCTCAATTTTATCTTTTCCTTTTTGGGTGCGACCTCTACTAGGAAATCCGTCGTGTCGGCGGTCAGTTTCTTTCGGCGGGCGGAAAACTTGGCGACGTTGCCTTCGCCCGGTTCGTGATTGCGGCTGGACGTGACGAAAATATCGGGTTCCACCTTGAGTTCTCTATCATTGATGACGGGATGAGAAAGTTTGATCCAGTTGAGTGTTGCGCCACACCGAATAATCTTCATCAAATTAATGTTTGGCTCGGTTTTATAAAATTACTTTACGATGATGTAATTTTGACTGAGAATTTAAGTTTTATAAAGTGCATCAGATAATCGGTTACTTGACGGGAGATTTATCGATGTGAGAACGTGTCCTCGGTTATAATGCTGAGAAAATTTTTAACCAGAGATTATAAAGCCTAGCCTCAATATAGCGAAGGGCACTGCATCTCAACTTATTTTCTACTCATGTATAAATTCTTTATTTATATATGAAGCGAAGGCTCCCGCAGCGACTTGATGTACTATGTTCCATCTTCCGGTTCAGATGCGTATGTCAACGTTGAAACGACGACAGCTTCTCCCCCGGTAAAGGAGATGTCTTCGACCTGGAGAAAAGGTTTTGCACCATTTCGTTGACTTGATAAGGTAATGTGCTGGGTGTATTTGTATGGCACAACTACTTGTAAAATAGTGCTTATGCGTGCTAGCTGGATGATGATGGCTTTGTTAATGATTGTTCAGGCTATTTTAAAGGTGTTGTTTCCATTATCCGTTTTATACCATCTTTGGAACTCCAAAACATGGAGGACCTGAGAAAACATGTTGCTTGTCTTCAAATTTAATTTTGGGATGCATGGCTTACTTTTTTGTTCTATTTCCATTTCATCCATTTTCATTGTGCGTTCAGCATACTTCATGGCATAATTTTCGGTAAGAATATTGATATTAATTCCTATAAAATAAATAAGTTCCTGCTGTGTGCTTAAATGACTTGAAAATGTTTATGTTTGGAAGACATATTTCACTTGGTCGTAAGCGGAGGTTAGATACATTTTGTCCGTACCAATGTGCCATTTAAAAGTATCACCTCCTCCACTGACCCAGATGTTAGTTCGATCGAGGGTACGCAGTTTTTCTCCATTAGGAATGAGAGAAAAAGTCCCTTCCGTCAGGGCCCCGCTGGGCTGAATACTTCCCGTGACGATTTCAGTTTTTTTACTTTGCTATGGCGAGAAAAATTGTCTCTGATTGCCTTTGAAGAAAGTAATATCCTTCTTAACCTGTTTTTAGAGGAATTGTGAGTGGTTTCGGTACGGTACCTCATTAAAGACGGTTCAAATTCCTAAAATCTTCCCTCTTGCCACTTTTTGTCAAGGCTTTCCCAAACAGGGCGCTCTGTATTGCAACTACCTACTAAATACCTGCCTTCCTCCCGTTAATCTTTGCTATCCAGGAGTTTCTATTGTTTAGGGAATGGTCATGAGACCAGAGTGTAGTAGCCACTCCTCTCGATTTTTCGAAAGCCCTCCCACACTAAAGCGCCATATATGGGACATTATGTAGAGCGATAACTTTCACATATATGTGAAATATGTGGAGATATATATGGATTTTATTAAAAATTGGCCCCAGAGCATATATTTAACATATATGGACTCCATATATTTTCCATATATGGTCAATATATTCAATTCGGCCAATTTTTAATATAATCCATATATATTTCAAAATAATGCACATATATGTGAAAGATGAAATAAAAAAAGGAACATGTGGCCATACACCTGAACTATATTTAGCCTTTTATGGGCACAATATGTAGCCATAGCTATAGAAAAACCATGAAAACGTATACGGAACCCGAGAAATGGGAGTGAGCATATTTATCTGCGATTTCTTATGGACCAAATCTAAACATATTTAAATATAACACAACAGAATAGAGACCTAAGTACGACGACAAACATATAACTTGATACCAAAGGCATCTTGTTCGTTCTACGCGGCTGTGTCACTTCGAGAGTCAATTTATCATAGTCATTAATCGTTCATTATGAATGATACGATGACAGAAATTGCGCCTCGTGATAATATTGCTTTTGGATAACTAATAACACGGAGTTAAACTATCCCTTATAGCCTGCCAGGTGGCGCGATAACAATCTATAGTTCATCTGCGACATCAACGGTGGTTATTGCCATCTATTAACCGACTCTACAACCCTATATATACAAATTAATACCACAGTCTATGTATATGTGTATGTAAGACTGTGTTAATACGTAACTATACAAATCTATATGGTTTAAAAGAAACCTATTCATATCTATATATCTAGAGGTAGAAAGGGCACGGCACGTGTAAGAGTTCGTTGGATATTCTCTGACTTTCATCACAACCTACCTCTAACCGGTAGATTACTATAATGATGATGATGATTCATATCTATATAAATCTATCCATTTCCATAGAAGAAAAACTACGAACGTACAGGCATTTTCATTTATAACAGTGAAAAATATGGTTAAAAATTTATTTTAAATGTCATATATAAAACATATATGGAAAACATATTGATCAAACATACATGTCTAACCCACATATTCCCCAGTATATGTAACATATATCGGTTGTGCAACATATCACGAGCAAAGATATCCCTTATAGCCTGCCATTTGGCGCGGCAACAATCTATAGTTAATCTTCGACAACGACGGTGGTCAACACCATCTATTAACCGGCTCTGAAACCCTATATATGCAAATTTATACGTAACTATAAAAATCTATGCGTTTTTAAAGAAATCTATTCATATCTATGTATATATTAATTTCTCCATTTCCATTAAAGAAAATACGTACGTTTAGAAGTTTTCATCTAAAACAGTGAAAAATATGGTTAAAATTTCTTTTAAATGTCATATATAAAACATATATAGAAAACATATTGATGAAACATACATGTCAAACCCACATATTCCCCCATATATGTAACATATATTGGCAGTTCAACATATCTAGAGCAAATATATGGGTCATATATGGCGAATATATGTCCATATATATCCATTATATCTCCCATATATGGGGCTTCAGTGTGGGCTGATAATGCTTGGGGATTGCATAGCATGGAAAATAGTTGCGAGAAATCATAAGTATTTGCTGGAGTAAGCTATTTCGGCGTCTGCTATTTTTGGTTTTATATTAACTGATGTAGTGCATTAGCTCATAAGTTATGATCTTACCATGGCCGAGAATATTTTTCTAGAACGTTATTATATACTTCGAAAGATAGCTCCTCGATTATATTAACCTATTTCAGTGCTTTGTTTATTATTAGATAGCGTAAATGCTGCCCGTTTCATTGATTTAAATGAAACTGCATTAATTCGATGTGATCAATCCACTCCGGGAAATTTCTTGCGGAATTATTTATTTCGCAGTGTGTTCGTTATCGCGAAATCAACGGAATAAAAGATACAATACCCGTTTCGAATAGCCTATTACTGTGAATGTAAAAAGCCGATTTTCGAGGATTTTTTCCTCTCAAAGTGATCCGGATAGTTGGAGTTTGGATAATCGGAGTTATACTGTATTGCTTCTGGTCTTTCAAAAAAACTCCTAACTACATTTTGTTAATCACTTGATATCATCAATGCTAATTTTGTTAATCATCAAAATTAATGAGCTTGTTTTGTGTGGTAGGAAACTTTATGTTAAAGTTTTAAGCAGTCGCGAACGGAGGAATTTTTTTTTTTAAAGACGCCACTTGACTAAAAATCCTCATGAACGCTGAAATGGAACAAATTTCTAAGAATCAAAAGTAAGCATTGAAATGTAGTGTAAGGCAATATTTACTGCTGAAAATCATCATACTATTTAAAAGGTAAGCTAGTTCCTGTCAGTAAAATATATGCATAATAAACTCGTTCATTTTTTATTCTTTTACATTTTGGGTAATCCAGGACAATTTGGAGCTTAAACGTCTAAGTAAGATTTCTCTAGAATTAATAAAATCTGGAGGACTCGGGTTCCTTATATCTATTAATTGGAAAATAATTTCATTCATCATTTCATAAATGTCAGTCAGCCATAAATAAAGTCAGATGACACGACGGTAACCGTTTTTCGATAGTTGATTAGGTCCTTTATTATAATATGAATAATACTAACGTAATATAACGACGATGTTATGAAAGGCTTACGTTTAATTTTCGGGTAAAATCATAACATCTTGAACTCTGTGAGAGATAAATGTTTGAAGTGAAATGAAGTCATAAATCATCTCGAAAAGGAATATTTTGGAAAGACTAATAGGCAACGACCACCTTCGATGCTCCCTTTCTAGGGAATGTGTAATCACATATATAACGATTTTGAAATTATATGGATCAAATGCATTCACTGAGCTGTTCTCTGATTGAGCTGTAATTCGTGAAAGCTTTAGGTTAACAGAATGTCCTCAGTGTAAGCTGATTCGCTTATTATACGTTGTTATTCTTAGTTGATGCACGTGTCACCATAGCAGCGGCACTTTGCGCGAACTGTTATGCTAAAACCTCGAGAATACAGAGCAGTAACCATGAAAAATCATTGGGTCCGATGGGTATTCGAACCATTCCTCATAAAAACTAACTCACTAGCCATAGAGGGATCTGGGCTCAAATCCCGGTTGAGTCAAGGACAATTGGG
The DNA here is from genome assembly GCA_963573305.1 of Pyrrhosoma nymphula. NCBI lineage: Eukaryota > Metazoa > Arthropoda > Insecta > Odonata > Coenagrionidae > Pyrrhosoma > Pyrrhosoma nymphula. The sequence continues at coordinate 125,026,995 of OY754337.1, read as the reverse complement.
GACGATGGATTTTCACATTTTAGTATTTGCCCTTGCGTGTCGCTGCGTGAAAATGTATTTGTGTCAGTTCCCTGAGAATTGCTGCAGAGGAAGCGTGTATATGCTTCTGCTGGGGCTGTTCGTTTTCTTCGTATATCGTACATATCATCTTAGCCAACTCTGAAGTTGTATTTGCCATTTAATGAAAGTGCTATTTTGCGAACGATATTTTGACGAGTGAAGTATTTTGATTCTTTGTCAATTGTAAATAGTGTACGTTTATACTATTTTTTACATACATATGTATATATATATTCTCTTTTATTACGTAGCTATATTATGAATTTAGCCTTAACTGGCAACTTTGCGCTCTCTAGAGATTATTCTATGAGGGTTCCTTACAAAAGGAATGAAAAATGTGCGCATAAATCAACGAAATACTTAGTAGCAAAGTAATATTGCCTTGGGGAAGTGAATTAACGGGGAAAGGTAATGAGCTGCTGTGTACTCGATAAATTTAAATAATCATTGTTTATAATTCCATCACTTTCGCTCATTTTGGTATCATTAGGGAGAGAATAAGCTATGAGAAAAGTGGAGTAGGATTGGAGGATAAGAACTTTACGATATCTCTGTACATATTATTAGGGTTCTACGAATGAAAGTATCAATTAATCGATTTTGAATGTGAATTCGTCTGCGCGTTCATCACAATTTTATTTAATTTCAGTTGAATTGCATTTCAAAAGCGCTTGTTCTTCTTTGATCTGCCGTTGCTTATTCCCTCGCCTCACGCTAATTGATTGGTCGAGAAGGAAAAAAGTATAGAATACCCTAGAAAACTTTACTTGACGTTGGTGGTTGAAATTTATTGTGTTATAATTTAATTACTTGGGTAGTACGCTAGAAGAAACAGGACATAGTAGCAAAGACATTAGGAAGAGAATAGCGCTAGCGAAGGAAGCGTTCAATAATAGAAGGGAGCTGATGACGGGGACCATAAGTAAGGATGTAAAAAAGAGGCTAGTGAAGAGCTTGATATGGAGTGTGGCGTGTATGGGGCAGAAACATGGAACTTGAGAAAGGAAGACGAAAATAGGCTGAAGGCTTTCGAGATGTGGGTGTGGAGGAGGATTGAGAAGGTGCGTTGGACGGAAAGGAAGACAAATGAGGAAGTGCTTGACATGGTGGGTGAGGAGAGGAAACTTATAGATGAGATTAGGGGAAGACAGGGTAGGTGGCTGGAAGGGGTAATGAGGGACGATGGTTTGCTGAAGGCCGTGATAGAGGGTAGGATGTTGGGTAAGCGGGGAAGGGGAAGGAAGAGAATCGGTTGTATGGACGGGATGAAGAAAGGTAGGACTTATTCTGAGATGAAGAAAGAAATACTAGAGGTAGAAAGGGCACGGCACGTTTAAGAGTTCGTTGGATATTCTCTGACTTTCATCACAACCTACCTCTAACCGGTAGATTACTGTAATGAATGAATGAATGAATATTTCTGGTCATTTTCTTAACAGTTCTTCTGCAAATAAGAGGCATTTTGTTTCACTTTTGCAGAACTATCTTTCCACACTTTAATTTGAGCATACACATATGTGGGATAGTAATTATAATTGAATGATGAGGGTGATAATCTGGCAAAAGATATTATTAAAAGAATGGTGAAAGTAATTTGGTGGGAAGTACTACTGTGAGAAGATGAGGATCTCGGATTCGTCATATTTTGTGATCTTCATCTTCTGACTTTGTTAGTGATAACAGATTCGTGTGAAAAGTACTACAAGGCAAGGAAAGGACAAGCAAACATTATGGGGTGCATGTTGGGAATTAGAAATGACTAACGAATGTAACTGAAATGAAGCGGAGATAAGAGCGATCTTGGTTCTATCAATCCTTCGATCGATCGATCGCACTAATCATCTGATCCATGAGTCATCAAAGGATTGTTGCAAAAATGCTTCTGAATAGAAAAAATAAAATGTGAGTGAAGTGAAGTTTTTTCTCTCGGTCACCTATTGTGGCTCTGTAAATTTCAATTTAAAAACATTTAAATCTTGTATGATCGAGGGACAAAGACGAATTCCAGGAGGACGAATTTTGGTGAATGTGGAATATTTCCGGTATTGATTACCTGCAGGGACTTACTGGGATGTCTTAGATAACCACGATGGCCATTGTGGATGTAACTCAGGATTGAACGAAGACGAACGTCCTCTTCAGGCAAATTAAGTAACACCGCAAAAAAAAGACTCTCAAGCCCCATACTATATACACACTTCATTACCTTCAACTCGACTTCTGCTGCTTCTGCCTTTTTAGACTCTCGACCAATCCTCTCACGGAATAGATTATCCCCTTCGCACGGTATATTCATCTACCAGTTAGAGGATTATCACCGCCGTGCGAAATGCTAGCCGGATAAACGCACGCTACGGGATTCTGTCTGAAGTTTTCAATTAAATGTAGCTTTACTATTTTTTTTTCGAATAAATGGTAGAGTGAGAGCTTAAGGATCCTTCGTCTAGTATCAGGTATGCCTTATGGAATCGCACATGAAGTCCTCTCGGCGTTTTCAAAGGATACCGAAGCCTTTAAAAATTCAGATGGAAAGGTAATAGGAGATGAGGTGCGCAGCGCAATGCACCTGCAACTGCTTTTTGAGTCCCCAAAGGAGAGTTTTTTTCTGTTTTGATGCTTTCGCTAAATTAAATCAAGGCAGCTCATCTTTCTTTGCACGTGCATGGCCTTGCTTCATTCTTTCCAGCGCAACTGATTCAGGGTTCTCTTGCGTTCGAAAAAAGGGCGAAATTTATAACAGAAACTTTAATTAACATCGATGTCCATACTTTAATTCATTATCGCTGTGGGTGAATTCAAATTTTAATGACTTGTTTCCAACATTGTGTGGAGGAAAAAAGTTAATCAATAAAAGTTAATAAACTCTTTAGGGCCTGTAGTTAATTCTGTAAAGTATATAAAATTGAAGTTCAAGCACCTGAAATAAATAATACATTTGAAGTGAATGGTAATGATTCACACCCAGGAGTTTTTTCCGAAATTAATGCATTGAACGTCATTGGAATTGTCTAAAGTGGAAGTCATCATACTATCATTCAGAAGAATGTAAGTTGACAAAAGGATTTTTAATCATTATTCTTTTAAATTATCAGGAGGTACAAAAGAATGAGCTCCTCCATTGATGAAAGGTATGACGGAAAACTTATTGACTAGCCATTAGAGATCGAGAAAATGTTGAAATACATTGAACAGTTTCAAGGCAAATAGAGTGTACTTGATCTCAAAGATTCCCGATGTAGGGTAAACTAATTACAGCTAATGTAGCGATAGTTTTTTTTAACTACAGATAGCGTTGGAAAACAATCGAGAAGTTTTTATCCAAAGAATATCAGTGACAATACTGTAACACAAAACATTAAGTAAAGCTGACAACTGTTCTGGTGATGCTTTACACATATTTATACAGATTCTGCTCTAATATTATATTCTTTCATATAGTTACGTATCCAAGTGAGAGTGTTTCTATGTTTGAAGCCGTTATCTCTATTGATGTTATCTTTTTCAATTTGTAAGAATTTCTTTAATTCCACGCTACTTTCCCATGCGTCCGGATATGGAAAAAATAACAAAAGAAGCCATACTGATAAAAATTGTACCAACCATACCATTAAATTCGACTATAGGTAAGTATGAGGCAAACTGTTGCCCAATGGAGTCACTGTTAGTTATAATCAATATGGTCCAGAATGGGATATTATAATTTGTCTATCTAACACTGGAATGATGACAGATACATACTTGTCTTTGGAGTGCATGCTTATGCATGATTCTTTTAATTAGATAAATACATTTTCATCAAATGCCAAGGGAAAATTCTTTACCTTGTCATTTTCAACTGTGATAATGTACTAAAAAATACGAATCCCCTGGTCAAAAGTGATAATGTCCATCCTGCCTAGCATGTATTGGCTAAAAAATGAGATTTATTTGCGTCAATGTAATGTTCGTAGCATAAATGTGATTTTAAGAGACGTAACTATATTTTTATGGCTGAGTGGTTCACATTGTTAAATAGCATAGAATTGTATGTGAATTTCATAAAAATGAGGCCTTTGATATTGTTAATATGATAACGCAGGAAATGATTGCATATTGTACCCCTTTTGGTCATATTTTAAATTCTTCATATCCAGGTTGGATGTCCGGTGAGTTGTAACCTCTTATTGTGAAAAAGCTGCTTCACTGTTACTAAAGTACATGCGCCCTACGTGATTTTTTTAAATTTTCCGAACGCAGATCTCAATAAAGAAAATAAGTGCCAAAAAGTAGATAAAAAGTTAATGTGAAATATTTTTGGAATCATGTTAACCTTAGCCGATGATCTTAAAGTTTAATAAATATCAAACTTCATTGATGTGATAAAAGATCTTAGGCTTTCCCGGCGAATAATATTAGTAAAATGTTCTCGGGTTTGCCACCGGGTAAGGCTTTTAAAGGCCAACGTTTCGACGAGTGACTCCCTCATCGTCATCAGGGCTGAGACTGATTGCCGAGTTGGTCCATGCCGGGGTTTTTATAGCTGGCCAATGGCGGTTGAAAACCCATTGTTGACCGGCTCGTTCAAGGCGGTTTGAATTTGAATTGTAACCACGACAGTTTAATTTTATTGAGGAGCGGGCTCCATACTTGGCTGATGTACTGCCCAGAGTCACGATTTAACTTCTTCTCCTCCAAACTTATTTCGATAGCCTCTTTCATCAAACGATCCCAATATCCATTTGAACGGCAAAGGATTTTGGTTCCGTTAAAATTGATGGAGTGCGCATTATCTAGACTATGCTCTGCCAGGGCCGATTTTCCGGGTTGAAAAAGTCTTATATGCCTCTTGTGTTCCTTGATTCTAAGGATTTTGAAGAAAAAGCTATAAATTCGGCTACACTACGGCCGAGGCATTTTTTCCGGTATGTGGACGATACTTTCGTCATTTGGCAACATGGACGGAATACACTAGGTGATTTCTTGAGTCACATGAATCAGCAGCATCCCAACATCAAATTTACTATGGAAGAGGAAACTAAAAATTGCCTACCTTTTTTGGATATCCTAATTGAAAGGAATCCTGATGGTACTCTTGGACGACGTATGTACAGAAAACCAACTCACACTAACCTCTACTTAAATGGGAGAAGTCACCACCACCCCTCCCATAAGCAGGGCATCCTGACCACCTTGATACATCGCGCAAAAATTGTTGCAGATGCAGAAAGTCTTCCCTCTGAATTGGAACATCTGAAACTTACGTTCCAACGCAATGGATATAATGACAGAGATTTTCACTTGGCCTTAAAAATAACCGTTGGAATAAGTATGCGGCCAAAAGAAGATCATGAAAAGCCGTTAGGAAGAGCCTGCATACCCTATATCTCCACTATCTCGGGAAAAATAGGAAGAATTTTACAAAAAATATAACATCCAGACGATCCATCGACCTCCAGGGAAAATTCGAGATCGGCTCGTAAGAGTAAAGGACAACCTCGGCCTCAGAGTGCCTGGAGTGTATAGCATCCCTAGTGAGTGTGGCCTCGCCTACATTGGAGAGACTGCACGCACGGTGGAAACTAGAATCAAGGAACACAAGAGGCATATAAGACTTTTTCAACCCGGAAAATCGGCCCTGGCAGAGCATAGTCTAGATAATGCGCACTCCATCAATTTTAACGGCACCAAAATCCTTTGCCGTTCAAATGGATACTGGGATCGTTTGATGAAAGAGGCGATCGAAATAAGTTTGGAGGAGAAGAAGTTAAATCGTGACTCTGGGCAGTACATCAGCCAAATATGGAGCCCGCAACTCAATAAAATTAAACGGTCGCGGTTACAATTCAAATTCATACCTCCTTGAACGGGTTTTCAAACGCCATTGGCCAGCTATAAAAACCCCGGCATGGACCAACTCGGCAATCAGTCTCAGCCCTGACGACGATGAGGGAGTCACTCGTCGAAACGTTGGCCTTTAAAAGCCTTACCCGGTGGCAAACCCGAGAAGATTTCATTGATGTGGTTGTTGTGAACGATTATGAAATTGCAGACTTATTCGCTCAACATTTCCCCAGTATGAATGTTTGTGCTAATCTCAATTATGTGCCTAATCATAAACACTTTTTAATACTATATTCATCAATTTTTCTGTCCTTTCCGTGACTCTGAATGCTACTTTCTTTAAATCTCTCCAATAGTTGTGATCCCGACAACATTCCAACTTTCAGCTGAATAGACTCACTCTTAATATGCACACTATATATTTATTCAATAAATTCTTCGCGACTGGTACATTTAATGTGCATAAAAAACGTGGCTATTTAATTCCCGATTTTACAGTATGAGACATATATAACATTGAAATACTGTTAGACTAAAAATTGAGCGGAGTCGTTAAGTTAATATCATTCATACTGACTGTTCTACAATTTTTGATAACGTAAAACATGACAATATTTTGGTATCCATGGGACCATGTACGAGGGTAGACTTAAAAGTAAGGTCTCCAATTTTTTTTGTCATAGAGAATGACATTTATTTACATTGTTGGATACATCGTCGGAAAGGTCATGGCTTCAGATATTTTTCGATGTAGACACCCTGGCGCTCGATGATTTTCCTCATCCGCATGATGAACTTTTGAATACCGTCGTCATACCAGCTTCCGTCCGCGTTGCGAAGGCGTTGACCTCCTCTTGCACCTTGTCGTCCGTCGCGATCTTCATCCCTCCTAGGTGTTTCTTCAGGGTGAGGAACATGTGGAAATCACTTGGTGCGACGTCGAAGCTGTACGGAGGATGCCCGATTACTTTCCACCCTAACTTCGAGATCAGTTCCTGCGTCTGACTAGCCGTATGCGGTCGCGCGTTGTCGTGATGAAATGAGACCTCCTTCGTCAGCATTCCTGAACGTTTGTTCTTGATGGCGCGCTGAAGCTTTTGTAATGTGTGGCAGTATCTTTCCTTATTGATAGTGGTTCCCCGGGGCATGAAATCCACCAGCAATAATCCTCACCCTGAAGAAACACCTAGGAGGGATGAAGATCGCGACGGACGACGAGGTGCAAGAGGAGGTCAACGCCTTCGCAACGCGGACGGAAGCTGGTATGACGACGGTATTCAAAAGTTCATCATGCGGATGAGGAAAATCATCGAGCGCCAGGGTGACTACATCGAAAAATAGCGGAAGCCATGACCTTTTCAACGATGTATCCAACAATATAAATAAATGTCATTTTCTATGACAAAAAAAATTGGAGACATTACTTTTAAGTCTGCCCTGGTATAATGAGTGTAAAAACTATTTAGTTGGTCGATCGCTGACTGTGAAGATCTCACCTACATAATTAACTGCCTTGACTCCTTACGTAGGGGTAACTTAAAGGTCTCATCTGGAACCACTTTTAACTCTTGCATTATTAAATGACATTGGAAAACTTATCATTATAATTTAATTCTTAATGTCCGGGGGTACAAGTATGTTATAGGGTAGCAAGTGCAACAGATTGGGAACCTCTGATCTAGGGAAACATATGTATCTTATTTTCGTCCGTTGAGATAAAATTAGTCAATGGACGCTTAGTGTTCTATAAATACTTTTCCCTATAAGTTTAAAGACATTTTACAAACACTTTTTTGGAAAGGCTAGGGGACTAGGTAAACTAGGGGACAAGTTAATGTTTATAAATTCTCAGGAAATGTAAGTTTTTTGCGAAAATGGTTGTGATGAATTACCTATTTTTAAATTATAGATATAGTACCTTTAGGTAACTGTGGTATGATAATTAAGTGAGAGGCTATTTCTCCATCCCAAATCCCCCAGTGATTTGTAATCTTCATTCTATAGTAGGATATTCTACGTTTGCCGCTGATGTGTGTTTACATAGAAAATTCATGTACGTAGTTTATTCTTTTACTTATTCACCCACCATTACTGCAATAATCATAGCATTTTTCCCATGCACACATATATAAACTCCAAACTCATGCCTACTGTAAATAATGAAATCACGAGGCGTAACTATCATAATTATTTTCAAATAAATAGCATGATACCATGTATCTTATCCATGAAATATGAATATGAAATAGCTATTAATATGTATATGTATCTTACTCAGTCTTACGTTATTCGTGTAATGCATAAATTGCAGTTACAATATTCTTCCTACAGTTACCTACTTAACCATTCACAACAGTAGTATTATTAATTATTTTTGACTTATTGCTCCAGCCAAAAGCATTCCACCTAAGATCGGCTAAAATTCTTCCCGTAATCGAATTTTTATTAAGAACACCAGATATCGACAATAGGAGATATCCGAGTGGGCTGGAAAAACATGCAAATTCAGCCATTTGCGTCTGAAGATGCTGAAGGGCATAATCCATTTAAAAACCATCTCCATTTTTTCCATCCATGTGGCTCCGCAAGAATCCTCCCACACATTCGGAATTGATTATCGCTTACTGAGGATATTCTTTTGCTGCGCCATCCCTGACTCATTAGCATAAGGGATGCGAGAAAAACTTCTCGCTTAAACGTAGCCAGGCAGCATTCCAAACACTTTCTTTCAAAAGGTGTGCGACATCAATGCATATAAATCCCTCATCCTGTGCCAAATGATTCGTCTTTCAAGCAAAAATTGCTGTAGAGGGGATTGCAAAATGAATGATAAGAAACTTGCAAAGACGGCGGAAGCTAAAAATGGTCTTCATGAGACGTGGTAATTGAAAGGGACGTATAAAGCTCTTAAGTAATATATCTCCACTTTCACACGTCAGGTCATCATTATGTAGGCATTCCACAAAATGTATGGTAGGTGTATAAATAGTCCAGCGTATAATTAACTGAGGCATGAGCGAAATGGAGTACAATTACTTCAATACTAAAGTCACGAGAACATAAAAAGACGCGTGTATTGTGTAAGTAATAACCACTAGACATAGTTAAGAGATTGACGCTCCATTAAAAGAACACTAACGCTTAAATTAATGAATTGATACAATTATATTGACCACTTTAAAATTTAGAAGAATACAGAAATGTAATCAAAGTCTCCTAAACAGCTACGTGCCGGTAGCGGTAGCGGTAACTTTTACACTATGCTTCATAAAGGGTAATTTTATATCAGGTAACTTGTCATAAATATTCACTGCATAATTAGCAATAACTAATTATCAAGGAGTAACAAGGAGAAACACAACGTTAATAAATAATCGTTTTTATAATAGTTTGGCCATATTTACATTTCTCCTCACTTTACTTTCAGCTATGTTATTTATTTATGATAGAAAACAACTTAGTTTTAATCCACATAATTTATTACATACGACCCGGGTTTCAGCAACTAACACTTCGTGCTATCATCTTCAGAAGAAGAATCCTGAAGATGACACGAAGTGTAAGTTGCTGAAACCCGGGTCGTATGTAATAAATTGTGTGGATTAAAACTAAGTTGTTTTCTATCATAAATGTTACCAACTTACACAAAGTTAAGCCTGAAACGATTACTTATATGCTATTTATTTTTAAATTAATGTTTAATGGTGTTTTTTTAACAAATGAGATAAATATACGTTAGCATCAAGCATTATCGAAAGCAAATTTTCCAAGGAAAAAAAGAAGACCTAAAAATGACTTTAATGACGAACGAAAGATTTTTTATTATGCTATGGCATCGGTATGGAAAGTGCCAGGCTGCACAAAGTAAACTCAATATCAGAATGCAAGTAGAATGGAGAAATGAGTTCAAAATCGCACGAAGCAGAGACAGCGCAAAGAATCATCAACTAAAATGTCCATAACGCTGTTAATGACTGGTCCGCAAAATAAGTCAAGTATGAGCGGGGGAAGGAAAAGAAAGCCTATACGCGGTGCTACATTAAAATCTATACGGAAAAATAGCACCGACTATTTAAAGAAAAGAATTTCGATTCCATCGAAGAGGAACAACAACTTTAATCAATGCGATGCAAATTATATTAATACCATTCAGAGATTGAAACCTAATTCAAGTCCCTTGCAACAAATAAACTCCCCCTCTAGGATTGTACTTATGGAATGGGGATGATCGGTAGAGGAGCAAAAATATTGTACCACTTATAACCAGTGCTCGTTAGCACAAGGACATTCCGAAAATCTATTAAGGTAATCATAGAGAAGGCTTGTGGGGGAATTGAATGCAGAATGTAAGACACTAAGATCAGTCATATTTGCGAATGATATAGCTTTCAAGAACCAGTTCTTTTAGGAATAACATTCAACGACGGGTGATTCCCTGAATCATAATTAAGGATATACTACGAATATAAGTTGTACGAAAATGAAGGTGATGTTCAAGAAATATTAAAAGTAATTTTACGAGAAATTAACTTTCTTCCCAATGCACCCTTTTGCAAGTTTTTCCTCCATTATGTTTCTCAGCCAATCTCATTATAACTATCATATTTAATCAATAAACCTCTATCTGTCTACTCATACGATTTTTACTTGTCTACTACTGCTTTCTAAAGTCAGTGCTTTCATATTACCTTTTCTCTTTAACTGTTCTTATGAGATCGGGCAAACAATCCTAATGGCTCCGCGAAGTTAGTCAAGAAGCATTACCTAAACGTAGCGCTGAACTTTCGACGCAGGTTTCGTTAGGATAAGGCTTAACATATTTGGGATTTTTGGATTCCGTGTGGGTAAGGAAATTGAGGGCATTATTCATATAAATAATGGTTTTCGTGTTATGTTGGATTTTGTTCTTGTATTCACATATATCTCGTGATTCCAATATAATGTATGGAATTACCATTAGAGCGTGAATTATTTGGCATTCAGCGAAATTTAGGCTTTGGTGGTGGAATTAATAGTATTTGGAAGAAGCTATGATCAGATCTTTGATTATGATAACTCGAATTATAATAACTCTTTCTTTCCACAAACTAAACGGCTATCCAGCCATTTAGTCTGTGGAAGAAACAGTTATTATAATTCGTGTTCTGTGTACCTTTGAAGCAAAGAAAATTACCTCTGGTGTTTTATTAAATACTGATTTTTCATACATGATTTATGACGATTGCTGTACGACGTTTGTTCAATGCATGTTATGGGAAGGGAAACAACGGGGTTTCGAATGCAATTTGCATCTTAAAACATTTTCTCCGCCTAGAGAAATGTTTTTCGCAGGGTCATACATCTACGTAGACTGCTGAATCGTATTCATTTAATCAGTGGTACCAATAGCTGTGGCATTGTTTAAATTTCAACTCTATCCAAATAAATAATTCATAATTTTGTGGATTGAGTAGTTGAAAACATTCGATCTCAGCTAATAATACTAGGAAATTTTTAAATAAAATATTTATTAATACGATTAACTGACTTGCAATGGGTCGAGAAATTTATCTTTTCGGTGAAATGAAGCTGATTTATCGATATAATTTATTCACTAGTTAACCATTATAATTCTAATATGGTGTTCAGTCATAGTTTATGATACCTGCAACCAGTGGGTGATGAGAAGATATGGGTGGCTGATACTCAATTAGGTGTGGCAAGAAACATAAGATGTGTTGTCGGATACGCTAGAAGGGAGAATTTGGGACAAGGGGAGGGGAAGACAATTAATGGCATTTTGAACGTGGTGAAGGGGAATAGCAATAGTTAAGAGTTCAAGATAACAAAATGGTTGTGCAGATGGAGTGTTTAGTGATTGAAAATGTTACAAATGCCTTAGAAATATGTTTTTTTTCTCAGGCTGAGACTGTTCAAAATCTAACCCATTCAAGGTATATTTGCCGAGTTGATTTCTGTCATCCATCTAATTAGCTGTTTTACTTCATCAAGGTTTAAAACTGCATTCTAGGTTTGTATGATTTTACCTACGCACCAGCACCAAGCTGCTTTTTGTGTTGAGAAAGTTGAAGACTTGCGGAAGTACTGTTTGAGTCAGTATGGGTTTAGAAAGTTGACGTAAATGTCTCGAATTATGCTGTCGATAGAGCCCTTCACCTAATCCCTTCTGAAGTAAAATTTGTTATCTCCCTTCCAGAATTTCCGGCAGGATCAAAAATAGTCCAGGAATAGCCCCATCCTATTCTGAATGTGTTGAAATCACACGCAATTTCATGATTGAGCACCAGTTCATATGTCCATAATATGCTATCAGATCGCATAACAAGCTCAGAATCACGTCATCAGAATAATAAGTAATGTCGTAAATTTACTCTTTCAGAGCTGTAACTAGAACTTTCTCTATCCACTGTGTCATTAGAACACCTCTGCTCTAAGATTTGTTGGAATCATTTTAGCAGAATATGATCAATGTTTTGCATTCATTCTAATAACGCTTAAAGTGTAAAAAGGACAGAAATACATTATAGCCAATGCTTATTAAGATATCTAGTCTTTTCATGCTCACTAAAAATGTCAACTATTTTAGGTATCTTTTGACCAAATATTTGAAAGGTTAAGCTTCCATTATTTAACTTCAATGTCACTACAATTTTTTATTATTTGTTTTTATCATCCAAATTATTTCCTGTGTGTGCGAAGAAAGAGCAAATTACTGATATTGTATACATGCGGGTTGGGTGGAACTGTTACAAATTGATGAATAAAGATATATAATGAAAGATACCAAGATTAGTTTTTCGCTTGGATATTTAAATGTTATCAGCTTTGGTACCTCATTTTTATTACTGATATTGAAATTACATTATAATTTCATTTATTATTTATATAAATTTCGGTCAAAATAAAGTGTTCATGATTATTATTGTTATTGTAGAAACAGAAGGGTGAAAATTATTAATTTTTCTGCAAACATTAAATTAAAATTGATTGGTAACAATGGCATACCGGATGTTATGTAACATTACCTATCGATTACGGATAATTGAGATAACTGCCGATGTGGAAAAAAGCACATGGTTTCTCAAGTGAAGGAATTTTTATTAATGTGATTAGACATGGGTTTAGAATACTTTTCTTCTTCCGATTTGTTTTGTTAATGTACGTAGTGTGTTCAGTAAGACTGTCATTCGTTTAATCGAAAGATACTTGCATTGTGCAAACAAAATTTCATTTCATCTAAACTATTTTCGATTTTTATTGCGATCCCTGGCCTAAGCTGTACCCACCACTGCTTGACTCCACGTGGCGCTAGCGAAAAAAATGAAACAATTGGCAAATCGGGAACTTTACTGTTGCTGTGTGAAAAATGGTAGGGGTGTCAGCCTGCTGTGGGTGCCAGGCGTGACACGCAGTGATGGTCGCGCGCAATTGTGACGGTTTTTACGTAATTCTGTGCGTCGGGACCGGCTGCTGAGAGATATTCTCCACGCCCACGTCCCTATACCCTTTACCTCCCGGCCTCGAGGTCTCGTTCGCGAGTATGGAAAAGAAGGAGAAGAAGATATGCTCCTGCTACTACCCCACTGCAAGGTTCTTTCATTATCTGCTCTCCTCCGTTACACCAACGCTTCTTTTCCGCCGACGTGTCAGCCGTCGACGCCCCATATCCGATACGCACTACAAATGCTCATATCTCCCTTGCCAACTCTATATTCCCCGTGTGACCCGTTTGACTTGCACGACCTCATCCCGTTTGACGCCCGCCATCTTTTATTTTGCCTCTTCCACTTTTGCCCGAATATTCCTTTGCTATTGGCTATCGAATTCTCCGAAACACTCAATTTTTTCTTCTCTCTCCTCTTTCTTCTTACCTACACTTTCTTTATCATTTTTTCCTCCTCCTATTTTTCTTCTTGTCGATTCTCCTCTGGGAGCATCTGCTTTTCAAGTCATTTTATGCCTCCTCTCATCTCTCCTTTCTTCCCAGTATTTTTTAAATCGTTCCCTCTCAAAGTGTCTGTCTGTGTATATTATATATAAATCATTAAAAATATATGTATGCACGCATAAATACTTAGTAGAAATTATTATAGTACTATATTTCTTAGTAGAGAACGCACTCGGCAACGATGCACATTCATAAATAAAATGTCGATGCTCTTGAGAAACACAGAAGCATATAAAAAGGACTCTTACGTAAAAATTCGGACGTTTCGACGGTCAAGCCGTCATCATCGGCGGTAGAGTAAGCTCCTGCCCTGTTCCCCAAGGGAGGAAATGGCAGTTAGGGTTGGGGGGGGAGTGCGGATGGGTAGTGGTGGGGAGAGAGAGGTGGCTATTGGGCTATTTGTTTGCATTGGGTTTGTTGGGCTAGGTTTAGTCCAGGGTTTTCAAATGCCTTAGTTACCCAAATATGAGAGTACTCACGAATTTTCACATCAAGATTACAGGCGGTTTCGGGAAGGGCTTCTAAGATGACGAGTGAAAAACAAACGTCAAAGGTCTGGCAGTGGGAGGTGGTATGTTTGGGGATGGGGTCAAGGAAAGGTGGAGTTTTGGTGGCATGGCGGTGATTGTTCATGTGGATATTAAGGGGGGTGGTACCTTTTCCTACGTAGAGGGGAGCATAAAAAAACTACATTCTTGATCATTTCATAGTTCACTATCTTTGACTCTGCTTAATATTTTTCAAATTTTCTCTAGTAATGACACTATAACTGTATCTGTTGACAATAGCAACTATATTTTCAATGAATTTATTAGCACCTATATCTTACCGAGTGTCTGCTATTGCAAGTTGCAGTGTATAGTCAACACATCTGAGATGGAAATCATTGTCACAAAAACACGGTACAAAATTCCACTAATTATTTTATTGCTGTCGACCGGTTTCGATGAATAAAGCGTCATTTACAAGACAAAAGAGAAGGTATAATTGCTATTGCTAGCCTTATATAATAAAGAAGGGGGGGGGGGGTTGGGAACATGGAGAAATGAGGGGAGAACATCTGAGATGGATCCAAGGTCTCTTCTCCTTCACACTTTCCCTTTGTTATCACTCAGTTACTCTAAAGCTACTATAGTATTTGGTCCATTATCTGACACAATATACAATTTCACATCGTCACTATTTTCTCCCACTTGATGCACTAATTCATAAGCCGTCTCACATATTTTTGCTGCTGTGCAGGAGCCTGGAAATGGGATACAATCGATGGGTAAATACTCAATGTCGAAGAATTCTTCATTACTGACAACAAATTGTAAAGTGCAGGAAATTAAAACATCCTGCGCTCTTGATGTCCACAGATCTGTTGTGATTGTAACATGCTCCAGAAATTCAAGAATATTATTTAAATATTTCTCTTGATTCTGTTTTTCTTCGTTGTACATACAATTGAGGCACTACATTTCGTGAGAATGTTGTGAAACAATGAAGCGAGGCTCTGCTTTCCACAAAATATATCTGAATCCAGGCTGATTTACAGATGCTTAGGCATGTAAGTTGTTCACCAATTCCAATTGGATGCAATCCATTGTTCAATTCCAATTGCTCTTGTTAACTCCTTTGCCTGTTTCGAGTGCGCTGGCAGAACGCCAAACCTGTCATTTAACAGAGCAGTCTGTTTTGAACTTTCTTTTTAAAATTGATGTTTACTTTCTGCACGTTGTTTTTAATAGCTCTCAGTCTTTCAAACTGCTTTTATAGTTTCTCATGACTATTAAAGTGAGAAATAAGTGTTCCAGTTGCCGTCTTTCTGATACATATAACCACATTTCCCACATTCACCTACCTTCCCTGTCCTATTAAAATAGTGCCACACAAGGGAGCCAGGTGATTCACTAACTGTTCGTTAGATTAGGTTTGGACAAAGAAACTGATAAAAGAAAAAAAAGTTCACAAAATAAATCACAGCCAGGGCACCCATATCCACCCATGCAGTCTAAAATTATAACTAAAGCCTTGGTTACACGATGCCATGTACCTGCGCAAGTAAATGCGTAAACACAATAACATTCGAAATTGCAATGTTTTAACACCCCAACTAGCGCAAATGCGTGAACACATTTCCACATAATAGCCCCTGTTCTATTTCCATGCATTCGTTAAACCATTCGTTCATGCATGTACCCGCGCGGGTACATGCATCGTGTAAACACAGCTTAACAATACCAAAATGTACCATGTATATTTATACATTATAAATCCATCAAGTGATAAAATGAAATTTTAGCCTCGCCTGGGTTGTTACTAGGGGAGCTCTGCGAATAAACAAACTCCATGTGGGTATGATTATCATCATCGCTATTTTTATCCGCATCGACACAGAGCTGGGACTGTGTACTATCCTTCTGAAAGTGATCCAATAACGTTTTATACTGTTTTCTTACTTTGTTTTCTGACGCTGCTAATCTTCGGCCAGTTTCTGTTACATGACATAGCGGCGACGATGTATCTGGATAGGATTCAACGTCATACGATTTTGGCTCAAAAACGATTTGAATTAAATTTCCACTCGTCATCTTGCTTGAATTCAAACAATTCATGCATGTACATTCAATTGTGAGGCAACAAAAAATTACTCGGGACGCATAAATTGATTGTGATTCCAATTCCATGTTTCATGAAACTATTATTGCTTATTATTACTCCAACAAAACTCTAAACACAGGAAAACATACGCAGCCACCATCTTTCAGTTACGTCAGAAATAATAAAATTAGATATTTGGCACGGAAGCGTTCCCTGGGAAAATTTACGCTGCCTGACAGCCTTACATTAGCTTACACGTCCATAGTGGCACAAAGAATGACTCAGAATAACATTTGGTCGTTGAAATTTTCGTGCCGCGTGAGGGAAATATCCTCTAAACAGACGGCGCGCCATTTTGGAATGAGGGCCATGTTTGAATGCGTGTAACGATTCGAAAACGAATCTATCAGATTCTAATATTTCTAAATATTTGGTTTCGAAGTATCCCGATTCGCAGGCGAATCGAATCGAATTAAGCCTGATTCGAATCAATTCGATTCGATTTCGAAGAATTCGCACAGCTCTAATATCTATATATAACGGGTGTATCGGGAGAAAAGTGCAATGCTTGTGGAGGAGGTTGAGGACGTTATTTCAAGTATTTTTGATCCAATGAACATGGGGTCGCAACTGATTAGTTACCGAGCTATGGAAACGCAAATATTTTGTCATAAGGATTCTGCAGTTACCACAGAAACCCCCCAAAAGCAGTGGCATCCAGTGATACTTTGAAAGAAAAACTGGTCTTTTGTCTGAAAGTTGTATTTAAAGTTTATATATTTATTTTAATGCCTAAATTTGCGCATTTTCCATGGTGGTTTCTGAAATTGTCATAATTTTTCTTCTTCGAAAAATTATTGTTTAGAATAACTTTTTTATTTTGAGATATCCTTTTTGCTTGTTTCTGTGCTTTTGCTTGTTTCTGTGCTTGACAAGTATATCGCTATATTATTTATGCATGTGCATCGTCGCCGAGAGCGATTTTCTGCTAAGATATGTATATATATATATATATATATATATATATATATATATATATATATATATATATATATATATATATATATATGAAAAGGAAATAAATATAAAAGTATAAGCTAGAAACAAGGCGTTGAGGTTGGGGGAGGATAGGAAAGTAAATCAGTGGACACTCACTGGCAGATGATCCATGACGACACCGGTGTCCTCTGCTTAGGGGTAGCTTTCGGGCTAAGGACCCTTCTTCAGCTGGAGGAGATTCACTACTAAATATTTATATATACATATATATTACCCTTATATATATAGGACCCTTCTTCAGCTGGAGGAGATTTAATTTCCTCCAGCTGAAGAAGGGTCCTTAGCCCGAAAGCTACCCTAAGCAGTGGACACCGGTGTCGTCATGGATCATCTGCCAGTGAGTGTCCACTGATTTACTTTCCTATCCTCCCCCAACCTCAACGCCTTGTTGCTACCTTACACATATATATATATAGCTTATATATATGTACACATACTTTTCTCTTTTTTTCTCTCCTTTCCTCCCTTCTTCTCTAACCGAAGGTCGTGCATGTCAGATACGGATTAGCTGCGGTTTGGATATCTGCAGTCTTGCCTTGTATCGACTACTTCGCGGATTCCGATCGCGTACGCGAGACGTGTTACGTCTCCCTCCTCCATGCTTCTTCCATGATGGGTGTATCACTTTTATTTGTTTGCGTGTGTGTGTGTATGCTTTCGTCTCTCCAGCGCTCTGCTGTTTTACCTCCTCGTGCGTTCCACGTGTTCACCCGAAATTGGCGTCGTCCGGAATCACGCAGGTGCGATCAATGATTGACTTCGCCCTCAGATTTTCAATTCTTATCGCCTTGGAGCAGGGAATCGGAAACATTTCCGTGTCGGTATTTCTGGAAGTGTTTCTGGTCCAAAATGAATGGAACCGGATGTGACGGTAGTATGCGATTTGATTTCATATTTGTTAATCGTGCCCCAACTATTATGATTTGGATTAAAAATATTGCGAAGAAATGAATGTGTGAAATTCACACATCATTTCGGTGGAATGGGGTTCATGGGGATCACGCGAATAGTGGGGATGTTGGCTCGAACCCCAGTCGCGACGAGTGAGTTTGTCTTGTTTTTAATGTTGCACCTTCGAGTATCTTCCCAGTGGGTGATCGCCTTAAAAGTTATGATGATTTGAAATTACAGAATTGAATTTCGTTTTAATGGAGCCGAAAGCAGTTGAATTTTGGTGAATTTTTATTTTTTCCTACACATCTGTCCAATGTTCTAATTTTAGCTTTATTGATGTCATGTAAATTATATGATCAATTTCCACTGCGAAAGCCGGTGCCATGTTTCAATAGATCGAAGAAAGCTGTTAGTGACCAAATTACGTTTTCCTCGTACGTAAAATTGTGTGAAGGTTACGTTAAATAAGCTCGCAGTTGAAAATATGAGAGCGGTATAAATAGTTTGTATAGTGTAATAGTTTATGGTGAACAACTTTAGTTGGCTAATTTTTTTATCATGATGTGCATTCCATTATAATATGCAGAGTTGGAATGACAACATGCGTGTATTCTTTTCTTGTAGTAGTAAGCTGCCTCTAAGCTGCAAATAATCGTGTCAGCTTGACTCCTTTTTTTACCTGTTGTGCCGATCTATTTCCTTTGACCCTTTGGATTTCCATTAGTCGCTCTCTTTTGAATTGGATCTAACATATCGATTAATGCTATGCAAATTATTGAAATTATTACATCATAAATATTCATGTAGGTACCTTAATATGAATAATTACCAATTTAGATGGCATCCAATACGGTAGTTGAAATTCTATTTATGCTGGCAGCGTAAGCAACGAATTTATTATTGTTTAATAAACTCCAGTTATCTTGTCCTCGAGCCATTAAAATCTACATGATTGACACTCTTTAAATTGGACGGGGTTACAATTTTGATAGCAGTTTTAATGGACAACATTTATTTTGCCTGAAATGTGATAGATGAATGATACTGTGAACAGTGTATAAAAGCTGCAATTAACCGTGTTTTGCCTCCGTACTGCCTACAGGTGTTGCATACATATAAATCATTAATGGTGCCATAAGTACGAAGCCAGGAGTCAAATGGTATTACAGGAGTAGATTTAAAATGAGGGGGATGAACTTGCCATATTTCGCTAAATATTCTGTGAACCGACTCAGGACAGAATATCACAAACCAGTTATATTTTTTATTGCGAAATTATTTCAGTATTTTCATTTTTATCTAGCAACCCCACAACTTTCACCTAGCTCTCTTTTTGTTGCTGTTTTGTTTCCACTAACATTTCCGCTGCTTTCTCTTACCTTGTGTCGTTGGTAGCATTCTTACCTCACCAACCGACAAACCTTCGGTGGAGGCTCATATAGATGCAGATGAAACTTCAAAATTTCTTTTCCGTGGATAAACTGCTTAACGCGGGGATTTCCCTGGCAGAATGCGTATTCTACGCTTGAAGAATCTCAGAAACGGCTTTGATGGGGGATGATGCCCTCTGATCCTTTTAGCCTCTAAATTCCCTCTACCCTTTCCAGCCCCAAGTCTCCATTATTCCGACTGCTCGTCTCTAACCTTCCTTTTCCTTCACCTCGATCCTCGTAAACCCACATCTGGCCACATTCTTAGTCTCTCTCCTTAACCATTCACGCGTAGAACATTCTCCGCCGCCATGGACCTAGGACTGTCTTACTTTGATTCCGCTGTAATGTAATGCAGTCCTCAACTTGAAGCAGCTTCTTTGGAGTTTGAATACGCAATTAAAACTTTCCCCGTTTTTAATTTTGAAGGGATATTGCTAGTTCTGAATAAGTTGATTCTCGACTTCATTAGATGAGGAAAAGGCAAGTTGGCTGCTGAAGGCTGAGCATGTACATGCATGCATTTATGGTAGAAAAAACATTAATGAGTTTCTTGGAGAATGCATGACCTGAGTTTGTGCTTGATGATCACATATCTTTATTTAGGCACGCAAGTGAACTTCAATACGGAAAGATAAAGACGCTTCATAATATTCCGTCTGTTTAACATCGTATCGGTTGCAAAGTTGCCATATCATTTGTCAGAGAATTATTTTCTCAAGGTTTTGTCAACTTCGTGGTCGGTGGAAAGAATAAGAAGTGTAGAGAATTAGTGTTTGGTTTATTATTAGTGTCTTATAATGGTGCTAATATGTCGTAATTTTGCGATCAGTGCTTGCTAAGAAAGATATCTGGTTATCACTACCAGTTACTCATCGCTTCAAAGAACTGGACTTAATTCTGGTTGTTATAGTGGGTGTACAGATAATGAAAGGGATATCCTAGCCTAATTGGAAGTACATAAAATATTTGGAGCACTATGAAATTGCAGGGGATTGGGAAAGTTTAATGAATTAAAAAATACGATTGAACAAGTTTTCGACATGATGGATGAGGAGACGAAACCCTGATTGAGATTCAGAGGAGGCAGAGTAAGTGGTTTTAGCAAGTTATGTCGGGCGATGGTATGCTGAAGACCGTTGATAGACGGGAGGACGTCGGGTAAGCGGGAAAGGGGAAGAATGGTAATAGGCTTTATGGATGGGCTGAATACAGGTAGTTAGTATGCCGCGCTGTGTGAAGAAATTAAATGAGAAGTTTTGTGTGTGTGTTTGATAAAAAACAATGTAAGTAATCCAATATCAAAGTAAACCTACCCCAAATGGTAGATAATTTCTAATAACAATGATTTAACTATCTTAAAAAAATGTATTACTTTTATCATTCGCTGTTACTTATGATGAAATAATAAAAATCACTGAAATCGGAAGAAATTAACTCACACAATGTTTCATTATGATTATGACATAAAAATAAATAACTTAGTATATCCACACAAATTTTGTTTTACGCAGGTCTGAATCCTGGACCTACACTACTATTTTATCCTAAATACAATTAGATTTTTGCTGGACATACACAGGGATGACTTGTTAATGTAGTGCCATGAGAAAACCTAGATCATCAAAATGAAATATTTGTGGATGGACTAAGTAATATCGTTAAAAAACAAGACTAATTTCGTATTTAAGGAGTTAAATAAAGTCATGCCAGAGACAATTTTTTGGGTTTTCATTGAAATTCCATGAGATGTACTTAGTAACTCTGAGTATCTGAGATTCTTCTTCTGGTCGTATCTTTCGTATCAAGGATGTTGATATACCTATATGAAGAAAGGTCTGTTATTTTCTGGCCTAAGGGTCACCAAATACATGTGGTGAAGCACCTACTCTAAACTGGAAACGTTTCGGGCATTTCGTATATATCAACTGTGGTGATGTTATGAAAAAATTTGGTGGCGGTGGTGTGGTTATTCTCGGGGTAGCCGGAACGTAGACTCTCAGAATTGTTCGGCCACGCCCCCTTCTTCTTTCCCCGCACGAAGGTAGTGGGGCAGGAAGAGAGAGGAGTATGAGAAAGTATGAGAAAGAGCAGGAAGGATGAAATAATCGGGGTGCATGCACCACCACCAGGCATCGGAAACTGATTCCGGAAAGGACTTTTTAGCCATTTGCCTCAATGCCGAAAGAATTTCACCTTCTGCTTCCTCCTCATCTTCCTTTCCTCCGAAAAGACGCAGAAAAAAAATTATACACATAAAAGAAGGAACTCCACACCCATCACTCGCACAAGCAGCCTTCAATCTTTCGGCCATCTCCAACAAAGCTACCCCTATATTTTTTTACATTCCTTTTCATTTCCTCATTTTTTTATTCCGACCTCTCCTTCGCTTTTTTCAGCCCCGCACGCATCCGTTCCCCGCCCATCCCCTCCTCCTCAGTGCCCAAGTCAAGAAGAGTCCGAATTTCAAGGGTTTCAAGGATTCTGCGCTCCCTCCATCCTCCCCCCTTATATATATATTCGCGAGGCAATCCGTCACCCTCTCTCTTCTTTTCCACTCGTCTGATTTTATTCTGATCGATTTTATTGTCACCGCCTTTATGATTTATTTTGTGAGCGCGGGATATTTATAGTTAATTTTTTTACTCTCTCTCCAGGAATGAGGGTGCGGCAGCAATTACCGAGAACGATTGAAATAGAGTTCGATATTCCACTACAAAGAATGCGATGTATTTTTTCTATTCACCTCTTTTTTATTTTATAATAGTCCTTTTAAAATGCCTCCCTGTGACGTTCGCCGAAAAAGTTAGGAGGACGTACACATTGAGTATTCTCGAATTTCACAGTGGATTTCCTTTTGCGCATTAATTAAAATTTATCTCTATTTTTTCAAGAATAGAAGAGATTTCAGTATGTCAACATGGAATGTTCCAATGTTAGCTCTTCTACATCAGACATTTAATTTAAATGTTTCTGCTTCAGTTTCCACTCGATTACTAATTAACTTTTACATGAATTTCATGATGATGAATACAAAATTCTTCTCTATGTATCCCCTTTCAAAACCCATCATTCAATATATCCAGCATTTGTTTTAAACATTCTAACATTCAATTTCAAAATGATACACTCAATCAGTGATACAACCCAAAGGTTGGTATTTGATAGGTGAGAGTAGAGCTCACCCCGGACTAAGCCACGGGCGTGTGAATATCACACATTCAGGGTAGGGGGGGCCAGTTCCTTTCCCTGGGCCACCTCGCACTCCGTGGATTTTTTTGTTCAGGGGCGTCCAAAGGCTTAACCTGGATATGAACCCGGGACCCTTCGATCAGTAGCTAAGCGCTCTACCCACTGAGCAACCACGCTCCTCCCAAGGATAGATGTAGGTCATAAATATCTACTATTCCTTCGTACCGATTAATTGAGTATAAGTTTTTTTGACAGTTATTCAAATTGTCATGAATATGGCCTTATATGATGATTTATCTGTTTGGTTGTAACCATTAATCATAAATAATGCAGAAAAAGAAAAATGAGAGACTCGAAATTGTTTTGACGTTATCAAATGTACACTTTTTTGGTTTAAAGAGTAGAAAAATGAATAAGAATATATCAGAATGCCATCTGCTTAAATTGAAGGCTATATATGCCGGACTCTTTGTATTGCTTATTGCTATTGTATTTTGTGGCTTGAAGCTATTTTGATGTAAAAAACATTAATAATTAACATATAAACACTATGTTAGCTATATCACCAATGAATAGCGGTACCTATGAAAGTGGCGTCATGCACGTCAGATCTTGCGTATTTTTTGTTTTCGAAAGTAAGAGTGTTTTGAAGACATTTAAAGAAAAACACCTTTGCTTTTCTAGATAAGACCAGCTATCTTTTATCTCTGAGTCGCTTGTCGAAGCAGCTATGCCCAGTACCTTTTATTTTTAAATTTCTGATTAAAGAAACAATCTTATGCCAATATTCCTGCAAATAAGCAGGCCTGTTTTCAGCCATTATCTACTTCATCTCCAGCTATTCTCTTTCTTTTTTCATTGAAATCCGTTGAAATTCACATTAAAGTGCTTGAAACTAATTAAAGTAAAATATCGTAAGCGTATGCTGTGAACACGTTGTGTCATAATTTTTTTAAATATAAGCATATGATTTGGACACGGTTGTATCGTTATTAGTTATTAGCGAAAGGGTATTGATTCGGAATAGGTGATTTATAGTTGATAATTTACATTGCCCATATTGAAAACATCGATTGAAAAGTGAAAGATTTTGAGCAACTGACAGAGGTTTGGTCAAAGGTATACAAATAACAGGTGTTTGAAGCGGATTCGAAAAAATATCTCATGGAGATAATTGTGCTACGATTCTATGTAAGTCGGCCTGAAATGTTGTCAGAGATGTGAATACATTTAAAATTAGTGTTGACTAAGTCATATCATAGAAATGTAATATAAACTCTTCAGTTTAATTATTATAATTTTTGGTGGAAAATATTGTTATATTTGACCATAATTCCTTTAGGACTAAACTTAGGTTCCTGGGAGCGTGGTGGCCTAGTGGGTAGAGTGCTTGGCTACTGATCGAAGGGTCCCGGGTTCAAATCCGTGTGAAGCCTTTGGACACCCCCGAACTCGGAGTGCGAGGTGGCCCAGGGAAAGGAACTGGCTATCCAGAATGTGTGAAATTCACACGCCTGTGGCATAGTCCGGGTTGAGCTCTACCCTCAAATATCCAAACCAACCTTCGGGTTGAATCACTGAGAGAGAGTGAACGCCATATTCAGGGACCTGTGTCACATAATTGACTTCCGCATCGCTTGTACTGATTTTTTTATCCCATTTTAATTTTCCTGCATAATTACGTATTATCTTCTAGGAATAGATTTAGACTGACAGTCTTCTTCCTAATTGATTATGAC